>JALAZF010000151.1:3811250-6220000 GCA_022829125.1 Lathyrus tuberosus
ATGCATGCCTAAGACTCATACCATGATCACACACATGTAATAGATATGCAAGACTCTTCTTATGTGTTTGGACACATGATTATTAATTATTTTATGCATTGCGAAATAAGAATGCCGACAATGATGAGATGATATCTTCCAAATTACAAACTAAGCGTAGTATATGTTTTGACATCATTAAAATAAAGATCAAGTGAAAGACACCTTGCCCTCATAGATTGCTCTAGGGGTGCCATGCCTTGTCAGAATGTTTTTAAGCAAAAATTTGGCCACAACTCTAGCATCATTAGTGGGTGTTGCTACTGCCTCTATCAACTTTGAGACATAATCCACAACTACAAGAATGTATAAATTACCAAAAGATGGAGGAAAAGGTCCCATGAAGTCAATGCCCCACACATCAAAAATTTCAATTTCAAGTATGTTGGTGAGTGGCATATCTTGCCTCATGGAAATATTTGCTACCTTCTAGCACCTATCACATCTTTTAACTAGCTCATGAGCATCCATAATAAGGGGGGCCAGAAATAACCTAATTGCAAGACTTTTGCAGCAGTTCTGGTTCTTCCAAAGTGTCCTCTGTATGGAGGTTCATGACAGACATACAAGATATGTCGTGCCTCTATATGATCTACACATCTTCTTAGAAATTGATCTGCACATTTTTTGTAAAGGAAAGGTTCATCCCAAAAATAGTTCTTGACTATATGAAAGAACCTTTTCCTTTGCTGGAAGTTGAAATCAGGGGGCACATATCTGCTAACCAGATAATTCACTATATCAACATACCATGGTGTCACGTCAGTGTGTAGCGTGAGATTTTTGTTGGTGACACGACCACCTTATCACCATTGGTTCCTCACCCAATGGTAGGAGTGGGTGCTACTTTCTGATTTCTTATTTATCCCGTGAAGCTGGAAGGCAAAGGGAAGCTATCTAAAACTAACCTTGCACGCGAATGTTTAACAAACGCTTAAGAGAGATTCAGGGAGTTCGGGGTAAGGTTATACGATGGGGAGTTGTAAATTACCCATCCCATATGTGGTTATCCACAGGTTGTTAGCAATTTTCCTTACTGCTTTCTACATACTGGTATTTATCTGTTGATTGGGAAAGTTTCTCATTTGGGAATGTTTGAGAGAGGGTGAGTTTTTGATGATTTTGGTGAGGTACTGGACCTCAGTTTTGATTGGTGTGAAGGTGTTGGACCAAAAGTTTTTGATTGGTGTGCTCGCTAAGATTTTGCAATCCTATGCCTACGTATTGCAGTTTAAAGAAACAGGGAAATCAGAGAAATTGTAGTTCCTCCTATTCTATGGGAGGAAAAGATGATGTTTTGGTGTCTTGTTCAAAGCCCAAGATTGAAGCTAAAAGAGTATTTGTGTCTTGTTCAAAGCCCAGGATTGAAGCTAAAGGTTTGATTGAGAGAGAATTTGTCATCTCTAAAAGAAGACATCTTGTCTGTTTATCACAATTGTTGGTTGACTGATTATAAAGGAGGATTACTTTAACCGGGATATGAGAATCCAAAAATGCCATAATTTCCTTTATGAGGGATTTGTATTGAAGGGGAAAACTTTAACTCTGTGTAGAGCACCTATTTTCATGCTAAGAGAGGGACAGTGGTGTGGATGTAAATAATCCAGAGGCTTGCCACTTATAGCATTTATATGAAAAGAGGAAGTTTACCAGGATAAGAGATGGACGACAACTTGGATATTTGAGTCAACAAGTGTGCCACTTATAGCAGTTATCTGGGGTTTAGGGTTTGTTTTGAATGCCTGTTTTGATATGTGATATACAGAGAAGTATCTTCTTACAGAGAGATTTTGATTTCCTCTGAAGGGAATGTTGATTTTTGTATGCCTTGATCAAAGCCCAAGGTTGAAGCTAAGAGATTGATTGACTCCACTGGGGAAGTCCTTACACATTGCCTAAGAGGAGGCTAAAAAAGACTGACTCAACAAAAGAGTGTTTATCTGTCTTGTACAAAGCCCAAGATTGAGGCTAAAAAGAGACTGACTCTTTTGGGGATATCTTTATACAAAGCCTAAGAGGAGACTAAAAGTTGACTTTTCAGGGAAATATTTTGTCTGTCTTGTACAAAGCCCAAGATTGAGGCTAAAAGGAGAAACTGACTCTATGGGGGGAGAGGTTTTATCTGTCTTGTACAAAGCCCAAGATTGTGGCTGAAAGAATATTGACTCTGTTGGAGAGTATGATTTGTCTTGTACAAAGCCCAAGATTGAGGCTGAAAAGAGGATTGACTCTGCTTAGGGAAATTTATATGGTGTCTTGTATAAAGCCCAAGATTGAGGCTAAAAGATAATGGATTCACTCAGCTGAGGATATTTATGGTGTCTTGTACAAAGCCCAAGATTGAGGCTGACTTTGATGAGGAAAATCATTATACAAAGCCTAAGAGGAGGCTAAAAGGAATTGATTCTGCTGGGAAGATATTTATCCAGAGCTTAAGAGAAAGTTACAAAGATTTTGACTTTGCAGGAGAAAGTTTATATATGTCTTGTACAAAGCCCAAGATTGAGGCAAAAAGGGAATGACTCAACAAGAGAGTGTTTATGGTGGTGGTTGACTCAACAAGAGAGTGCTTTTAAGATTAACTCTGCTGAGGAAAATCATTATACAAAGCCTAAGAGGAGGGTGGCTTCTGCTGAGGATTATTGAGATCCTGAGGCAGGTCCAAAATGGGGAACCGACTCTTGCTGAGGATTTACAGAAGAGTTGAGATATCAGATGCCTCGAGGTTCTAATAAAGGTTTATTGGTAATGATTTGACCCTAGCTAGGGAAATTTGGAAGAAAGTTTGAGTTTTTGAACCTACAGAGGTTTTAACTCTATTGGAGATTGATTAAATGACTAGGGTTTTTCCTGTATTTGTAGGGAACTTGAGAATGCCTTTGAGATCCAAAAGGAGATTAGACTGTCCAAGTCTACTCGTATGGAAGGTTTATCTTTGTATGATGCCCAAGAGGAGGCTGGTGCTTTAAGGGATGAGAATCAACCCTAAAATTGGTCAGAGGTTTTGACTCTTTAGAAAGACCGCTCTAACATAAGATGACTAAGTTCTATCTTATACCTTTAAGAGGTCTTCAGGGTCCTTGTATTAAGCCAAAGAGAAGGAATGAGAACTTCTAAGAAGTCAGAGGGTCCTTGTTCAAAGCCCAAGAGGAGGCTGGGATGCTTTTAGGAAGCCTGTGGGTCCAAACCTATGAAGAGTTCAAGAAAAGTTTCACCGGGAATAATCTTTTCTTTAATGAACAGTTCTAGGGTTTGAAGAAATTCAAGGGGGGTTTCACCGGGAATTAATCCTCTCTGGGGAAATGAATTTCTTTGACAATTTCTAATAGTGACAGTCTGAGAAAAGTTTCACCGGGAATAATGCCTTTCTCTTTGTTCCATATTGTATAAGCCCAAGAAGAGGCAAGACTGTATCTGGAATTCCTATGGGGAACTAGTTTTGACTGTTGAAAGAGTGACCACATGCTTTATCTAGTTCTAGACCAAATTGCCGGCGAAAACTCTAAGAAAATATATACAAGCATATATATACAGATACAATATATACTGTATGTAAAAGAGAAGGTAGGAGGACTTACAGGTGAGCAAGCATCCAGCACAAACATATATATATATATATATATATATATATGTGCAAGTATGTAAAAGAAAGCTGTTTAAAACTTACAGGAGAGCAAGCTTCCATTGTAATAGCTGTATGGTTAGTTGTTCAAGAAATTAAAGAAAGTTTTGATAAAAGCTATGAATTTGAACCTAAATCAAAAGGGAAGTTGTTTTTGAAAAGATCGGAGCTTATACTCAAGGAGAGGCCCAGATGAATAACAGTAATTGTACCGTTGATCTAAAAATTGTATCGGGACTTATACAACGACTGAGGCCCAAAAAAGGTTTTCTGTACAAAGGGATGGGTCTTACAACTCAAGGAGAGGACCAAAGGTTTGAAAAAGAAAAGAAACGGGACTTACAACACAAGGGTAGGCCCAGATGATTTTGTTTTGAAATGCGACGATCACGCCAAGATTTTTGAAATCGTATCGGGACTTATACAATGTCTGAGGCCCAAAAAGTTTATATTTACAAGGGAAGGGTCTTACACTCTATTAGAGGCCCAAAGTGTATTTTAAAAAAGAAAGATGGGACTTACAACACAAGGGGAGGCCCATATGGTTTTTGTTTAAAAGGCGACGACCGTGCCGAGATTTTAAAATCGTATCGGGACTTATACAATGACTGAGGCCTAAAAAGGTGTATATTTACAAAGGGGTGGGACTTACACTCTATCAAGAGGCCCAAAGTGTTTAAAAATTTAAAATCGAGAGGAAACCCTAATTTTAAATAAAAATGTCATTTTTCAAAGGAAATTAAATGAAAAAATGACATAAAATACTAAATATATTCAAAAACAAGTTGTACACTTTGAAAAATATTTTGAAAAATCATATTTATTTACATGAAAGATTGAAATTCAATTGGTTTTGAAAGATCAAAGTGGGAATTTCATTTAAAAATATTTAAAACAAATAAAATGAAATTAATTAGAAAAATTCTAACTATATTAAAAAATAATATAAATTGGATTTGTTTTGTAAAATAAAATATTTAAACATTTTTTGTGAATTTTTAGAAAAAGAATCCATTCAAAAACATAAATATTTAGAGAGAAATTAATTTTTGAATCAATTAACAAAATTATCAAAATATTCAAAATTTTAAAAATTTGAAAAAGGGCGCCAAGAACACTAAGTTCTTGCCCGCGTGCCCTGTTTATGCAGATTTTTATTTTCTCACTTTTCTCCATGATTCCTCAATGGTTTTGCACGATTCAAGTACCAATCTTGTTCGATTTTGAACAAGTATCATAACTATATAGTTTAATTGCATTTATATTAAGTATGGAGGAAGAAATCAACAGAAAACCTAGAGAACCCTAATTTCAGCATAAACACAATGAAATTCCATACACGATGGATTCATGGCAATTGATTGAGGGTTATTACTCTACATACATGCATAAACAAGATGGTAACTCAAAAATTTATTCATGATGCATGGATCATAGAGTTTGAAAGGCCCACCTCTTGCAGCTGGTGATCGAGTTTGATGATGGAGGTGTTGCAACTAGGTTCTAATGATTTGGACAGATTCCTTAAGTGCCAAGGAGTGTGTTTGAATGCTTGAAATGGATTTAAATGAACTGGAACTGGTTGTGGTACCTCAACTACAATTCTGTCAAGAACTTGAGCAATTGGCTGGTGATTTTGTGAATTTGATGCTCCAGATGTGATTTTGTGTTATGGATCACTCATACATGATGTTTATGAGGTGTGTGTGTGATTGGTTTGGTTGGAATCACTCTCAATCTCAAAATCCGATAGTGACTTGAGTTAGAAGGCAAATTTGGACTGAAGAAGGGATTTTTGAGTAAAGCATCAGTTTGAGTGCTTTGGTGTACTCAAACTGATCACAAATGAGCTCTATTTATAGTGTGTCAAGTTTGTTTTGGCAGCAATAGTGTGTGGCAACTGTAGCAGGTCTGTGGCCAATGTGGATCAAATGGAGGCTCAAGTTTCCTCTAGCCATTGACTTGAGGTTAGAGCACAGGCCTATGGTCTTTTGGTTCAGGGATAAGGCTTGACTCATTCAGTTAAGATTTCCTCAGTTCATGCCACCTTGATGCATCCATTGAATGCATTGAAACAAAATTGGAGTCTTGGCACTTTTAAGCCTTTTTAGGATGACATAGCTATATGTAGATCCTTGGACTAGGGAGGCTTGGGGATCAGATCATCCCCCTTTAGTTTCATCCTCTGATGTGTCCAAATGGATGACAAGGCTTGGAGTTGTCCAAATTTGCCAAATCGAGTAAAACGCCAAATTCTGCCTTGTACAAGACAGTTGGAAATGGTTATTTTGAGGGGATCATATCTCCCTGCTCAGGTTGAGTTATGGGAAGCTCTTATACTTTTTAAAGAGCCCTCATATGATAAAATCCATGTGTGATCATACTTTGTCTTGAAACTATTTGGATCCCATTGAAAAATCCTCATGAACATTGATGACCAAGGCTGGTAACTTAGGCATATTTTCACTAAGTGTTGAAAAAGTGTCATTTTCTTCATTTTTGTCATTTTGATCACTCCATAACTTAAAATTCATGAAGAATTGGAGTTTGAGGTAGTTGAAGCTTTTGTAGAGTGTAGGAAGATCTACAAATCAGGCTTTGGATCACCCAAATGGCTGCTTGGATCACAAGTTATGATCCTTGGAAGTTGGTACCAAAATCATTCAAACTTAGAAATTTTTTCAATTTTTCAAGGTTACCCCTTTTACAAGTTATCATGATTTCTTGATCAATTTTTGTTCAAATGACATTATAAGTCACATTTTATGAAAATATGAATCATAAGGACCATTTTTGCTAAAAAAAAAAGTCATATTTTGACTTTTGGCTCCGGAGCGGTTCGACGCGTAAAACCCTAATCCCGACTTTTGAGGAATGCATCCTCTGAGGGTAATTAAAATTTTCAAATGGATCCCTAGGGTTATTTTGAGCACATTGAGTCACATGTTGGAGTCTTGGCTCATCCTCTTTTGAAAATTTCACTCTGGAGGTCCTGGTCGTCCAAAACACTAATTCGGCGACATCGGGTGTTTCGAGGCTCAAAACACTTGGGATGTCATAACTTTGTGCTTGATTCTTGATGTGGGATTTCTCTTGATCCTTTTTGGATGCTTTAAGAGGTTAGACAAGTAGAAGATCATGTCATTCCTTGATTGATCCTTTGTCTAAGTGTTTTGAGAGGGCTCAAACCCTAGTTCTTGGTTGTAGTGAAAGGTCAACTATCTTTGAGGAGATTGATGAGGCATGAAGGTACATCCATATTGTGGTAACTGTAACACCCCCAATATATCCCCCGAGAAAATAAAGCGATAACAAATAATCAGAGTATAATTAAAACATTCATGGCATAGATGGAGGCGTCACATCAATTGAAACAAAATACAACAATCTGCTCATAGAGATATGCAACAATCAGGTAGCGCATAACAGAGGAACTCAGTTCCTAATACCCATAATTCAGATATAGAATAAAAGCGGAAAATCTGCAACTGAAATCTCATGCATCATAAAAGTTTTTCTGTCATACACAGATTCATACATATACAATCCAAAAAGAACATATACGTATACACATAATCACAAACGATCTCCCCGACTATCCGGTGCTACATATCAGGCCGACTGACAAAAGAATGAAGACCTAAGCTTCACAAAAAAGACCTCCAACATCTAATCTGCAATGCCTCATAGAGCATTTAACACAGCAGAAGGGTGAGAAACATAATTATAATATAATTGCATACAATTATATAATAACACAAAAATACACGTGTAAAATATTCTCACCACAACTTACACCAGAATTCAAATACAAAACAACACAATGCATATCTCGTATATCCATCACCAAGGCATATCAATCATGCTCAATGCATTTATCACCAACATATATATATGTATCTCAACTCATCAATTCCATTCACAATTCCACACAAAATCAATCCATTCATGATTTATGAAAATGCAAAGAGACCGAAACAACGACTCTATGAAAATGCAATGCGGTACCGTTCCATCCATCATTCTCATCATTAGTTCACTCAGGAACTATTGTAATCATCGCTTGTTACTTAGTGTAACTCCCCGTCGGGAAAACGATGTTCCCCGTCGCTTTAGGTCCTCTTGGTATAAGGCTCACGACGTTTATGAATCGCTTTAGGTCCTCTCGGTATAAGGCTCATGATCTGATCGCTTTAGGTCCTCTTTGTATAAGGCTCACGATCGTCTATAATCATCACTTTAGGTCCTCTCGCTATAAGGCTCACGATGTATAGCGGATTCCCTCTGGAACCGTTTCGTCGCTCACACCCACTAGGGCACACGACATCACAAGAATGCATATCATGATGCTTGGCATACAATGACTCATGACATTCAAATGCACACATATACACATCCATAATCATGCATATACAATCAAACACAACACAATGCATTTTCTTGCCCTTAGGCCACAAACCATCATCACAACATTTCATAACATGCATTCACATCATATAACATCACCCAAGTCATACGATATATATCAAAAGCATATTGCATGATAACACATCAAATACACACCATTAAAACGGTAAAAGTCGACAAAACGACACATTTCCAAATTCCCGACATAATTAAATCGGCCAACAATCTCAAAACTATTTTAATAAGAAAGAACATTTCAATAGCTTTCTAACGGTACCAAGAACGCCTCGATCCGAGTTACGGATCAAAAGTTATGGATTTTCAAAGAAAATAATTTATTGAGAAACAGCCAGATTCGCCTGGAGACTTAGGATTTCGCCTGGTGGCGGATTCCCCTTCTCCAGCACTTCGCCTGGCGAACTAGTGGAGAACCACAATTATAGAAAAATCCCAAGATTTACAGAAGCTAACCCATTTATGTCTCTCCGTTTTCTCCTGGCGACTTACGATTTCACCTGGCGAATCCCCCTTCGCCAGTACTTCGCCTGGCGAACCAGTGGCGAGACCTAATTCGCCTGGCGAATTTCTAATTTTCCTGGCGAATAGCACCAGAACCAGAATTTTTTGCTGCGGGTTACATGGTTCCAAACCCCCTAAAAATCCCATTTTTCATCCCAAATCAATTCCAACAGCAAAACAAATATCAGCAATTGCTCATAAACACAGTGTGATCATACAATGCGATTTATATCGATTTCCGACTGCGAAAACATCGATTTCTAATCATTTTCTCATTTCCAACCTAGAAGTGAAAACTATGGAAAGGCAAGAGAACATTCAAACACACATATACATATTCATACACAAGCATAAGATAATCGAGTTTCACACCCTTACCCGATTAATCGTGCTTCGAAGTGTCGGTTGGATCGTTTTCTTACTCTCCAAGTTTTCTCCCTTTTTCTTCTTTTCTTTCTCTTTTCCTTCTTCTCTTTTTCTTTCTCTCTATTTTTCTCTCTAAGTTCTATTTTAAATGAAAAACATAATATCTACCCATCAAAAGACCAAAATACCCCTACACTCAAATATCACGTAAACGCTCTCAAAACGCGATAAAACATAATCACGATGAAAAATAATATATTACCAAATAAAAGTCCAGAATAAAATAATATAATAATAAAAATAATTAAATCGACTCGATTAAATAAATCTAACAAAACTGGGGCGTTACAACTCTCCCCCACTTAGAAATTTTTGTCCTCGAAAATATTACCTGAGACGAACAACTCCGGATACGACTCCCGAATCCGACTCTCCAACTCCCAAGTCAAATTGCCCTCAGCAGCGCCTCCCGCAATATCCTTGCCTCTTAACCGATTCAACTCGGAATCCAAAATTCTCACTGGTAATGCCTCAACCGTAAGGTTCTCCCTTACCTCAACCTCATCCATCGGAATCACATACGACAGATCCGGAACATACTTCCGAAGCTGTGAAACATAGAACACATCGTGCATATTCGAAAGACTCGGAGGCAACGCCACCCGATAAGCCACAACACCCACTCTCATGGATATTTGGTAAGGACCAATAAACCGAGAAGTAAGCTTCTTCGACTTCAATGCACGACCAACACCCGTCACCGGTGTAACTCTAAAAAATACATGATCGCCCTCTTGAAACTCAAGATCTTTCCTCCTTCGATCATGATAACTCTTCTGCCTACTCTGAGAAGCATTCATTTTCTCACGAATAAGTTTCACCTTTTCCGTAGTCTGTTGCACTAACTCCGGTCCAACCACCGAACTCTCACCAGATTCATGCCAACACAAAGGTGTTCGACATCTTCTTCCATACAACGCTTCAAAAGGTGCCATTCCAATACTCGAATGGAAACTGTTGTTATACGTGAATTCCATCAATGAAAGATAACTATCACAAGCACCACCTTGCTCAAGAACACAAGCTCTCAGCAAATCTTCCAACGACTGAATAGTTCTCTCGGTCTGACTATCCGTCTGAGGATGATAAGCTGAACTCAATCTCAACTTGGAACCTAACGCCTTTTGCAAACTTTCCCAAAATCTAGAAGTAAACCTCAGATCTCGATCTGAAACAATACACAACGGAACACCATGTAGCTTCACAATCACACATATATAAATCTCAGCCAACCTCTCCAAAGAAAAACTGATGTCAATCGGAATGAAATGCGCCGATTTAGTCAGCCTATCCACAACTACCCAAATGACATTATGTCCCCTCTGTGTATTCGGCAACCCTGTCACAAAATCTATAGAAATGCTGTCCCATTTCCACTCGGGAATATCCAACGGTTGCAACAATCCACTAGGCTTATGATGTTCTACCTTTGACTTCTGACACGTCAAACACGCATAAACAAACTGAGCCACATCCCTCTTTGATCCGGACCACCAAAAGATCTTCTTCAAATCTTGATACATCTTATTAGCTCCCGAATGTATACTCAAACTACTCCGGTGTCCTTCCTCTAAAATCATCTTTTTCAAGTCCGAATCATCAGGAATACAAATTCTACCACGAAATCTCAAAACACCCTTATCATCCACTTTAAAGTCACCATTCACACCTTGATCTCCAACCGTCATCAAATCAACAAATTTCACATCCAACTTCTGTTTCTCGCTAACGGTTAACAGAAAATCATTAGTGACCTTTAACATTCCATGCCTCACGCTGTGAGATGTCAATTCACACACCAAACTCAAATCTCTAAATGCTTCCAAAAGTTCCCACTCTTTAACCATCAAAACAGACATATGCAAAGATTTCCGGCTCAACGCATCAGCTACCACATTAGCTTTACCAGGATGGTAATTCAAGCCAAAATCGCAGTCCTTCAAAAATTCCAACCATCTCCGTTGCCTCATATTCAACTCTTTCTGATCAAACAAGTATATCAAACTTTTATGATCACTAAAGACTTTGAATCTTGCACCGTAGAGATAATGCCTCCAAATTTTCAATACAAACACCACAGCCGCTAATTCCAAATCATGAGTAGGGTAATTCTTCTCATGATCCCTTAATTGCCTCGAAACATAAGCCACAACCTTACCTTCTTGCATCAACACTCCACCTAAACCAATCAAAGACGCATCACAATACACCACAAACGGTTCAGTAGGATTCGGTAAGACCAAAATCGGAGCTATAGTCAATCTTCTCTTCAGCTCACTAAAACTTTCCTCACAATGAATATCCGAAATAAACGCTTTACCTCTATAAGTCAACTGGGTCAAAGGAAGTGCTAACTTGGAAAAACCTTCAATGAATCTTCGATAATATCAAGCTAAACCCAAAAAGCTTCTAATTTCAGTAATCGATCTAGGAGCCTCCCATTGTAGAACTGCATCTAATTTGGATGGATCAACAGCAATACCATTACCTGAAATCACATGCCCAAGAAAAATCAATTCTGACAACCAGAACTCACACTTGGACAACTTGGCAAAAAGTCTCATTTCCTTCAAAATTTGTAACACAACACGCAAATGCTCCGCGTGTTCCTCCCGAGACTTAGAATAAATCAAGATGTCATCAATAAACACAACAACAAATCGATCTAAATGCTCATGGAAAATACGATTCATATACTCCATAAACACACCTGGTGCATTAGAAACCCCGAACGACATCACAGAATATTCGTAATGTCCGTAGCGTGTCCTAAAAGCCGTTTTCTGAATATCTTCATCTTTCACTCTAATCTGATGGTAACCTGACCTCAAATCAATTTTACTAAACACACACGCACCCATCAAATCATCAATTCTCGGAAGAGGATACTTATTCTTAATCGTCACCTTATTCAGCTGGCGATAATCAATACACAATCGCATACTTTCATCTTTCTTTTTCACCAATAAAACTGGAGCACCCCAAGGCGATACACTCGGCCTCACAAACCTCTTTTTTAACAATTCATTCAACTGCTTCTTTAACTCAACCAACTCAGATGCCGACATACGATATGGTGCCATAGATACAGGTCTAGTACCCGGAACTAGATCTATAGAAAACTCCACCTCTCTTTCGGGAGGCACATCTGAAATATCCTCTGGAAACACCTCAGGAAAATCACACACAACAGGAAACACACCAATTGCAACTTGACTATCCATGGTCAGCGATGCAAACAACTCAAACAACTGAGCTTCATCTGCCAAAAGTTTCTTCAACTCTTTGGTAGATAAGAAACTCGATTCCTCGTCTTCCTCAAGAGAAGGAAATCTTACCAGCTTATGATAACAATCAATATGAACTCGATTGAACTGCAACCAATTCATTCCTAGAACCACATCTAAAACCTCCAATGGCAGACACACCAAATCCATCTCAAAATCTTTACCATAAATGGTCAAAGGACAACTTAAACAAACCAAAGAAGTAGTTACCGACCCCATTGCTAGAGTATCAATAACCATATCTCCACCCATCGAAGACAACAAAAGATTCAAACGCTTCGCACACTCAGACGAAATAAACGAATGAGTCGCTCCGATATCAATAATAGTAACTAAAGGGATACTATTAATAAAACAAGTACCTCTGATCAGACGGTCTGCACTAGTAGTCTGAGTCCCTGCCAATGCAAATACTTTCCCTCCAACTGGAGCTTGCTTTGGTTTTGGACACTTCGTACTAATATGACCAGGTTCACCATAGTTGAAACACTTCACCACATTCTTCTTGCACTTAGCAGTTACATGTCCTAAACCTCCACAATTGGAACACTTCCTCATATCCTTTCTACATTCAAACTGACGATGTCCTAAGTCACCACACCTAAAACATCTCAGAGGATTAGACATACCTCCCCCACTTGGACTTTTATCAAAACTACCCCTTTGCTTACCCTTGTCAGCTGGTGGCACAAAAGGACCACCACGAAATGGTTGCTTCCCTTTCCTTTCGTTCACACTCTTATAGTGAGTAGAACGAGCTTTGCTATCCTCCTAAAAAATTCTACAACAATCCACCAAATCCGAAAACCTTCTAATCCTTTGATAACCAATTGCCTGCTTGATCTCAGGACGCAACCCATTCTCAAACTTCACACATTTGGAAAACTATGCAGTTGCTTCAGCATAATGTGGATAAAACTGAACAAGCTCCACAAACCTAGCAGTGTAATCCACAACAGACATGTTACCTTGTTTCAACTCCAAGAACTCTATTTCCTTCTTTCCTCTAACATCTTCAGGAAAATACTTCCTCAAAAAATCCCTGCTAAACAAAGCCCAAGTGACCTCTTCACCTGTAGCTTCCCAAACATGATGCTTACTAACCCACCAATCATCAGCCTCCTCCTGCAACATGTGAGTACCCAGTCTCACCTTATGTTCCTTAGCACACTCCATAACTCGAAAGATTCTTTCAATCTCCTTAATCCAAATCTGAGCACCATCAGGATCATGTCTCCCTTTGAAGACAGGCGGTTTATTCTTGCTGAACTCATCATTCCCACCAGCATTAGGTGCACCCCGCACAGCTGAGCCATAGCTTGCATAGCAGCAGCCAAAACAACATCATTCCTACCAGCCATATTCTGTTCATATAAAATAACAGCAACTATGGTTAAACAAATAGCTCACCCAAACACAAAGACCGACACGGACTGGCACGAACTGACACAACTGACACGAACTGACATAACTGACACGAACTGGCTCTGATACCACTTAATGTAACACCCCCAATCTATCCCCCGAGCAAATAAAGCAATAACAAATAATCAGAGTATAATTAAAACATTCATGGCATAGACGGAGGCGTCACATCAATTGAAACAAAATACAACAATCTGCTCATAGAGATATGCAACAATCAGGTAGCGCATAACAGAGGAACTCAGTTCCTAATACCACAATTCAGATACAGAATAAAAGCGGAAAATCTGCAACTGAAATCTCATATATATATAGCATAAAAGTTTGTCTGTCATACACAGATTCATACATATACAATCCAAAAAGAACATATACGTATACACATAATCACAAACGATCTCCCCGACTACCCGGTGCTACATATCAGAGCCGACCGACAAAAAATGAAGACCTAAGCTTCACAAAAAAGACCTCCAGCATCTAATCTACAATGCCTCATAGAGCATTTAAAACAACAGAAGGGTGAGAAACACAATTATAATATAATTGCATACAATTATATAATAACACAAAAATACACGTGTAAAATATTCTCACCACAACTTACACCAGAATTCAAATACAAAACAACACAATGCATATCTCATATATCCATCACGAAGGCATATCCATCATGCTCAATGCATTTATCACCAACATATATATATGTATCTCAACTCATCAATTCCATTCACAATTCCACACAAAATCAATCCATTCATGATTTATGCAAATGCAAAGAGACCGACACAACGACTCTATGCAAATGCAATGCGGTACCGTTCCATCCATCATTCTCATCATTAGTTCACTCAGGAACTATTGGAATCATCGCTTGTTACTTAGTGTAACTCCCCGTCGGGCAAAACGATGTTCCCCGTCGCTTTAGGTCCTCTTGGTATAAGGCTCACGACGTTTATGGATCCCTTTAGGTCCTCTCGGTATAAGGCTCACGATCCGACCGCTTTAGGTCCTCTTTGTATAAGGCTCACGATCGTCTCTAATCATCGCTTTAGGTCCTCTCGGTATAAGGCTCACGATGTTATAGCGGATTCCCTCTGGAACCGTTTCGTCACTCACACCCACTAGGGCACACGACATCACAAGAATGCATATCATGATTCTTGGCATACAATGACTCATGACATTCAAATGCACACATATACACATCCATAATCATGCATATACAATCAAACACAACACAATGCATTTTCTTTCCCTTAGGACACAAACCATCATCACAACATTTCATCACATGCATTCACATCATATAACATCACACAAGTCATATGATATATATCAAAAGCATATTGCATGATAACACATCAAATACACGCCATTAAAACGGTAAAAGTCGACAAAACGACACATTTCCAAATACCCGACATAATTAAATCAGCCAACAATCTCAAAACTATTTTAATAAGAAATAACATTTCAATACCTTTCTAACGGTACCAAGAACGCCTCGATCCGAGTTACGGATCAAAAGTTATGAATTTTCAAAGAAAAGAATTTATTGAGAAACAGGCAGATTCGCCTGGCGACTTAGGATTTCGCCTGGCGGATCCCCCTTCGCCAGCACTTCGCCTGGCGAACTAGTGGCGAACCACAATTATAGAAAAACCCCAAGAGTTACAGAAGCTAACCCATTTCTGTCTCTCCGTTTTCGCCTGGCGACTTACGATTTCGCCTGGCGAATCCCCCTTCGCCAGTACTTCGCCTGGAGAACTAGTGGCGAGACCTAATTCGCCTGGCGAATTTCTAATTTGCCTGGCGAATCGCACCAGAACCAGAATTTTCTGCTGCGGGTTACATGGTTCCAAAACCCCAAAAAATCCCATTTTTCATCCCAAATCAATTCCAACAGCAAAACAAATATCAGCAATTGCTCATAAACACAATGTGATCATACAATGTGATTTATATCGATTTCCGACCACGAAAACATCGATTCCTAATAATTTTCTCATTTCCAACCTAGAAGTAAAAACTATGGAAAGGCAAGAGAACATTTAAACACACACATACATATTCATACACAAGCATAAGATAATCGAGTTTCACACCCTTACCCGATTAATCGTGATTCGAAGTGTCGGTTGGATTATTTTCTTACTCTCCAAGTTTTCTCCCTTTTTCTTATTTTCTTTCTCTTTTCCTTCTTCTCTTTTTCTTTCTCTCTATTTTTCTCTCTAAGTTCTATTTTAAATGAAAAACATAATATCTACCCATCAAAAGACCAAAATACCCCTACACTCAAATATCTCGCAAACGCTCTCAAAACGCGATAAAACATAATCACGATGAAAAATAATATATTACAAAATAAAAGTCAAGAATAAAATAATATAATAATAAAAATAATTAAATCGACTCGATTAAATAAATCTAATAAAACTGGAGCGTTACAGTAACAATTTGTACAATGATGGGAAATCTTGGTGGTCAAAATTTGGGGTATGACAGATGCCCCTATTTAATTTTCTTGGACCCGAAGGTGTGAATGGTGAAGGTATTTGGGCATTCGGGGTGCAAGAGGATTAAATATTGGAATACTCGGAATTTTGACGGTGGTTATGAATGGCAATTCGCTCATCCATCTTCTTTTGCTAATTAATGATACTCAGAAAAGGGTAAAACTTCCCCTCGATCCTGGTCTTCAGCCACGGAACTGGTCTTAGTTTTTTGAAATAAACTTCCCCTCGATCCTGGTCTTCAGCCAAGGAACTGGTCTCAGTTTCTGATATAAACTTCCCCTCGATCCTGGTCTTCAGCCAAGGAACTGGTCTCAGTTTCTGATATAAACTTCCCCTCGATCCTGGTCTTCAGCCAAGGAACTGGTCTCAGTTTCTGATATAAACTTTCCCTCGATCCTGGTCTTCAGCCAAGGATCTGTTCTCAGTTTCTGATATAAACTTCCCCTCAATACTGGTCTTCAGCCAAGGAACTGGTCTCAGTTTCTTCTTGTCAAGTTCCTTCCTTGACAAGGGATGCTATGTGTAGCGGTTTTCACCAAAATTTTCACCGAGTTTTTATTGGGGAGATGCCATTTGATGGGAAAAAAATGAGGTTAGACTAGCTGAGAATACCCATTCGTCTGAGCCGTAGAGGTGTGCAAACTTCTCTGTTGACTCTACTGGGGAAAATGAGTCTCTTGAAAGACTGCTTTTTGCTTGGGGATATTACATCATACTTTTCTTTGAGATCTTCTCAGAGAAATACCATATGACTGTAGCGCGGATTTTTGCGTGGTTGCGAAGCACTATCGCTTTGGGGTACTACAGTTCGATTCATTTTTTATCCTATTGAAGCCGATGAAGGAAGGGAAATAGATGTGTCCAATTAACCCTGCTTGCAAACTGAGTTTAAACAAATGACTGTTGATTTACAGATGCTATTAAGATTGTGGATCTCTCTTAGGTTATTTTGTTAAAAAAACAGTGTCTATGCTATTGGTAGGATGTTAGGACAGATGCTTTTCGATTGATATATGAAGGTACGGGATTTTGGGTTTTTGACTAGATGCTCCCTAAGATTTTTTCAATCTTATGCCTACGTATTCTCGTTTAACGAAACAGGGAAATCAGAGCGATCATAGTTCCTCCTATTCTATGGGAGGAAAAAAAAGGGTTGTTTTGGTGTCTTGTTCAAATCCCAAGACGTGAAGCTAAAAGTAGTTTGTATCTTGTTAAAAGCCCAAGATGTGAAGCTGAGTGGTCTATTTGTATCTTGTTCGAAGCCCAAGATATGAAGCTAAAGGGTTTATGACTTTAGAGAGAATTTGTCATCTCTAAAGAGGAGTTGTTTGGTTTGTTTATCACAACTTTTGGGTGACTGATTTATAAAGGAGAATTACTTTAACTGGGATATGTGAATCCAGCAATGGCATAATTTCCTTTATAGGGGATTTTTAACCTGAAGGAGAAGACTTTAACTCAGTTTAGAGCAATGCCATCTTTCCTTAGGAATTTCTCATGCTAAAAGAGGGACAGTGGCGTGGATGTAAATAATCCAGAGGCTTGCCGTTTACAGCAATTAGATGAAGGAAAAGGAGTTGTTGATGTTTGTATGCTGTGAGCAAGGTATATATTTGATGCCAAAAGGTTGATTGACTCAACCGGGGTTTTCTTTATACAAAGCCTAAGAGGAGGCTATTGACCCAACAAGAGGGTGCTTTTTTATGTGTCTTGTACGAAGCCGAGAGAGAGGCTAAAAGGTTTGATTCAATAAGAGAGTGCTAACAAGTGTATGACTCAACAAGAGAGTGCTTTTATGTGTGTCTTGTACGAAGCCCAAGACGAAGGCTAAAAAGGTTTGACTCAACAAGAGAGTCTTTTATACTCAACAAGAGAGTGTTTTAGTATCTCGTACGAAGCCCGAGATGGAGGCTAAAAGGAGATTGACTCAACAAGAGACTGTTTTATACTCAACAAGAGAGTGTCTTTAGTATCTCGTACGAAGCCCGAGATGGAGGCTAAAGGTTTGACTCAACAAGAGAGTCTTTTATACTCAACAAGAGAGTGTGAAAAGGTTATCTCCGCTGAGGAGAATCATTGTACAAAGCCCAAGAGGAGGCTATCTATGCTGGTGACTGTTTCAGTTTAGTGACAGGTCCAGTATGTTGGATAAAAGAGAAAATCAGTTCTTATGAAGGAAAGATTAAAGGTATTGTAGTGCTTTGGCACTGATCAGAGAATCAGGGTTATTTCCTGTTCTTTAAGGAAATGGGAAATCCAAAGGGTATTGAGACTATCCAAGTCTACTGGTGTTGTGAGAAATTGATTCTCAAATAGCGAATGATCTTTGTATGATGCCCAAGAGAAGGCTGGTATGTTAAGGGATGAAGGTCAACCCATTAACAGGTCAGCCATTTGACTCAGACAGACAGCTCTAGCAAATTGATGATTAGGTTCTATTCCTATACGTGTAGAGGTCGCTGGGTCCTTGTACTAAGCCCAAGAGAAGGCATGAGAGCTTTTAAGAAGCCGAAGGGTCCTTGTACAATGCCCAAGAGGAGGCAGGGATGCTTTAAAGAAGCCTGTGGGTCCCTAAACCCCGAGAAGTTCAAGACATGCCATTCACCGAGAATAGATCAAGCCAGGAAAGTCCGAGAATTTGGAAGAAACTTAAGAGATGCCATTCACGGAGAAAAGATCATCTCTGGGGAGTAGAGTTTCTTTGACGATTTCTAAGGGTGACAGTCTGAGAAAGGGTTCACCGAGAATGCTGCCTTTCACATCTCCATATTATTTAACCCCAAGAGGAGGGAAGAATGTGTCTGGTAATCCTATGGGGATCTATTTTTGTTTGTATTTAAGAGTGACCAACAGGACTTTACCTAGTGCTAGACGTAGTTGCCAGGGAAAACTCTAAATAACTATACTAGTATTACACAGTGGATATTTGACAAGTATATAAAAGTTTGTGAAAGAAGACTTATAGTGAGCAGCCCCACAATACAATTATATATATATGAAAGCGGATAAAGAAAGTGGGTAAACACTTACTCGGTTGTAGAGCTTCCATGTTGTTTTGTTAGTTTGTTCAACAAAGAAAGCTTTGATAACAATATTATATTCAAAATCAAAGGAGAAAGTGCTTTGAAAAGATTGTTGGGGCTTATAGCTCAAGGAGAGGCCCAAGGTTTTATCAGTGATTGCACTGTTGTTTTGTACAGGGACTTATATAAGTGACTGAGGCCCAAAAAGGTTTTCTGTACAAAGGGATGGGTTTTACACTCTCTCAAGAGGCCCAAAGGTGATTAAAGAAAAGGAATGGGGCTTATAACATGAGGGTAGGCCTAGATGTTTTGTTTTTTTGAATTGGCGACCGTGCCAGGGTTTCTTTAACGTACTGGGTCTTATACATTGCATTGAGGCCCAAAAAGTTTTGGTTAAAAAAAAAGGGGGTTGGGTCTTACACTCTAATAGAGGCCCAATGCTTTATTTTTGTACAAGTGGTGGGGCTTACAACTCAAGGAGAGGCCCAGGTTTATTTGTTTTGAAAACGGTGATCGCGCCGAGGTTTTTGAAAGCACAGTGGGTCTTATCACTGATTGAGGCCCAAATATTTTGGTTTCAAAAATGGGTTGGGTCTTACACTCTATTAGAGGCCCAATGAATAAAGATGGGTCTTATAGCTCAAGGAGAAGCCCAGTTGATTTGTTTTGGACTGGCGATTGCCCGAGATTTTTCTTTTAACGCAGAGGAACTTATACAATGTCTGAGGCCCAAAATGTTTTCGTTAAAAGGGGATTGGGTCTTACACTCTATTAGAGGCCCAAAGTGTTTGAAACAGTTTTATGAGGGTTGAATTAATCAAAAACCCTAATTTGTTTTCAAAATGTATTTTAATTGAATAAAAATTCAATTAAAATGATCAAAATTGTTAAACATGTGTGGAAACAAATTGTGATCTTGGATTATTGTTTCAAAAATTATGTTTCTATCCACAAAATGATTGGAAATCACTAAAATTTGAAAAATCAAGAGGGAGAAAATATTTTAAATGTCAAAAAACAATTAAAATATTAATTCTTTACAAAAATATCAAGTATATGAAATAAATAATATTTTTGGGATTTTCTGGGAAAATAAAATATTTTAATATTTTTGTGATTTATTAAAAAAAGAGTCAACTTAAAATCATTAAAACTCGGAGAGAATTTAATTTTTGAACCAATTAAATAAAATCACAAAATTCAAATATTCAAATGTTCAAAAATGGCGCCAAGAACATGGCAAGAACACGCGCCACCCTCTGTTTCTGCAGATTTGCGTTTTCTATCTAATCTCACTGAATACTTGATGATATCATGCAATCTACATATCAATCTACTCGTTTCACCTCACGATCATGTCTATGGTCTTTAATTTCATTTATTTTAAACATGGAATAAGAAATCAAAGAGAAACCTCAAGAACCCTAAAATTTGCATGAAGGTTCAAAAGTTCCGTACACGATTTAAACAAAGCAATTGATTGAGGGAAAACACTCTATGCATGATTATGAACATATGGCCAAATTATTGTGCAGCAAAAAATGCATGGATCATAGAGTTAGAAGAGCTCATGCTTACCTCTTGCAGCTGGTGATCGTGTTTTGTGTTAGAGGTGTTAGAACTTGGTTCCAAGGATATGGACAACTTCCCTAGGTGCTATGGAGTGTGTGTGGATGCTTGGAATGAATGGAAATGATCTGGAACTTGAGATGGTACCCCAACTGCAAATCTGTCAAGAGCTTGAGCAATTGGCTAGTGATTTTGTGATTTTGGTGTTCCAGATGTTGTGTGAGTGTTTGGATCACTTCTATATGATGTTTATGAGGTGTGTGTGTGTTTGGTTTGATTGGAATAGCTCTCAAACTCAAAACCCGTTAGTGACTTGCTTTGGAAGGCAATTTTGGAATGAAGAAGGAGATTTTGAGGAAAGCATCTGTTTGATGGCTTTGGTGTACTCAAACTGATCACAAATGAGCTCTATTTATAGTAGAGCAAGTTTGTTTTGCAAGGAGTAGTGAATGGCAACAGCTGCTGGTTCCCTTGGTCTTGGATAAGTCTTGACTGAATTCAGTTGGAAATGGCTCAGTCCATGCCACCTTGGTGCATCCATTGAATGCTCCAAAACAAAATTGGAGTCTTGTCCCCTCTTTAGGGATTTCTAGGTTTGGCATGCTACTTTTGGTTCCAAAGACTTGGGAGGCTTGGGATCAGTGTTTGTCCGTCCTTGGTCTCTCCATGAGGTGTTTAGATGGATAAGTGTGTTTGTAATTTGCACAAATTTGGCAAATCGAGCAAAATGCACAAATCTGCCTTGCTTTGACAGTTTTCAGCAAGGCATATTACCATTGTCATATCTCATGGCTCAAGTTGAATTTGATGGAGTTCTTGGCCATTTTGGAAAGCCCTCATATGATACCAAAATTGTTTGATCATAGTTGGTTTAGATACTTTTTGGATCCAAGTGAAATATGCCCCTACATTTGGAAAAAAGTAAGACAGATTCTGACTTAGTGAAAATTTCACTAAGTGTTGGAAAAAAGAGACATTTTCACTTTTTGTGATTTTGATCATTCCATAACTTAAAATCCATGAGGAATTGGAATGAGTTATGTTTGAAGATTTTGTAGAGTGGCATGAGATCTACAAATCCAGCTTTGGATGGGGAAAAATGGCCTTGTGGTTTAGGAGTTATGATCCTCTAAAGTTGGTACCCTAGCTACTTGGTTCCATAACTTAGAAAAATTTCTAAGTTTTTATGGTTACCCCTTTTACAAGTTATCCCACTTTTCTTGATTTTTCTTGATCAATGATTATTTCAATCACACATTAACATCATTTTAGGGTTAGGGAACCATGATTGTGAAAAATCTCAAAAAGTCAAAGTTGACTTTTGTGCACAATTGACTTTTTGTCAGATGAATTCCAAACTGTGCGATCCTCTATGAAATCAAGTCCCTGACCTAAATCAAACTTGATGGATTGATTTCATAGGTGTTATAGGGTGTATTGAATCATGTCCCAAGGTTGGGAGCATGTCTTGCTCAAAAGTCAAAGGCACTATTGACTTTTTCCTCAAAACCTTAAATGTGGTTCTGATGAATTTGAAACTTGTTAATCAAGCTTCTTGGATCAATCCATTGTTGCAAATGGATCAATGTAGTTTATTAGAGACCTTCAAATCCTCTCTTGAGGTCTTGGCTCATGATTTGTCCCAAAAGTCAACTTAGGGGTGAATTAGGTCAAGAAACCCTAATTCCTGATTTTTGGTGAATGCATCCCCTGAGGCTAAATTAACTTGATGATTGGGTCCATGAGGTTCCATGGAGCATCATAGGTTATGCTTTGAAGCATTGGCTCATGCCCAGAGGAAAATTCCCATCTGGAGGCCCTGGTCGACCAAAACCCTAATTTGGTGACACTAGCAATCTTGAGGCTTGATCCACTCAGAATGTTGCAGCCTTGTGCTTAATCCTTGAGGTGGGAGTCCTCTTGATACATTGTGGATGTTTGAGAGGTTATAAAAGTTGAAGATCATGTCATTTCTTGATTGATCCTTTGCCTAAGCACTCAGAGAGGGCTTGAAACCCTAATTCTGATTGTAGAGAAGGCTCACCCATCTTTGGGGAGACTAATGGTTCATCCATATTGTGATGATGATTTGAACAATGATGGGAAATCTTAGTGGTCAAAATTTGGGGTATGAAAGATGCCCCTATTTAATCTTCTTGGACCCGAAGGTGTGAATGGCGAAGGTATTCGGGGTGCAAGAGGATTAAATATCCGAATACCCGAAATTTTGATGGTGGTTTAGAATGGCCGTTCACACATCCTTCTTCTTTTGCTAAGAAATGATGCTTAGAAAAGGTAAAAACTTCTCCTTGATCCTGGTCTTCAGCCAAGGAACTGGTCTCAGTTTCTGAAATAAACTTCCCCTCGATCCTGGTTTCCTACCAAGGAACTGGTCTAAGTTTCTGAAATAAACTTCCCCTCGATCCTGGTTTCCTACCAAGGAACTAGTCTAAGTCTCTGAAATAAACTTCCCCTCGATCCTGGTTTCCTACCAAGGAACTGGTCTAAGTCTCTGAAATAAACTTCCCCTCGATCCTGGTTTCCTACCAAGGAACTGGTCTAAGTCTCTAAAATAAACTTCCCTTTGATCCTGGTTTCCTACCAAGGAACTGGTCTAAGTTTTTGATTTAAACTTCCCCACGATCCTGGTTTCCTACCAAGGAACTGGTCTCAGTTTCTTTTGTCAATAAACTTCTTTGCAAGGGACGCTATGCGTGGTGGTTTTCCTCAAACTTCTCGCCGAATTTTCCTGGGGAGATGCCATTTGATGGAAAAAAAATTTGATGTCAGACTTGCTGGGGAACCCATCCGTCTGAATTGTAGAGGGGTACAAACTTCTCTGTTGGAGATGCCATTTGTTGACTCTATCTGGGGAAAACGAGTCCCTTGAGGATATGTTTCCGCTTGGAGATATTACATCATACTTTTCTCGGAGATCTTTTCAGAGAAATGCCATATGATGTGATCCAATTTTGAGGTGCTTATGACTTTATTAACATCGACTCTCCGGGGAGCAAAATCAATGTGTTGCTGAAATTCTTTAGTTGTGAGGCTTTCTCTGGGGATTTTCCTTAATCCGGGAAAGCGAAGATATCATCTTCAATGGCGAAGAGTGACATTTGTCGAAATTTTCTCTGGTTTTCTCTGAGGTTCAAGTTATCAAAGTGGTAAAGGGCCAACTCTAATCTAGAGATAAGATGGAGGAGAGAGATTGTTTAGACGCAACATATCCTGACGAGGAAAGAACCGACAACTCGATTGTGAAGACTTTTATCACTAGGGGACAAGACTGACTAGAGTGATAGTGATGCAATATGAATATGAATGTAAATCAATAATGCACGATGCATGTATGTATATGCTGATAAAACTGACACAACATACAAACTAGTAGATGAACACGACTGGATACTCGACCACAGTGGGAGATAAAAAGTATCGCTGTTTCAAGATAGCAATTCTGCCTTGCTTAGGAAAAGTAGTCCCTGTGGGGGGAACAACCGTTGATCGGGCTTAGGAGATGAGAACAAGGCTGAAGATGTCAGATGAAGTATTCGTATCTGACATAACTGATCCTTCGTTCAGGCGCACTGGTTTAGAAGGAATACTTTGATTCTGCACTTTGAAGCTCGATTACTTCTGGCGAAGCGATCGATGTTCTTTCGATGTTCAACAGTCAAAAGAAATTGCCATCTTTATTTTAAAAGCAGAAAAGTTTGACAAGTAAATTTACTTTTGTTTTATTTCAAGAATCGTTAATCATGTTAAAATGTCGTCCTATAAAGCTAAAACAAATAAGAATTGCAAACAAAAGCACAAGGGCTCAAATTTTATTGATAGGATGGAAATCAGCCAAACGCGTGATTCCATAGAGTATTTACAAAGTGTGAAAATGGTAATTTAAGGGAAAAGGGCCACATTGAAACATAACGACCGCTATCCTTCTACCAAATTTGAATTCTGGACATCCTGGGCTTCTGTCGAAGATGACATTGACTGGAGTTTTTCTGATGGATGGCATGACTGCTACTAGGGAATTTCCCCCTGTTGGACGTAGTTACTTGCCATTAATCCATAATTTTTGCCTGGATTGTACTTTGAGATTTCCAATCCACCGGGATGATTTTTTTGATTATGTCTTTAATTTTTGCTTGGACCGCCCTTTCGGGTTTTCAATCCATCGAGACGTTTTTTTTTTCGTTTAGGCGAAGTATTTCTTGACTACATCAACATTTGTGGGGTAGGAAAATTCTTCTCCGTCCATGATTACAAGTCTCAAGGAACCGCCCGAGAAAGCTTTCTTGACCACATAGGGGCCGTCATAATTCAGAGTCCATTTACCCCAGGAATCAGTGAGAAATGATTGTATCTTTTTGAGCACAAGGTCTCCTTTCCTGAAGACGTGAGGTCGAACCTTTTTGTCAAACGCCTTCTTCATTCTTTGTTGACACAACTGACCGTGGCATAGTTCCGTGATTCGCTTTTCCTCAATCAGATTTAGTTCGTTGTGCCGACTTTGGAACCATTCAGCTTCCGTTAATACCCAGATTGATGGGATATCTACTTCTATGCGGAGCACTGCCTCAAAGCCATATACTAGAGAGAAAGGGGTTGCCCCTGTCGAAGTGCGGACAGATGTGTGATAACCGTGAAGAGCATATGGCGGCATCGCGTGCCAGTCTTTATAGGTTACAACCATCTTCTGAACAATCTTCTTGATGTTCTTGTTAGCCGCCTCTACCTCTCCGTTCATCTTGGGTCGGTATGGAGATGAGTTATGGTGTTTGATCTTGAACTCAGTGCACAACTCTTTCATCATCTTATTGTTCAAGTTAGATCCATTGTCAGTAATGATCTGGCTTGGAACACCATAACGGCAGATGAGATTGTTTTTGATAAATCAGACCACCACTTGTCGGGTTACATTAACATATAATGATGCTTCGACCCATTTGGTGAAGTAGTCAATGGCTACCAGGATGAACCGATGTCCGTTCGAAGCTTTGGGTTCAATCATGCCAATCATGTCGATTCCCCATATGGAAAAAGGCCATGGGGAAGAGAGAACTTTGAGATGTGTAGGCGGTACATGGATCTTGTCTGAGTATATCTGACACTTGTGACACCTTCTCATGTACTTGTAGCAGTTGGATTCCATGGTCAGCCAATAGTACCATGCTCTTAGAATTTTTCTCGCCATTGTGTGTCCATTGGCATGAGTGCCAAAGGATCCTTTATGAATTTCTTTTATCAGCATGTTTGCTTCAGGTCTGTCTACGCATCGGAGCAAGACCATGTCAAAATTTCTCTTATAGAGTGTATCACCGCTCAGGAAGAAACTTCTTTCCAGCCTTCTGAGGGTCTTTCTGTCCTTTCTGGACGCCCCAGGTGGGTACTCTTGTTTCTAAAGGAAGCATTTGATATCGTGATACCAAGGTTTGTCATCTATGACTGCTTCAATCGTGAAGATGTAAGCGGGCCTTTCAAGGAGAATTATGTCGATCTTGGGTAAGTCGTTCCATTGACCTACACTAATTATGAAAGAGAGAGTGGCTAATGCATCAGCCATGTGGTTCTCATCACGAGGGATGTGATGAAACTCGATTCTGTTGAAGAAAGGTAACAACCTTCTTGCATAATCTTTGTAAGGAATCAATCCTGATTGGTATGTGTTCCAATCTCCTTTGATCTGATTGATGACCAAAGTTGAGTCGCCATATACGTCCAAGTTCTTGATCCTCAAATCAATTGCTTCCTCGAGACCCATAATACAAGCTTCGTATTCAGCCTGGTTATTTGTGCACTTGAATGTAAGTCTGGAAGTGAAAGGAATGTGGGTACCCTGAGGTGTTATGATGATTGCGCCAATTCTGTTTCCGTAATGATTGACAGCTCCATCAAAGATTAGTCCCCATTGGGAACCTGTTTTTGGCCCTTCACTGGGTAGCGGTTCATCGTAGTCTTTCTTTTTTAGATACATGACATCTTTGTCTGGGAAGTCAAATACGATTGATTCCTAATCGTCAATCGGTTGATGAGCCAAATGATCGGCTAAAATACTCCCTTTAACGGCTTTCTGAGCGTGGTATTCGATGTCATATTCTGATAACAACATCTGCCAACGGGCAATCCTTCCTGTGAGAAAAGGTTTTTCAAAGATATACTTGATTGGATCCATTTCAGAGATCAACCAAGTAGTGTGACGAATCATGTACTGGCGAAGACGTTTGGCTGCCCAAGCCAAAGCGCAGTAAGTTTTCTCAAGCATAGTGTACCCAGTCTCGCAGTCGGTGAATTTCTTGCTCAAATAGTAGATGGCAGACTCTTTTATTTTTGTTTCGTCTTGTTGACCAAGCACACAACCCATTAAGTCCTCTAGGAATGTGAGGTAGATGATCAATGGTCTTCCTTCCACTGGAGGTGATAGAATCGGTGGGTTCAATAGGTATTCATTAATACTGTCGAAGGCGGTTTGGCAATCTTTCGTCCAAACGCAGTCCTGGTTCTTTTTGAGTAATTTGAAGATCGGCGCACATGTCGCAATCATGAGGAATATGAATCTGGAGATGTAGTTCAAACGTCCCAAGAATCCTCTAACTTGTTTTTCAGTTTTCTGAGAAGGCATTTCTTGAATGGCCTTGACCTTGTCAGGATCAACCTCAATTCCTTTTTGGCTGACAATGAACCCTAAGAGTTTCCCTGAACGGACACCGAAGGTGCACTTGTTGGGATTCAAGCGGAGTTTGTACTTTCTCAACCTCTCGAATAGCTTTGACAGATGGGTCACATGCTCCTCTTCTGTCTTAGATTTGGCAATCATGTCATCGACATATACCTCGATTTCTTTGTGTATCATGTCATGAAACAGAGTAGTCATGGCCCTTTGATAGGTTGCCCCGACGTTCTTCAAGCCGAATGGCATTAGCTTGTAACAAAAGGTGCCCCATGGGGTGATGAACGAAGTTTATCCATGTCTTTCGGCGCCATTTTGATTTGATTATAGCCCGAGAATCCATCCATGAAGGATAAAACTTTGAACTTTGTTGTACTATCAACCAGCATGTCAATGTGTGGTAAAGGAAAGTCGTCCTTTGGACTAGCCTTGTTTAGATCTCTGTAATCGACACACATTCTGACTTTTTCGTCCTTTTTTGGAACGGGTACGATATTGGCTAACCATTGAGGATATTCTGACGTGGCGAGGAAACCCGCGTCAATCTGTTTCTGTACCTCCTCTTTTATTTTGACGGCCATGTCCAGGTGAGTCTGTCTCAACCTCTGTTTTACTGGCGGACATTTCAATTTCAACGGTAGATGATGTTCCACGATGCTGGTATCCAACCCAGGCATATCCTGATAGGACCAAGCAAACACATCGGGAAATTCTATGAGAAGCTTTGTCAGACTCTCTTTGGCAGTGGGACTGAGCAGTGCCCCAATCCTGATTTCTTTTCTCTCTTTTTCTGAACCCACGTTGATCGTTTCCAACATCTCTTTGTGAGGGTCAATGGACCTTTCGTCTTGTCGGAGTAATTGGGAGATCTCTTCTGGAATTTCGTCGTCATCTTCTTCTTCAGCCTCAAATACCGGGAATTCAAAGTTGGGAGAAGGCATTGGATCGTATGTTTCAATGTGGTTGAAAATAAGCAATCTGCATGACGTGATGATTTGTGTTTAGAAGAGATAGAGAAAATGCAAGTGTGTGCAGTGTATTTTTTTTGAAAAACTGCTTATTTATTTTGAATTGTTTTTTAGGATTACCATTTTCTGAAAAAAGCGAAAAGAGAAAACAGAAATAAATGCGGAAATTACAGAACGACGTTATTTTATTTATGAACAAGTCGACTCTTGAAACTACAGCCCTATAAAATAAAACTATGTCGCTTTGGGCGAAGCGAAGAGGGAAATTTACAGAAAGTGAGCCCTATCAAAACATCCGTTTCACCTGGGCAGGGTGAAAGGTTAAAGACGACAATTACTTTGACTTATGAACAATCTTCGGAACATCGACTGCAACCCATTGGCGGCGAACTCCTCATTGAATCACAAAGTCTGCTACTTTCCTTGATTTTTCTTCAGAAATAACGCTGATTTCTGGCGGAGCAGGATCATTGGATTCTGTCTCCCAGGCAGAGTTGTCGTAGGAGGATTCCTCAGTTGTATTTTGCATTGTATTTGTGCTCTCAGGCAAATCTCCCCATCCAGTTAGCTGGATGTCTTCGAGCCTGATACGAGAGCTTTCGGGAGTGGTGTACTTGACCATGAAGTCAAATTTTCCACTTGGTTGTCCTAAGGTGTCCCACACTTCTGTGGAACTGGAGGAGTCATCCCTTTCGATGACGTTGGCCTCGGGAAAAGCATAGTTAATGAATTCTAGTCCTGCGAACTTTGAGAATTCATCGTCATGCTAGATATTTTTTCAATGACCCGAGTGTTGATCCCATGACATGGTGGGGACGCAGGAATTGTTTTCAATGACGCTTAGCTGATTTTCCTTGTTCGGCTGATTTTCTTGCCCCGAGTCTCTTGGGTACGGCTGCCAGATAGGCAGGCCATCCATTGGGCCATAATAGTCGTGGTCAAAGTTGTCCTTCATCAGAGTGTCTTCCTCTAATGAGTTTGGTGGAGCCCGACATCCTTCCGGATCATAATCTCCGTATATCATTTCGACATCTGACCTTGGCATAAATCTCAGACTTTGTGCGGGATAGCAAAAGGGCGTAAGCACCTCTTCCTGAGACATATAACTATCCTCATTGAGATAGGACTTCCATTCCTCATCCGCATCGGAGGGATCCTCCTCGTTGATGGTATGGACTGCTTGAGGAACTGGGTGAAGGAAACCTCCAGTGTGGAAGAAGTCCTGAATGGGATGAAGACTTTCATCGTTAGTGAAATTCTGGTACAGATGTGTGATGTCATAGTGCAATGTCACAACATCGCAATCTGCTGAACAAGGCAATAACAGAAACAATAAATAACACACTGAATTGTTCACCCAGTTCGGTTCAACAACCTACATCTGGGGGCATACAAAGCCAGGAAGGAAGTCCACTATTAGTAGTATCAAATTACAGACTCAATAGACCAATTGACAATCTACCTAATTTAATCACTACCCAATGACCCTTCTACCTAAGTCCTCCCTAGGTAAGAGACTCCATCTCACTTCCTATCTTCACTATGATGTCTAGCAGTCAACTACACCGTCACTGCATCAACAACTTGATTACCAATAACTGTACAACCATGGAAGACACCCTTCCATGACATCCTTTGGAGTTGCTTCAAAGCTTCCTCCAAGAACAATACCAAACTCATTACCTACAGGTTTCTGAGTTAAACACAGTGACCATCTCACAACCCGAGTGGTTCACTTAGACAAAACCCTAATTATCTACATCTTGGACCCGTACCTATTCTTGGTTACAAGGATTCTATTTATAATGTAATCCAACTGGATTTGGGCCTTCAAATCATATCATATCTTCTGTAACAAATCTGCTTCTAAATAGATCATATCTTCAATTAAATCATCAATTATTAACTCTGAATATTCTTCATATCTTTATGCTTTAAATGCACAACAAACTGATCTTCATAACTGATTGTAACAGAATATATCTCTCCCTTGATCTTCGCTTATATTCTTTGATTCTCTTTAGCAGAATTTCTCATTCACACCAGAAACACGTGCAGCCCTAATCACATAACTGTCTGATGTCTTAATGTTCTGGTATAGTGATGTTAAGACATCGCATGTGACATCACTCTTCAGTACTTTAACTCTTCAACAATAAACCAGAATGTTAGCTACACTATTAGAAGCTCATGTTGCAACATCAATCATGACATCAACATTGTTTTAACAAAATTTCAGCCAATTACTAGAACTTACAATCTCCCCCTTTGGCTAATTTTGGCTAAAACAACTATATAATCATTACAACTTAGATTACAGCAGTAATTACATCTCTATACTACATCTCTATACTACTGTCAGTAGTTATCAGTAACCACTGATCCTAACAGTAACCATCAGTAGCTACTGTGCTCAGCAATCCTGGAGAAACATCTTCTAGGAGTATTTGAATGATGTTAAGACATCATGTCTGACACCTTCTTTTGGCAGCACAGCCCACCACAATCACTTCAGGCAGCACATCAGGAGGAAGAAGTAGAAAGTCCCGAAGTTGTGCACTCAGATTACAGATATCTGATGTACATGAGGAAGAAGATTTTAGACACTCCCCCTTGATGTAGCACATTTCTTTTTCCTTTCAACTCAGACCTGGAATCATTGTGGAAGACTCCCCCAGAAAAGAAATGTTTGTCCATTCATCAAAGACCAATGGTGGCATAAAAGAATTCTGCACACCTTCTTTGATCAGACCCCCTAGTCAATCCGTGACACGTTGAGAAGTGCCATTCTGCCAGCCCAGATAACTCAGAACACAGGTCACAACTGTGTTCATAACTCAGTACACAAGTCACAAAGACTCAACATCAACTCAAGGATGTACCATCCTCTTCTGTTGCATCAGGAATTATAGGTTCCAAGCATAACCACTGCGGAAACCATATAGACCATCTCTCTCCTTTCTCCCCCTTTTTAGCCACAAATTGGCAAAGGAAACCCTCACAAAACCAGACCCAAGAGGTGCTTACCCAAACACGAATAAAAGCCATAAGACTTATGAGATACGAACACTCACTGGCTGAAGGAGAACAAACTAACCCCTATAAATAGCTGACCAGTAACTTAGAAATTAACGAGTCTTGAATATGTCAATGTTCTTGGTCAAACAAACGCTATTTTAGGTATCAAAAACTGCATTCAAATTCAATGCCTACCTTCCAAAAACTGCCTTGACTGCCTTAAATAATTCACAACTGAATCTTACCATAAATTAGGCCAATAACGCTCTATGCATATTCGAAGCCACGTGTTTCACTTTATCCTAACACCACCGTCCAAAATACTTCCCTGTTTGGCTCAAGAAAAACATGTCCTATATCATGTTCTGACATCACTTCAGACATTGCCTGCTGGCTCATTAACCAAACACATCTTCTTATCTAATGGGTGTAGGTGCATCTTCTCACAACTTTTTCTAGAATGCTTCCAACCATCAGCCAAGTACACTACTTTTCTATTCAGACCACTCCTGCACAGCTATGATAGGTCCCATCAACACACCGCACAAGCTAGACCACCACACATGCTGCAATAGGCTATAGTTAACAGCCTTACATACAATGCCTTTTATGATATCCCACCAATAATGCCTCATTCCTCATGGGGATATTAGATATAAGGTCTGCCAAGTCCAAAAGACAAAGGCCCATTTGATTGGAAATTTCTCACACAAGATAAACACCTTTCTGTCCTTACATTCACCAGCTCCTAATGAAGTCTTCAACATGAAAGTAGCCATGTATTTCCTGAACTACTTACCATCAAGATTAGAATCTGCCCATTCTAACCCACACTATGTCAGAACTGCCACTTCAGACAATAATGCTGCTTCTTCAAACTCCATAAGTATGGTACCTACCCAACCATAATGTTGTAACAACATGTAGGACATCAGCACGTGACAAAAGACCATCCCACTTAATCAGCACCAGTAGTTATACCACCAGACAACTAGACAAGACCTAGCTTCATCCTACTAGGTCCACTTCCACCCAGGCACCAAGCACGAAGTTCTGGTAACCAATATGTCAAGAAAAGCAGGTTCCCAAGAAAAATAGATTCCCACACCAAAGACTACTCTGACTGGTCAGGCGATACAAACAATGCCATATTATCCATTATAAATATCAAACCTCCTTGCTCCTATCAACACACCAAGGAAGGAAACATGAGTCAGTCTAACACGAATGCAGCAAAGAGACACATGCAAGAGGACAAGAAGCCAGATCCTCAGAAGTTGCAGGACACAACACTGTCCAAAACCGGAGCATCTTCTGGAGCAACAAGAACACGCAAGACATCAGAAACCAGGATGAAGACTATCAAGAAAAACCAAGTGCAGCTTCAAGCCTCTGATGATGAATGGGATGAAGATTGGAAAACTTTTCTTGATTCGGGGGGTTGGGATAATCTTTAGAAGCTTTGTTTGTTATTTTTACTAATCTTGTAACCTTTCATCAATGCAATAAATTTCTGTTTTACTTCTATTCCATTTACACCACTGTACAAGACACTGAACAACTTTTCAATTTACTTTAACCTAAGTGCCAACACCAAAAGCTCCCATAATATCATTCTCCCCCTAAAAAGAACACCTTCCATCAACACAAACCCCTACCGAGTTCTTCCAAAACTTACATAGAAACGCAAATTTTCCACACACAAAGCTGTCCTTCAGACTCCTCCTCAGAAACATGTGCACATATGATTTAAACAATTAGCTTCACAAGGGTAGAACCATTTATGTCCACACCAACATGCCATCCAACAACCTAATGTCATAACATGTTATCTGACATTATCTCCTCACAAGATTCAACCAATCTTCACAATCTTGATCAACATGCAATCTTTATATATACCTTTGCAGCCAAAATCCATAAACAAGTATTCCCCTTGTCATGGTTAACTAACGCTCTAGATGAGGATGAACATTTGAGCACACTTGCTGAGCACATGCATTTTGGCACCATTGTCCCTTTCTCCAACGACATTCATTCCTTACCATGCTCTTCATCTTCAGACTTCCAATCAATACCTGAACTACATTTTCCATCCAAGGTAGACCTTCTACTTCATCATCCTCCCGTATGACTATGTAGACGCTCCTCAGGCATAATGTAGGCACCACGCTTCTGAACCAGAGCATAATCATCCTTCACCAAGGATATCCAACCAGATGATGTCCCAACACACGTTAGAACATCTGCCACCCACCAAGACATCATCACCATGATGCTCCATCAACTGGACCATTTGATTCAACTACAGGACGCTTAAACCTTGAAAATACTTTCATAAAGTAAATTCTCAACCCGTCAGCAGTCCTATACTTTAACCTCAGACAAATACACAGTCTCCCATCAATGTATATTGTCATCAGTTGACTGCACAACTCTATCCAAAGCAGACAAATATTCAACTATTGTCATGCAAGATACAACCTTTTATCTGGTCTGACATCCTTTTTCTGCAGACTTGAGGCACTGATTGATCCTTCTTTTGCTAATCCATCCCACAGATCACATTAGATTAGGTAAGTGGCTTGACCTGATACTTCACCGTGAGCATAATGTTTCAACATCACCAGTCACATAACCCAACATACTCTCATCTTCCAAGAATTTTCAATTCTTTGATGCCATCCTTATTAGGTTACCACAACTAAGCTTAAGAGATAACTTATCAAGATCTTCACTCCCGCATGAAAACTTTGACAGTGATACTCTTTTACTTTGTCTCCATCATCTTCTGATCCTTCCAGCCACAAGGCTGATGCTAACACCAATTCCAATTGACCAAAGGTTGATTGACATATTAAGCTCAGCTTCTTTCTTGATGAATCTCCATACCACCCAGATGCCTCCTCTTCCAAGTCAGGAGTAGGTTCCAAACAGATGTGATCAACACATTTGTTTAGCCCCCAAGCATCTGTTATGTCACACTCACACCCCAGAGATTGACTTTGGAGGCAAGAAAAAAATCGCTTCTAGCTTTCTTCAGACCCCTTTTCAACAAGCTCATATAAGAGTTCCTTTATGAGTGGACTTGGGATGAACCACAAGTATATTTGGCAACTCTAACACGCTAGTTGATGATATCCTCAAGTATCACCTCACCATGTGATTCATCTTCAGAGGGGAACAGAATGTTGCAGTCTTAACACAAAACCACTAGGAATTTTCCATCAGATAAATATATGCAGCGGAACACACATCAGAAACCTCCTTTACAACCTTCAGGTAAAACATAATAACCCACGACACTCCATAGGTTTGAAACTAAGTCAAACCACACAGCAGCTCACCACCAAGGTTACAAGCCTGATAACAATAGACATGTCCAATACACACCCTGTCATGAACAGTTCATCCTCCACTTCAAGGGATCATACAAAAATCTCTATGAACTGACCAAGTCCATACACCATCTCAGCAAAACTATCTTCCTTGCTCATGAAACAGAAAGTATCTTCCCTAGATCTCATCCAAAAACAGACAGGATGCCTGCTCTGATACCAATTAAAATTCTAGTACAGATGTGTGATGTCATAGTGCAATGTCACAACATCGCAATCTGCTGAACAAGGCAATAACAGAAACAATAAATAACACACTGAATTGTTCACCCAGTTTGGTTCAACAACCTACATATGGGGGCATACCAAGCCAGGAAGGAAGTCCACTATTAGTAGTATCAAATTACAGACTCAACAGACCAGTTGACAATCTACCTAATTTAATCACTACCCAATGACCCTTCTACCTAAGTCCTCCCTAGGTAAGAGACTCTATCTCACTTCCTATCTTCACTATGATGTCTAGCAGTCAACTACACCGTCACTGCATCAACAACTTGATTACCAATAACTGTACAACCATGGAAGACACCCTTCCATGACACCCTTTGGAGTTGCTTCAAAGCTTCCTCCAAGAACAATACCAAACTCATTACCTACAGGTTTCTGAGTTAAACACAGTGACCATCTCACAACCCGAGTGGTTCACTTAGACAAAGCCCTAATGATCTACATCTTGGACCCGTACCTATTCTAGGTTACAAGCATTCTATTTATAATGTAATCCAACTGGATTTGGGCCTTCAAATCATATCATATCTTCTGTAACAAATCTGCTTCTAAATAGATCATATCTTCAATTAAATCTTCAATTATTAACTCTGAATATTCTCCATATCTTTATGCTTTAAATGCGCAACAAACTGATCTTCATAACTGATTGTAACAGAATATATCTCTCCCTTGATCTTCGCTTATATTCTCTGATTCTCTTTAGCAGAATTTCTCATTCACACCAGAAACACGTGCAGCCCTAATCACATAACTGTCTGATGTTTTAATGTTCTGGTATAGTGATGTTAAGACATCGCATGTGACATCACTCTTCAGTACTTTAACTCTTCAACAATAAACCAAAATGTTAGCTATACTGTTAGAAGCTCATGTTGCAACATCAATCATGACATCAACATTGTTTTAACAAAATTTCAGCCAATTACTAGAACTTACAGTTAACAGCTGTCTAGGTGCAGGTTGCAGAAAAACCAAGACCCTTCTTTGTTTTATTATCAGTAGGAATGAAAAGCTGTCCCTATCATTTTGCATTGTTATTCTCGATCACTTCGAGAGCATCTCAGTATGAGGAAATCAAGGTTCCTTTCTCTGATTGATTCTCATTGCTCACCAAAAGTGCTTGGAACAGAGTCCCAACAACCTCCTCGGGTTCTATACTAGTAGATAATGACAAGTTACTCACGATCAAGGCTTGCTCCCCACAGACCGTGACGAGTTGATCGTTCTTGATGAACTTTAGTTTCTGGTGAAGTATCGAAGTTACGGCCCCAGCCTGGTGCATCCAAGGTCTTCCTAATAAATAGTTGTACGCTGCCTGGACGTCTATGACCTGGAAAGTGATTAGGAAAGTGTGAGGACCAATAGTTATGGGAAGGTCAACTTCGCCGATAACTTCTTTTCGAGACCTGTCAAATGCTTTGACGATGACCTCACTGCCCCTCATCGGGGATCCTTTGAATGATAGTCGCATTAAAGTAGACTCCGGCATAACGTTGATGGCCGATCCTGTGTCTACCAGTACGCTGGCCAAAGCATCGTCCTGGTAGTTAACTGTGATATTGAGCGCCATATTATGGCTTTTGCCCCCCTCTGGCAAATCCTCATCACTGAATCCTAAGTTGTTGCAGGAAGTGATGTTATCGAACTGTCGTATTGACACATCCTGTTCCATAAAGGTCTGCTCTAAGACTTTATGTAGAGCCTCTCTGTGGGCTTCGGAACTGTGTAAAAGTGACAGCACTGAGATCTTTGAAGGAGTTTGTAACAGCTGATCAACAATGTTGTATTCACTCCTTTGGATGAGCTTCAGCATCTCATCATTGTATTTTGAAAGGTCGGTATTACTGGATGGGCCGACTGGTGGATTGGGAGCTTCTGTCTGAAGTTCCTTTTCTCTGTTAGGTTCTCCAACCCCTCGGTTGAAGATTCGACCGCTCCATGTTACTCGACTGATGTCTGCAATATTCACGACGGAGGGTAATGGAATTTCCTTTCCATTCTCAATTATTATTGCACCGTATTTGTAAGGGTAACGGTCCCGGTAGATAGATAATTACAGGAGCCTTCTGATTTTTCTGACTATCGTAGCTAACTTCAATCAATTCCTAGCTAAGAACCTTTGATTCGTCCAGTAGAGGGATGATGGTACAAACATCCTTGTTCTGTTGATGATCAGAGATTATGATAACGTCTCTGATTTGATCAGCGAAGTAGTTTGGCGTCCAGTTGATTGGCTCGGGACTCGGACACGGGTGAATCCCTTTACGATCCAACTGACCTTGAAGGGCTGCCCGCACAAGGTAGCATCCTTGGTTATTCTCCGAGAAGACTCTGCAATGTTCATAGTTGTGTGGTGGCACCTGGCTGCGTCCGCTTTGAATGCAGTATAACCTTACCAGGTTTGTTTCCATAGATCGGACATCCTGACCTTGACGCCGAGTAGGGTTTCCATTAAGCACACTGATTTGTTGCGTGTCTTCATCCAGATAGATTGGAAGCCACCAGTGGTTTAACAAGTGTTACAAAGTTCTTTGAACGAGAGGGCACCCTTGGTTACTCTCACAACATCCTTTACAGCTCAGATAATCACGTGAAGTGAGAAAACCGAGTTGGACCTGCCTGGCATGTAACTCTACCAAGCTGGTATTCATCAGACGAATATCGAAGATTTGAATCATGTTGATCTGATAAGGATTTCTATCATGGTAGTCCTGGATCCATCCAAGATCCATCTAACGCTGGAGGGCCTCTTGTACAAAAGAGCATCCCTGTTTGTTTATCGAGCAAGTCAGACAGGAATTATAATCGTACCGTGGCAGATTATGATACTGGATTTACCTTGAGTGCATCGCCACCAAGTTGACATTCATTGCACGGATGTCGTGGTTCTGAGTGATGTTGGAATTCGTATAGGTCATGTTGACCCCACGAACTCGATGCTCTTAGATCCATCCGAGATCCAACTATTCCTGTAGAGATGATTGCACCACAGAACATCCCTGATTGTTCTTAGAGTAGATATCACACTGGTGATAGTTATGAGGTGGCACATGGCCATATCCGCTCTGTCTACAATGCATCTTGACCAAGTTGGCCCTCAATAATAGTACATCATGAATTTGATATATGTTGTTAGACTCTCCCTCTATCAAATTGACTGCAGCTTTCTCATGTTGAGGCAACGGGTTTGTGAGAAAATTCAGATTCGTATCTTTGAAAGATAAGACCCCGCTCCTAACAAGCTTTTGTACATCGGATTTGAAACTGAGATAGTTTTCTATGTTATGCCCTGGTCCTCCTTGATGGTAAGGACACGTCTGATCCACCTTGAACCAAAAAGGCGGATTTTCTGGTACTGTAAGAGGAGACTTAGTTTGGACATGCCCCTTGACCAGTAATAATGGAAGCAATTCCGCGTACAACATGGGTATAGGGTCAAACCCAGGTGGTCGCGTTGTACGGTTGTTGTTGTACGGAGGACGAGTCTGCTAAAGAGACTGTTGTGTCCTTTGCTGAAGTTGATGTTGAATTGGTTGGCTCTGTGCAACCTGAGGTTGATACGTAGGAATAGTTGCGGGATTGATAGCAGGAGTTACAGCTGCTACTGGTTGATATCGTCGCCTTTGCTTTCCGAGAGAGATATTCCCAATATCCTGCTCTTTTTCTTAGGGAGAACACTACCGTATCGTTTTGTACTACTTGATGATCCAGCATGTTTAACCAAACGTCCTTCTCAGACGGCTTCCACAAGACGAACCCCCATGCCCACCATCTCGGTGAAGTAACTGGGTGCACTGGTAACCATTCTGTCGTAGTAAAATGAGCCCAATGTCTTTAAGAAGATCTTTGTAATCTCGTTTTCCTTAAGAGGTGGACAAATCTAGGCGGCAATTTCACGCAATCTCTGAGCGTACTCCTTAAAGGTTTCCTTGTCCTTTTGTGACATTGATCTGAGTTGATCTCTGTCTGGTTCCATGTCCAAATTGTATTTATATTGTTGAACGAAAGCAGCGCCAAGATCTCTGAATGTGCCGATCGTAGTGCGGTTTAAACCCATGTACCATTTTAATGCGGCACCGGTTAAACTATCCTGAAAGTAGTGAATCAGTAGCTCTTGGTTCTTTGTTTGAGCTGACATTTGCCGAGCGTACATTACCAAATGGCTCTGAGGGCAAGAGTTACCATTGTACTTTTCAAAGTCGGGCACTTGGAATTTGTGTGGAACTTTCACATTGGGGACCAAGCAGAGGTCCGCGGCGTCCTTTCCAAATAGATCCTGACCGTGAAAGGCCTGCAGTTCTTTCTGCATCTCCAGGAATTGTTCCTGGAATTCATTCATTCTGCCGAACATACTTTCGTTTCCACCAGAGGGTATCTGCGGAATCTGTCATTCCGGGACAGTGTGTACCACGGGTGATGGTATAGTAATTATGGCCGAGACTCTCGGTGTCTCCCACAGTTTGTAACCTTCAGGAGTTGCTGTCATGCCCTTGGCATCTTCGTTTTCCCGAAGTTTGTAACCTTCGGGCCCAGCGGCTCTTGCTGCGGTTCCCTGATCCTCAGTGATCGGCAGAACATATCCTTCCGGGATATAGTTAATAGGCATGCCCCAGGGACGATCTTTTGGCATTTTGTACCTAGGATCATACTTCTCCACTATGGGCATAGATGTGATCTCCGAGATCACAGTCCTTTGTTGTTGCATTTGAGCTTCTGCTAGAGCTTGCATGTCGTTATGAAGCTTTCTCAGATCCTTTTTCAGAGTGTCGATCTCTTCTCTCAACTCTCTGTTCTCTTCCTCGAGATCATCCATCTTTTTCTGACGATTGGCCCGAGTATTGTACGAATGAGACAATTTGACTCTAGAATCGAGACGCAAACATGAGATTCGTAGGTAAGAAGAATGCGTTTATGAGAATGATGAATGCAATGATTATTAATTATTTTTGTTTTTATTTATTCAAAGTAAACTTTGACAATTGGATTGCAAATATCAAACAGTGGGGAAATCCCGTTTTATTGAATTCAAAGGATTGCGGAAACGGAAATACAGTAAATTACAAAGTGCTGAAAAAGGAAATTTAAACTAATGGATCCTGAGTCCTCTCTGAAGAGAGCTCGGGTGCTGGTTCGGGTACTTTCCTTTTCTTTGACCAGGGCTCTTGGGCCGTTGTCGGGTTATCATTCATTTGCCTAGTGAAAGGAGCGAGCAAATTCCTTTGTTCATTTTGATTTTCTACAGCATGTTGCTCTAAAATCTCAATTAGAGCATCTTTTTCTCTTAATAGCTGCTGTATTTTCTTGCACTCCACATTGAGAATACGGTACTTGTTCCTCCAAGACCTCTTCTCCTGCTGAACTTTGCTGAGAGTAACCTGAAGTTTTTCCGTCTCAAACATAAAATAAAGAGCAGAGTCCCTTAATGGAAGAACTTCCTGGCGTGGGTAAGGCATCCTCAGCTTGAGAGCTCTAGTTTGCACCCAATGGAGATAAGGCTCCACTGAGACACAATTTGGTTTTCCTAGAGACTCTCGTCCTTTCCTGTGAATGTGTTTCTAGGCATGCACTATTTCCGTCTTTAGTGCCCTGTCATTTTCTCCTTCCTTGAAGAAAAAACCTTCCAGATGAACATTACGCGGGACTTGTCTCATCGGGAATCCAAATTGACGACGAACTAAAACTGGATAATAATTGATTCCTCCCTTAGTTCCTATAAGGGGTACATTTGGGAAATTTCCACAACGGTCAATGATCCTGATCCCGTCATAGATTCGATTGTACTAATCGATGTCAGAGTTGGTAAGAGACATGATTCTCTGCGACCAACGTAAAGTATTCTTTTGATCCCAAAATGCAGCAGACTTGGGCAAATGGGAAATGAACCACTTGTATAGCAAGGGTACACAGCACGTGATCATTCCTCCACTGTTTAAATTCCTTAAGTGTACAGAATGATATGCATCTGCGAGCAAAGTCGGTACAGGGTTTCCAATCAGAAAAATCTTAATGGCGTTGATATCTACAAAGTTATCAATGTTGGGAAACAAAAATAACCTGTAGGTGAGCAAAACAAAGATGCTTTTGAAAGCGGCCACGTTCCCTATACCAGCAAAATATAGGGTTTTCTTTGTCAAGAACTGGGCTGGCAAACCCTGGATTCCACCCTTAGTGGTCATGTGAGTCCTGACTTCTGACTCATCCACATAAATTGCTCTTGCAATGGTTTGATCCTTTGGAATTTCTTCCAGTCCAGAAAAGGGAGCTTGATCAGTGATATGCAAATCAGTCAGGTGAGAGTACTCCACCAATGTTGGTGCTAGTTGATAATCCGGGAAGGTGAAACAGTGATAGACCGGATCGTAGAACTGGATTAGTGTGGACAGGATTCCTTCGATTACGCGGATCCTTAACAAGGACAGTAACCCTCCATACTTGGCTCTGAAAGCCTTGTGGTTGGTGATCATTCTCGCCAAACCTCTCAAATCCTTTAGCTTTGGAACCTTGAAGGTGTACTTATGAGTTTTCCTTCTACCGAAATCCATTAGCGCAATCTCCTTTCTCTAACATTTGCAATCATTGTCTCAGTTTAATTTGAAAAAGAGAGACTAGAAGAGAAGATTTTCTTTGTTTTAATGTTTTTTAAATGAATACATGACTGCAGCACACAAAAACATAGAAAAAACATGGGGTCAAAGGGTCGGTGTCATGAAGTCAATGCTCTACCCCCTTCCCCAAAGGTTTATACTGGTGATTTTTTGTACCTGTCCGCAAAATCATTGACCCCTCTGGGATAACAATAGCAAGCGGATCGCCAGCGAGCTGATGTATCCTAGAGTGTTCTAAAATGAGGGTAGTATCGCGTGATAACTATTTCCGATAGCTTTCGCACTACAAAATGGCTTAAGTCTACTAAAAATCTCAGCTTCTCAGATAACCCAGTCGACCACACTACTTTCAACAACCGAAGTCGTATATGAAATGTATCTGCAAAGAGAGTCTCCACTGGGTTTGATGGTCGATCGGGGGCTCTTAACTGGAATTCACTCCCAGTAAGATTACCCGCATTGCCATCACCTATCTTAGGTGTATACTCAATCTTTCCACATGCGGCATCACACGCATTCCCATTAGCAGAAAAATAAACACAGATATCAATTAGGAAAAGCAAGATATATATTTGTCTTAATCATCCTGGACCTCTAGTCTTTTGATCCTATACAGACAATGACTTCCCAGCAGAGTTGCCATTTCTGTGACATTTCGAGAACTTAATGTTTCTACCTAAGAGATGGGAAGAGAACAAGATCTCGTTCTCCCCAGTGAAGTCGCCATTTTTCTGTTTGTGGAAAAATGGGGACGAATGATGACTAAGGTAAAACAGATCTTACAGTGAGTCCCCAGTGAAGTCGCCATTTTTCTGTAGCGCGAATTTTTACGTGGTTGCGAAGCACTATCGCTTTGGGGTACTACAGTTCGATTCATTTTTTATCCTATTGAAGCTGATGAAGGAAGGGAAATAGATGTCTCCAATTAACCCTGCTTGCAAACTGAGTTTAAACAGATGACTATTGATTTACAGATGCTATTAAGATTGTGGGTCTCTCTTAGGTTATTTTGTTAAAAAAATAGTGTCTAGGCTATTGGTAGTGTCGTAACCCGAAATTTGACCTCCCTCTTTTGCCTTTTGCATAAGCATAAGCATTCGCATCGCTGGCATACACATTCGCATTTTTTCCTCTGATGTTTTGATTGCAGGATATTCAGGTTTTCCAAGCCCGATTAATCATATCCTCAAAAGGTCATCACCTCAGCAAAACAAGCACAAAATAAAGGTTTCCCTACTTATTTATCAATACAAGAGGTGGAAAATCAAAGCCGGGACCACAACACCCTTTTTTAGGAAAATTGGGCATATTTTGGCCTGGTTAATCGATTAACCATTTGCAGTGCAATTGTGTTAATCGATTAACACATGCAAAATAGGCACAATTTGCTGCTTTTTCATGATAGCACCTTTGCACACATTTTGGTCTTGGATTCTAGCAGCATATGGAATATTCTAGACACCTCTAAACATTTCCAAGCTACTCAATTCATTCCAAGAGAATTTGCTATGATACTTCACTTCAAATCAAGTGCACCATGTTCCTTGTTCTCCAAGTAATGTGGATCTTTGGATGTTGGAATTCACCTAGGGATGGTTACCGAGTTGGTTCTAACTAACCGAGTTAACCGCCTTGACTCGGTGAGTCAAGTCCAACTAACTCCTAACCTAGCTCCAAACCCAACTCTAATTCCAAACCAAATTCCAAACCATCTCATGCTCCAAACCTAAAGTCTATATAAACTCATCTCCACTCACTTTTCAATTCCTCAACTATTCTCTACCATTTTTCACCAAACTTCTCACATTTCACTCTCAATTCTCTCACTTTTTCTCTGATTTCTCTGCTCATTCTTCATCTTCATCTCAATTCTTCTCCATCAAACCTCACCAAAAGCTCTTATTCTTGAAGATTAATCACTTTTCACATTGAAAGTGATTAATTCTTGAGCTTAACCTTCATCATTTGGCATCTCAATCCAAGCGTTTCACACCATTTATTTTGGTGCAAGTTCAATTTCGACACATTTTCGCGATTTTGATCGGTTTCGACGCGTTTCGTCTACAATTCAAGGATCCTTTGGTTTTCTTTAAGCTTCTGCACCAAGATCACATTGCAACATTTACCAAGGCACATATCAGCCTTGTAGGTTGGTGGATTTCATTCATTTTATCATTTCGATCATTTTCGTATCGTTTGCGATGTAATTTCGATATTCTTGCATGTGAATTGATTACACTTTTGCTTGATCCATGATCTTGATTGTTAATTGATTCTTTTGTTGATCATTTGCTGTTTCTAAGCTTGATATTTCGTGCATAATTGTTTACCCTAGCATTGGAGTGATTGCACAATCAAAAAGTTGGCCAAAAGCACTTTTCAAAACTGATTTTCTGCTCCCTGTACAGTGTTAATCGATTAACACATTGCAGTGCAATTGTGTTAATCGATTAACCAGTGTTTTTTTGCACTTTTTCACGTGTTAATCGATTAACACTTTGCAGTGCAATTATGTTAATCGATTAACACTGAACCAGAAGGCCATTTTCTTGCATTTTCAAGTGTGTTTGCCATGCTTTCTTCATTTTAACTTCCATTGATTGTCATGCTTGATTTTATAGATGCTTTTAATGTCATTTCACTTCTGGTTGAAGCATGTTCATGAACTTTCGATGCGCATTTTCGATTATTCATTTGTTTCATGTTCTTAGCATTGTATGAACATAACAATTCTTGCACTATCTTTGCTCACATGATGCATGGTTTTGTGTGGCATTTTACTGATCATTTGGCATTGTTTTATACCTTCCATTTCAGTTTGCATTAAGTTTATTCTTCATGGATAAACTTAATCTTGTATAATCAATAATTCACTCCTTTTTGCTTTAATGACTTTTCATCCTCTTTGGAAATTTGTTAGCATGTTTCTCCCTTGATTAATTGAACGAAACTTTGTTTCAATTAATCGATCTTCCTTTTTCCTCTCTTTAGGCCTCCTTTAGTGCTTTCTCTCTCATCCCCCTGTGGAGTTGGAGTTTCGCGCTGCGCCTTGCATCGGAGCACTGTACAAACAGACGTCGTTATGCTGTCTGTTTCTCTACGTAGGAGCACTGTACAACTTGGAGCTGTTGGGCCATCCGGTTCAACTTCCGCATTACACCCTGTGTGTGTTAGGGAAGGGATGAGAAGGGAGAATTCCTACTCTCATTCTGACTACTTCAGGTAGGGGACGAATGACCCTGTGCTTGGCTTAGTCATCTCTATCTCCAGGCGGTAATGTGCTTTCTTTCCCCAGCCGAGTTGATCCTTGATCACTCTTCTCTCTTTGCGATCCCTTTCGATCCTTGATCACTCCTATCTCAATCTCTCTCTTGATCTATCACTATTCTTCTGGGTTACGATCCTTTGTTCCTTGGGTTAACAAGCTTTCTTCGTTTCAATACCCTATGTTCTTCTTGTAATCAATCATTGCTTTTTGATTCCCTTGAAGAGTCTTCATTCTCTTTCTTTAGTCCAACACAGTTTTCCTGTCACGACCATTCTCCCCTGGAGTTCGCAACCTTCTCTTGGTTCTTCTCCTTTCTTGGGTTAATCACCTATCCTTGGTTAATCACTCGTCTCTTCAGTTAATCACAGCCCGTCTGTTAATCACTGAGTACCCCTTGGGTTAATCACCTATTCTTGGTTAATCACCCGTTTCTTCAGTTAATCACAGTCCGTCTGTTAATCACTGAGCACCCCTTGGGTTAATAACCCCTCCTTCGTTAATCACCCGTTTCTTCAGTTAACCACAGTCCGTCTGTTAAAATACTGAACCCTTTCGAGTTAATCACCTTCTCTTGGTTAATCACTCACTTTTCTCTTCGGTTGGTCACAGTCCATCTGTAAATACCGAATCCCCCGCAGGTGGCAACCTCCTCTTGGTTCGAATACTTGCACCCTTGGGTTAGTAACCTTTCTTTAGTTCAAATACCCTTTCTTCGGTTGAGTACTGTTTGTTCATTCAGTTTACCAAACCCCTTTGGGTCACGACCTTCGTTCGGTCCTGCACCCGCTTTTCTGGTTAATCGCAGTTTTCTCTGCTAAAACCAACGCTTCTCTATTCCCACAGAGTTGCAGTCCTTTCTTTCTTCGGTTAACCACTGCCAGCCAGTTAATATACCGAGTCTCCCTTTTCTCTTGGTTATGACACCATCCTTTTTTGAATCCCCAGCGGAGTCCTTTCTATTCCCTTTGCTCTTACTTCCTTGGTTTCGACACCAATTCTTTTTGCTATCCCCAGCGGAGTTTCTTCCATTCTTGGTTTTGACACCATTCTTTTCCTATTCTTTTCTGCAATCACTCTTACTGCGGGGTCTTCCCCAGTAGAGTTTTTCTTTCACTCTTGCTCTTGGTTTCGACACCACCTCTTTCATCCCCTTGTTTCTTCCTTGTTTTGTTTTCCGTTCAGTTCCCCAAACTATGGAAGCTCTGATTCTGTATTCTTTTGAATGTAGGATACGTAGGCATGAGATCGCATTGATTTCGGCGAGCACACTTCCACATTTCTTCCGTCTTCCTCCTCTCTTTCTTCCTTCTTTGTCCCCTGGTTCCATGAACTACAGCGCTCTGACTTCCTCATTGCACTATGAGGGTACGTAGGCCCGAAGACTTCGTTCCTCCGCGAGCATTTTCTTTCATTCTTTTCTTTTTCCCCTTTCTCTCTCTCCCTCCTTTTGCTAGAAGCCTTTATAAAGATAACCCATCCAAGCCTAGAAGCAAGCGAAATAGTTCCTGTCGAGTATGACGAATGCGTTAGGTGCTAATACCTTCCTTTCGTATAACCGACCCCCCGATCCCGTTCCTCTTCCTCTTGGGTTTTATCGATATTTTCCTTGTCCTTTGGGACTAAATAAAGTTCGGTGGCGACTCTGTTGTATCTTTGAGTGTGCAATTCACTCAGGTAGAAACCAGCCATCTTCAGCTGGCGACTCTGCTGGGGAAAGATTGACCTCTTGCTGGTCCATCCCTTGAGGGGTTTAGCCTAGTTTTGTTTGCTTTTCTTGCTTGCTTGGGTGTTTATCTTTAGTGCTTTACTAGCTTTATTTTACTTGCTTTAGCTTTATGTTTATTTATCGCATTTCTTCACTGCTTTGAATATTCATATGCTGCATATTCTGGATATCTGCTATTTTCCGCTGTTGTTGGGATGGGTAGATATTATTGGAGAGAAAGGTCCTAACACCGGGCCTAGTATACACATAGGCTAGAACGTGGACAGTCGTGAGGCCTGCATTTTGCGTGTTGGGATATCACGAGACCCACATCCCAGATCGTGATTCGTTTGAGAATACTTCCGTCCTGTGAGAATTCACTACGGCGAGGGGTTTTCATCCTGAGTCCTATGGTTTGGGCGACCTTTTCTAGGGACCACCTTGTTGTGTCTAGATCACACCTGTGAGGGGGATGTGTTTTTGCAGGAAAACAGGCCACTTCAAACCATTGTTCTCACACACGCCAGATTTCCTCACCGACACATCAGATTATGTTGCAGATATCTGGATTGTTCAGATTTGATTATTCAGATAGTGTTGGATTCTTGTTGCTGTATTCCATATCATTTCATCATGTAAATTAATTTTTGCATGTGCATTTCCAGATTTTTGAAGGCTTATCTTTTGTTGACTTTATCATAGAGATGAGTATTGGTCGTCGTGGCATCGTCAGTTACAAGTTTATGGAGCCTAAGCTGGGTATTTTGAGAGGTTTGGCATCTTTGTTTGTTGGAGATCACAGAGGGGTTTTCATAGGTACTTATGGTAATCTGTTGACCATCCTCAACACTGGAAGTCAACATCACTGCTATTCATACTCTGGTTCAGTTCTACGACCCGCCATATAGGTGCTTCACATTTCAGGATTATCAGCTAGCACCTACACTTGAGGAGTATGCTTATATTCTGGGGGTTGAGATCCAGAAGCATGTTCCTTATGTTTACACTAGTGGTTGTCCGAAGTTTCATCTTATTGCTGATGTGCTTTGCATTAGTAAGAAAGATGTGGAGGATAATCTCAAGACCAAAGGGAAAGGTATTCAAGGGTTTTCTTCGAAATTATTGGTTGACAAGGCCACTAATTTAGCTAAGGATGGAAACTGGAAGGATTTCAACGCCGTTCTCGCTTTGCTGGTATATGGGATTGTCTTGTTTCTGAACATGGAGGATTTCGTAGATCAGGCTGCCATCAGTATCTTCTTATCCAAGAATCCTGTTCCGACGCTTCTTGCTGATACCTACCATTCTATTCATTCCAGGAATGAAAAGAAGAAGGGAACCATTGTCTGTTGTGCTCCTTTGTTGTACCGATGGTTCATGTCTCACCTTCCACAGAAGGGTCCCTATGTTGAGAATAAGGATAATCTCAAGTGGTCTCAACGAATCATGTCTCTTACCGCTGATGATATTTCTTGGTATTCTCGAGTCTTCAACGAAATTCCAATCATTCTTCATTGTGGAAAATTCCCCAATGTGCCTCTCTTGGGTACAAAGGGTGGAATTAACTACAATCTGAGAATGACTTTCTGACAGTTGGGATACCCTATGGTTGACAAACCTGATCCTGAGGTAGTGGAAGAGTTCATCTTTCATGACGGGGCTGATGACATGGGTTTGCTGAAGAGGTTTAGTGCCGCTTAGACTCAGATTCACCTCGAAGGAAGAGCCGATTTGGGTAAGAAGAATTGCGTAGCCAAGGAAGCTTACACACGTTGGGTCAAAGAGCGCGTCAAAGAGATCTTGTTGCCATTCTCTCTTGAGCCTTCCATGAATGCCAAGCTTCCTGAACTTGCCATTGTTCCTCCATCTGAGGTCGATCAACTCAAGCTGATTATTTAGAAGTTAAAGAAGGAGAATGCTGATCTTCGTCTCAACCTTGATAGAGTCACTTCCGAGAAGGATAGCCTACAAATTGAGCTCCATCAGAAGCGCGAGTGTATGCTCAAAGAGGTGGAGGTTGAACAGAATAAGCGTAGGAAGGTGGGTGATGCTTTGAAGAGAACCTATGAGGGACTTGCTTCAAAGAAGAGACAACTCACCGATGCTCATTATCAGGCCTACAAAGAGGAGCTGAGCTACAACAAGCAACTTGAAGAGCTTCGCGGGAAGTTATCCGAGTTCAAGACGAAGTGGCAAAGTGAATAAGACCGTGCTAATCAGTTAGCGAAGGACTTTTCCCAATGTCAAGCTAAGCTCGACAAAGTCTTCGGTGAGATTCAGAAGCCGCAAGATCAAGCACATCAGAGCCAATAGCAGATTAGTCAGCTCAACATAGAGAGCACTAAATGGGAGCATCAAAGCCATCATCTACAGAACCTCCTAGATCAGAAAGAGACCTTTCTTTAGGATATGCTTCAGGGACCTAATCATTCTTTGCTGTGCAACCTCATGAATGATGCGAAGTACTGGAATGAGAGGCATGGTCGTCTACCCAGATTTGCTGAGCATGCATTGAAGAACCTACCAGGGCTGTTGAGGGATGCATATGCTGATGCATTGCCGCACCGGCTTCTTTGGACTATTTTTCATTTCTTATTTGTGTGTAGGGTGGTATTTGATAGGATCCGTGCGGATTTTGTTGTAGCCCAAAAGGCAGATATTTGACTTGTACTTCTTTTCTCTATTGAATGAATGAATGAAGATGCTTGCTCACTCTATCTTTTATGCCTTTACTTGTATGCTTTATGATTATTGTCAACAAAGATAAGTTTAAGAATTCCTGGAATTTAAAAATTTATTTTGGCATGCATATCATACATTCATCTGCACACATATGCACGTCCCTTCATCCAAAACTGTTGCTCATCCTTGTCCGCATTCCTTGTAGCAAGACGACGACTCGACATCGATATTTTACTCGCTCAAGAAAATCCAGAATCATGGCTGACTTCGAAGCTGAGAACGCTGCTTATAAGGAAACTCTAGCACAATTCCAAGGTCGGATGGATCAGTTTCAGATGAACATGGATGTCATTATGGAGCTCCTTCGTGCCCAGAGGGACGCCGCTGCTGCTGCCACTGTTGTTGTAACTACTACTGATGCAACTATTGTCACTCCTGTGACTGTTCCTCCTATTGTTACAGGTACTCCTGCTGTTGTGGTTCCTTCTCCTGGTAGAGTTGAAGCGCCAGTTGAGCCTGTGAATCAGCCTGTTGTTCAGCCTAGTTTGAACCAGATGCCCACTAGTTTTCCTTGGGGCATGCCTCTGAATTACACTCCTCAGATTGCAAATAATGGTAGTTCCTTCATGCCCTATCAGCCTTTTGTTGTACCCATGCCTAATAGGAAAGCTGCCGCCTATCCATGGGTCATGCCTACTCCAGTCCCGCCTCTAGTGGTGAATGATGATCCTGAGAATCTTCAGGCTCAAACTCATCAAACTGCCAGATTAGTCGACACTGAAACTCCTGATGATGAAGAGCATGTGTATAGGGGTCCTCCTATTCATGTTCCAGTTTCATCTCAGACTGCTCAAACCGCTGTTCCGAATGCTCATCCTGGGATGTTCTATCCTGGGGAATCTTCCTCAGCTGCTGTGATGCCTCCTCCGAATTATCTATATGGTGTTCCGATGGGTTAGAATGCTGGTCAGATGGTTAATCCGAGTTTGGTGTATCCTTCTCAGTTTGCTACTCCGCAACTAAATGCTCCTGCCGCTTCTCAGCTGCCAAATCCTCAGATTCTTGTCAGGCCCACTAATCAGAATAGATCTGTTGACTACAAGTTGTTGGAAGATCGTATCAGAGCTATCGAAGGGTTCTCTGCTTTTGGTATGGAAGCCAAAGACTTGTGTTTGGTTCCAAATGTTGTGTTGCCGCAGAAATTCAAGATACCTGATTTGCCAAAATATAAAGGTTTGAGCTGCCCGTGTAGTCACATTACTATGTACTACAGGAAGTTGGCATCCTATATTGATAATGATGAATTTCTAGTTCATTGTTTTCAAGATAGCTTGTCTGGTGCTTCATTGGATTGGTACACGGGCTTGGAGCGCAGCAAAATCCGTACTTAGAGGGATTTGTCTGAAGCGTTCGTGAGACAATACAAGTATAACCTTGATCTGGTGCCAACTAGATTGCAATTGTAGAATCAATCCCAGTGCTCAGCTTAGACATTCAAGGAGTATGCACAAAGATGGCGTGAGATGGCATCTCGTGTACGACCTGCTCTCTCTGACAATGAGTTGGTTGACATCTTTATGGGTACATTGCAAGGATCTTACTATGAGAAAATGGTGGGTAGTTCTTCATCGAGTTTTACTGATGTTGTGACGATTGGTGAACGGATTGAGAATGGTTTGAAGACTGGAAGGATTCCTGGAGCTGCTTCCCAGCAGCCGACCACTAGGAAGTCTCAAAACAGTCATTCCAAGAAAAACGAAGGTGAAGCCAACGCTGTGACAACTTAAGTTTCTCCTCAGTATCAAGCTCCCATGGCTCCCTTGCCATACTATCCATATCCGTACATTGCTGGTGCACAGTATCAACAACTTCCATATCAGTATCATCCGTAACAACCAGTTCAGAACGCTCAGAATCAGCAACAGAATCAATAGAACAAAAGTCAGCAGAATCAGAACCGTCAGAACAACAACAATCAAGGAAACCGTATGCGTCCGAATTTCGACAGAATTCCGGTGTCATACACAGAACTGTTTCCTTACTTGGTTCACTAAGGGGCAATTGTCCCCAAGCAGATTGCGCCTGCAATTCCTCCATTTGACCCGAAGCATAATCCAAATGCGTCTTGTGCCTATCATGCTGGATACATAGGACATGCAACAGAGGATTGCTTTGTTTTCAAAACCAAGGTTTAGGAACTCATTGATAAGAAGGTTCTGACTTTTGCTGAGGAAGGACGCAACATTCAGAGTAATCCGTTGCCGAATCACGGTGGACCTGCAGTTAACATGATTGAGGATAATTCTGTGGCTGAATGTTCCTCTGATCAGAAACAATGCAACTTGATCAAGTTCCATAGCGCGGGTTTCCAGCAGGGTGACATCGTGCCAGCTGCTGATGATGCTGGTCCCAGTAATCAGATTTCAAGCTTTGTGCGCAAGTGTCCGCCGGGTTTCAAGCTCAACAATTGAACATCTACCGTGATTCCTGTGGTTTTCCCAGATAACATGTAATGTATTTTGATTTCTCGTTCCCTCGTCCTCGCCCGAGATGAGTGGAAATCTTGTAAAGGGCCTCACGCTTTTGCAATATTATGTGATCAATAAATAAAAGCTTTTTTTTGCATTCAAAATCATGCTCTATTTTCTTTCTTTATTTTACTTTATCACAAAGCAAATGGCAAAAGTTTCTTTTCTTTTTCACTTTTTTAAATAGCTCATTCTAAACATATTCATAAACATGCAGAACTAATAAAAGAATTGATAACAACATGGCAAACATCCATTGTAATTCTGGAATTCCAATTAACCAAGCCGAAGAAGATGGGGAAGAAGATTGTGAATTACCGACTGAACTGGCAAGGCTCCTTGAGCACGAGCGTAGAGAGATTCAGCCACACAAAGAGCTAGTGGAAGTTGTTAATCTTGGTACTGATGATGTCAGAAGAGAAGTCAAGGTTGGCGTATCCCTCGCTAAGCATGTACACTTCGAGTTGGTCAAGTTATTGAAAGAGTATGTTGATATCTTGGCCTGGTCCTATCAAGATATGCCTGGGTTGGATACCAACATCGTTGAACATCACTTGCCACTCAAGTCCGGATGTCCTCCTGTCAAGCAGAAGCTTAGGAAGACTAGACCCGACATGGCACTCAAAATCAGAGAAGAGGTAAAGAAGCAGCTGGATGCTGGGTTCCTAGTCACTTCCGAATATCCTGAATGGGTTGCCAACATCGTCCCGGTTCCTAAGAAGGATGGCAAAGTCAGAATGTGTGTGGATTATCGAGATCTCAACAAGGCAAACCCGAAGGATGATTTTCCTTTGCCTCATATTGATGTCTTGGTAGACAACACTGCGCAGTTCTCTGTCTTTTCCTTCATGGACGGTTTTTTAGGATATAATCAGATCAAGATGTCCCCAACTGATATGGAGAAGACTACTTTTATCATGCCATGGGGTACATATTATTACAAAGTCATGCCATTCGGTCTAAATAATGCAGGGGAAACATACCAACGTGCCATGATAACCCTCTTTCACAATATGATTCATAGAGAGATTGATGTTTACGTGGACGATATGATTGCCAAGTCCAAAATCGAAGATGATCACTTGGTTCATCTTAAGAAGTTGTTTGACAGACTTCGGAAGTTTAGATTGCGGTTGAATCCTGTGAAGTGCACCTTCGGAGTTAGATCTGTTAAACTGTTGGGCTTTATTGTAAGTCAAAAGGGCATTGAAGTTGATCCTGATAAGGTTCAGGCAATTCAGAACATGCCGCCTCCCAAAACAGAAAAAGAAGTTCGTGGCTTTCTGGGCAGACTCAATTACATTTCAAGATTCATTTCTCATTTGACGGCTACCTGTGAACCAATGTTCAAATTACTAAGAAAAATTAATCGATTGAATGGAATAATGATTGTCAGGAAGCATTTGACAAGATAAAACAATACTTGCAAGAACCACCGATCTTAGTACCGCCGGTTCCTAGTAGGCCTTTAATCATGTATCTCACCGTTCTCGATGAATGGATGGGATGTGTATTGGGTCAACATGACGACACTGGCAGAAAAGAACATGCAATTTACTATCTGAGCAAGAAGTTCACTGATTGTGAGACCAGATACTCACTCTTGGAGAAAACTTGTCGTGCTCTGGTCTGGGCTGCTCGACGCCTACGATAATACATGATTTGCCATACTACTTTGTTGATATCCAAAATGGATCCGATAAAGTACATCTTTGAAAATCCTGCTGTCTCCGGAAGGATTGCTCGGTGGCAGATGCTGTTAACTGAGTATGATATCCAACATGTTACCCAGACGGCAATAAAAGGGAGCGTCTTGTCTAACTACCTTGCTCATCAACCTGTAGAGGGTTATCAAAAGATGAAGTTTGACTTTCCCTATGAGGATGTTCTGTTTATCAGAGATTATGAGACTCCAGATCCTGATATAGGACCCGAACCAGGGGCACGATGGACGCTCGTGTTCGACGATGCCTCTAATTCCATAGGTCGTGGAATCGGTGCTATCCTCATCTCTCCAACAGGTTTTCACCTTCCCTTCACTGCTAGATTATGCTTTGCATGCACCAACAATATGGCTGAATACGAAGCATGTATCTACGGTATTGAAGCGGTAATTGACATGAGAATCAAGATTCTTGAGGTCTATGGAGATTCTGCTTTGGTCATCGGTCAAGTCAGAGGGAATTTTGTGACTCAGGATTCCAAGCTGGTTCCGTACCAACAACATATAGCGAAGTTGATTCCTTACTTTGATAAGATCAATTTTCATCATATTCCCAGAGAGGAAAATCAACTAGCTGATGCTCTTGCCACTCTAGCATCCATGTTCAAGGTCAAGTGGAAGAATGAAGCTCCTCATATCCGCATTGATCACTTGAACGAACCAGCACACTGTTTAGCAATCGAGGATGAGTCTGATGACAAGCCTTGGTTCTACGACATCAAAAGATATCTGGAAAAACAGGAATATCCCGAGGGTATCACTATCACTGACAAGAAGGCTCTTAGATGGCTTTGCGCCAAATTCTTCTTAAGTGGTGGTATACTGTACAAGAGGAATTATGATTCCGTGTTGCTCAGATGCGTGAATAGACACGATGCAAACACGATCATAAGGTCCATACATGAGGGTTGCGAGGGTGTATATGCTAAAGGTCCTCATATGGCTAAGAAGATCCTTCGGGCTGGGTATTACTGGACAACAATGGAGGTATATTGTTATAACTTTGCCAAAAGATGTCACAAGTGTCAAATCTACGGAGACAAGATACATGTGCCTCCAACTCCATTGAATGTTTTGACTTCACCTTGGCCATTCTCCATATGGGGTATAGATATGATTGGAATGATCGAGCCGAAGCCTTCCAACGGTCATCGATTCATTCTAGTTGCTATCGACTACTTTACCAAGTGGGTTGAAGCTGCTTCTTATGCAAATGTTACACGATAAGTGGTTGCCAGATTCATCAAGAAAGAGATAATCTGTTGCTATGGCATTCCTAGCAACATTATCACTGACAATGCAAGCAACCTGAACAACAATATGATGAAGGAGTTGTGTCAAGAATTTAAGATCGAGCACCATAACTCTTCACCATATCGGCCCAAGATGAATGGCGCCGTTGAAGCAGCAAACAAAAACATCAAGAGGATTGTCCAGAAAATGGTCAAGACTTACAAGGATTGGCATGAAATGCTCCCCTTTGCACTGAATGGCTACCAAACTTCAGTTCGCACTTCTACTAGGGCAACTCCGTATTCGCTAGTGTATGGTATGGAGGCGGTTCTACCCATCGAAGTCAAAATTCCTTCACTCAGAGTCATCATGGAAGCAGGTCTTGACGAAGCTGAATGGGTTCAATCCTGATACGACCAGCTGAATCTCATCGAAGAGAAGCACCTTACAGCAGTTTGTCATGGTCAATTGTATCAGAAACGCCTCAAACGAGCTTTTGACAAGAAAGTTCTCCCTCGAACATTCTGCGAAGGCGAACTCGTGCTCAAGAGATATTCACCTGTTCACTCGGACCCACGAGGCAAATGGACTCCCAATTACGAAGGACCTTTTGTTGCCAAGAAAGGCTTCTCAGGCGGAGCCCTGATCCTCACCACAATGGATGGGGAGGAGTTGCCATCGCCCGTGAACTCCGTTACAGTCAAAAAATATTATGCCTGAAAAAAAATGGATAAAAGTCCGCTAGATTGACATCCGCAAGGACAATATAGGTAAAAATGGACGTCCCGATGGACCAAAAAAAGAAATGTCCATGCAAAAGTTAGGGACAATGGAAAAAATAATAAACAGCCCGCTAAGTTGAAAACCCGACAGGGCGACTTAGGCAAAAATGGGCATCCCGGTGGACGAAAAAATGTGTGAAAACATGTTTAGGCAAAAAGTAGGGATAAAGGCATTGACTGTGAACACTTGAGCCTCTCTTCCTCATGGCTAGACCTCAGACGGTAACAGAGCAGTCGAAACATCATCAACTGGTGCAAAACGTTGGAACCTAGACTTACAGTGGATGGTGGCCAATGTTGTAATCAATGCAAAGCATGATTTCCCTTTGCCATTTACATTTGTTTTTCAATTTTATTGCAAATTTCCTCATCAAGGATTTTGCATCCTTGTACACACTTTATGTACACAAATTTTACATTCAATAAAATGCATTCTTTGTTATCTCAATTTGCTTTCATTCTAGTATTTTGTTTTCAAAATAAACAATTATTTGTGATCACATAATACTAAAAAACGTTGAGAACAATAAAAAGCTAAATCAATCGAGAAAGCATTATGCATTTCATGTGTTACTGGTAACTCCTGCAGGATAATCGGTAATATCCATTGGTAAGCCTAACGCCTGGCCGACAATGGGATGATTCTATGAAGAAGTTGTTATTTCCTCAGCAGGTCCTCAGCAGAGTCATCATTCTCCCAGCAGGTTGCCAAGGTGTCCCCCAGCAAAGACGCTTTGCTCACTTTCCCCAGCAAGGGTTGTGCATCTTCTCCAATGATTAGGAACTATCTGTCACCAGCAGCAGTGGTTTCTCCTCAGCTGAGTCAACGTGATTCGGGAATCTCTTTTCCCCATGTAGAGCCAGTCTTGGTAGAAATGATTGATTTGATTCTTTCATCCCTAACAGAGACAGCCATGGTGATTAAGAAACCTGGGATGTTCTCAGTTTCTTTCCCCGGTGGAATCATCATCCTTTGTGAACTCTCTTCTCCAGCAGAGATTGTCTTTATCTGCGGGTCCTCTCCCCGACAGAGGATGTCGAAGTCATTTTGCTATGGTTTCTGCCTAGTCACTTCTCACTGTGCCTCATCTTGAGCCTTTGCATTGCATGATATCAAGCATCATGTAGAAACGCATACATAGCATATGCATCGATCATACCCCCTCTCTTTTTTGCCTGACTTATCTCTCAGCAGATTTTCAGCTATCCTTGCACTTATCAACCTTCAAACACTTTCAACTCTTCTTTTTGTCGCCATCGGCCAAATTCTCGAGCTACTCTTTTATTTAATCCCCTTTTACCTCGAATCATCAAAAAGCTGGCGCAATTCGTACATTCAAGTCCAAGAGGATTAAATAGGGGCAGCTGTCGTAACCCAAAATTTGACCTCCCTCTTTTGCCTTTTGCATAATAAGCATAAGCATTCGCATCGCTGATATACGCATTCGCATTTTTTCCTCTGGTGTTTTGATTACAGGATATTCAGGTTTTCCAAGCCCGATTAATCATATCCTTACAAGGTCATCACCTCATCAAAACAAGCCCAAAATAAAGGTTTCCCTACTTATTTATCAATACAAGAGGTGGAAAATCGAAGCCGGGACCACAACACCCTTTTTTAGGCAAATTGGGCATATTTTGGTATGGTTAATCGATTAACCATTTGCCGTGCAATTGTGTTAATCGATTAACACAAGCAAAATAGGCACAATTTGGTGCTTTTTCATGACAACACCTTTGTACACATTTTGGTCTTGGATTCTAGCAGCATATGGAATTTCCTAGACACCTCTAAACATTTCAAAGCTACTCAATTCATTCCAAGAGCATTTGCTATGATACTTCACTTCAAATCAAGTGCACCATGTTCCTTGTTCTCCAAGTAATGTGGATCTTTGGATGTTGGAATTCACCTTGGGATGGTTACCGAGTTGGTTCTAACTAACCGAGTTAACCGCCTTGACTCGGTGAGTTAAATCCAACTAACTCCTAACCTAGCCCCAAACCCAAAGCTAATTCCAAACCATCTCATGCTCCAAACCTAAAGTCTATATAAACTAATCTCCACTCAATTTTCAATGCCTCAACCATTCTCTACCATTTTTCACCAAATTTCTCACATTTCACTCTCAATTCTCTCAATTTTTCTCTGATTTCTCTACTCATTCTTCATCTTCATCTCAATTATTCTCCATCAAACCTCACCAAAAGCTCTTATTCTTGAAGATTAATCACTTTTCACATTGAAAGTGATTAATTCTTGAGCTTAACCTTCATCATTTGGCATTCTTTGGTTGGATTTCTGGAAGTACATCTCATCCTACTTCAATCCAAGGGTTTCACACCATTTATTTTGGGGCAAGTTTGATTTCGGCGCATTTTCGCGATTTTGATCGGTTTCGACGCGTTTCGTCTACAATTCAAGGATCCTCTGGTTTTCTTTAAGCTTCTGCACCAAGATCACATTGTAACATTTGCCAAGGCACATCTCAGCCTTGTAGGTTGGTGGATTTCATTCATTTTATCATTTCGATCGTTTTCGTATCGTTTGCGATGTAATTTCGATATTCTTGCATGTGAATTGATTACACTTTTGCTTGATCCATGATCTTGATTGTTAATTGATTCTTTTGTTGATCATTTGCTGTTTCTAAGCTTGATTTTTCGTGCATAATTGTTTACCCTAGCATTGGAGTGATTTCACAATCAAAAAGTTGGCCAAAAGCACTTTTCAAAACTGATTTTCTGCTCCCTGTACAGTGTTAATCATTAACACATTGCAGTACAATTGTGTTAATTGATTAATCAGTGTTTTTTTACACTTTTTCACGTGTTAATCGATTAACACTTTGCAGTGCAATTATGTTAATCGATTAACACTGAACCAGAAGGCCATTTTCTTGCATTTTCAAGTGTGTTTGCCATGCTTTCTTCATTTTAACTTCCATTGATTGTCATGCTTGATTTTATGGATGTTTTTAATGTCATTTCACTTTTGGTTGAAGCATGTTCATGAACTTTCGATGCGCATTTTCGATTATTCATTTGTTTCATGTTCTTAGCATTGTATGAATTTAACAATTCTTGCACTATCTTTGCTCACATGATGCATGATTTTGTGTGGCATTTTGGTGATCATTTGGCACTGTTTTGCACCTTCCATTCCAGTTTCCATTAAGTTTATTCTTCATGGATAAACTTAATCTTGTATAATCAATAATTCACTCCTTTTTGCTTTAATGACTTTTCATCCTCTTTTGAAAGTTGTTAGCATGTTTCTCCCTTGATTAATTGATCGAAACTTTGTTTCGATTAATTGATCTTCCCTTTTCCTCTCTTTAGGCCTCCTTTAGAGCTTTCTCTCTCATTCCCCCCGTGGATTTGGTGTTTCGCGTTGCGCCTTGCATCGGAGCACTGTACAAACTGACGCCATTATGCTGCCGTTTCTCTACGCAGGAGCACTATACAACTTGGAGCTGTTGGGCCGTCTAGTTCAACTTCTGCATTACACCCTGTGTGTGTTAGGGAAGGGATGAGAAGGGAGAATTCCAACTCTCATTCTGACTACTTCAGGTAGGGGACGAATGACCCTGTGCTTGGCTTAGTCATCTCAATCTCCAGGCGGTAATGTGCTTTCTTTCCCAGTCGAGTTGATTCTTGATCACTCTTCTCTCTTTGCGATCCCTTTCGATCCTTGATAACTCCTATCTCAATCTCTCTCTTGATCTATCACCATTCTTCTGGGTTACGATCCTTTGTTCCTTGGGTTAGCAAGCTTTCTTCATTTCAATACCCTATGTTCTTCTTGTAATCAATCATTGCTTTTTGATACCCTTGAAGAGTCTCAATTCTCTTTCTTTGGTCCAACACAGTTTTCCTGTCACGACCATTCTCCCCTGGAGTTCGCAACCTTCTCTTGGTTCTTCTCCTTTCTTGGGTTAATCACCTATCCTTGGTTAATCACCCGTCTCTTCAGTTAATCACAGTCCATCTGTTAATCACTGAGTACCCCTTGGGTTAATCACATATTCTTGGTTAATCACTCGTTTCTTCAGTTAATCACAGTCCGTCTATTAATCAGTGAGCACCCCTTGGGTTAATCACCTCTCCTTGGTTAATCATCTGTCTCTTCAGTTAACCACAGTCCGTCTGTTAAAATAATGAACCCTTTCGAGTTAATCACCTTCTCTTGGTTAATCACTGGCTTTTCTCTTCGGTTGGTCACAGTCCGTCTGTAAATACCGAACCCCCGCAGGTGGCAACCTCCTCTTGGTTCGAATACTCGCACCCTTAGGTTAGTAACCTTTCTTTGGTTCAAATACCCTTTCTTCGGTTGAGTACTGTTTGTTCAGTCAGTTTACCGAACCCCTTTGGGTCACGACCTTCGTTCGGTCCTGCACCCGCTTTTCTGGTTAATCGCAGTTTTCTCTGCTAAAACCAACGCTTCTCTATTCCCACAGAGTTGCAGTCCTTTCTTTCTTCGGTTAACCACTGCCAGCCAGTTAATATATCGAGTCTCCCTTTTCTCTTGGTTATGACACCATCCCTTTTTTGAATCCCCAGCAGAGTCCTTTCTATTCCCTTTGCTCTTACTTCCTTGGTTTCGACACCAATTCATTTTGCTATCCCCAGGGAAGTTTCTTCCATTCTTGGTTTTGACACATTCTTTTCCTATTATTTTATGCAATCACTCTTTCTACGGGGTCTTCCCCAGTAGAGTTTTTCTTTCACTCTTGCTCTTAGTTTCGACACCACCTCTTTCATCCCCTTGTTTCTTCCTTGTTTTGTTTTCCGTTCAGTTCCCCGAATTACGAAAGCTCTAATTCTGCATTCTTTTGAATGTATGATACGTAGGCTTGAGATCGCATAGATCTCGGTGAGCACACTTCCACCTTTCTTCCGTCTTCCTCCTCTCTTTCTTCCTTCTTTGTCCCCTGGTTCCATGAACTACGGCGCTCTGACTTCCTCATTGCACTATGAGGGTACGTAGGCCCGAGGACTTCGTTCCTCCGCGAGAACTTTCTTTCTTTCTTTTCTTTTTCCCCTTTCTCTCTCTCTCTCTCTCTCTCTCTCTCTCTCTCTCTCTCTCCTTCCTTTAGCTAGAAGCCTTTAGATAGATAACCCATCCAAGCCTAGAAGCAAGCGAAATGATTCCCGTCGAGTACGACGGATGCGTTAGGTGCTAATACCTTCCTTTCGCATAACCGACCCCCCGATCCCGTTCCTCTTCCTCTTGGATTTTATCGATATTTTCCTTGTCCTTTGGGACTAAATAAAGTTCGATGGCGACTCTGTTGTATCTTTGAGTGTGCGATTCACTCAGGTAGAAACTAACCATCTTCAAGTAGGATGTTAGGACTTATGCTTTTCGATTGATGTATGAAAGTACGGGATTTTGGGTTTTTGACTAGCATGCTCGCTAAGATTGTTTCAATCTTATGCCTACGTATTCCCGTTTAACGAAACAGGGAAATCGGAGCGATCATAGTTCCTCCCATTCGAAAAAAAAAGGTTTGTTTTGGTGTCTTGTTCAAAGCCGAGACGTGAAGCTAAAAGTGGTTTGTATCTGGTTCAAAGCCCAAGATGTGAAGCTGAAGGGTCTATTTGTATCTTGTTCGAAGCCCAAGATGTGAAGTTAAAGGGTTTATAACTTTAGAGAGAATTTGTCATCTCTAAAGAGGAGTTGTTTGGTTTGTTTATCACAACTGTTGGGTGACTGATTTATAAAGGAGAATTACTTTAACTGGTATATGTGAATCCAGCAATGCCATAATTTCCTTTATAGGGGATTTTTAACCTGAAGGAGAATACTTTAACCCAATTTAGAGCAATGCCATCTTTCCTAAGGAATTTCTCATGCTAAAAGAGGGACAGTTGTGTGGATGTAAATAATCCAGAGGTTTTCCGCTTACAGCAATTAGATGAAGTAAAAGAAGTTGTTTATGTTTGTCTGCTGTGAGCAAGGCACAAATTTGATGCCGAAAGGTTGATTGACTCAACCGGGGTTTTCTTTATACAAAGCCTAAGAGGAGGCTATTGACCCAACAAGAGGTGCCTTTTTTATGTGTCTTGAATGAAGCCCGAGAGAGAGGCTAAAAGGGTTGACTCAACAAGAGAGTGCTAACAAGTGTATGACTCAACAAGAGAGTGCTTTTATGTGTGTCTTGTACGAAACCCAGGACGGAGGCTAAAAAGGTTTGACTCAACAAGAGAGTCTTTTATACTCAACAGGAGAGTGTTTTAGTATCTCGTACAATGCCCGAGATGGAGGCTAAAAGGAGATTGACTCAACAAGAGAGTCTTTTATATTCAACATGGGAGTGTCTTTAGTATCTCGTACGAAGCCCGAGTTGGAGGCTAAAGGTTTGACTCAATAAGAGAGTCTTTTATACTCAACAAGACAGTGTCTTTAGTATCTCGTACGAAGCCCGAGATGGAGGCTAAAGGTTTGACTCAACAAGAGAGTCTTTTATACTCAACAAGAGAGTGTGAAAAGGTTAGCTCCGCTGGGAAGAATCATTGTACAAAGCCCAAGAGGAGGCTATCTATGCTGGTGACTATTTTAGTTTAGTGCAGGTCCAGTATGTTGGATAAAAGATAAAATCAGTTCTTATGAAGGAAAGATTAAAGGTATTGTAGTGCTTTGGCACTGATTAGAGAATCAGGGTTATTTCATGTTCTTTAAGGAAATGGGAAATCCAAAGGGTATAGAGATTGTCCAAGTCTACTGGTGTTGTGAGAAATTGATTCTCAGATAGTGAATTATCTTTGTATGATGCCCAAGAGAAGCCTGGTATGTTAAGGGATGAAGGTCAACCCATTAACAGGTCTGACATTTGACACAGAAAGAGAGCTCTAGCAAATTGATGACTAGGTTATATTCCTATACCTGTAGAGGTCTCTGGGTCCTTGTACTAAGCCCAAGAGAAGGCATGAGAGCTTTTAAGAAGCCGAAGGGTCCTTGTACAACGCCCAAGTGGAGGCGGGGATACTTTTAAGAAGCCTGTGGGTCCCCAAACCCCGATAAGTTCAAGACATGCCATTCACCGAGAATAGATCAAGCCAAGAAAGTCCGAGAATTTGGAAGAAACTCAAGATATGTCATTCACGGAGAAAAGAAAATCTCTAGGGAGCAGAGTTTCTTTGACGATTTCTAAGGGTGATAGTCTGAGAAAGGGTTCACCGAGAATGCTGCCTTTCACGTCTCCATATTGTTTAACCCCAAGAGGAGGGAAGACTGTGTCTGGTAATCCTATGGGGATCTAGTTTTGTTTGTATTTAAGAGTGACCAACAGGGCTTTACCTAGTGCTAGACGTAGTTGCCGGGGAAAACTCTAAATAGCTATACTAGTATTACACAGTGGATATTTGACAAGTGTATAAAAGTTTGTGAAAGAAGACTGACAGTGAGAAGCCCCACAATACAGTTATATATATATGAAAGCGGATAAAGAAAGCGGGTAAACACTTACTCGGTTGTAGAGCTTCCATGCTGTTTTGTTAGTTTGTTCAACAAAGAAAGCTTTGATAACAATATTATATTCAAAATAAAAGGATAAAGTGCTTTGAAAAGATTATTGGGGCTTATAGCTCAAGGAGAGGCCCAAGGTTTTATCAGTGATTGCACTGTTGTTTTGTACAGGGACTTATACAAGTGACTGAGGCCCAAAAAGGTTTTCTGTACAAAGGGATGGGTCTTACACTCTCTCAAGAAGCCCAAAGGTGTTTAAAGAAAAGGAATGAGGCTTATAACACGAGGGTAGGCCCAGATGATTTATTTTTTTGAATTGGCAACCGCGCCAGGGTTTTTTTAACGTACTGGGTCTTATAAAATGCATTGAGGCCCAAAAAGTTTTGGTTAAAAAAAAAGGGGGTTGGGTCTTACACTCTAATAGAGGCCCAATGATTTTTTTTTGTACAAGTGGTGGGGCTTACAACTCAAGGAGAGTCCCAGAGTTATTTTTTTTTAAAACGGCGATCGCGCCGAGGTTTTTGAAAGCACAGTGGGTCTGATACAATGACTGAGGCCCAAATATTTTGGTTTCAAAAATGGGTTGGGTCTTACACTTTATTAGAGGCCCAATGAATAAAGATGGGTCTTATAGCTCAAGGAGAAGCCCAGTTGATTTGTTTTGGACTAGCGATTGCGCCAAGATTTTTCTTTTAACGCAGAGGGACATATACAATGTCTGAGGCCTAAAAAGTTTTTATTAAAAGGGGATTGGGTCTTACACTCTATTAGAGGCCCAAATTGTTTGAAAAAGTTTGATGAGGGTTGAATTAATCAAAAACCCTAATTTGTTTTCAAAATGTATTTTAATTGAATAAAAATTCAATTAAAATGATCGAAATTGTTAAACATGTGTGGAAACAAATTGTGAAAATTATGTTTCTATCCACAAAATGATTGGAAATCACCAAAATTTGAAAAATCAAGAGGGAGAAAATATTTTAAATGTCAAAAAACAATTAAAATATTAATTCTTTACAAAAATATCAAGTATATGAAATAAATAATATTTTTGGGATTTTTTGGGAAAATAAAATATTTTAACATTTTTTTGAATTATTAAAAAAAAATCAACTCAAAATCATTAAAACTCTGAGAGAAATTAATTTTTGAATCAATTAAATAAAATCACAAAATTCAAATATTCAAATGTTCAAAAATGGCGCCAAGAACATGGGAAGAACACGCGCCACCCTCTGTTTCTGCAGATTTGTGTTTTCTATCCAATCTCACTGAATACTTAATGATATCATGCAATCTACATATCAATCTACTCGTTTTCACCTCACGATCATGTCTATGGTCTTTAATTTCATTTATTTTAAACATGGAATAAGAAATCAAAGAGAAACCTCAAGAACCCTAAAATTTGCATGAAGGTTCAGAAATTCCATACACGATTCAAACAAAGCAATTGATTGAGGGGAAACACTCTATGCATGATTATGAACATATGGCCAAATTATTGTGTAGCAAAAAATGCATGAATCATAGAGTTAGAAGAGCTCATCCTTACCTCTTGAAGCTGGTGATCGTGTTTTGTGTTAGAGGTGTTACAGCTTGGTTCCAAGGATATGGACAACTTCCCTAGGTGCTATGGAGTGTGTCTGGATGCTTGGAATGAATGGAAATGATCTGGAACTTGAGATGGTACCCCAACTACAAATCTGTCAAGAACTTGAGCAATTGGCTAGTGACTTTTTGATTTTGGTGTTCCAGATGTTGTGTGAGTGTTTGGATCACTTCTATATGATGTTTATGAGGTGTGTGTGTGTGTGATTGGTTTGATTGGAATAGCTCTCAAACTCAAAACCCGATAGTGACTTGCTTTGGAAGGCAATTTTGTAGCGAAGAAGGAGATTTTGAGGAAATCATATGTTTGATGACTTTGGTGTACTCAAACTGATCACAAATGAGCTCTATTTATAGTAGAGCAAGTTTATTTTGCAAGAAATAAGGAATGGCAACTGATGCATAGGTTTGGCCAATGTTGATCAATGAGAATCCAAGTCTCCTCTAGCCATTGACTAGAGGTTAGGGCACAGGCTGCTGGTTCCCTTGGTCTTGGATAAGTCTTGACTGAATTCAGTTGGAAATGGCTCAGTCTATGCCACCTTGGTGCATCCATTGAATGCTCCAAAACAAAATTGGAGTCTTGTCCCCTCTTTAGGGATTTCTAGGTTTGGCATGCTACTTTTGGTTCCAAAGACTTGGGAGGCTTGGGATCAGTGTTTGTCCCTCCTTGGTCTCCCCCTGAGGTGTTCAGATGGATAAGTGTGTTTGTCATTTGCACAAATTTGGCAAATCGAGCAAAATGCACAAGTCTGCCTTGCTTTGACAGTTTTCAGCAAGGCATATTGCCATTGTCATATCTCATGGCTCAAGTTGAATTTGATGGAGTTCTTGGCCATTTTAGAAAGCCCTCATATGATACAACAACTGTTTGATCATAGTTGGTTTTGATACTTTTTGGATCCAAGTGAAAAATGCACCTACATTTGGAAAAAAGTAAGACAGATTCTGACTTAGTGAAAATTTCACCAAGTGTTGGAAAAATGTGACATTTTCACTTTTTGTGATTTTGATCATTCGATAACTTAAAATCCATGAGGAATTGGAATCAGTTATGTTTGAAGCTTTTGTAGAGTGCCATGAGAGCTACAAATCCAGTCTTTATGGTTACCCCTTTTACAAGTTATCCCACTTTTCTTGATTTTTCTTGATGAATGATGATTTCAATCATATATTAACATCATTTTAGGGTTAGGGAACCATGATTGTGAAAAATATCAAAAAGTCAAAGTTGACTTTTGTGCACAGTTGATTTTTTGTCAGATGAAATCCAAACTGTGCGATCCTCTATGAAATTAAGTCCTTGACCTAAATCAAACTTGATTGATTGATTTCATAGGTGTTATAGGGTGTATTGAATCATGTCCCAAGGTTTGGGATCATGTCTTGGTCAAAAGTCAAAGGCACTGTTGACTTTTTACTCAAAACCCTAATTGTGGTTCTGATGAATTTGAAACTTGTTGATCAAGCTTCTTGGATCAATCCATTGTTACAAATAGATCAATGTGGTTTATTAGAGACCCTCAAATCCTCTCTTGAGGTCTTGGCTCATGATTTTTCCCAAAAGTTAACTTAGGGGTGAATTAGGTCAAGAAACCCTAATTCCTGATTTTTGGTGAATGCATCCCCTGAGGCTAAATTGACTTGATGATTGGGTCCATAAGGTTCCATGGAGCATAATAGGTTATGCTTTGAAGCATTGGCTCATTCCCAGAGGAAAATTCCCATCTGGAGGCCCTGGTCGACCAAAACCCTAATTTGGTGACACTGGCGATCTTGAGGCTTGATCCACTCAGAATGTTGCAACCTTGTGCTTAATCCTTGAGGTGGGAGTCCTCTTGATCCATTGTGGATGTTTGAGAGGTTAGACAAGTTGAAGATCATGTCATTTCTTGATTGATCCTTTGCCTAAGCACTCAGAGAGGGCTTGAAACCCTAATTTTGATTGTAGTGAAGGCTTACCCATCTTTGGGGAGACTAATGGTTCATCCATATTGTGATGATGATTTGCACAATGATGGGAAATCTTAGTGGTCAAAATTTGGGGTATGACAATGACGTATATCTGATTTGGAGGTGCTGATGACCTCATTTGATAGCAAATTTTCAGAGAAAAACTGCTGTATTGCCAAGAGTCTTTTGTTAAAAGGCTTCTTCTGGGGATTTTCCTTAATCCGGGAAAGCGAGAACATCATCTTCAACGGTGAAGAGTGACCTTTGGTGAATGTTTCCTTGCCTTTCAGAGGTTCAAGTTATCAAAGTGGTCGGGGACCGTCTCCAATCCAGAAATAAACTAGGGAGAGAGATTGTTCAGATAAAAAATTCCTGACGAGGAAAGAACTGACAACTCGATTGATAAGAGGACTTTTATCACTTGGGAACAAGACCTACTAGAGTGATAATGATGCAATATGAACATGAATATGAATCAATAATGATGATGTATGTATGCTTATGCTGACAAAACTGACGCGACATACAGACTAATAGATGAACACGGCTGGATACTCGGCCACTGCGGGGGATGAAAAGTACCATTCGATCAAGATAGTAATTCTACCTTGCTTAGGAGCGGCTGTCCCTGTGGGAAGAAAGAATTGTTCAATCGGTCTTAAGAGATACGAACTCTGCCGAGGATATCAGATGGGAAAATCACATATGAAACAGTTGATTCTTCATTCAGGTGCACTAGTTTAGAATGAGTACTTTGATTCTGCACTTTGAGGTTCAATCACCTTCGGAAAAGCGGTCGATGTTCTTTCGATGTTCAACAATCAAAAGAATTGCCAACTTTATTTTAAAAGCAAAAAATTTTTGACAAGTAAATTCATTTTTGTTTTATTTCAAGAATCGTTGATCATGTTAAAATGTCATTCTGTAAAGCTAAAACAAATGAGAATTGCAAACAAAAGCACTAGGGCTCAAATTTTATTGATAAGATGGAAATTAGCCAAGCGCGTGATCCCATAGAGCATTACAAAGTTTAGAAAATGGTAATTTAAGGGAAAAAGGCTACATTGAAACACAACTACCGTTATCCTTCTACCAACTTTGAATTCTGGACATCCTAAGCTTCTGTCGAAGATGACCTTTACTGGAAGTTCTCTTGATGGATGACATTACTGCTGGGGATTTATCCTCGTCGGGCGTAGTTACTTGCCATTAATCCCTAACTTTTGCCTGGATTGTACTTTGAGATTTCCAATCCATCGGGATGATTTTTTTGATTATGTCTCTAAATTTTTCCTGGACCGCCTTTTCAGGTTTTCAATCCACTGAGACGTTTTTTTTTAAAATTTATTTAGGCGAAGTATTTCTTGACTACGTCAACATTCGTGGGGTAGGCAAATTCCTCTCCATCCATGGTTGCAAGTCACAAGCCGCCTCTTGAGAAGGCTTTCTTGACCACATAAGGGCCGTCATAATTCGGAGTCCATTTGCCCCGAGAATCAGTGAGGAATGTTTGTATCTTTTTGAACACAAGGTCTCCTTTCCTGAAGACACGGGGTCGAACCTTTTTGTCGAACGCCTTCTTCATTCTTTGCTGATATAGCTGACCGTGGCACAAAGCCGTTATTCATTTTTCTTTGATCAGATTCAGTTCGTCGTGTCGACTTTGACACCATTCAGCCTCTGTTAGCTTACTTCCATGAATACCCTGATTGATGGGATCTCTACTTCTATGGGAAGCATAACTTCTATGCCATATACTAGAGAGAAAGGGGTTGCCCTTATTGAAGTGCAGACAGATGTACGATAACCGTGAAGAGCATAGGGTATCATCTCATGCCAGTCTTTGTAGGTTACAACCATCTTTTGAACAATATTCTCGGTGTTCTTGTTACCCGTTTCTACTGCTCTGTTCATCTTAGGTCGGTAGGGAGATGAGTTATGGTGTTTGATCTTGAACTCAGCGCACAACTCTTTCATCATCTTGTTGTTCAAGTTAGATCCATTATCAATAATGATATGGCTTGGAACACCATAACGGAAGATGATATTGTTTTTGATAAAGCGGACCATGACTTGTCGGGTTACATTGGTGTATGATGCTGCTTCGACCCATTTGGTGAAGTAATCAATGGCTACCAGGATGAATCGTTGTTCGTTTGAAGCCTTGGGTTCAATCATGTCAATCATGTCGATTCCCCATATAGAAAAAGGCCATAGGTAAGAAAGAATTTTGAGATGTGTTGGTAGTACATGGATTTTGTCTGAGTATATCTGACACTTGTGATACTTCCTTATGTACTTGTAGATATCGGATTCCATGGTCAGCCAATAGTATCCTGCTCTCAGAATTTTTCTCGCCATTGTGTGTCTATTGGCATGAGTGCCAAAGGATCCTTCGTGAATTTCTTTTATCAACATGTTTACTTTTGGTCTGTCTACGCATCGGAGCAAGACCTTGTCAAAGTTTCTCTTATAGAGTGTATCGCCGCTTAGGAAGAAGTTGCATGCCAATCTTCTGAGGGTCTTCCTATCTTTTCTTGATGCCCCAGATGGGTACTCTTGTTTCTGAAGGAAGCATTTGATATCGTGATACCAAGGTTTGTCGTCTATGACTGCTTCAATTGCGAAGATGTAGGCGGCCCTTTAAAGGCACATTACGTCAATCTTAAGTCAATCGCTTCTTCGAGACCCATGATACAAGCTTCGTATTCGGCCTCGTTGTTTGTACACTTAAATGTTAGTCTGGCAGTGAAAGGAATGTGGGTACCCTGAGTTGTTACGATGATTGCCCCAATTCCGTTTCCATAATTGTTGACGGCTCCGTCAAAGATTAGTCCCCATTGGGAACCTGGTTCTGGCCCTTCACTGGGTAGCGGTTCATCGCAATCCTTCACTTTCAGATACATGACTTCTTCGTCTGGGAAGTCAAATCTGACTGATTCTTGATTGTGAATCGGTTGGTGAGCCAAATGATCGGCTAAAATACTTCCTTTGACGGCTTTCTGAGTGTGGTACTCGATGTCATATTCTGATAACAACATCTGCCAACGGGTAATCCTTCCCGTGAGAGTAGGTTTTTCAAAGACATACTTGATCGGATCCATTTCGGGGATTAACCATGTAGTGTGGCAAATCATGTACTGGCAAAGACGTTTGGCTGCCCAAGCCAGAGCACAAGTTTTCTCGAGCATAGTGTACCGAGTTTCACAGTCTGTAAACTTCTTGCTTAGATAATAGACGGCAGACTCTTTTCTTTTTGTTTCGTCTTGTTGGCCAAGTACACACCCCATTGAGTCTTCCAAGACTGTTAGGTATATGATCAGAGGTCTTTCCTTCGCTAGAGGTGATAGAATCGATGGATTCAATAGGTATTCCTTGATACTGTCGAAGGCTTTTTGGCAGTCTTCCGTCTATACGCAGTCCTGATTCTTTTTGAGTAATTTGAAGATTGGCGCGCAAGTCGCGATCATGAGGAATATAAATCTGGAAATGTAGTTCAAACGTCCCAGGAATCCTCGGACTTGTTTTTCAGTCTTTGGAGAAGGCATTTCTTCAATGGCCTTGACCTTGTCAGGATCAACCTCAATTCCCTTTTGGCTGACGATGAACCCTAAAAGTTTTCCTGAGCGGACACCGAATGTGCACTTATTGGGATTCAAGCGGAGTTTGTACTTTCTCAAATGCTCAAATAACTTTGAAAAGTGGGTCACATGCTCCTCTTCTGTTTTATATTTGGCAATCATATCATCAATATACACTTCAATTTCTTTGTGTATCATGTCGTGAAACAGAGTAGTCATGGCCCTTTGATAGGTTGCCCCGACATTCTTCAAACCGAACGACATTACCTTGTAACAAAAGGTGCCATATGGGGGTGATGAAGGAAGTTTTCTCCATGTCTTTCGGCGCCATTTTGATTTGATTATAGCCCGAGAATCCATCCATGAAGGAGAAAACTTTGAACTTTGTTGTACTTTCTACCAGCATGTCTATGTGCGGTAGGGGAAAGTCATCCTTTGGACTGGCTTTGTTTAGATCCCTGTAATCTACACACATTCTGACCTTTCCGTCCTTTTTCGGATCTGGCACTTTGTTGGCCAACCATTGAGGATATTCTGAGGTGGCGAGGAAGCCTGCGTCAATCTGTTTTTGCACTTCCTCCTTGATTTTAATGGGCATGTCTGGATGAGTTCGTCTCAGCCTTTGTTTTACCGACGAACATTCTAATTTCAACGGTAGATGATGTTCCACGGTGTTGGCATCCAACCCTGGCATGTCCTGGTAGGACCAAGCAAACACATCTGGAAATTCTTCGAGAAGTCTTATCAAGCTTTCTTTGACAATCGGACTAAGTAGTGCCCCAATCTTGACTTCTTTCCTCTCTTTTTCGGAACCCAAGTTGACTGTTTCCAACGGCTCTTTGTGAGGTTCAACGGACCTTTCCTCTTGTCTGAGTAATCGGGAGATCTCTTATGGAATTTCTTCGTCCTCTTCTTCTTCAGCTTCAAATACCGGGAATTCAAAGTTGGGAGAAGGCATTGGATCGTATGTTTCAACGGGGTTTAAAACAAGAAATCTGCATGACGTGATGGTTTGTTTTTTATAAGAGATAGAGAGAAATGCAAGAGTGTATGCAGTGTATTTTCTGAAAAATGCTCATTTTTATTTTTGAGTTGTTTTGAGGATTAACATTTTCTGAAAAAGCGAAAAGTGAAAACAACAATTAAATGAAAAAATTACAGAATGACGTTTATTTATTTATGATTTTGTCGATTCTTGAAACTATAGCCCTATAAAACAAAACTCTGTCGCTTTGGGCAAAGCACAGAGGGACATTTACAGAAAGTGAGCCCTATAAAAACATTTGTTTCACCTGGGCAGGGTAAAAGGTTAAAACAAAGATGGCCATTACTTAGACTTATGAACGACTTTCGGAACATCGACAACAACCCATTGGCGGAGAACTCCTTGGTGAATCACAAAGTCTTGTACCTTCTTTCTTGGTTTGTCCTCAGAAATGACGCTGATTTTTGGCAGAGCGGGATCATTGTAGTATTCCTCCCAGGCATAGTTGTCGAACTCTTCCGTTGTATCTTGCATAGTGTTTTCATTCTCAGACGGATCTTCCCATCCAGTTGGCTGATTGTCTTTGAGCTTGATACGAGAGCTTTTTGGAGTGGTGTACTTGACCAAGAAGTCGTCCTTGCCCCTCGGTTGTCCTAAGGTGTCCCATACTTTTGCGGGAGAAGAGGAGTCATCCTTCTCGATGACATTGACCTCGGGAAAAGCATAGTTGATGAACTTTTGTCCTGTAATCTTGGCAGATTCATCGTTGTGCTAGATATCTTTAGAATGTCCTGAGTAATGATTCCATGATTCGATGGAGACACAGGTATTCTTTTCAATGATGCTCAGCTGATATGCATCGTTTGGCTCACTCTTTTTCCCCAAGTCTTCTGGGACGGCTACCAGATAGGCAAGTCATCCAGGGGATCAAAATAGTCATAGTCGAAGTTGTCTTTCATTAGATTGACTTCCTCTATTAAATTCACTGTAGTATTTTCATGTTGCGGCAACGGGTTCGTTTGAACATTTGGATTATCTTTAAAAGATAGGACCCCGTTCCTGACAAGCTTCTGCACATCAGACTTGAAGCTGAGACAGTTTTCAATGTTGTGCCCTTGTCCTCCTTGATGGTAAGGGTAAGTTTGATCCGCTTTGAACCAAAAAGGAGAATATTTTGGTACTGCGAGAGGAGACCTAGTTTGGACGTGCCCCTTGGCCAGTAAGAGTGGAAATAGTTCTGCGTACAACATCGGTATAGGGTCAAACCCTGGTGGTCGTGTCGTACGATTGTTATTGTTGTACTATGGACGAGCCTGCTGAAGAGGCTATTGTGTACTTTGCTGATACTGTTGTTGACTTGGTTGGCTCTGAGCAACCTGAGGTTGATAAGTCGGAGCCAGTGTAGGGTTGATAGCGGGAATTACCGCTGCTACTGGTGTATACCTTCGCCTTTGCTTTCTGAGAGAGATATTACCAATATCTTGCTCTTTTTTCTTTGGGAAAGCACTACCATATCTTTTGGTAGTGCTTGATGGCTCTGCATCTTTGACCAATCGTCCTTCTCGGACTGCCTCTTCAAGGCGTACCCCCATGTTCACCATTTCAGTGAAGTCACTGGGCGCACTTGCAACCATTCGGACGTAATAGAATGAGCTCAAGGTCTTCAAAAAGATCTTTGTCATCTCTTTTTCCTCAAGAGGGGGACAGATCTGGGTGACAATTTCACGCCATCTCTGAGTGTATTCCTTGAAAGTTTCCTTGTCCTTCTGCAACATTGCTCTGAGTTGATCTCTGTCTGGTGCCATGTCCAGGTTATACTTATATGGCTTAATGAAGGCTGCCCCAAGATCTCTGAAAGTAACGATCTTGGTGCGGTTTAAACCCAGTACCATTTAAGTGCGGCACCGGTTAAACTGTCCTGTAAATAATGGATCAGTAATGGTCGATTTTCTGTCTGAGTTGACATCTTTCGAGCGTACATCACCAAATGGCTTTAAGGGCATGAGTTGCTGTAACACCCCAATTCCCATCGTGAATAAATAATACATAAATAAATCAGAGTAGATAAAAATTTATTATTCTTAGACAGAAACAAGGATGCCACATTTAAAGAAAGAAAACACAATCCTTGCTCATAAATTTGATACATAACACAAAATGGAACAAACCTAAAAGGGAAACTTTTTCCAACAAAAGGAAAGTTCAATTATGGAATAAAGCGGAAAGATCCATAACTGACTTGTTTTACAAAATAAATCATTTTATAACATCAAAATATTCATACAAAGGTAATACAAAATGGATCCTACAATTGTATACATATATAACAAAAGCGTTCCCCGACTCCCGTGTTTAGTATCAGAGCAGACAGACCGACAAAAGGATGGAGAACTAATCTTCACAAAAGCCTCCAAGATACTAATATGCAATTGCCTCATAGAGAAACAAACCACGGCAGAAGGGTGAGAAATAACAACTAAATCAAGATTGCATAATAATAAGCAAACACATATAAATTCACATTGCATAATTATTCTCTCCACAAGCATCACATACTAATACATATAGTATGCCACAGATACATAACATCTTTCTACTAATCCAACAACATAGCATATATCATTTATACCAACATAATCACATATTCACACCTAATGCATCCCGAAGTTATAATATATGGAAATACACCTCCTCAAACATAGCATATGTCAATACATAAAACATATCATCCATAACCAACGCATTTATCACAAATGCATCTCAAATCACCAATGCTATCACGAGTTCAACACATAATCAATCAATTCACAATTCCCCACACATAATCAATCCATTCACAATTTCCACACATAATCAATCCATTCACAATTTCCACACATAATCAATCCATTCATGATTTCCACACATAATCAATCCATTCATGATTTCCACACATAATCAATCCATTCATGATTTATGCAAATGCAAAGATACCGACGCAACGACTCTATGCAAATGTGGTACCATCCATCCATAATTCTCATCATCATTAAATCACTCAGGAATTATTGGAATCATCGCTTGTTACTTAGTGTAACTCCCCGTCGGGCAAACGATGTTCCCCGTCGCTCACACCTCTTTGTATAAGGCACACGACGTTTATGGATTGCTCACACCTCTTTGTATAAGGAACACGACCCGATCGCTCACACCTCTTTGTATAAGGCACACGATCGTCTATAATCATCGCTCACACCTCTTTGTATAAGGCACACGATGTTATAGAGGATTCCCTCTGGAACTATTTCGTCGCTCACACCTACTAGGGACATCACAAGAATGCATATCATGATGCTTGGCATACAATGACTCATGACGATCAAATGCATACATATACACCTCCATGTGAACCATTCCAACATACATAATCATGCATATACAATCAACCACAATCACAATGCATTTACTTTCCCTTAGGCCACAAACCATCATCACAACATTTCATCACATGCATTCACATCATACAACCGCACACAAGTCATACATTATATATCAAAAGCATATTGCATGATAACACATCAATTACATACAGTTGAGATGGTAAAAGTAAGCAAAACGATACATTTCCAAATTCCCGACACAATTAAATCATCCACCAATATCAAAACCATTTTTATGAGAAAGAACATTCCAATAGCTTTCCAACGGTACCAAGAACGTCTTAATCCGAGTTACGGGTCAAAAGTTAGGGCATCGGACGCGGAATCGGGAAAATTATGCACCCTCTTTGGTCATACGTGTATTGCCTTGGGCCATACGCGTACTGCCTAGCTCGCTCGCCCATCCATACGCGTATTGCCCAAAGTGCTACGCGTATGGGTAGAGACTAATTTCTCCCCAAAAATTCCACTAAAAACCCCATACGCGTATTGCCTTGCCAAGTACGCGTACCATTACGCATTTCAGTAGAGGGCCGTGCAAAATGGGTTCCATATGCCTAATGCCCACATTTTCCCCTTGCCATACGCGTATTGCCCTAACCAATACGCGTATTGCCTTGCCTGTTACGCGTATGGGCAGCGCAACCCAGAATTTTTCCTGCATAATTCCTGCTACGAATTTCACTCCAAATCCTCTCCAAATCTCATCTAAACACTTCAAAATCACAATATATCAACCAAGACATGTTCTAAACATAACAACAAATATTCTACGCAGTTTATATCAAGTTTCGACCGTGAAAACATCGATTTCCATCAATTGTTCATCAATTTATTAATTAGAAAAAGTTGTGGAACAACCAAAACAATTACGACAAACATCACATATACATACACAAGCAAGATATAATCGAGACTTCTCACCCTTACCCGATTAATCGCGCTTGAACGAATGATTTCTTTTATTCCAAGTTTTCCTCTTCTTTTCCCTCCTCTTCCTTTCTCTCTTCTCTTTTTCTTTCTTTCTATTTTTCTCTCTATGTTTCTATTTTATGAAAAATAACCAAGTAAAAAGACCAAAATACCCCTACTCTCAAATATCTCGCAAACGCTTTTAAAACGCGATAAAACATAATAATGATGAAAAATAATATATTACCAAATAAAAGTCAAGAATAAAATAATATAAAAATAAAAATAATTAAATCGACTCGATTAAATAAATCGAACAAAATGGGGCGTTACAATTCTCCCCCACTTAGACATTTTCGTCCTCGAAAATATAACCGATACGAACACCTCCGGATACGACTCTCGTATCCGACTAACAAACCAACATGCCAACCAAAGGCACACCACGAATAACACAAACTGACAAACCACCTTGCTAACAACAGCTACAACAACGACACGACCACGACGACAACTACAACGACAAGATGCAAAGCCCATACAATGCACTTGACGACTAACTCACGACTTGAAGAATACCCAAGCTACGAACACACGCAGGAATTAACTACTCGCACTCGGACCATCACGATGGAAACGAGGCAACAACACAAACAAGAACATAAAGTTCCACGACACAACATTGCTTCAACAACCTCTACGTAACCATAATACCAATATCCTTGTCACACAATAATATTGCAACAATGCTACGATTCATCAATCGAACATACAACCAAAACATCCATCTACATAGTAGCCCATGAATAACATTTAGACCTTTCACCTAACACTTCCATTCTGAAACGTCCAATAGTCTCACCATTCCTACATGTTCCCAATGTTCAACCTATGAACTCTTACCAGTCCCACACGCAAATACAAAATGTTCCACATCACGCTTCCACTGCGCACTCTGATTACTCGTAACCATCAAAACTACCAATCTCACATCCAAAGTCTAACTCTTTCTCATATTTACCAAAAATCACTGTTCACTTTTAATACACCCAACCTCCCACTCCACTATGTTATCTCACACACCAGATACAAGTCTTTGATTTGCTCAAATAATTTTAATTCTCTGACCATCAAAACCACCAAATGAAAAGGCTATCGACTTAACTCTTCAGGCACAACATTAGCTTTTCCTGAAGGATAATCCAAGCCAAATTCATAACTCATCACGAATTCTAACCATCCTCGTTGTCTCATACTGTATTCCTTTAGACCAAACAAGTACTCAATATTATTGTGATTACTAAACACTTCGTATCTAGGACCATAAAGATAATACCCCCAAATATTCCAACACAATACAACCGCAACCAATTCCCAAATCCAGAATAGTATAGATCCTTCTATAAATCCTTAATTGTCGTAACACATGAGCCACGACTTTACCCTCCTGCATTAACTCCCTGACTAAACTCATCAAGACGCATCCCAATACTTCACAAACGGTTGATCAGGATCACGCAGTATCAAAACTGGAGTCGTAGACAACTTCTACTTAAGTTCTCTGAAACTTTCCTCACAATGAACATCCAAAGCAAATGACTTACCTTTTGCAAGTCAACTTGAGTAACGAAAACGCCAACTTGGAAAAGCCTTCCATAACCTTCAGTAATAACCAACTAAAGTCCAAAAAGATTCTAATCTCCTTAACCAACTTCGAAGCCTCTCAATGTAGAACTGCATCTACTTCTGATGGATCCCTTAACCATACTCTCATCCGAAATAACATATCCAAGAAAACTAACCTCTTTCAATCAAAATTCTCACTTTGATAATTTAGTAGAAAACTCCCTCTCTTTCAGCCCCTGTAACTCAATCCTCAAATACTCTACATACTCCTCCTTTGATTTAAAACAAATCAGAATATCATCCAATAAACGTCACTATAAACTTATCCAAACAAGTATGGAAGATACGATTCATATACTTCACAACCATAACATATACAACCTTCAAAATTCATTCTGAGCTCGAAACAATTTATCCAAAATAGCTGAACAATCTCTGGTTACCACATTCCATAACAATTCTTCTTACATGGTTCCAACTCACTCAAGATTTCTGCTGACACGAGATCTCAACCCATAACAAAAGTAATACCATCAAGGAACTTCAAATCGTTCATGATTCGTCACAATTCAAAGCTCAAGCTATCCAGAACACAACCGCAAGTTTCCATACTAATTGATTAACACGCAACCTCATGCTATCATCCTTTTCCTTACCAATCATGCTGGACCTCATCAAGTCAACACACTAATGTTCCATCCAAAAACACATCTGAAAACCATGCACAACTAACGATCCATCACTGTGACTTTACTGCCAATTTCCAGAACACTATCATCACCAACATAACAAACATCTTAGTCCCATCTCCTAAGAGTTTTCTACGTACTTAGCAGATATAAACCTCAATTATTCACCTTCGTCCAATTTAAGTTCACTCTCTACTCTTTGAGAAGCAGCCCTTAAATAAAACCCAATCATTTTCTCTCAATGACTTCCCAACTTGACCAACATACCAAAACCTCTAATCCGCCTCATCTTCCGATATAAGAATCTTCATCAACTCAACAAAATAATCTGTAACCATTTTCTTAAATTCCAAACAATTTATTGCACACACTATCAAATTCAGAAAGACACGTCTATTCCATCCAACATAATTCCGTCTATTATCAACAAGAGATTAAGGGTGATCAGTTCCTCAATTTGTCAATAGACAACTGACAATCAAGATGGGGCATAAACCGTCTTTACCAAACTATAATAACATTTCTTGCATCTTGTGCACAAAACTACCTAAGGCACAAATCCTTAGTCGACATAAACCTTACCTCCGCATTCCCTCCAGAATCGGGAACAACACTGTCCAAACAACACTTACACTCTTGCAAACAACGACACACTAAGCCAACGCTCCACCACTGAAGCAACTTGGAGAAGTACCAGCTTCTCCCCCACTTATCTCATTCTCACACCTGAAGACAACGGATTAGAAAACCAGAAAGTACTGACAGTGTTTCACACACATATCACGTACTAAGGGACAAACAACATCGACAATATTCAACTGTCACACCAACTGACTCAACAACTTGGCCAGATGGACTGACCTTCTCTGATACCACTAATGTAACACCCCAATTCCCATCGCGAATAAATAATACATAAATAAATCAGAGTAGATAAAAATTTATTATTCTTAGACAGAAACAAGGATGCCACATTTAAAGAAAGAAAACACAATCCCTGCTCATAAAATTGATACATAACACAAAATGGAACAAACCTAAAAGGGAAACTTTTTCCAACAAAAGGAAAGTTCAATTATGGAATAAAGCGGAAAGAACCATAACTGACTTGTTTTACAAAATAAATCATTTTATAACATCAAAATATTCATACAAAGGTAATACAAAATAGATCCTACAATTGTATACATATATAACAAAAGCTTTCCCCGACTCCCGTGTTACGTATCAGAGCAGACAGATCAACAAAAGGATGGAGAACTAATCTTCACAAAAGCCTCCAAGATACTAATCAGCAATTGCCTCATAGAGCAACAAACCAGAGCAGAAGGGTGAGAAATAACAACTAAATCAAGATTGCATAATAATATGCAAACATATATAAATTCACATTGCATAATTATTCTCACCACAAGCATCACATACTAATACATATAGCATGCCATAGATACATAACATCTTTCTACTAATCCAACAACATATCATATATCATTTATACCAACATAATCACATATTCACACCTAATGCATCCCGAAGTTATAACATATGGAAATACACCTCCACAAACATAGCATATGTCTATACATAAAACATATCATCCATAACCAACGCATTTATCACAAATGCATCTCAAATCACCAATGCTATCACGAGTTCAACACATAATCAATCAATTCACAATTCCCCACACATAATCAATCCATTCACAATTTCCACACATAATCAATCCATTCACAATTTCCACACATAATCAATCCATTCATGATTTCCACACATAATCAATCCATTCATGATTTCCACAAATAATCAATCCATTCATGATTTATGCAAATGCAAAGAGACCGACACAATGACTCTATGCAAATGCGGTACCATCCATCCATCATTCTCATCATCATTAATTCACTCAGGAATTAGTGGAATCATCGCTTGTTACTTAGTGTAACTCCCCGTCGGGCAAACGATGTTCCCCGTCGCTCACACCTCTTTGTATAAGGCACATGACATTTATGGATTGCTCACACCTCTTTGTATAAGGCACGCAACCCGATCGCTCACACCTCTTTGTATAAGGCATACGATCGTCTATAATCATCGCTCACACCTCTTTGTATAAGACACACGATGTTATAGCGGATTCCCTCTGGAACCATTTCGTCGCTCACACCCACTAGGGCACACGACATCACAAGAATGCATATCATGATGCTTGGCAGACAATGACTCATGACAATTAAATGCATACATATACACCTCCATGTGAACCATTCCAACATCCATAATCATGCATATACAATCAACCACAACCACAATGCATTTACTTTCCCTTAGGCCACAAACTATCATCACAACATTTAATCACATGCATTCACATCATACAACCGCACACGAGTCATACATTATATATCAAAAGCATATTGCATGATAACACATCAATTACATACAGTTAAGACGGTAAAAGTAAGCAAAACGACACATTTCCAAATTCCCGACACAATTAAATCGGCCACCAATATTAAAACCATTTTTATAAGAAAGAACATTCCAATAGCTTGCCAACGGTACCAAGAATGTCTTAATCCGAGTTACGGGTCAAAAGTTACGACATCGGACGTGGAATCGGGAAAATTCTGCACCCTCTCTGGTCATACGCGTATTACCTTGGGCCATACGCGTACTGTCCAGCTCGCTCGCCCATCCATACGCGTATTTCCCAAAGTGCTACGTGTATCGGCAGAGACTAATTTCTCCCCAAAAATTCCACTAAAAACCTCGTACGCGTATTGCCTTTCCAAGTACGCGTACCATTACGCATTTCAACAGAGGTCCGTGCAAAATGGGTTCCATACGCGTAATGCCCACATTTTCCCCTTGCCATATGCGTATTGCCCTAACCAATACGCGTATTGCCTTGCCTGTTACGCGTATGGGCAGCGTAACCCAGAATTTTTCCTGCATAATTCCTGCTACGAATTTCACCCCAAATCCTCTCCAAATCTCATCTAAACACTTCCAAATCACAATATATCAACCAAGACATGTTCTAAACATAACAACAAATATTTTACGTAGTTTATATCAAGTTTTGACCGTGAAAACATCGATTTCCATCAATTGTTCATCAATTTATTAATGAGAAAAAGTTGTGGAACAACCAAAACAATTACGACAAACATCACATATACATACACAAGCAAGATATAATCGAGACTTCTCACCCTTACCCGATTAATCGCGCTTGAACGGATGATTTCTTTTATTCCAAGTTTTCCTCTTCTTTTCCCTCCTTTTCCTTTCTCTCTTCTCTTTTTCTTTCTTTCTATTTTTCTCTCTATGTTTCTATTTTATGAAAAATAACTAAGCAAAAAGACCAAAATACCCCTACTCTCAAATATCTCGCAAACGCTCTCAAAACGCGATAAAACATAATAACGATGAAAAATAATATATTTCCAAATAAAAGTCAAGAATAAAATAATATAAAAATAAAAATAATTAAATCGACTCGATTAAATAAATCGGACAAAATGGGGCGTTACAGTTGCCCTTATATTTTTCAAAGTCAGGCACCTTGAATTTGTGCGGGATTTTCACGTTAGGGACCAGACAAAGGTCTGCGGCGTCTTTTTCAAATAAATCCTGACCGCGAATGTCATGCAGTTCCTTCTGCATCTCCAGGAATTGTTCCTGGAACTCATTCATCCTTTCGTACATGTCTTCATTTCCACCAGAGGTTGCTGGTGGAATCTGTGCTTCTGGGACGGTGTGTACCACTGGTTGTGGTATAGTCATTACGGCGGTGGCTCTTGGTTCTTCTACGCCCCGAAGTTTGTAACCTTTAGGAGTTGCTACCATCACTCTTGCATCTTCGCTTTTCCGAAGTTTGTAACCTTCAGGCCCAACGGTTCTTGCTGCAGTTCCTGGGTCTTTAGTGACCGGCTGGATATATCCTTCGGGGATAAAGTTGATAGGAATGCCCTAGGGGCGATCTTTAGGCATGTTGTATCGAGGATCATATGTTTCCACTATAGGTGTGGATGTGATATCTGAGATCACAGTCCTTTGTTGTTGCTTCTGAGCTGCTGCCAGAGATTGCATGTCACCGTGAAGTTTCCTCAGATCTTCCTTCAGAGCGTCGACTTCTTCTCTCAGCTCTCTGTTCTCTTCCTCGCGATCGTCCATTTTCTTTTGTTGATTGGCCCGAGTATTGAACGAATGAGACAGTTTGACTCTAGAATCGTGACACATACGTGAGACTCAAAGATAAGAAGAACGTGTTATATGAGAATGATGAATGATATGCAAAGTTATATATATTTATTGTTTTCAAAAAGAAACTTCAACAATTAGATTGCAAATATCATACAGTGGGGAGACCCCGTTTTATTGAATTTGAAAGATTGAAGAAAGGGAAATACAGTATTTTACAAAGTGTTGTAAAAGAAATGTCTGAACTTATGGATCCAGAGTCCTCTCTGAGGAGAACTCAGATGCTGGTTCTAGTATTTTCCTTTTCTTTGACCATGGCTCTTCAGCCGTTGTCGGGTTGTCAGTCCTTTGCCAAGTGAAAGGAGTGAGCATATTTATTCGGTCTTCTTGATTCTCCACAACATATTGCTCTAATATCTTAATCAGAATATCTTTTTCTTTTAACAGTTGCTGAATTTTGGTACACTCTACATTGAGGATACGGTACTTATTTTTCCAAGAGCTCTTCTCACGTTGATAGCTACCTGGAGTTTTTCCGTGTCAGACATGAAATAATGGACAAATTCCTTTAATGGAAAAACTTCTTGACGAGGGTAAGGCATTCTCAGCTTGAGAGCTCTAGTTTGCACCCAGTGGAGATAAGGTTCCAAGGAGGTACAACTTGGTCTTCCTAGATACTCTCTTCCTTTCTTGTGAACATGCTGCCAGGCATGCACCATTTCTTTCTTCAGTGCCCTGTCATTTTCCCCTTCCTTGAATAAAATACCTTCTAGATGAGCATTATGCGGGATATACCTCATCGGGTATCCGAGTTGACGGCGAACTAAAATTGGATGATAGTTGATTCCTCCTTTAGTTCCTATGACGGGTACATTAGGGAAATTTCCACAACTGTCGATGATCTCTATCCCCTCATAAATCCTATCATACCAATCTATGTCAGAGTTGGTAAGAGACATGATCCTTTGTGACCAACGTAGAGTACTCTTGTGAACCCAAAATGCAGCAGACTTGGGCAAATGGGAAATGAACCATTTGTAAAGCAAGGGTACACAGCATATGATCATTCCTCCGCTGTACCGATTCCTTAAGTGTACAAAATGATAAGCATCTCCGAGTAGAGTTGGTACGGGGTTTCCAATCAAAAATATCTTAATAGCGTTGGTATCAACGAAGTTGTCTATGTTAGGAAAGAGGAAAAACCCGTATGTAAGTAGGACAAAGATGTCCTCGAAAGCAGTAATTTTTCCTATACTGGCAAAGTACAGGGCTTTCTCCACTAAAAAATTGTCTGGTAAACCTTGGATTCCTCCTTTGGTGGTCATGTGAGTCCTGACTTCGGAATCGTCCAAACAAATGGATTTTGCGATGACCCGATCCTTTGGAATTTCTTCCAGTCCAAAAAAAAGAGCTTGATCAGTGATAGGTAGATCAGTCAGATGAGAGTATTCTTCTAGCATCGGTGCCAGTTGGTAATCTGGGAATGTGAAGCAGTGATAAACCGGATCGTAGAACTGGATCAGTGTAGACAGGATTCCTTCGACTACTTGGACCCTTAACAGAGATAACAACCCTCCGTACTTAGCTCTGAAAGTATTAGGGTTGGTGATCATCCTTGCCAACCCCCTTAAATCCTCTAGTTTTGGAGCCTTGAAGGTGTACTTGTGCGTCTTTCTTCTACCGAAATCAATAATGCAATCTTTCTCTCTGATATTTGCAATCATTGTTTTAGTTTTATTTGAAAAAAAAAAGAGGAGAAAAGAAGATTTTTTTCTTTGTTTAAGAGTTTTTTTAAATGAATGCATCACACAAAAACATTAACAAAACATGGGTTCAAGGGTTCAACGTCACGAGCATGGAGTCATGGCTCTACCATCCCCGAAGGCTGTATTCTGGTAAATTTGTACCTGTAGAATGGGTCCTAAGGTTCCCAAAATCATTGACCCCCTAGAGATATCAACAGCAAGCTTGTTCACCCGAGCGAGCCGTAGCATCCTAGGGTAATCTCATTTAAGTGTAGTATCGCGTATCAACTATTTCCGGTAGTCACCGCACTACTAAGTGGTCATAAAGTTAATGCTTACTAAATCCTCAGGTTCACAGGCGCGACATTAGGAAAACTCTGCTTTCAATAACGATCGTGATCAGTAGGATAAATCCTATGGGCCCTCGCCTGATTTAGTGGTCTACCAGGTTTGGTTATTCGGGATTCACTCCCTATAAGACCCCCCGTCTATACCACTCCTTATCTTAGGTTTCTCTCAAACTTTCCAGATGCGACATCACTCGCATTCCCATTAACAGAAAAATAAACACTGACATCAAGTAGAAAAAGTAGTATATATATAGTATGATTGCTAACAACCTAGACCTCTTAGGAATTCTAATCCTAGTCCTAGACAGATAAAATGAGTCCCTAGCAGAGTCGCCATTTTTCTGTACCGTGTGATTTTTGTCGGTGACGCGACCACCTTATCGCCATGGGTTCCTCACTGCAATGGTAGGAGTGGGTGCTACTTTCTGATTTCTTATTTATCTCGTGAAGCTTGAAGGGAAAGGGAAGCTATCTAAAACTAACCTTGCACACAAATGTTTAACAAACGCTTAAGAGAGATTCGGGGAGTTCGGGGTCAGGTTATACGATGGGGAGTTGTCAATTACCCATCCCATATGTGGTTATCCATAGGTTGTTAGCAATTTTCCTTACTATTTTCTACTTACTGGTATTTATTTGTTGATTGGGAAAGTTTCTCCTTTGGGAATGTTTGAGAGAGGATGAGTTTTTGATGATTTTGGTGAGGTACTGGACCATAGTTTTGATTGGTGTGAAGGTGTTGGACCTAAAGTTTTTGATTGGTGTGCTCGCCAAGATTTCGTAATCCTATGCCTACGTATTCCCGTTTAAAGAAACAGGGAAATCAGAGCAATCGTAGTTCCTCGTATTCTATGGGAGGAAAAGATGATGTTTTGGTGTCTTTTTCAAAGCCCAAGATTGAAGCTAAAAGAGTATTTGTGTCTTGTTCAAAGCCCAAAATTGAAGCTAAAGAGATACATCTTGTCTGTTTATCACAACTGTTGGGTGACTGCTTATAAAGGAGGATTACTTTAACCGGGATATGAGAATCCAGCAATGCCATAATTTCCTTTATGAGGGATTTGTCCTGAAGGAGAAAATTTTAACTCAGTGTTGAACAATGCCATTTTTCCTTAGGAACCTTTCATGCTAAGTGAGGGACAATGGCGTGGATGTAAATAATCCAGGGGTTTGCCACTTATAGAAATTAGATGAAAAGAGGAAGTTTTCCAGGATAAGAGATGGACGACAGCTTGGATATTTGAATCAACAAGTGTGCCACTTATAGCAGTTATCTGGGGTTTAGGGTTTGTTTTGAATGCCTGTTTTGATATGTGATATACAGAGAAGTATCTTCTTATAGAGAGATTTTGATTTTCTCTGAAGGAAATGTTGATTTTTGTGTGCCTTGATCAAAGCCCAAGGTTGAAGCTAATAGATTAATTGACTCCACTGGGGAAGTCCTTACACAATGCCTAAGAGGAGGCTAGAAAAGACTGACTCAACAAAAGAGTGTTTATGTGTCTTGTACAAAACCCAAGATTGAGGCTAAAAAGAGACTGACTCTTTTGGGGATATCTTTATACAAAACCTAAGAGGACGCTAAAAGTTGACTTTTCCGGGGAAATATTTTGTCTGTCTTGTACAAAGCCCAAGATTGAGGCTAAAAGGAGAAACTGACTCTATGGGGGGAGATGTTTTATCTGTCTTGTACAAAGCCCAAGATTGTGGCTGAAAGAAGATTGACTCTGTTGGAGAGTATGATTTTTCTTGTACAAAGCCCAAGATTGAGGCTGAAAAGAGGATTGACTCTGCTTAGGGAAATTTATATGGTGTCTTGTACAAAGCCCAAGACTGAGGCTAAAAGATAATGGATTCACTCAGCTGGGGATATTTATGGTGTCTTGTACAAAGCACAAGATTGAGGCTGACTTTGCTAAGGAAAATCATTATACAAAGCCTAAAACGAGGCTAAAAGGAATTGATTCGGCTAGGAAGATATTTATCCTGAGCTTAAGAGAAAGTTACGAAGATTTTGACTTTGCTGGAGAAAGTTTATATATGTCTTGTACAAAGCCCAAGATTGAGGCAAAAGGGGAATGACTCAACAAAAGAGTGTTTATGGTGGTGGTTGACTCAACAAGAGAGTGCTTTTGAGATTAACTCTACTGAGGAAAATCATTATACAAAACCTAAGAGGAGGCTGGCTTCCGCTGAGGATTATTGAGATCCTGAGGCAGGTCCAAAATGGGGAACCGACACTTGCTGAGGATTTACAGAAGAGTTGAGATATCAGATGCCTTGAGGTTCTGATAAAGGTTTATTGGTAATGATTTGACCCTAGCTGGGGAAATTTGGCAGAAAGTTTGAGTTTCTGAACCTACAGAGGTTTTAACTCTACTAGAGATTGATTAAATGACCAGGGTTTTTCCTGTATTTGTAGGGAACTTGAGAATGTATTTGAGATCCAAGAGGAGATTAGACTGTCTAAGTCTACTGGTATGGAAGGTTTATCTTTGTATGATGCCCAAGAGGAGGCCGGTGCTTTAAGGGATGAGAATCAACCCTAAAATTGGTCCAAGGTTTTGACTCTTTAGAAAGACTGCTCTAACAAAGGATGACTAAGTTCTGTCTTATACCTTTAAGAAGTCTTCAGGGTCCTTGTATTAAGCCCAAGAGAAGGCATGAGAACTTCTAAGAAGCCGGAGGGTCCTTGTACAAAGCCCAAGAGAAGGCTGGGATGCTTTTAGGAAGCCTGTGGGTTCAAACCTAAGAAGAGTTCAAGAAAAGTTTCACTGGGAATAATCTTTTCTTTAATGAACAGTTCTAGGGTTTGAAGAAATTCAAGGGAGGTTTCACTGGGAATTAATCCTCTCTGGGGAAATGAATTTCTTTGACAATTTCTAATAGTGACCGTCTAAGAAAAGTTTCACCGGGAATAATGCCTTTCTCTTTGTTCCATATTGTATAAGCCCAAGAGGAGGCAAGACTGTATCTGGAAATCCTATGGGGATCTAGTTTTGACTGTATTTAAGAGTGACCAACTGGAAATCCTATGGGGATCTAGTTTTGATTGTATTTAAGAGTGACCAATTGGAAATCCAATGGGCAAGACTGTATATATATATATATATATATATATATATATATATGTGTGTGTGTGTGTGTGCAAGTATGTAAATGAAAGCTGTTTAAAACTTACAGGTGAGCAAGCTTCTATTGTAACAGCTGTATGGTTAGTTGCTCAAGAAATTAAAGAAAGTTTTGATAAAAACTATGAATTTGAACCTAAATCAAAAGGAAGTTGTTTTTGAAAAGATTGCGGCTTATACTCAAGGAGAGGGCCAGATGAAAAACAATAATCATTCCGTTGATCTGAAAATTGTATCGGAACTTATACAACGACTGAGGCCCAAAAAGAGTTTTCTGTACAAAGGGATGGGTCTTACAACTAAAGGAGAGGCCCAAAGGTTTGAAAAAGAAAAGAAATGAGACTTACAACACAAGGGTAGGCCCAGATGATTTTGTTTTGAAATGCGACGATCACGCCAAGATTTTTGAAATCGTATCGGGACTTATACAATGGCTGAGGCCCAAAAAGGTTTAAATTTACAAGGGATGGGTCTTACACTCTTTTAGAGGCCCAAAGTGTATTTTAAAAAAAAGATGGGACTTACAACACAAGGGGAGGTCCAGATGGTTTTTGTTTAAAAGGCGCAGTGCGCCGTGATTTTAAAATCGTATCGGAACTTATACAATGACTGAGGCCCAAAAAGGTGTATATTTACAAAGGGGTGGGACTTACATTCTATCAAGTGGCCCAAAGTGTTTAAAAATTTAAAATCGAGAGGAAACCCTAATTTTAAATAAAAATGTCATTTTTCAAAGGAAATTAAATGAAAAAATGATATAAAATACCAAATCTATTCAAAAACAAGTTGTACACTTTGTAAAATATTTTGAAAAATCATGTTTATTTACTTGAACGTTTGAAATTCAATTGGTTTTGAAAGATCAAAGTGGGAATTTCATTTAAAAATGTTTAAAACAAATAAAATGAAATTAATTACTAAAATTCTAACTATATTAAAAAATAATATAAATTGGATTTTTTTTGTAAAATAAAATATTTAAACATTTTTGTGAATTTTGAGAAAAAGAATCCATTCAAAAACATTAATATTCAGAGAGAAATTAAATTTTGAATCAATTAACAAAATTATCAAAATATTCAAAAATTTAAAATTTTGAAAAAGGGCGCCAAGAACACTAAGTTCTTGCTCGCGTGCCCTGTTTCTACAGATTTGCATTTTCTCACTTTTCTCCATGATTCCTCAATGGTTTTGCACGATTCAAGTACCAATCTTGTTCGTTTTTGAACAAGGATCACAACCATATAGTTTAATTGCATTTATATTAAGTATGGAGGAAGAAATCAACAGAAAACCTCAAGAAACCTAATTTCATCATGAACACAATGAAATTTCATACATGATGAATTCATGGCAATTGATTGAGGGTTATTACTCTACATACATTCATAAACAAGATGGTAACTCAAAAATTTATTCATGATGCATGGATCATAGAGTTTGAAGGGTTCAGGCCTATCTCTTGCAGCTGGTGACCGAGTTTAATGATGGAGGTGTTGTTGCTAGGTTCCAATGATCTGGACAGCTTCATTATGTGCCAAGGAGTGTGTTTGAATGCTTGGAATGGATTTACATGAACTGGAACGGGTTGTAGTAACTCAACTGCAATTTTGTCAAGAACTTGAGCAATTGGCTAGTGATTTTGTGAATATGATGTTCCTGATGTGATTTTGTTTTATGGATCACTCAAACATGATGTTTATGAGGTGTGTGTGTGTGATTGGTTTGGTTGGAATCACTCTCAATCTCAAAGTCTGATAGTGACTTGAGTTAGAAGGCAAAATTGGAGTGAAGAAGGGATTTTTGAGTAAAGCATCAGTTTGGGCGCTTTGGTGTACTCAAACTGATAAAAAATGAGCTCTATTTATAATGTGTCAAGTTTGTTTTGGCAGCAATAGTGTGTGGCAACTGCAGCAGGTCTGTGGCCAATGTGGATCAAATGGAATCTCAAGTCTCCTCTAGCCATTGACTTGAGGTTAGAGCACATGCCTATGGTCTTTTGGTTCAGAGATAAGGCTTAACTCATTCAGTTAAGTTTGCCTCTGTTCATGCCACCTTGATGCATCCATTGAATGCATTGAAACAAAATTGGTGTCTTGTCATTTTTTATCCTTTTTAGGATGACATAGCTATATGTAGATCCTTGGACTTGGGAGGCTTGGGGATCAGATCATTCCCCTTTGATTTCATCCTCTGATGTGTCCAAATGGATAACAAGGCTTGGAGTTGTCCAATTTTCCAAATCGAGTAAAACACCAAATTCTGCCTTGTACAAGATAGTTAGAATTGTGATTTTGAGGGGATCATATCTCCCTGCTCAGGTTGAGTTATGGGAGACTCTTGGGTTTTTTAAAGAGCCCTCATATGATACAATCCATGTGTGATCATAGTTTGTCTTGAAACTATTTATATCCCATTGAAAAATCCTCATGAACATTGATGTCCAACGCTGGTAACTTAGGCAGATTTTCACTAAGTGTTGAAAAAGTGTCATTTTCTTTATTTTTGTCATTTTGATCACTCCACAACTTAAAATCCATGAAGAATTGGAGTTTGAGGTAGTTGAAGCTTTTGTAGAGTGTAGGAAGATCTACAAATCAGGCTTTGGATCACCCAAAATGGCTTCTTGGATCACAAGTTATGATCCTTGGAAGTTGGTACCAAAATCATTCAAACTTAGTAACTTCGAAAAATTTTCAATTTTTCAAGGTTACCGCTTTTACAGGTTATCATGATTTCTTGATCAATTCTTGTTCAAATGACACTATAAGTTAAATTTTATGAAAATATGAATCATAAGGACCATTTTTTCCAAAAAAAGTCATATTTTGACTTTTGGCTCCGGAGCGGTTCGGCTCGTAAAACCCTAATTCCCGACTTTTGAGGAATGCATCCTCTGAGGGTAATTTAACTTTGAAAATGGATCCCTAGGGTTATTTTGAGCATATTTAGTCACAAGTTGGAGTCTTGGCTCATCCACTTGTGAAAATTTCACTCTGGAGGTCCCAGTCATCCAAAACCCTAATTCAGCGACATCGGGTGTTTCGAGGCTCAAAACAGTTGGGATGTAACAACTTTGTGCTTGATTCTTGATGTGGGATTTCTCTTGATCCTTTGTGGATGTTTTAAGAGGTTAGACAAGTTGAAGATCATGTCATTCCTTGATTGATCCTTTGTCTAAGTGTTTTGAGAGGGCTCAAACCCTAGTTCTTGGTTGTAGTGAAAGCTCAACTATCTTTGAGGAGATTGATGAGGTATAAAGGTACATCCATATTGTGGTAACAATTTACACAATGATGGGAAATCTTTGTGGTCAAAATTTGGGGTATGACACAGTGCTTATCAGAAGTAACTTCTCATCAGGAAAAGTGTCTTGAATGTCTCCACTGTTATTGCCTTGCACTTCTTCTGGCAATCTTGAGAGATGATCAGCAACAGAATTTTCTATCCCTTTCTTGTCTCTAATATCTAGGTCAAACTCTTGTAATAAGAGAATCCATCGTATGAGCCATGGTTTAGGATCTTTTTTAGAAATCAAGTACTTGATAGCTGCATGATATGTGTATACAATGCCTTTTGTTCCGACCAAGTAAGGTCTGAACTTGTCAAATGCAAACACTACAACCAACAACTCTTTCTCAGTTGTGGTGTAGTTGATTTGTGCTTCAATCAAGGTCTTACTAGCGTAGTAGATGGTGTGGAAGACCTTGTTGTATCTTTGACCCAGTACAACTCCAATAGCAAAGTCACTTGCATCACACATTAACTCGAAGGGTTTTGTCCAGTCATGAGTCTTCATAATAGGTATAGAGATGAGGGCTCTGTTCAGCAGATTAAAGGATTCCACACATTCCTAATTGAATACATATGCCACGTCATGCTAGAGGAACTGGCATAGAGGTTTGGTAATTTTTGAAAAATCCTAGATGAACCTTCTGTAGAAGCCAGAATGCCCTAGAAAACTTCTGATTCCTTTTATGTTCACAGGGGGTGGTAATTTCTCTATCACCTCCACTTTTGCTTGATCTACCTCTAAACCCTTCTTGGAGATTTTATGCCCAATAACGATCCATTCTTTTACCATAAAATGGCACTTTTCCCAATTAAGGACCAAATTATTCTCCTCACATCTAGCCAATACCAGATCTAAATTTTCCAAACACTTCTTGAATGATTCACCAAACACAAAGAAATCATCCATGAATACTTCCATGTAATTTTCAATGATATCTGAAAATATTGACATCATGCAGCGTTGGAAGGTGGCTGGTGCATTTCACAGTCCAAACGACATTCTTCTGAAAGCAAATGTGCCATAAGGATATGTGAATGTTGTCTTTTCTTGGTCTTCCGGGGCTATAGAAATTTGATTATACCTGGAGTACCCATATAAGAAACAATAGTATTCTTTTCCAGCCAATATGTCCAGCATCTGATCAATGAAAGGGAGGGGGAAATGATCCTTCCTCGTTGCTTTGTCCAACATTCTATAGTCCATACAAATTCTCCAACCAGAAACTGTTCTGGTGGGGATTAATTCATTCTTCTCGTTGACAATCACAGTCATGCCTCCTTTCTTTGGAACACATTTAATGGGACTCACCACACACTATCCGAGATAGGTTAGATAATTCCAACATCCAACCACTTAATAATTTCTTTCTTGACAACTTCCTTCGTAAATGGGTTCAACCTCCTTTGACTTTCAATGTTAGTCTTAGCATTTTCTTCCAACAGAATTTTGTGCATGCAAATTGTTGGACTGATCCCCTTATGTCTGAGATCTGCCAAGCAATTTCCTTTTTGTGCTTTCTCAACAATGCTAATAACTGCTCCTTTTGTTATTCTTTCAAATCGGTAGCAACGATGACTGGTAACTTTTGTCCTGCCTCTAGATAAGCATATTGCAAATGCTCGGGTAGTTGCTTCAGTTCCAGTTCAGGAGGTTCTTCTATGGAAGGTAGATGTTGTTTGTGGCCAATAGTTGTTGATTATATTACTTCCACAGTTTCTTCCTCATGCTTCTTCATTGGACCATAAATGATTCCACCTTGTGGCTCTTTCTCTTATTTTAATTTTCCTAGCTCTTGTTCCAACACATCATTGATCTTGAGAAGGTTTTTATGAATTATACCTTCCCAGCTGGATATCATGGAACAATCAGCTACATCCTTTTCAGGATACAGTAGAGTATTGAGTACATTAAATACTACTTGATGTCCATTGACTCTCATAGTGAGCTCTCCTTTTTCCACGTCAATCAAAGTTCTTCCTGTTGCTAAGAATGGTCTTCTTAACAATATAGGGGTTTTTTCATCAGCTTCAAAATCCATGATAATGAAGTCAGCAGGGAAGACAAATTTGTCAACCCTTACTAATACATCTTCTATCTTTCCTTGGGGGTAACAAATACTTCTATCTGTCAGTTGCAAGGTGATGGTTGTCTGGCAGCTCCTATCCCTAACTTCTTAAAGCTGGATAAGGGCATAAGATTAATGTTATCCCCAAGATCACACAACGCTTTTCCACAGAAAGTGTTTCCAATGGTGCATGGAATAGTGAAACTCCCTGGATCTTTTAATTTAGGTGGAAGTTTGCCTTGTACCAACTGACTACACTCTTGAGTGAGCGCAACCGTGGCAAACTCTCCTACCCTTTTTCTTTTGGTGAGCGCATCCTTCATGAACTTTGAATAATTTGGCATTTGCTGAATGGCTTCAATTAATGGTATGTTGATGTGAAGCTGCTTCAGAATCTCCATAAACTTTCCAAATTGTTGTTCTTCCTTGGCCCTCCTAATCCTTTGTGGAAAAGGTGAGGGTGGTCTTTCTTGAATAAAATTTGGCTTTTTGCAGGTGTCATTCATGACCTCCTGCGTCTCTTGAAAAGTCAAATCTGCATTAGTAACCTCTTCATTCTGCTTCTGATGTTGAGACGGTTCTCCATTAGTATTTTTTCTTGTTCCAGAACTGTTTGGCTCAGGCAATTCCGCACTTACCTCTTTGTCCTTCGAGATGGACTCTTCAACTTCTTTTCCACTTCTCATTTTGATGGCTTGGCATGTTTCAACATTCTTTACTCCAGCAGGTGCATTTGGAGTTTCAGTAGAACTTGGGAGAGTTCCCATGTTCCTTGAACTCTAAGCAGTAGCTATTTGACCTACTTGATTCTCCAAGTTCTTGATACTCACTCCTTGTGCTTGAAACTGATTCTTTGCTTCTTAAATAAAAGACTTCAAAACATTCTCCAGGTGGTTGTTGCTCTGATCCCCCCCCCCGGTAGTTAGGAGTATGAAAACTAGGAGGAGCTTGCGATGTTGTTGTTGCTTGCGGCTTTGGTTGATTTTGATTATTACTCCAAGAAAATTTTGGATGGTTGTGCCACCCTGGATTGTATGTGTTGCTGTAAGGATTGTTGTACCAGGATTTGAAGAACATTCTTCAAACAGACGGGGTCCTCCACAGTAGACACTAGCAATTGCAGCCGTGTCAGTAACCACCTTTATTGGCTCTGGTCTTGGTACTTTAGGAGTCATCATATTCTTCATCATCTGGTGAATTTGAGCCACCTGAGCAGCAAGAGCTGTTGTCTCAGTGACTTCATGAACTCCAAAAGGTTTTTTGTGAGTTGAGTTCACAGAAGCCCTGGTGACAGGCCACTGGTATGTGTTAGCCGCAATGCTCTTAATCAACTTGTAACCGTCTTCATAAGATTTAGACAAAAGAGCTCCTTCACTTGATGCATCTAGCATATTCCTTGAGGATGGAATTAATCCATTGTAGAAAGTCTCAAGTTGAATGCAGATGGGAATCCCATGATGAGGACATTGTCTTAGTAACTCTTTAAATCTTTCCCAAGCATTAAACAACGATTCGTCATCTCCTTGCCTAAATGAAGTAATCTCATTTCTCATCTTTGCGTTCTTTGAAGGAGGGAAGTATTTTGCTAGAAATTTTTCTTCCAAAGTATTCCATGTAGTGATGGAATTTGGTTCCAATGAATTAGCCAACTCTTGGCTCTATCGCTTAGAGAATAAGGAAATAGCCTTAATCTAAAGGCATCAGTCACACCAGGAATCTTGAAATTGTCAGCAACATCTAGAAATTGTCTCAAGTGCAAATGTGGGTCTTCATGAGAAGAGCCTGAATATTGACCAGTGGTTTGCAGCATTTGGAACATCATAGGTTTGAACACAAACTATGGTGTCGTGATATCTGGTCTAACAATACCAGTGCTCATGGCAGTTGGATCAAAGATAACATAGTCTCTAATGTTGCACGCCCGGTCATTGGCAATGTCAATGATATCTTGCTTAGCCATGACACTTTCTGGGTGTGTCTCTTCTGTTGATGATGACGAAGATTCTTCGTCTGTCTCCACGTGCACTTCTTCCTCTAGTTCAGCCACACCTGATGTAGATGGATCTCCAAATGGTTGTTGAGAACGCAAAAATCTCCTTTGTGCTCTTAGAATTCTTTCAGGTTCAGGATAACCACTGTAAACTGGTTGTAACGACATGCACATGCAATAGGTTAAACCTGTCGTAACACCAAATCACAGCAAAAATGTTAAAAGCCCAAATACAACTTTTAAACAAAAATAACAAATACACTAGTTCAAAGTGTATCTACCACTCCCCGGCAACGGCGCCAAAAACTTGTTGTCTGCTTTTTAAGTGTTTACTCTAATTAATTGTGTTAAAGCAAAGGTGTCACATGCAAGTGTACATGTATGTTTGGTTGCAGCAATTGATAATATAAGAGATCGTACCCACAGGGAGTGATTATGATACAGCTACTTTAAAGTATTCAATTCTTGTTTAAAACTAGTATGAGAAAGGTAACAAATAATAATAATGATAACAGCAAGAAAGTCACACTAAAAACTTAAATAAAGAAGGATAAGATATCAGAGAGAATGATTGATGAGCTAAGATCCATTAATAAATTATTGCTAACAGTTTTCATGATGTGAAGTGTTATGCCTCAAAAGGTCAGAACGTGATCTAGTGGTGTATTTCTACAACATCAAAGCATACATAACTAGGGCAAGGGAACAAATCTCTAAGTCTCACTTATAACCCTAAAATGTGTCTGGTTTTAGTTCTGCAAAATATTTATGGTCTCAACTTCTTATCTCTAAGCAAGTTGAATTAAGTGAATATCTCTATCCTACTTTGTTAACCACTTTTGTTATGAAATCAACATGTTGTTGGATCTCTCTTAACCACATACTTGTACCTTTTCTTAAGTTGATCATTCTAATAACCAACTATATAGCAATAAAAACACATAACAAAATAAGGCACTAGCAACACATCATTTCAATGTAAAAACAACTTTATATTAACTTCACTTTGCTCATCAAATACGAGTTTAGCTCATAATGAGCTGAATACAAACTACTGGAATGAAAATACAAGATGACATATTCTTTAACAAAAATGTAGAAAAGAAATGACGACCTAGTAATAACTTGAAGATCCTTTGCCTTCGATAAACAACATCAGACCTCCGCAGTCACGACAGTTCCAAGTAGTGAGTACAGGATTAAATGAGAAGAAGAAATCTCTCTATTCGTCTTAATCCTCAAAGTAACTAAACAGAAAATATGAGTGTGTGCTTTCTGGCTTGTGGTCTATCCCTTCATTGCTGAACATGACTTGCTTTTATAGCCTTTGAGAATGAGAATGGAGGTTGATGGGTCTTGGATCATGGGCTTTTGATGAAAATAAGGTTCAGCCCAAATCAAATCACAAATAGTTCCAGCTGTCCCTTCTTCCTTCGTGAACAAGCTAATAGGTACAGACATCTTTAGTGGCACAGAGCAGACGGCAGGTGTCTGGGTGCAGGATGTGCTTTTGCAAGCGTGGTCCCCACTGTACCCTTCTTTGTCCTCTAGCTTCTTTAATATTATCTTGATGCTTTAGCTCCTTTTTGACACGAATCTATGCCACGTATGCCCTAGTGATAGACATTCTTCCAAGCTCTTTGTGAATTTCCAATTAATAAATCTCATCATCTTGCTTCCTCTTATCTCCAATCTGCTCAGACTATGTCTTAAGGTGTCACGCCTCAGCTTGCCTTAATATAATTTGCCTTAATCAAACAAGTGAAATATAAATAAATCTAATTAAACCTAGCTAGATTACTAACAGAAAATGGATCATTATGACACACTTAAATAGTGTTATCAATTGGAAACTCAATCTTTGATTGTCCTTGATTCCTTCCGAATGATGAAGGTTAAGGAGTTGTTACCTTTAAGTGATGAGCAACTACTCGCCTACCTGGGTAATTGCTTGCTTACTATTTGTACATATGATTTATCATCCTCGTTCTAACGTTCATTACTTTTTCTACAGATACCATGACTAAATTGTCAATAGCTAGACAGAAGAAATTAATGTTGGAGGCTCGTGCTGCTTGGAAAAGATCCGGAGAGGTCATCCCCTCTAAGTCGGATATGGACAGGTTGGAAATCCGACAACCAAAACGGACCCGGGGTACTAGTGCAAAGGCTACCCCAGGCAAGAATGAACCTTAACCCTCTGCTCCTCTGTCCCAAGAAGAAACTTCGCAAGGTGCTCCCAAGAGGTTGAAAACCCTCATGACTGATGAAGTCTGTCGGGCTGACATGGAGATCAATTCTCTCATGCGAGTTCCTGAGGAAGGTGTTGCATCTGGGGAGTTTAAGTTCTGGTCCAACAACTTTGAAGGGCTTAGGTTCTTGTACAACCATCTTAACGCTACTAACAAAGTGAAGTCTATTGGCTGGCAAAAGATTACTCAAAATATTAGCTCCTACCTTATGCGGTGTACCGTTCTTGCCAGGGGTCTATTTGAATCTAGTGACAATTCTGAGGCAGAGAAGCTTAGGCTGAAAAAAGAGGCAACCCGGTTGCAAGAAGCTTTCAAGGTTCAATAAAAAAAGCTTTCTGGTTTAGAGAAAAACTTGGCTGACGAAAAGAAGAGCAGAGAGACCCTTGAGTTTGAGCACAAGTCGGCTTTGTCCAAGGCTGCTGAGGAGCTGAGGCAAGTCAAAGCTTCCTATGTCGAGCTTACTGAGTCTCTCAAGAAGGCTCATATTGAAGTTCTCTCCGCTGGTGAAGAGGCCTTTGATAGGGCAAAGGAGTAAGTTTTGTGCCTCCATCCCGGGCTAGATCTTTCTGAAGTTGACTACTTCAAGGAGGTACAAAATGGCCACCTTATAGATCATGCCGAGCTTGAAAATAATAATCCGAAGAAGACTTCTACTCCTGACAATGGCGGGAATGAGACTCTTGATGATGTTGGCGCTAATGGTACCTCGGTTGCTGAATGATTTTTCAATCTTTCTTGTGTTAGTTAGTCATCCTTCTGGATGCATTTTGATGTATTTTGGTAAGGGATTGTGGTGTTGTCCCCCTTATGCTTATGAATTTTTAGCCCTCAGTTTTTGTACAATTTATTTTGGCCCTTCTGAGGCTTTTGTTTGGGTCATTTCTACTTATCGTATTTATTCTTTTGCAAAATAATCCCGTACATATATCCAGCCCCTCGGGCACTAAGTTAGAATAACTTAAAGTGTCCGACTATAGATTGTCGGGCATTATCTTTGCTTGATTATTAAGGGACCTTTTAGTTATCTTGTGTGTATAGTCCCCACACTTTCGAGAGTTCTGGACTATTATACGCACAGGCGCTGATTATGGTATGTACCCGGGCGTCTTAACAAGATTTGTGTCTTTCTTGTTGGCAATTTGCCCTTTATGATTCTTCACTTACAAGCCCAAGTCTCTTTCAACATGATTTGAGCTTAGATGTTTCATCATCTTTATATCAAATTATCCGACTTGTGTGCGCGGAGCCATCAAACGTATTTGTTCGACCTGTGTAAGCGGAGCGTTTATGGGAGACCTATGTACACGGAGCAAGTCGACACGTTTATAGGGTTTGATCAACCTGTTTATGGGCGACCTATGTACGCGAAGAAGTCGACACGTTTATAGGGTTTTAATCAACCCGTTTATGGGCGACCTATTTGCGCGGAGCACGTCGACACATTTATAGGGTTTTAATCAACCCGTTTATGGACGACCTATGTACGCGGAGCAAGTTGACACGTTTATAGGGTTTAATCAACCTGTTTATGGCCGACCTATGTACGCAGAGCAAGTCGACATGTTTATAGGGTTTTAATCAACCCGTTTATGGGCGGCCTATGTACGCGGAGCAAGTCGACATGTTTATAGGGTTTTAATCAATCTGTTTATGGGCGACCTATGTACACGGAGCAAGTCAACATGTTTATAGGGTTTAATCAACCCGTTTATGGACGACCTATGTACGCGGAGCAAGTCGATACGTTTATAGGGTTTTAATCAACCAGTTTATGGGTGACCTATGTACGCGGAGCAAGTCGACACGTTGATAGGGTTTTAACCAACCCGTTTATGGGTGACCTATATACGTGGAGCAAGTCGACACATTTATAGGGATTTCCGAGTTGTAACTCACCATTTCCAATGCCTCGTTAAAAACCCTTGCCCTTGCAAGGGAAAAGAGCGCAACCCGGATCTTTTATTTATTATTGGATTACATAAAATTTAGCTGAAATACAACCTAAGATTGGATACATTTCAAACTACCCTGAACAGACCTTCCCAATTGGGGGCGAGCTTTCCCTTGCTTTTTGGGTCTGTGATTTTCTTCAAGATCAGGTCGCCTTCTTGGAACTCCCTCTGTCGGACTTTCAGGTTGTACCTTCTTGCCACCCTCTGTTTTGCAACAGCTTCTCAAATACGTGCAATCTCTCTGATTTCTTCTATCTGATCAGCTAAGATGTTCAAATTCTCCATGTTGGTGATTTCATCAAATTTCTCACGCCTCCAAGTCGGAGTGTTGATTTCCACTAGTATCATTGCATCAGCTCCATATACCATCCTGAAAGGTGTTTCATTAGTGGTAGAATGTGGTGTTGTATGGTATGACCACAAGATCTCTGGTAAGTACTCATCCCACATTCCTTTTGCTTCCTCCAGCTTCTTTTTTATTTCGTTTAGGATAACGTTGTTGGCGGCTTCTGCTTGGCCGTTTGCTTGTGGATGTTCTACCGATGTGAACATGTTCAGTATTCCATAATCCTTACAAAAATATACAACCGAGGTGCTCGTGAACTGAGCTCCATTGTCCGAGGCTATAACTCATGGCAAACCAAATCGGCATATGATGTTCCTCCAATAGAACTTGCAACCCTTCTCGGCAGAGATCCAAGCATCAGCCTCGGCTTCTACCCATTTTGTAAAATAATCAACTACGACAATTAAGAATTTGAGCTGTCCTGAAGCGATTGGAAATGGGCCTAGGATATCTGCTCCTCACTGGTAGAACGACCATGGGGATGTTATCAGATGAAGTGACTCGGTCGGTAAGTGTTTGAGCAGAGAGAATACTTGGCATTTTTCACACTTGTTAACGTATTCGATGTAGTCTCGCATCATATGTGGCCAGTAATACCCGACTCTTAGAATCTTTCCTGATAGTGTTCTCTCGCCAATGTGGCTACCACTGGCTCCTTCTCGGACCTCTTTGATTACCAGCTCTATCTCAGACTCTGACACACATCTCTGCATAAGTGTCGACCTTCCCATCTTATACAGCGTGTTCGAGATTATGATATACCGAGAAGCTATCCTTCTAATCTTTCGAGCTTCGTTGACGTCTTCGGGTAAAAATTTATGTGTCAAATAAGTGATGATGGATGTCATCCACCTTTGGACATTCTCTATGGTTAATACTTCTTCTGATTGAATGCTGGGTGCTTCGAGAACTTCTTGAATCATGGTCTTTTTTATTCCTGAATTTTTTGAGTTGGCTAGCCGGGCTAAGAGGTCGGCCTGGGCATTATCTTCTCTTGGGATGTGGACGACTTCAAATTCTGAGAACGCTTTGGATATTCCTGAAGCTTTTTGAAGGTATTTTATCAGGATGGAATCCTTTGCCTGGTATTCGTTCTTCATTTCTCCGACCACTAGCTGAGAATCACTTTTGACCAACAAGCTTGTTACTCCGACTTTCTTTGCCAATTTCATTCCGGCAATTAAGGCTTCGTACTCCGCCTGGTAGTTACTAACCTAAAAATTGAAACACAAGGAGTATTCTAATGTTAGCTCTCCAGGTCCTTCCAAAATGACCCCGACTCCATTTCCCTTGAGATTTGAAGATCCATCTACATAAAGGACCCACCTGTTTGAGATTTCCTCTCTAGCTGGTGCACTTAACTCAACCACAAAGTCGGCCAGCGTCTGTGACTTAATACTGGTTCTGGATATAAAGTTGATGTCATATTCGGAAAGCTTTATTGCCCACTTGACCATCCGTTCTGGCAAGTCGGGCTTTCTTAGTATCTGTTTGATTGGGTAGTTTGTCTTTATTATGATGGGATTGCCTTGAAAATAATGTCTCAGCTTTCGGGCTGTAATGACTACTGCCAGCGCTAAACGTTCAATCTTTTGACACCTTAACTCTGCTCCTTTTAGGATTTTGCTGATAAAATATACAGGTCGCTCTACATCTTCTCCATCTTGTACCAAAACTGAGCACAGGGCTTTATCAGTGACCAACAAATATAGGACAAGAGGTGTATTTTCGTTGGGCCTTACTACGATAGGGGGTGAGGACAGAAACGCTTAACTTCTTGAAAAGCTTCTTCACGTGCCTCTGTCCATTCGAACTCCTTAGATTTCCTTATGGCTGAAAATAAATGAATTGACTTGTCCCCTACACATGATAGAAATCGTGACAATGCCGCCAACTGTTTGCCTTGAAAAATAGAAAACAACCGCTGGTCTCCTAATTTTTGAAAATTAGTTTACTTGCAGGATCGACCATACAAATCCTATGACAATGTGCTTTAAGAGTTTTGACAATTTGTGTGAAAATCAAACCTTTTGTTCATTAAGTTCATCATTGTTTTCATAAACTGATGTAATTCGAATGAAAATGATAAAGTTTTGTTCTTAAAAGGAAAAACGAAAACGTAATAAGAGTGCAAGAATGAAATTGCAGAAAAGTAGAATAAATTGCATGTAAATAACTTAGAACTTCATTGAAATGTAATGAAGAAACTGGTGTTTTTCCAAACGTACATTTCTCAACGATAACTCTTTTCTCTCACATGGGTACTTTGAGTATTTTGAGTAACTTGTACAAATTTATAAATACACACACGGAAATCTAACACTATGACCCCCTATTTATATACAATCGAAATAACCCTCAAAAATGGCAATTTCCTCTAACTCAGACAAATGGCATTCTGCATGCCTTCGCCCTTTAGATGCATTCCACGCGTCTTGTTCTCAAAATAAAATTCCCTCCTTTATTTAAATTTCAAAATATCCGTCGAAGCAAGGCCTTCGCGTAATCATGTATAAATAGCTCTAATACTTAGAAAAATCTCCAGCTCTTCATTTCCAACTTAACCCTTATTTTCGACTGACCTTCTTCACAAGAAATAAATTGCTGTCGAAATGCTCTGGCAAAACTTAAACTTTTACCTCCTGAACAAAATCCAGGTGTCGAAATTAGGATCCTACAAATTGCCCCCTAGAAAATACATTTTTGACAAAAGAGAAAAAGCATTTTTTGACAACATAATTCGACGCCTTAAATCATTTCGACGAAACAACTGTTTATATGACTTGACATTGGTGACGTCATAGTCATCATTACACTTTTCTAAAACGTCTCATCAGCCTACGTTTTAAGATCCCTTTTAATCATCATGATCCTAGTGCCTAGGAGATCGTGGGTAAAAAATAACTGCCATTGTCCAATCAATCCATGCCTGGCTAACACGTGTCCCACGATTCTTTTCATTAAATGTTGAATAGTAACCGCTTCAGTCTCCCTTTTATCACTTATAAATAAGTGGAAATTTTCCTCAATTCATTTTTCCCACTTCTCTTTCTCTTAAACAAGAAACTTACTTTAAATAACTTCATCTTCTTCATTTTCTCTGAACCTTCTACGATCAACCATGTCTTCTTCCACAGCTCCTCAAGCAACCAACACCAAGAAACAAGATTCTCAAAAATCCAAAAGCTTGCCACCTGTTCACAGGATCCTTGGTCCAAGCATTGTGGGGAACCAGCAATACGTACCAGAACCTCCCAATGAGGAAGAGAAAAGGCGCATTTATCAGTCACAGGTATTAATTCCCATTCTTATTTCTGGTAAATCCTACGCCATCTTAGGACCTTTGCCTGATTTAAAGTTAGATCCCTCAAAAGTAAAGGAATTTTTCCCAGCTTATCATCGTTATAAGCCAATAGCTAACAGAGTTAGACCTAGGACTGAGAAGGAAATAGCCATAGATGAAAAATCCAAAGTAGGTGGTCAAGGACCCCCCTCCTCTAGGGATGTCATAAACCTAGAGTACATGGACAACTTTAGGATTTTTAGGTCTTGCCCTCTGTCGAAAGACCCATCTGACTATTTATCTTGGCTAAAAAAAATTGAGGCAGCCAAATCTGAACCTTGGATAACTATGGGCATTTTTTACCTTATCCAGTTGTCGAAAGTAGGACCTGGATATTGTCCATCTATGCTTTTGGCTTCCCTTTACTTTTGGGACAGAACCTACAATAATTTTCACTTTCCTTGTGGAATGATCACCCCCACCCTTTTAGACGTAGATGCCATCACTGGCATTAGCCCACTTGGGGTGGATTATGATCCCAACCTCTTGCCTGAAGATTCCATAGGTTTCGACGCCAATAAGGCTACCTTTACCTCCTACATCGTAAATTACCATGATAAGGAAACAAAGGAAGTCTCAGACCAAGAGCACGTGGCCTTCTTAGCCCTCTGGCTATCGAGATGTGTCTTCTGCTCCAGGTCTCTCGAAGTGGCAAAAAGATATATCACCATGGAGAACCAACTCCATGTTGGACACCAACTATGCCTCAGCGAAATCATCCTAGCCAATCTGTATGAATCCCTTGGCGAAGGAGTTACTTTACTAAAAAATATTAAGGATAAGGGAAATTTTCTGTTGTCGGGACCATTCTGGCTCCTACAACTGTGGCTCAATGCCACATTCGAAGCTTCTCTATCCAACAAAAACCCTGTGGACGAAGTTGCTCTGAAGGATAGAAGGGTCGAAGGAACTAGGCTGGTACAGCTAACGCCCAATGACGAAGGTCTGAGCCTCCAGCAAACCTTTACTGGCTATGTCATGATGTTTGCCAAACGTCATAACTTTGCTTCTAATATGGCCCCATTCGCAAACAGAAAAATTGGACCAGAATTGTTTACCAGGAAGTTCCCCTTAGAGCCGAAAGCACAAGAGGCGGAATATCTCAATGTCTGGGAATCTTTTCTAACCCCTAGGCTCTTAGCCTCCAACCCAATCTGGTCTCTCGACAGTTTGGAGTAATTCAAATAAAACCCAAACCCCTCTTTTCAAAGAAATGTTCTCTGATACACTACAACATGACCCATACAGAAGCTGAGTGTACCAAACTGCTGGCGAAATACTCAAATTTGGTCGAAATCCAACCAATGCCTTTTAAACCCAGGTTCCTCTGTACTCAAGAGTTTGATGAATGGTGGAGGGATTACTATAATTCACAATTCTTCGACGTACCCTCTTTTACTATTCAACTGACCAGAGCTTTCGCCCTTGTGCAGGACAAATCAAAGAAAGGTACCTCAAGACATATCAAAGAAATCCAAGCATTCCAGAAGTACTTTGAAACTGCCTATAGACCCAACGAACTTAGTCGAACCATAAGCAAAGCAGCTGTTACTTTGAAAGAAAAATTTACAAGGAAACTTGATGAGTTAAAGCTACCTTCATACGTTTGACCAGATCAACGTTATAAGTTAGCTTTTAATCTCTATCCACCAAAGTTCCCTCCTCTACCGTCTACTGAATTTGGTGTGGCTTTTAGCCCTCCATTTTCAGACTGGTTCATCTGTGGGAATTCCATGGAAAATATCCGCCTAGACTACCAAAAACGTGCTAAGCGAGTGGTTTCGACTAGTACACTTTGGACAATTTCAAAGGCCACCTTCATATTGGCATAGAACACATTCGCGTGGAATCTCCTATATATGAAGGTGTGGAATAGGAAGATATTTGACACCACTTCTTTATTTACATATGTTCTTCCTTGACTCGCATTTAACGTTTTCCTTTCTTCTTAGCCATAAAAATTCCTGTTAAGAAATCGGCTACCGTCGAAGGGTCAACTGCAGAGGATGAAGAAGACCAAAAAGACACTACCAAGAAACCCGTGACGAGGGTATGGTTTCGCCTTTTCCTCATTATCTTTATATTTACTTTATTCATTATTATTATTTTCTAAAATGTACTAACGAAATATTTTTTTTCTTTTTTACAGGCAAGTCGAAAACCTCCTTCAACGTCAAAGAAAAGAAAAGAGAAAGAACCTGACGTTCATGTTATTGAATCTGATGATGGTGACGAATCACCTGACCAAGCTAAACCTACGAAAAAGAAGAAGAAATCGTTGAAAACTCAACAGCCTAAACCTTCTGCTTCCAGAATATTGGAGAAACCTCCTCATAAAAAGCCTGTCGCGCAAGCCACTCCAGTCCCAGCAAAAAGTGAAAATTCTAGTCTCAAAACTGAAATTACAAAGGTATTTTCTTTTCGTATCTCGACAGTTAAAGTCACTTTCACTTATAGTAAAATTTTGACTTGCTAACTTTTCAGGTTCAATTTACAAACCGACAAGCCTTTCTAAGCCATCCCCAAAGGATTCGACCAAAGAGTCTGCTACATAGGTGAATAAACCCATCAATACTTCTGAGAAACCTTCCCAAATCACCAACACAAACCCGTCTCCTGATGTGATCGAAGAGAAAGCTAGTCCTGAGGAAGATATTTTGGTTGACGTTGGTGGGGACACTGTGATGCCCAATGCAGACGTTAGCATGGAAGAAGATCCTGAAGACAAATCCCCTATCAACCAAATAGATGATAACGAAGAGAAGGATGGGGATGTCGAAACTGTTGACGAAAGGGAAGAAGAAGAAGATGGCGAAAAGCAAACAACTCCAGAGACTGCTGCTGGCGAAGAAGGAAGAAAGGACGGGGAAAAATTTAATGATCATCCCAAAGCTACTTCTACAAACACTACTTCGACCAGTCTCTCTCACGAAGAACTTGAAAACCTGAAGATGCAAAGACCATTAGAATATCTGAAGGTTATGCTCAGTATGCGCTACAACTTCTGTGACACCACCACCAGCGGTTCGACCACCTCCGGTACTCTTAGAGAAGGATTCTCAGGGACTCTGGCGCAAAATCCATGGACGAAGTGCTGACCCAGGTTCGAGAGAAAATCCTCAACATAGATTTGTTCCAACTCTTAGAGAAGGATTCCTCTGCTCAATTCGACTTAAAAAAGATTTTAAAACAAATTAATTTTCTGGAAGCTCCTCCTGAAGTGACTGACGTCGTTTTGGATTTAACCACACTGATTGATCTTGTGGTAGCAGACTTTAACCGACTTCGAGATTACTCGAAAAAACTTGAAAATAGGTCAAAAACTCAACTTTCTGAGTGGTATGCCGCCTCAAGTTCTACCATCAAGGTGACTGAACTGGAGAAGACTTATGAACAGAACAAGAAAGAGGCAACAAGCTGTGACGAAAACATTCGCGAATGGGAGAAACAAATCACCTTCCTTCAAGACAAAATCTCTTTGGCCAAAAAGCACAAAGAAGAACTGCAACAAATTAACCAAGAGGAGATAGCTAAAGAGCTTGAAGTTGGGGTGCATCATGTCGAAAGAGCTCAAAAGCTTGGCAAAGAAATCGAAGAGCTTTCGACTAGCAAGGCCCTCTGCGAGCGTCGTCTTCAGATTCAGCGGTGCAAATTTGAAAAATTGAATAAGTCTTTTCCTATTTAAAACTTGTAATTTTATTTGGCCCTTTGAGGGAAAATTTTGTATTGACTTTTAAGCCATATGTTTGGCGAAAGGAATTTTAATTTCACCAAGTTGGTTGTTTCTTTTGCATGATTATTCGGCTTCTATCTTAACTTCTTGCAATATGGGCTTATATTTTTTCAAATAATTCCCATTTATTTTTAGCACTCGCTTATTTTTGTCTAATTCTTCAATTTCATATGCTCGTTTGAAAACACTTTAGTAATTTGAAAGGGCCCTTCCCATAAGTTTATCTTTTCGATCCATGGGAAGAATAACTTTCCAAACAAGGTCACCAATCGAAAATGCCTTGCCTTTTACTCTTTTATTGTAGGATTTGTCCACCCTTTCCTTTTGCCTTTTTAATAACTCTAGCGCATTTAACCTTTCTTCGTCAAAATCCACCAACTCATCTATCATCATATTCCAATATGAGTCTGATGGAATTTCATGATGCCTTTGGACTCTTGTTGACTATAAATATATTTCGACCGGCAGGACTGCATCATAACCGTATGTCAGTCGAAAAGGCGTAGTATTTGTAGCTTCCTTAGGAGAGGTTCGATAGGCCCACAGAATTTGGTACAAAGTTTTGTGCCAATTCTTTGGCTTCCTTCCCACATGCTTCTTTATCAAACCAATTATAACCTTATTTGCTGCTTCGACTTGTCCATTGGCTTAAGCATAGTAAGGCGTTGACGTGAGAAGTTTGAACCCCGTTTCTTTTGCAAAAGCTTGCATATTTTTACTAGTAAAAATAGATCCTTGATCCGTTGTTATTGTCTCTGGGATCCCAAACCTATAGATGATGTTTTTTTGAATGAATTCGATCACGACTTCTTGATCCACATTTACTAAAGGTATGGCTTCGATCTATTTTGTGAAGTAATCAACACCCACCAAAATAAACTTATGCCTTTTTGATGATGCTGGTCGAATTTCTCCAATCAAATCTAAAGCCCAACGCCTAAAAGGCCAAGGCTTTACTACAGAATGCAACTCACTTGCAGGAATATGTTATATCCCTGCGTTCACGTGGCATTCTTGACATCCTTTCGCGAATTCGACGCAATCTTTTAACATGGTTGGCCAATACATTCCTTGTCGGAATAACAACCATTTCATCTTGTGGCCTACTTGATGCACACCGTATGCCGCACTTTGTACATTTGACAGGGCTATGTATGCTTCAGATTCACTTAGGTACTTAAGTAATATCCCTTCAGGAGTTTTCTTAAATAATTCATTACCCAACATAACATAACTCAAAGCTCGATACCTGATTTTCCGTTCGACTGGTCTTGTTGGATTTTGTAGATAGTCTATTATGGACTTTCTCCTGTCTCCAATCGTCGAATTATCTATGTTGAAAATTTCAAAATTTTCTTCATCAGCATATCTTAGTTTTATCGTCTCCAAATCTAATGGGGATAATGTGGCTGACACGACTCTTCCTCTAACCTCAATGGCTTTTTTCAACTTTTCCTTTGATATTTTGTAGCCAGAAGCAATTTGCGCTAAGTCATTTGCCTCCTGGTTTTCTATTCGAGGGATATGTCGAATCATTACCATATCGAATCTTTTCAAGAGTCGATTAGCTATTACAAAGTACATGATCAAATTCTCTTTGACACATTTGTACTCCTTTGTTATTTGCTTTATGACTAACTCAAAGTCACCCATTATTTCGACCCAAGTTGCTCCCAATTCCAGTAAAATTTCAAGTCCGGCTATTAAAGCCTCATATTCTGCCTCATTGTTTGAACATAGGCCTTCGACTTTATACTTGAATTTTGTTGGAATTCTATTAGGAGAAATAATTAGAACTCCTATACCAGTTCCATTTTTGTGACTAGAGTCGTCGAAGTATAACTTCCATGGTTCTAGTTCGATGTAGTCCAATGACTTTTCATTTATAGCGTGGTCGACTATGAAATCAGCCACCACTTGTCCTTTGACAGCTTTTAGAGGTAAGTATGTCAAAGAATACCCAGTTAATGATAATGCCCACTTTCCAATTCGATTGTCCAAAATTGGTTTAGATAACATGTATTTTATAACATTGAAATGAGAAGAAACGAAAACATCCACTAGTTTTATATAGTGCTTCAATTTCATACATGAAAAGTATAAACATAAACACAACTTTTCGACTACACTATATCTAGTTTCCTCATCGTTCAAGACCCTACTAAGGTAATAAATGGATCTTTCGATACCATTCTCATCCTCTTAAGCCAACATGCTCCTTAATGTCTTGTCCGACGCAGATATGTACAGCCTTATACTCCTACTTCTACAAGGTGACATCAAAATTGGAGGATGCGTCAGGTACTCCTTGATTTTGTTGAAGGCATCCTGCTACGCTTGCCCCCATTCGAAGTCTTCTTTCTTCAATCGAAGTAGAGGGGAGAAGGCTTGCAACTTCCCACTAAGGTTGGAGATGAACCTTCTAAGAAAGTTGATTTTGCCAAGTAGAGACTGCAATTCCTTCTTTCTAGATGGCGTTTTCGCTTCCATTATTGCCTTGGCCTTGTTTTGATTGATTTCAATCCCTTTCTTGTGGACCACAAAGCCTAGGAAGTCTCTCGCCTGCACACAAAATGCACATTTAAGAGGTTTCATCTTTAAGCCAAACTTCCTTGTCCTTTAAAAGGACTGTCGAAGATGGTCTAGGTGACTTTTTCCTGAAACAGACTTAACAACAATATCGTCAATATAAATCTGTATGCAAGTCTCAATGAAATCGTGAAAAATTGAATTCATTGCTCGCTGGTATGTTTCCCTAGCATTCTTTAAGCCAAAAGGCATCACCACCCATTCGTAGGTGCCTAAGGCTCCAGGGCATCGAAATGATGTTTTAGGAACATCTTCCTTAGCAATAAAAAATTGATTGTAACCAGAGTATCCATCAAGCATACTAAGGTACTCGTGGCCTGCAGCAGAATCGATAAGCATTTCCACCACTGGCATAGGATATTCATCCTTTGGGGTAGCAGAATTCAAGTCTTGAAAATCTATGCATACCCATAGTTTGCCATTTTTCTTTATTACTGGAACTATATTGGCAATCCATTCGACATACCTGGTCGGGCAGATGAACTTGCATCTGAGGAGCCTTTCAACTTCTTCTTTAATCTTTGAGAGGATCTCAGGTGCGAATCTCCTTGGATTTTGCTTAACAGGTTTTCTCCCAGGCTTTATTGGTAGCTTTAGTTCGACCAGATCCATATCCAGACCTGGAATTTCATCATAGTCCCATGCGAAACAATCCTTGAATTCCTTCAGCAAGTGGACTATTTTGACCTTGAGTTGGGGATTAACTTTTTCACTGATGTAAGTAGGTCTTTTTTTTGCCCCCGACCCCAATTCAATTTCTTCGAGTGGATCCTGTGCCATCATCTTGATGTCTGCTGCTAATGGATCCTTTTCAAACCCTAAAGGCTCATCGTCGTAAATCGTGTTGAGCCTCTGATTTTTCAATTCTCCCAGATCTTTGTCAGGTGGATCTGGGCCAAAGTTCTTTCCAGGACCTTGTTGATCTACTTCGACCTCGTTGGCTTCGACAGCCGTGTACTTTACTTCGGCCTCTAAGGCCGCTTTGAGTTTATTCTCGGCTATATAAGCCGCAATCTTTTAAAGAACTAGTGACTCACTCATTGTCACTAAATTCGCTGCCCCATCCAGTTGGCTGGATGTGTGAGGTTCCAAAAATATAATTTTCTTCGCCAACTACCTTTCTATCCCACTGAAACCCGTGGGTGGGATAAAGGTATAGTAAGCAGAAAGCGTTATCAGTTGGCATCATGTCGAAGGTTGCAGGACTACAAGGAGCAACATGAGCCAGATTTCTATTGAAGCTTCGCCTGTCAACCTGGTTTACTTCAGCCAGAAAGTAACTTTGGTCAGCCTCTATATTTTCGACAATCCCGTCTGCATGCCAAATTGTTATTCTTTGATGCATTGACAAAGGGACGGCACCTATGTCATGTATCCATTCCCTGCCTAAGAGCAGGTTGTAATTTTCCTTTGATGCGATTACCATAAACATTGTCGGCCTTGTGATGGTTCCGACAGTTAGATCCACTTGTATTACACCCATTGTGCTTCCCACTTTACCCTCGTAATTCGACAACACCATGTTATGAGGTTTGGTGTCGGAATCATCCTTTCCAATCTTCTTGAGCATGTAATACGACATCAAATTGAGTGTCGCGCCTCCATCAACCAAAGTCTTGTTTACCCCTATGTTGCCCACCTTTCCTTTAATGAACACGGGTTTCAAGTGACTTCTCATCGAATCATCTGGCCTTTAAAAAAATGTGTTTTGTTCTTCCACGCTTCCATTGTTCATAATATAATAACAAATAGGCCTGTGTCTGGCCGTTTCGACTTCCATAGCCTCTTCCTCATCTTCGACTTCCATTATCTGGCCGTACTCCCTAGGGAGTACTTAGACAACATTACACATCACGTCAAAAGATACCTCTGACTCTGAATTAAAATCATCCGTCATTTCATCATCCCTAGTTAAGTACTCCTTCGATGACACTTGTTCTAGAGCAGTGAGTGGCTTTCTGTCCTTCGATTCCTCTTTCTAATTCAGAGTTTGAATATTACTATTGGTTTCTGGCTTGGCCTTTCCCGCAGCCTCCTTCTCTGCTTTCTTTTGACGTTGATACCTCCTCCATTGTGACTTTGTCATAGGGTTCTTTCCCTTGTAGTTTTCAGATGGGTAAGTCATCTTCTTAGCCTTTTGAAATTCTTTCCTATATGATATGGAAGATCCCCGTTGTACTTCGAGATCCTTCCACTTCCCTTGTTCTTGGGCTTGTCGGATTGGATTAACCCATTTGTCATCTGAAGCCTTATTTGTAGGCTTGAATGTGTTAGGGTACCTTCCTCCTAACCTCTTCCTATTTTGGTCTCCTCTTCTGGGGTCAAATCTTTCTCCTCCTGCTGGTTAGGAAGGCTTCCAATTTCCCCTTGTTTTTGCTCTCTCCACTCCCTCTAAATTCTGTGCTGCCTTTTTGTCAAAGATGGCACTACAACGAGGACAGAGCATTACCTCAGACCTCTTTCTTTGGCATCTGTGGATGAAATCTGCCAAGTTTTCCTCCTCCTTGGTGTATGCTAGTTTGTGGTATATCTCGTGTCCACGCTCTTCATCGACTTGCATCGAAACATTCTGAGACACCTCCACCATATTCACATTGGCAGCTATCTCTGTGGCAATGCTCATTTTGTTCAACTTCAAACCGAGGCCTTCATTGACCTCGTGGTCCCTCTTGATATGGTTGAAACCCTCAGTGGCTTCCTTTGTTGATACCTTTAGAGACAAACCCTTAGTAACCTGTTGGCTGACGAATCCGGCAGCCTTCTCTTTTGGATCCTCCATGGTTCTTTGGAGGAGGCCAACAGCAGCCTGTTTGTAGGAACCCTCAGTAGTCCCTTTGTCAACCTGGGCGAAACCATCAGTGGTCTCGTTATTGATGTGGACGAAACCATCAGTAGTTTTGTTGTTGATTATGACGAAACCATCAGTAGTTTCGTTGTTGACTCTGGCGAAATCTTCTGGAGTTTCGTTGTTGACGCCATCAGTGGCCTCAGTAATGTCGTTCTCTATGATCTTTCCGTTAAGGTCTTCAGTATCCTTAACCATCACAACCTGGTTCACGAAGTCATTAGTAACCTCGACCATGTCACATTTGTCGGTGGGATCCTCAACAACCTCCACCATATTCACGTTGTTGTCGAAGCCATCAGCAGCCTCGATCATATCCACATTGTCGTCGAAGCCTTCTACCACTTGCAAAGGGTTTGAATCCACCTTTATCTAGGGATTCGACTTGTCGCCGAATTTGAGGCTTCCATCTCTGATTTCATTTTGCACTAGATCCCTGAAAAGGAAACATTGAGACGTTTTATGACCCCAAAAATTATGGTATTTGCAAAAACTTCTCTTTTTCTGTTGTTCTAAAGGAGGCACTTTAGTACCAGGTGGCACTATAATTTGGCCATCCTTGACTAACAAATCAAATATTTCATCACACTTTGTGACGTCGAACATATAAGTTCTTTTGGGGAACTTGTTCCGATTCGATTGGGTTTTTTCCATTCGACGGAGCCAAGACTTTGCAAGCATATGGCGGACCCTGCTTTAATTTTGCCAGATCGACCTCATGTTCGTCGAAATTCAATGATTTATCTTCGTCGTTGTCTTCGCAAACTTCGACATAGGATACTCTTTCTTTTTTATTCTTGTTAGCCCTAGCTTTTTCGGCTTTTAGTCTTTCGACCTGCCTAACCCTATCAGCCAATTGGGCCATGTCTCTTAAGTACTGGGTATCTAATTTCATTCTAATTGAGTAGTTGAGACCTCCTACAGCCATTTCGACTAACTCGTGTTCAGACACTTATGTAAAACACCTTGCCTTGAGCAACCTAAACCTATTCAGGTAGTCATCAATTGGCTCTGAGAACTTTCTCTTGACGCTAGCCAATTCCTTCAAACTTATCTTTGTTTGTCCCATGTAGAATTGTTCATGGAATAATCTCTCCAATTAGGTCCAGGTATGTATCGAATTTGCAGGAAGAGTAGTAAACCAAGTAAAAGCGTTTTTTGTTAGCGAACTTGGGAAATATTTTTTCTTCAAATTTTCATTATTTACTATTTTGCCTTATTCTATCAAATATCGTGCCACGTGTTTGACCATCGATTCACTAGTATCTCCTAAAAATTTCATAAACTTGGGAACCTTCCACCTTGGGGGTAAATCTTGTTGTAAGATATATTCGCATAAAGGGGGAGTATAACTGGGCCTCTAGAGGCCCACATTCATGCCATTTTGTACAATAATCCTTTCGACCACGGCTGCCAAATTATTTTCTTCAGGCATATCTGTAATACCCCAAATTTTGACCACTTAGATTTCCCATCATTGTGAAAATCATCATCACAATATGGATGAACCATCATGCTTCATCAGTCTCCCCAAAGATGGGTGAGCATCCAATACAATCAAAATTAGGGTTTCAAGCCCTCTCTGAGTGCTTAGACAAAGGATCAATCAAGAAATGACATGATCTTCAACTTGTCTAATCTCTTAAATATCCACAATGGATCAAAAAGGACTCCCACTTCAAGGATTAAGCACAAGGCTGCTCCCTTCTAGGTGGATCAAGCCTCAAGATCGCCAGTGTCACCAAATTAGGGTTTTGGTCGACCAGGGCCTCCAGATGGAAATGTTCATCTGGGCACAAGGCAATGATCCAAAACATGACCTAATATACTTCATGGAACCTCATGAACCCATGAATCAAGTCAATTTTGCCTCAGGGGATGCATTCATAAAAAATCAGGAATTAGGGTTTCTTGACCTAATTCACCCCTAAGTTGACTTTTGGGACAAACCATGAGCCAAGACCTCAAGAGATGATTTGAGGGTCTCTAATATACCATATTGATCCAAGAAGCTTGAGCAACAAGTCTCAATTTCATCTGCACCATAATTAGGGTTTTAAGGGAAAAGTCAACTGTAACTTTGACTTTTGACCAAGACATGCTCCCAAACCCTAATACATGATTGAATATACCCTATGACACCCATGGAACATGTCCATCAAGTTTGATTTAGGTCAAGGACATGATTTCCTGAAGAATTGCACAGTTTGGAATTCATCTGATAAAAAGTCAACTGTGCACAAAAGTCAACTTTGACTTTTTGAGATTTTTCACCAAAATGGATTTTTAACCCTAAAATGATGTTAATGTATGATTTGAATCATCATTCATCAAGAAAAATCAAGAAAAGTGAGATAACTTGTAAAAGGGGTAACCATAAAACTTAGAAATTTTTCTAAGTTAAAAATAAAGTGGCAAAGGTACCAACTTTGGAGGACCATAACTCCTAAACCACAAGGCCATTTTTTCTCATCCAAAGATGGATTTGTAGCCCTCATTATCACCTACAAAAACTTCAACTACAAGTCATTCCAATTCATTAAGGATTTTGATTTATGGAGTGATCAAAGTGGCTGAAAAGTGAAAATGTCACTTTTTCCAACACTTAGTGAAATTTTCACTAAGTCAGATTCTGCCTCACTTTTTGCCAAATGTTGGGGGATTTTTCACTTGGAATCAAAAGAGATCAAAACCAAACTTGTTCAAACAGTTGTTGTATCATGTAAGGGCTTTCCAAAATGGCCAAGAACATTGCCAAATTCAACTTACATCATGAGATACAACATTGGCAAGTTGCCTTGCTGAAATCTGTCAAAGCAAGGCAGAATTTGCAACTTTGGTCGATTTGCCAAAATCAGCCAATTTCAATTGCTCCTATCCACTTGGACACCTCAGAGGATTGAATCTAAAGGGGACAATCACTGAGCCAAGCCTCCAAGGTCCAAGGAACAAGAAATAACATGTTGAACCTAGAGTTGCCAAAATAGGGACAAGACTTCAAATTTGGAATGAGGCATTCAATGAAACCATCAAGGTGGCATGGACTGAGCCATTCTCATCTGAAATCAGTCAAGACTTATCCAAGACCAAGGGGACCAAAGCTCTGTGCCCTAACCTCTAGTCAATGGCTAGAGAAGACTTGGATTTTCATTTGCCAACATTGGCCAAACCTACTTACCAGCTGCCATGCACTATTCCTTGCAAAACAAACTTGCTCTACTATAAATAGAGCTCAATTGTGGTCAGTTTGAGTACACCAAAGCCATCTAACAGATACTTTCCTCAAAATCTCTTTCTCTTGGCAAAAATGCCTTTCTTAGCAAGGTAGCTATCGGGTTTTGAGTTTGAGAGCAATTCCAATCAAACCAATCACTCACACACCTCACATACATCACATATGAGCTGATCAAACACTCACATAACATCTGGAACATCAAAATCTCAAAATCACCTGCCATCCACACAAGTTTGAAGTGAAGTTGCAGCTGAGATGCCATAAACTGATCCAGTCCATTTCAATTCAATCCAAGTGTTCAAACACACTCCATATGGTGTAGGGAAGCTGTCCAGATCATCACAACTTGTCTGTAACACCTCCAACTCAAAATCACATCTGCTCTTGCTGTCACGACTTGGAGGTAAGCACATACTTGGTCATCTCTCAATCTATGCATATTTCCTCGCACAATAATTTGGCCACATGTTCATAATCATGCATGGAATGTTTTCCCTCAATTAATTGCATTATTTGAATCGTGTATCAAAAATCCTAGCCTTCTTGCAGAAATTAGGGTTCTTGAGGTCTCTTCGTGATTTCTTGTTGTATGTTTAATTTAAATGAAATTAAAGTACATAGACATGATCGTGAGGTTGAGGCGAGCATAATGATATGTGGATTGCATGATATGATTACGTATTCATGGAGATTGGACAGAAAATGCAAATCTGAGAAACCAAGAACACGCGCGTGTTCTTCAGCTTGTTCTTGCCGCCATTTTTAGAAATTCAAATATTTGAATTTTGTGATTTTGTTTAATTGATTCAAAAATTAATTTCTCTCTGAGTTTTAATGATTTTGAGTTGATTCTTTTTTTAATAATTCACAAAAATGTTAAAATATTTTATTTTCACAAAAAATCCCAAAAATATTATTTATTTCATATAATTGATATTTTTGTAAAGAATTAATATTTTGATTGTTTTTGGCATTTTAAATATTTTTTCTACATTGATTTTGCAACTTTTAATGCTTTCTAATTATTTTGTAGGTCAATACTTAATTTTTGAAGCATTAATCCAAGATCACAATTTGTTTTCCATGTGTTAAACAATTTTTTATTATTTTAATTGAATTTTTATTCAATTAAATACATTTTGAAAACAAATTAGGGTTTTGGATTAATTCAACCCTCATAAATCATTTTCAAACATTCTGGGCCTCTTGAGAGAGTGTAAGACCCATCCCCCCTTGTACAAAAACTTTTTGGCCCTCAGTCATTGTATAAGTCCCTCTGTACAAGTAAACGGCGCGATCGTCGCCCGTTTAAAAATAAAAATCATCTGGGCCTCTCCTTGAGCTATAAGACCCATTCAAAACACTTTGGGCCTCTATTAGAGTGTAAGACCCAATCCCCCTTTTAACCAAAACATTTTGGGCCTCACTTATTGTATAAGTCCCTTTGCGTTAAAAGAAAACCTCGGCGCGATCGCCATTTTTAAACGAAAAATCATTTGGGCCTACCCTCGTGTTATAAGCCCCACTTTTTTTTCTTTAAACCTTTTTTGGGCCTTTTGAGAGTGTAAGACCCATCCCTTTGTACAGAAAACCTTTTTGGGCCCCAGTCACTTGTATAAGTCCCGCTGTACAAAGTCAAACAGTGTGCTCACTGATAAAACCCTGGGCCTCTCCTTGAGCTGTAAGACCCAAATCTTTCTTTTTCAAAGCACTTTCTCCTTTGATTTTGAATATACTGTTATTTTCAATCTTTCTTTGTTGAACAACTAACCAAACAACATGGAAGCACTACAACCGAGTAAGTGGTTATCGCTTTCATTTACTGCTTTCATATTATAAACTGTATTGTGGGGCTGCTCACTGTAAGTCTCCTTTCATAAACTTATATCTACTGTGTAATAATAGTATAGATATTTCGAGTTTCCCCGGCAACTATGTCTAGAACTAGGTGACGCCGTTTCATTTATTCGTAGAAATAGACGCCTAGATCCCCAATAGGAGCACCAGATACAGTCTTCTCTTCGGCTGTCCTCCTTAGGAATCGTCAAGAAGCTCTACTCCCCAAGATGAATGTATTCTCCGTGAATAGCATCTTTGAGTTTCTTCCAAATTCTCGAACTTTCCTGACTTGATCTATTCCTTGTGGATAGCTTGCCTTGAATGTCTCGGGGTTTGGGTACCCACTACGGTCATAATCTTGGACCTTAACTAAGGAACCCTCTTTAAAAGCTAAAAGTCGCTGGATAGTAAACCTCGCACGTTTACCAGTGGTTTTTATCTTTAAAAGAGTTATCTCTCCTAATGGAAAGGAGATGATAGACCCACGGGCTTCTTAAAAGCATCGGCCTCCTCTTGGGCATTATTCAAGGACACTACAGCTTCTTAGAAGTATTCACAGCCTCCTCTTAGGCTTCGTATAATGATCTCTTCCTCCGGGAATGATAGCCTCCTCTTGGGCTTCGTACAAGGACCCGTCGGCTTCTTAAAGTTTTTCAGCCTCCTCTTGGGCTTCGTACAAATTGTCCCGACGACCTCCTAGAGGTATAGGAACAAAAATTAGTTATCTCCATAGAACAGTCCTTTCATAGAGTCTACTACTGTTTCTCAAAGCATAGTACAAAATAAAAAAAACTCTAGACTTGGACAGTCTAACTTCCTTGAGTCTCAAAAGACATTCTCAAGTGACCCCTTCGTTAAATAGGAAGGAAACCCGCAGACTCGGACAGTCTCAATACCCTTTGGATTTCCCGTTTCCTCAAAGAAAAGGAAATATCCCTGATCCTCAAATCAAATCCCTGAGTACAGTGTTGCTCATATAAGAACTGATTTTCTCTTTTAAAATCAGTATATTGGATCTATCACTCAACTGAAACAAACCTTTAGCCTCCATCTCGGGCTTCGTACGAGATACAAAAAGACTCTCTTGTTGAGTCAAACTTTTAGCCTCTATCTCGGGCTTTGTACGAGACACAAAGACTCTATCGTCGGGTCAAAAACTTTTAGCCTCTCTCTCGGGCTTTGTACGAGACACAAATTAGCCTCCTCTTAGGCTTTGTATAAGAAAACCACTGGTTGATCCAATCAACCTTTTAGCATCAAAGCTGTGCCTCGTTCACAGTACACAAACATCAACAACTCCTTTCCTTTCATCTAAATCGATGTAAGCGGCAAGCCTCTGGATCATCTATATCCATGCCACTGTCCCTCTTTTAGCATGGGAAATTCCTAAGGAAAGATGGCATTGCTCTACACTGAGTTAAAGTCTTCTCCTTCAGGTTAAAACCCTTTCTTCGGAAATTATGGCATTGCTCGGATCCGCGTATCCCAGTTAAAGTAATTCTCCTTCTCCCCACTTTAGAGATGACAAATTCTCTCTAAAGTCGAGGTCTTTCAGCTTCACGTCTTGGGCTTTGAACAAGACACAAATAGACCTTTCAGCTTCACATCTTGGGCTTTGAACAAGATACAAACTACCTTTCGCTTCACGTCTTGGGCTTTGAACAAGACACCAAAAACCAATTTCCTCCCATAGAATAGGAGGAACTACGAACGCTCTGATTTCCCTGTTTCGGTAAACGGGAATACGTAGGCATAAGATCGAAAGAAAAGATCTTAGCGAGCGCAATCAACAAAAAACCCAAATCCCATATCTCCATCAATCAAAAAGCAGTAATTCAAAAGCATCAGTCCTAACATCCTAACCGTTGTTCCCCGCCAGAAACATTAAGCCCTAGAAAGAAAGAAACCAGTATTGGCAAAAATACAAATAACCAGTACAAAGGCCCTCCCCCACCACATTGATAGCATCCGTAACCTAACAGACCGCTGTTTAAACTCAGTATGCAAAGCAGGGTTAATTGGAGACATCTATTTCCCTTCCTTATTCAGCTCACAATAGGATAAAAAATGAATCGACCTGTAGTTTAAGCTCAAACCGCAGAGAGCGACCAGCGCTTAAGAACCGCGTCCAAAATCGCTCGCTACAGAAAAGTGGCGCCCACCGTGGGGCCGGTTATTTCTTTCTTACAATTTAAACCTTGGGTAAGTCATTTTCTTGGCGGTGGCCGCCAACAGAAAAGTGGCGCCCACCGTGGGGCCGATCTTTCTTTCTTTCTGTTTTCCTTGTAAAATGGCGACTCTGCTGGGGAGTCATTGCCAAGATCTTTCTGCCTTAGGGCATCATCCCCGTTTTCTACGGAAAATGGGAACTCTACCGAAGAGAAAGATTGACCTATGCTGGTCCATCTCTTAGGCAGAGAACCACAGATTGGGGCTTCCGCCGGGGAACCCATTTTCTGTCAGGAAATTAGGATTCATAGCTTTAAAGGTCTAGGATGTTTAGGACAAATATATATACTGCTTTTCCTAAATGTTATACGTGTTTATTTTTCTGCTAATGGGAATGCGGGTGATGCCGTATGTGGAAAGATTGAGTATACACCTAGAAAAGCCAACCCTTTCGTAGTGCGGAAACTATCGAAAATAGTTGTTACGCGATACTACCCTCATTTGAGGCTGGTGATCTATTCTCGGTGAATGGCACTTACTCTAAGATTGCACACAACTCGCTGGCGATCCGCTTGTCGTCTGCCTTCCTGGGAGGAGCTGATGATAATGAGTACAGGTACAAAAATCACCCTAGTATAAACCTTTGGGGATGGGTAGAGCCTTGACTTCATGACAACGACCCTTTGACCCCATGTTTTTTTCTATGTTTTTGTGTGCTGCATTCATGCATTCATTTAATAAAACATTAAAACATTCAAAAAAACTTTCTCTCATAGTCTCTCTGTTTTTCAAATTAAACTAAGATTGTGATTGCAAATATCAGAGAAGAGGATTACGTTAATGGATTTCGGTAGAAGGAGAACTCGCCAGTATACCTTCAAGGTTCCAAAGTTAGGAGATTTGAGAAGGTTAGCAAGGATGATCGTTAACCCAGAGGCTTTCAGAGCCAAGCACGGTGGTTTGCTACCACTGTTAAGAGTCCATGTGATTAAGGGGATCATGGACGCGCTCATTCAGTTCTACGATCCGGTTTATCACTGTTTCACATTCCCAGATTACCAGCTATCACCAACGCTGGAGGAGTATTCTCATCTGACTGATTTACATAACACTGATCGAGCTCCATTTTCTGGACTGGAAGAAATTCCAAAGAATCAGACTATTGCAAGAGCAATTCATTTGGACGAGTCTGAGGTCAAGACTCACATGATTACTAAGGGTGGCATCCAAGGTTTGCCAGCCCAGTTCTTGACAAAAAGGCTCTATACTTCGCTAGTATAGGGAACGGGACTGCTTTTGAAAGCATCTTTGTCTTGCTCACCTACGGATTATTTTTGTTTCCCAACATCAATAACTTCGTCGATATCAACGCCATTAAGGTTTTTCTCATTGGAAACCCTGTGCCGACTTTGCTCGCAGATGCGTATCATTCTGTACACTTGGGAAATTTATACAGCGGAGGGGAGATCACATGCTGTGTACCTTTGCTCTACAAGTGGTTTATCTCTCACTTGCCCAAGTCTGCTGCTTTTTGGGATTGCAAGAGTGTCTTACGTTGGTCGCAGAAGATCATGTCTCTCACCAATTCTGATATAGATTGGTGTAATAGGATTTATGAGGGAATCAGAATCATTGACCGTTGTGGAAACTTCCCCAGCGTACCCCTCATAGGAACTAAAGGAGGAATCAACTATCATCCGATATTGGTTCTTCGTCAATTTGGATACCCGATGAGACACATCCCACTGGGTGTTCATCTGGAAGGTCTTTTCTTCAAAGAAGGAGAAAATGACAGAGCACTAAAGATGGAAATAGTGCAAGCTTGGAAACAGGTTCATAACAAAGGACGAGAGTCTCTGGGAAAACCGGACTGTGTCTCGGTGGAGCCTTATCTCCATTGGGTACAAACCAGAGCTCTCAAGCTAAAGATGCCTTATCCTCGTTACGGAATTCTTCCGCCGAGGGAATCTGTCATGTACTTCATGACGGAAACTGAAAAGCTTCAGGTTACTCTCAACAAGGTTCAAAAGGAAAGAAGGTCTTGGAAGAACAAGTACCACACCCTCGACGTAGAGTGTATCCAAATACAGCAACTACTAAAAGAGAAAGATGCTCTGATTGAAATTTGGAGCAGCATGCTGTAGAGAATCAAGATGACCAAAGGAATTTGCTCACTCCTTTCACTTGGCAAAGGAATGACAACCCGACAATGGCCCAAGTGCCCCGGTCAAAGAAAAGGAAGATACCAGAATTAACACCCGGTTTCTCCTCAGAGAGGACTCGGGACCCATTAGTTTAGGTTTCTGTTTCTGCACTTTGTAATCTACTGTATTTCCATTTCTGTAATCCTTTGAATTTCAATAAAAAGGGGTTTCCCCACTGTTTGATATTTGCAATCTAATTGTCGAAGTTTATTTTGATTTAACAAAAAAACAACAATTAATATAATCATTGCATTCATCATTCTCACATCGCGTATTCTTCTTCCCTACGAATCTCACGTTTGTGTCTCGATTCTAGAGTCAAACTGTCTCATTCGTATAATACTCGGGCCAATCGTCAGAAAAAGATGGATGATCTTGAGGAAGAAAACAGAGAGTTGAAAGAAGAGATCGACGCTTTGAGAGAGGATATGAGAAAGCTTCGTAACGACATGCAAGCCATGGCAGAAGCTCAGCTACAAATAACTGTGATCTCAGAGATCACCTGAACGCCCATCATAGAAAAGTATGATCCTAGGTATCAGATGCCGAAAGATCGTCCTTGGGGCATGCCTGTTAACTATATCCCGAAAGGATATGTCCCGCCGATCACTGAAGATCAGGGAATCACAATAGAAGCCGCTGGGCCTGAAGGTTACAAACTTCGGGAAAGCGAAGATGCCAGGGGCATACTGAAGACTCCTGAAGGTTACAAACTTCGGGAGGCGCCAAGACTCACTGCCGTAGTCACGGTACCACCCCCTGTGGTGAACACTGTCTCGGAAGGACAGATTCCACAGACACCTTCTGGTAAGAAGGAAACTATGTTTGACAGAATGGATGAATTCCAGGAGCAGTTCTTGGAAATGCAGAAAGAGCTGCAAGCCATTCGCGGTCAGGATCTATTTGGAAAGGACGCCGCAGACCTCTACTTGGTCCCAAATGTGAAAGTCCCGCACAAGTTCCAAGTGCCCGACTTTGAAAAATACAAGGGTAACTCTTGCCCTCAGAGCCATCTGGTGATGTACGCTCGGCGGATGTCAGCTCAGACGGAGAATCAGGACCTGCTGATTCACTACTTCCAGGATAGTTTAACCGGTGCTGCACTCAAATGGTACATGGGTTTAAACCGTACTACGATTAGTACATTCAGAGATCTTGGTACTGCCTTCGTCCAACAATACAAGTACAATTTGGACATGGCACCCGACAGAGATCAACTCAGATCAATGTCGCAAAAGGAAAAGGAAACCTTTAAGGAGTATGCTCAAAGGTGGCGTGAAATTGCCGCTCAAATTTGTCCACCTCTTGAGGAAAAAGAGATGACAAAAATCTTCTTAAAGACCTTAAGCTCATTTTACTATGACCGAATGATTGCCAGTGCACCCAGTGATTTCACCGAAATGGTCGGCATGGGTGTACGTCTTGAGGAAGCCGTCCGAGAAGGACGTTTGGTAAAAGACACTGGATCAACGAGCGGTACTAAAAAATACGGTAGTGCTCTCCCTAAGAAAAAAGAGCAAGATATTAGGAATATCTCTCTCGGAAAGCAAAGACGACGTTATCAGCCGGTAGCAGCTGTGACTCCTGCTATCAACCCTGCGTCTATTCCTATGTATCAACCTCAGGTTGCGCAGAGCCAACCTGACCAACAAAGGACACAACAGCCTCTTCAGCAGGCTCGTCCTCCATATAACAACAACCGTACAACACGGCCACCAGGATTTGATCCTATACCCGTAACGTACGCAGAGTTGTTTCCGTTACTGCTGGCTAAGGGGCACATCCAGACTAAGTCTCCCCTTTCAGTTCCGGAAAATCCGCCTTTTTGGTTTAAAGCGGATCAAACATGCCCTTATCATCAAGGAGGTTCAGGGCATAACATTGAGACTTGTCTTAATTTCAAATCCGACGTGCAAAAGCTTGTTAGGAGCGGGCTCTTATCTTTCAAAGATACGAATCCTAATGTTCTTACGAACCCACTGCCTCAACACGAGAAAGCTGCAGTCAATCTGATTGAGAAAGAGACTAACAATGTCTATCAAATTCACGATGTACTCTTATTGGGGACCAATCTGGTCAAGATGCATTGTAGACAGAGTGGATATGGCCATGTGCCACCTCATAATTATCACCAGTGTGATATCTGCTCTAAAGACAACCAGGGGTGTTCTGTAGTGCAAGCAGCTCTACAGGAACAAATGGATCTTGGATGGATCCAAGAGCACCGAGTTCGTGGAGTTAACATGGTTTACACGAATTCCAACGTCATTCAAAACCATGACATCCGTGCGATGAATGTCAACTTGGTGGCGATGCACTCGAGGCAAAGCCAGTATCATAATCTGCCGCGGCACGATTACAGTTCTTGTCTGATTTGCTCGGTAAACAAACAGGGATCTCTTTCATACAAGAGGCCCTCCAGCGTCAGATGGATCTTGGATGGATCCAAGACTACCATGATAGGAACTCCTATCAAATCAACATGGTTCAGATCTTCGACATCCGCGTAATGGATACCAACCTGGTAGAGTTACATGCTGAGCAGGTCCGACTTGGATTCTTAATATCACATGACTATCAAAATTGTAAAGTGGATTGCAAAAACGATCGAGGTTGTACCCTTGTCCAGGAGGCACTTCAGCACTTGTTAAATCACTGGTGGATGCCAATCTATATGGACGAAGATACTCAGCAGATTAGTATCAATCACGGGAATCCTACTCGTCGTCAAAGTCAGGATGTCCGATCAATGGAAGGTAACCTAGTGAGGTTACATTGTATTCAAAGTGAGCGTGGCCAAGTGCCACCACACAACTATGACAGTTGTAGCGTCTGTTCGGAAAGTAACCAAGGGTGTTACCTTGTGAGAGCAGCTCTTCAGGGTCAGATCGATCATGGAGAAATTCATCCATATCCGGGTTCTGGACCCATCATTTGGTCGCTGAGCTACCTTGCCGAGCAAGTTGAGGATGTTGTCACGATCTCTGGTCATCACAGGACCAGGGATGTTTTTGCCATCATCCCTCTACTTGACAAATCTAGAGTTCCCAACCGGGAACGGATCAAGGTTACTTATGATGGTCAGAAAAATCAGAAGGTTCCCATAGTCATATATCTACCGGGGCCACTACCGTATGAATCAGCTAAGGTAATCCCTTACAAATACGGTGCAACAATAATCGAGAATGGAAAGGAAATTCCATTACCCTCCGTCGTGAATATTGCAGACATCAGTCGTGTAACACGGAGCGGTCGAATCTTCAACCGAGGGGTTGGAGAATCCAACAAAGAAAAGGAACTTCAGGCGGAATTTCCTGATCCACCAGTCAGTCAATCTGGTAATCCCGACTTTTCAAAAGACAAAGATGAGATCCTAAAGCTCATACAAAGGAGTGAATATAACATTGTTGATCAACTGTTACAGACTCCTTCAAAGATCTCAGTATTATCACTGTTACTCAGTTCAGAAGCACACAGAGAGGCTCTACAGAAAGTCTTGGAGCAAGCCTTTGTGGAAAAGGATGTAACAATCAGACAATTCAATAGCATTGTCTCTAACATCACTTCTTGCAATAATTTGGGATTTAGTGATGAGGAATTACCTGAAGAGGGTCGTCGTCATAACATGGCGCTCAACATTACAGTTAACTGCCAGGGCGATGCTTTAGCCAACGTACTGGTAGACACAGGGTCAGCCCTGAATGTTATACCAAAGTCCACTTTGATGCAATTATCATTTAAGGGCCCTCCGATGAGAGTCAGCGAGGTCGTCGTCAAAGCATTCGACGGATCCAGAAAAACAGTTATCGGCGAAGTTGATCTTCCCATAACTATTGGTCCTCACACTTTCCAAATCACTTTCCAGGTCATGGACATCCGGGCAATATACAGTTGTTTATTAGGAAGACCTTGGATACATCAGGCTGGAGCGGTTACTTCAACCCTCCACCAAAAGCTAAAGTTCGTCAAGAACGATCAACTTGTCACAGTTTGTGGGGAACAAGCCTTGCTTGTGAGTAACCTATCATCATCTGCTTGTGTAGAACCCGAGGAGGTTATTGGAACTCAGTTCCAAGCACTATCGGTGAGCAAGTACGATCAATCCGAAGAAGGAACTTCAATTTATTCATACAAAGATGCTATCAAAGCGGTCGAGAGTACCGATATGACAGGATGGGGACGGCTTGTCATCCCTATTGACAATAAAACAAAGAAGGGTCTTGGTTTTTCTACAACCTATACTCATACAGCCGCCAACGATGAAAGTCTTCATCCCCCTCAAAACTTCTTCCACAGTGGAGGTTTTCTTCACCCAGTGTCTCAGACAGTTCATGCTATCAATGAGGAAGATTCCTCTGACACGGATGAAGAATGGAAGTCCTACCTTAACAAGGACGGCTATATGTCTCAGGAAGAGGTGCCTATGCCTTTTTGCTTTCCTACAGAAAGTCCGAGATTTATACCAAGATCAGATGTCGAAATGATCTACGGGGATTGTGATCCGGAAGGATGCCGTGCTCCGCCAAATTCATTAGAGGAAGACACTCTGATGACAGACAACTTTGACCACAATTACTATGGCCCGATGGATGGCCTGCCAATGTGGCAGCCTTACCCAGGAAACTTGGGGCAAGAAAGTCAGCCGAGTAATGAAACTCAGCTGAGCATCATTGAACAGAATACCTATGTCCCCACCATGTCATGGGATCAACACTCAGGTCATTCAGAAACTACTCAACATGAAGATGAATTCACAACGTTTGCAGGACTAGAATTCATCAACTATGCTTTTCCTGAGGTCAACGTCATCGAGAGGGATGACTCCTCCAGTTCCACAGAAGTGTGGGACACTCTGGGACAACCAAGTGGAAAATTCGACTTTATGGTCAAGTACACCGCTCCCAAAAGCTCTCGTATCAGGCTCGAAGATATCCAGTCAACTGGATGGGGAGATACAGCTGAGAGCACAAATGCTATGCAAAATGCAACAGAGGAATTCTCCTACGACAATTCTGCCTGGGAAACAGATTCCAATGATCCTGCTCCACCAGATATCAGTGTTATTTCTGAAGACAAATCAAGGAAGGTGCCAGACTTTGTGATTCACCGAGGAGTTCGCCGCCAATGGGTTACCGTCGAGGTTCCGAAGGTCGTTCGTCAGTCAAAGTAATTGCCATCTTTAACCTTTCACCCTGCCCAGGTGAAACGGATGTTTTGATAGGGCTCGCTTTCTATAAATTTCCCTCTTCGCTTTGCCCAAAGCGACAGAGTTTTGTTTTATAGGGTTGTAGTTTCAAGATTCGACTTGTTCATTAATAAAATAACGTCGTTCTATAATTTCCGCATTAATTGCTGTTTTCTCTTTTTGCTTTTTCAGAAAATGGTAATCCTAAAAAACATTCAATGATAAAAACAAGCAGTAAAATAAAGACACTGCACACACTTACATTTTCTCTATCTCTTCTAAACACGAATCATCACGTCATGCAGATTGCTTGTTTTAAACCCCGTTGAAACATACGATCCGATGCCTTCTTCCAACTTTGAGTTCCCGGTATTCGAGGCTGAAGAAGAAGTTGACAAAGAAATTCCAGAAGAGATCTCCCGACTACTCAGACAAGAGGAAAGGTCCATTGAACCTCACAAAGAACCGTTGGAAACGGTAAACTTGGGTTCAGAAAAAGAGAGAAAAGAAATCAGGATCGGAGCACTGCTCAGTCCAACTGTCAAAGAAAGTTTGATAAAGCTTCTCAAAGAATTCCCTGATGTATTTGCTTGGTCCTATCAGGATATGCCAGGGTTGGATACCAGCATCGTGTAACATCACTTACCGCTAAGATCGGAATGTCCGCCAGTAAAGCAAAGGTTGAGACGGACTCACCCGGACATGGCCATCAAAATCAAAGAGGAGGTACAGAAACAGATCGACGAGGGTTTCCTTGCCACATCTGAATATCCTCAATGGTTAGCCAACATCGTACCCGTTCCCAAAAAGGATGGAAAGGTCAGAATGTGTGTTGATTAAGAGATCTAAACAAGGCAAGTCCAAAGGATGACTTTCCTTTACCACACATTGACATGTTGGTTGACAACACAGCAAAGTTCAAAGTATTCTCCTTCATGGATGGATTCTCGGGCTATAATCAGATCAAAATGGCGCCGAAAGACATGGAGAAAACTTCATTCATTACCCCATGGGGTACCTTTTGTTACAAGGTAATGCCGTTCGGTTTGAAGAATGCCAGGGCAACCTATCAAAGGGCCGTGACTACTCTGTTTCATGACATGATACACAAAAAAATCGAGGTATATGTCGATGATTTGATTGCAAAATCAAGAACAGAGGATGAGCACATTGAACATCTGTCAAAATTGTTCGAACGTCTAAGAAAATTCAAGCTCCGCTTGAATCCAAACAAGTGCACCTTCGGTGTCCGTTCGGGGAAATTACTAGGGTTCATCGTCAGCCAGAAAGGAATTGAAGTTGATCCTGACAAGGTCAAGGCCATTCAAGAAATGCCTTCTCCGAAAACTGAAAAACAAGTCAGAGGATTCCTGGGACGTTTGAACTACATCTCCAGATTCATATTCCTTATGACCGCGACATGCACGCCGATTTTCAAATTACTCAAAAAGAACCAGGATTGCGTTTGGTCAGAAGATTGCCAAACTTCCTTCGACAGTATCAAAGAATATCTGTTGAATCCTCCGATTCTATCACCTCCATTGGAAGGAAGGCCACTGATCATTTACCTCACAGTCCTAGAGGACTCAATGGGATATGTACTTGGCCAACAAGATGAAACTAAACGGAAAGAGTCTGCCATTTACTATCTAAGGAAGAAATTCACCGACTGCGAGACTCGGTACACAATGCTTGAGAAAACTTGTTGCGCTTTGGCTTGGGAAGCCAAACGTCTTCGCCAGTACATGATTCGTCATACTACTTGGTTGGTCTCCGAAATGGATCCAATCAAGTACGTTTTCGAAAAACCTGCTCTCACGGGAAGGATTTCCCGTTGGCAGATGTTACTATCAGAATATGACATAGAGTACCATGCTCAGAAAGCCGTTAAAGGAAGTATTTTAGCCGATCATTTGGCTCATCAACCGATTGACGATCAGGAATCAATCGGGTTTGACTTCCCAGACGAAGATGTCATGTATCTAAAAATGAAAGATTGCGATGAACCGCTACCCAGTGAAGGGCCAGAACCAGGTTCCCAATGGGGACTTATCTTTGACGGAGCAGTCAATCATTACGGAAATGGAATTGGGACAATCATTGTTACCCCTCAGGGTACCCACATTCCTTTCACTGCCAGACTTACGTTCAAATGTACGAACAACGAGGCCGAATACGAAGCATGTATCATGGGTCTCGAAGAAGCGATTGATTTAAGGATCAAAAACTTGGACGTATACGGTGACTCAGCCCTGGTTATTAACCAGATAAAAGGAGATTGGAACACATACCAATCAGGATTGATTCCTTACAAAGACTATGCAAGGAGGTTGTTACCCTTCTTCAACAGAGTCGACTTTCATCACATCCCTCGTGATGAGAATCACATGGCTGATACATTAGCCACTCTCTCTTCCATGATTAGTGTAGGTCGATGGAATGACATACCTAAGATCGACATCATGCGCCTTGAACGGCCCGCTTACATCTTCGCAATTGAAGCAGTCATAGACGACAAACCTTGGTATCACGATATCAAATGCTTCCTTCAGAAACAAGAGTACCCACCTGGGGCACTCAGAAAAGACAGGAAAACCCTCAGAAGATTGGCTGGAAACTTCTTCCTGAGCGGTGACACTCTTTATAAGAGAAATTTTGACATGGTCTTGCTCCGATGTGTCGACAGACCAGAAGCAGACATGTTCATGAAAGAAATTCATGAAGGATCCTTTGGCACTCATGCCAACGGACACACAATGGCGAGAAAATTTCTCAGGGCCGGGTATTATTGGTTGACCATGGAATCCGACTGCTACAAGTACATGAGGAGGTGTCACAAGTGTCAGATATACTCCAACAATATTCATGTACCGCCATCACATCTCAAAGTTCTTTCTTCCCCATGGCCATTCTCGATATGGGGAATCGACATGATTGAACCTAAGGCTTCAAATGGACATCGGTTCATTCTGGTAGACATTGACTATTTCACCAAGTGGGTCGAAGCAGCGTCATTCGCCAATGTAACCCGACAAGTGGTGGTCCGATTTATCAAAAACAATATCATCTGTCGTTATGGTGTTCCAAGCGAGATCATTACTGATAATGGATCTAACTTGAACAATAAGATGATGAAAGAGTTGTGTGCAGAGTTCAAGATCGAACACCATAACTCATCTCCCTACCGACCCAAGATGAACGGAGCGGTAGAAGCGGCTAACAAGAACACCAAGAAGATCGTTCAAAAGATGGTTGTAACCTATGAAGATTGGCACAAAATGCTACCCTTTGCTCTTCACGGTTATCGAACATTTATCCGCACTTCAACAGGGGCAACCCCTTTCTCTCTAGTATATGGCATGGAAGCAGTGCTCCCCATAGAAGTAGAGATCCCATCAATCCGGGTATTGATGGAAGCTAAGCTCACCGAAGCTGAGTGGTGTCAAAGTCGACACGACGAACTGAACCTAATCGAAGAAAAGAGAATCACGGCACTATGCCACGGTTAGTTATATCAACAGAGAATGAAAAGGGTGTTCGACAAAAAGGTCCGACCTCGTATTTTCAGAAAAGGAGACCTCGTGCTCAAGAAGATACAATCATTTCTCACTGACTCTCGGGGCAAATGGACCCCAAATTATGATGGCCCCTATGTGGTCACGAAAGCTTTCTCAGGCGGCGCCTTGAGACTTGCAACCATGGACGGAGAGGAATTTGCCTACCCCACGAATGTTGATGTAGTCAAGAAATACTTCGCCTAAAAAAAAACGTCTTGGTGGATTGAAAACCCGAAAGGGCGGTCCAGGCAAAAGTTAGAGACATGAAAAAAAATCATCTCGATGGATTGGAAATCTCATAGTACAATCCAGGAAAAAATTAGGGATAATGGCAAGTAACTATGTTCAACAGAGGCAAGTCCCTCAGCAGCAGTTACAGCATCATCTATCGGAGGAAATCTCCAGTCAAAGGTCATCTTCGACGGAAGCTCAGGATGTCCCGAACTCAAAGTTAGTAGAAGGATAGTGGTCGTTATGTTTCAACGTAGCCCCTTTCCCTGTAAATTACCATTTTCTAACTTTGTATATACTCTATGGAATCACGCGTTTGGCTGATCTCCATCTTATCAATAAAATTTGAGCCCTTGTGCTTTTGTTTGTAATTCTTTACTTGTTTTAGCTTTACAGAATGACGTTGTTTAAACTTAATCAGCGATTCTTGAAATAAAACAAAAATGAATTTACTTGTTAAACTTTTCTGCTTTTAAATTAAAGATGGCATTTCTTTTGACTGTTGAACATCAGAAGAACATCGATCGCTTCTCCCGAAGTAAGCGGACTTCAAAGTGCAGAACCAAAGTACTCCTTCTAACCCAGTACGCCTGAATGAAGGGATCAACTGTGTCAGAGACCTTGTTTCGTCTGACATCCTCGGCCGAGTTCTCATCTCCTAAGCCCGATCAACATAGCTCCCAACGGGAGTATCTCTCCTAAGCAAGGTGGAATTGCTATTTTGAATCAACGGTACTTCTTCGCCCCGAGATGGCCGAGTATCCAATTGTGTTCATCTCTTAGTCTGTATGTTGCGTCTGTTTTGTCAGCACATACATACATACATCATGCATTTTTTATTTGCATTCACATTTCATATTGCATCACTATCCCTCTAGTCGGTCCTGTCCCCTAGTGGTAGAAGTCCTCTTAATCGAGTTGTCAGTTCTTGCCTCGTCAGGAAATACTGTGTCTGAACAACCTCGCTTCCAGTTTAATTCTGGATAGAAGTTGGTCCTTGACCACTTTGATAACTTGAACCTCTGAAAAGCCAGAGAAAACTTTCAATAAGCATCACTCTTCGCCATTGAAGATGATATCCTTGCTTTCCCGGATTAAGGAAAATCCACAGAGAAAGCCTCGTGATCAGAGATTCGGCATCACGCCAGTTTTCCTCCGAAAAACCACTGATGAGAAGGTCATCGGCACCTCAAAATTGGATCCCATCATATGGCATTTCTCCGGGAAGATCCCGAGAAAAGTATGATGTAACCCCAAACGAAAACAGTCTCTCAAGAGAGTCGCTTTCCCCAGTAGAATCGACAAATGGCATCTCCCTAGGAAAATTCGGCGAGAAGTTTGAAGGAAAACCGCTACACATAGCGTCCTTTGTCAATAAAGTTTATTGACAAAAGAAACTAAGACCAGTTCCTTGGTGGGAAACCAGGATCGAGGGGAAGTTTATTTCAAAAGAAACTAAGACCAGTTCCTTGGTAGGAAACCAGGATCGAGGGGAAGTTGACAAAAGAAACTAAGACCAGTTCCTTGGTAGGAAACCAGGAACGAGGGGAAGTTCATTTCAGAGACTGAGACCAGTTCTTGGTAGGAAACCAAGAACGAGGGGAAGTTCAAAAGAAACCAAGACCAGTTCCTTGGTAGGAAACCAGGATCGAGGGGAAGTTTATTTCAAAAGAAACTAAGACCAGTTCCTTGGTAGGAAACCAGGATCGAGGGGAAGTTTACCTTTTCTAAGCATCATTGCTTAGCTAAAGAAGATGAATGCGTAAGCTACCATTCATAACCACCATCAAAATTTCGGGTATTCCGATATTTAATCCTCTTGCACCCCGAATGCCCGAATCCCTTCGTCATTCACACCTTCGGGTCCAAGAAGATTAAATAGGGGCATCTGTAATACCCCAAATTTTGACCACTTAGATTTCCCATCATAGTGAAAATCATCATCACAATATGGATGAACCATCATGCTTCATCAGTCTCCCCAAAGATGGGTGAGCATCCAATACAATCAAAATTAGGGTTTCAAGCCCTCTCTGAGTGCTTAGACAAAGGATCAATCAAGAAATGACATGATCTTCAACTTGTCTAATCTCTTAAATATCCACAATGGATCAAAAAGGACTCCCACTTCAAGGATTAAGCACAAGGCTGCTCCCTTCTAGGTGGATCTAGCCTCAAGATCGCCAGTGTCACCAATTTAGGGTTTTGGTCGACCAGGGCCTCCAGATGGAAATGTTCATCTGGGCACAAGGCAATGATCCAAAACATGACCTAATATACTTCATGGAACCTCATGAACCCATGCATCAAGTCAATTTTGCCTCAGGGGATGCATTCATCAAAAATCAGGAATTAGGGTTTCTTGACCTAATTCACCCCTAAGTTGACTTTTGGGACAAACCATGACCCAAGACCTCAAGAGATGATTTGAGGGTCTCTAATATACCATATTGATCCATTTGGAACAATGGATTGATCCAAGAAGCTTGAGCAACAAGTCTCAATTTCATCTGCACCACAATTAGGGTTTTAAGGGAAAAGTCAACTATAACTTTGACTTTTGACCAAGACATGCTCCCAAACCCTAATACATGATTGAATATACCCTATGACACCCATGGAACATGTCCATCAAGTTTGATTTAGGTCAAGGACATGATTTCCTGAAGAATTGCACAGTTTGGAATTCATCTGATAAAAAGTCAATTGTGCACAAAAGTCAACTTTGACTTTTTGGGATTTTTCACCAAAATGGATTTTTAACCCTAAAATGATGTTAATGTATGATTTGAATCATCATTCATCAAGAAAAATCAAGAAAAGTGAGATAACTTGTAAAAGGGGTAACCATAAAACTTAGAAATTTTTCTAAGTTAAAAATAAAGTGGCAAAGGTACCAACTTTGGAGGACCATAACTCCTAAACCACAAGGCCATTTTTTCTCATCCAAAGATGGATTTGTAGCCCTCATTATCACCTACAAAAACTTCAACTACAAGTCATTCCAATTCATTAAGGATTTTGAGTTATGGAGTGATCAAAGTGGCTGAAAAGTGAAAATGTCACTTTTTCCAACACTTAGTGAAATTTTCACTAAGTCAGATTCTGCCTCACTTTTTGCCAAATGTAGGGGGATTTTTCACTTGGAATCAAAAGAGATCAAAACCAAACTTGTTCAAACAGTTGTTGTATCATGTAAGGGCTTTCCAAAATGGCCAAGAACATTGCCAAATTCAACTTACATCATGAGATACAACATTGGCAAGTTGCCTTGCTGAAATCTGTCAAAGCAAGGCAGAATTTGCAACTTTGGTCGATTTGCCAAAATCAGCCAATTTCAATTGCTCCTATCCACTTGGACACCTCAGAGGATTGAATCTAAAGGGGACAATCACTGAGCCAAGCCTCCAAGGTCCAAGGAACAAGAAATAACATGTTGAACCTAGAGTTGCCAAAATAGGGACAAGACTTCAAATTTGGAATGAGGCATTCAATGAAACCATCAAGGTGGCATGGACTGAGCCATTCTCATCTGAAATTAGTCAAGACTTATCCAAGACCAAGGGGACCAAAGCTCTGTGCCCTAACCTCTAGTCAATGGCTAGAGAAGACTTGGATTTTCATTTGCCAACATTGACCAAACCTACTTACCAGCTGCCATGCACTATTCCTTGCAAAACAAACTTGCTCTACTATAAATAGAGCTCAATTGTGGTCAGTTTGAGTACACCAAAGCCATCTAACAGATGCTTTCCTCAAAATCTCTTTCTCTTGGCAAAAATGCCTTTCTTAGCAAGGTAGCTATCGGGTTTTGAGTTTGAGAGCAATTCCAATCAAACCAATCACTCACACACCTCACATACATCACATATGAGCTGATCAAACACTCACATAACATCTGGAGTTTTGATGATTTTGAGTTGATTCTTTTTTTAATAATTCACAAAAATGTTAAAATATTTTATTTTCACAAAAAATCCCAAAAATATTATTTATTTCATATAATTGATATTTTTGTAAAGAATTAATATTTTGATTATTTTTGGCATTTTAAATATTTTTTCTACATTGATTTTGCAACTTTTAATGCTTTCTAATTATTTTGTAGGTCAATACTTAATTTTTGAAGCATTAATCCAAGATCACAATTTGTTTTCCATGTGTTAAACAATTTTTGATCATTTTAATTGAATTTTTATTCAATTAAATACATTTTGAAAACAAATTAAGGTTTTGGATTAATTCAACCCTCATAAATCATTTTCAAACATTCTGGGCCTCTTGAGAGAGTGTAAGACCCATCCCCCCTTGTACAAAAACTTTTTGGGCCTCACTCATTGTATAAGTCTCTCTGTACAAGTAAACGGAGCGATCGTCGCCCGTTTATAAATAAAAATCATCTGGGCCTCTCCTTGAGCTATAAGACCCATTCAAAACACTTTGGGCCTCTATTAGAGTGTAAGACCCAATCCCCCTTTTAACCAAAACATTTTGGGCCTCAGTTATTGTATAAGTCCCTCTGCGTTAAAAGCAAACCTCGGCGCGATCGCCATTTTTAAACGAAAAATCATTTGGGCCTACCCTCGTGTTATAAGCCCCACTCTTTTTTCTTTAAACCTTTTTTGGGCCTCTTGAGAGTGTAAGACCCATCCCTTTGTACAGAAAACCTTTTTGGGCCCCAGTCACTTGTATAAGTCCCGCTGTACAAAGTCAAACAGTGTGCTCACTGATAAAACCCTGGGCCTCTCCTTGAGCTGTAAGACCCAAATCTTTCTTTTTCAAAGCACTTTCTCCTTTGATTTTGAATATACTGTTGTTTTCAATCTTTCTTTGTTGAACAACTAATCAAACAGCATGGAAGCACTACAACCGAGTAAGTGGTTATCGCTTTCATTTACTGCTTTCATATTATAAACTGTATTGTGGGGCTGCTCACTGTAAGTCTCCTTTCATAAACTCATATCTACTGTGTGATAATAGTATAGATATTTCGAGTTTCCCCAGAAACTACGTCTAGAACTAGGTGACGCCGTTTCATTTATTCGTAGAAATAGACGCCTAGATCCCCAATAGGAGCACCAAATACAGTCTTCTCTTCGGCTGTCCTCCTTAGGAATCGTCAAGAAGCTCTACTCCCCAAGATGAATGTATTCTCCGTGAATAGCATCTTTGAGTTTCTTCCAAATTCTCGAACTTTCCTGACTTGATCTATTCCTTGTGGATAGCTTGCCTTGAATGTCTCGGGGTTTGGGTACCCACTACGGTCATAATCTTGGACCTTAACTAAGGAACCCTCTTTAAAAGCTAAAAGTCGCTGGATAGTAAACCTCGCACGTTTACCAGTGGTTTTTATCTTTAAAAGAGTTATCTCTCCTAATGGAAAGGAGATGATAGACCCACGGGCTTCTTAAAAGCATCGGCCTCCTCTTGGGCATTATTCAAGGACACTACAGCTTCTTAGAAGTATTCACAGCCTCCTCTTAGGCTTCGTATAATGATCTCTTCCTCCGGGAATGATAGCCTCCTCTTGGGCTTCGTACAAGGACCCGTCGGCTTCTTAAAGTTTTTCAGCCTCCTCTTGGGCTTCGTACAAATTGTCCCGACGACCTCCTAGAGGTATAGGAACAAAAATTAGTTATCTCCATAGAACAGTCCTTTCATAGAGTCTACTACTGTTTCTCAAAGCATAGTACAAAAGAAAAAAAACTCTAGACTTGGACAGTCTAACTTCCTTGAGTCTCAAAAGACATTCTCAAGTGACCCCTTCGTTAAATAGGAAGGAAACCCGCAGACTCGGACAGTCTCAATACCCTTTGGATTTCCCGTTTCCTCAAAGAAAAGGAAATATCCCTGATCCTCAAATCAAATCCCTGAGTACAGTGTTGCTCATATAAGAACTGATTTTCTCTTTTAAAATCAGTATATTGGATCTGTCACTCAACTGAAACAAACCTTTAGCCTCCATCTCGGGCTTCGTACGAGATACAAAAAGACTCTCTTGTTGAGTCAAACTTTTAGCCTCTATCTCGGGCTTCGTACGAGACACAAAGACTCTATCGTCGGGTCAAAAACTTTTAGCCTCTCTCTCGGGCTTTGTACGAGACACAAATTAGCCTCCTCTTAGGCTTTGTATAAGAAAACCACTGGTTGATCCAATCAACCTTTTAGCATCAAAGCTGTGCCTCGTTCACAGTACACAAACATCAACAACTCCTTTCCTTTCATCTAAATCGCTGTAAGCGGCAAGCCTCTGGATCATCTATATCCATGCCACTGTCCCTCTTTTAGCATGAGAAATTCCTAAGGAAAGATGGCATTGCTCTACACTGAGTTAAAGTCTTCTCCTTCAGGTTAAAACCCTTTCTTCGGAAATTATGGCATTGCTCGGATCCGCGTATCCCAGTTAAAGTAATTCTCCTTCTCCCCACTTTAGAGATGACAAATTCTCTCTAAAGTTGAGGTCTTTCAGCTTCACATCTTGGGCTTTGAACAAGACACAAATAGACCTTTCAGCTTCACATCTTGGGCTTTGAACAAGATACAAACTACCTTTCGCTTCACGTCTTGGGCTTTGAACAAGACACCAAAAACCAATTTCCTCCCATAGAATAGGAGGAACTACGAACGCTCTGATTTCCCTATTTCGGTAAACGGGAATACGTAGGCATAAGATCGAAAGAAAAGATCTTAGCGAGCGCAATCAACAAAAAACCCAAATCCCATATCTCCATCAATCAAAAAGCAGTAATTCAAAAGCATCAGTCCTAACATCCTAACCGTTGTTCCCCGCCAGAAACATTAAGCCCAAAAAGAAAGAAACCAGTATTGGCGAAAATACAAATAACCAGTACAAAGGCCCCCCCCCCCCACATTGATAGCATCCGTAACCTAACAGACCGCTGTTTAAACTCAGTATGCAAAGCAGGGTTAATTGGAGACATCTATTTCCCTTCCTTATTCAGCTCACAATAGGAAAAAAAATGAATCGACCTGTAGTTTAAGCTCAAACCGCAGAGAGCGACCAGCGATTAAGAACCGCATCCAAAATCGCTCGCTACAATATCATTATGTCGTATTTGTTGTATAATATTATCAGCATTTTGGTTTCTATTAACTAATAATACCCTTGGTTCTTGTGGGATAGGAATTTCGACTCGTGGATGTTCGACTACCCCTCTTTGGTTCAACACGTTCGCTTGAGATATATTTGGTTGTTTTTAATTTATAGTAGGTTCCTCTTCGACGGCTACTCCTGGATTCTGAATTACACGTTCCCTTTGGGGAGGTTGAGGGACACCAAAAAATCAGCAATGCGCGTCATCTGTGCTTCCAATTGTTGATTTGTTTGTGTAGTGTTTTGGATCAAAGGGTTAAATATAACCCCCATCTGTTGGGCTAACATCTGAACCATATCATGGTTGCTCTCGTCCATTTGTTGCCTAATTACTTGTGCAGAATTATTAGTAATGTTTGGCATATATGTTTGATATCCCGTTCCTAAAGGCTGACTAATCCTACCCATATGGTTTACACCAGAATCAAATCCTTGTAAAGGCGAAGTTACGTTAACCGTTTGCTCTGTAAATGCTAATGATGCATTATGTAAACTTGCCATCACTGAGGTTGGCATTCCATACGGCTGTTCTCGATTTAGTGGAGGCATGGAAAAACTAGATATAAAAGGCATGTACATACTCCCTGAAGGGGGAGGGGTCATTTGAGGAATTTGGGGTCCCATAGTAGAAAAACTAGGCGCACTCTGAGGGATTGAATGCGCTGGTGTCGAACCTGCTATTGATGGTATAACCTATTATACTGGTATTAAGGCCATATTGCCCCCAGTCGAAGGAATAGGGGGCGATACTCCATCATTTGTGGAATTCTGATTGTTTGGCGAATTTGGATTCACCATTCTCCTTACTCGTCTTCTTCTAGGTCTTTCTTCGTTATTTATGGCTATCTTACCACTCCTTAGTCTCATACAACGAAGCGAAGAAGGCTTTTGTACGAATAATGTAAAAATAAAGGTTTTAGATTGCCAATAGCACAAGGTCCCACCAGGGGTGCCAATTTGTTTGCCTTGAAAAATAGCAAACAACCACTGGTCTCCTAATTTGTGAAAATTAGTTTACTTGCAGGATCGACCATACAAATCCTATGACAATGTGCTTTAAGAGTTTTGACAATTTGTGTGAAAATAAAACCTTTTGTTCATTAAGTTCATCATTGTTTTCATAAATTGACGTAATTCGAATGAAAATGATAAAGTTTTGTTCTTAAAAGGAATAACGAAAACGTAATAAGAGTGCAAGAATGAAATTGCTGAAAAGTAGAATAAACTGTATGTAAATAACTTAGAACTTCATTGAAATGTAAAGAAGAAACTGGTGTTCTTCCAAACGTACATTTCTCAATGATAACTCTTTTCTCTCACACGGGTACTTTGAGTATTTTGAGTAACTTGTACAAATTTTTTAATACACACACGGAAATCTAACACTATGACTCCCTATTTATATAAAATCAAAATAACCGTCAAAAACGGCAATTTCCTCTAACGCAGACAAATGGCATTCTGCATGCCTTCGCCCCTTAGATGCATTCCATGTGTCTTGTTCTCAAAATAAAATTCCCTCCTTTATTTAAATTTCGAAATATCCGTCGAAGCAAGGCCTTCGCCTAATCATGTCGAAATGGCTCTAATACTTAGAAAAATCTCCAGCTCTTCTATTCCAACTTAACCCTTATTTTCGACTGACCTTCTTCACAAGAAATAAATTGATGTCGAAATGCTCTGGCAAAACTTAAACTTTTACCTCCTGAACAAAATTCAGGCATCGAAATTAGAAGCCTACACCAACCTCCCTGTCAACTGTTGAACCTCCTTTTTTGTGGTTGGACTTCTCATGTCTATTATCACCTGGCATTTGTCCTCGTTTGATTCTATTCCTCGGTTGGTGAGCTTGAATCCAAGGAATTTCCCGGCTTGTACTCCAAAGGTACATTTTCCACGTTTAGTCTCATGTTGTAGCTTTTGATGGATGCGAAGGTTTCAGTTAGATCCTTCACATGTGGGCTGTTTTGATTCGTCTTAATCGCCATGTCATCTACATAGACCTCCAGATTCCTCCATATCTGAGTAGCGAATACCTTATCCATTAACCTCTGGTAAGTAGCCCCAACATTTTTGAGTCCAAAAGGCATGACCTCATAGTAGTAATTGCTCTGATGGGTCATGAAAGCATTTTTTGGTGCGTCAATGGGATTCATACGGATCTGGTTGTATCTGAAATATGCGTCCATGAAACTAAGTAGACGGAAACCTGATGTAGCATCTATTAGTTGGTCAATATTTGGCAGTGGATACAGATCTTTAGGACATGCTTTGTTGAGGTCCGTAAAGTCCATGCACATTCGCCATTTTCAAGATTTCTTTTTTACCATCAATATGTTGGATAACCAAGTTGGATATTTGATCTCCTTGATCAACCCGGCTTGTAAAAACTTCTTGACTTCCACTGATATTGTCTTCCTCTTTTCATCGCCACCCTTTCTTTTCCTTTGAGAGACCGGCTTGATGTCTGGGTCGATTTCCAAATGATGACACATGAAATTGGGATCTATCCCAGGCATGTCTAAGGGTTACCATGCAAAAAGGCCCACGTTGTATTTTAGTACTTGGACGATCTCTTTCTCTTCTTCCGGGGACAAGTTGACTCCAACGTGTGTAACATGGGATAGCAGATGCCCAATCTGAACTTGCTTTGTTTCTTCGTTGGGGACTATATTCTATTCCATTGCATAATCACGTGGATCAATGTCTACCAGGTTGACTTTAAGGGAATTCTTGGGATCCGCTTCTCCCATGGGTGGGCTCTTTTCTTTTCAACTTCAAGTTGTCCTTGTAATATTTTCTGGCCAGCCCATGGTCGCCTCTGACTATTCCAACCTGACATTTCCAAGTGCGAATTTCATTGTCAGATATAGGGTTGAAAGCGAAGCTTCCAGGGTGTTGAATGACGGTCAGCCTATAATGATGTTATAGGGTGAAGCAGCATTGACTATTAAGTATCTTACTCAGACGGTCTTTGCATTCGCCGTGTTACCAAAAGTAGTCGGTAATGCTAGATGTCTGAGCACTTAAACTTGTTCTATCGAGAATTCTACTAGACTGCCTTTGACTGGTAGCAACTCGGTTGCATCAAGCCCCATTCGCCTAAATGTATCCTAATACAATACATCGGCTGAGCTTACAGGGTCTATCAATACCCTCTTCATGCTTCAATCTCTTATTTGTACTTTGATAAACATACGATCATTCTCATGCGCCAAGACTCCTATGGCGTCTCGTTTAGAGAATGTTACAGCATCTAAGTTGCCCTCCGTTTCCTCTAAGGATTTCTGGTCAATATGCATAATTGTCCTAGCATATCTCTTTCTGGCTGAACTTATTTCTCCACCCCCAACAAACCCCCCGGAAATGGTGTATAGGGTGTGTCGGGCTGTCTTTGTCTCGTGACCCTCTTCAGCATCTGAACTTTTCTTCCGGGATACTTTTTCCGGTCCTTGATCGTCTTGGCGAGGACTTCTTTTGTTATTTTGTGGTCAAAAATCCTTCACGTACGCCAAGAGGTGTCCCCTTTGGATTAGGGCTTCAATTTCCTTTTTCAGTTTCTGACAGTCTTCGGTGTGATGTCCCCGTATACGGTGGTAATTACACCAAGCCTCAGGTTGCCTTCCCATGATTGCGTTGGCTCTTTTGGGACGTTGAGGCTCAGGCAACAAATTCATGTGGCCGACTTCTTTAAGGATGCCCCCCTGCTTGTATTTAGCGGGGTGAGGTCTCTGTTTGGCTCGTACAGCTGTCTGTATGGTCTAGGAGCGTGTCATTCACGCGCAGCTCCCCAAGGATGCTCCTTCTTTCTGTTTGACGCCTCTTCTTTGCTTTTTGTCTCTTCATCGTCGTCCCGGGCTCTTTTCTCTTGGTTACTTTCTCCCTTTGATGTAACATTCGGCCCGGGTAGTGATCTCGTCCATGCTGATAGCCGGCTTCTGAGCCAATGACTCATTGAATTCCCCGGCTCGCAATCTATGTTGAAAATCCCCCACAAATAGCTCCTGATTCGGATGGGATACTTTGAGGGTATCCTCATTAAACCGAGCCAGGTATTCACGTAGTGGTTCTGCCTGCTTCTGTCAAACACTGAACAATGCGGTCGTGGATACCTTCCGGCATTTTCTTGCCGAGAAGTTCTGTATTAACTTCTTAGTTAGGTCCTAGTAGCTTATGATGGAGAGCCGAGTAAGGCTCATGTACCATCTTAGGGCTACGTCCTTCAAGTTTTCGGCCATGAGTTTGTACTTCAACGAGTCCGAAGGGGCAACTACGGTCATCTGATTGTTGATGGCAGTGACACGCTCCTGAGGATCTATCTTCCCATCATAAGAAACTAATGAGGGTGCTTTGAAGTTTTCAGGTACGTGGTCGCCCCAGATTTCTTGAGAGAGATAGGTTGAGGTTCGAGAACCTCCTCCTCACTATCAAAGTTGGCTTGACTTTGCTGCTGCAGCTCTTGTATACTATCTTGCAGCGTTTCATTCAAATGTCTCATGGTTTCCATCATGGCTAGTAGTTGAGCCATGTCTGGAGGATCTCCTTTAGAAGTCATGTCGTTAGTAAGGGGAGTGGCCTGGGAAAGTTTTACCTAGGCCGCACGGTGGGCGCCAAATGTTCTAGCCAAAAATGGTTAGACCACCAAAAGTGCTAACTCTCCTTCTCTTTGGACAAAGAGAGCTACGCTGTCGATACTGTGGAGTATGTTGAGATGAATATTTGGGGATTTGAGGGTTGTACAGGTGCTGTATACAGCCTCAAGATGAATGTCTTTCTAAACCCTCATGTGGGAGCCCCATTATATAGTCTTCTATTAATGCAAGCCATTAAGAGAAGTCTCTTGGCCTTCTGGCGTTATGCGACCATCATTGCCGTAACCTCCCTCTATGAATACAAGCTTTTGAAGCTCTTGGTAACGTCCATATTAATGTGCCGCCGTTACAGAAGTTAGAGAAAATTTGACGAGCTTGTGCCCGTCATCGGTGTCGGGTTGGTGATGAGGTACCCGGCCTCGTGAGAACTCGGAGTGGTGGGAATCGGGCTCCCTGATCGGCCCGGGTTGTGTATAAGGCTTGCCTAGCTCTCTTCATTGTACGATATCTCCTGCTACTATAGTCTGGTCCGTGCATACCCTTATCCGACTACCTAACTCGGCATCAAATATATTTGGCATGTACAAATATAACTATAGTCACAATCCATTATGGGCTCAGGGTTAAAGCCCATGCTTTTTCCCACACTAATCAGGTTCAAGATAACCAACCTTTAATTAAATTAGATCACTTAACAAATAAAAGAGCTAACATATACACCCCATCAGAATCACGATTAATCTGCTTTTCACAAACTAAACAACAATTAATTGTAATCCATAAAAACTTAGATAAATCTAAAATGTACCTGTGGTGGGTGGCAATTTCTAATGTAAATATTTTATTAATGGGCATTAGATAATGAACTTCGGTGAAGAGAGTAAAAGGAATCAACACTAAGGCTACACACAGGACCTGGAGGTTTTTACCTCCTCAGGCATACATAACATTATCTTTGTAGGTCCAAAACTTCTAAACATGGCAACGGGGCGGGTCGGGGAAGGCTTTTACCTCTCCAAACCCAAACTCGAAATCCCAAACAATCCCTATTTTTTTCCTCAAACTCAAATGGAGATGGAGAATTAAAATCTAAATCTGTCCCAAATGGGTTTGGGTTGGGTTCGGGTATCCCCACCCCGCCACCATCCATTTAGTGAAATCAATTTTTTTAACAAAAATATTTATTTTTTCAAAATCAAATTACATTACAAATAATATAATAAAATAATTTTAAAAAATTCCATGCATACATTTCAAATATTTTAAATTATAAATACAAATTAAAATATCAAACGGAGTGGGTTCGGGGTGGGTATTAGTGTCTTCATTACCCGACTCGTCCCCATATTTTATAATTGGGAAAAACCCAAATCCAGTTAAAACGGGTTTTCCCCGTCAACTTTGGGGCGGGTTCGGGTGGATACCCGCATATATGGGCTATGTTGCCATGCCTATAAATTTCTTACTAATTAAGGAATGAAAACACGGGATGTTATAATTATCATTCACTGATATGACAAGGTATGCAACACCAACAAACCACATAGGAAACAAAATAGTGTAACTTAGCAATAATAATAAAACATAACAATTTAGACTTGAAAGGGTTAGCGCCCGTTTGTTTTGCTTTTTTTAAAAAATGATTTTTATAGCGTAACACATCTATAATATAAGAAAAGTTAGTGTTCTGGAAAAACCAATTTTTGTTTTTTGTTTTCTCTTCTTGTGTTTCCTATTCAGATCTGCATTGAGGAACCATTGGTATTGATTTTTCTGCTATAATTTGAACTCACTGCTATAGATTTATTTTTTTCCCTCTTTCTTTTGTGATTTATTTGTTGTTCTGTTTCTGTATTTATGTTGCTTGAATATTGTTATTATTGTTGTGGTTAGTTTGAACTTATTCTAAATTGTTTTGTTTTTATTTTTACAGGTTTTTAATTATTGTTGAGGGGATGGTTGAAAAAATGGATATGAATGTTCTGGAAATAGGTTGAAGGTGTATGAAAGTTACTGGGAAATGTGTTAAAGGTATGAAGATTTCATTTTTCTGTTATTATGATTTTTTATTTTTCATTCTTCACCAAAAAAAAACACTTCATCTTCTACATTCAACTTCTATACATGACATATGTTTGTTGTTTCAACTTCTAACTCCAAAGTTATTTTTAAGATAATGAATGAGTGTTGGTGTTTTATGAGGGAAAATGGAAGAATCGGTGGAATGTATGAAGATTATGGTGAAGAATAATGAAAGAGGTAAAGATTTCTGGAAAATAATTGGAGGTAATGAAAAGTGGACAATTTGTGGTTAGGGTTTTTAGAATAAAAATTAAGTTTTTTTATTTTATTTTGAGTGATGATAAATGATTTTCTGGGTACTGTGATGGATTTCAATCCCTAATAAATTATTTTCTACTCTTATCAGGTGTAGATCTTTGAAATTATTATATGATGGTATCTCAGATCTGGATTCTAACAGAAGCTCTGAAAATTTTCTCTGTTTTTTTAGGTTTTCAAACATAAATTCCCTCTTGCTATTCCAACCATTTTCATTTTGTCTTCAACATCTCTTCTTCAATTTTTTCGTATTTATCATTTACTTTGAATACTCCTTTTGTTTGATTTTTTATTTCTGTCATTTTTTTTAAATGTCCTTTTATGTATTTTTTTCATAAATTTCTTTTTACTTTATCATCTTGAATTTCTTCAGAAATTTGGGTTTTAAACACATTACAAGATCTATCGGTTTATTTAAAGTATTTTTCATAAACTTTGGTTATAAACATAAATTAAATGTTTTGTTTTTATTTTCAGGTGATCTTAGTTTGAAAATAAAAATGATGGAAGAGGGTGAAAAATTTACGTACTACAAAAGCAAGTACTAATGGATAAGAATAAAGAATTCTTTATAAAATTTTAATGGAAATAACATGTTCAGTAATGGAGCTTATATGATTTTAGTTTTAATATAATATGTTCAGTATCATGTTAATATTAGTATATACTTTTAATATTTTTAGTTTTGTGTTTACTGTTGTTTGTTTTATTGATTCTGATTATAATTTAATTTTTGTCTATTGTTCAGAAACTTCGAACTAAAAAAAATCTGAAATTGGTTGAAGATCTTTAGAATAATTCAATGATTTTTCTTATTAATTATGTTTAATTTTTTCTTCACCAGGTCAAGTATTTCAAGGTTTTGGTTTCGTCCATTTTCATTTTATCTTCAAGGTTGTTGGTTTCTTTAATAGTAATTTAAAATAAATTATTATGTCAATTATATGTTTTTAAATAAATAAATAAATTCATTTATTATCATTGTAACACTTTATTTTGAATAAAGAAATGAGAATAAAATTGATGTGATATTCATTATTAAAAGTCTAAAAATAGAGATACTCAATATATATACTACTATTAAGAGTTCAAAATTATGTGATATGTCATAAGAAAATAAGAAAAAATAGTTGTTGCTTTAATAACAGATCTAATAAAATGCATTGAGACACACAATTGTTTTATTTTTCTAGATATCATGTACTGTCATTTATGTTTTCCTGTGCATAAAGTGACTATAATATTTGATAGATTGACCACTAATATGGACAAAAATTAATAAGTTTGATTATGGAGAAATACCAATAGGCGTGCTACCAGTAGTGGCGGACAAGGCTTTGAAATGTGATAAAGATATTAATTTAATTATTAATGGTAGTCAAATTCAAACAGTCAGTAATGTGATACTCCCTCCGTCCCATAATGAGTGACCCAGTTGACTTTTCACACAAATTAAGAAAAAGAGAATAAATGAAGGAGAGAGAATGATATTTTTACTAAAGTGCCCTTATAATATATTGGGAATGATGAAAGTAATATTAATAAGAGGGTAAAATAGGAAAAGTTGCATTGGAAAATGAAATTAGTCATATATTTTGGGACACCATTTTATTCCAAATGGGTCACTCATTGTGGGACGGAGGGAGTATAGTCTTTTCAAAACTCAGATGGCAATGCAATAAAGAGGCAAGATCAGATCTGACAAATTCATACCGACAGTAATGACGAAATTGAATTCCAAGCAGGCAGTAATGAAGAAACCAAATTCGGACAAAGCACTAATGGGGAAACATTTTTATGAAGGTTATTATTATTGAGAAGGATATGGAAACAAATAAAAGTCATAATTACATTTTTATTTCTTAAATTTAAGATTTTTATTATTATTAATACTTTTGCTGATCTTGATTCCCACTATACTTATTGATGGTTTCAAATTTAAATGATATTATGAGTTGATAGAAATAAAAAAGAGATAACATAATTCTTTATAATAAGAATTTAAAATGAGTTTATTTCAAATGAAATAAATAATCTGATGTATTTATTTAATTTTAATCTAAATTATTTTAAAATAATTAATATAGTATTAATTTGACTATATAGAAATTACTATAATTATAAATTATAAATCATTTATCAAGCAATTATAGATTTCTATATTAAATTATTTATCAAGCAATTGCAGACTTTTGGAGAAACATTGATTAATACTTAAAAATAAATAATTTTGTTAGATGTTGAATTCTTATATGCCTTGGTTTTGAAGGAATGATCAATCTCTTGAGGCAGAATATTTTCTTACGTTTAATGAATCAATTTTTTAATTACTTTTCAAGCAAAATGTGAATTATTACTATTCAATTTAACAAAACCAGAATAAATAAAAAATCAATATATTAGCATCAGGTTGAATATTTTAATATTAAATTTGGTTTACTTTTAGTTGCCTCTTATTTAAATTTATTTATTGATTTTAATTGCTCTTTACCCACATAAGTTTGAAATTTAAATGCATATATTTATTTCTGATTTTCTTTAAAATAAAATCTACACTTCATCATATCTTTTTCAAATCACCTTAACAGTTAAGTTATGTACATGACCTTTCTCTAACAGAATGAGCTAATTGAATGTGTTTATTATATTTTTCTAAAATAATTATTTTTTATTAATATTTTAAATATTTTTTTATTTTAGTATTTAATTGGATATTGATTTTCTATAAAATATCTCAAAAATATCAAACGGTAAGGAAAATGATCAAAAATTGAAAACAAAATAATATCAAACAGTAATTGATGATTTTAGACATGTTTCTTATGGGTAGATAATAAATTTATTAAAACTACTATAAATAAAAATAGTATTAAACAATGTCTTTAATTTATGATAAATTTAAATTTTAATATCATTCATTATGTTTTAATATGTTATAGTATTAATAAATATAAGTAATATATTATAATTTTTAAATAATAAAAATAAAATATATTAAAATAAATATAAGTAATATATTATAATTTTTAATTAATAATTTTAAAATATATTATAATTATGTTTTCTTATGTATTTAAATTTTTTTAATATGCATTATTTATAGAATTAGAAATTGAGTTATATATAATTATTGATGATAAATAGCGAGTAATGGTGCATTAATTATACAATAAGATATCACATTTTGGAATAATTATATCTAAACTATAATATAAGAAAATTTTTATTTTTGATTAAAATTTTTTTATATAAGTTAAAATACTACTGTTATAAATAGGGACAACTATAATTTTGATTCAAATATTTTTATATAGAAAAAAATATTATTCTTATAAACTGGCACAAGTTTAATTTTGATTAAAATTTTTTGATTTACGAAAGAAATACTATTGTTATAAACGAGCACAACTTTAATTTTGAGTCAAATTTTGTTATATACGAAAAAAAAATTCTATTGTTATAAACGGACACAACTTTAAATTTGATTCAAATTTTTTTATATAAGATAAAATACTACTGTTATAAACGGGGACAACTATAATATAATACTACAGAGTCATCTTAACATGCTGCTTATAATCTCAACACGTTACAAAATAAATTATTAAATTCTTTTTCTTTAAAATAAAATATTATTGTAAGTATTTAATTATAAATATTCTATACAAATTGAATAAATTATTAAATTCTAATTCTTTAAAATTAAATATTATTGTAAGTATTTAATTATAAATATTCTATAAAAATTGAATAAATTGAATAAAAAAGAGTGTAAAATTTGTAACATTTTTTTAACCTAAAGTTTTATAAGGACAATTTCTTCATTTTAAATTTATAAAATTATAAAAGTTAATATTTTTAACAATCGACTATTTTACTTAATTGACGTCTAAAAAATAAAAATTCATCAATAGACAAATAAAATGTTGGCCTTGTTTATGATGATAGTATTCTGGAAATTGGCAGGAAAGTCACAGTGATAGGCCGTCAGTGATGCATGGTTTTCAGATGTGTTTTTGGATGAAACATTAGTGTGTTGACTTGAAGAGGTCCATCATGGTTGGTAAGGAAAAAGATGATAGCAGGAGGTTGCGTGTTAACCAGTGAGTAGTATGGAAACTTGCGGTTGTGTTCTGGATAGCTTGAGTTTTGAATTGTGACGAATCGCAAACGATTTGAAATTCCTTGATGGTATTAAGACTATGGAAATCTTGAAAAAACCCTTAGGTGTGGATGTAATATTCGAGAGTTCTTTTGGGTTGGTTGTTGTTACATGTGGGGATTTAAGGAATTTGGACTATTAAGAGAAGAAATTGTGTATGGATTATTAACAGTTGAATAAGGTAATGACTGAGAATAAGTGTCCACTTTCAGGAATAGATAACTGGAATGGTTTGGCTGAGTTTGAGTGAAATTGCAATTGTTTGGAATGTTTGATAAGAGTGGTGAATTGTGTGAGTTGAGGCTTTGATCGATTTAATGTGACTGGTTATGTTTGTTATCATCGGGATAGGCTGTTATTTACTCGGTTAAGTTTGTATGTGAGTAACCAGTTGCCCAGTGAAAAGTTTTGCAAAAGCTTTAAGAATTTATATCTTTTGGAATTTGGTTGGACATTACAACGTACAGTGATGTTATTTGGTGTTAGTAATGCGTCTGTAATATTGTGGGGTAGAGGAATCGTATCTTCCATATTTAATTGGATAAGTTCGTAGTGGTTTTGATTGAGGATATTCGGATCAGTTATAAACTCAGAGGAAGAACAGGTAGAGTGTTTGAGATTTGAATTACAAGTGTTGAAAAGAGACGAAGTGTTATGCTAAGTTATTCAAGTGAGAATTTTGGTTGAAAAAGGTTAGTTTTCTTGGATATGTTATTTCAGATGGGAGTATGGCTAATGGATCCATCGGAAGTAGATGTAGTTCTACAATGAGAGGCTCTGAAGTTGGTTAAGAAGATTAGAATCTTTTTGGACTTTTAGTTGGTTATTACCGGAGGTTGTGAAAGGTTTTTCCAAGTTAGCATTTTCTTTATGACAGATGACTTGTAAAAGGTAAGTCGTTTGCTTTGGATGTTCGTTGTGAGGAAAGTTTGAGAGGGTTAAAGTAGAATTTATCTACGGCTTCAATTTTGATTCTGTGTGATCCTACCAAACCGTTGGCGAGGTATTGCGAGGTGTCTTTGATGAGTTTAGTCAGGGTGTTAATGCAAGATGGTTAAGTCGTGGCTTATGCTTTACGACAATTGAGGATTCATAGAAGGGCCTATACTATTCTGGATTTGGAATTGGTTGCGGTTGTATTGTGTTGGAATAATTGGAGGTATTATCTTTATGGTTCTAGGTTCGCGGTATTTGGTAATCACAAGAGTTTAGAGTATTTGTTTGGTCTGAAGGAATAGAGTATGAGACAACGAGGATGGTTAGAATTCGTGACGAGTTATGAATTTGGCTTGGATTATCCTTCGGGAAAAGCTAAGGTTGTGCCTGATGAGTTAAGTCGAAAGTTTTGATACATGGTTGTTTTGATGGTCAGAGAATTAAAATTATTTAAGCAGTTCAGAGACTTGGGTCTGGTGTGTGAGATAACGCAGGAGAGTGTGATGTTGGGAATATTCAAGTGAACAGTGATTTTTGTCAAATTTGAGAAAGAGTTAGACTTTGGACGTGAGATTGGTAGACTTGATAATTTCGAGTAATCAGAGTGTGCAGCGGAAGCGTGATGTGGCACATTTTGTATTTGTGTGTGGGACTGGTAAGAGTTCATAGGTTGAACATTGGAAACATGTAGGAATGATGAGACCATTGGACATTTCAGAATGGAAGTATTAAGTGAAAAGTTTAAATATTATTCACGGGCTACTATGTAGATGGATGTTTTGGTTATATGTTTGATTGGGGAATCGTAGCATTGTTGTAATATTGTTGTGTGGCAAGGATGTTGGTATTGTGGTTACGTAGAGGTTGTTGAAAGTTGTTGTGTCGTGGAACTTTAGGTTCTTGTTTGTGTTGTTGCCTCGTTTCCATCGGGTTGGTTCGAGTGCGTGTAGCTAATTCCTGTGTGTGTTCGTAACTTGGGTATTCTTTGAGTCGTGAGTTGGTCGTCAAGTGCATTGTATGGGCTTTGCATCTTGTCGTTGTAGTTGTCGTCGTTGTGGTGTCGTTGTGGTAGCTGTTGTTAGCAAGGTGGGTTGTCAGTTTTTGTTATTCGTGGTGTGCCTTTGGTAGGCCTGATAGTTTGTTAGTCGGCTGCGAAAGTCGTATCCCGAGTGTTCGTATCAGTATATTTTCGAGGACGAAAATGTCTAAGTGGGGGAGAGTTGTAACGCCCCAGTTTTTGCTAGATTTATTTAATCGAGTCGATTTAATTATTTTCATTTTTATATTATTTTATTCTTGACTTTTATTTGGCAATATATTATTTTTCATCGTTATTATGTTTTATCGCGTTTTGAGAGCGTTTGCGAGATATTTGAGAGTAGGGGTATTTTAGTCTTTTTGTTGGGTTAATTTTCATAAAATAGAAAGTGGAGAGAAAAAGAGAGAAAAGAAAGGGAAAAGAAGAGAAAGAAAAAGAGAAGAGAGAAAGGAAGAGAAGGGAAAAAGAGGAGAAGAGGAAAATCGAGAATTCATCCGTTTCAAGCGCGATTAATCAGGTAAGGGTGAGAAGTTTCAATTATATCTTGCTTATGTATGTATATGTGTTGTTTGTGTAATTGTTTTGGTTGTTTCACAACTTTTTCTCTAATTGATAAATTAATGAATAATTGATAGAAATCGATGTTTTCGCGGTTGAAACTCGATATAAACTGCGTAGAATACTTGTTGATTATGTTTGGGACATGTTTGGGTTGATATATTGTGATTTGGAAGTGTTTAGATGAGATTTGGAGAGGTTTTGGGGTGAAATTCGTAACAAAAATGATGCAGGAAAAATTCTGGGTTTTGCTGCCCATACGCGTATAGGACAGGGCAATACACGTATGGGGTAGGGCAATACGCGTATGGCAAGGAAGGAAAGTAGGCAATATGCGTATGGGGCTGAGAAATACACGTATGGCTCGGGGCAATACACGTATGGCCCGGGGCAATACGCGTATAGCCAGCAAGGGTGCAGAATGTTGTCTTTTCGCGATTACTTTTCTTGTTAAGTCCGTAACTTTTTATCTGATTATCCGTTTTGAACATTCTTTATATCGTTAAAAAGATAATGAAATGTTCTTTCTTATTAAAATGATTTCGAGATTGTTGGATGATTTAATTATGTCGGGAATTTGAAAATGTGTCATTTTGTCAACTTTTACCGTTTTAACAGTGTGTATTTGATGTGTTATCATGCGATATGCCTTGGATAGATATAGTATGATTTGTGTGCTGTCGTATGATGTAAATGCATGTGTTTAAATGTTGTGATGATGGTTTGTGGCCCGATGGCAAATAAATGCATTGTTTTTGGCTTGATTGCAAAACATGATTATTGTTTATTGAGATGGTTGCATATATGTGTGCATTTGAATGTCATGAGTCATTGTATGCCAAGAATCATGATATGCATTCTTGTGATGTCGTGTGCCCTAGTGGGTGTGAGCGACGAATCGATTCCAGAGGGGATCCGCTATAACATCGTGTGCCTTAAAAAAACAAGAGGACCTAAAGCGATGATTATAGACCATCGTGTGCCTTATACAAAGAGGACCTAAAGTGATCGGATCGTGTGCCTTATACAAAAAGGACCTAAAGCGATCCATAAACGTCGTTTGCCTTAAAAAAATAAGAGGACCTAAAGCGAAGGGGAACATCGTTTGCCCAACGGGGTGTTACATGAGTAATCCTAAGTAACAAGCGATGATTCTAATAGTTCCTAAGTGAACTAGTGTTGTGATGATGGATGGAACGGTATCGCATATGCATTACATAGAGTCATTGTGTCGGTCTCTGTGCATTTGTATAAATCATGAATGGATTGATTATGTGTTGATATTATGTTTGAATTGGTGAATTGATGTGCATATGTGATATGCATTGGTTGTGGATAATAGGTTTTATGCATAGACATATGTTATGTGATGTGGTGGGGTGTTTCCATATGTTATGACTTTGGTGTGCCTTATGTGTAAAATACGTGATTATGTTGGTGTAATTGATATATGCTATGTGTATTATTACGTGATGCTTGTGGTGAGAATAATTATGCATGTGAATTATATGTGTTTGCATATTATTATGCAATCTTGATTTAGTTGTTATTTCTCACCCTTCTGCTGTGGTTTGTTGCTCTATGAGGCAATTGCAGATTAGTAGTCTTGGAGGCTTTTGTGAAGATTAGTTCTCCGTCCTTTGTCGGTCTATCTGCTCTGATACATAACACGGGAGTCGGGGAATGTTGTAGATATATATGTATACATTTGTTCAATATATTTTGTATTACTTTTGTATATACATTTTGATGTTCTAAAATGATTTATTTTGTAAAACAAGTCATTTATGGATCTTTCCACTTTATTCCATAATTGAACTTTCCTTTTATATGGAAAGAATTTCCCTTTGAGGTGATTCCATTTTGTGTTATGTATTTAAATGTTATGAGCAGGGATTGTGTTTTCTTTCATTTATTGTGGCATCCTTGTTTCTGTCAGAAAAATAAATTTTTATTCACTCTGATTTAATTATGTATTATTTATTCGCGATGGGAAATAGGGTGTTACAGTGTGTGTTTGAATCTCTTCGTGCAAAGACTTGAACCGTTCCTCTTGAGCTGTGGTAAACCGTTGTTGTTCGAGTTGCATGGTCCTCATGAGTTCAAGAATATCCTCATTGTTTTGTTGCGGAAGCGGAGGAGATGGAGGAGTATAATAGGAGTCTTGATAATCCAATCCTTGAGTTGATGGCATATAGTTAGAACCAAGAGTGGTCCAGCCAGTATATTGCCACTGACCCCAACCTTGGTCAATCTTAGCTTCCATTGGAGAAGATTGAGGCATGTAAGTACCTGTATGGTGCCATTGATTCCAGCCTTGGTCTTCCTCAGACACCATGGCAGATGAGTGATGCATCCAAGCACTATTATCCTTAACACCAGTATCTATTTGATTTGCTTCTTCATCTTCACTTTGTTCTTCTTCGTCTTCGCTTTGTTCTTCCTCTTCTTCTTCTTCCTCTTCTTCTTCTTCTTCCTCACTTTCATCAGATTCCTCCAAAACTGTGGTGTTTGATTTCACAACAAACTTATACCTTTTATCTTTGATATCCCAAATGTATCCCATCATAGTCAATGTCTTTTGGCTGAACTCTTCATTGGAGGTGAGCAATTTATACGGGATACCAAGAACACGAATCTCTGCATGGTTGATCAAAGTTTAAATGAATGAGGCGTAGGATAACGCGGTCCCTCTACCAGAATCACGTAGGGCGTACATCCTATTTGCAAAGTAATAAGGCCAGCTAATCCTTATTTTCTTCTTCCGAATGTACATCAAGTGTATCTCAGGCTGATCGACCCTAGAGTAGCCGCCCTTCTTGGGTCGAAGAATGTGTGAAACAATCCATTGTAGGATCATGTCAACAGGATTTAATTTCCCAGTTGTCACTGATTTAGGAAACAAGTCGCTCTCCACAACCTGATCAGAATCTGGTTTCTTCAGCATCGAATTCAATGCTTTCTTAAAATCATAACCCTGAACAGTGCTTGTATCAGTTGCAAGTTCTGCAGGTGCAGCATTAAGCAAATGCATATTGAACAAATCCCTCCAAGTAGAGTCATTGATAGCAACAAACTTATTTCCTAGCTTGCAATTAAACATGTAACCCTCAAACTTGCCCATTAAACCAGAATAGAAAATTCGAACCAAATCCTCATTATATTTGATAGGGTTAAATAAGTATTAGGTCCCTGAAAATAACCCAACATTCAAGTTTGGTCCCTATAAATATTTTCTTCAAGGTTTGGTCCTCCTAAAGTTTTCTGTTTGTAACTGTAGTCCCTCCCGTTAGTTTTCACTAACGGAAGATGACCTGGCGTGCCACATGTGTAACCATTCCTTGCCAATTGTGTTTTATTTCATTGACCAGACAAGGACCAAACTTGAATGTTGGGTATTTTCAGGGACCTAATACTTATTTAACTATTTATCTTCAATTTACTAAACTATGTCCTGAGGAGTGCCATACAACTCTTCGATTGCATTTCCTACACCGGCAATGCTTGACAAGATTTTTTGGCAGAAACTAGCATCAATCATCAGTGGATCTGACGAGTAGTCGAGAACCACCTTGTCTTCTTCATCCATTGGCACACTGTTCAGAAAGAAAACTTAGTTAACCACTACAGATAGCATGATATAGAATACAAAACGATTACTTCAAAGGGTTGAATCTTCATACAGAAACTGAGAACTGCTAGAGAGGCTAGAAGCTCTAAAGAATAGATTTCGTTTATAATAATTGAAATATAAACCGAATGTATGTAGTATATTACTAAGGACAAGGTATGATGGATACATTCATGTTTAACTTGTTTGGAATATGATGTCTGCATCTTTGATATAATGTTTACCTCAATTTCATATTTTATTACAAGGGTAAAGATATTACTGAAAGCCACGTAATTAATATAAATTAAACATGTGGTTACATTAGTTCATCAAATTTTATTAGTTCTACAAAGGCTGCTCATTGAAGAATAGATGTCAAAGTTTACCTGTCTAAAGACCATCACCTGCATAACCTTCGAGATCTTCACCATTGGAATTAGATCGAAAAATGATTGACCTTCTTATAAATAGCCCAATAGGTTTGCTAGGATAACCCAAGACCTAATAAACCCCAGAACAATCAGCAAATAATGGAAAATTATAAGAACATATGCAGTACTGGTGAAGGTAATTCCATACATCAACTATGGTGTTATAATACAACCCATAATTGTGAGGATATCTGAAAATATCTCGCCACATCATTATTCTATTTCTATCATAAAATATATTAGTACCTTAGACTACCACTTTAAAATATTTTATGTATTTGTTTATTTTCATGATGTGTTTTCCTTATTTGATAGGGATTGAGAAACTATTACAAGTATAGATACGGATGAGTAGCATTCGAAATGTCATGTGCATTACTGTCAATATAATGTTATTATTTCTCAGTATTGTTCTCGTCCCTCTTGCCCAAATAGACTGGCCCTCTAACTTCAAAAATAATCATTACAAGAATGATAACAAGCACCAAACACAAACAACACTAAAAAAGATGCTATAAAAAAGTTACCTGAGGAGAATTCAAATCATGTTTTTTGCAGATAAAACTCAAAGCACGGCCGGGATAATGACGCGCGGTAAAAAGATTAAGGCAGTCTTGGTTGTCTTCAAATTCAACTTTAGCCCATGAAGAGCTATGAACCCATAACAGAAAATTTGTTGGTTTATTATTCAAATTTTTAAAACCACCACATACGGACAAAGGAGCTAGTTCTCATCCACAGGTTAGACTTCATTTCCTATAACATTTGTGTTACATTTTTTCCCTCATGTTAGCTACCAAGCATTCACATGTTTAACGACATGAATCTCCACCATTAAGTAGGTCCTATCTCAAAACTTCTAGGTTCCACATTAATTGGTGCTCCAATAGCATGAATGTTGCCAATATTAAATAGGATTGTTTGTCTGCATTCAACACCAGTGATGGAAATAACGCTGGTATATTATTTATGATGAATTATAACTGAACTAATATAGAGACTGAAATTAGTTAACCGTAAAAGTTAGCATACTAAAATTGTGTGGGGGGAGGATGAAACATGAGATGGAACAAGGCACGCCATTGGCAGATATTGATGTTGCATAAATTTTTACACTAGCGTATTAATTGCAGGTGAGAACAATTATTCAGCTTATTAAACTGTGATCATAAATTTAGCCCATGGAAAACTTTTGACGTTTGTTTAGAAGACTCATAGAACCACAAGAGAGACTAGACTAAATGGAGGGTGGTGGATAGTTTAGTAAATTGAAGATAAATGGTTAAATAAGTATTAGGTCCCTGAAAATAACCCAACATTCAAGTTTGGTCCCTGTCTGGTCAATGAAATAAAACAGAGTTGGCAAGGAATGGTTACACATGTGGCACGCCAGGCCATCTTCCGTTAGTGAAAACTAACGGGAGGGACTACAATTACAAACGGAAAACTTTAGGAGGACCAAACCTTGAAGAAAATATTTATAGGGACCAAACTTGAATGTAGGGTTATTTTCAGGGACCTAATACTTATTTAACCCTATTTGATATCACATTCCAAAAAATTTATGAAGTTTTGAAAATCCAACAACTCTATAACCTCTTCTATATGCATACGCTCAGCAGTACGATGATAGTAAACAAATTGCTTTATAATAGACCATTTACTCAACTTTTTCTCATATAGATCAACAAATTCATCAAAGACAAGAGAGGAAAGTGTTACCAGTGGATTGAGAGGAGGTTGAGAAGGACCTGCTTGAGATGGAGGTTCTCTTGTGACTCTTTTCCGGGTGATTCTTCGAAAAGCCATTGATAGTGATGCTAGAGAAGGATGAACAGTAACTGATTTCTTTCAATGTTGTGTGAAACCCAAATGTGATTGGTAGAAGATGTGGAGTTAAGGTTTGTTTATAGGGGATTTAGGGAAGAGGAGGAGATGAGAAGAATTATGCAATGACTTGATACAATGAACATGCTATGTTAATGACACATAAAAAGCATAAAAAACAATTAAATGGGTCAAATAACCGCGTGAAGCCCAAGAGTTTTTCAGAATATGTCAACGAACGGTCGACCGCTTGGTCTGTGTGCATCGACACACACTGTGATATTTTCTATAATCTTGAAAGGAAGAGCTTTGAGTCGACCAAAGAGTCGACCTGAGCATTCCAGCCTTTAAATATGAACAAACCACTAATGGAGAGTCGACCGGAGTCATGATTAGGTCGACTCAAACAGTAAATTAATGCAAAAGTCATATAAATGTGTCATTTAGGTAGTAATGTTGAATAAATAAGAAGCCAATACAATCATCAAACATTTAAATGGATAGAATATGCTTAAATGTGCAATAAACATCATTTTTAACACTCAGCATGGTACATTTACTCAAGAGAAACTTATGAAGTGAAACTATATTACCTTGATCATGATTGACAATGAATACCCTCACATATAGCTCAATAATTCTTTAGATAGTTAGTTAGAAACACAAACAAGCACAAATATATATATGGAGAGCAAGTGTATTGAGAAATTATCATGCACGATCCGAGATGTCGAGAACGCCTAGTTCCCTAAGGATGTGAAAGAAAGGCTATGTAGCTAGTCATTTTGTAAAGATGTCAGCAAGTTGATTTTTAGTATCAACATGCTCAAAGGCCACATCACCTTTCTCTACATGATCCCTAAGGAAGTGATGACGTATTTCGATATGCTTGGTGCGTGAATGTAATACGGGGTTCTTAGTTAGGTTAATAGCACTAGTTATGAGCAAGCCTTTAAGTTTTTGTATGATAGCAAATTATGTTATAAATGCAAATTGTGTGATATGCATGGTTAGTTGGTATATACATATGATTTCATACCTATACTATGTTTAAAAGACAAGGCAAATTGATACATATCATCATTAAAATCATAAAACAATTTTCCTTATGTATGTATCGATACATGTATGCCTTGCATCGACACATTCCTTTGGTATATTCACAAAAACAATTTTGCTTCAGTATGTATCGATTCATACGACACTTGTATCGATACATGCTCCTTTGTAATTGGGATATGTATCGATTCATACGACACTTGTATCAACACATGCTCCTTTGTAAACGGGCTATATATCGACTCATACGCATCATGTATCGATGCATGATTTACTGCACATTCTGGAATTTAACAGTTACAGTATGCATCGATGCATACAACCATGTGTCGACTCATGTATGCATTATACTCACTATGCATCGACGCATACGACTCTTGTATCGATACATAAAGTTGTTTGTTGCTTTTAACGTTTTCTGTTTTCATATATAAGTGTCATGACAGTTCAGTTTGATGATAAGAATTCGCAAGTGTGAAAATTGAGCAATCAAAGCAAAAGGCAAGTTTGGTGTGCATAAATTGTGAGCAGCTTTAGAGACCTGAAAGATACTTTGTCTTCATCATCTTCTCAATCTCTTTAATTCAAGAACATCAACACATAATCATTTTTGTTCTTCGAATTAAAGGATCTTCGAGATAACGTTCAGTGGTACGATCAAGGATCTAGCTGAGTTGAAGATTCAAAGGGGGTTTCGAGGAAAAACCATCTGGTTTGTCCTTCAAGAACGGGTGTGTTCTTGAGGGTTTGTTAGTCACGATTGCAGAACATATTCAGCCGCAGCGTAGGGGTTTAGAAATTTGGATATTTCGCAAACAGGTCGTGGAACCGGTGAATTGTTTGCATTTCTTGCAGGGTAAATTCTTGATCAAGCTCAGATCAAGTGCAGGTTCATACAATAGGAAGATCTTGGGGTTTAGATTTCTGGATTTGTATTGTAACCTTGTAAACAACGAATTCAGCATTATTGATATAACAGGTCTCAATTTCAGTTTTGAAATTGAGAGGGAGACGTACCCACCCGCGAGGACGAAAGTGGGGAACTTCCTTACCAAATCTCTGCGTATCGTATTCTATCTTTATCTCTTTACGTTTTCAACAATTTTGTGATTCGTTTGGTGTGTTATGTATTAAAGTTTCAAGATACAATAGTGGTACGAAAACCTTTGTCAAAATCACTATTATTGTTAATCGTTGAATGCATACACGCCAAGTGTTTGACAAAATTGTTTGCTGTGTTTTAGTTCATTGGAAATAGCCTTTGTATGATAAGTGCATTTGAGTTGATTCTAATCTGGTGTTAATAAATCTTTGTCATCCTAATAAATCCAGCATAAACTCGTGTGTCCGGTTTTCTAGTAGCTGGTCCAGAATAGACGGAAGTCGATTCGGGATCATAATTTTCCGCTAACTCTGATCTACTTTTAAATCCTTGAATTTCAAGGAGGTGATCTATTCACCCCCCCCCCCTCTCGATCACTAGCCACACCGTCTACCAAGTGGTATCAGAGCCTGGTTCGCTAGTGCTTTGTGGCTACTTGTAACGATATGGATTCTGAACCAAAGGGGGCGTATAATAGAGCGCCTGTTTTTAACGGTGAAAATTATGGCTACTGGAAAGACTGCATGCGAGTTCATATAAATTCTGTGGATAGGAATGTGTGGGCTGCCATTCAAAATGGTCCTTTTCAAATTACTATGAGAAATGAGGCTGGCGCCATAGTTCCTAAACCAGAAGATGATTACGATGAGAAAGATGAGAAAAAGTGGTCGAGTGATTGGAGAGCTCGAAATATGCTAATTTCAGCACTTAGTGCTGATGAGTATTACAGGGTATCCCATTGCTCGACAGCTAAAGAAATGTGGGATGCTTTAGAAATTACCCATGGGGGTACTACTGAAGTAAAACAGTCCCGTATTAACACACTTAATCAAGAGTTCGAGCTCTTTCGCATGAAACAAGGAGAATCTATCTCTGACATGCAAAAGAGATTCGTTCATCTCATAAATCGGTTGAATGCACTTGGGAAACCTGTTTCCAATGAAATAGCTACTAATAAAATTCTGAGATGTCTGAGCAGGGAATGGCAACCTAAAGTAACAGCTATTAAGGAAGCCAACGACCTCACGACGCTTACGATTACAATTTTATTCGGCAAGCTGGAAGAACATCAGCAAGAACTAGAAAGTCTCGAAATATTTGAGAAAAAGAGTAAAAAGGAAAAGAATAAAGACAAAGAGAATGAGAAGAAGCCAATAGCTCTTGTGGCCTCTAACTCAAAGTCCTCACAAAAAGAGCAAAGCGACAATGATTCAAGTAGTGACGAAGATTCGGGTGATGAAGAAATGGGACTTTTTGTTAGGAGATATAATAGATTCATTCGAAAGAATGGAATCCAGCATTCCGACAAAAATCTCATTAAGTTTCGAAGACAATCTATAGAGTCAAAACAGGAAGAGAATAAGAAGCATAGAATAAAAGGATCTTGTTTTAATTGTGGGAAATCTGGACATTATAAAACAGAATGTCCTATGAAGAAAAAGGACAAACGAAAAGCTCCACCAAAAAGGTCAAATAAACAAAGAAGAGCTTATATTGCATGGGAAAGTGATAGTGATTCATCAAGCTCACAAAGTTCAAATGATAGTGATGAGACAACAAATCTGTGTCTTATGGCTCACACCAAAAATCAGTCCCACCACAAGAAGAAAATCAACGATAAGAAAGTAAGACAGCCTACTATAGTAATGTTTCTTCTATGTCTTTTTCTGAATTGAAAATAGCTTTTGAAAAACTGCATAACGAAGCTGTAGATGCTTTTAAAAGATTATCTTCCGATAAACAAATTTTTTCATTCTTGGAAGGTAAAGTATACAAAGCTGAAAAAGATTTAGAAAGCTTGAAAGCTAGTATTGCAGAAAATTCAAAAGATATTAATTTTAACGGATGTAGTAAAGTTAGGTATTGTGAAGCTTGTCATATTTAGCAACAAGAGGTTAAAACTCTTAAAGTCAAATTGGATAAAGCTTTACAACCCAAGGTTACTTATGCCATTGATTCTAGGTTGTTTAAGAAATCATTAAATCCACCATATGCAAAATACTCCTTTATTCCAAAGGATTTAATGACCAAAAATAAACAAATGCATCATCATGGCTTATGTCACTATTGTTGTCGTGCTGGTCATACCATTGAAAATTGCAAGTTTAGGAGATTTCTTGTTCCTAAAGGCATTTATCAATGGAAGCCTAAAGGCAACCATGTTACCATTTACCCACATGGACCCAATGAAAATTGGGTACCTGTTTCTCTCTTTTGATATTGTAGGATGAGTGTCTTGCATCCGTAAATAGAAGATGGTTTCTAGACAGCGGGTGCTCAAGGCACATGACGGGTGACATATCGCTTTTTATAGACTTCAACGCAAAGAAGAAGGGATATGTTACTTATGGAGACAATAACAAAGGAGCTATACTTGGCAAAGGTAGTGTAGGTAACCCCTCTACCACTACTATTTCTGATGTCCATCTAGTAGAGGGTCTTAAACACAATTTGTTAAGTATTAGTCAATTGTGCGACAAGGGTTACAAGGTTTCTTTCACAAAAACTTGCTGCATAATTGAACATACTGAACAGAATGTTGTGTTTAAGGGTGTAAGAGTAAACAACATCTATATGCTTGATCTTTTTGATGTACCTTCAACAAGCTCTAAGTGTCTAGTTGCCTTGAATGATGATTCTTGGCTTTGGCACAGACGCTTAGCGCATGTTAATTTCGATTTGCTTAACAAGGTTGTATCTAAGGATCTAGTAGTCGGTCTTCCAAAAATAAAATTTTCAAAAGACCACCTATGTGACGCGTGCCAAATAGGAAAGCAAACAAGGATATCTTTTAAATCCAAAAATGTAATTTCAACTTCACGTCCCCTTGAGCTTCTCCATATGGATCTCTTTGGACCTTCTAGGACAAAGAGTCTAGGTGGAAATTATTATGGTTTAGTAATCGTTGATGACTATTCTAGATTCACTTGGACTATATTCCTTCATAGCAAAGATGAAACTTTTTCCGCTTTTAAGAGTTTTGCAAAACTGTCCCAAAATAAAATGAATTCTAAAATAGTTACAATTCGAAGCGATCATGGAGGAGAATTTCAAAACTATCTCTTTGATAAGTACTGTGATAAGTATGGTATTGAGCATAACTTTTCAGCTCCTCGAACCCCACAACAAAATGGCGTTGTGGAGCGCAAAAATCGCGTTTTAGAAGAGCTGGCAAGAACAATGCTAAATGAGGGTGGATTACCAAAATATTTTTGGGCTGATGCAGTTAGCACAACTTGTTATGTTCTAAACAGGATTCTAATTTGCCCTATTTTAAATAAAACCCCTTATGAGCTTTTAAAAGGTAGAAAGCCAAACTTGTCACATCTTCACGTATTCGGTTGTAAGTGTTTTGTTTTGAATAATGGTAAGGAAAAACTTGGGAAGTTTGATGCAAAAGCGGATGTAGGTATTTTTCTTGGTTATTCACAATCAAGTAAAGCATGTAGAGTGTATAATAAGCGTTTACTTTCTGTTGAAGAATCTGTTCATGTCTCTTTTGATGAGTCTTATCCGAAAAATGTCGGAAAAGGTATTTCTTTTGATGACACAGGTATATCTACAGAAGACATACTCAAAGAAGCTGTTTCAGAAATTGATCAGTCCAAAACAGAAGACAATGAGGAGGAGGAAGATACCAGTCATGTAAAAGATAAGGAAGAAGGACAAGCTGAAGTGAATGATCTTCCACCAGCTTGGAGATCTTCAAAAGACCATCCTATTGACAACATCTTGGGAGACATTTCAAAGGGAGTAATGACTCGTTCTAGGATAAGTAATTTCTGCTCTCACTTCACTTTTGTTTCACAAGTAGAACCTAAAAATGCCAAAGAGGCCTTGATTGATGAATTTTGGCTAATGGCCATGCAAGAAGAGCTTAATCAATTTAAAAGAAATGACGTTTGGGAACTTGTTCCTCGTCCGCAAGATCATCATATCATAGGTACTAAATGGGTTTTTAGAAATAAGCTTGATGAAAACGGAGTGATAACTAGGAATAAGGCACGTTTAGTGGCACAAGGGTATAACCAAGAGGAGGGCATAGATTATGAGGAAACTTATGCTCCAGTTGCTCGCCTCGAAGCTATACGTCTCTTGCTTGCTTATGCATGTTCTAGAGATTTTAAGCTTTACCAAATGGACGTAAAGAGTGCGTTTCTAAATGGTGTCCTAAATGAAGAGGTATACGTCTCACAACCTCCTGGTTTTGAGAATGCTGAATATCCAGATTATGTTTACAAATTGAAACGAGCTTTGTACGGTCTTAAGCAAGCCCCTCGGGCTTGGTATGAAAGACTTAGCAAATTCCTACTTGATCATGGATATTCAAGAGGTAAAGTGGATACCACCCTCTTCATTAAACACAAGGGAAAACACATTCTTTTAGTTCAAGTTTATGTAGACGATATAATTTTTGGTTCAACTAACATACACTTGGTCGAAGAGTTTTCAAAAGTTATGCAGTGTGAATTTGAAATGAGTCTTATGGGGGAGCTAAATTTCTTCATCGGTCTCCAAATAAAGCAGCTTGATGAGGGTACAGCTGTGAGTCAAACAAAATACTGCAGAGAGCTGCTCAAGCGCTTTGGAATGAACGACTCAAAATCAATAGACACACCTATGCCTACCAACGGAAATCTAGATAAAGATGAGCACGGTAAGAGTGTAGATGTCAAACAGTATAGAGGTATGATTGGGTCTCTCTTGTATCTTACTGTGTCAAGACCTGACATCATGTTTAGTGTCTGCATGTGTGCACGATATCAATCGAATCCTAAGGAGTCACACTTAAAAGCTGTCAAGCGAATATTTAGATATCTTCATGGAACATCTAAATATGGGCTCTGGTATTCCAAAGGAAGCAATTGTAGCTTAGTAGGTTACGCCGATTCTGATTTTGCTGGCTGCAAATCAGATAGGAAAAGTACTAGTGGTACATGTCACTTATTTTCAAACTCTTTGGTCAGTTGGCATAGAAAGAAACAGGTGTCTGTCGCATTGTCAACTGCTGAGGCTGAGTACGTTGCAGCCGGTAGCTGTTGCGCTCAGATCTTGTGGCTAAAGCAACAACTACAAGATTTCAATATCCAACTCAAACGTATTCCAATAAAGTGTGACAACACTAGTGCTATAAATCTTACTAAGAATCCTGTTTTACACTCACGCACTAAACACATAGAGATTAGGCATCACTTTCTTCGCGATCATGTTGAAAAAGAGGACGTTGTATTTGAGCATGTTGATACTAAAAACCAACTTGCTGACATTTTTACTAAACCATTAGGAACAGAACCGTTCTTCAACATTCGTCGTGAATTGGGGATTTTAGATCTCTCCTCATCGATGTCTTAAGCATGTTGGTCCTTATTTATATATGTCTCACGTTGGTTGTTAAGCTTTGTTTTTAGACCTCACTCAGACTTCATAAGGTTACGTCAACAGAGGTAATATTATTCCTTTCTAAAATCTCTTTGGAACTTTGTAATTAGTGTATGGTAGAACAAATTCTTTAAGATCGTTTATATGTATTTCATTGCATATGTTGTTTGAACATTAACCTTTGATTCATGAATTATACTTGAGCATCATCATCATGACATAATTCATACTGCATTGACTCAAGAGTTGTTAACAGGTTTCTATGCTCAACAGGTAGTCACAAATTAGTTAAACCAGAGTTTAGCATCAGTATGTATCGATGCAACAAGTGCATGTGTCGACACATTGGAGTTTCCGGTCGATACATTCGTGATATGTGTCGATTCATGTCTTTTGATTTCAAATTTTTCAAAAATTATTTCAGTATGTGTCGATGCATCCGTGCTTTGGGTCGACACATAAGACCTTCTCAAAACCAATTAAGTCGTGAAATGAATCGATCCATATCCCCTTGTGTCGACACATACTGATACTTTTATAATAAATCCTGGTATCATGGACAGATTCAGAAGTGTTGAAGTTCAGAACCGGTTCCGGCGATACAGTTTCATGGGCCATAATCCTGATGAGATGCCTCCTCCGCCGCCTCCACCAAGCTTCAGAGATCCTGACAGAGATGATGAGGAGTCTTGTGGAGGCCATAACCCGTTTTAAGCTAGCATCATGTCATTGCATTACATTTCATTTCATCATCATGTTGCTTCAGTTTCCTTGTTAAAGTGTTCAAACATCATATGTCTTGGTTCTGCTTATGTACTTTCTTCACAATTTAATGCTTATTTTTTTAGTTCTGTTTACTTGTGTTAGTTTTGCCCTTTACTGTTCATTCTTTGTGAATGATTCTTATATGTTAAGCCTCTTTCTTGGTGATTGTGAGCTTCTATATCAATATTGCTGTCTATTGTTACACCAATTTTGCTGTATTGCTTTGGGACTGTATATTTCTTCTTTTTTATGTTGACAAAGGGGGAGAAGAAAGACAACAAGATGTTGACAGCATGCACAAACTCAGGGGGAGTGTTCTATCACACATCTTGCAAATTTGCCATCATCAAAAAGGGGGAGTTTGTGAGCAAGCCTTTAAGTTTTTGTATGATAGCAAATTATGCTATAAATGCAAATTGTGTGATATGCATGGTTAGTTGGTATATACATATGATTTCATACCTATACTATGTTTAAAAGACAAGGCAAATTGATACATATCATCATTAAAATCATAAAACAATTTTCCTTATGTATGTATCGATACATGTATGCCTTGCATCGACACATTCCTTTGGTATATTCACAAAAACAATTTTGCTTCAGTATGTATCGATTCATACGACACTTGTATCGATACATGCTCCTTTGTAATTGGGCTATGTATCGATTCATACGACACTTGTATCGACACATGCTCCTTTGTAAATGGGCTATGTATCGACTCATACGCATCATGTATCGATGCATGATTTACTTCACATTCTGGAATTTAACAGTTACAGTATGCATCGATGCATACAACCATGTGTCGACTCATGTATGCATTATACTCACTATTCATCGACGCATACGACTCTTGTATCGATACATAAAGCTGTTTGGTGCTTTTAACGTTTTCTGTTTTCATATATAAGTGTCATGACAGTTCAGTTTGATGATAAGAATTCGCAAGTGTGAAAATTGAGCAATCAAAGCAAAAGGCATGTTTGGTGTGCATAAATTGTGAGCAGCTTTAGAGACCTGAAAGATACTTTGTCTTCATCATCTTCTCAATCTCTTTAATTCAAGAACATCAACACATAATCATTTTTGTTCTTTGGATTAAAGGATCTTCGAGATAACGTTCAGTGGTACGATCAAGGATCTAGCTGAGTTGAAGATTCAAAGGGGGTTTCGAGGAAAAACCATCTGGTTTGTCCTTCAAGAACGGGTGTGTTCTTGAGGGATTGTTAGTCACGATTGCAGAACATATTCAGCCGTAGCGTAGGGGTTTGGAAATTTGGATATTTCGCAAACAGGTCGTGGAACCGGTGAATTGTTTGCATTTCTTGCAGGGTAAATTCTTGATCAAGCTCAGATCAAGTGAAGGTTCATACAATAGGAAGATCTTGGGGTTTAGATTTCTGGATTTGTATTGTAACCTTGTAAACAACGAATTCAGCATTATTGATATAACAGGTCTCAATTTCAGTTTTGAAATTGAGAGGGAGACGTACCCACCCGCGAGGACGAAAGTGGGGAACTTCCTTACCAAATCTCTGCGTATCGTATTCTATCTTTATCTCTTTACGTTTTCAACAATTTTGTGATTCGTTTGGTGTGTTGTGTATTAAAGTTTCAAGATACAATAGTGGTACGAAAACCTTTGTCAAAATCACCATTATTGTTAATCGTTGAATGCATACACGCCAAGTGTTTGACAAAATTGTTTACTGTGTTTTAGTTCATTGGAAATAGCCTTTGTATGATAAGTGCATTTGAGTTGATTCTAATCTGGTGTTAATAAATCTTTGTCATCCTAATAAATCCAGCATAAACTCGTGTGTCCGGTTTTCTAGTAGCTGGTCCAGAATAGACGGAAGTCGATTCGGGATCATAATTTTCCGCTAACTCTGATCTACTTTTAAATCCTTGAATTTCAAGGAGGTGATCTATTCACCCCCCCCCCCCCCCCCCTCTCGATCACTAGCCACACCGTCTAACACTAGTGTTATCGCAAAAAATGGGAATACGCTCGAGTTTTAAATTGAAATCAAGCAATTGTTGCTTAAGCCATAGGACTTGAGCACAATAACTGCCAACGACAATGTATTCTGCCTCGGCTGTTGACAAGGCAAAGGAAACCTGTTTCTTACTATGTCAACTCACCAAGGAATTTGCAAAAAAGTGACACGTGCCACTAGTGCTTTTCCTATCCGATTTGCACCTGGCAAAGTCGGAATCGGAATAGCCAACTAAGGAACAACCACTACCCTTAGAATACCACAACCCATACTTTAGAGTACCGGAGAGGTATCGAAGTATGCGCTTAACTGCTTTTAAGTGGGATTCCTTGGGACGGGCTTGATACCTCGCACACATGCATACACTAAACATAATGTCGCATCGTGATGCAGTAAGATAAAGAAGAGATCCAATCATACCTGTAACACCCCCATTTTAATTATTTAGACGTCTTGTGTTATTTTATTTGTGGGACCATGTTTGGGGGAGTGTTTTGAGCGCGTTTAAGGGTTGCCCTTAGTTAGGAAGGTGAGTTGGTGAGATAAAGCCTTTAGATTAATACTAATAGTGGTATAGTTAACAATAATAATAATTTAATTAATAATAGTAATATTATTATTTTATTATTATTGTTATTATTGCTATTATTATTAATTAATTTAATTAAAATTTGATTAAGAGAATTAGAAGAGTTTTAGGGAAAATAGAAAGGTTTTGGCACGTGAAACGAGGAATAGAGAACCAAGAGGAGAGAAAGAACAAGGTGTGCTAAGGCTTGATCTTCTTCCCCAATTGTCCAGATTTTCTGTAAAGATTCGAGGTAAGGGGGGAGAAACGAGTTTAATATTGGTGATTTATTCATGATAGGGTAGTGGGGAGTCCTTAACCCCGTAGGAATTTGTATGCAAACTGTTGTGTTGTTGATCTGTTGTATATGCCTGCTATGATGATGAAATCGTGCATGTATGGATTGGTGATAATATGAATTTTTGCTGTTGTTGTTGTGGTATGAACATCTGTTGCAGATCTGTTGTTTTTGGATCCAAAATTGGGAGAACGATTTGAGATTATAGACCTGTAATACATGTAGTAATTCTAGGTACAAGAGAAAAGATGAAAATTGGACCTAAAGTTCATGTAGAAACAATTATAGGACTGGTTGGAAGTGAAGAAGTATGGAAATCGTAGCAGAGTGCAGAATGGTGAGGTCTCTGGTAATTTGCGTAATGGATCTGCCCATACGCGTATGGGGCTAGGCCATACGCGTATGGGAGTGAAGGAAAGGGAGCCTTACGCGTAAGGGGGGCTTGAGGGGAGGGTTTGGCACGGCCCTCTGCCCATACTCATATGGTACGCGTATGATTGGTAAAGCAATACGCGTATGTAGATCTGAGAGTTTAAAATTGAAGGAAAATGGGTCTCTTCCCATACGCGTATGAAGTTAGGCAATACGCGTATGGCAGGGCGAGGCAGGAGGCCTTACGCGTATCAGATGGGGGAATACGCATAAGGAAGGGCGAGGGAGCAAGTCATACGCGTATGACTCAGGTCAATACACGTATGGACAGCAGTGGTGCAGAATTTCATATTTTTGCGATTTCTAGCCCGTCTTCGTATTTGAATTGCGTTCTCTTGGTTTGAGAGGTTGGGAATAGGTGCCAGGTGCTGAGATATAAGACATGGGTGATGAAAATATTAATTTTAATAATTTTAATTAATTAATTAATTAATTGGGTGTTTGGTGTGTATGAAGCAAATTACATGACGATGGTGTTGATGATATGTATGATGTGATCAGGAGGATCGTGTGCATGTATTTACGCTTGTATACATGTTTTGTTGTGCATAGTTGAGTCTTGCATATTCATGGTGTTTGGTGGGATGAATCATTGCTCAGGAGGAGTGTATGTGATTCATCTGTACTCCTATATGGAGAATGGTGGGGGATAGATCATTGCCAAGTAGGGGTGTATGTGATCTATCCAGGGTTCGATTGAATGAACCAATGAGTCGGTACCGCATGCATGGTGTCATGTTGCATTACATTATTATTTTATGTTGTTGATGATATTGGACAGTAGGTAGTGTTGGTGTGTTGTTGACTTATATATGTGAATGCTACCTTGTTATCATGTATTTATTCACCGATAATATTGAATGTGATTTCTCACCCCTTTGTTGTTGTTGTGTCTGTGCTTCTTCGAAAGTACAGATAATCCAGGTACCTAGATAGCTTGGATATTGGTGTTGCTGATCGAGTCCATAGGAGTGCTCTGATACGTAACACGGGATTTTGGGGATTTCATTCTTTTTGTTATTTGTTATTCTTTTGTTACGTATCTTTATTTTTGATGAACACTATGGTGAACCACGATTGCATGTGGAGTTTTGGTGTTATTGGCAGATTGCCGTAAATCGAATAATTGAATAAATTTTCCGCTGTTTGATTTTATTAAAATAAACGAGATTTGTTTTGTTGGCTCTTAATGTGACATTCCACTTGGTGAAAACTCTGATTTATCTTTAATACTTAGTTTATTTTTCAAAATGGGAAAGTGGGGTGTTACAATTGGTATCAGAGCAAGTCGGTCCGTCCGGCCAGGTGTTAGAGTTGAGTATGTCCTTAGAATAGGCGTTGATTTGGTGTTATGACCTTATGTTGATTGTTGAACAGTATGGCAGGAAGGAATGATGCTGCTCTTGCTGCTGCTATGCAAGCCATGGCATAGGCTGTAGAGAATGCCAATCAGGCTGGAGGTGCTCAGTTTCGTGACTTAGCACAGTTCCAGAGCAGCAAGCCGCCTACTTATGAGGGAGGTATCTTAGATCCAGAAGCTGCGCAGAAATGGCTGAAGGCTGTGGAGAAGATCTTCAGGACCATGGGATGCAGTGATTCTCAGAAGGTACGGTTTGGTACGCATATGCTGGAAGGAGAGGTTGAGGCTCGGTGTGACAATAGTCGTCAGAGATTGGAAGCTGCAGGTACTGAGATTACTTGGGCTGTGTTTCAAGCTGAGTTTCTGGAAAAGTATTTCCGGAAGACATTCGTAGTGCAAAGGAGGTTGAATTTCTGGAGCTGAAGCAGGGTGATAAGACTGTTGCTGAGTATGCCGCTAAATTTGAGGAGCTGGTTCAGTATTGTGTTCATTACAATACTGAGGAAGCTATGACTTCGAAGTGTTTGAAGTTTGAGAACGGGCTGCGTCCCGAGATCAAATTGGGTATTGCTTGTCTGAAGATAAGAAACTATCCAGAGCTGGTAAGCAGAAGCAGAATTTATAATAATGACAACAGAGCCAGAATTGCTCATTACAAAGCTGTGAATGAGAAGAAGGGTAAGCAGAGATTTGGAGGTACTCCTTACAGTTCTCCAGCTGATAAGGGGAAACAGAAAACTGATGTGGGAAAGAAACCAAAGGAGAAGGGAGCAGGTGCTGATACTCTCAAGTGCTTCAGATGTGGTGGCGCGGGTCACCGTGCTTACAACTGTCAGAATGAGGTGAAGAAGTGTTTCAAGTGTGGCAAAGCAGGTCATGTTATAGCTGATTGCAGAGCCATTATGCCTACTTGTTATAATTATGGAGAGAAGGGTCACATCAGCACCCACTCTGAGAAGCTGAAGAAGTCTCAGGCGTCTCAAACTGGTGGGAAAGTGTTTGCCTTGGTGGGAGCCCAATCCACTGAGGAGGAGCGTTCCGTCAAAGATACTTGCTTTATTAATGATGTTCCTTTTATTGCTATCATTGACACGGGTGCAATGCACTCGTTTATTTCTGTTGACTGTGTGAAGAGATTAGGGATTGTACCATCTACTCTAGAGCAGAGGATGACGATTGAAACTCCATCTATTGGTTCCGTGATTACTTCTTTGGTGTGTTTGAAGTTCCGCTGACCATGTTTGGTAGAGATTTTAGAGTGGACTTGATTTGTTTGCCACTCGGTAATCTTGATGTTATTTTGGGAATGAACTGGTTGGAGTTCAACCGGGTGTATATTGATGGCTTCAGGAAGACGTTACTGTTTCTTACTCCTGAAGAGGAAGCATTAGCAGATTCACTACCTAGCAAGGAGTTGAGGGCGTTGTTGGAGGATGAAGCGAAGCTATTTGTGATGTTTGCCTCGTTCTCTGTTGAAAGCAAGACTTCAGTTAATGAATTACCAGTAGTGAATGAATTTCCTGAAGTGTTTCCAAATGACATCACAGAATTGCCTCCGACAAGGGAAGTTGAATTCGCTATTGATCTTGTACAGGGTACCAGACCTATCTCTATGGCACCGTACAGGATGTCTGCCTCAGAATTGGCAGGGTTGAAATCTCAGGTCGGGGAATTGCTCGATAAGAAGTTTATCAGACCAAGTGTGTCGCCGTGGGGAGCTCCAGTGTTGTTGGTGAAAAAGAAGGATGGTAGTATGCGTCTGTGCATTGATTACCGTCAGTTGAATAAAGTAACCATTAAGAATAAGTATCCACTTCCGAGGATTGATGACTTAATGGATCAGCTGGTAGGAGCTCGTGTTTTCAGTAAAATTGATCTGAGGTCGGGTTACCATCAGATTAGAGTAAAGGAAGGTGATATTTAGAAGACTGTTTTCAGAACTGGCTACGGACATTACGAATATGCAGTGATGCCTTTCGGAGTGTCTAACGCGCCGGGTGTATTTATGGAATATATGAATCGTATTTTCCATTCTTATCTGGATCAGTTTATTGTGGTATTTATTGATGATATACTGATTTACTCTAAGTCTGACGAAGAGCATGCAGGTCACTTGAGAATTGCATTGCAGGTGTTGAATGATAATAAACTGTTTACAAAGTTCTCAAAGTGTGAATTTTGGTTGAAGACCATGAGTTTCTTGGGTCATGTGATTTCTGGTGATGGTATAGTGGTGGATCCCTCTAAAGTAAGTGCAGTACTTCAGTGGGTAACTCCGAAGACCGCAACGGAGATTAGAAGCTTTTTGGGTTTGGCAGGTTACTATAGAAGATTCATTGAAGGGTTTTCTAAATTGGCGTTGCCATTGACTCAGTTGACCAGGAAGAATCAAGCTTTTGTCTGGGATGCTGCCTGTGAGGAATGTTTTGAGGAACTGAAGAAGAAGTTGACTACAGCACCAGTGTTAATTTTACCAAGTCCAAATGATTCTTTTGTAGTGTATTGTGATGCGTCTAAGATGGGATTAGGTGGTGTGTTGATGCAAGGTGGCAAGGTAGTGGCTTATGCTTCAAGACAGTTGAGGGTGCATAAGAGAAACTATCCTACTCATGATCTGGAATTAGCTGCAGTGGTGTTCGTGTTAAAAATCTAGAGACATTATTTGTATGGATCAAGATTTAAAGTATTTAGTGATCACAAGAGTTTGAAATATTTGTTCGGCCAGAAAGAATTGAATATGAGGCAGAGAAGGTGGTTAGAGTTCTTAAAGGATTACGATTTCAATTTGAGTTACCATCCGGGAAAAGCTAATGTTGTGGCAGATGCTCTGAGTTGGAAGAGAATCCATATGTCTGCGTTAATGGTGAAGGAAATGGAATTGATTGAACAGTTCAGAGATTTGAGTATGGGTTGTGAAACTACACCGGAAAGTATCATATTGGGTATGCTGAAGGTGAATAATGACTTTTTGGATGTATTTAAGGAAAATCAGAAACTGGATGTGAAATTAGTGGACTTGATGCCTGCAGGAGGAGATGATCCTGATAGTGACTTTAAGGTGGATAATGTTGGTGTGTTGAGATTCCGGGGCAGGATTTGTGTACCGGATAATGAGGAATTGAAAAAGGCAATCTTAGAAGAAAGTCATCGGAGTAGCTTGAGTATTCATCCGGGAGCTACAAAGATGTACCATGATTTGAAGAAGTTGTTTTGGTGGTCCGGTATGAAGAGGGACATAGCTCAGTTTGTCTACGCTTGTTTAACATGTCAGAAGTCAAAAGTAGAGCACCAGAAGCCTTCGGGATTGATGCAACCGTTAGAGATTCCCGAATGGAAATGGGACAGTATTGCTATGGATTTTGTGACTGGTTTGCCAAATACAGCAAGAGGCTTTGATGCTATTTGGGTAGTGGTGGATCAACTTACGAAGTCCGCACATTTTATACCAATTAACATCAGTTTTCCATTGTCGAAGCTGGCGGAAATTTATATCAGGATAATTGTGAAGTTACATGGTGTTCCATCGAGCATAGTGTCAGATAGAGATCTGAGGTTTACTTCAGAATTTTGGAGGAGTCTGCAGGAAGCCTTGGGTTCTAAGTTGAAGTTGAGCTCGGCTTATCATCCAAAGACCGATGGTCAGTAAGAGAGGACCATTCAGTCGTTGGAGGATTTGCTGAGAGACTGTGTATTGGAAAAAGGTGGTGCGTGGGATACTCATTTTCCATTGATTGAGTTCACATATAATAACAGTCACCATTCTAGCATCGGAATGGCTCCTTTCGAAGCTTTGTATGGTAGGAGGTGTAGGACACCTCTATGTTGGTATGAAACAGGTGAGAATGTGGTGCTTGGACCTGAAATTATGCAACAGACTACTGAGACAATTCAGATGATCCGTGAGAAGATGAAAGCGTCTTAGAGTAGACAAAAGAGTTATCTTGATAACAGGAGGAAATATTTGGAATTCAGTGAAGGTGATCACGTGTTCCTAAGAGTTAACCCAGTGACCGGTGTGGGTCGTGCTTTGAAATCCAAGAAGTTGGATCCTAAGTTTATTGGACCGTATCAAATATTGCAGAGGATTGGTACAATGGCTTATAGGGTGGCACTGCCGCCTGAACTTTCGAACTTGCACGACGTGTTTCATGTGTCGCAACTTCGGAAGTATGTTTCAGATCCGTCTCATGTGATTCAGAGAGACGAAGTTCAGATCAGGGAGAATCTTACCGTAGAGACGATGCCGTAGAGGATCGAAGATCGTAAGATGAAACAACTTAGAGGAAAGGAGATACCTCTGGTGAGAGTAGCTTGGGGAGGTACTGCAGGAGGCAGTGTGACCTGGGAATTGGAAAGCAAGATCCGAGAGTCGTATCCAGATTTGTTTCCATCAGGTAATTTTCGAGGACGAAAATAATTTAAGTGGGGGAGAGTTGTAACACCCCATTTTAATTATTTAGACGTCTTGTGTTATTTTATTTGTGGGACCTTGTTTGGGGGAGTGTTTTGAGTGCGTTTAAGGGTTGTCCTTAGTTAGGAAGGTGAGTTGGTGAGATAAAGCCTTTAGATTAATACTAATAGTGGTATAGTTAATAATAATAATAATTTAATTAATAATAGTAATATTATTATTTTATTATTATTATTGTTATTATTGCTATTAGTATTAATTAATTTAATTAAAATTGGATTAAGAGAATTAGAAGAGTTTTAGGGAAAATAGAAAGGTTTTGGCACGTGAAACGAGGAATAGAGAACCAAGAGGAGAGAAAGAACAAGGTGTGCTAAGGCTTGATCTTCTTCCCCAATTGTCCAGATTTTCTGTAAAGATTCGAGGTAAGGGGGGAGAAACGGGTTCAATATTGGTGATTTATTCATGATAGGGTAGTGGGGAGTCCTTAACCCCGTAGGAATTTGTATGCAAACTGTTGTGTTGTTGATCTGTTGTATATGCCTGCTATGACGATGAAAACGTGCATGTATGGATTGGTGATAATATGAATTTTTGCTGTTATTGCTGTGGTATGAACATCTGTTGCAGATATGTTGTTTTTGGATCCAAAATTGGGAGAACGATTTGAGATTATAGACCTATAATACATGTAGTAATTCTAGGTACAAGAGAAAAGATGAAAATTGGACCTAAAATACATGTAGAAACGATTATGGGACTGGTTGGAAGTGAAGAAGTGTGGAAATCATAGCAGAGTGTATAATGGTGAGGTCTCTGGTAATTTGCGCAATGGATCAGGCCATACGCGTATGGGGCTAGGCCATACGCGCATGGGAGTGAAGGAAAGGGAGCCTTACGCGTAAGGGGGCTTAAGGGGAGGGTTTGGAACGGCCCTCTGCCCATACTCGTATGGTACGCGTATGATTGGCAACGCAATACGCGTATGGAGTAGTCATACACGTATGTAGATCTGAGAGTTGGAAATTGAAGGAAAATGGGTCTCTGCCCATACGCGTATGAAGTTGGGCAATACGCGTATGACATGGCGAGGCAGGAGTCGTTACACGTATCAGATGGGGGCATACGCGTAAGGAAGGGCGAGGGAGCAAGTCATACACGTATGACTCAGGTCAATACGCGTATGGACAGCAGTGGTGCAGAATTTCATATTTCTGCGATTTCTAGCCCGTCTTCGTATCTAAATTGCGTTCTCTTGGTTTGAGAGGTTGGGAATAGGTGCCAGGTGCTGAGAAATAAGACATGGGTGATGAAAATATTAATTTTAATAATTTTAATTAATTAATTAATTAATTGGGTGTTTGGTGTGTATGAAGCGAATTACATGACGATGGTGTTGATGATATGTATGATGTGATCAGGAGGATCGTGTGCATGTATTTACGCTTGTATACATGTTTTGTTATGCATAGTTGAGTCTTGCATATTCATGGTGATTGGTGGGATGAATCATTGCTCAGGAGGAGTGTATGTGATTCATCCGTACTCCTATATGGAGAATGGTGGGGGATAGATCATTGCCAAGTAGGGGTGTATGTGATCTATCTAGGGTTCAATTGAATGAACCAAAGAGTCGGTACCGCATGCATGGTGTCGTGTTGCATTACATTATTATTTTATGTTGTTGATGATATTGGACAGTAGGTCGTGTTGGTGTGTTGTTGACTTATATATGTGAATGCTACCTTGTTATCATGTATTTATTCACCAATAATATTGAATGTGATTTCTCACCCCTTTGTTGTTGTTGTGTCTGTGCTTCTTCGGAAGTACAGATAATCCAGGTACCTAGATAGCTTGGATATTGGTGTTGCTGATCGAGTCCATAGGAGTGCTCTAATACATAACACGGGATTTTGGGGATTTTATTCATTTTGTTATTTGTTATTCTTTTGTTACGTATCTTTATTTTTGATGAACACTATGGTGAACCACGATTTCATGTGGAGTTTTGGTGTTATTGGCAGATGGCCGTAAATCGAATAATTGAATAAATTTTCCGCTGTTTGATTTTATTAAAATAAAGGAGATTTGTTTTGTTGGCTCTTAATGTGACATTCCACTTGATGAAAACTCTGATTTATCCTTAATACTTTGTTTATTTTTCAAAATGGGAAAGTGGGGTGTTACAATACCTCTATACCTCTTTACCTCTACATCCTTACGATTTTCGTCACGATCAAGATTGGCACAAGTAGGCATAGGGGTATTTATTACCTTGTAGTTTAGCATGTCGAAACGTTTGAGAAGCTCAAGACAATATTTTGTTTGACTCACAAACGTACCCTCTTCGAGTTGTTTGATTTGTAATCCGAGGAAATAGTTGAGCTCCCCCATCATGCTCATTTCAAACCCCCCTGCATTAAACTAGAAAACTCCTTGACCAAGGACATGTTAGTAGATACAAAGATGATATCATCAACATAAATTTGTACAAAAATTAAGTGTTTTCCGTGACGTTTAATAAAGAGGGTTGTGTCAACCTTGCCTCTTGAATACCCTTGATCAAGTAAGAATTTACTTAGACGTTCATACCATGCCCTATGGGCATGTTTAAGTTCGTACAAAGCACATTTAAGTTTGTAGACATGATCGGGATATTCATGTGATTCAAACCCCGGAGGTTGGGCTATATAAACCTCTTCATTGATATATCCATTAAGGAAATCACTTTTAACATCCATCTGAAACAGTCTAAAATTTTTAGTGCAAGCATAAGCAAGTAAAAGGCGAATAGCCTCGAGTCGGGCAACCGGCGTATAAGTTTCCTCATAGTCGATTCCTTCCTCTTGGTTATAGCCTTGCGCTACAAGCCGCGCTTTGTTTCGTGTTATAACTCCATTTTCATCAAGTTTATTCCTAAACACCCATCGGGTGCCGATTACTCGATGACCTCGCGGAGGGGGGACAAGGTCCCAAACCTCATTTCTCCTGAATTGATTTAGTTCATCTTGCATTGATAAAACCAATGTTCATCGAGTAATGCCTCCTTTGTGTTTTTAGGTTCAACTTGTGACACAAAAGCGGAGTAATAACAAAAGTTACTAAGTTTAGAGCGGGTGGTTACTCCCTTAGAGATGTCACTGATGATATTATCAATTGGATGGTCTTTGGAAGACTTACATGCTGGAGGAAGGTCATCTTCATTAGTTGGATGATCCTCCTCACTCTTCATAGGTTGGTGATCCTTTTCTTCTTCAATACGCACTGCTTCAGGCTGATCAATTCCTTTATCAGTGTCCTTGAGTATGTCTTCTGAAGATACATCTGCACCATGAAAAGAACTACCTTCTCCGACATTTTTCAGATAAGACTCATCAAAAGTAACGTGTATCTACTCTTCAACAATTCGTAACCTTTTATTATAAATTCTATAAGCTTTACTCGACTGAGAGTATCCAAGAAAAATACCCTCGTCGGCCTTGGCATCAAACTTACCAAGTGTCTCTTTACCATTGTTCAACACGAAACACTTGTAACCAAAAACGTGAAGGTGAGAGATATTGGGTTTTCGCCCTTTTAAAAGTTCATACGGTGTCTTGTTTAGAATAGGCCGGATGAGCATCCTATTCAAAACGTAACAAGTCGTACTTATGGCGTCGGCCCAAATGTATTTTGGAAGTCCATATTCATTGATCATAGTCCTTCCCAATTCTCCCAAAATTCTATTTTTACGTTCCACAACCCTGTTTTGTTGAGGGGTACGTGGTGCGGAAAAATTATGATCAATTCCATGGGATTCACAAAATGCTTCAAACAAATGATTTTCAAACTCACCCCCATGATCACTTCTAATTGACACAATGTTCGTGTTTAACTTGTTTTAAGATAACTTAGCAAATTTTTCAAAGGCCGAAAAGGTATCACTCTTATTTGCTAAGAAAATAGTCCAGCAAAACCTAGAAAAGTCATCGACTATTACAAAACCATAATAGTTACCACCTAGGCTTTTAACCCTAGATGGTCCAAAGAGGTCCATATGGAGGAGCTCAAGGGGTTTCATAGTTGAAACAATGTTTTTAGATTTGAATGAGATCCGTGTTTGCTTCCCCATTTGACAAGCATCACAAAGATGATCCTTTGTGAATTTGATTTTGGGCAAACCGGTGACTAGGTCTTTAGAGACTATTTTGTTAAGCAAATCAAAATTGATATGAGCCAACCGTATATGCCACAACCATGAATCTTCATTCATAGTGACAAGGCACTTGTCTCCATTCAACGATACCTCATTTAAGTCTAGCATATAGACATTATTCACCCTCAAGCCCTTAAACACATCCTTTTTGTCACTAACTTCAATTATGCAACAATCTTTTGAAAACGATACTTTATAATTCTTATCACATAGTTGACTAATGCTTAAAAGGTTGTGTCTAAGGCCTTCCACAAGGAGCACATCAGAGATAGTAGTAGATGAGGGGTTACCTACACTACCTTTGCCGAGAATCTTTCCCTTGTTGTTATCTCCGTAGGTGACAAACCCCTTTTTCTTCGCCACAAAGTCAATGAAAAGAGATATGTCTCCTGTCATATGTCTTGAACAGCCACTATCCAAAACCCATCTTCTTTCGGTGGTCTCAAGACTTTGTACCTACAAAACAATCAAGGGAGAGTAGGTACCCAATTCTCATTGGGTCCTTTACAGTGAGTGAAACCAAGATCGCACTTGGGCAACCATTGATAAATGCCTTTTGGAACAAGAAATCTTCTAAAATGACATTTAGTAATAGTATGGCCAGGCTTGCTACAATATAGGCAATTACGGTTCATTTGGAATTTACCTTTGTTATCTCTATCTCGAATCACATACGTATACTTTTGATATGGATTATTCATAATTTCTCGATAATGTGATCGATCAATAGCAAACGTAACTTTAGGCTTAAGATCCTTGTCTAACTTGGCCTTAAGGGTTCTCACATCTTTTTGCCAAATATGACAAGTATCACAACCCCAATTGAACCATGGAGACTTATTCTCATCAATCTTAGCTTTTGATGTAACCACCATGGAGTTTTTAAGAGCTTCCAATTCCTTTTCGGAATCGGAAGCCTTTTTCTCCAAGTATGAAAAAATCTTTTTGTTCGAGGCTAAGCGTTGAAAAACTTCCTTAGCCTCATGGTGAAACATATCAAAAGCCTTTTGTAATTCTAAATGAGACATACTATTAGAATGATCATATTTAGAGTGTTTTACCTCTTTCTTCTTGTTTTGACGTTCCATAAGACATAGATTTACGGATTCACTTTTGTCACTTAAGCTGTCATCTTTTTCCGACTCACTATCGCTCTCCCAAGCGATGTATGCTCATCTAGATTTGTTTGACTTTTTATGTTGACGAATCTTATCCTTATCCTTATCCTTATCTTTCTTAAGTGATGGACAATCCGGCTTGTAGTTCCCGGATTTTCCACAGTTGTAACACGATCCTTTCACCTTACCATTCTTGTTGCCTTCATTTCTAGATTGCCTCCTAAATTTGACTATATTTTTATCCGAGTGTTGAATCTCATTCTTCCAAATGTATCTATTGTATCTCTTCACAAATAGGCACATGTCATCACCGGAGTCATCATCTTCGTCATTGTTGGTTTCATTATCATTTTGCTCTTGAGATGTGGACTTTGCACAAGAAGCCTTAAGAGCAATCGACTTCTTTTACGTATATTTTGTTTTCTCCTTCTTGATACTCTTCTCATGTTTTTCCAAGCTGATGAGCACTTGCTCATGTTCATCGAGTTTTCCAAATAATGTCGTGAGGTCTAGAGTAGCTAGATTATTGGTCTCCTTGATCGCGTTGACCTTCGGCTGCCATTCCCTGTTAAGACACCTCAAAATCTTATTAGTAGCAACCTCGTTGGGAACTGATTTACCAAGTACTTGCAATTTGTTGATTATATGAGTGAATCATTTTTGCATATCCGCAATGGTTTCCCCTTGCTTCATGTAAAAAAGATCGAACTCTTGCGTTAGTGTGTTGATTCGGGCCATTTTCACATCATTAGTGCCTTTGTGGGCTACTTGTAAAGCACCCACATGGCTTTGGCCGTTTCACAATGAGAGACTCGATAATATTCATTAACTCCCAAAGAGGAGATCAAAATATTTCGAGCCTTCCAGTCATAGCTGTACTTTTTCTCGTCCTCCTCATTCCATTGTGTTTCGGGTTTGGGAATGACAACACATTCTTCATTGGTCATGGTAATTTCCATAGGACCATTTAAAATGACATTCCAAACCTTCCGATTAATGGAATTTATATGGACGCGCATACAATCCTTCCAGTAGCTGTAATTCTCGCCTGTAAAAACTGGAGCTCTATTATAAGCCCTTTAGGTTCGTTCGCCATATTCCAAGAAGTTTTACCGAAGCACCAGATAAACCGGAGCTCGTGATACCACTTGTTAGACGATGGCTAGGATCTAGAAGGGGGTTGAATAGATCCCACAATTTTATACGCACAAATGGTGTTCCAAAATTGGTTTTAAAATATTTTTACGGAAGCAACCACTGAATCACACGTCTACAACGAACCTCTACTAAAAGGATCGGATATGCACCACAATAGTAGGAATGATACGACGGAAGCGGAAAATACATATCAATCAACAAAAACTAAACACAATCAACCAAGTTTTGTTTACTTGATGTTTATCCCATTACCAACGAGATAGGTCGACAAAACTTAATCGCAAATTGCCTTAGATTTTGCACTCGATCAATTTATCAAACACTTGGAGTGCCCAAACACACCATGTGCAGATTTCCAAATAATGTGAATGTAAAGCTGGTTTCAAATACAATCCAAGGGATTGTATCAATTTTACAAAGTACTTTCTCAGCTCTGAATTACACTATGTCAGAAATTTTCGATCAATTGATACTTCACAAATTAGATTAATATCAAAACGTAAAAGAGATAAGGGAAAGAGAGAACAAACACGATTTGTTTAGGCAGTTCCCCTACCGTCCTCGCTAAGGGTACCTCTGCCCCCAATTCCGAACATGGAATTGAGATATGTATATTGTAACGCCCCAGTTTTGCCAGTTTTATTTTTAGTGAGTCTTTTTGATTATTTTATTATTATTTTATTTTATTTTTGACTTTTGTGTGAAAATATGTTATTTTTAGTCGTGATTATATTTTATCGCGTTTCGGGAACATTTGCGAGATATTTGAGTGTGGGGGTATTTTGGGCATTTCATAGATAATTGTTAAGTTAGTAAGAAAGAAAAGAAAATAGAAAAGAAAAGGGAAAGAAAAATAGAGAGAAAGAAAGAAGAAAGAAGGAAAAAGAGAAGAAAAGAGGAGAAGAGAGAAATTGGAGAAAAAGCTTGGGAAATCAAAGAGAACAAGTTCTAGGAATCGATTAATCGGGTAAGGGTGCGAAACTCGATTATTCTATGATTGTATACGATTATGTATGCATGTTTGTTGTTAATTTTGGATGAATTGGAGTAAATTGAGTAAAACCCATATTTGGTATAATTGATTAGAAATTGATTTGAATGTGTCAAAACTTGTGTTGATTGTGTTTTAGATTGCCTATACATGTTGGTTGTGTGTTATTGCAATTCAAATTGGTCATTTTCTGAGTTTTAGGTGAAAAATTGGATGATTGGATTTGGAAAACGCAGAAATTGTTCTGCAGAATTTTTCTGGGTTGTCCTGGCAATACGCGTAAGGGACTTGCCAATACGCGTATGGGCCCAGGCGTTACGCGTAACATTGTGTTGTTTTTGGGGCATTACGCGTATGAAATGCATGTTTTCACGGCCTTCTGGTGATACGCGTAAGGGCGAGGTGCATACGCGTATGGTTTTTGGCAACGTGATTTTATGAAGGAAATTGGTTCTGTTAATACGCGTATGGATAGTGGTGGTACGCGTATGGACAGGAGAATTGCAAAAATGTGATTTTTCAAAATGTTGTTTTCGGTTTTGTCCGTAACTTTGGTTCCGATTATCCGATTGTTGTATTCTTGATGTCGTTGGAAAGGTATCGAGTCGTACTTTGTGATTATGAGTTTTTGAGAAATGTTAGCCGATTAAATTTTGTCGGAAAATATGAATAGTGTCGAATCTCGACTTTTGTCGTTTTAATGGTGCGTATTTGACGTGTATTATGTTATATGTTTGTGCTTTGAATGTGTATGCCTTATGTGCTGTTGTGATGATGATTTGTGGCCAAAAGGCAAGGAAATGATAAGTGTGGTATTTGATGATATATGCATGATTATGAATGGGTGTATGTATACAATGTGAATGTCATGAGTCATTGTATGCCAAGCATCATAATGTACATTGTGGAAACGTCCTGAGTGACGGTTTGATTCCCGAGGGGAATATGCTATAACATCGTGTGCCTCGAAAATATGAGGCGATGCCTGAGGACTTAAAGTGATGGGTATAGACAATTGTGGGCTCCTTTGGAGACTTAAAGCAATCCTTAACGTCGTGTGCCTCGAAAATATGAGGCGATGCCTGAGGACTTAAAGCGACGGGTGAACATCGTAGGCCCGACGGGGAGTTACTTGAGATTCTCAGTAACGAGCGATGGTTCCAATAGTTCCTGAGTAGACTAATGACGTGACATGACGTGACAAAGGAAGTCGGTACCGCATGGCATGTGCATAGAGTCGTGGTGACGGTCTCTGTGCATTGGCATTCATCATGAGTCAATTGTGTATGAAATTGTGAATGTGATTTAATGAGATGGAATATGTGTTATTGTGATGTGAATGATTGATGTGCTGTGATATATGATATGTGAGAATTGTACTGTGTGCTGTTATAATTGATCTGTGTGCTTTGGTGGTGAGAATATGTTACTCGTGTATTTTTGTGTTAATATATAATGTTATGCAATTATATTATGGTTGTTTTTCTCACCCTTCTGCTGTTTTATAACGCTCTATGAGGCGTTGCAGATTAGAGTTGCTGGAGGTATTCTTTTTGTGAAGCTTTGCGTCTTCATTCTTTTGTAGGTCGGCTCTGATATGTGACTCCGGGTAGCTAGGGTGGCCGTTTGCGATTATTTTGTATATCTGATGATATATTTTGGTCGTATATGTATAACTGGATGTATGACAGACATGTTTATATGTATATATGTATATGTGTTATTCAGATTTTAGATCTTTCCGCTTTAATTCTAATTTCTGAAAAGTGGGTGTAAGGAACGAAGTTTCCTCGGTATGATTTGCTACCCCACGTTGCATATCTAAATGAGCAGGTGTTGTATGCTATGTTTTGTTACAGTTGATGTGATTTCTCCCTTTCTATGCCGCGAATTCAAATGTACTCTGACGAAATTTCGAATTTTCTTTTAGTGCTTTAATTGCATGTTATTGGGGGTATAGATTGGGGGCGTCACATTAAGTGGTATCAGAGCCAGTCCGTGTCAGTTGTGTTTGTTGTGTCGGTTGTGTCTGGCATATTGGACGAGTTGTGTTGGACGAGTTGTTGTTTAACCATAGTTTCTGTGTTTGGACGAACAGAATATGGCTGGTCGTAATGATGCTGCTTTGGCTGCGGCGATGGAGGCTATGGCACGAGCTGTGCAGGGTGCACCGAATGCTGCAGGAAATGATGAGTTTAGAAAGAATAAGCCGCCGGTCTTTAAAGGGAGGCATGATCCGGATGGTGCGCAGTTGTGGTTGAAAGAGATTGAGAGGATTTTCAGGGTGATGGATTGTGATGACGATGATGATAAGGTGAGGCTGGGCACTCACATGTTGCATGAAGAGGCTGACGACTGGTGGGTCAGTACTCGTCAGGCGTTGGAAGCTGACGAGGAGGAAGAAGAGATCACTTGGGAGGTGTTTAGCCGAGAGTTTCTAAGGAAGTATTTTCTCGAGGATGTCCGAGGAAAGAAGGAGATTGAGTTTCTAGAGCTAAAACAAGGTAATATGTCGGTTATTGACTATACTGCTAAGTTTGTGGAACTTGTGCAGTTTTATCCTCATTATGTGGAAGCGACTGCTGAATTTTCAAAGTGTGTGAAGTATGAAAGTGGTTTGCGTCCTGAGATAAAGCAGGCTATTGGATATCAGAGGATTCGAAGGTTTGCTGATTTGGTGGAATGCTGTAGGATTTATGATGAAGATAGTAAGGCTCGTTCTGCTCACTATAAAAGTGTAAGTGACAGGAAAGGGAAGCAACAGTTCCGCGGTGGACCGTATGTGTCACCGGCTGATAAAGGTAAACAAAGGCGTAATTTTGATCGAAGGTCAGGTTGAGGAGGTATGTCTAATCCTATTAGGTGTTTTGGATGTGGTGAATTGGGTCATCGCCAGCATGAATGTAGGAAGAAGTTGGATAAGTGTTCTAATTGTGGTGGTATTGGACATGTTCTAGCTGATTGTAAAAGGAAGAATGTGGTGAAGTGTTACAATTGTGGGGAACCTGGTCACATTAGTTCGAAGTGTCCTAATCCGAAGAAAGCCCAGACTAGTGGGAAAGTGTTTTCATTGGCGGGAACTCAGACCTCAAGTGCAGATCGTCTGATAAGAGGTACTTGCTTTATTAATAATACGCCTTTAATTGCTATTATTGATACTGGAGCGACTCATTCGTTTATTTCGTCTGAGTGCGTGGAACGTTTGAATCTTGGGTTGTCTTCGATGGATGGTGAGATGGTTATTGATACTCCAGCGATGGGGTCAGTAACTACTTCTTTGGTGTGTTTGAGTTTTCCTTTAGCCATTTATGGTAAAGACTTTGTGATGGATTTGGTGTGTTTACCGTTGGAAGGTTTAGATGTGGTGTTGGGAATGAATTGGTTACAATTCAATCGGGTGCACATTGATTGTTATCATAAGCTTGTAAGGTTTCCTTCCCTTGAGGAAGATGGAGACTCGAGTTTCTTATCTACCAAAGAGTTGAAGAGACTTTTAGCGGATGAAGCTCAGTTGTTTGGTTTGTTTGCATCATTAACTGTGGATAGTCAAGTTTCTCTTGAAGTGTTTCCTGTTGTGTGCGATTTTCCTGAGGTGTTTCCAGAGGATATTTCAGATGTACCGCCAGAGAGAGAGGTGGAATTTTCGATAGATCTAGTTCCTGGTACTAGACCTGTTTCTATGCCACCTTATAGAATGTCGGCATCCGAATTGGTGGAGTTGAAAAAGCAGTTAAGTGAGTTGTTGGAAAAGAGGTTCGTGAGGCCAAGTGTTTCTCCTTGGGGTGCTCCAGTTTTGTTAGTGAAAAAGAAAGATGGGAGTATGCGATTATGTATTGATTATCGCCAGTTGAACAAAGTGACGATTAAGAATAAGTATCCGCTTCCAAGGATTGATGATCTGATGGATCAGTTGATTGGTGCTTGTGTATTTAGTAAGATTGATTTGAGATCGGGTTATCATCAAATAAGAGTGAAAGAAGAGGATATTCAGAAGACGGCCTTTAGAACACGTTACGGTCATTATGAATATTCAGTGATGCCGTTCGGGGTTTCTAATGCGCCTGGTGTGTTTATGGAATACATGAATCGGATTTTCCACGAGCATTTGGATCGTTTTGTGGTGGTGTTTATTGATGATATTTTAATCTATTCTAAGTCTCGGGAAGAACATGCAGAGCATTTGCGTATTGTTTTGCAGGTTTTGAAGGAAAGGAAGCTTTTTGCCAAATTGTCCAAGTGTGAATTCTGGTTGTCTGAGGTGAGTTTTCTTGGGCACGTAATTTCAGGTAATGGTATTGCTGTGGATCCATCTAAAGTGGAAGCAGTTCTAGAATGGGAGGCTCCTAGATCCGTTACTGAAATTCGAAGCTTTTTGGGTTTGGCTGGTTATTACCGGAGGTTCATTGAAGGTTTTTCTAAGCTAGCTCTTCCTTTGACGCAGTTGACTTGTAAGGGCAAAGCATTCATTTGGGATATGCAATGTGAAGAAAGTTTTTGTGAGCTGAAGAGAAGATTGACGACAGCTCCGATTCTTATTTTACCTAATCCTAATGAACCATTTGTTGTGTATTGTGATGCTTCTTTAATTGGTTTGGGTGGTGTTCTGATGCAGGAAGGTAAAGTTGTAGCTTATGCTTCAAGGCAATTAAGAGTTCATGAGAAAAACTATCCTACTCATGATCTTGAGTTAGCGGCGATAGTTTTTGTGTTGAAGATTTGGAGGCACTATCTCTATGGTGCAAGGTTCGAAGTTTTTAGTGATCACAAGAGCTTGAAATATTTATTTGATCAGAAAGAGTTGAACATGAGACAGCGGAGATGGTTGGAATTCTTGAAAGACTACGACTTTGGCTTGAATTACCATCCTGGTAAAGCTAATGTGGTAGCCGGTGCATTGAGCCGGAGATCGTTGCATATGTCGGCTTTAATGGTGAAAGAGTGGGAACTTTTGGAATCGTTCAGAGATTTGAGTTTGGTATGTGAAGTGACTTCGGATAGTGTAAGGCTTGGAATGTTGAAGGTTACTAATGAAATTTTGTTGTCGGTTAGTGAGAAACAAAAGCTGGATTTGAAATTCGTGGATTTGATGAGGAATGAGAATGTGGATTTCAAGGTGGATAATTTTGGTGTTTTGAGGTTTCGTAGTCGTATTTGCATTCCTGATGATACGGAGTTGAAAAGAATGATTTTGGAGGAAGGACACAGGAGTAACCTAAGTATTCATCCAGGAGCGAATAAGATGTACCAAGATTTGAAGAAGATTTTCTGGTGGTCTGGTTTGAAAAGGGATGTGGCTCAGTTTGTGTACGCATGTTTGACTTGTCCGAAATCGAAAGTGGAACATTTGAGGCCTAGTGGTTTGTTGCAACCGTTGGATATTCCTGAGTGGAAGTGGGATAGCATTTCGATGGATTTTGTGACAGGATTACCGAACACTCAGCGTGGGCATAATGCTATTTGGGTGATTGTGGACAGGCTGACTAAATCGGCACATTTTATTCCGATTGACATCAGTTTTTCTTTGGAGAGGTTAGCGGAGATCTATATCAGTGTGGTTGTGAAATTGCATGGGATTCCATTGAGTATTGTTTCTGATCGAGATCCTAGGTTTACATCGAGATTTTGGGAAAGTTTACATAAGGCTTTGGGTTCTAGATTGAGGTTGAGTTCGGCTTATCATCCGCAGACGGATGGTCAGACCGAAAGAACTATTCAGTCTTTGGAGGATTTGTTGAGAGCGTGTGTTTTGGAACAAGGTAGTGCGTGGGACGGTTATCTTGCTTTGATTGAGTTCACGTATAATAACAGTTTCCATTCTAGTATCGGAATGGCACCTTTTGAGGCTTTATATGGACGAAGATGTAGAACGCCGTTGTGTTGGCACGAAACTGGTGAGAGTTTTGTGGTTGGACCGGAATTAGTGCAACAGACGACGGAAAAGGTAAAGTTTATTCGTGAGAAAATGAAGGCTTCTCAGAGTAGACAAAAGAGTTATCATGATCGGAGACGGAAGGATCTTGAGTTTCGAGAGGGTGATCACGTATTTCTGAGGGTTACGCCGGTAACGGGTGTTGGTCGTGCTTTGAAATCTAAGAAGCTTACTTCTTGATTTATTGGTCCTTACCAGATATCTGCGAGAGTTGGTGCTGTGGCGTATCGTGTGGCGTTGCCGCCGAATCTGTCGAATTTGCATGATGTGTTTCATGTTTCACAACTTCGGAAGTATGTTCTGGACCCTTCACATGTGATTCCGATGGACGAGGTTGAGGTAAGGGATAACCTTACGGTCGAGGCATTACCGGTTGGTATTTTGGATCGCGAGGTGAAGCGGTTGCCGGGCAAAGAGATTGCACTTGTGAAAGTGGCGTGGGGAGGCGCTGCTGAGGGAAATTTGACGTGGGAGTTGGAGAGTAGGATGCGGGAGTCGTATCCAGAGTTGTTTGTGTCAGGTAATATTTTCGAGGACGAAAATTTCTAAGTGGGGGAGAGTTGTAACGCCCCAGTTTTGCCAGTTTTATTTTTAGTGAGTCTTTTTGATTATTTTATTATTATTTTATTTTATTTTCGACTTTTGTGTGAAAATATGTTATTTTTAGTCGTGATTATATTTTATCGCGTTTCGGGAACATTTGCGAGATATTTGAGTGTGGGGGTATTTTGGGCATTTCATAGATAATTGTTAAGTTAGTAAGAAAGAAAAGAAAATAGAAAAGAAAAGGGAAAGAAAAATAGAGAGAAAGAAAGAAGAAAGAAGGAAAAAGAGAAGAAAAGAGGAGAAGAGAGAAATTGGAGAAAAAGCTTGGGAAATCAAAGAGAACAAGTTCTAGGAATCGATTAATCGGGTAAGGGTGCGAAACTCGATTATTCTATGATTGTATACGATTATGTATGCGTGTTTGTTGTTAATTTTGGATGAATTGGAGTAAATTGAGTAAAACCCATATTTGGTATAATTGATTAGAAATTGATTTGAATGTGTCAAAACTTGTGTTGATTGTGTTTTAGATTGCCTATACATGTTGGTTGTGTGTTATTGCAATTCAAATTGGTCATTTTCTGAGTTTTAGGTGAAAAATTGGATGATTGGATTTGGAAAACGCAGAAATTGTTTTGCAGAATTTTTCTGGGTTGTCCTGGCAATACGCGTAAGGGACTTGCCAATACGCGTATGGGCCCAGGCGTTACGCGTAACATTGTGTTGTTTTCGGGGCATTACGCGTATGAAATGCATGTTTTCACGGCCTTCTGGTGATACGCGTAAGGGCGAGGTGCATACGCGTATGGTTTTTGGCAACGTGATTTTGTGAAGGAAATTTGTTCTGTTAATACGCGTATGGATAGTGGTGGTACGCGTATGGACAGGAGAATTGCAAAAATGTGATTTTTCAAAATGTTGTTTTCGGTTTTGTCCGTAACTTTGGTTCCGATTATCCGATTGTTGTATTCTTGGTGTCGTTGGAAAGGTATCGAGTAGTACTTTGTGATTATGAGGTTTTGAGAAATGTTAGCCGATTAAATTTTGTCGGAAAATATGAATAGTGTCGAATCTCGATTTTTGTCGTTTTAATGGTGCGTATTTGACGTGTATTATGTTATATGTTTGTGCTTTGAATGTGTATGCCTTATGTGCTGTTGTGATGATGATTTGTGGCCGAAAGGCAAGGAAATGATAAGTGTGGTATTTGATGATATATACATGATTATGAATGTGTGTATGTATACAATGTGAATGTCATGAGTCATTGTATGCCAAGCATCATAATGTGCATTGTGGAAACGTCCTGAGTGACGGTTTGATTCCCGAGGGGAATATGCTATAACATCGTGTGCCTCGAAAATATGAGGCGATGCCTGAGGACTTAAAGCGATGGGTATAGACGATTGTGGGCTCCTTTGGAGACTTAAAGCAATCCTTAACGTCGTGTGCCCCGAAAATATGAGGCGATGCCTGAGGACCTAAAGCGACGGGTGAACATCGTAGGCCCGACGGGGAGTTACTTGAGATTCTCAGTAACGAGCGATGGTTCCAATAGTTCCTGAGTGGACTAATGACGTTACATGACGTGACAAAGGAAGTCGGTACGGCATGGCATGTGCATAGAGTCGTGGTGTCGGTCTCTGTGCATTGGCATTCATCATGAGTCAATTGTGTATGAAATTGTGAATGTGATTTAATGAGATGGAATATGTGTTATGGTGATGTGAATGATTGATGTGCTGTGATATATGATACGTGAGAATTGTACTGTGTGCTGTTATAATTGATATGTGTGCTTTGGTGGTGAGAATATGTTACTCGTGTATTTTTGTGTTAATATATAATGTTATGCAATTATATTATGGGTGTTTTTCTCACCCTTCTGCTGTTTTATAACGCTCTATGAGGCGTTGCAGATTAGAGTTGCTGGAGGTATTCTTTTTGTGAAGCTTTGCGTCTTCATTCTTTTGTCGGTCGGCTCTGATATGTGACTCCGGGTAGCTAGGGTGGCCGTTTGCGATTATTTTGTATATCTGATAATATATTTTGGTCGTATATGTATAACTGGATGTATGACAGACATGTTTATATGTATATATGTATATGTGTTATTCAGATTTTAGATCTTTCCGCTTTAATTCTAATTTCTGAAAAGTGAGTGTAAGGAACGAAGTTTCCTTGGTATGATTTGCTACCCCACGTTGCATATCTAAATGAGCAGGTGTTGTATGCTATGTTTTGTTACAGTTGATGTGATTTCTCCCTTTCTATGCCGCGAATTCAAATGTACTCTAACGAAATTTCGAATTTTCTTTTAGTGCTTTAATTGCATGTTATTGGGGTTATAGATTGGGGGCGTCACATATATATTACGGTTGCAATTGTTTTTACAAGAGAAAACTGAACAATCAAACCCTCAAACATCTTTGATGTCGATGCCAAGTCTTCTCTCCCCTTGATTCGATATGAATCAAGTGCTCCGAATTTGGTCGAACAAATCACCGTCTCACACTACTAGATTGAAAGAACCCATCGCTCTTCAATCACCTTCACTCGGTCGATTTCGATCTTTCACAATTCGAACCTAAATCTTTCTCGTACGATCCTCCAACTGTAGCTACTAAACTGAACCGAACAACCCGTTCTTCAGTTACCTTCGCACGGCTGAATCCTTGTAGAGAAACCAATTTGTGCAAAAACCCCCCAAAATCACTTAGATTCTTGGAGCACAAAACCTAAGGTTTTATTCAAGAAACACCTATTGATTCTCAACCCAGCACGAAGGATCCATACACCTAGGTCTGAACGTTATCACTTCAAAAATACACAACACTAACAAAAATGGTTATGTGTAGATGTTAGAGAATGTAAAGTTGAAGATGAAGATGAAGAGAAAAATCAATATCTATTTTCACGTTTCTTGTTTTACCTGTAAAAAATGAGCCAAAATGATATATATACTATGCTAAGAAGAATAACATGAATAACAAAATTTTAAACTAACCAACACATCAGAAAGTTGGACCAAAACATCGAACGGTCGACCCATACCGTTGGGAGGGTCGACCTGAGCAAGGCAGTTAACAAAATTATGCAGAAAATCCACCTTTTCGTCGACCGAAACCTGGTATGCGTCGACGCGTACTTTCTAGTTTTTGAAAATTTTAAATGCAGATCGTATGAGTCGTCAGGAGGGTCGACGCGAGCATTCCAGCTGCTGATCCTAAGAAATGCAACTTGTCTGGGTCGACCAGAACAGGGTTGTGAGTCGACTCAAACCCTTGAAACTTGTAAGAATCACTATTTTAACATTCCTAAAGGTTCTTAACCACACCTAATGCACATAGAACATTGCCAACATGATCAAACACATTTAAAACAACATAATGTGCATTGTATATGAAATTCTACATGTGAATTCTATTATATGCTAGACATGATATGCTATTTTATACATAAATGTTTTGACATCATTAAAACTGAGTATAGAGATAACTTCCCCTCGCAGTTACAAACTCACAAGAGAACCTATGAGTTGCTTCAGATGGAAAACAATGATACTATAACAGATTTCTTCACCAGAGTTACAAAGCTGGTGAATCAAATCAAGGTATGTGGAGAGGTGTTGATATCAAGATCAGTTGTTGCAAAGATCTTGAGGTCATTGGCTTCAAAGTTCGACCATGTGGTAATAGCCATAGAAGAGTCAAAAGACTTATCAGGATTGATGAAGGAAGAGCTTCAAGGGACACTTGAGTCTCATGAACAAAGGATGGCTGAAAGAGCTGCAGGAAAGTCGAATAGTATATGGCTTTGCAGGTGCAGTCAGAAAAGGAAAGGAAAGGCAAAGGAAGCTGGAATGGCAACAAAGGTAGAGGAGGCTACAACAATTTGACTGGTCGAAATCAGAATGAAGGAAATTGGTCAAATCAAAGAAAACCCTGGAACCAAGGCAACCAAAGAGGTGGTGCTGCAGGTAGAGGAAGAGGTGGTGGTCAAAATCCAGACAAAAGTCACATTCAATGTTTCAATTGTCAGAAGTATGGTCACTATTTTAGTGATTGTCCAGAAAAGAAGAAGAATCAAGAAACTGATGCAAAGCTGGCGAAACATGAAGAAGAAAAGATGTTGTTGATGGTCACAATAAGAGACGAAGAGAGATTCCAGGACCAGTGGTACTTGGACTCAAGATGCTCATCACACATGACTGGAAGGAAAGATTGGTTTGTCAACATGAAGCCCTTATCGAAGAACACGGTGAAGTTTGCAAATGACAACACTCTAGCAGTTGAAGGTGTTGGTGATGTTCTGATTATGAGGAAAGATGGCAAGAGGTCAACAATTTCCAATGTGTTGTACATACCAGGCATGAAGAGTAATTTACTCAGTATAGGGCAGTTGGTCGAAAAGAACTACAAGGTGACAATCGAAGAGAAGGTGATGAGAGTTCTCAACACAGGTGATAGGTTGATCTTGAAGGCTCGAATATCTCAGACTAGGACCTTCAATATTGAACTCGATGTGATGGAGCACAAGTGCCTAGCAACTGCAACCATCAGAGATGAGTGGTTATGGCATTTTCGACTAGGCCATCTCAACTTCAATAACATCGGAGAGCTAAAGAGAAGAAATATGGTTTCAAGATCACTTGAATTTGACATTCCAAGTGAAGTCTGTGAAAAGTGTGTTCAGTCGAAACAACACAGGAATAGCTTCAGCAAGGATGCAGGAAGGAAGTCGAAGGCATTTCTGGAAGTTATATGCTATGTTGTATGTGGTCCAATCCAGGTGGATTCGATTGGTGGTAACAGATACTTTGTCACGTTTATAGATGATTACAGTCGAAAGCTGTGGACTTACCTCATCAAGAAGAAAAGTGATGTGATCGAGGTATTTTCTAGATTCAAATCTATGGTCAAAAGACAGAGTGGTCAAAAGCTGAAATTTCTTAGGACTGGTGGTGGTGGAGAGTATGTGTCGAAAGAGTTCGATGCATTATGTGAGAAAGAAGGGATTGTGCATGAGGTGGCGTCACCCTACACTCCACAACAAAATGGAATTGCAGAAAGAAATAACAGAACCATCATGAACATAGTGAGAAGTATGTTGAATGGAAAACATCTACCCAAATAATTATGGGGAGAAATGGTTTTGACAGCAACATATATTTTGAACAGATGTCCGATGAAGAATCTTGAAGGAATCACACCAGAAGAATGTTAGTCTGGTGTCAAGCCTAGCCTCAGTCACTTGAAGTTGTTTGGATCTATAGCACATAGACATGTGCAAGATCAATTGAGAAGGAAGCTTGATGACAAGTCGAATCAGATGATCATGATAGGATATCATTCGACTAGAGGTTACAAGTTATTCGACCCAGTGAATAAGCAGGTAGTGATCAGCAAGGACTTGATCATAAATGAGCTTAAAGAATGGGATTGGACTGAGAATGTCAAGAAGGATTCAGTGGAATCTCTTGTGAAGAACCAGCCACTGAAGTCGAAAAAGAAGTTTGACACGAACAAGTCATAGATGAAGCAGGTCTAAGCAGACCTCGATGAACAAGACACATGCCTGCAAGGTTGCAAGAATGTGTAATTACATCAGATGATGTGGTTGATGAAGAGGGTGAGCTGGTACATTATACTTTCTTCGCAGATGTCGAACCAGTCAATGCAGCCGAGGCATTGAAAGATTCAAAGTGGGTGAAAGCAATGAATGAGGAGTTAGAGTCCATCGAAGTCAACAACACCTGGTCACTTATTGAATTGCCTCAAGGCAAGAAGGCCATTGATGTGAAGTGGGTTTACAAGGTGAGGGTGAATCCTAGAGGAGAAGTAACTCAACATAAGGCGAGACTTGTGACGAAAGGATTTCTTCAGAAGATAGGAATCGACTTTTACAAAGTGTTTGCACATGTTGCTAGGATCAAAACAATCAGGTTGGTTGTTGGTCTAGCAAATATGAACAATTGGCACACATGTCAGATGGACGTGAAGTGTGCATTCCTTAATGGCCCCTTAGACGAAGAAGTTTATGTCTCATACCAGCTGGGTATGTGAAACGGGGCGAAGAAGGAAAGGTGTACAGGCTGCATAAATCCCTGTATGGACACAAGCAAGCTCCAAGAGCTTGGAATAAGAAAATCGATAGCTTATTAAGGAAGAAGGAATTTGTGCAACTGTTGAAAGATTCGGATGAAGATGATGTCGACCCTACCCAATACAGAAGACTTATTGGGTCACTTCGATACCTTTGTCACACAAGGCCAGGCGTACCATATAGTGTGGGTATGGTAAGTAGATTCATGCAGAAGCCAAAGGTATCACACCTAGCAGCAACGAAGAGGATACTGAGGTACCTGAAAGGGACTCTCGACTACGGAATTTTGTTTCCTGCAGCTGATGAAGGGAAAAAATGCAAGTTAGTGGGATACACCAACTCTAGTTGGTGTAGTGATGCTTAGGATAGAAAATCCACAGCTGGCTATGTGTTTATGTTAGGTGGTGCACCAGTTGCTTGGAGTTCGAGAAAGGAGGCAATAGTGGCATTGTCGTCATGCGAAGTAGAGTACATAGCTGCTTCCCTTTGTGCATGGCAAGCAACCTGGATGGTGAACCTGGTTAAAGAGATCACAGGGAAGAGTCATGGAGCAATTACCATGAAGATCGACAACATGTCAGCTATCAACTTGGCGAAGAATCCAATAGCACATGGTCGAAGTAAGCACATTGAAATGAGGTTCCATTATCTTCGAGAGCAAGTAGCAGAAGGGAAGTTGAACTTGGAACACTGCAGAAGTGAGAATCAAATTACAGATATCATGACGAAGGGAGTGCAGGTCGAAGTTTTCATAAGACTAAGAGCCATGATGAATATAGACATTTTAGAAACAATGAATTAGGTGATGTTCTAAATATATAATTCATTGTTTTAGAAAGATTTAATTTGATTTAGAAAGATCAAATTTGATTTAGAAAGATTAGATTAGATACTTTGGGGTTTAGCTTGAGATGCAAGTTAACCTAAATCTATAAATAGGGAGGAACCCTTATCATTGTAATCATTAAGTTTGATAATTCACAGTTTGCAGTTGCAAGTGAATATTGAAAGTTTCCACAGTTTGTGGGCAGAAAGAATTCTGCAGTTTTTCATCTTCTTCTCCAATGCTACTATTTCTATTTTCTCTTTATTTCTTTCTTTCTCAAATTTTCTTTTCGTTGTCATTGCGTGCAATTGTTAACAATCTTGAGATCAAGATTGAATAGGAATTCTCAAAAGATTTTGGGTTAATTCCAACACATCCATCTCTGTATGCTAAACACTAAGTCCTAAAATTGATTCAGGGTAAACAGTGTTATGCAACATTCCATGCAATTTAAACTGAAACATTATTATGAGAAGAGCACAAAGAATACAGGAACGCAAGAACTTGATTTCTTTTTTCTAAATTGATGCTTTCTATTATTGAAGGTGATTCATGAACAATTTGGGCGACAACATGGTTCCAGTAGGCGTCAATGATTGATATGACGTGCCTTCTTTTATTTTTATTTCAAGATTTCGTCAACTTAAGTTAAAGTGGTGTCGTTTAAAAGAGTCAATTCGTCATATTAGCTCGCCAGATTAACTCGTCGGGTTCTAATCCTTCTGCTTCTTTTCCATCACCACCAGTTTGAATCCAAAGGCGTGTTGGTGCACCGATTCTAGAACATATGGGTTTTAAAATCAAGGACGTTGGCGTCATATTCCTCCTGACAACCTTTGATTCATCATTGTTATCATTGACTCAATTGGATTGCATCATCGACGTTTTCATTCGGACAGTGATACGAAGAGGAAAAGGAAGGTCGACTAAGTATTTCTCTAAACGTGAATGATGAGCCACTTACTGATGTCTTCTGTTTGTCTTCTTAGGATAGATCGACAAATTCTCCCTATCATCGTCGTTTTTTTTCCCGGTGGCCGAATGAGTTTGCTGCCCAGGTTAGAAAAGATTATAACTTGGGTGTGATTATGAAATTAGGAATTAATATGCTACGAAAAGTGATTGTTTAGGTTTGTTGTGTGGTCCGGGAGAGTTTTATCGGAGCCCTATAGTGGATGTCAAAAGTTCTTGCTAAAATATTATTTGGATAAATCCTCCTAAAACCGGTTTGGTGGGATCACAATCATCAAGTTTGGCATAAGGTATGTTAGGAAGGGGTGATGGCCACCATTGTTGGTGGTCTAAAATTTTCATGTATTTCTACTCTTTTTAATGTTATTCATCGGTCACATGCCTCCATTGTGTTTTGTCTCAATGACCTATTTATTTGCAAGCCTCCCCCCTCCTTGGATACTAAAGAGGCGTGGATTCAATAGGCTTTAGTAACCATTACCCATTTGTAACTAACTTATCATTAAGCGTTTTGTAACTAATTCGTCCATTGGAATACCATAACGGTTCCGATTTGGACAGTTCGTCCAAAATATGGTAAACTGAGTTTGGGATAAGTATGGAACTCGCTGCCAGACTTCTAAATCATTCGCCGGCCTCATAAAATTTTCAAGATGCACAAAGCCTAAGACTTTCCTGGAATTTTTTCATACCTTTACCAACTAAGCTATGTTGACAATTAATCTAGAATATATTTATATTTAACAAATATGTTTTTGGAGGCCAAAGGTGAAGGTCTTGCCCACCTTCCCTTGGGTTAGACCCGACCATTTATCAAACATTTTGTAACTTTGTGTGTTAAAGTCACGTAAGTAAATTATGACCACAAATAAAGACTCGAGTCTAATTATTGTAATTTAGGAAGAATACACTACACATGATTTACTATAAGAGAGGGAGAAAATTTAGCATATCATTCAATCTTGTTGTTATGTTTTCTTTCTTATATTCTTTTATGTGTATTTCAATTAGATTTATAGTATGTGATTCATATGACAACTATTATTAATAATAAGAATTGAAACATTTGATCTAATCCAATAAAAATTTCTATTTCTTCATTCAATTTTATTTTCTTCTCATGAGATATCAGAAGTTTAACATTGTATCAGGTGTACTTTGATCTAAACCTGACTTTTGTACCTCGTCATGTCTTCACATAAGACTTTGGATGATCGTCTCTTAATAAACCTAATCCCTATTTTGTCCACCCTAATGGTGGTCCTTACTTTGTCTCTATCACTCAGGTTCTCAACAAACCCAATTATCACTTTTGGGCTCTCTCAATGCATCAAGCCCTAGGTGCTCATATGAAGTTTGAATTCCTCAATGGAGAAATTTCTACGCTTATAAATTCATTTGATCCTTCCTTTCCTGCTTGGAATAACTATAACATGCTTATCCACTATTGGATCATGAATTCTGTCGATTCTTCAATTGGCCAATTCTTCATATTCATGGAAAATGTTGTAGATGTTTGACTAAATTTAAAAGAGTGATTTGCACAATGAAATTTGATACATGTTTCTGAATTGCATTAGGACACTACGCCAAAAATGTGTTTTCCCAGCGCAACAAAGACGGCGCTTTCTGGCAGAAGCGCTGCTATATGTTTCGCTAAACACAAAAATAAAAACGAAAGAAATAAGAGCTGCTAAATGGGTGACATAAGACAGCGCTTTTTAAAAGCGCTGCTAAAGCCCTAAGCCAGCTGAACTTTAAAAACCGTTTTATGAAAAGCGCTGCTAAATGTGGGACATAAGGCAGCGCTTTTAAAAAGCGCTGCTAAAGGGCTTTCGTACAACACGCTTTAGCCGGCGCTTTTAGAAAGCGCTGCTAAAGGCCTTTCAGTTTTCCCACATTAGAAAGCGCTTTTACTCCAAAAGCGCTACTAAAGGATTAACATAAGAAAGCGTTGCTAAAGGTGTTTTAAAATATTAAAATTAAAACAGATTCTGCAAACGACTAGTACTGTTTCATTACGACCGTTTCTATTTTTGCCCTAGCGACTACTGTTTCTCTTCTTCCTCCATTTTTTCTGCAAACGAACGAAACCACGCTGTCCGCCGTCGTTCTGTAAATGAAATCCGTCGTGGTTTTACTCCGTTTGTGGCTTCCCTCCGTCGTTTCTGCTTACTCACACCGTCGTCCGCCATTGTTGATTGTTTCTCTGAGGTTTTTACTCTCCTTTGTCTAGTTTTCTCTCCATTAATGAAAATGTCTAATATTCTCCATTGTAGATTGTTTCTCTGCTATTTTTATGAGATAAATTTGGTGTATTATTAGTTGTTGATGTTAGGATTTCTTTTTTTGATTTGTAGGAGTTAGTTAGTGATTAATTAGTAGAAGTTAGTATAGTGATTATTGTGTAAAATGTGATTAATTTGTAGAAGTTAGTTTAATGATTAATTTGTAGAATAGAAGAAGTTAGTTTAATGTGTAAAATTTGTAGAATAGTAGAAGTTAGTTTAATGTGTAAAATTTGTAGAATAGTGATTAATTAGAAAATTCAAGGTAGTTAAGAGTGTTGTAGAAGTTAGATTGTTGAGGTTGTTATAGGGCTATTTGTAAAGTTAAAGTGAACATTTATCGGAAAATTTTAGTGATGTAAGAATTTGGTTGTTATTGAAAATGATAATGAAATTAGTAGTTAAGTGAACTAGTGATTGAATTTATTTTGAGAGATGATTGAAAATGATAAATAGTGATTGAATTGTTACTTGAACTTAAGCGTTGAAGTGTTTTTTTACAATGTTGAGTTGAAACTATACCATGCTATTTGATTTAATGATGATGTTTACTAAATTTTTTTCTTGAAACTTTGACTTGTTATATGTGGTATACACCATCACTTACTAACTTACATTCATTTGCTAGAGGGGTTACTTGTGAAGAGTGAATTCGGATCGTTTTCAAGAATCTTACACTTTGTGGTTATGTCCAGAAGTTGCTGACTTCTATATAGACAGGTACGTAGTTGTTATTTTGTTTTTGTTTTGCTTACTTAGTAAAATCATGGATAAAAAATGGATGTCGTCCAATCGATTGTTGAAAGAGTACGAGAATGGGGTATCAGAATTCGTTAAGTTTGTTGTTGAACACGCCAAAGATCCAAGTCGAATCACATGTCCTTGCTTGAGTTGTTGTTTTGGGCGTCGGATTGACGCGGGTCAGATGGAGTCGCATTTAAAGAGGCATGGAATTGATCGAAGTTATACAAGTTGGACACTTCATGGTGAGAAAAGTAACGGGAATGTTGAACCGGGGGATAATACGACCTATGCTTCAAACGACAATGCCACAGATACATACAATTGTGATCGAGTCGAAGAGATTGCAGAAGCACTTGAAGAAGATCTTCAGGATTGTCCCAAAATGTTTGAGAGATTGGTAAGTGATGCAGAGAAACCGTTGTATAAGGGTTGCACTAAATTCACAAGATTATCTGCGGTATTAAAGTTGTACAACTTAAAGGCGGGTAATGGATGGTCGGATAAAAGTTTCACAGAATTATTAGCCCTTATGAAAGATATGCTTCCGGAGAATAATGTTCTTCCCAACCGAATATATGAGGCCAAAAAGATGTTGTGCTCTATTGGCATGAGCTATGATAAGATACATGCTTGTCTAAACGATTGCGTTTTGTTTCGAAATTAGTATGCATCGTTAAATGAGTGTCCTAAATGCGATGTCTCTCGATATAAGAAAAAATTATCTCCAGCAAAAGTCTTGTGGTATTTTCCTATAATTCCGAGATTTAGACACATGTTTCGTAGTGAAACTGATGCAAGAAACTTGACTTGGCATGCAGATGAAAGAATTATAGATGTAAAGTTTTGACATCCGGTAGATTCACCACAGTGGACGAAAATTGATAATGATTATCCTGAATTTGGAGAAGAAGCAAGAAACCTTCGCTTGGCATTATCTACTGATGGAATGAACCCACACGGTCTTCAAAGTATCTCACATAGCACATGGCCTGTGATTATTATGATTTATAACCTACCTCCATGGCTATGTATGAAGCGTAAGTACATGATGTTATCTATGTTAATTTCTGGGCCTAAACAACCAGGGAATGACATAGATGTATACTTGACACCGTTAATCGAAGATTTAAAGATTTTGTGGGAGAACGGTGTAGAGGTTTATGATGGATATTGGAAAGAAAGTTTCAACTTGAGGGCGATGTTGTTTGGCACAATTAATGATTTTCCAACATACAGAAATTTATCAGGGTATAGCATAAAAGGTCAATGTGCGTGTCCTCTTTATGAAGATAAAACAGATTGGACGCGATTGGAGTTTGGCCAGAAGAATGTATTTCTCGGTCATCGTAGATTCTTAAATTCTAATCATCACTACCGTGGGTGGAGAAAAGCCTTCAATGGAGAGGCAGAACAAGGTAGAGCTCCACCTATATTGATAGGTGATCAAGTTTTTGAAAAGGTGAAAGATATGAGTACTCAGTTTGGCAAGCCTTTTGGACATACCCTTGTCAAGTGTGGGTGGAAGAAGAGGTCAATTTTTTTTGAATTTCCATATTGGAAGTCTTTGTATGTAAGACATTTTCTTGATGTTATGCATATTGAAAAAAATGTATTTGACAGTGTTATTGGTACGTTACTCAATATACCAGGAAAGTCTAAGGATGGCCTTAAAGCAAGAAAGGACTTGATATTGATGGGGATAAGAACTGAATTAGGACCCTTGTAGAAAGGAAAACAAACATATCTACCACCTACTGCCTATACTTTATCTAGAAAGGAGAAAAAAATGTGTGTAAGTTTCTAAGTGAAGTTAAAGTTCCAGAAGGATACTCTTCAGATATTAGAAGACTTGTGTCTATGAAAGACCTCAAGTTAAAGAGTTTAAAGACGCATGGTTGCCATGTTATAATGGAACATTTTCTACCAATAGGTATACGTTCTGTTTTGCCGGAAAAAGACATAGAGGGTTCCGAGCATTTTTATCCAACAAGTTTCTGAGGGATGCCCAAGGAAAGTTTGTTGAAGTGGAATGCCCGAAGAAATATGCGGACTTGATTGCACCCGAAGAATGGGACACTTTTGTCGCCAAACGAAGAACAGAAAAATTCCACGTAATCTTAATTTAATTTATCATGAACATTGTCTTATATTCATGTAGTTATTACATGTGTTCTGATATGACTTATAATTGTTTATGCAGGTTGTGAGTGACGTTAATCGTCAAAGAGCCTCGAAACCCGCGTATCCATACAAGAAAGGACGTTTGGGATATGCACGCTTGGAACAAAAAATCATAAGTATATATAATTGCTATGGTATTTTTGTATTATTATTAATCCTAATTCTTGACTTAATGTGTATCTTAAAGAGGAGAAAAGTGAATAAACATCTGTTCCGGAGCATGTTTTGTGGAAGGTTGCCCGTGTGGGAAAGGATGGAGTTGTAACCGAAGGTGTTCAACAAGTTTTCGAAAATTGTGTAAGTATACAACATGTTTTGTGGAAGGTTGTCCGTGTTTAGTTAGATATAAAGTTCTTGTTTATCTAATATATTTATGCATGGCTCTAATATTGAATTTTAGGAGACTCTATCTCAGTCCTTAACTGCCACGGAAGACCAGGATTGTAGGAGCATACTGAGTCGAGTATTAAATGTTCCTGAGTATTATGGTCGCGTGAGGGGTAAGGGATTTGGAGTCACTCCATCTACCTTCTATAAGCGTTCAAAGACAAAAAATCTTAGCAATAGAGAGGTGATGGAAACATTGGAAGAATTGAGAGCTCAAGTTCGTGAACTGCAACAGGATAAAGAAAGATACATGTCGGAAAGGCGCGGTTCAGAATTTAAAGATGCTAGTGACAAGGCCAGCATCAATTGTCAACAAAAAATTTCGGAGGTAATTATATTTATTAAATTAGTACAGTTTTTATATTAACATCATTGCACAATAACAATTTCGTATTATTTTTGTTTTGTTTAGGGCATTTCACCTTGTCAACTATATTTATCGGCACTGACATATCAAATGGTTGGCAAGGGAAAAGTGCATAACACTCCCGGAGACGTCTTTCACACTAGACCGCTCCCTGCTGGATATTTGGAGGTTTCGATTGATATTTCTTTAGAGCGGGATGCGGTACTACCTATACCTGACGAAGTGTCAGATGCAACATTGGTGGGGGACACAATAGGGTCGTATGCTACATGGCCGTCAAACCTCATCATCATAGATGACTCGGTATGTTAAAAACCATTATTAACCTTTTAGTTTTCAAATGTTTTACTTGCATATAAGTTATGATATGCTTACTTTTACCTACATATAATTTACATGACATCGTTAGTGTAACGCCCCAGTTTTGTCAGTTTTAATTTAATCGAGTAGTATTGATTATTTTATTTTATTTTCGACTTTTATCTGAAAATATGTTATTTTTCAATGTTGTGATATTTTATCGGGTTTTGGAATCGTTTGCGAGATATTTGAGTGTGGGGGTATTTTGGTCATTTCATAATATTTTCATTTAGTAGAAAGAATAGAAAATAGAAAGAGAGAAAAATAGAGAGAAAGAAAAAGAGAAGAAGGAAAAAGGGGAGAAAAGAGAAGAAGAGAAGAAATAGTGAGAAAAACTTGGAAAATCAAAGAAAACAACTTCTAGAATCGATTTAATCGGGTAAGGGTGCGAAACTCAGTTATTGTATGCTTGTATGTGATTATGTATGTGTGTTTGTGGTTGGTATTGGATTGAATTGGAAAAATTTAGTAAAACCCATATTATGAAAAATTGATTAGAAATCGATTGAATGTGTTGGAAATCATGTTTTTAGTGCTCATTATTGTTATTACATGATAGATACATGTTGTTATGCAATGTATTGGTAATTTTCTGGGTGTAGGTGAAAAATTGGAGGATTTTGGTTGAGAAAACGCAGAACTTTGTTCTGCAGAATTTTTTCTGGTTTTTCCAGGTCATACGCGTATGGGGCATGTTCATACGCGTATGGACCTTGGCAATACGCGTAACATGGGCGAGTCTTGGGCCAATACGCGTATGGGAAGTCACTTTTCTCGGCCATCTTCCTAATTGCGTATGGTACGTGTATGAGGTTTTGCCGTACGCGTATGACTCAGGGCACTACGTGTACGGGCAGGAGAATCGTAAAATGGGACTTTTCAAAATATCGTTTTCGTTCTTCTTTCGTAACTTGGGTTCCGTTTATCCGATTTTTACATTCTTGGTATCGTTGGAAAGCCATTGAGCTGTACTTTCTCATTATGATGATTTGGAAATTGTTAGCCGATTTAATTATGTCAGAATTTGGAATAGTTTCGGTTTGTCGACTTTTGTCGTTATAATTGTGCGTAATTGATGGGCATTATGCAAGGTGTTGTTGTATGATGTAAATGCATGTGTTTAAGTGGTGTTGTGACGATTTGTGGCCATATGGTAATTAAATGCATTGTTTTGGGCATAAGTGCAAAGTGTGATTTGGTTGATGTAGAAGAATGCATTTATGTGTGCATATTAAATATCATGAGTCATTGTATGCCAAGCATCATGATATGCATTGCTGTGACGTCCTGAGTGACGGTTTGATTCCAGAGGGAATCTGCTATAACATCGTGAGCCTTAAAAATAAGAGGTATGAATCGCCTTAAAAATAAGAGGACCGAAAGCGATGGTTATAGACGATCGTGTGCCCATGTGGGGTGTGAGCGATCGGATCGTGAGCCTTATACAAAGAGGACGAAAGCGACGGGGAACATCGTATGCCCGACGGGGAGTTACACTAAGTAACGAGCGATGGTTCCAATAGTTCCTGAGTGAACTAGTGATGAGAAATATTGGAAGTCGGTACCGCATGGCATGTGCATAGAGTCGTGGGGTCGGTCTCTGTGCATTTGCATAAATCATAAATATGATTGACTATGTGTGAAGATTGTGAATGGATTAATCGTGTGTGGAATTGATGAATTGATATTCTTGGTGATAATTGTATGGTGTACGATTAATAGGCATTGGTGTTAGATAAATGAAATATGTATGATGTTGTGAGGTATTTGGATTCTGTTGTAAGTTTGTGGTGAGAAATCTATATATGCATTTCTGTGTTAATATATAATTATATGCAACTGTATTATGATTATTTTTCTCACCCTTCTACTGTTTTATAACGCTCTATGAGGCATTGCAGATTAGAGTTGCTGGAGGTCTTTTGTGAAGCTTAGGACTTCATTCTTTTGTCGGTCGGCTCTGATATGTGACATCGGGTAGTTAGGGTGGCCGTTTGTGATTATTTGTATATGCATATATATATCTTTTGGCTTGTGCGTGTACAACTTGATGTATGACGAACTTTTCACATGATATATATATATATGATATTCAGTTTTAGATTTTCTGCTTTTATTCTAAAATCTAAAATGTGGGTGTAAGGAACTGAGTTCCTCTATTGATTGCTACCCCGCTGTTGCATATCTTTATGAGCAGGTGTTGTATGATTTGTTTCAATATAATGTGATTTTCCCCCGTCTATGCCATGATAATTTAAATATACTCTGATGAAATTTTGAATTTTCTTTTACTGCGTTAAGTAATTGGGGGTATAGATTGGGGGTGTTACATTAAGTGGTATCAGAGCTAGTTCGTGTCAGTCTGTGTCAGTTGTGTCAGTCCTTGTCGGTCTTGGCGTTTGGTTGAGTTGTTTGTTTAACCATAGTTGCTGTTATTGGAAATGAATAGAAAATGGCTGGTAGGAATGATGCTTCTTTGGCTGCTGCTATGCAAGCTATGGCTCGTGTTGTGCAGGGTGCACCTAATGCTGGAGAGAATGATGAGTTTAGAAAGAATAGACCGCCTGTCTTCAAAGGGAGACATAACCCTGATGGTGCACAGATTTGGCTGAAAGAGATTGAGAGGATTTTCAGAGTTATGGATTGTGCTGAGGATAGTAAGGTGAGACTGGGAACTCACATGTTACAGGAAGAAGCGGATGACTAGTGGGTTAGTACACGTCCTGTGTTAGAAGCTGGTGATGAAGAGGTAACTTGGGAATTGTTTAGTCAGGAGTTTCTGAGGAAGTATTTTCCCGAGGATGTAAGAGGAAAGAAGGAAATTAAGTTCTTGGAACTGAAACAAGGTAATATGTCTGTCATTGATTATACTGCTAAGTTTGTGGAACTTGTGCAGTTTTTTCCTCATTATGCTGAAGCGACTGCAGAATTTTCTAAGTGTGTGAAGTATGAAAGCGGATTGCGCCCTGAGATTAAGCAGGCAATCGGTTATCAGAGGATAAGGAGGTTTGCTGATTTGGTGGAATGTTGTAGGATTTATGAAGAGGATAGTAAGGCTCGTTTTACTCATTACAAGAGTGTGAGTGAGAGGAAAGGGAAGCAACAGTTTCGTGGTGGTCCGTATGTGATACCAGCTGATAAAGGTAAACAAAGGGGTACTTTTAATCGAAGGTCAGGTGGAGGAGGAATGTCTGGTCCTCTGAGATGTTATAGATGTGGTGATGTAGGACACCGTTAGTCCGAATGTAATAAAGATTTGAGGAAGTGTTCTAATTGTGGAGGTGTAGGACATGTTGCAGCTGAATGTGCCAGGAAGAATGTGGTTAAGTCTTTCAACTGTGGTGAACCTGGTCATATTAGTACAAAGTGTCACAAACCGAAGCAAGCTCCAGCTAGTGGGAAGGTATTTTCTTTGGCAGGAACTCAGACTTCAAGTGCAGACCGTCTGATCAGAGGTACTTATTTTATTAATAGTACGCCTTTAGTTGCTATTATTGATACTAGAGCGACTCATTCGTTTATTTCGTCTGGGTGCGTGAAGCGTTTGAATCTTGTGTTGTCTTTGATGGGTGGTAAAATGGTTATTGATACTCCAGCAATGGGGTCAGTAACTACTTCTTTGGTTTGTTTGAGTTGTCCTTTGACCATTTATGGTAAAGACTTTGAGTTGGATTTGGTGTGTTTGCCGTTGGAAAGTTTAGATGTGGTTTTGGGAATGAATTAGTTGCAATTCAACAGGGTTTATATTGATTGCTATCATAAGCTGGTAAGGTTTCCTTCTCTTGAAGAAGATACAGACTCGAGTTTCTTTTCTACCAAAGAGTTGAAGAGACTTTTGGCGGATGAAGCTCAGTTGTTTGGCTTGTTTGCATCTTTGACTGTGGATAGTCAAGTTTCACTTGATGTGTTTCCTGTTGTGTGTGAATTTTCGGAAGTGTTTCCTGAGGATATTTCAGACTTGCCGCCAGAGAGAGAGGTGGAGTTTTCTATAGATCTAGTTCCTGGTACTAGACCTGTTTCTATGGCACCTTATCGTATGTCGGCATCTGAGTTGGTTGAGTTAAAGAAGCAGTTGAATGAGTTTTTGGAAAAGAGGTTTGTAAGACGTAATGTTTCTCCTTAGGGTGCTCCAGTTTTATTGGTGAAAAAGAAGGATGGAAGTATGCGGTTGTGTATCGATTATCGCCAGTTGAATAAGGTGACGATCAAGAATAAGTATCCTCTTCCTAGGATTGATGATCTGATGGATCAGTTGGTTGGTGCTTGTGTGTTCAGTAAGGTTGACTTGAGGTCGGGGTATCATCAAATAAGGGTGAAAGAGGAAGATATTTAGAAGACGGCTTTTAGGACACGATACGGTCATTATGAATATTCTGTGATGCCGTTCGAGGTTTCTAATGCGCCGGGTGTGTTCATGGAGTACATGAATCGTATTTTTCACGAGCATTTGGATCGATTTGTTGTTGTGTTTATTGATGACATTTTGATTTATTCTAAGTCTCGGGAGGAGCATGCGGAGCATTTGCGTATTGTTTTGCAGGTTTTGAAAGAAAGAAATCTTTTTGCCAAATTGTCCAAGTGTGAATTCTGGTTGTCGGAGGTGAGCTTTCTTGGGCACGTAATTTCAGGTAATGGTATTGCTGTGGATCCATCTAAAGTAGAAGCAGTTCTACAATGGGAAGCTCCAAGATCTGTTACTGAAATTCGAAGCTTTTTGGGTTTGGCTAGTTATTATCGAAGGTTCATTGAAGGTTTTTCTAAGCTAGCACTTCCTTTGACCCAGTTGACTTGTAAAGGGCAAGCGTTCATTTGGGATATTCGGTGCGAGGAAAGTTTTAATGAGCTAAAGAGAAGATTGACGACAGCTCCGATTCTGATTTTGCCGAATCCTAATGAACCATTTGTGGTTTATTGTGATGCTTCTTTGATTGGTCTAGGTGGTGTTCTTATGCAAGAAGGTAAGGTCGTGGCTTATGCTTCAAGGCAATTAAGAGTTCATGAGAAAAATTATCCTACACATGATCTTGAATTAGCGGCTGTGGTGTTTGTGTTGAAGATTTGGATGCATTATCTCTATGGTGCAAGGTTTGAAGTCTTTAGTGATCATAAAAGTTTGAAATATTTGTTTGATCAGAAAGAGCTAAATATGAGGCAACGCAGATGGTTGGAATTTTTGAAGGACTACGACTTTGGCTTGAATTACCATCCTGGTAAAGCTAATGTGGTAGCCGATGCATTGAGTCGGAAATCGTTACATATGTCCGCTTTAATGGTTAAAGAGTGGGAATTTTTGGAATCGTTTAGAGATTTGAGTTTGGTTTGTGAAGTGACGTCGGATAGCGTGAGGCTTGGAATGCTAACAATTACTAATGATTTTCTGGTGACTGTTAGTGAGAAACAGAAGTTAGATGTGAAATTTGTGGATTTGATGTTGTTGGGAGAAAAAGATGCGAATAGTGATTTTCAAGTGGATGTTAATGGTGTTTTGAGATTCCGAGGTAGAATTTGTATTCCAGATGATGTGGAGTTGAAAAGGATTATTTTGGAGGAAGGACACCGGAGTAATCTGAGTATACATCCGGGAGCGAATAAGATGTACCAAGATTTGAAGAAGATTTTCTGGTGGTCTGGATTGTAAAGAGATGTGGCTCAGTTTGTTTATGCATGTTTGACTTGTCAGAAATCGAAGGTAGAACATCTGAGGCCTAGTGGTTTGTTGCAACCGTTGGATATTCCTGAGTGGAAGTGGGATAGCATTTCCATGGATTTTGTGACGGGGTTGCCGAATACTCAGCGAGGGCATAACGTTATTTGGGTGATTGTTGATAGACTGACTAAATCAGCTCATTTTATTCCGATTGACATCAGTTTTACTTTGGAGAGGTTAGCTGAGATTTACATCAGTGTGATTGTGAAGTTGCATAGGGTTCCATTGAGTATTGTTTCGGATCGAGATCCTAGATTTACCTCGAGATTTTGGGAAAGTTTACAGAAGGCTTTGGGTTCTAAATTGAGATTGAGTTAGGCTTATCATCCGCAGACGGATGGTCAGACGGAGAGGACGATTCAGTCGTTGGAAGATTTGTTGAGAGCTTGTGTTCTTGAACAAGGTGGTGCATGGGATAGTTATCTTGCATTGATTGAGTTCATGTATAATAACAGTTTCCATTCTAGTATTGGAATGGCACCGTTTGAAGCATTATATGGACGAAGGTGTCGGACACCGTTCTGTTGGCACGAATCTGGTGAGAGCTCGGTGGTTGGACCAGAGTTGGTGCAACAGACGACGGAAAAAGTGAAGCTTATTCGAGAGAAAATGAAGGCTTCTCAGAGTAGGCAAAAGAGTTATCATGATCGGAGACGGAAAGATCTTGAGTTTCAAGAGGGCGATCATGTATTTTTTAGAGTTACACCGGTAATGGGTGTGGGTCGTGCATTGAAATCGAAGAAACTTACTTCTCGGTTTATTGGTCCTTACCAGATATCCGCGAGAGTGGGTGTTGTGGCTTATAGGGTGGCGTTGCCGCCGAATCTGTCGAATTTGTACGATGTGTTTCATGTTTCACAGCTTCGGAAGTATGTTCCAGATCCGTCGCATGTGATTCCGATGGATGAGGTTGAGGTAAGGGAGAACCTTACGATTGAGGCGTTACCAGTTAGGATTTTGGATCGCGAGGTGAAGCGGTTGAGGGGCAAGGATATTGCACTGGTGAGAGTGGCGTGGGGAGGCGCTGCTGAGGGTAATTTGACTTGGGAGTTGGAGAGTCGGATGCGGGAGTCGTATCCAGAGTTATTCGTCTCAGGTATATTTTCGAGGACGAAAATTTCTAAGTGGGGGAGAGTTGTAACGCCCCAGTTTTGTCAGTTTTTATTTAATCGAGTCGTATTGATTATTTTATTATTATTTTATTTTATTTTCGACTTTTATCTGAAAATATGTTATTTTTCAATGTTGTGATATTTTATCGGGTTTTGGAATCGTTTGCGAGATATTTGAGTGTGGGGGTATTTCTGTCATTTCATAATATTTTCATTAAGTAGAAAGAATAGAAAATAGAAAGAGAGAAAAATAGAGAGAAAGAAAAAGAGAAGAAGGAAAAAGGGGAGAAAAGAGAAGAAGAGAAGAAGGAAAAAGGGGAGAAAAGAGAAGAAGAGAAGAAATAGTGAGAAAAACTTGGAAAATCAAAGAAAACAACGTCTAGAATCGATTTAATCGGGTAAGGGTGCGAAACTCAGTTATTGTATGCTTGTATATGATTATGTATGTGTGTTTGTGGTTGGTATTGGATTGAATTGGAAAAATTTAGTAAAACCCATATTATGAAAAATTGATTAGAAATCGATTGAATGTGTTGGAAATCATGTTTTTAGTGCTCATTATTGTTGTTACATGATAGATACATGTTGTTATGCAATGTATTGGTAATTTTCTGGGTGTAGGTGAGAAATTGGAGGATTTTGGTTGAGAAAACGCAGAACTTTGTTCTGCAGAATTTTTTCTGGCTTTTCTAGGTCATACGCGTATGGGGCATGTTCATACGCGTATGGACCTTGGCAATACGTGTAACATGGGCGAGTCTTGGGCCAATACGCGTATGGGAAGTCACTTTTCTCGGCCATCTTCCCAATTGCGTATGGTACGCGTATGAGGTTTTTCCGTACGCGTATGACTCAGGGCACTACGCGTACGGGCAGGAGAATCGTAAAATGGGACTTTTCAAAATATCATTTTCGTTCTTCTTTCGTAACTTGGGTTCCGTTTATCTGATTTTTACATTCTTGGTATCGTTGGAAAGCCATTGAGCTGTACTTTCTCATTATGATGATTTGGAAATTGTTAGCCGATTTAATTATGTCGGAATTTGGAATAGTGTCGGTTTGTCGACTTTTGTCGTTATAATTGTGCGTAATTGATGGGCATTATGCAAGGTGCTGTTGTATGATGTAAATGCATGTGTTTTAGTGGTGTTATGACGATTTGTGGCCATATGGTAATTAAATGCATTGTTTTGGGCATAAGTGCAAAGTGTGATTTGGTTAATGTAGAAGAATGCATTTATGTGTGCATATTAAATATCATGAGTCATTGTATGCCAAGCATCATGATATGCATTGCTGTGACGTCCTGAGTGACGGTTTGATTCCAGAGGGAATCTGCTATAACATCGTGAGCCTTAAAAATAAGAGGTATGAATCGCCTTAAAAATAAGAGGACCGAAAGCGATGGTTATAGACGATCGTGTGCCCATGTGGGGTGTGAGCGATCGGATCGTGAGCCTTATACAAAGAGGACCGAAAGCGATCCATAAACGTCGTGAGCCTTATACAAAGAAGACCGAAAGCGACGGGGAACATCGTATGCCCAACGGGGAGTTACACTAAGTAACGAGCGATGGTTCCAATAGTTCCTGAGTGAACTAGTGATGAGAAATATTGGAAGTCGGTACCGCATGGCATGTGCATAGAGTCGTGGGGTCGGTCTCTGTGCGATTGAAGAGGAAGATGAAAGCTTTCGGAGATGGAACATATGAAAGAGGAGGAGCTTTGTCTGTTTCTGGCGAGATTTGAGCACGAAAGAAGAGTGCGATTGAATCGGAGAGGATGGTTGTTGAAGCTGTGGTGAATTTGAGAGGTTTATGGCGTGGGGAAGAAGAGAGTTTAGAGAATTAGGCAGCTGAGTCTTAATTAGTAATTAGGTTATGTTGTTGGGACATTGGATCGGGTCAGAAGGCCCATGCTGCTTTTCAGTTCCACACCCGCATTTCTCTTCTCGCACCCTCCCTGGCTTATATTCAAAAACCCTTGGGCCTCAGCCTTAAAGCCCATGCACCTGGACCTTTATTCCCACCCCCTGTTTACTGTTTACACCCTTGTTTTTAGATTTTTATTTCTTTTTGTTTTGCTAATTGTTTTAGATAATTAACTTTTATCCTAGATTTTAATATTAGATTTTTAGAACTAGATTTAATCTTAGATTTAGGTTTTAATTAGAATTTTAATTTAGATTTTGATTCTAGTTTTAATTTTGATTAACCTTTAATAATAGATTTTATTTGGTTTTAGAATTAGTTCATATCTTTTGATATTATATTTTTATTAGAATTATATTTTAATTGGATTTTGTTTTTTAGAATATTAATTTTAGGTTTAATGTTAGAATTAGTTTTTAATCTTAGATTAACATTTTACTTAGAATTTAACCATGGTTTTAATTTCCATTTTAATTCTAATTTGGATATTCTTGCTTAATTGTTAATTTTGATTTTTGATGCTTATTCTAATTAATTCCTGATCAAATACTTGACTTGCCTCTTGTTTGATTTTATCTTTGTGATTGAGCTATCTGATGTTTACTTGTTGATTACTCTGTATTCACATGCTCCCTTAAGGCTCCTAGTCAGACTTAATTTCTGATTAAGCCCGGAGTAGGATAGACATTAGGCTCTCAATCCAAGCATGATAACATTAGGTAGACTTCCCTCCTGATCCTGACCTTAGGGCCATTTTGTACGATAACTTGTAGGATTCAGTTCCCTTAGACCTTCCGTGCGTCTCCCCCTTTTTCTCTCGCCTCAGTGTGATCGAGATCCTGTTTCCCGTAGTTCCGCGAACTACGGATGCTCTGATTCTCATTTCCAGATGAGATACGTAGGCACGAGATGCGATATCTCGGCGAGCACACTAACAACTAACTTCCCTCTTTTGTCTCTTGCTTCAGTGTGATCGAGACTTGTTAATCAAATCTTTTTCTCTCGCCCCAATGCGATCGAGATCTTTTCACCAACCCGTAGGTCGAACTACGATTGCTCTGATTTCCTCTTTCTTGTCCGATTGAGGATACGTAGGCACAAGACGGCGATGTCTTGGCGAGCAACCTCCCCCCTTAGTTTGTGTTCGAACTACGTTGACTCTGACTTTCCCATTGCACGAGGGAATACGTAGGCGTAGGACGAGCGATGTCCTATCGAGTCACTTCCTTTTCTTTTCTTCTTCGTTTCTCCGTTCTTTTCCATTCCCACTCTTCTCCTTTCTAGTAGCAGTGGAGCTCCAGATGACGACACCCTTTGATCGAGACAACAAGCGTGATCCCGTCGAGTACGATGGACGTGTTGGGTGCTAACACCTTCCCTTCGCGTAACCGACTCTCTTACCCATTTCTCTTGGTCGTGAGACCATGCTCTTTCCCTTCCCTCAAGTTTACGCAGTGTTTCCTTTCCCTCTCTTGGGATAAATACACATTGTTGGTGACTCTGTTTTTCTGCGCCAGTCTCGCGTTTGTACCGTTGGATGCGAATCTTTCGGGAGAGACAGCTGGCGACTCTGCTGGGGATTCTGGTTGACCTCTTGCTGGTCCATCCCCTTTAGCGAGTCTATCCTAGCGCTTGTCTGTTTCTTTTCATTGGGTGTTTTTGTGGTGCTTTGTAGTGTTGTATCTTACTGTATTTGTTGTTTTAATTGTTTTACTGTATTTACAGCTTTTATTGCATTGCATTTCATTTTATTACTGTCATACTGGATATTACTGTGATGTGCTGGCAGGTTTTCTATTTGGCGGGTTGGGATGTTTTGAGAGATAAGCCCACTACCCAGGCTTGAGCATACACACAGGTTTTAGAGTGGATAGTCGTGACACTTGCATGGGGGTGGCCATGTATTGTCGTTCATGAGACCCACAACCAGACGAGGTTCTATCAGGAGCTACCTGCTACTGTGCATTGGTACAGGCCAGTAGGTATTCTCTTGAGGGATTGTCGGCTCTGGAGACCATTCCCGAGGACTCAGTTGTGGCACTCCTCCCGGGATGTGACAGTGGCAGACCACGTTCTGTGGTAAACCCATTGCACATTCTCGATCCGAGGACCCAATGTTGGGGACTTGCTATAAGTTTTCCTTTTGAGGTGAATCAGCGGACGACCTCTTTGAATGGTGGTAGCATTGTATCCTTCGGGCTGAATGTGCTATTGCTTCTCAAACCTCTGAAGCTGAGGATCTTTCGTTTTTGTGAATCAGTTGAGGCCTCCTCGATTGGTGATGATGCCAAACCAGAAATGGTGAATGTATCATCACTTCTCGACCTGAGAGCCCGGGATACTGAGGATCATAGTACCCACATGTGAGAGGGGCGGTTTCTTTACAGGTTTGCAGGTAACCGTGACCTTCAACCTACCCGGTTTTCTGGATTTCTCATCAGTGTACTATTATCATCCTGATATTCTGGCAGTTTGAATGGGCTGTTAATCTGGATTTCTGGGTTTCTGATATTTGGGGTCTTATTCAGTCAACAGAACAACAACAGTTTTGAGCATCATGGAAGCCTTGATCCCATGTCTGTTGCATCTGCATCATCATTTTTTGCATACATGTTCCTGTATTTCCAAGGGATGTTACCTTTGAGACTCGCTGCAGAGCATTTCCATCTTTTTCTTGTGGTTTGTACAAAAAAAAAAACTTGAGGCAAAGCAGGGTGATTCCTTGGAAATATTTGAACATGGCATTTGCATTGTATTTCCATACTCATTTGCATAACAGGTGTTCGAGGCTTGGTTATTCTTGTCCTGATCTGGTTTTCTTCAAAATTTCAGACTTAACTGCTCAAGCCACTCAGAAGAATTATGGAACATATGCAAGCGGAAATGGCTGCCATGCAGGCACGTATTGACTAATTCATGGAGATGATGCAAGGAGTCGCACATGGGCAACAAGAGCTCAGAACCCTGGTGCAACCTCTTGTGGCAAGAGTGGACGAGAGCGGTGTACTACATGGCGGTCATGTTATTCCTCCTGGCGGAGGTGGTAATGGAAATGTTGTTCATAATGGAGCTCGAGGTGGAGTGCCAATTCCTTCTTTGGTAGGAGGAGGAAGCACTATTCGTGCAGTTCATGGCCATCACTATGATGACCAGCAAGAAGATGTTTTCTCTGTGCGAAGCATGGATGCTGGTATCCCAGATGTTAATGATGAAAGGATCCGGCTGATTGAAGAGCAGTTAAAGGGGGTTGTGGATCAAAATACTCTGGGCATGGACTTGGATGATCTGGGGCTAGTTCCAGGCGTCATTATCCCACACAAATTTCAGACTCCTACTTTTGAAAAGTACAACGGTATGACTTGCCCAAGGACTCACGTGAGGGCGTACGCAAGTAAAATGGCTGCTCATGCAAAGAATGAGAAGTTGATGATGCATTGCTTTCAGGATAGCCTATCTGGGGCATCTTTAGACTGGTATATGAGCTTGGAGAGAACGCATATTAAGAGCTGGAGAGATTTGGCAGAAGCTTTCATTAAGCACTATCAATACAACACCGACATGGCTCCCAATCGTACACAGCTACAGAGTATGTCTCAAAAGAGCAACGAGAGCTTTAAAGAGTACGCCCAGAGGTGGCATGAATTGGCTTCCCGAGTTCAACCTCCGATGTTGGAAAGAGAGCTCGTTGATATGTTCATGGATACGCTTCAGGGGCATTATTATGAGAAATTGGTTGGATGTTTGTCAGCTGGATTTTCAGGTCTTGTATTGGCAGGAGAAAGAGTCGAAAAAGGCATCAAAACGAGAAAGATTCGAATTGCTACTGAAGATGCAAAGAAGCCTTATGTTGGGTCCTCCAAGGGAAAGGAAGGAGAAACTAGTGTTGTGTATATTCCTCCTGTTGTTCAACGGTCTATTCAGAATCAGCGACCTTATGCTCATCAGCAACAGGGACAACAAAGATCACGAAGGCCTGCGAGAAGTTTCGATCCACTCCCTATTCCTCACAGTGATGTTCTTGCCCATCTACTTGAGAGTTCTTTGGTTGAACTAAGGGATGCCAAGCCTGTCCCTGACCCCATTCCTCCTGATTATGATCTGGATGCTAGATGCGAGTATCACTCAGACACACCGGGTCATTCCATCGAAGATTGCAACGTGTTCAAGCACAAGGTGCAAGACCTGGTGGACTCAGAGATCATTGCATTCACTGAAGATGATATGTACATCAATTGAAGCCTCCTGTCTCAAGTGAGCACTCAGTTTGCAAGGACGTCCAGACAGGATCAAGCCTCCTCAGCGATGGTGATCTTCAGTTTCTTTACTGCATTTTCATTTGTAGTTTTTCATTTTTTGTTAAAGCATTGTATGCCTAAAAAACTTGTTTGTGTTCTAAATGATGTTTTAATGCAATGAATGTGTCGTTCTTGAAGTATTTTACTTTTATGTAATCATATCATGTTTATATGCACTGTAATACCAGCTTTCTTGTTTTAAACTCTTGAGGGAGGATGATGAGGTAAAAACGCAAAATCTTTGGTTGTTTGCTTTTGGATAAAACCCTATTGACGATGTATAGGCATTGTTTAAAATTCCCAAACACCGGAGATATAAAGGAGATAGACCCTTGTTAACCCCTTTTAGCCTTGAAGTAGGAGTTTCTTTTCGTAGAAAAAAAACCTCACATTTATCCTAGGGGCAGGATAGTTGTCAGTAATTTGACCGAGCGCCCAAATTTCAAAAGGAATGTGCATCTGAGGATCCATTCCCTCTCTTCCCTCACACACCAGGAGATCGAGGGACGTGAAACCACAATGGTTATCCCTCATCGACCAAGTAATGAGGCAGTCATAACCTTTTCAAACAAGTTAGACAACCAGTGTCACACGATTTGTTCAAAAAAAAAGAGAAAAAAAAAGAGATAGCCCGCTAAGTCCAAAACTGGAAAACAAATGACTTAGGCAAAAGTTAGGGCATCCCGCTAGACTTCGAAATCGAAAAATTCAAAAGAGTTAGTCCAGGAAAAATCATGGAAAAGAAAAAGAGTAAAAAGTGAAAAAATGGAAAAAGAAAAATCCTCAAATAAAGAACAAGTCGTGTGTTTACAGACACCAAAGGCAAAAGGGGTGGCTGTCACTCCGAAAACCGTGTGGGTTCTTTCTATCCTCATACTATTCATTAACCTTGTTGAAAGGTGAGCGCTTATGTCGAGTTAGCTGAACGTAGGACTGGAGAACATCAAGGAGAATGGGTGGGTACAAACAAATTTTGAGCCATAAATCCTTTTTTCTAAAACCGTGAACCAGGCCGCGTTACAACCCTTAGAAGTCCTAATTGAAGTAGGGTTTATTCTGAAGGCGTACTTCAACGAGATGGCGTTCCTGCTCCCATGAGTCGTGTTAATAAAATATTTTTGTTGGTATTGCATGTGCGTATTGTTTTCCATTCAAAAATAAATGTTGTAACTCGTGACTCATTCACAGGGTTCTGCGATATATTTTCAATAAAAACTTCAATGTTAACGTGTTTGTTGCATTAGAATTATCATTCTCATAATAAACTTGTTCCGCTTGCATACATGTGCCTAAGCATCAAGGAAGCTTACACAATGAGCGTCAGTCGAGAAGCTTGATCCTGCCGAGTTGGGATGCTTGAAAATTTTGAAGGACAGTCATATCAAGGGGCATATTTTCAAAAGACTTTGTGTAACATGGCCTTTCCCAGTAAGGGGTGATGAGAGGTTGCCAATCTGGGGCAATCACGTCGAGAAATCTCTCCGAAGTTCAGTTATTCTGGGGCATTCATTCTAAGATCAGGGGTAAAATCACTTCAAAGCTCATATTGAGGCAGGCCATCTCTAGAGCATGAGAAGTTTTAAGTCCTCTCGAGGCAAATTCCTTCAAAGATCATACAATCTGGAGCAGTTACGTCGAGATCCGATAAATCTCTCCAAGAGTTTGAAGACCGTGGGGCAGTGTGAACGCCCGGTCCTCTGTGAAATCCTCTTGAGATGAGTTCTCCCATTAGACCCTGTGATCTGGGGCAAGTCAGGAAGGGACCGTTGTCCACTCTTGATAATCAGTATGCAGTGATCAGCAGAAACTTGAAGTACTAAGTCTCTCCCCCAGCAAAAAGCCAGAAGTTATCCTTCCAGCGAGGTGTTGGAATTGATATTTTTCCCCAAGTAGAGGGTCGTCCTCAAATCGAAAAAGGTTCTTTGTGAAGATTCCTTATCCCCAGCAGTGCAGGTGGATTCCTCATTTTCAGCAGGGTAATACGGTGGAATATTTTCAAGTAGTTTGAAGACGGTGAGAAGTCAGAGTATTCTCTTCCTCAAAAGTCAGGTTTGGTATTTCCCCGCAAGTCAAAGTCCAAGGGTTATTGGCAATCTCAGCAGTTCGAAGTCCAATCTTCATTGGCATCTCCCCAACAGAGTTTGCAACTCAGCTTGCAGGTCCCCGACAGAGTTTGCAACACCAGTGGTTATTGGTGGAGATCAAATATTGGTGACCCCTTCCTCAGTGAAGTCTGCTTGTTCTATTTTGTACATTCCCTGTTGGAGTGTCCTCTCATTCTTGCATGTAGTAATCATCATTGCATTGCATCCTCAAACGCGTAGCATTTCCATTTCGTATGGAGCATTACGCCATAGAAAGAAAATTCAAACATATGCATGCGGAGCATAAGCCAGATTTGGTACCTTGTGTGAAAGCCAAGATCAACCCTCAGTCAAAACAGTGATCCCAACCTCAGAGTTGACGCTTATTTTGTCCAACCTCATAGTTGTCACCTTTCTCCAAACTCAGAGTTGTCGTACATCTCTTTCTTCCCCAACCTCAGAGTTGACGCCCTCCTTTACCAACTTCAGAGTTGTCGTGGTTCTTTTCTTGACCTCAGAGTTAATGAAATATCCTTTCCCTTTTACCAACTTCAAAGTTGTCGTATACCTTTTAACGACCTCAGAGTTGATGAATACCTCCTTTTGCCTCCAACCTCAGAGTTGACGCCCCATTTTACCAACCTCAAAGTTGTCGCATATCTTTTATCCAACCTCAGAGTTGTCATAACTTTCCTTTCCAACCTCAGAGTTGACGCCCTTCCTCCGCAACCTCAGAGTTGACGCCTTTTCGTCCCCAACCTCAGAGTTGATGTCCCTTTGCCCAACCTCAGAGTTGACGCCCCTTTGTCTAACCTCAGAGTTGACGTCCCTTTGTCCAACCTCGGAGTTGACACACCTCTTTACCAACCTCAAAGTTGTCGTATATTGTGGCATGTCTCCAACCTCAGTGTTGACCGATGTTTTTCTTCCAGCCTCAGAGTTGAAGTCAATGTTTCTATCTCCGGTCTCAAAATCATGGTCTACCTTCTGTATCCCCAACGGGTTCATCTTTGTAGATCTGTTGATTCTACTTATTTCGGGTTTGAAAGTCCATCTTTTCGAGTTCGCCTTCGGCCGTCCTCGTTATCCCAACTATTGGTTGGTATCTTTTCTTTTATCCCAACTATTGGTTGGTACCCTTCTTTTATTCCAACAATTGGTTGGTATCTTTTCTTGGTTATCCCAACTATTGGTTGGTATCTTTTCTTGGTTATCCCAACTATTGGTTGGTACCCTTCTTTTTATCCTAACTATTGGTTGGTATCTTCTTTTTTTTTAGTTATCCCAACTATTGGTTGGTACCCTTCTTTTATCCCAACTATTGGTTGGTATCTTTTTTTGGTTATCCCAACTATTGGTTGGTACCCTTCTTTTATTCCAACTTTTGGTTGGTATCTTTTCTTGGTTATCCCAACTATTGGTTGGTATCTTTTCTTGGTTATCCCAACTATTGGTTGGTACCCTTATTTTATCCCAACTATTGGTTGGTATCCACTGTGTCTAAGTCCACTTTCGGTTGGCAAACACTTACCTTTGATCCCCACAGGTTGCAAATTTCTGGGTTCTCTTGTATTCAATCACCTTTCACCTTGAATGTCTGAAAGCCGTTGCTATCATCCTTTCAGGTCCAAGAAGATTGAATAGGGGCAGCTGTAGCACCCCAAAATTTGCCCACTTTTTTTTTCTAACCTCTAACTGGCTTATGTTTCTTTTTCATCTGCATTTTTAGGTCATATACTTCATAATCATACATCGCATTGGTCTTCTAAGACATGCGATCAGGAATTTCTCTGAGTCAAGGCTTCCTATTTGCCTTGAGATACTTTCATTCAAGTTTGCCAGAGGGTTGGATTCTTATTGTTGTATTTTCACATCAACGTTCATCAAGTATCAAGTGTATCAAGAGACTAGGGTTTCATCACTCCTTTGATTCAAGTTTGTTGGCAAGCTTACATTCAATTGATTCAAAGTTCTCACCATGGATAGAAGATCAGGGTTATCAGGGGCCATATCATCGCTTTAAGTCAAGTGAGTTTATTCAGTTATGATTAGATGGACGTTTGACCTCATCTTGGTCAAACCATCAGGAGCTTGCTTCAATTGCAAGTTATCTATTTCAGTGGTTGACTGCTAAGGCAGTGGGTTTCCAAAGTTGAGTTATGGATTTCATCAGGTTATCAAGCAATGTTTCGTGTGAGGTTGGGTTCAGAAAGTCAAGTTCATCAGTGGTGGTTCGTCTGTGAATTTATTCTCCTCAGTATGAATTCAATAATCAGAGTAGGGTTTCAAATTGATTCAGATGGCAGTTGTTTTAGTTGCAAGTTGTGGTTGCGTTCAAGGGCTGTCGTGATGTTGTGAAAAGACGAGAATTGGTGTAATGTGGTTGTCCATTCTTTTAACCATTTTTCTTTATCCATTTCTTTTTAACCATATTCATTATCCAAATTTAGTCCATATTCATTTTAACCTTATTTCCCAATATCCATTCTAAGCCATTTTCCTAAATCCATTTTTAACCACCTCCATGTCCATTTTTAATTCTATTTTAATTCAAAACTCCTCTTTTATCTAAAAGGCCAAAGGTTACAAAGTTCATTCTCCACAAGTCCATTACTTGTGCATTGAATCATAAAATTACAACATGCCTCATTTTCACCGAGCTTCACATCTACACATATATGGACACATAATACTTTATGGATTTCACATAGGTGGTGGATGGGGTTATCCAGTGTAAGGTTTCTTTCTTTTGGGTGAGAAACGTCAATAAGTTAGCTTCATGTTGGACGCGTTACTCATGTGATGTCAAAAGTGTGCTGTGAGGAAATGCACTACATACTCTAAGACAAACCAATAGTATCCAAATAATGAAATTTCTGTCTGAAAAAAGAAAAGGAAAATTACATACTCAAATCACCACTACCAGCAGCTACAGAAACCGTACCCTGCTACACTACTTACAACAGACAAAACAAAAAAAGCAGCACGCAACACTTTCCGCAAGGTCTCACTACACAACCCGTGTCTCCACGCCGCCTGCTACACAAACCTTTGGCAGCACAACGCAACGTACGACTTCAGCACACCATACCAAAACCTCTGCCAGCCTGCTTCAATTGTACAATTCAAAAACTTAATACACAAGTTTTGATTTTGGTTTAAAGGGAAGAAGAAGTCACAGCAAATAGGGGGGAGAAAATTATGTATAGAAAGAAAGTGAGAGAGCATACCTGAAGCAAAAAAAACTATAACACTTCCTTTCAGGATTAGGACCTTGCTCATCGTGACAACAAAACCATTTTTCCTCTTGATACACCTTCAAAAAAATAAACTCCGTCATGCCATAACCCGGAACAACAACAACAACAACACGTTAATCATCCCTTCTTCATCACAACCCTTCAAAATCTCACCCTTCAATTCCTTCATCTCCTTCCTTAACCAACAAACTCATATTCCTCTCATCAACAACAACACAGCAAAAGCAAAATCAACAGCAACTGAAGTTATGCAGAGAAGAATAAGATCGAGAATTGAAGAGGAAGTGTGAGGAATCGATTTTGAAGGCAAAGATTTGGAGAATCGCGCATACCTGGAGTCTTCTTCGGTTTCCATTAGATTTCTCACGTGTGAAGAAGCACCGGACTCTCTCCGGTAGGTACGTCAATTTCGATCCAATCTCAATTTGCAATGCGATTTTTGTAGCTTCCGATTTTGGCGTCTGTTAGTTAATTTATGGTATCTTGTTGCTTGTAATCTGAGATCCTTTGTTTGAATGTTTGCCATCGCGAGTTGTACCGCTGCGGCACAAGTAAGTTCAAAAGCTAGGCCGTCGTTGTGTTCGTTGAGAGCAAGGAAATAAGCGAACGAAAACTGTATTGTGCGAAGTAGAGGGAGAAGCGATGTGTCGCCGGAGATGTTGTGAAGAAGACGCGAAAGAAGTTGTTGTCGTGGAGGTAGTCTCCGGCGAGCATAATTTGATAGAGAAGAAAAGCGAGTCGTCGGCGGAATATCAAGGAATGGCAAGAGGTTATGATGATGTTGTAACGGAGAGGGGATTACGGTTGAGCGATTGAAGAGGGAGATGAAAGCTTTCGGAGATGGCACAGATGAAAGAGGAGGAGCTTTGTCTGTTTCCGGCGAGATTTGAGCGTGGAAGAAGAGTGTGATTGAATCGGAGAGGATGGTTGTTGAAGCTGTGGTGAATTTTAGAGGTTTACGGCGTGGGGAAGAAGAGAGTTTAGAGAATTAGGTCAGCTGAGTCTTAATTAGTAATTAGGTTATGTTGTTATGACATTGGGTCGGGTCAGAAGGCCCATGCTGCTTTTCAGTTCCACACCTGCATTTCTCTTCTCGCACCCTCCCTGGCTTATATTCAAAAACCCTTGGGCCTCAGCCTTAAAGCCCATGCACCTGGACCTTTATTCCCACCCCCTGTTTACTGTTTACACCCTTGTTTTTAGATTTTTATTTCTTTTTATTTTGCTAATTGTTTTAGATAATTAACTTTTATCCTAGATTTTAATATTAGATTTTTAGCACTTGATTTAATCTTAGATTTAGGTTTTAATTAGAATTTTAATTTAGATTTTGATTCTAGTTTTAATTTTGATTAACCTTTAATAATAGATTTTATTTGGTTTTAGAATTAGTTCATATCTTTTGATATTATATTTTTATTAGAATTATATTTTAATTGGATTTTGTTTTTTAGAATATTAATTTTAGGTTTAATGTTAGAATTAGTTTTTAATCTTAGATTAACTTTTTACTTAGAATTTAACCATGGTTTTAATTTCCATTTTAATTCTAATTTGGATATTCTTGCTTAATTGTTAATTTTGATTTTTGATGCTTATTCTGATTAATTCCTGATCAAATACTTGACTTACCTATTGTTTGATTTTCTCTTTGTGATTGAGCTATCTGATGTTTACTTGTTGATTACTCTGTATTCACATGCTCCCTTAAGGCTCCTAGTCTGACTTAATTTCTGATTAAGCTCGGAGTAGGATAGACATTAGGCTCTCAATCCAAGCATGATAACATTAGGTAGACTTCCCTCCTGATCCTGGCCTTAGGGCCATTTTGTACGATAACTTGTAGGATTCATTTCCCTTAGACCTTTTGTGTGTCTCCCCCTTTTTTCTCTCGCCTCAGTGTGATCGAGATCCCGTTTCCCGTAGTTCCGCGAACTACGGATGCTCTGATTCTCATTTCCAGATGAGATATGTAGGCATGAGATGCGATATCTCGGCGAGCACACTAACAAGTAACTTCCCTCTTTTGTCTCTTGCCTCAGTGTGATCGAGACTTGTTAATCAAATCTTTTTCTCTCGCCCCAATGCGATCGAGATATTTTCACCGACCCGTAGGTCGAACTACGACTGCTATGATTTCCTCTTTCTCGTCCGATTGAGGATACGTAGGCACAAGACGGCGATGTCTTGGTGAGCAACCTCCCCCCTTAGTTCGTGTCCGAACTACGTTGACTCTGACTTTCCCATTGCACGAGGGAATACGTAGGCGTAGGATGAGCGATGTCCTATCGAGTCACTTCCTTTTCTTTTCTTCTTTGTTTCTCCGTTCTTTTCCGTTCTCGTTCTTCTCCTTTCTAGTAGCAGGGGAGCTCCAGATGACGACACCCTTTGATCGAGACAACAAGCGTGGATCCCGTCGAGTACGATGGACGTGTTGGGTGCTAACACCTTGCCTTCGTGTAACCGACTCCCTTACCCATTTCTCTTGGTCGTGAGACCATGCTCTTTCCCTTCTCTCAGGTTTACGCAGTGTTTCCTTTCCCTCTCTTGGGACAAATACACATTACTGTGTCGCTCCCGAAAGATTCGCATCCAACGGTACAAACGTGAGAGTGGCGCGGAAAAACAGAGTCGCCAGTAATGTGTATTTATCCCAAGAGAGGGAAAGGAAACACTGCGTAAACCTGAGGGAAGGGAAAGAGCATGGTCTCACGGCCAAGAGAAATGGGTAAGGGAGTCGGTTACGCGAAGGGAAGGTGTTAGCACCCAACACGTCCATCGTACTCGACGGGATCCACGCTTGTTGTCTCGATCAAAGGGTGTCGTCATCTGGAGCTCCACTGCTACTAGAAAGGAGAAGAACGGGAACGGAATAGAACGGAGAAACGAAGAAGAAAAGAAAAGAAAGTGACTCGATAGGACATCGCTCGTCCTACGCCTACGTATTCCCTCGTGCAATGGGAAAGTCAGAGTCAACGTAGTTCGGACACGAACTAAAGGGGGAGGTTGCTCGCCAAGACATCGTCGTCTTGTGCCTACGTATCCTCAATCATACGAGAAAGAGGAAATCAGAGCAGTCGTAGTTCGACCTATGGGTCGGTGAAAAGATCTTGATCGCATTGGGGCGAGAGAAAAAGATTTGATTAACAAGTCTCGATCACACTGAGGCAAGAGACAAAAGAGGGAAGTTAGTTGTTAGTGTGCTCACCGAGATATCGCATCTCATCCCCAGTAGGGTTGCCAGCTGTCGCTCCCGAAAGATTCGCATCCAACGGTACAAACGCGAGAGTGGCGCGGAAAAACAGAGTCGCCAGCAATGTGTATTTATCCCAAGAGAGGGAAAGGAAACACTGCGTAAACCTGAGGGAAGGGAAAGAGCATAGTCTCACGACCAAGAGAAATGGGTAAGGGAGTCGGTTACGCGATGGGAAGGTGTTAGCACCCAACACGTCCATCGTACTCGACGGGATCCACGCTTGTTGTCTCGATCAAAGGGTGTCGTCATCTGGAGCTCCACTGCTACTAGAAAGGAGAAGAACAGGAACGGAATAGAATGGAGAAACGAAGAAGAATAGAAAAGGAAGTGACTCGATAGGACATCGCTCGTCCTACGCCTACGTATTCCCTCGTACAATGGGAAAGTCAGAGTCAACGTAGTTCGGACACGAACTAAGGGGGGAGGTTGCTCGCCAAGACATCGCCGTCTTGTGCCTACGTATCCTCAATCGGACGAGAAAGAGGAAATCAGAGCAGTCGTAGTTTGACCTACGGGTCGGTGAAAAGATCTCGATCGCATTGGGGCGAGAGAAAAAGATTTGATTAACAAGTCTCGATCACACTGAGGCGAGAGACAAAAGAGGGAAGTTAGTTGTTAGTGTGCTCGCCGAGATATCGCATCTCGTGCCTACGTATGTCATATGGAAATGAGAATCAGAGCATCCGTAGTTCGCGGAACTACGGGAAACGGGATCTCGATCACACTGAGGCGAGAGAAAAAGGGAGAGACACACGGAAGGTCTAAGGGAACTGAATCCTACAAGTTATCGTAGAAAATGGCCCTAAGGTCAGGATCAGGAGGGAAGTCTACCTAATGTTATCATGCTTGGATTGAGAGCCTAATGTCTATCCTACTCCGAGCTTAATCAGAAATTAAGTCAGACTAGGAGCCTTAAGGGAGCATGTGAATACAGATTAATCAACAAGTAAACATCAGATAGTTCAATCACAAAGAGAAAATCAAACAATAGGTAAGTCAAGTATTTGATCAGGAATTAATCAGAATAAGCATCAAAAATCAAAATTAACAATTAAGCAAGAATATCCAAATTAGAATTAAAATGGAAATTAAAACCATGGTTAAATTCTAAGTAAAAAGTTAATCTAAGATTAAAAACTAATTCTAACATTAAACCTAAAATTAATATTCTAAAAAATAAAATCCAATTAAAATATAATTCTAATAAAAATATAATATCAAAAGATATGAACTAATTCTAAAACCAAATAAAATCTATTATTAAAGGTTAATCAAAATTAAAATTAGAATCAAAATCTAAATTAAAATTCTAATTAAAACCTAAATCTAAGATTAAATCAAGTGCTAAAAATCTAATATTAAAATCTAGGATAAAAGTTAATTATCTAAAATAATTAGCAAAACAAAAAGAAATAAAAATCTAAAAACAAGGGTGTAAACAGTAAACAAGGGGTGGGAATAAAGGTCCAGGTGCATGGGCTTTAAGGCTGAGGCCCAAGGGTTTTTGAATATAAGCCAGGGAGGGTGCGAGAAGAGAAATGCGGGTGTGGAACTGAAAAGCAGCATGGGCCTTCTGACCCGACCCAATGTCACAACAACATAACCTAATTACTAATTTAGACTCAGCTGACCTAATTCTCTAAACTTTCTTTTTCCCCACGCCTTAAACCTCTCAAATTCACCACAGCTTCAACAACCATCCTCTCCGATTCAATCGCACTCTTCTTCCGAGCTTAAATCTCGCCAGAAATAGACAAAGCTCCTCCTCTTTCATCTGTGCCATCTCCGAAAGCTTTCATCTCCCTCTTCAATCGCTCAACCGTAATCCCCTCTCCGTTACGACATCATCATAACCTCTTGCCATTCCTTGATATTCCGCCGGCGACTCGCTTTTCTCCTCTCTCAAATTATGCTCGCCGGAGACTACCTCCACGACAACAACTTCTTTCGCGTCTTCTTTGTAACATCTCCGGCGACACATTGCTTCTCCCTCTACTTCGCACAATACAGTTTTTGTTCGCTTATTTCCTCACTCTCAACGAACACAACGACGGCCTAGCTTTTGAACTTACTTGCGCCGCAGCGGTACAACTCGCGATGGAAAACATTCAAGGCAAGGATCTCAGATTACAAGCAACAAGATACCATAAATCAACTAACAGACGCCAAAATCGGAAGCTACAAAAATCGCATCGCAAATTGAGATCGGATCGAAATCGACGTACCTACCGGAGAGAGTCCGGTGCTTCTTCACACGTGAGCAATCTAATGGAAACCGAAGAAGACTCCAGGTATGCGCGATTCTCCAACTCTTTACCTTCAAAATGGATTCCTCACACTTCCTCTTCAATTCTCGATCTTATTCTTCTCTGCATAACTTCAGTTTCTGTTGATTTTGCTTTTGCTGTGTTGTTGTTGATGAGAGGAATATGAGTTTGTTGGTTAAGGAAGGAGATGAAGGAATTGAAGGGTGAGATTTTGAAGGGTTGTGATGAAGAAGGGATGATTAACGTGTTGTTGTTGTTGTTGTTCCGGGTTATGGCATGATGGAGTTTATTTTTGTGAAGGTGTATCAAGAGGAAAAATGGTTTTGTTGTCACGATGAGCAAGGTCCTGATCCTGAAAGGAATTGTTATAGTTTTTTTTGCTTCAGGTATGCTCTCTCACTTTCTTTCTCTACATAATTTTCTCCCCCCTATTTGCTGTGACTTCTTCTTCCCTTTAAAACAAAATCAAAACTTTTGTATTAAGTTTTTGAATTGTACAATTGCAGCAGGCTGGAAGAGGTTTTGGTCTGGTGTACTGAAGTCGTACGTTGTGTTGTGCTGCCAAAGGTTTGCGTAGCAGGCGGCGTGGAGACATGGGCTGTGTGGTGAGACCTTGCGGAAAGTGTTGCGTGCTACTTTTTTTGTTTTGTCTGTTGTGAGTAGTGTAGCAGGGTACGGTTTTCTGTAGCTGCTGGTAGTGGTGATTTGAGTATGTTATTTTCCTTTTCTTTTTTCAGACAGAAATTTCATTATTTGGATACTATTGGTTTGTCTCAGAGTATGTAGTGCATTTCCTCACAGCACACTTTTGACATCACATGAGTAACGCGTCCAACATGAAGCTAACTTATTGACGTTTCTCATCCAAAAGAAAGAAACCTTACACTGGATAACCCCATCCACCACCTATGTGAAATCCATAAAGTATTATGTGTCCATATATGTGTAGATGTGAAGCTCAGTTTAAATGAGGCATGTTGTAATTTTATGATTCAATGCACACGTAATGGACTTGTGGAGAATGGACTTTGTAACCTTTGGCCTTTTAGATAAAAGAGGAGTTTTGAATTAAAATAGAATTAAAAATGGACATGGAGGTGGTCAAAAATGGATTTAGGAAAATGGCTTAGAATGGATATTGGGAAATAAGGTTAAAATGAATATGGACTAAATTTGGATAATGAATATGGTTAAAAAGAAATGGATAAAGAAAAATGGTTAAAAGAATGGACAACCACATTACACCAATTCTCGTCTTTTCACAACATCACGAGAGCCCTTGAACGCAACCACAACTTGCAACGGAAACAACTGCCATCTGAATCAATTTGAAATCCTACTCTGATTATTGAATTCATACTGAGGAGAATAAATTCACAGATGAACCACCACTGATGAACTTGATTTTCTGAACCCAACCTCACACGAAACATTGCTTGATAACCTGATGAAGTCCATAACTCAACTTTGGAAACCCACTGCCTGAGCAGTCAACCACTGAAATAAATAACTTGCAATTGAAGCAAGCTCCTGATGGTTTGACCAAGATGAGGTCAAACGTCCATCTGATCATAACTGAATAAACACACTTGACTTGAAGCGATGATATGGCCCCTGATAACCCTAATCTTCTATCCATGGTGAGAACTTTGAATCAATTGAATGTAAGCTTGCCAACAAACTTGAATCAAAGGAGTGATGAAACCCTAGTCTCTTGATACACTTGATACTTGATGTACGTTGATGTGAAAATACAACAATAAGAATTCAACCCTCTGCCAAACTTGAATGAAAGTATCTCAAGGAAAATAGGAAGCCTTGATTCAGAGAAATTCCTGATCTCATGTCTTAGAAGACCAATGCGATGTATGATTATGAACTATATGACCTAAAAATGCAGATGAAAAAGAAACATAAGCCAGTTAGAGGTTAGAAAAAAAAAGTGGGCAAATTTTGGGGTGCTACAGCTCCCAACCGTGTCAATACAAATTTAATCACTCGAACTCCAGATGAGGTCAAAGATCACCTAGTGCGTGCATTTATGACCAACATTGATACAGAGAAGTTGTATCTTTTAGCGTATAATACTGGTCATGGGTAAGATTTTCATCCTAACTTCCTTTATTATAATTTTTCGCTTTTTTACGTTGTGTATAACATTTCCATCTATACTTTTATTTTATTTCACAGTGGACACTAGTTGTTGCTTGCGATTAATCCTATAAAAGAAATTGTCTATTATCTGGATTCGTTAGAGGGTGATTGCACAAAATACCCAGAGATCATGAAGAATATGATTGATACGTAAGTGATACAATTGTTCTAAATATTCGCGTGTGTATTTCTTTATTTATGTGAGATTATTCTAACTATTCGTTTATATTATGTTAGATCCATAAAAATATTCTGATCACAACGACAAGCTCGGGTTCCAAAGTCCAGAGCAAACAACATTATATGGATAAGAGTGGAGGTATGATTTGATATTATAATAGTAATGCTACTTGATAAGACAATTCATCTATGATACTTATTAATACTTCTTTTTTCTATGTTTAGTGTCCTCGGCAACGTAATGGTATTGATTGTGGTTATTTTGTCATGAGATTCATGAAAGAAATTATTCTTTTGGAACACATAGAGATTCCAACCATGGTATGAATTTATTTTAAGATTTATTATCGGATATTTCATCTAATTAATTACTTTTAACTAAATCTTGCATATTATGTAAAATGTAGTATTTTGATGAATTCAAGTGTGCCACCTACACGAAAGACAAATTGGAAGAAATAAAGGAGGATTGGTGTCAATACATGGTTGAAATGAGAATTTGTTAGTTTTAGAAATTGTGTTAGGTTTATGGAAGGTGTTGTATATATAGGGGATGGATATGGTGTATAAGGTTTCGAATTGGTATATGGAATTGGTGTTGTGTAGTTTGTATTAAGTTATATATATATATGTAATGTTTATTTTGGTGTTGTATATATAATGGTTTTTACCATTTATGTGTTGAAGTTTTATCGTATAAAGGCCTATTGTTGAATTATAATGCTATAAGGCCTATGTGTTGACATATAATGGTATCAAAGGCCATGTGATGAATGGTTATGAATTCTGATAAATTATACAGCTTTAAATTATACAGGTTTGAATTATACAGATTTAATAATTGATTTTTCAAAAAAAAGCTTTTAAAAAGCTTTTTAATAAAAGACAGCGCTTTCTAAAAAAAGCGCTGCCTAATGGGGTGTAATGGCGTATACATAAGACAGCGCTTTTAAAGCGCTACTAAAGGTGGGCATACGAAAGCGCTTTTCTAAAGAAAAGCGCTGCCTAAAGTGAGACCTTTAGCAGCGCTTTATAAAAGCGCTGCTAAAGGGGGACATACGAAAGCGCTTTTCTTTGGAAAAGCGCTGCCTAAAGGGGGGACTACGAAAGCGCTTTTCTGTGGAAAAGCGCTGCTATAGAGATCCTTAGGGGGACCTAAAACAACGCTTTTTAAAGGCAAAAAAACGTTGTCTTTACCTTTAGCAGCGCCAGCTTTGGCACCGCTTTTAAGCGCTGCTAAAGACAAAAAAAGCGCTGCTAAAGGTCTACTTTGGCGTAGTGGGAAATTTATGCTTTCAATAAGGTTTCTCAATCAGTAATTGAATTATGTTTTGAATTTAAATTCTTTGTGAGGATTTAGAATTTTACATGCTTATTATTTTGGACATGTGACTTCACACACAAGAGAGTGGTGAATGCGTGTTTTGAAAAAACTTGGTTTTTAAAAACTTTTGGAATTAAAATCAGAGTTAGAAAACATTTTGAAAATTGTTTTAAATTTAAGCAGCAAAAAAATAAATTTGTAGAATGTAAAGTGCAGAAATTAAAAACTTAAAAGAAGAGAAGACACCAAAAGTTAGAGAGGTTCGGTCAAACAAAGAAAAAACTTACTCCTCTCCCCAAGAACTAATTTTGAGAGTATCCAATAAACTTAAGAGGTTTTAATATGTTAAACTCTTGAACCCACTTATACATGGAGTGAATTATCCTTCCAAATGGGGGATCGAAGCGGTTAGTCTCCTCTCCACAAGAATGTTGGAGAGGTTAGTCTTTAATCTTCTAATAAAACATTAGGAGATTTTAACATCAGGATAAGCATTCGAATCTAAACCTTGGGTTTCGATATTTGACCACCGAGTTGATCTCAAACAGAAACGAGCTTTTAACATCGGGCTAAGGTTTAACCGAAAGTTGGTTTTATTATGGGATAACCAATAACCTATGAGATTTTACCACAGATTGATCTTGAACCTAAACAAGAGACTTGATCACACAAATCACAAACCTAAGCTTTTTACGGGTTTAGCTTCGAACCGAAAAAAACAATCCCTAATTGGATAAAATATTTAACTAAGGTATAAGCAAAAGTTCCTTGATGAGCTTAGAAATCCACCCTTTAATAATTATAGTTTCTTCACTCGCAAGAAGACTTTCTTAAAAAGCACTTCAGCTAAATTCTTAGTCAGAGAAAGTAAACAAAAGAAAATTTTAGAGAGAGAGAGAGAGAGAGAGAGAGTAAGAAGTGTGAAATGAAACACGATTCTGGATGTTTTGCAATGAGGGAAGGTACCTCTATTTGTAGGCTATGAGTTGGCTCAAAAAGGAAATTAATTTAAGGCCAATTTGTGACATGCCAATCGATTAGCACCACATACCAATCCTCTGGTTGGCTTAATTTTAATCGATTACCAAGTTAAAAATGGAAAGAAAAGATATTTAACCTTTACACCTCATTAAGATTTTTTCCTAATCACCTGGAGCACATTTTTGAATTGATCCAATCGATTGGCAAATACAAAACATTGGCACGATTTTAAGACATTTTTGAAAAAAAAAATTCTTGAGAAACATTAGTTTAAATAATATTTCATGTGTGTCTGATTTAGCCATGCACTTTTATGAGAATGCCCTTATGCTTTACAAAGTATTCACTCAAACTAATCAAGGTCGAGCTTTCTTATTCTTCAAGACTTGTTGGATGCTTTATTCTGATAGACACTTGCTTGAGTTCACATGAGATGAGGTTTGAGTTATATTCAATTTAGTTGTCAACATCAGATACTCAAGTCCATCAAACCCTAATATCTTGGTTTACATCTAACTGCTTAACCGATCATGCTTGACTTGTGATTAAAAACTATTTGTCATCATTAGAAATTAGATGTCATCATCAAAAGTTGTTATCCATATTAAGGGCATTATCACCTAGAAGTAACCTGCAAAATAAGGTTCAACATTCTCCCTTTTTTTTTACTATGACAACGCATCTCTCAGGGGTGTGGTAAAAGAAACAAATAAAAGTATTTGAGGTAACCAAACGCCCCCTCAATTAAGTAGAGAGTATACTCTACTTCCCCTAAGAGTATACTTCTCCCGCTTTGTTGAAATCAAAAAGGCAGGTAAATATGCAATATGGAAAATATAAATATGCAAACATAGGCAAAAAAACATTTAGGAAAGGAAAAACATTGTCTTATTATTAGTAGAAATTACTTATGAATTGAAAGTACAAAAATAAGAAGTTCTAGAATTTATATACTGCGAAAAAAATTAAACTAAACATTTTAAGAACAAATAAGTAGGATCATTCCATGCCATAAGCATTACCACTCCTTTCCATGATTTTCTTCATATCCTCGGCTAGAGTTTGAAAAAATTTCAAGACCTTGTCTATCTTGGTGTGTTCTTCCTCAGTCATTTATACTTTTCTTCTTCCTTGAATGAAAAATCTTCCTCTATTTCTCCATGTTTGATATGAACTATAATCTCTCTAAGGGAAGTATAGGTGATCTTATAGTTTGTTGAGTCTTCTGCATCCTCCATGGTGTCAATGTTGAAGATAGCCAAAAGTTTAGTCCTACATATGGGGTTTCTTTGCATCGGATCATGTGGCTAACAATTTTGATATATAACTTAGCAAGTATACTAATATTCCAATGTAGCAATAATGGGAAATCCCAACGTTCTCAAGGACTGCTCGACGATACAAATTTTGTGTTCTAAATCAGTTAAACAAAAGACTTGGGGGTTTTGAATTGGTTTTTTAGAAATAGAAAATAAAATAACAAGCAAAAGTAAGAAAGTCGTTTAACGGTTTAAAGGAATATGAATGAACATGCTAGGGAAGGTGTATGATTGGATTCTTTAACAATTCTGATTTGGCCTTGTAACAACTTATTTCAAAATTTTGATTACCGGTTCTTAAGGGTGTTTACTCCTAAGTGCTCAGTGAGTAAACCTTTAAACATTCAAATTAAGTCCTATGTCTATAGTGAATTACAAATGAATTTAAAACTTTAGTTTATCCAGAATAAACTGGTATCCATAGGGTATCCCTAGTCCTAGGTGATGTCTACTACAAAATACTCTCAATTGAACGTTAGCAATGGCAGTCCAGCCTAAAGATTAACCATAAATTAAACTCAATTTTTATGAAAGATAAGGCATTAAGAAAAAAATTGAAACTAAATAAAATAAAATAAAATATTTTTTATCACAAGGTTCAAATCGATATCATTAACAGATAAGAATCTGGGATACCCCCTAGCATTAGGGGTTCTAGCTACTTATAATAAAAAAAGAAAAACATAATACAAAGTGTAGACGTTATAAATAATGAGTTGAAAAATTAAGTCTTTAATCACTTTGGGTTCATGAAAATATTTATTCACCATGAAAATCTGAGTTCTTTAGTCTTCAAAACGTCTTTCTGTGGTAAAAAATCGTCCAACTCTTAGAAATTCGTGTTCTCTGGCTAAATAGGTCAATTCTATGCTTTTTCTGATTTTGGGTTGTGCCATACGCGTATTGCCTTCTCTCATACACGTATGAGCACTTTTTTAACTTTATTATATGCGTATGGCCCAGGGCAGAGCATATGGCCTGGTCCTGGTGGCGTGAGCTGGGAGCCTCGTACATGTATGGACTACCTCATAAGTGTACGGGTAATGAGCTTATTTTTTTCACCTTGGTTGCTGTTACGCGTATGGAATATATTGAGGTTGAGTGGCCATACGCGTATGAGCTCCCTCATACGTGCATGGACAGAAGATGTACAATTGTCTCTATTTTTCTTCTACTCATGCATTTTGGTATGGATTTTTCTCTAATCATTCTTCTTTTGTCTCTTTAGAATTGTAAGCACATGAAACACTACCTCAAGAGAGTAAAATGACATAGAAACAATCAAATCACAAAATATCAAGACATGAAAAAAATTCCCTAAAAACATATCTAAGCTACTACAAAATCAATATAATTCACATGCTTTTGACATCCAAATGATGATAAATCTAACACAAATTGTGACTGATCACAACCCTAAAATTAGCTTGTTACTTTCCCTCAAGCAAGTTTTAGCACATAAAACATCATGTCACCCTCAATTAAACAGAAAAAAAAAATTAAAACCATACCTCTGAGATCTTCCATGATTCTCCTTTATTGCTACCTTCTGTTTTGCCTCATCATTAAGTCGAATGATTTGCTACAACTCCACTTGATGGTACTGTTTCTCCAATCATCTCCATTCACACTCTCATCAATTCTCTCAGGTGTTTGTGTATTTACACTCACTATTCACAATATGCAATACCATACCATAGGCTTGAATAAACTTTCAATTACCAGATGCACAATACACACATTTTTTGAGGTCTTTCAAGGTTGTAATGGGGCTAGGGTTAAGGTGGAATAATTATATGGATAAGTAGGTTGGTGGTTCAGTGTCACTATGATCATTCTCATTACGATGTTCATTCTAATGTATCATTGTTGGAATTTTTCCGGTATTTTCTCTTCTAGGAATAGTCATCACGGACTCTTCAGCTTTGGGATTTTTCTTTGATTCTCAATATCCAACTGAATTCTAATTCTAGTGAGTAAATTTATTTATTTATTTATTTTCCAATTAAGTTGATTTTTCAACTTTTTTATTTTTTTCCAGGTGCACTCACCTTTATCAATGTTGCACAGCTACCCCAAACTTAAAGGTTGTTATTCCAATAGCAACCCTAAACATAGAATGGAACACATATCTGAGAATAAAATGCAATAATCTGAACAGGGTGGGGAAGTGTTTGGACCATGAGTTAATAATGCGGTATTTTCACAAACAAAGAGATACAGGCTCGAAGGGGGTGAACAAAGGATAAATGTGATACATGGGATGGATAGAAAGGCTTAAGGATAAAACAAACAATGTGCCTTAGTGTGTGTAATCATACAATGGATATCAGAAAAGAGTATATGCATGTTCTGAATGATAAAGACATACCTGGATGCTCTCTCATGATGAATATTGTGTTTGGCTTTTTTTGTTTTCAACATGTTGGTAAGAGCTGACCTTGCCTACAGTACCTCTTGTGTGATGCAGATTCACCCTCAGTTATGATAAACATGCACCCCTTCCAGTAGAACTCCAGAAAACCACATCAAATCATTTCAAAAATATCAAAATTGATAGTTATTGACATGTATAAGGCATACAAGCTTTTCATTTGGGTCATTTGTGTCAACCACTCATCCTAGCAATCATCACTAAAATAACAAAAAAACATAAAATGAATTAAATGAAAGTTTGGGGAAGTACATCAGAATAAAATATAACAAAAATCGTAAAACGTCAAAACTAAACTAAGAATAAAACAAAAGCCAAGAAAACTAATATTCATCATCTCTGCCCCTGTCCTCCATGTGCTGATCAAAGATAATCATGTCGGTCGAGTTTCCTCCCGTTGGTGTAATCCCTAGAGGCCAATACTTTTGGTACTTGTATCAAATTATTTATTGATAATAAAAGGCATTTCTTTATTATGTTTGTTGTTCCAAATTGATAAAGTCCCTAGAATAGCTAGTTCGTTTAATGAAATATTAAGTGTGACTTAATCATGAGATTCCATTAAACATAAGGACACTTTTCTTAAAGTATCTGTAGTCGAGCCTTAATGTGAAATGGGATAACCTTAAAGCATTAAGACTATTATGTAGATAGACTGATGATCACATCTCATGGATCATGGATAAGGAGTTATCAAGTCTTAACATAGGTATGAATATTAGGAGTAATATTTATACTGAATTGAACCACTATGAGAGTACTACATAAAATGTTATGCATAGTGTCATAAGTTACTCTTATGGTGATAGTGGTGTATACCACCATTCGACTTGAAAGCACTATGGACCCTAGATATAGAGTCAAGTACTTTATTGCTGATCAAACATTATCCGTAATTGGATGATTATAAAGACAGTTGATGGGTACTTCATAAAGCATGTTGAGGGACATGAGTGACCTAGATGGAATTTGCCCATCCTGCATAACAGGATAAATATCTAAGGGCCCAATATTGAACTGAACAAGGATGACACGGTATATGCCTTGTGTTTAATATAGACATAAAGGCAAAAGGGTAATTGTACACACAAGCACTATCACAAAAGGTTTTGTCAGATCACATGACAATTTCATGACTTGGGTAGCAGTGATGTGTTGCTAGATACCGCTCACTGTTTATTATGTTAAATGCATGATTTAATATAATTACCAACGTCGCGAAATCCTACAAGGTCACACACATAAGGACAGTTTGATATGAGGTAGAGTAAATAAGGCACACCGTAAGGTACAGTGTACTTAAGTAAATATGTAACACCGTAAGGTACGGTGCACTTAAGTGGAATACGGATTGTGGTAAGGTACCACGTGCTTAAGTGATATACGGTACATCATAAGATATGGTGTGCGTGCACTTAAGTGGAATTTTTAGCTTGTAGCCCACACAAGTGGTTCTATAAATATAACCCTTGTGCAGAAGCATAAACACTTGATGAAAATTCAGTTGTGAAACCCTAGCCGTATTTTCCTTCTCTCTATCTCTCACTCAAAGCCTTCAATCATAGCATCTAACACTGATACTGAAGGAAGCTGTTCGTGTGGACTGAGTAAAGGCGTTGTTCATCGTACATCGCTCGTGATCATTCCTTCGATTCAGAATCAAAGGTTTCATCGCCACAAGAGGTAACCTTTCTATCACTAATCATGATCTTTCGTAAGGATCGCTAAAGGGAAATTTTAATTTCCACTGCATTTTTGAATCGCGACTTCCCTTCACCTCCATGGTGCACAAATGCAGAAATAGGGGACATCTATCCCTATTGATCCTGCTCCCTTTACCCTGAACTCATGAAAGGGCTCTGGTGCTGCTTACGAGTTGGCTAAGAAAATGGACTATGGTGGGGCTACTATTGAACATGTCATCATAGTTAGACCAGGGTCTCAATCCATGGATACTGATAACGTCTGAAGAGTAGGGCCGAAGGGTCTCCTAAAAAGAGATCTCTGAAGTGTCGGGTCACTGCCCAAGTATCCATCTGATGAGTGAGGTTGCGCCCTGGTAGGCTAGTATGTGCACAAAAGTCCTGCATGAAACGGGACATGCTTATCATATCCATGTGTGCCTGAGATTCCTCATTAACAAGAGACACAGCCTCAAGTATGTACTGAGTTTGAGTTATGCCCAGTCCAATAAACTTTGTTAGTCTCTCCTCTATCTCTAGTACACTTTGATCCTGTGTTACCTTCCTAGGGTTGTTAGCTATCCATGCAACATCCAATGCCCGAGCATGATTCATCATGTGTCCATCTGTAAAGTCCTCGACCCCTACTTTCTTACACAGTAGGAGGATCAAAAAAGAATGTCCTAGAGACTTCTTCATCGTACTCTTAGCCATATCATCCATGTCACCAGAAATATGTAGCCCGATGTTCATTGGTTGTCGGTCAGCAGCAGATACAACGCTAGACCTCTCATAATGATAAGCTCAGAGTTTCTCCAGTTCTTATCCAGGGTATGGTGCACGAAATAGGTCCATGCCTTCGAGACTACATCCAAATCAACCACTACAATCTTCCTCGGGATAGGGGTAGATGATGCCTGCCAATCTTTGCCCTATAGTTTCAGGAGGTCCAACATCGCTATGTAAGGCCATCTTGATCTAGAAGTAGTCCTCTTAACTAGATACTTATACTTAGGCTCTATGAACTTCATCTTCAGCAGCTTATTGATAGTCTTCCAATCAAAATGAATCTTTTTCCCCCTGACCCATGATATCAACCCAGGCTCTGTAGTAGTGTCCTCAGAGGGGGGTCTGTATGCATTACTATAGAAATCTAATACCAGATCCTTAGCCACTGGATAGATCTGACTGTTCAAATAAGCCAGCTTATGCTTTTTCACTACACTGTGAATCTCAGGGTGTTCATCTAGGTGCAGATTAAATGCTCTCTCCTCAATAATTTTTCTGTCAATCAAACTATAAAACCCTTATTGATGTTTAACAGACAAAAGCCTTGTAGAATAAAAAAAATAAGAAGATGAAAATTCCATTTTGTTGATGATAATCAAATATGTAACTGACATAGAGAAAAATTCAAAGAACAAATTAAAATTAAAGAGAAATTTTTCAAAAAGCGAGTTAGAGCATATGAGGCGGAGTGGAAAATTTCAAAAAACTGTCAAAAAAATATGTGTATGGGCCCAGGTGCCCATACAAGTATCACACACCTTATACACATATGGACAATTGCAAAAACTAATTCAAAAAGTAGATCATGTATGATATGTGTATGGGCCCAGGTGACTATTGCATACGCATCTCACCTGGACATACGCATATGGTCCTATTTTTAAAATTATCCATGCCTTTTGCACTTCCTCATACACGTATGAGGGCTCACATATGCGTATGAGCAGAGAAACCTTGCATTTTGGGGAAATTTGACATTCTCATACGCGTATGGGGTGGGCCATACGCATATGGGCAGCTGTCATACTCTAATTTTTGACCCTATATTCATTTCATTTCATTCATCATACCATTTCATTAGCATGAGCATGCCACTTGATCATTGGTTAACAAGCATGGGAATTCGTGAGTCTGAGCATGAGGACTAGGGATTAGGGTTTTCTTGATTGCTTTCCCAAGGATTTTACCAAGTTCACCCAGGGCATGTCATGTCTTCCAACATGTTGTCTTATGCTTGTTGCCATTGTAAATCATGGTTTGCCTTATTCTTGTTGCATCATTGGTCATTAACACATCATCTAACTATTATGCATTCCAAAAATACAAAAATATGTGGCATTTGCTTCTCTTTTCTTTGTGTTCATTAGATTTGCAAGAGTGGATTAAGATGCTCATTGTTTCAAATCAAGTCCAATTGGAATTCTAGTGCTATTGTATTAAGTAGAGGCTCATATGATCATCATCTCAAGGCATATTCACTTTGGTTCATGAGGGGTTAATTTTGTCAAAGAAGCCTCAAATGTGGATTTTGGCCCATCATGGTTTAAATGACAATAAATGTACAAAGCATCCATTCATGGTCAAAGTCTTTCTTTCAAGATTTATTTATGCTTGCTCAACATGGAACCAAGCCATATTTCATCCATATTCAACTTGGATTTAATGAAATTTCAAGGTTAAGCAAAAGGGTTTCAAGTATGTTCTACATTGGTTTTTAGATACAAATCAAGCCTAGGCCACCATTCTTGCTAATAATAGCTATTTATTCCAAAGCCACACATCATGGTTCAAGATTCCATCTAGTATAATTCACCTTAATCAAGCATGCTATCATGATTCAAATGTAAGCAAGTAAGCATGGTACACGGGTTACATCACCAAACTGTTATCATTCACATGCAAATTAAGAGATCGAGAGCAAGACATGATGGAGTGAAAAAGGGGTCAGCTCAGGTTCAAGGATTGCCATGACATCAACATCAAGCCATGAGATAAATGCAGGCTAGAATCATGAATTAACACGAATAAGTTGTAGAAACATCCTTTGCCAACATGGAAACCAAGTCCGAAACATCAAAGTTCATACCATTCAAAAACACAAAAAGAAAGTCCATTGTGCAAGTGATAAACATGCGCAAGAAGGAAATAAGATATTAATCTTTGATCATGCCCAAATAAGCAAGGTACAGTACAAGGCGTAACAAAATGCAAGTACAAATTTCAGCAAGTACAACAAAGTGTGTACAAGTTGCAGCAAAAAATACAAATACAATACCAATACAAGCTGTGAACAGATTGAAGAAAATGCAAAAATATTCAAGAGAGTTTCTATAAGGTGGGGACCAATGATTGCCTAATCATTCCCATGGATCTTGGAAACAATCTTGCACTCCAAAAACCAATTATGCCAGCTCAGCAATGTAGTCACGTTTTCCATTTGCTCACACGAATTTGATCACGATTTCACACGTACCAAGCACTCTCAATTCACCATATAAATTGAGCACCATTCTTCTGCATTTGCTCAAGCTATTCAACCATCAAAATTCTGCAGAAATTACACCACAATTCTCCCTTGAAACAGAGCATTCCAACTTCACTCTCCTCTCACTTTCAAAATACTTTGCAGGTTCAAACAACATCAATGAATATCCCTAAATCTAGGAGAATGAGTAGAGAAGTTTGAAACAGTCGTACCTGAGATATCCATCCTCATCGGAGTTGGCAACTGAGCTTTTTTCCGGCGAGGTAGAAATCTGGATCTATTTGCACAAAACTTGATACCATCTGACTCGTCTTGATGCATTGATCGTTTCCACCATTCTTTAATTTACTATTACTCCATCATCATCATTTAATTTTACTTTTAGGTTTTGGTGTTCTTCCCGTTTGAACCGAATTACTCCATGCTTAGGTTAAATTAATGAATTATAAGCATGGGGCACACATCAGAGATCCAGGTTGAGTGCAATGAGCCTTTAATTGTGCCATGAAGCTTTGAGATGTGTTGATAATGGAGATGAACTCACACATACACTGTAACACAGCCATAGTAGAGAGAGAAAGATTGATAACAGAAGGAAGAAGAAACGATGAATGAGTAAAGTTTGTTATTATTCATCTAACTTACTCAATACAATAGTGATATCAGTATATATATACAAGTATTTGTGTGTCCAATAATGGTATGCCAGTTGTACACTAATAGTTATCTAATTACAATAGGATAAAATGCTATGGTATAATACTGATATGCCCCCTCAAGTTGGACAGTGTAAGTTGCAGAGTCCCAACTAGGTCATGATAGAAGAGAAGGTTGGAGAATGCAGTGGTTTTGTGAAAGCATCAGCTAATTGAGCTGAAGAGGAAACAGGCAGCAAGTGGATTAATTTGGATGTGATCTTTTCTCGAACCACATGGCAATCTAACTCAATATGCTTGCTACGCTCATGGAAAGCCGGATTGTGAGCCAAATAGATAGCAGACTTACTATCACAATACACAGAAGCCGGTTGAGAAAAATTAATCTTGAAATCCTGAAAGAGATATTGCAGCCATTGTATTTCACAAGTGAGGGAAGCTAAGGCTCTGTATTCAGCTTCAGTAGAAGATCTGGACACAGTGTTTTGCTTCTTGGATTTCCAGCAACGAAGGGAAGAACCAAGAATAACACAAAAGCCAGTAACAGTTTTTCTAGTGGTGGGGCATCTGGCCCAATCAGCATCAGCAAAAGCATAAAGTTTGAGAGAACTGGAAGCTGAAAACATGATACCTTTAGCAGGGGAGGATTTCAAGAATCTCAACACTTTAGTGGCAGCTTGATAGTGTGACTCAAGAGGTTTTGAAATAAACTGGCTGAGATGCTGTACTGCAAAGGAGATATCTGGTCGAGTGTTGGTCAAATAGATTAATCGCCCAATGAGACGCCTGTAGACAGTAGGATCAGTGAGAAGTGCACCATCAGTAGGAGAGAGTTTGAGGTTAGGATCAAAGGGAATGGAAGATGGTTTGGCTGCAAGAAAACCTGTATCTTCCAAAAGCTCAAGGGTATATTTCCTTTGGTTCATAAAGATGCCTTTGGTGGATCGAGCTATCTCAAATCCTAAGAAAAATCTAAGTTGGCCAAGATCCTTTATTCTGAATTTCTTGTCTATAACAGCCTTCACATGCTGAATTTCAGCCAAGGCATTGCCTGCAATGACTATATCATCCACATACACCAAGATTGCAGTAAAAACATCACTATGAGATTTCACATATAAAGAGTGGTCAGCCTGTGTCTGAGAATACCCTAGAGATATTAAGAAGGAGGAGAGTTTAGAATACCATTGCCTACTTGCCTGTTTGAGGCCATACAAAGACTTTTGTAGCTTGCAAACTTGAGAAGGAGAACTAGTAGAAATGCCAGGGGGAAGAGACATGTAGACTTCTTCATGCAAATCTCCATGGAGAAAAGCATTATTGACATCCATTTGTTCAAGAAACCAACCTTTTATAGCAGCAATAGACAAAAGAACTCTGACTGTTGTTATTTTGACTACATGAGAAAAAGTGTCAAAATAGTCAATTCCCTCCATTTGTGTGTAGCCTTTTGCTACTAACCTAGCCTTATATCTTTCTATGGAGCCATCTGCTTTGTATTTGATTTTATATACCCACCTGCATCCAATAGGAACCTTGCCTGGTGGGAGATCAACAACACTCCAAGTTTGATTTACTTCAAGAGCAAGAAGTTCAGCATTCATGGCATTTTTCCAACAATCCAGTTTAATGGCTTGGTTGAATGTTTTTGGTTCAGTATTGGAAGACACAGAATAACAGAAGTGTTTATAAGAGGGAGAGCAATTAGCATAAGAGAGTACAGAAGATAAGGGATACAGGATGTTGGAATTGCTATCAGACACAGAAGAATAGCAATGATAATCCTTTAGGTAGTGAGGAGGGTGGGAAGTTCTAGAGGAATGTCTTAAGGGAAGGGAATTATGATCTGCAGAACTATTTTCTAGTGAGTTGTGGTCATTGGGTTGTTCTGCAGCAGAGATATGAGGAGAGTTTGGAGAAAGCTGGGACTGATTTATATCAGAAGAGAGAATGGATGTGGACTGATCATTGGAATGGTCAAGAACATTGTTATTTTGTGCAAGTAGAGAAGTGTGAGATGGATGTGAAGTAGAAGGGTTGTCCAGATCAGGTATAAGGACATCTTGAGAAAGAAGAGAGTCATTGTGTATAGGCACATCAACTGGAATGGGACTGGGATTATCAGCTGGATTAGGGCTGGCAGGTTGATAAGATGTACCATCAGGACTGCTTTGTGTAGAGCTGGAATTGTCAAGTGAAAAGGACAAGTCAGTGGTACTAGTAGGCTGGCTATTAGACTGAATAGGAAAGATAGGATGGGGTGCATTGGGAGGATCATCAAGATGTGGGATAGATTGTATAGGTGAAACAGAAGGATGATTGTGATGTTTGAAGGGAAATATATTCTCATAGAAAATCACATTCCTTGATATAAAAATGTTGTGAGTTTCAAGATCATACAGAATATACCCTTTGGTACCATCCTTATATCCAAGAAATATAGCTTTCTTAGCTCTTGGATTGAACTTAGTTCTATGTGCTTGAAGAGAGCTAGCATAGGAAAGGCAGCCAAACACTTTAAGGTGAATGAGGGATGGACATTGCTTAAACAACAGTTCATGTGGACTTTTAGAGTTAAGGAGGGGTGTAGATAGTCTATTGATAATATGAACAGCATGGGAAATGCAGAAATTCCAAAGATTAAGAGGAAGGTTAGAGTGAAAAAAAATTGCTCTAGCTACATTGAGGATGTGTTGATGTTTCCTTTCAACCACCCCATTCTGTTGGGGAGTCTCAACACAAGTTCTTTGGTGGAGAATGCCCTTGGATAATAGGTGGTCAGATAGAGCAAGAAATTATGTACCATTATCTGACCTTAAGCATTTAAGGGTAGTTTGGAATTGGTTTTCTATGTAAGCTATGAAATTGATAAGGCTTGGTTTAGTTTGGTCTTTGGTTTTAAGGAAAATGACCCAAGTATGTCTTGAATAATCATCAACAAGGGTTAAAAAATACTTGTGGCCTGAAGTGGAAATTGTGGAAAAAGGACCCCATAGGTCAGCATGCAAAATATTAAAAGGAACAGTAGATTGAGATATACTATTTGGAAAAGGAAGTTTTCTTTGTTTAGCAAAGTGACAAGAGTCACATGGTACATTATCTTTATTACAAGAAATGAAAGGAAAATACTTTGAGATGGTATGTAAACCAATATCAGATAAGTGGCCTAGCCTTAAGTGCCACAAATTACAAGATGTATGAGAAACAGAATTGTGTGCAAAAGAATTATTGGCATGAGAAGGTGAAGGTGTGGTGTCAAGAACATAAAGTCCCCTGTGTAAGCTAGCTATACCAATCATTGCCTTGGTATGATTCTGCATAATATGGCATGTGTTAGCATGAAATTGAACAGAACATAGATTACTAGCAACAAGTTTAGCTACAGATATAAGGTTGACATTAAAGCTAGGAACATAAAGCACATTGTGGAGAGTGAGACATGGTGATATAGCTACTGTGCCAGAAATGGAAGTCATGATTTGTGAACCATCGGGTAGGCTAACATGGATAGGGACTATGTTCTTATGTGTAATGAAGGAAGATAAATCAAATGAGAAATGGTCAGTAGCTCCAGTATCAAGAATCCAAAGGTGAGGGTGCTTACCATTCACATTGGTGGAGTGAGAGTGCATGACAAAGGGTGAGGTTGAAACTGAATTGACAACAGGTTGAGGTTTGGATTGCTGAATCAATGCCAGGATGCTGTCATACTGCTCCTTAGTAAAACCAAATGAAGGTGGTACTGAACCCTGAGAGGAAGGTGTGGATGCATTACTAGCATTTGCAGCTGATGAAGATGGTGCAGACCCTTGAGCCTTGGATTTGTATCTGTAAACTGGTGGATATCCGTGCTTGCTGAAACAAGTTTCAATGGTATGATTCGTCCGGCCACAGTGAGTACAAACTCTGTTAGAACCTTTTGCATGAGCTGAACCTTGAGTCTTAGCACGATAGGTGTTGGAACCTTGTCTACCAGAATGGTTTCCTTCCTGCACTTGAACTTGCAATGCAGAGACTTCTTCAGTGGAACCTGTAGGAGCAACAACACTTGATGCAGAGCTATCCATTTCTCGTTCTTGTTGAATCACAAGCGAGAAGGCCTTATCAATGTCAGGCAGTGGATTCATCATCATAATCTGAGATTTTGAATGAGAAAATTTCTCAGATAATCCTTTTGGAAAGCGAATTACGTAATCTTGTTCCCTATACCGTTTAACAGACGCTATGGCACCGCAACAACAGGGAATGGCACAAGAACAAAACGGAACCGGTCGATAATTCTCCAATTCGTCCCACATAACCTTCAATTGCGTAAAATAGTTAGAGACGTCGAGAGTACCTTGACGGAATTTGTACAAATCTTCTTGAATGTCAGATATGCGGAATATGTCGCCTTGAGAAAACCTAATTTGCAAATTCTTCCATACGCCAAATGCTGTATCAATCCACAGAACAGACTTCGCTATTAGTTCCGAAATCGACCTTTGAATCCACGTAAGAACCATGGTATTACAACGAATCCATGGTGCATACATTGGATCCGAAACAGGTGGCTTGGTTAGGGTTCCATCAATGAACTTCTCCTTGTTCTTGGAGATAAGCGAAATGTGCATCGATCGAGCCCAGGTATGGTAATTTTTATCAGTGAGCAAAGGCGTAACAAGAACAAGAGCTGGATTCTCGTTCGGATGGAGATAGTATGGATTTGCAGAATTGGTTGCGAAATCGGCGTAGCTCTGGTTCGCCATTGAATAATAGAGAAAGATGAATGCGATCAAGAAAGGGAAGAAAGAAAAAATGTAGAGAAATGCACAAAGGAGAAGAATGAAGATCGCAGAAGAGAGAACAATGGCTACCAGAGTTTTTGAAGCTCTGATACCATGTTGATAATGGAGATGAACTCACACATACACTGTAACACAGCCATAGCAGAGAGAGAAAGATTGATAACAGAAGGAAGAAGAAACGATGAATGAGTAAAGTTTGTTATTATTCATCTAACTTACTCAATACTATAGTGATATCAGTATATATATACAAGTATTTGTGTGTCCAATAATGGTATGCCAGCTGTACACTAATAGTTATCTAATTACAATAGGATAAAATGCTATGGTATAATACTGATAAGATGTGTTGACTCGTTTTTTCACAGATTGGAGGAAGAAGATTCTTCGTGATGTTCATGACTCATCCTCGCTCCTTTTTTCATTTTCAATTCAATACACGACGCAGTTGACTCAAGCACATGTGAATCCTTAGATCAAGGCCATTCATTGGGTTTACTTATTCTAGTCATGAGATCTAATGGACGAAATGAGTCGTTGGTCAAACACTGTGAAAGCCATTGGATCAAATCCAACAGATCTGATCATGTGAAGACCTTTTCCTTGTTTTTTGGTCAGACTTGACTTGCTTTTGGGCCTCAACGCTCTTGGGCATGGATTATTACTATTTGGACCACTCTAGTCCAAATACACCCCTCCTTGGGTGTAATTTTATTTTTATTTTTATCTTACTTTTTCTTATTTTATTTTTCCTTGTTTTTTATTTTAATTTCTTTCAAAATTATTTCAAACTCTTTATTTTATCTTTTTCATTTTTTGATTTCATTTTTTTTTGTCATTTTTTATATTTTTTATTATTGATATTTGAATTTTAATTCTTTTTTCTCCATCTTATTTTTTTCTTCATTTTCTTTTTGCGCTTCGTATTTTAGGAGATTAATTCATATTAATTCTCAAATACGTTTGACACATATATTTCATTGACCAGCCTCCCATATTTTGATTCTTACATGAATCATGTTACGATTGCTTAACACAACGCTACATTGTCCCGATTCCATTGATTGATCATTAACCCTAATTACTAACTATTGACATCTTAACTCATTAAATCCTAACTTTAATTTCTTGAAATTTATTTCTTGCAATTTACTTTCTTGCTCATTATCATTCATTTATTTCATGCACCTTTTTTTTATGTCAAGCTGTTTGGATTCTGAATTTACTGCAAGATCTGAAGATCAAGCTAAACAAGCCTCTGAAGTTGATGATTGATAACAAGTCTGCAATCAATCTTGCCAAGAACCCAGTGCTACATGGGAGAACCAAGCATATTGAGACGAAGTATCATTTTATGAGAAGTCAAGTCTAGAATGGAGTGCTAAAAGTTGTGCATTGTAGCACCCAGAAGCAGCTGGGATGTTATGACAAAAGCCATTAAGACTGATCAACTTCTCCACTTGAGGGATGGAATTGGTGTTGTATGTTTTGATTATTTAAATTATGAATTAAGGAATGATGTTGAAGGATAATTCAGTATTTTAGTATTTAGCCTACATGACATTATTGTTCGTGTATATAAGTAGTTGTGTAGCCATTAAAAAATGTAATAGAAACGCATTGTACGATAGAGTAGTGGTGTAACCATTGTCTGTATGTAACCATTATTTGAATAGTAGTGGAAGTTTGTTAGAGTTTTTTATTCTCTCTCTCTCTCTCTCTCTCTCTCTCTCTCTCTTCTCTCTTCCTCCATCTTCATCTTTTTCACCTTGTGTACTAACATATACAAGTAAAACCCAATGTATGTTTGATAGAGGTAATCTAGAACATTAACAAGGGAATCCTCCACACACCCTACAAGTGGTAATAGAAAACTCAAGTGATGGATACACCTCTAATAGTACATAAAGAATCTACAAATTTCAAGCTGATTAAAGTCAGTGGTATCTTTTCTGGTGCTGATATCACAAAATAACAAAATCTACTATAGAGTGAATGACCCCCTTTGTGGGTGTCACAACCACAATGGGAGGCAACACAAGACCTAGTACTTTAGGTCCCCTCACATAGACCCCATCACAATATGTGTCAAAGTTTTTCCATCTTGTCTTCATTTTTCTCGTAGGCACAAACGGTCCTCTGGGATCTCTTTGACTAGGTCTGAAACCTCTGCCCCCCCACTCACAAGCATAACAACCCAAGTGGTCGCCTCATGAGCTCTCCCAACAACTCCTCTCAAACTATCCAAAATCATCAATGTGGGTATCAAATGTGGGATACTCTTAACAACCTCTGTATTATGCACAAACTCATCACATATCCTTATAGTGCACATTATCCCTCGTTGAGTACATCTCTACATTTAGGACAAAGTCGAAGTCCTAAAATTAACGTAGAGCGTAATTAGGGTAGTCCATAGTCATCTAAGTCCTTCATGTGACCTTTGGTAACATACGATCTATCATCTTAAGGAAGACCCGAATTCCATGATTATAGTAGATGGTCATGATCTAAAAACATCATAAATGAAATAATTCACACATACAAGAACAACATTAAACATAACAGTCATGGCATTTATTTTAACATATAAAAGCAAAGTGCAAGTAGCCTAAATGCAAACTCTACATGTGTGTTACACTCATCTTGCTTATCACATGCATATGAATCCAGAATTAACCACTCCGTAGAGTGTCATAGGCACCTTATATTAATTCAGTGGTCTCTATGACACACATGCGGAGACTCCCATTGATGATGAAACCACTTGAATGGTATCAACTCAATAAATTCTACTAGATAAAAGGTGGAACCATTCCCTAAAATCACACCCACTTGAACACCCATATGAACAACATGTAATATAAGATGAATTAGCATGTACATGAATCACAACATAGGTGTTTGATGGCCATATATCATCATATAAGTTGTTTCATTGTCACATATTATATATATGCAAATGCAACATAATCACTTACTTAAATAAAATGAAATTTTACCAAAAGTAGATTGAGAAGTATTTTCCTTTTCCTTAATTTATATGTCTCAACACCCTTAGATGATTCTTAGACAAGTCGCTTAAAAAAATTGCACACAAGATAATTCTTTTGACACTTAAAAAAATTTCTATTATTTTTCTATTGAAAATTCATCGTAATCTCCATTGATTAAATGGCATTTCCAAAAACAAATCCTATTTTATTCCTTAGAAAACTCAAAATGTAAAATAAATATAATTCTCCCTGCCTCTATAAGTTGTCAAGATATTTTATTGCTTTTCAAACCTTAAAAAGTCTACTATATGTCTATTTTTCTAATATACATCAATGAAAAATTAGTGAAGAAATCAAAATTATTTCTATTTAACAATTTAGTGTTGGGCGAGAATATGGAGTATGCAACCAAATTAAAACTTTAGTTGAAAATAGTTAGATAAACTTTTATCCGAGTTTTAAAATAAAAGATGATTTTCATGATGGTAACAAATTTTAGCATACAAGAAATTATGCTTATAAATTGGAATTTGCACAAAATGACTTATACATTTCACAAAGAAATCAAGATCGAAGCTCAAAATTAACCAAGTATAAATAAACAACGAGATATATTGATTACATGTTAAAATTACACAAGGCGTGTGCTTTAGAATACCAATACTATTTGAATTCTACAATCACATATTTCAGCTTAATGTCAACAAGACAAACTTTAAAGTTCCGATTCTAACAAAACCTACGCTTTACGAATAAATCACTACTAAAAGAAATCCTTATGGAAGGCAATTCAATAAAGCAATAAAAACAAATTAACATGCGATGTCTATAAAATTATAAAAGGAAGGAGAGAGAGAGAGAGAGAGAGAGAGAGAGAGAGAGAGAGAGAGAGAGAGAGAGAGAGAGAGAGAGAGAGAGAGAGAGATGTACACCAAAATTTATATTGGTTCATATATCGTCCTCGCTAAGCTGAATCCACTCTCCAATGGTTTCCCATTGAAATTTTTTGGTCTTCCACTATGATTTGTCACCAAATTTTACGAGTTTATTACATTCACAATATCCAAATTAACGCTGAAAATATAAAAATTTGCTTTTTAGATCCTTGACTTTTACACAGTTTAAAAACTAAACTCTTTGCAAAATCTTCACGCGAAATCAACTTGAATCTTCCATCCACAACAACATGTTCCAAAGTATCCATTTTGCAATGATCTTTACTCAATCCTACTTGTATATGGAGTCTTAGTCTGTATGAAGATTGATAATAACTCCCACATTGACTGTAGGCTTCCACACAACACTAACAAGATGAACCTGGAGAGGAGAACCTCCTTTTCCACTTGATTTGTCAAAACCAGCTACAATGCCACACACCTTACGATCCTCTGAAATTTTAACCAGATCTTCAAAGGAATTTTAAATTCAATAAATGAATCTCCTCAACAATTATAAATATCTCAAGATGAGATTTAGATTCATGCAACAATGGAAAAAGAATGAGGTAGAAGATGAATGTAATTATTTGCATGTGTTCAAAAATGATTCAAAACTCTTTTGAAAATATGAGAGAACAGGTCATTTGTGAGTTTTTAAACCAATATTGGACATGTATGTTTTCTACCATTGTGAAGGTTTTGAGAGAAAATTATATTCATATGTATTGAAGATCTAGCACCAAAATGAGCATAAAATGGTGTATGGTTCGAGTCAAAAGAAAGAGTTATGATTGGAATCAGAAAACCAAGTGTTTTGAATAAAAAAGAAAAAACTATATGAAACCCATTTATGTGGTTCGAGTCACAATATATGTGATTCTTGTAACTTGATTTCAGATAAACTACTTATTCAAATTAGAGTTCAAGAAACTACCCGAATATTTACATTTCAGTGTTATTCAAATTAGGCAATTCTATGATTCAAGTCATACTTCTTTGATTCGAGTCAAACATTATTAATGATTATAATGTCATTCTCTTATATGTTTACAGTTTAATGGATCATTTTGATTACCCTTTTTTCACATTGGTGGTTCACTTCACAAAGATTGTGCTTCCTTTTATAGTGATGACAATGTTTCATCATGTAATCCAGTAGTATGATAGAAAGTCATATAGATGAAATTAAGGGTGTTAAGACAGAAGTAGCTATACAACAAACTCTTCCCAAATATTCATAGTTGTATGATATGATCTAAATTTCTAGTGAAAGAGTGAAAATGATGCCCAAGAAATAGAGTATAATTGGTCCCTTTATCAGCTAAAAAATCTAAAGTAAAGGAAAAGAGAGAAGAAAGAGAAAGACAATTCAAAGTGGTTTAAAACCCTAGATTCTTGATTGAATTACACATTAGGAAACAATGTTTACAATTGAATCTCAACAAAACTACTTTCTCCTTCTAATCAGGATTATTGAAAAGTGAGAACTAGTATGTTATTTATAAGAAAACTAAACTCTAGCTTTCAACTAACATACTAAACAATTAGGCTAATAGACTGACCCAACTCGCCATGTTAACAACCTAACATATTTTCAAAGCTACATTAGCTCTTAGACTTTGAAAGAGTTTTCTACAACACTAGCTTATCACCCATAAGCTACACATCTCCACCTTGGAACAAACTCTGAACTACGAAACCAACTAGTTGTCATCATATAATCCTATCAGCTGCATATAGTGGAAAAAATTGCAACTTGGAAATGTCTTGGTGATCATATCAGCAACATTGTCATCATTTAAAACCTTCAGTACTTGGACTTTCCTACGCTCAATTATTTATCTGAAAAAATCCAACCTTACACCAATATGCTTGGTTTGCTCATGATAGGTTGAATTCTTCGACATGTGTATTACACTTTGGCTGTCATATTTAACAGTGATTGCTTGACCTTGAAGTTTTAGATCCTTAGAAAAACCTTCAAGCCACAATGCTTCTTTGACAACTTCAGTGAGGGAAATGTATTCCGCTTCAATAGTTGAAAAGGAAATAACCTTCTGAAGTGCCACTTTCCAACTAATTATTGTGCCAAACATATTAAACACATATCCATAAATAGATTTTATGGAATCCATACAACCTTCATAATTAGATTCGACAAATCCTTCGATTTCTACTTTGATATCATCACCACATGCTCCACCATAAATCAGGACTTTACTTACAAACCCATTTATGTACCTTAGAATCCACTTCTATACTTGTCAGTGTGCCTTTCTAGGATTGGCCATATACCTTCCTTTAAGGCTCACTACATATGCTAAGTCTGGCTTAGTACAAGCCATAACATACATCAAAGAACCTACTCCCTCCGTCCCACAATGAGTGACCCGGTTGACCATTTCACACATATTAAGAAAATAATAATAATTGAAAGAGAGAGAATGATATTTTTACTAAAGTGCCCTTATCATGTATTGGAAGATGCATTGGTAAAATTGGAACAAGATGCATTGGAAATTAAAATGGGTCATTCATTTTGGAACAATCTTTTATTCCAAATGGGTCACTCATTGTGGGACGGAGGGAGTACTATGTTAGCATATGTAAGCTATTCATATATGTTTTTCGACCTCATTACATGGAAACTGAGTTATACTTAGCTTGAATTGAGAATTTTTAGTAGTCACAACAGCCTTTGAATTAGACATACAAAACCTATCGAGAATCTTTTGTAGGTATATCTCTTGAGATAAGCATAATCTCGACTGTTTTCTATCTCTCTGAATGTCAATCCCAAGAATCCTTGAGGCAGGTCCTAGAATCTTCATGTTGAACTCCTTATCAAGTTTAGCCTTCATCTTCACAACATCCTTAGCATTATTTCTTGCTATGAGGATGTCACCCTGAAGATGGATGGTTTATACCTGAGTGAATCGCACACTCAAAGATAACACAGAGTCGCCACCGAACTTTATTTAGTCCCAAAGGACAGGGAAAATATCGATAAAACCCAAGGGGAAGAGGGACGGGAATGGGGGTCGGTTATGCGAAAGGAAGGTACTAGTACCTAACGCATCCGTCGTACTCGACGGGAACCATTTCGCTTGCTTCTAGGCTTGGATGGGTTATCTATCTACAGGCTTCTAGCTAAGAGAAGAGAGAAAAGAAGAGAAAATAAAGAAAGAAAGAAAGAAAGAAGAAAGTAAGTGCTCGCGGAGGATTAGGGCCCTCGTGCCTACGTACCCTCATAGTGCAATGAGGAAATCAGAGCGCAGTAGTTCATGGAACCAGGGAAAAGAAAGGAGGAATGGAAGGAGGTGGAAGGGTGCTCGCCAAGATCATCGCGATCTCGTGCCTACGTATCATACATTCGAAAGAATGCAGAATCAAAGCTTCCGTAGTTCGGGGAACTAAGACGGAAAAAGAAAAGGAAAGTGTAAGTGGTGTCAAAACTAAGAGCAAAAGAAAAAAATAGAGACAAATGCGCTGGGGATGCAAAAGAATTGGTGTCAAAACCAAGAAAGAAGTGCAAAGAAAAGATAGTGACTGAGTTGGGGATAAAGTGCCAGAGTGGTGTAGAAACCAAAGAAATAAAGGAATAAAAGGAATAAAAGAGACTCCACTGGGGAGATAAGAGAACAAAGGATTGTGCTGGGGATCAGAGGATAATGACCCTACTGGGGATCAAAAGGAAAAGGTTCGGTATCTTAACTGACTGGCAGTGGTTAACCGAAAAGAAAGAGATTAAGACTCTGGTGGGGCAAAGGAGTTGGTGTCAACAGACAGCTTTTGATGAACCAAAAGGAGAGAGTACTGAACCAAGAGAAGGTGTTTGACTCTGAAGGGATTTCGATACATTAACTGATAAACAGGGGTTAATCGAAGAAAGAAAGGATTGCAACTCTGTGGGGATAAATAATAGATAGACTATGATCAACCAAGAGAACGGGTGTAGGACCAAGGGAAAGTCGTGACCCAAAGGACGGGTGTGGGATTAAGTGAAAGTCATGACCCAAAGAACAGGTGATGATCCTGACTGAACAAACAGTACTTGATCAACAAAAGGGTATTGAACCAAAATAAGATTGCTAACCCAATGAAATTCGGTGTTAACAGAAGAAATTGTGATTAACCGAAAAGAAATGAGTGAATAACCAAGATAAGGTGATTAACTCGAAAGGGGCTCAGTGTTTTAATAGACTAGTTGTGGTTAACTGAAGAAATGGGTGATTAACCAAGAGAAGGTGATTAACCCAAAAGGAAACTCAGTATATTTACAGGTAGACTGTGGTTAACTGGGGAAATGGGTGATTAACCAAGAGAAGGTGATTAACCCAAAAGGAAACTCAGTATATTAACAGGTAGATTGTGGTTAACTAAGAAGACGTGCAAATTGGTGTTTTAACTGACAGGCAGTGGTTAACCATACAAAGGGAGAGGAACCAAGAAAAGGTTGCGAACTCCGCTAGGGTTTCGGTGTTTAACAGGAAAACTGTGTTGAACCAAATAAGGATGTTGAAACTCTTCTGGGGAATCAAAGCAAAATGATTAACCAAAGAAGAAGGATATTGAGACAAGATATGGGTGTTAACCTAAGAGAAAAATGATCTTTAACCAAGAGAAATGGTGATTGATCAAAAGAGAGATTGAAAGGTACAAGAGTGATCAAGGATCGACTCGATTGGTAATTGAGAAAAACACTATAGCTTAAGGATAAAGTTGACTATTCTCGGTGGAAGGACAAGACGCCCTTACCAAAAACATAGTCAGAATGAGGGTAGGATAGACTCCATCCTCATTCCTTCTCTATGGCTCAAAGTATAATGCGAAAATCGACACGGACAGCATAACAGCGCAAATTTGTACAGTGCTCCAGTGTCGTGCTCTAGTACGTCGTGCAAATCTATGACTCCGCGGGAGAAGAGAGAAAGAAAGCTCTAAAGGAAGCCTAAAGAGAAAATCCAAAGGGAGGATCAATAATCGAAACTAAGTTTTGATTAATTAATCAAAAGGGAGGATTATGCTAATAATTTTCCAAAATGAATTGAAAAATCATTAAAGAAAAGGGTCATTATTGATTATACAAGCTTAAGCTTATCCATGAAGAACAAACTTAATGAAAGAGATTGCAAAAATAGTACCACATGACATTAAAGTTGCGACATAAATCATGTATCATGTGATCAAAGAAAGTACAAGAATGTTCATGTTCATACAATGCCAAGAATATGTACCAATTGAATAATCGGAATCGTGCATCGAAAGTTCATGAATATGCTTCAAACAGAAGTTAAATGACACTTAAAACACCCACAAAAATCAAGCATATCAATCCATGGAAGTTGGAAGAAGAAAGCATGGCAAACACACTTGAAAAAGCATGAAAATGGCCTTCTGGTTCAGTGTTAATCGATTAACACATGAAAATCAACAAATTTACAGTGGTTAATCGATTAATACTTTTGCACTGCAAAGTGTTAATCGATTAACAGTGGACAGGGGCAGAAAAATCAGTTTTCTAAAAGTGCTTCCAGCAGTTAATCACTTAATTGAACATCCACATGCTATGGTTCACACTTGTGCACGAAAATTACATCATGTATGAGCAATTAAACACAAATTTAAAGCACTAACTTGTAGATCAAAGATCAAGCAAACGCATGGCAAATCAAACCGAAAAAATGATCGAAATTACATCGTAAATGAGCGAAAATGATCGAAACAGTGAGTAAAGTAAGATCTACCAACCTATAAGCCGGAGAATTGGCTTGGTGATTGTTGTGAGTGAAATGTAGAGAGAAAAAGCCAAGAAAACCAGAGAATTCTGCTCTTGCACTTCAAACCGTAGCGAAACCGAGCAAAAACGTGAAAATGCACTGAGATCAAATTTGCACCGAATTGATTGATATGAACACTTGAATTGAAGTAGAATTATATGTGATTCCAGAAATCCAATCAAGAAATGCCAATTGATGGAGGCTTAAGCTCAAGAGAAAGCAATTTCAATGTGAAATTTATTACTCTTTAATGGTGGAATTGAGCTCTAGTGTGGTTTGGGGAAGAAAATGTAGATGAAGATGAAGAAGTTGTAGAAAAAATTCAGAGAGAATGTGAGAAAATTGAGAGTGAAATGTGAGAGATTTGTGTGAAATGATTGAGAGTGAATGGGATCCTTGAGAAATGAGTGAAGCTTGGTTTATATAGACTTTTGGTTTGGAGTATGAGAGGTTTGGAATTAGGCTAGGAGTTAGCTTTTGGTGGTTTGGACTTAGGATAGGAGTTAGTTACACTTGACTCACCGAGTCAAGCGGTTAACTTGGTTAGTTAGGATCAACTCGGTAACAATCCTAATGTGAGCTCCAACAATCCAAAGGTCCACATACTTAGAAATCAAGGAACATGGTGCACTTATTTTAGAGTGATGCATTAGAATAAATGCACTTGAAATGTCTTGAATAGTCTTGAAATGTCTAGAGATATCTAGAATATTCCACATGCTGATAGAATACTGTAGAATCAAAGACCAAAGTGTGTGCAAAGGTGCTGTCATGGAAAAGTAGCAGATTATGCATATTCTGCCTGTGTTAATCGATTAACACATTTGCACTGCAAATGGTTAATCGATTAACCAGGCCAAAAAAGCCCAGTTTTGCCTGAAAATGGTGTTGTGGCCAAGGTTCTGATTTTTAACCTCTTGTTTTGATGAATAGACATAGAAACCCTTGTTTTATGCTTGTTTTGATTATGTGATACCCTTGTGAGGATTTGATTAATCGAGCTTGGAAAACCTGAATACTCCTGCAATAAAACACAAAGGAAAAAAGTGTGAATGCATATGCTAACGATGCAAATGCTCATGCTTATGCAAAGGGAAAAGAGGGAGGTCAAATTTGGGTTACGACAGCTTCCCCTATTTAATCCTCTTGGACCTGAATGCTCGAATTGCGCCAGCTTTTCGATGATTCGAGGTAGAAGAGGATTAAATACAAAAGTAGCTCCAAAATTTGGCCGACGGCGGAAAAAGAATAGTTTGGAGAGTGTTTGAAGTTTGGCTGAATATCTGCTGGGCAGATGGATCAGGCCAAAAGGAAGGGAGTATGATCAATGTATATGCTATGTATGTGCTGTTCCACATGATGCTTGACATATGTTATGCAACGGTACTGGTTAAGGTACAGTGTCGCAAGCCCGCAGGTTTTAGATGGACCAAAGAATAAGGAAAGGTCTTTGGATGAACCAAAGGAAAGGAAGAGACTTTGAAAAAGTTTTCCAGACGTGAACTGGACTTGAAAAATGTGCCAGACGAGAACTAGACTTTGAAAAAGGTGTGCCAGACGAGAACCAGACTTTGAAAAAGGTGTGCCAGATGAGAACCAAACTTTGAAAAGTTTTCCAAGCAAGAATTGGACTTTGAAAGGATTTCCAGACGAGAACTGGACTTTGGAACAGTGCGCTAGACGAGAACTGGAAAATTTTGCCAGACGAGAATTGGAAAAGTTTGAATAAATCAGACGGGAACTGACTAGATTTTGTAAAGATTGGTCAGACGAGAACTGACTATCAGACGAGAACTGGATTTTAAAGAAGTAAGTTAGACGAGAACCAACAACCAAACGAGAACTGGAATTTGAAGGGCAAGGTCAGATGGGAACTGACTACCAAATGAGAACTGGGATTAAGTTTACCATACGTGAACTGGAATTAAGTTTACCACACTTGAACTGGGATTAAGCAAAGATGAGCCAGACGGGAACTGATTACCAGACGAGAACTGGGTTTTAAAGAGATAAGTCAGACGAGAACCAACAACCAGACGAGAACTGGAATTTGAAAAGGTGCGCCAGACGAGAACTGGACTTTTAAAAAAGTGCACCAGAGAAGGACTGGAAAAGTTTTCCAGACGAGAACCAGACTTTGAAAGGATAAACCAGACGAGCACTAGATTTCGTAAAGATAGGTCAGACGAGAACTGACTACCAGACGAGAACTGAGTTTTGATTAAGATAGGTCAGACGAGAACTGACTACCAGACGAGAACTGGGTTTTGATTAAGCCAGACGAGAACTGACTACCAGACGGGAACTGAATTTTGAGGAGCAAGTCAGACGAGAACTGACTACCAGATGAGGACTGGATTTGAAATAGACAAAGTCAAAAGAGAATTGACTACCAGACGAGAACTGGGTTTGAAAGAGACAAGTCAAACAAGAATTGACTACCAGACGAGAACTGGATTTCGCAAAGATAAGCCAGACGGGAACTGACTACCAGACGAGGACTGGATTTTTTTTAAGGGACAATGTCAAATGAGAATTGACTACCAGACGAGAGTTGGATTTTGATGAGACAAAGTCAAACGAGAATTGACTACCAGACGAGAACTGGATTTGAAAGAGACAAGTCAGACGAGAACTGACTACCAAACGAGAACTGGATTTGAAAGAGACAAGTCAAACCAGAATTGACTACCAGACGAGAACTGGATTTGAAAGAGACAAGTCAAACGATAATTGACTACCAAACGAGAACTGGGTTTGAAAGAGACAAGTCAAACGAGAATTGACTACCAGACGAGAACTGGGTTTTGATTGGGACGTGCGTTTAAACCTGTATGGCGTAATGCTCCATCTTGATGAATATGCATATGCATTTAAGGACACAATGTTATGCGATGATGATTACTATATGCAAAATGTTAGTGATCAGGTTTTGAAGAGATGTCAAGTGTGATCGGGCTTATGTCAAGGATTCATGCTATGCCAGATGAATGATATGCATGAGTGAAGCGACATGATCAAAGCATGAGAGAGGTCTATGCAAGGGTTCAAGTGTTTTTGTTGTGGGAGGCGGAAGGGTTGAGGTTAAGGTATAGGCCATAAAGATGTGATTCCCCGACACCTACTTCAGGATCAGCAGTTATTGATGCACCATTGCTCTTGCCTCAAAATAGGGAGAAAACTTGTACTTTGGTAGCCTGTCTCTATCCTAGTCTGTTGGGTATCTGCATGAGTTGCCCCAGCCACAAGTTTGTCTTGCCCCCAGTATATCGGAACAGTATACCTCTGATTAAACGTCTCTTTGAGAGGTTGATTTCTTGTGCTCTTGATTAGCCTGCCCTAGTATGAGCTCCGAAGTGATTTTTCCCCTGGCTGATCGATCCTTGGAGGAATGCCCCTGACCAACTGATCTTTGAGAGATTTGTCGAATCTCGACATGATTGGCCCAGATTGATTGAATCCTAAGGTGGCCATGCCCTTTTTCTCAACGGCGTTTTCAGGCGCTTTGCCCCTTGAGATGATCAAACTTTCCAATGTGGAAACCTTCTTGATGACAAGTGCTTGTTCACAAGTAAAAGTATTTATTTTGAAAATGATAAGGTTAATGCCATGCATATGTTAGTTTTGAAATCCAAGTATGTTCAATAAGATTATGACATATAGTGAATGGATCACCATTTAGAATGCCATGTCAATATCAGCACGAATGATAAGCAAATCTTTGGGAGTTAGCTTTAACATGATCCCACTGTAGTATGCTTTCGAAATAAACCCTGCTTCAGTTAGGTCTTTTGAGGGTTGTAATATGGCCTGGTTCATGGTTAAAAAAGAAAGGATATAAGGCTCAAAATTTATTTTAACCCACCCATTCTCCTTGATGTTCTCCAGTCCTGCGTTCAGCTAGTTTGACACAAGCGTTCACCTTTCAAAGAGGGTTTTGAATGATGTGAGTGATGGTAGAGGAACCGACGAGGTTTTTGGAACGACAACCATTGACCTTTTGTTTTTCTCACATGTGATCACACAAACTTTCTCTTATTGAGGATTTTTCTCGTTTGATTCTCTGTTTTGTTCTTTTCATTTTCCCTAATTTTTGTGTAGACTGATTATTTTGAACTTTCGGTCTACTGGGACGCCCTAATTTTTGCCTAAGTCATTTGGTTGTGACTTAGCAGGCTTTTTTGTCTCTTTTCTTTGCTTTTGCTTTTGCGCTTTTTCTTTTTGATTTTTTTTTGAACAAAATCGTGTGACATGTTTTTGTTTGATTTATAAGGGTGAGTTGTGACTGCCTCATTCCTTTGGTCAGTGAGGGACAACCAATGTGGATTTGTGATTTTTCCGACCTCTTGCGAGGGATAGGATGTAGTTGATCCGCAGATGGGGTGCTCCTCTTTTTGAAATTTTGAACGCATAGTCAAACTAACTGAAGACTACCCTGCCCCTAGTTAAGATTGAGGGTTTTATGTGTACAGAAAGAAACTCCTACTTCAAGGCCCAAAAGGGTTGACTAGGGATTATCTTCCTTATACCTCCGGTGTTTGGGAATGGAACCAATGCCTTACATTGTCAGCAAGGTTTTATTAAAAAGCATACAGACAGTGATCTCATGTCCTTTTGATTTCATCATTCTCTTTTTTTATTTTGCTTGATCAAATGTGTAATACAGATAAAAAGTATGAGTGGACACAAATGAATTTATTCAAAACATGCATATTCATTTCATTATTATTATCATTTGAAAACAAACAAGTTTTACAAGGGAACAATGCTTGACAAACAAAAAGATTACAAATGGAAAAGATGGAATGACATGATGATTGTCGATATTGAGAAAGTGCCCTCAGGCTTGATCAATTTTTTCAAAGGATGCTTTTGCAATCTTGGCCCCTACACGGACAAGGGATTTCTGTTCACCCACAGTTTCTCACCTTGAATAGTTAAGTGCTTTTTGTCAATCAACTGTTGGACCTTAGCTTTGAAAGAATGCAATTCTCAGTCGAATGTCCAGTTGACCCAGCATGATATCCGCATTGCACATAGGTATCATACCCAGGTGGGAATGGTTCTGGTAGAGGCTTCAGAGCTTTGGGAACCACCAGCGAGTTCTGAATCAGATATGGGAGAAGTTGATTGTATGTTACACGAATCGGATCTAGAGGAGCATCCCTTCGTTCTAGATTACTCCGGGGCTTACACTGGTTCTGGTACTCTCGACCTTGGGCTTGCCGAATATGAGCCTGAGGAGGTTGTTGATAAAGTGGTTGTTGGTATTGGGCAGTAACAACATATGGGTACAGGCAGTATGGCATAAGAGCCATGGGAGTTTGCGCTTGAAGGTGGACACTTGCCATGACAGCATTTTTTTCCTCTTCCTTTTCTTCAGAGAACCTGCCTTGTGGCTTATTGACCCCTGATTGTTGACTCACAGTGCCAACAATTTTCCATGTTTTGAGCCCATTCTCAATGCGTTCCCCAATGGTCACAACATCAGCAAAATTGGAGGATGAGCTACCAACCATCTTCTCATAATACAAACCCTGAAGAGTGCCCATGAATATGTCAACCAACTCTGTATCAGATAGAGCAGGCCGGACTCGTGAAGCCATCTCACGCCACCTTTAAGCGTATTCTATGAATGATTCACCAACCTTTTAAGCTTGATTTTGTAACTACAATCTAGTGGGAGCCATATCCAGGTTATATTTGTATTGCTTCAGGAATGCTTCAGATAGATCTTTCCAGGTTCTGATCTTACCTTGCTCAAGGTTCATGTACCAATCCAAGGAAGCCTCAGATAAGCTATCTTGGAAACAGTGGAAGAGAAGATCATCATTGTCTATGTATGAAGCCATTTTTCTGCAATACATGGTAATGTGGCTTCGTGGACAACTCAACCCCTTGTACTTAGGTAAGTCAGGCACCTAGAATTTCTGGGGTATCACAACATTTGGAACCAAGAACAAGTCTTTGGCATCCATGTGAAAAGCAAAAAATCCCTTGATAGCTCTGATTCTGTCTTCTAATAGCTTGTAGTCTGCAGGTTTGTTCTGACTATCAGGTTTGACAAGAATCTGAGGATTTGGCAGCTGAGATGCGGCCGGAGCGAGCACTTGAGAAGAAGCAAACTGAGATGAATGTATCAACCCAGAATTAACCATCTGACCAGCAGTCTGACCCATCTTAGCACCATATGGATAACCAGGAAGAGGTGCCATAGCAGCTGCAGATGCCCCAGGGTAAGGCATTCCAGAATGATCATTGTGAATAATAGTTTGTGCAGATTGAGACGAAACAGGAACATGAACATATTCCTCTCCATCAGGAATTTCAATAGCAGTTGGCACTGGAGTCTGGCGAGTCTGTGTTTGAGGAATCTCATGATCATCTGGGTTCACCACGGGAGGTGGAACAGGAGTAGGCATACCCCATGGGTAAGCAGCGGCGTTTCCATTAGGCATGGGTACAACAAAAGATTGATATGGCATAAAGGCACCACCACTGGCAATCTGATGAATGAAATTCAGGGGCATTCCCCACGGAAAGGCAGCAGGCATCCTATTCGGACCAGGCTGAGAGCTTGGAAAATTGATAGTAGGTTGAACAACAGTCTCGATTGGTACTTCAGCAGCAGGAGAAGAAGTAACAACAGGAGTGACAACAGTTGCATCAGTGATACTTGCGACAGCAACAGAGGTAACAGTTGCATCTTTCCGAGTATGAAGGAGTTCCATGATGGCATCCATGTTATCCTGGAATTGACCCATCCTACCTTGGAAGTGAGTCAAGGTCTCCGTGTAAGCGGTATTATCAGAATCAACCATGATTCTTGATCTGTCGGATCTGATGAAGTACCGGAGTCGGGTCGTCACTGTCTTCTGGCTGATGAAGGGAAGAAAGTGAGTTTTCTCTGGTTTGAATGCATGCACATATTGTTTATGCAGGTGGAATGCAAATGAGATATGCAACACCCAATGATGTAAAGGGTTAGATGATGCAACAGTTTCACATACACATGGCAATGCAATAACTCAAGTTCAAAAGTTAAGCATACATGATGATGCAATAACACTATGCAATAATGTTATGCAATAATGTTATGCAATAATGTAAGTTATGGACGCAACATCTTCTGGATAATCTGCATATGTAGCTCTGTGTAGGTGCAAAGGTCTGACGTGTGTGAGAGAACAAAGGTATGAAGAGTCTTGGTTTCCTGCAGAAAAAACCCAATATCTCCCTCACAAGTATGATCTAGTCAAGAACTCCCAATGGTCCTCAGCTTCTCAGGCTCTCAGGTCGAGAGATAATAATACGTTCACCATTTCAGGTTTAGCATTATTACTTCTCAAGGAGGCCTCCACTGATTCCCCTCAAAAGGGTCATCCTATGGCAACTTCCCAGCTTTGGGTCCTCGGATCAAGAAGCGTAATGGGTTTGCCATTTCTGGTCTGCCATTATCATTCCTTGGGAGGAGTGCCTCAACTGAGTCCTCGGGAATGGTCACCAGAGTCGACAGCTTTCTAGGTTAACATCCTGAAATGCACAAGATGCGTAATTCGGAACATCTCCCAAGAAAACCTCGTCTGGGTGTGGGTTTCGTGTAAACCAAACATACCAAGATGCTACGTAGGTCACACTACTTTCCACTATAGTCCTATGTGTGTACTCAAGCCTGTGTATTGGGCTTATCTCTCAAGTAGCAACCCAACCCGCCAACAGCAGAGAATACAACAGATATCCAGAATATGAATATTCAAAGAAGTAACGAAACACAGTAAATAAATATAAAGCAAATAAAGAGAATCGAGTAAAGCGCAAAAGATAAACACCCAAACAAGCAAGAAAACAAACAAAACTAGGCGAGACCCCAACTTGCAAGTGCAAGGACTCCCCAGCAGAGTCGCCAGCTGAAGATCGCTGGTTTATAACTGAGTGAATCGCACACTCAAAGATAACACAGATTTGCCACCGAACTTTATTTAGTCCCAAAGGACAAGAAAAATACCGATAAAACCCAAGGGGAAGAGAAACGGGAACGGGGGTCGGTTATGCGAAAGGAAGGTACTAGCACCTAACGCATCCGTCGTACTCGACGAGAACTATTTCTCTTGCTTCTAGGCTTGGATGGGTTATCTATCTAAAGGCTTCTAGCTAAGAGAAGAGAGAAAAGAAGAGAAAACAGAGAAAGAAAGAAAGAAAGAAAAAAGTAAGTGCTCGCGGAGGATTAGTGTAACGCCCCAGTTTTTGCCAGTTTTGTTTTAAGTGAGTCGTTTTTTACTATTTTATTATTATTTTATTTTATTTTCGACTTTTATTTAGAAAAATGTTATTTTTCTATGTTGTGATGTTTCATCGCATTTTGAGAGCGTTTGCGAGATATTTTAGTGTAGGGGTATTTTGGTCTTTTGGGTGGCTAGATATTTTGATTTTGTATAAAAATAGAAAATGTAGTAAGAAAGAGAGAAAAGAAAGAGAAACAGAAAAATAGAGAGAAAGAAGAGAAGAGAAAGTGAAGAAGAAAAAGAGGAAAAACTTGGGGATTTAGGAACCGATTCAACCGACTTTTCAAACGCGAATTTATCGGGTAAGGGTGTGAAATTCAATTATCTTATACATGTGTATGATTATGTATGTGTTTTGTGTGGATGTTCTGGTTGGTTTCCATATGTTTCCGTTTATGCCGTATTGGACGAAATCGATAGAAACCGATGTTTCTACGGTCGAAAAGTCGTATAAATACATGTGTTGGTTGGTTATATGTATGTGAGCTGCTGTTTAAAGTTTCATGAAGTTTGGTTATGTTTTGGTTAGTTTTCGTTATGTTTTCGTTGTTTTGTCCGTTTAGGTCGAATTGTAGGAAATCGATTAAAACCGATGTTTTCACGGTTAAATTCGAAATAAATTACGTAGTTGTATCGAGCAAGGTTAGGTCGTCGTATAGCGTGCTTTTTATTCGATTTGGTGATGTTTGAAAATTCTGGTTTTTGAAAGGTTGAAATTTAATCGAAAAATCGAACGTCGTAGAAATTTCGTTTATGTGTTCTAAATTGTTCTTATGTATTTGGTGGTTGCGCGTATATGTTTGTTTCGGTGAAAATGTTCGATTTAGCCGAGTTTTCGGGCACTTTGGAAAACTGGCAGCAAAGGTGTATTTTGAGAAAATCTGGTTTTTGAGGAAAAACAGAGTTATGAATCGATACATAACAGCTATGTATCGATACGAAATGGTTTATGTATCGATACATAACCCTTATGTATCGATACATACTGTAGAAATTTGAGAAAACAGCATTTTCACTACAGCATGTGTCGACACATGCGTGCTATGTATCGATACATGTGGCCTTTATGCATCGATACATAAGCCTATGTATCGATACATACTGTGCTGAACCATAAAATTCTGGTTTGTCGGGGAAACTTCGGAAATTCATAACTCTTGAACCGTAAGTCGGTTTTGACCCTCGTTCGAAGCGTTGGGAAGCTAACGAGATGTTATTTCTAGGAAAAATGGTTTTGAGGTCTGAACATGGTCCAATTGGAACAGTATTTTCGAACCGTTTCGTAGTGTCGGACCTCCGGTTTATGTTTTTGCGTTATTTTGAATTATCCATATCTTTTGTGTTGTTTATCCGATTGAGGTGTTCTTTATATGGATGTGAAACTAAAAATATGTTCTATGATTTGGTGAAGAAAAATATTAATTTTAGCCGACTTTTAACCGACTTTTCTGGTAAACCGTAAATCGAATTGTTTGGTTATTAGTGAAAGCGTTCGGTTGCCGTTTGGCACAATTGATGTGAATGTATGTGGATTGTGTGTGATATGTGCATAATTGATGTGTATTATGCTATGTGCTATTGTGTGATGAAAATGCTTGTGATGATATGTGTGGTGATGGATTGTGGCCGAAAGGCAAATAAATGCAATGTGTTGTGTTTTGTTATATATGCATGGTTGTGACTGCATAAATGTGGGAGATGCATTGGTTGTCATGAGTCATTGTATGCCAAGCATCATGAAATACATTGTGGAAACGTCCTGAGTGGCGACTTGATCATCGAGTGCCTCAAAAATACGAGGCGTTGCCTGAGGACTTAAAACGATGAATCTGCTATACCATCGTGTGCCTCAAAAATACAAGGCGTTGCCTGAGGACTTATAGCGATATGTATAGACGATTGTGGGCTCCTTTGGAGACTTAAAGCAATCAATAACGTCGTGGGCCTCGAAAATACGAGGCGTTGCCTGAGGACTTAAAGCGACGGGTGAACATCGTAGGCCCGACGGGGAGTTACTTGACTAAGTCTCAGTAACAAGCGATGGTTCCAATAGTTCCTGAGTGGACTAATGACGTGACATGATGTGACAAAGGAAGTTGGTACCGCATGGCATGTGCATAGAGTCGTGGTGTCGGTCTCTGTGCATTTTCATTCATCATGACTCATTTGTGCATGAATTTGTGAATGTGATTTAATGAGATGAAAAATGTGGGATTGTATTGTGAATGATTGATGTGCAGTGGTATCTGATACTTGTGAATTGTACTGTGTGTTGTTATAATTGATCTGTGTGTTTTGGTGGTGAGAATACGTTACTTGTGCATTTTTGGTGTTAATATATAATTTTATACATTTATATTATGGTTGTCTTTCTCACCCTTCTGCTCGTTTTATAATGCTCTATGAGGCATTGCAGATTAGTGGTGCTGGAGGTCTTTCGTGAAGCTTTGTGTCTTCACCCTTTTTGTCGATCGGCTCTGATATGTGACACCGGGTAGTTAGGGAGGCCGTTGGCTATTATTATGTATTATGTATATATTATCTTTTGGCTTGTACATATGATACTTGATGTATGACAAACTGTTTATATGTATATATGTGCACATGTTATTCAGATTTTAGATTTTCCGCTTTAATTCTAATTTCTGAAATGTGGGTGTAAGGAACGGAGTTTCCTCTGTATGTATGCTACCCCCACGTTGCATAACTAAATGAGCAGGTGTTGCATGTTATGTGTTTGGTTTCAATTTGATGTGATTTCCCCGTCTATGCCATGTTTTTAAATATACTCTGATCAAATTTCGAATTTTCTTTTATTGCTTTAAATGCATGTTTATTTGGGGGTATAGATTGGGGGCGTCACATTAAGTGGTATCAGAGCCAATTCGTGTCAGTTGTGTCTGTTGTGTCTGTCATTTTAGGCGAGTTGCGGTTGTGCAGCAGTCGTGTGCTGGTGGGTTGTTGGTTAACCATAGTTTCTGTATTTGGATGAACAGAGTATGGCCAGAGCTGTGCAGGATGTAGCGGATGTTATGGGTAATGATGAGTTCGGAAGGAATAAGCTGCCTATCTTCAAGGGAAGGTATGATCCGGATGGTGCACAATTTTGGTTTGAAGAGGTTGAAAGAATCTTCCGTATGATGGATTGTGCTGAAGAGCATAAGGTGAGATTGGGTACTTGCATGCTGGAGGAAGAAGCAGCTGATTGGTGGGTTAGTTTGCGCTGAGTGTTGGAAGAGGATAAGGAAGAGGTTACTTGGAATTTATTTGGCCGAGAGTTTCGGAGGAGGTATTATCCTGAGGGGGTGAAGGAAAAGAAAGAGATTGAGTTTTGGGGATTAAAACAAGGTAATATGTCCGTTGTTGAGTATACGACTAAGTTTGTGGAACTGGTGCAGTTTTATCCTCATTATCCGGAGGCGACTGCTGAATTTTCTAAGTGTGTGAAATATGAGAACAGATTGCGTCCGGAGATTAAACGGGCAATCGGTTATCAGAGGATTAGAAGGTTTTCTGAATTGGTGGACAATTGTAGGATGTACGAAGCGGATTGTAAGGCTCGTTCCACTCGCGATAAGAGTGTGGATGGCAGGAAAGGGAAACAACAGTCTCGTAGTGGGCCTTATGTGACGAGGGGTAACTTTGAGAAAAAGGCAAGTGAGGGAGGAATGTCTAGTCCTCCGAGGTGTTACATTAAGTGTTACAAGTGTGGAGAAGTAGGGCATCGACAGATGGATTGTAGCAGGAATAAACTGAAATGTTATAAATGTGGAGGTTCGGGACATGTCGCAGAGAATTGTAGGAGGAGTAAGGTGCGATGTTTCAACTGCGGTGAAACAGGTCATATTAGTACGGGGTGTACGAAACCGAAGAGAGCTCAGACTGGTGGCACAGTTGTTGCATTGGCAGGAGATGGGACTACTGGTGCGGATCGTCTGACTCAAGGTACTTGTTTTCTTAATAGTACGTCTTTATTTTCTATTATTGGTACTGGAGCGACTCATTCGTTTATTTCGTATGAGTGCGCGAAGTGTTTGAATTGGGTTGTCTTCGATGGATGGTAAATTGGTTATTGATACTTTGGTCTAGGGGTCGGTAATTACTCTTGGGGTTTGTCTATTTGTTCTTTGACCATTTAGGGTAAAGGCTTGGGATGGAATTAGTGTGTTTACAGTTGGAAGGATTAGAATGAGATAAGTGGGGGAGAAGCTGGTACTTCTCCGTGTTGTTTCAGGTGTAAATCGTTGGCTCCGTGGGTTATGAATTACAGGATTATAAGTGTGATTTCTGGTTCAAAAAGGGATGCAGAAGTAAGGTTTATGTTAACTAAGGATTTGTGCCTTAGGTAGTTTTGTGTATAAGATGTAAGGAATGCTATTATAGTTTGGTGGAGATGGTTTATGCTTCATCATGATTGTCGGCTGTCTATTGACAAATTGAGGAACTGATCACCCTTAATCTCTTGTTGATAGCAGACGGGCATTATGTTGGATGCATGGACGTGTCTTTCCGGCTTTGATAGTGGTGTGGATTGGATTACTTGAAATTTAAGGAAATGTTGCGGATTGTTTTGTCAAGTTAAAGAAGATTTTATATCTGACGGTGATGCGGAATTAAGGTTTTGTATGGTGGGTAACTTGAGTAGTCGTTGAGAGTCCTTTTGGTTGATTGTTGTAATAGGTTGGAATTTGGATTATCAAGAGAAGGAATTGTGTATGGATTACGGACAGTGGTATAAGATGGCGATTGAGATTAAGTATTCATTTTCGGGATTAGGTAACTGTGATGGTTTGGTTGAGTTGATTAGAATTACAATTGTTGGGATGTTTGATAAGAGTAGTGATTTGCTTGAGTTGAGGCTTCGATCGACTTGTGTGACGGGTTATGTTTGTTGTCATCAGAAGTAGATGCGGTGTTACTATGAGAGGCTCCGAAGTTGGTTAAAGTGATTAGAAACTTTTTGGACTTTTGTTGGTTATTACTGAAGGGTATGGAAGAGTTTTTCCAAGATTAGAGTTTGGTTACTTCAGTTGACTTACAAAGGTGGAGTCGATTGTTTGGGGATGTATCTTTGATGAGTATAGTTAGTGTGTTAAGATAAGTGAGGAAGTAGTGGCTTATGTTTTGCAATATTCGAGGATTCATGAAAGGATTAGTATTATTGTGGGAATTGGAATTATTTGCAGTTGCAATTGTGTTGGAATATTGGGAGTATTATCTTTATGATTCTAGATTTGAAGTGTTTGGTAATTACAAGAATATTGAGTACTGGTTTGGTCTGAAGGAATAGAGACAGCGAGATTGGTTAGGAGTTGAGAAGAGTTATTGTTGTGTTTGAGGAGTTAAGTTGAAAGTTTCTATGTATGGCTGTTTTGGTGGTCCGAGGATTAGAATTGTTGGAACAGTTCAGAGGCTTGTATCTGGTGTGTAGGATAACACGAAAGAATGTAAGGCTAGAATATTAAAGGTGAACAGTGGTTTTTGGAAGGTTTGTGAGAGAATTAGATTTTGGGAGAGAGATTGGTAGTTTTGATGGTTATGAGTCATCAGAGTGCGCAGCGGAGATGTGATGTAGCACATTTCGTATATGTGTGTGCGACTTGTAAGAGTTCTTAGGTTGAACATTGGAAATATATAGGAATGAAGAGACCATTGGATGTTTCAGAGTGGATGTGTTAGGAGAAAGGTTATAATAGTATCCGTGTGCTGCTAAGTTGAGGGATGTTTTAGTTCAAGAGTGAACCTGTGAGTTGTGTTTTGTGTATTCCTTGAGTTGTGAGTTGGTCGTCAAGTGCATTGTATGGGCTTTGCATCTTGTCGTTGTTGTCGTCGTGGTCGTGTCCTCGTTGTGATTAAGGTTAGCAAGGTGGTTGTCAGTTGTATTATTCGTGGTGTGCCTTTTTGTAGGCTTGAGGTTTGTTGGTCGGATGCGAGAGTCGTATCCAGAGTGGTTCGTCTCGGTAATATTTTCGAGGACGAAAATTTCTAAGTGGGGGAGAATTGTAACGCCCCAGTTTTTGCCAGTTTTGTTTTAAGTGAGTCGTTTTTTTATTATTTTATTATTATTTTATTTTATTTTCGACTTTTATTTAGAAAAATGTTATTTTTCTATGTTGTGATGTTTCATCGCATTTTGAGAGCGTTTGCGAGATATTTTAGTGTAGGGGTATTTTGGTCTTTTGGGTGGCTAGATATTTTGATTTTGTATAAAAATAGAAAATGTAGTAAGAAAGAGAGAAAAGAAAGAGAAACAGAAAAATAGAGAGAAAGAAGAGAAGAGAAAGAGAAGAAAAAAAAGAGGAAAAACTTGGGGATTTAGGAACCGATTCAACCGACTTTTCAAACGCGAATTTATCGGGTAAGGGTGTGAAATTCAATTATCTTATACATGTGTATGATTATGTATGTGTTTTGTGTGGATGTTCTGGTTGGTTTCCATATGTTTCCGTTTATGCCGTATTGGACGAAATCGATAGAAACCGATGTTTCTACGGTCGAAAAGTCATATAAATACATGTGTTGGTTGGTCATATGTATGTGAGCTGCTGTTTAAAGTTTCATGAAGTTTGGTTATGTTTTGGTTAGTTTTCGTTATGTTTCCGTTGTTTTGACCGTTTAGGTCGAATTGTAGGAAATCGATTAAAACCGATGTTTTCACGGTTAGAATTCGAAATAAATTACGTAGTTGTATCGAGCAAGGTTAGGTCATCGTATAGCGTGCTTTTTATTCGATTTGGTGATGTTTGAAAATTCTGGTTTTTGAAAGGTTGAAATTTAATCGAAAAACCGAACGTCGTAGAAATTTCGTTTATGTGTTCTAAATTGTTCTTATGTATTTGGTGGTTGCGCGTATATGTTTGTTTCGGTGAAAATGTTCGATTTAGCCGAGTTTCCGGGCACTTTGGAAAACTGGCAGCAAAGGTGTATTTTGAGAAAATCTGGTTTTTGAGGAAAAACAGAGTTATGAATCGATACATAACAGCTATGTATCGATACGAAATGGTTTATGTATCGATACATAACCCTTATGTATCGATACATACTGTAGAAATTTGAGAAAACAGCATTTTCACTACAGCATGTGTCGACACATGCGTGCTATGTATCGATACATGTGGCCTTTATGCATCGATACATAAGCCTATGTATCGATACATAAGCCTATGTATCGATACATACTGTGCTGAACCATAAAATTCTGGTTTGTCGGGGAAACTTCGGAAATTCATAACTCTTGAACCGTAAGTCGGTTTTGACCCTCGTTCGAAGCGTTGGGAAGCTAACGAGATGTTCTTTCTAGGAAAAATGGTTTTGAGGTCTGAACATGGTCCAATTGGAACAGTATTTTCGAACCGTTTCGTAGTGTCGGACCTCCGGTTTATGTTTTTGCGTTATTTTGAATTATCCATATCTTTTGTGTTGTTTATCCGATTGAGGTGTTCTTTATATGGATGTGAAGCTAAAAATATGTTCTATGATTTGGTGAAGAAAAATATTATTTTTAGCCGACTTTTAACCGACTTTTCTGGTAAACCGTAAATTGAATTGTTTGGTTATTAGTGAAAGTGTTCGGTTGCCGTTTGGCACAATTGATGTGAATGTATGTGGATTGTGTGTGATATGTGCATAATTGATGTGTATTATGCTATGTGCTATTGTGTGATGAAAATGCTTGTGATGATATGTGTGGTGATGGATTGTGGCCGAAAGGCAAATAAATGCAATGTGTTGTATTTTGTTATATATGCATGGTTGTCACTGCATAAATGTGGGAGATGCATTGGTTGTCATGAGTCATTGTATGCCAAGCATCATGAAATATATTGTGGAAACGTCCTGAGTGGCGACTTGATCATCGTGTGCCTCAAAAATACGAGGCGTTGCTTGAGGACTTAAAACGATGAATCTGCTATACCATCGTGTGCCTCAAAAATACGAGGCGTTGCCTGAGGACTTATAGCGATATGTATAGACGATTGTGGGCTCCTTTGGAGACTTAAAGCAATCCATAACGTCGTGGGCCTCGAAAATACGAGGCGTTGCCTGAGGACTTAAAGCGACGGGTGAACATCGTAGGCCCGACGGGGAGTTACTTGACTAAGTCTCAGTAACAAGCGATGGTTCCAATAGTTCCTGAGTGGACTAATGACGTGACATGACGTGACAAAGGAAGTCGGTACCGCATGGCATGTGCATAGAGTCGTGGTGTCGGTCTCTGTGCATTTGCATTCATCATGAGTCATTTGTGCATGAATTTGTGAATGTGATTTAATGAGATGGAAAATGTGGGATTGTATTGTGAATGATTGATGTGCAGTGGTATCTGATACTTGTGAATTGTACTGTGTGTTGTTATAATTGATCTATGTGTTTTGGTGGTGAGAATACGTTACTTGTGCATTTTTGGTGTTAATATATAATTTTATACATTTATATTATGGTTGTCTTTCTCACCCTTCTGCTCGTTTTATAATGCTCTATGAGGCATTGCAGATTAGTGGTGCTGGAGGTCTTTCGTGAAGCTTTGTGTCTTCACCCTTTTTGTCGGTCGGCTCTGATATGTGACATCGGGTAGTTAGGGAGGCCGTTGGCTATTATTATGTATTATGTATATATTATCTTTTGGCTTGTACATATGATACTTGATGTATGACAAACTGTTTATATGTATATATGTGCACATGTTATTCAGATTTTAGATTTTCCGCTTTAATTCTAATTTCTGAAATGTGGGTGTAAGGAACGGAGTTTCCTCTGTATGTATGCTACCCCACGTTGCATATCTAAATGAGCAGGTGTTGCATGTTATGTGTTTGGTTTCAATTTGATGTGATTTCCCCGTCTATGCCATGTTTTTAAATATACTCTGATCAAATTTCGAATTTTCTTTTATTGCTTTAAATGCATGTTTATTTGGGGGTATAGATTGGGGGCGTCACATTAAGTGGTATCAGAGCCAGTTCGTGTCAGTTGTGTCTGTTGTGTCTGTCGTTTTAGGCGAGTTGCGGTTGTGCAGCAGTCGTGTGCTGGTGGGTTGTTGGTTAACCATAGTTTCTGTATTTGGATGAACAGAGTATGGCCAGAGCTGTGCAGGATGTAGCGGATGTTATGGGTAATGATGAGTTCGGAAGGAATAAGCTGCCTATCTTCAAGGGAAGGTATGATCCGGATGGTGCACAATTTTGGTTTGAAGAGGTTGAAAGAATCTTCCGTATGATGGATTGTGCTGAAGAGCATAAGGTGAGATTGGGTACTTGCATGCTGGAGGAAGAAGCAGCTGATTGGTGGGTTAGTTTGCGCCGAGTGTTGGAAGAGGATAAGGAAGAGGTTACTTGGAATTTATTTGGCCGAGAGTTTCGGAGGAGGTATTATCCTGAGGGGGTGAAGGAAAAGAAAGAGATTGAGTTTTTGGGATTAAAACAAGGTAATATGTCCGTTGTTGAGTATACGACTAAGTTTGTGGAAGTGGTGCAGTTTTATCCTCATTATCCGGAGGCGACTGCTGAATTTTCTAAGTGTGTGAAATATGAGAACGGATTGCGTCCGGAGATTAAACGGGCAATCGGTTATCAGAGGATTAGAAGGTTTTCTGAATTGGTGGACAATTGTAGGATGTACGAAGCGGAATGTAAGGCGCGTTCCACTCGCGATAAGAGTGTGGATGGCAGGAAAGGGAAACAACAGTCTCGTAGTGGGCCTTATGTGACGAGGGGTAACTTTGAGAAAAAGGTAAGTGAGGGAGGAATGTCTAGTCCTCCGAGGTGTTACATTAAGTGTTACAAGTGTGGAGAAGTAGGGCATCGACAGATGGATTGTAGCAGGAATAAACTGAAATGTTCTAAATGTGGAGGTTCGGGACATGTCGCAGAGAATTGTAGGAGGAGTAAGGTGCGATGTTTCAACTGCGGTGAAACAGGTCATATTAGTACGGGGTGTACGAAACCGAAGAGAACTCAGACTGGTGGCACAGTTGTTGCATTGGCAGGAGATGGGACTACTGGTGCGGATCGTCTGACTCAAGGTACTTATTTTCTTAATAGTACGTCTTTATTTTCTATTATTGGTACTGGAGCGACTCATTCGTTTATTTCGTATGAGTGCGCGAAGTGTTTGAATTGGGTTGTCTTCGATGGATGGTAAATTGGTTATTGATACTTTGGTCTAGGGGTCGGTAATTACTCTTGGGGTTTGTCTATTTGTTCTTTGACCATTTAGGGTAAAGGCTTGGGATGGAATTAGTGTGTTTACAGTTGGAAGGATTAGAATGAGATAAGTGGGGGAGAAGCTGGTACTTCTCCGTGTTGTTTCAGGTGTAAATCGTTGGCTCCGTGGGTTATGAATTACAGGATTATAAGTGTGATTTCTGGTTCAAGAAGGGATGCAGAAGTAAGGTTTATGTTAACTAAGGATTTGTGCCTTAGGTAGTTTTGTGTATAAGATGTAAGGAATGCTATTATAGTTTGGTGGAGACGGTTTATGCTTCATCATGATTGTCGGCTGTCTATTGACAAATTGAGGAACTGATCACCCTTAATCTCTTGTTGATAGCAGACGGGCATTATGTTGGATGCATGGACGTGTCTTTCCGGCTTTGATAGTGGTGTGGATTGGATTACTTGAAATTTAAGGAAATGTTGCGGATTGTTTTGTCAAGTTGAAGAAGATTTTATATCTGACGGTGATGCGGAATTAAGGTTTTGTATGGTGGGTAACTTGAGTAGTCGTTGAGAGTCCTTTTGGTTGATTGTTGTAATAGGTTGGAATTTGGATTATCAAGAGAAGGAATTGTGTATGGATTACGGACAGTGGTATAAGATGGCGATTGAGATTAAGTATTCATTTTCGGGATTAGGTAACTGTGATGGTTTGGTTGAGTTGATTAGAATTACAATTGTTGGGATGTTTGATAAGAGTAGTGATTTGCTTGAGTTGAGGCTTCGATCGACTTGTGTGACGGGTTATGTTTGTTGTCATCAGAAGTAGATGCGGTGTTACTATGAGAGGCTCCGAAGTTGGTTAAAGTGATTAGAAACTTTTTGGACTTTTGTTGGTTATTACTGAAGGGTATGGAAGAGTTTTTCCAAGATTAGAGTTTGGTTACTTCAGTTGACTTACAAAGGTGGAGTCGATTGTTTGGGGATGTATCTTCGATGAGTATAGTTAGTGTGTTAAGATAAGAGAGGAAGTAGTGGCTTATGTTTTGCAATATTCGAGGATTCATGAAAGGATTAGTATTATTGTGGGAATTGGAATTATTTGCAGTTGCAATTGTGTTGGAATATTGGGAGTATTATCTTTATGATTCTAGATTTGAAGTGTTTGGTAATTACAAGAATATTGAGTACTGGTTTGGTCTGAAGGAATAGAGACAACGAGATTGGTTAGGAGTTGAGAAGAGTTATTGTTGTGTTTGAGGAGTTAAGTTGAAAGTTTCTATGTATGGCTGTTTTGGTGGTCCGAGGATTAGAATTGTTGGAACAGTTCAGAGGCTTGTATCTGGTGTGTAGGATAACACGAAAGAATGTGAGGCTAGAATATTAAAGGTGAACAGTGGTTTTTGGAAGGTTCGTGAGAGAATTAGATTTTGGGAGAGAGATTGGTAGTTTTGATGGTTACGAGTCATCAGAGTGCGCAGCGGAGATGTGATGTAGCACATTTCGTATATGTGTGTGCGACTTGTAAGAGTTCTTAGGTTGAACATTGGAAATCTATAGGAATGAAGAGACCATTGGATGTTTCAGAGTGGATGTGTTAGGAGAAAGGTTATAATAGTATCCGTGTGCTGCTAAGTTGAGGGATGTTTTAGTTCAAGAGTGAACCTGTGAGTTGTGTTTTGTGTATTCCTTGAGTTGTGAGTTGGTCGTCAAGTGCATTGTATGGGCTTTGCATCTTGTCGTTGTTGTCGTTGTGGTCGTGTCCTCGTTGTGATTAAGGTTAGCAAGGTGGTTCTCAGTTGTATTATTCGTGGTGTGCCTTTTTGTAGGCTTGAGGTTTGTTGGTCGGATACGAGAGTCGTATCCAGAGTGGTTCGTCTCGGTAATATTTTCGAGGACGAAAATTTCTAAGTGGGGGAGAATTGTAACGCCCCAGTTTTTGCCAGTTTTGTTTTAAGTGAGTCGTTTTTTATTATTTTATTATTATTTTATTTTATTTTCGACTTTTATTTAGAAAAATGTTATTTTTCTATGTTGTGATGTTTCATCGTATTTTGAGAGCGTTTGCGAGATATTTTAGTGTAGGGGTATTTTGGTCTTTTGGGTGGCTAGATATTTTGATTTTGTATAAAAATAGAAAATGTAGTAAGAAAGAGAGAAAAGAAAGAGAAACAGAAAAATAGAGAGAAAGAAGAGAAGAGAAAGAGAAGAAGAAAAAGAGGAAAAACTTGGGGATTTAGGAACCGATTCAACCGACTTTTCAAACGCGAATTTATCGGGTAAGGGTGTGAAATTCAATTATCTTATACATGTGTATGATTATGTATGTGTTTTGTGTGGATGTTCTGGTTGGTTTCCATATGTTTCCGTTTATGCCGTATTGGACGAAATCGATAGAAACCGATGTTTCTACGGTCGAAAAGTCATATAAATACATGTGTTGGTTGGTCATATGTATGTGAGCTGCAGTTTAAAGTTTCATGAAGTTTGGTTATGTTTTGGTTAGTTTTCGTTATGTTTCCGTTGTTTTGTCCGTTTAGGTCGAATTGTAGGAAATCGATTAAAACCGATGTTTTCACGGTTAGAATTCGAAATAAATTACGTAGTTGTATCGAGCAAGGTTAGGTCGTCGTATAGCGTGCTTTTTATTCGATTTGGTGATGTTTGAAAATTCTGGTTTTTGAAAGGTTGAAATTTAATCGAAAAATCGAACGTCGTAGAAATTTCGTTTATGTGTTCTAAATTGTTCTTATGTATTTGGTGGTTGCGCGTATATGTTTGTTTCGGTGAAAATGTTCGATTTAGCCGAGTTTCCGGGCACTTTGTAAAACTAGCAGCAAAGGTGTATTTTGAGAAAATCTGGTTTTTGAGGAAAAACAGAGTTATGAATCGATACATAACAGCTATGTATCGATACGAAATGGTTTATGTATCGATACATAACCCTTATGTATCGATACATACTGTAGAAATTTGAGAAAACAGCATTTTCACTACAGCATGTGTCGACACATGCGTGCTATGTATCGATACATGTGGCCTTTATGCATCGATACATAAGCCTATGTATCGATACATACTGTGCTGAACCATAAAATTCTGGTTTGTCGGGGAAACTTCGGAAATTCATAACTCTTGAACCGTAAGTCGGTTTTGACCCTCGATCGAAGCGTTGGGAAGCTAACGAGATGTTCTTTCTAGGAAAAATGGTTTTGAGGTCTGAACATGGTCCAATTGGAACAGTATTTTCGAACCGTTTCGTAGTGTCGGACCTCCGGTTTATGTTTTTGCGTTATTTTGAATTATCCATATCTTTTGTGTTGTTTATCCGATTGAGGTGTTCTTTATATGGATGTGAAGCTAAAAATATGTTCTATGATTTGGTGAAGAAAAATATTATTTTTAGCCGACTTTTGACCGACTTTTCTGGTAAACCGTAAATCGAATTGTTTGGTTATTAGTGAAAGCGTTCGGTTGCCGTTTGGCACAATTGATGTGAATGTATGTGGATTGTGTGTGATATGTGCATAATTGATGTGTATTATGCTATGTGCTATTGTGTGATGAAAATGCTTGTGATGATATGTGTGGTGATGGATTGTGGCCGAAAGGCAAATAAATGCAATGTGTTGTATTTTGTTATATATGCATGGTTGTGACTGCATAAATGTTGGAGATGCATTGGTTGTCATGAGTCATTGTATGCCAAGCATCATGAAATACATTATGGAAACGTCCTGAGTGGCGACTTGATCATCGTGTGCCTCAAAAATACGAGGCGTTGCCTGAGGACTTAAAACGATGAATCTGCTATACCATTGTGTGCCTCAAAAATACGAGGCGTTGCCTGAGGACTTATAGCGATATGTATAGACGATTGTGGGCTCCTTTGGAGACTTAAAGCAATCCATAACGTCGTGGGCCTCGAAAATACGAGGCGTTGCCTGAGGACTTAAAGCGACGGGTGAACATCGTAGGCCCGACGGGGAGTTACTTGACTAAGTCTCAGTAACAAGCGATGGTTCCAATAGTTCCTGAGTGGACTAATGACGTGACATGACGTGACAAAGGAAGTCGGTACCGCATGGCATGTGCATAGAGTCGTGGTGTCGGTCTCTGTGCATTTGCATTCATCATGAGTCATTTGTGCATGAATTTGTGAATGTGATTTAATGAGATGGAAAGTGTGGGATTGTATTGTGAATGATTGATGTGCAGTGGTATCTGATACTTGTGAATTGTACTGTGTGTTGTTATAATTGATCTGTGTGTTTTGGTGGTGAGAATACGTTACTTGTGCATTTTTGGTGTTAATATATAATTTTATACATTTATATTATGGTTGTCTTTCTCACCCTTCTGCTCGTTTTATAATGCTCTATGAGGCATTGCAGATTAGTGGTGCTGGAGGTCTTTCGTGAAGCTTTGTGTCTTCACCCTTTTTGTCGATCGGCTCTGATATGTGACACCGGGTAGTTAGGGAGGCCGTTGGCTATTATTATGTATTATGTATATATTATCTTTTGGCTTGTACATATGATACTTGATGTATGACAAACTGTTTATATGTATATATGTGCACATGTTATTCAGATTTTAGATTTTCCGCTTTAATTCTAATTTCTGAAATGTGGGTGTAAGGAACGGAGTTTCCTCTGTATGTATGCTACCCCACGTTGCATATCTAAATGAGCAGGTGTTGCATGTTATGTGTTTGGTTTCAATTTGATGTGATTTCCCCGTCTATGCCATGTTTTTAAATATACTCTGATCAAATTTTGAATTTTCTTTTATTGCTTTAAATGCATGTTTATTTGGGGTTATAGATTGGGGGCGTCACAATTAGGGCCCTCGTGCCTACGTACCCTCATAGTGCAATGAGGAAATCAGAGCGTCGTAGTTCATGGAACCAGGGAAAAGAAAGGAGGAATGGAAGAAGGTGGAAGGGTGCTCGCAAAGATCATCGCGATCTCGTGCCTACGTATCATACATTTGAAAGAATGCAGAATCAGAGCTTCCTTAGTTCGGGGAACTAAGACGGAAAAAGAAAAGGAAAGTGTAAGTGGTGTCAAAACCAAGAGCAAAAGAAAAAAATAGAGACAAATCTGCTTGGGATGCAAAAGAATTGGTGTCAAAACCAAGAAAGAAGTGCAAAGAAAAGATAGAGACTTTGCTTCATCGGGATTGTTTCATTTAGATCACCATACAGGAAGACGGTCTTCATATCCATTTGTTCAAGTTCTAAGTCAAACTTTTCCACCAAGGCTAAATACATTCTAATTGATTTATGCTTTACAACAGGTGAGAAGAAATCATTGAATTCGACTCCTTCTTTCTGAGTAAACCCCCTAGCAACCAACCCTGCCTTAAATCTTTTCGACAATACTTCTTCAATTCCTTCCTTATCCTTGAAAATCCACTTATAATTGACTAACCTGGCTCCTACAGGTTTCTCAATCAGCTTCCAAGTGTGGTTATCATGAATAGATTTCATCTCATTATCCATAGCTTTTAGCCATTCATTCTTGTTTCAAATCCTCACAACTTCCTTGTAATCTCTAGGTTCTTCATCAAGTACCTCACTAGCAGATATTAAAGTAAATAATATGAGATCTACATAACAAAGTCTCTGAGGTGGTTTGACGATTATCATGGTTCTGTCTCTAGCTAACGGATACTCGTTTTCAACCTCCTCGTTCATTTCAGCACCTTGTGCTTCTTCTTCGACTTCATCTAGGTTTTGCATTTCAACATCAACATGCTCCACCTCAACAAGAATATATTCCTGTTCCATCTCTTCTTCAGAAATTTCTATTTTTTGACCAGTGTCACCAGTTTTCTTGAAAGCCATTTCAACCTCATTGAAAACTACATCTCGAATTGTGATACACCTCTTGTGACCTAGCTCTAAGGACAATAACCTATAAGCTTTTACTTCTTCAAGGTATCCAAGGAACATACATCTCAGAGCTCTAGGTTCGACCTTGTCTTACCTAATGTGAACATATGCTACACAACCAAATACTCTAAGTTTGTCGAGGTCTGGTGAATGATTTGACAAAACTTCTTCAGGTGTCTTCATCCCCAAGGCAGTCGAGAGACACCTATTTATCAAGTAAGTTACATTCATGTCTGCCTCAGCCAAAAAAACATTTTTTAACCCTGCACAAACCAACATGCACCTAATACTTTCGAGAATGGTTCGATTAAACTTTTCAGCTAAACCATTTTGCTGGGGAGTACTTGCAGTCGTTTTGTGCTTTGCAATACCAGGCAGAACACAATGGCTGTCGAAAGCTTCATTTCAAAATTTAAGACCATTTTCAGTCCTCAACCTCTTGACTTTTCTTCCAGTTTGGTTTTCGACTAGAGTCTTCCAACTTTTGAAAATTTCAAAAGTTTCATCCTTAGCTTTCTGAATGAACAACTACAAGTTTCCTGAGTGATCATCAACTATGGATAAAAAATATCTTGCACCTGAGTGTGAGTGATTCCTTGCAGGCCCCGAAAGGTCAGCATGAAAGTAATCAAGGCATCCATGCGTTCTTTGATTGCCTTTTTTAAACTTCACTCTGCAAGATTTTCCAAATACACAAGATTCAAATAACTCCATTTTTATGACCTTGTCACCTCCTAACACATTTTGTTTCCCAATTCGACCAGGACCCTTTCACTGACATGGCCAACTCTCATGTACCATAACCCAGTCTTCGACACTGGTTTTGTTGATGCTACATTTACTGAACCACTTACAACCTCATCCTTAAGGGTATACAGGCTTTGCCTCGTGATACCTCTCAAAACTTCCTTCAAACCCTTCATTTCCCTTAGGATACCTTGATCTCCTTTTAAACATGTCATTTATTGTCGAATTCACAAAGAGAAATCAAATTTCTACAATTTTGTAGGCTTTTCTTGACATTAGTCAATAACTTTATTGACTCATCATAAAGATTGAGTCTAATATATCCAATTCTTGCAATTTTGCAGCCTTTTTTGGTACCCAAAAGCATTGATCCACCATCTTGATCACATAATTCCTCAAACACATTTTTGTTTGGAGTCATGTTCAAAGTGAAATTAAATCTATAATCCATTCCTTTCTAGAATTTCTGCTAGAAACCACCAATACATCAGATGATTCATAATCATCTTGAACAATGGTTGCATTGTCAATGTTCTCCCCATCGCCATAACTCTTAAACCTGTCAGGACACACTTTTCTGGTATGACCTTCCTTCTTACAATGGTAACACCTAATATCAGGAGCATCACCATCATAAGACTTATGTGGACCTTTACTATTCTTCTTCTCAAACTTACCAACCTTCTTCAAGAATTTTCCTTTTACGGGCAATCCTTCACCAATAGATGATGCCTTGTGCTCATTTCTTTCGTTCAAATCCTTCGAGTACAAGGATGATTGAACTTCTTCAAAGGTCAAGGACTCTCTTCCATACAAGAGAATTTATTTGAAGTGAGCACAAGATATAGGTAAAGAACACAATAACAACAACGTTTTATCTTCATCACTGATGGTAACCTCAATATTCTCTAGATCAAGAATTAGCCTATTGAACATATCTAGTTGTTAACTCAAGACTTTGTCCTTACTCATCTTGAATGAATACAGAGCTTGCTTCAGATAGAGGCAATTGACCAAATTATTTTTTCATGTATAAACCTTCGATTTTTTCCCACGCACTTGCTGCAGTTTTCTCCTTCGAAACCTATTGAAGAACCTTATCACCAAGGCTCAATACGAAGGTGTTGTTGGCTTTCTCTATCATTGTCGTCTTCTCCTTTGGCATTAGGGCATCATCCATCTTTTATGATCCTTTCAACGCTTCTAACAAACCCTGTAAAACAAGAAGGGCTTGCATATTCAAGCGCCACAAAATAAAATCATTCATTCTGATGAATTTCTTAATCTCATACTTTGTTGACGACATCTTCTCTTCCATGCTAACCGCACCAATTTGTTGTGAAAAGGATGACCAAGAAACAGAGTATTATTGGTTTCTTTATCTTTCTTTATCAACAAGAATACCACAAAGTAAAGAAAATAAGAGAACAAAGAGAAAGATAATTCAAACTTGTTTAAAACTCTAGATTCATAACTCAATTACACATTATGAAACAATGTTTACAATTGAATCTCAACCACACCTCTTTCTCCTTCTAATCAGGATTATTGAGAAATGAGAACTAGTATGCTATTTATTCTAAAAACAAAACTAAATTTTAACTTTCAACTAACATACTAAAACATTTGGGTTAACATACTTGCCCAATTCGCCAAGCTAACAACCTAATATATTTCGACAACTGGAAGGGCGTGTTGGGCGGACTTTGCGACGAAGTTGGACAACGAGGTAAGTACCCCGTTGAGGGACTGGATGTTCTTCTTAGACGTGGGCGTTGGGAACTCAGAGAATGCCCGACATTTGTCGGGGTTAGCTTCTATTCCTTGTTCTGTTAGGTAGAAGCCAAGGAATTTACCTGCCCGTACACCGAACGTGCACTTCTCTGGGTTAAAACGCATTTGATACTTTCTTGCTTGCTCAAAAATTTTGCGAAGATGGGCGACATGATCTAGTTCCTCGTGGGACTTGACGATCATGTCGTCCATGTATACCTCAAGCATGTCACCTATTTGTCCTTGGAAGACTTTGTTCATCATTCGTTGGTATGTGGCGCCGACGTTCTTCAGCCCGAAGGGCATTACGTTGTAGTAATAGTTGCCCGATTCGGTCATGAAGGCCGTGTAAGTTTTATGGCTCGCGGCCATCGGGATTTGGTTGTAGCCCGAGTAGGCGTCGAGGAAAGATAAAAGTTAAAAACCTGCTGAGTTATCTACGAGCTTATCGATATTGGGGAGGGACTAGGCGTCCTTCGGACATGCCTTATTAACATCGGTATAATCAACGCACATCCTCCATTTGCCATTATTTTTTCTTACAAGTACAACATTTGAGAGCCATGTAGTGTATTTGGCCTCAGAAATAAACCTAGCTTCTAGAAGGTCTTTGACAGCTTTCTCCGCGGCTTCCATCTTCTCCGGGGACTGTTTCCTTCTACGCTGGGCGACGACTTTGACGGCCGGATCAATTGTAAGCTGGTGGCAAGCGACGGAGGGGTCCAATCCTGGCATTTCGGCAGTGCTCCATGCGAACAAGTCCGCGTTCTCCTGGAGGCACGCTTTTAGTTATCTCTTGGCCAGGTCGGGGAGGTCTGCTCCGATCTTCACTCCCCGTTGTGGGTCTTCTCCGAAAGGAACGATCTCGAAGTTGCCATCTGGGACAGGGCGTAGGAGATGGCCGCTGTTGTTGGACTGGCTGCCCGAAGTCGTTGGGTCTTTGGCGTGATCTTCCTCGCTGAAACGGTTGTCCAAGTCGATAGATTCGACCTGGGGGAGCGGTTTTGGCTGCTCGGAGCTGCTGGGCAGAGGGGGACGGCCAAAAGTCCTCGGTCTTCCTAAGATGGTGCTTAGTCCTTTTGATGCTGCTTCAAAGCATCGACGGGCAGCTTCGATATCGCCGTGGAGGGTGGCGACCATCCCTTCAGAAGTGTAGTACTTCATCTTGAGATGTACGGTGGAAGGAACTGCAATCAACTCCGCCAGGGTTGGCCTTCCAAAATTGCACTGGTATAGTGACGGGCATTCAATTACCAGAAACTGTGCTTTGATTGCTCGAGTTGTCTTTTCTGAACCGTAGGTCACGATGAGCTCTACGTAACCCCGGGGCCTTGTCACTGCTCCGTTGAATCCCTACAGGTCAGATCCAACGTATGGAGTAAGGTGGGAGTCGTCCAGCTGCAGTGTTTCGAACAAGTGGTTGTACATTATATCAACTGAACTTCCCTAGTCCACGAGTATTCTGCGAACGTCGAAGTTCGCCATCCTTGCCCGAATAAGCAGCGGGATGCTTGAGTTCGATGCCCCGCCGAGGAGTTCCTCCTTGTAGAAGGAAATAGGAGCGGATCCTTTGTGAGTGGTATCCAACGGGGTGACTTCATTGGAGCTTTTGCTGATCAGTTGATCAAATCTCCTCTTGACTGAGCTGACCGTGATTTTGTTGAATCCACCACCAGAAATGACCATGGCTGATGGGAAGGCCTCCCACGGGCTGTGAGCAGCGAGGAACGTGGAGACGGGCAGACCATCAGGGATGTGGAAGTCCTCTGGCCGAGTTATGGACATAGCGACCTGTACGTTGGTGTCATCGGAGGGTGGAGTCTCTTCTGCAACCTTTTTGCTCTCCTGGGTTTCTTTCCGGGGAGCATCTTTCTTTTTCGCAAACTGCTTCAGGTGGTCGTCGCGAATAAGGATCTCTATGGCATCTCTGAGGTGGATGCATTCTTCCGTCGTATGACCGTGACTCATGTGGAAGCGGCAATACTTGGATTTGTCTACACCCGGCCTGGCTGGCAGCTGTTTGGGGAAACGGACTCCCGTCTGCTTGAATTCTGAGTTGGCACATTTGGACAAGATTTTCTCCCTCAAGGTAGTGAGAGGGTATAATCATGGAACCGCCTAGAAGGTCCCTTCTGTTCGCGTGCATCGCGAGGCCGATCGTCGCGTCGTTTATCTCCTCGCCGGGATGTCGAGGGTTCTTCAGCTCTGGACGACCAGGCACCTTCTTGGTTTCGAGAGGCTCGGACAGAGTGGGCAGCAACCTTTTCCTCGTATTGTATATGTGACTGGGCTTGGAGGAGAAGGGCGTTAAGGTTCCTCGGTGGATCGAGGCCGATGGCTTTCGCGAAGTCTGAGCCAGGGCGTAACCCTTGCTCGAGCAGGAATTTCTTCATCTCGTCGGTCATTGGCACTTGGACAGCCTCCTTGTTGAGCCGCTCAATGTAGGCCCGAAGAGGCTCATCTCTTCCCTGTACGACGGCTCCGAGGGACGCCTCGGTCTTTGGATGGCGTCGTGATGCAGTAAAGTGGCGAGAGAAAATCCTCCCCAGCTTCCTCCAGGATGTAATGTCTTCTTCTGGCAGCTGCTTGTACCATGTCATTGCTCCCTTCCGGAGCGTGGTCGGGAACAGGCGGCATTTGATGGCTCCCCGTACCCCTCTGTAGTCCAAAAGAGCATCTATGTTTTCTATGTGCTCGTCTGGGTTAGTGGTTCCATCGTAAGTCCCTAGAGACGGAGGTTTCTCTAGTCCTTTGGGAAGACGGGTGGCCAGGATCCCGCGGGACAACGGGCCGCGAGGCTCATCGTCGCTGTTTGAACTTGGAGTTGATGGTGACCGTTGTCTACGTTCGTGACGGTGGTCTCGACGAGGTGACGGTGAACATAGACGGTCACGAGGTCTGACTGGAGGAGAGTGTCTATCCTGCCTCATTTTCTTGTGTCTTGGTGATGATCGATCTCGCGGGGAGATCTGGTCGCGCTTGCGAATGCGTTGGGATTCAGGTTCACGCCTCGTCATACGGTCTTCCCCGCGCCTAGGTGGCGGGCTTCTTGATTTCCGGTGTTTCCTCTTCGGAGGAGAGGATCTTGGAAGAGATGCTTCCTCGAGAGCTCCTATTCTCTCTCCTTGCTGCAGGATAAGGAGGTTTGTGCGGTTGACAGCTTCCAGAAGAGCTGCAACAACCAGGTCGGCGCTGGGAGGGCCAGGACTTGGTCGTTCACCCGACGTTAGCTGCTTGCCTCCTTGCTCGGTGGGAGGAGGAGTTGGAGACGCAGTGGCCCCGTCTCGAAGGAAACGGGGATCAGAAAGTAACAAAGAACTGACGCTACGGTTCCCGTTCCCGTCAACGTCCATCTTGTTGACGGGAACGGGAACCGTAGCATCAGCACCTTTTGCGGAGTTCTGAGCGGCCATATGTGGGCGGATCAAAGAAAGTATGTTTTGATCTTTTAGTTTCTGAGGAGGAAAGAAAGAAGGGGAGAACAAGGAGTTCCCACAGACGGCGCCACTGATCCGGAGTATTCGAACAGGTCCACGTAAGCTGGTCGTCAGATGGCAAGGTGCTCGGATGTAACGCCCCAGTTTTAGTATTTTTATTTAATTGAGTCGTTTTGAGAATTTTATTATTATATTATTTTATTTTTGACTTTTATGTGAAAATATGTTATTTTTCAATGTTGTGATATTTTATCAGGTTTTGGGAGCATTTGCGAGATATTTGAGTGTGGGGGTATTTTGGTCATTTCGTATTAATTTTTCATTAAGATAGTAAGAATAGAAATAGAAAGAGAGAAAAATAGAGAGAAAGAAAAAAAGAAGAAGGAAAGAGGGGAGAAAAGAGAAGAAGAGGAGAAAAGTGGGACAATCTTGGAAATCAAAGAAAACAACTTCTAGAATCGATTTAATCGGGTAAGGGTGCGAAACTCAATTATGGTATGCTTGTGTAGGATTATGTATGGGTGTTTGTGATTGTTATTGGATTGAAATAATAAATATAGTAAAAACCCTAATTGTGTAGAAATTGGTAAAAATTGATTCAAATGTGTCTAAACTCATTTTGATTGTGTTCTTTGTTGTTTATACATGTTGGATATGAATTGTTATACCTCAAATTGGTGTTTTTCTGAGTTTAGATGATGATTTGGGTGGATTTTGGGTGGAAAATGCAGAACCAAGTTTCTGCAGAATTTTTCTGGTTTTGCCCAGGTCATACGCGTATGGGGCATGTTCATACGCGTATGGACCTTGGCGTTACGCGTATCATTGGCTTGTTTTTGGGCCATTACGCGTATGTGTTGTGTCTTTTCCCAGCCATCTGGTGATACGCGTATGGTGATGTGCATACACGTATGGGCTTTTAAATGTGAAAATTGTGAAGGAAAACGATTCTGTCCATACGCGTATGGGCATTGGTGATACGCGTATGGGAATGGCGAGGAATCAGGGCCGTACGCGTATGAAAATGGTGATACGCGTATGGTCAGGCCAATTGTAAAAATGGGATTTTTCAAAATGTCGTTTTCGTTTTCTGTCGTAACTTTTGTTCCGATTATCTGATTTTTACGTTCTTCGTATCGTTGGAAAGCTATTGAGCTGTACTATGTGATTATGATGATTTGGAATTTGTTAGCCGATTTTATTTTGTCGAGAATTTGGAATAGTGTCATTTTGTCGACTTTTGTCGTTTTAATTGTGTGTAATTGGTGTGTTTCATGAAATGTACTGTTGATATGGATATGGTATGATTGCTTGTTGTTGTTTGGTGTAAATGCATTGTTTTGGGCTTGAATTGCAAAGCATGAACTATGTTAAGTTTGATGGTTGCATATATGTGTGCATATTAAATGTCATGGGTCATTGTATGCCAAGCATCATGATATGCATTGTTGTGACGTCCTGAGTGACAGTTTGGTTCCAGAGGGAATCTGTTATAACATCGTGTGCCTATGTGGGGACCTAAAGCGATGGTTATAGACGATCGTGTGCCCATGTGGGGACCTAAAGCGATCGGGTTGTGTGCCCATGTGGGGACCTAAAGCAATCCATAAACGTCGTGTGCCCATGTGGGGACCTAAAGCGACGGGTGAACATCGTAGGCCCGACAGGGTGTTACTTGAGCGACCCTCAGTAACGAGCGATGGTTCCAATAGTTCCTGAGTGAACTGATGATAAGACATGAGAAACATTGGAAGTCGGTACCGCATGGCATATGCATAGAGTCGTTGTGTCGGTCTCTGTGCATTTGCATAATCATGGATTAATTGTGTATGTTAATTGTGAATGTGATTAATGAGATGGAATATGTATAATTGTGTTGATGATGAGTGCGTTGTGTATGATTGTTGTGCAGTGGTGATAAATACCTGATACTTGTACGTTGTTGTGTTTTATTCAATTGTGGTGCATTTGTGGTGAGAATATTATACTTGTGCATTTTTGTGTTAATATATAATTGTATGCAACTGTATTATGATTGTTTTTCTCACCCTTCTGTTGTTTTATAATGCTCTATGAGGCATTGCAGATTAGAGTTGCTGGTGGTCTTTTTGTGAAGCTTTGCGTCTTCATTCTTTTGTCGGTCGGCTCTAATATGTGACATCGGGCAGTTAGGAGGCCGTTTGTTGTTGTTGTGTATTATGTATATATATCTTTTGGCGTGTGCATGTATAACTTGATGTATGAAAAACTTTTCAAGTGATATATATATATATATATATATATATATATATATATATATATATATATATATATATATGATAGTCGGTTTTAAATTTTCCGCTTTTATTCTAAAATCTTAAATGTGGGTGTAAGGAACTGAGTTCCTCTGTTGATTGCTACCCCACTATTGCATATCTTTAATGAGCAGGTGTTGTATGTTATGTTTTGTTTCATTGTAATGTGATGCTCCCTGTCTATGCCGCGTTTTTAATTATACTCTGATGAAATTTTGAATTTTCTTTTACTGCTTTAATAGCTTGGGGGTATAGATTGGGGGTGTTACATTAAGTGGTATCAGAGCCAGTCCGTGTCAGTTTGTGTCAGTCCTTGTTGGTCTTTGTGGTTCGGTGAGCTGTTTGTTTAACCCTAGTTGCTGTTATTGGAAATGAACAGAATATGGCTCGGGTTGTGCGGGGTGTACCGAATGTTGCGGGTAATGATGAGTTCAGGAAGAACGAACCGCCTATCTTCAAGGGAAGATATGATCCTTATGGTGCACAATTTTGGATTGAGGAGATTGAAAGAATCTTCAGTGTGATGGATTGTGCTGAAGAGAATAAGGTGAGACTGGGTACTCACATGCTGAAGGAAGAAGCTGATGCTTGGTGGGTTAGTTTGCGCCAAGTGTTGGAAGTGGATGATGAAGAGGTTACTTGGGATTTATTTGGCCGAGAGTTTCGGAGGAAGTATTATCCTGAAGGTGTGAAGGAAAAGAAAGAGATTGAGTTCTTGGAGTTGAAACAGGGCAATATGTCTGTTGTTGACTATACTGCTAAGTTTGTGGAACTTGTGCAGTTCTATCCTCATTATGCTGAAGCGAATGCTGAGTTTTCTAAGTGTGTGAAGTATGAGAACAGATTGCGTTCTGAGATTAAACGGGCAATCGGTTATCAGAGGATTAGGAGGTTTTCTGATTTGGTGTACAGTTGTAGGATTTACAAAGAGGATCGTGAGGCGCGTGCTACTCACTATAAGAGTGTGAATGACAGGAAAGGGAAACTACAATTTCGTAGTGGGCCTTATGTGACACCCGCTGACCATGGTAAGCCGAGGGGTAACTTTGAGAATAAGGCAAGTGGGGGAGGAATGTCTAGTCCTCCGAGGTGTTACATTAAGTGTTACAAGTGTGGTGAAGTAGGACATCTTCAGTTTGATTGTAGGGGGAATGAACTGAAATGTTCTAAGTGTGGAGGTTTGGGACATGTCGCAGCTGATTGTAAGAAAACTAGGGTGCAGTGTTTCAACTGTGGTGGAATAGGTCATATTAGTACGAAGTGTCTGAAACCGAAGAAAGCTCAGGATGGTAGGAAGGCTGTTGCATTAGCAGGAGATGAGACTACTAGTGCGGATCGTTTGACTCAAGGTACTTGTTTTATTAATAGTACGCCTTTATTTGCTATTATTGATACTGGAGCGACTCATTCGTTTATTTCGTATGAGTGCGCGAAGCGTTTGAATTTGTGTTGTCTTTTTGGGGTGGTGAGATGGTTATCGATACTTCTGCTTAGCGACGGTAATTACTTCTTGGGTTTGTTTAATTTGTTCTTTGGCCGTTTATGGTAAAGGATTTGTGATGGATTCGGTGTGTTTACAGTTGGAAGGATTAGAATGAGATAAGTGGGGGAGGAGCTTGCACTTCTCCATGTTGCTTCAGGTGTAGGGCGCTGGTTTAGTGTGTTGTGAATGGTAAGTGTGGTTTGGTCATTGTGGTTCCCGGTTCTAGAAGGAATGCTATTGTAGATTGGTGGAGACGGTTTATACCCCATCATGGTTGTCGGCTGTCTATTGACAAATTGAGGAACTGATCACCCTTAATCTCTTGTTGATAGCAGACGGGAATTATGTTGGATGGAATGGACGTGTCTTTCTGGCTTTAATAGTGGTGCGGAATGGATTACTTGAAATGTAAGGAGGTGGTTACAGATTGTTTTGTTGAGTCGATGAGGATTCATATATCAGAAGATGAGACGGATTAGAGGTATGTGTATGTGGATTAAGTTGGAATGTCTCTGAGGGATAATGATTGGGTATTACTAAGGGTTGTTCTCAGAGAGTAGAGTGTGAACTTAAATTGGATGAAGGTGACTAGTCGAGGTTAAATCTGCTAAGTGAGTAGGACACTCTTAGGAGATGGGAATAAGATGTTGGTCTTGTTTATGGCGATAGTATTCTGGAAATTGGCAGGAAAGTCATAGTGTTAGGACGTCAGTGAGGTATGGTTTTCAAATGTGTTTTTGGGATGAAACATTAGTGTGTTGACTTGAAGAGGTCCATCAAGGTTGGTAAGGAATAAGATGATAATAGGAAGTTGTGTGTTAACCAGTGAGTAGTATGGGAACTTGCGGTTGTGTTTTGCATAGCTTGAGTTTTGAATTGTGACGAATTGCAAACAATTTGAAATTCTTTGATGGTATTGGGACTACGGAAATCTTGAGGAAAACCCTTAGGGGTGGATGTAATATTTGAGAGTTCCTTTTGGTTGGTTGTTGTAATAGGTAGGAATTTGGAATGTCAAGAGTCGAAATTGTGCATGGAGTACAGACAGTGGTGTAGGGTGACGATTGAGAATAAGTGTTCGCTTTCAGGTTTAGGTAACTGGAATGGGTTGATGGAGTTTGATTAGAACTACTTGTGTTGGAATGTTGATAAGAGTGATGATTTGTTTGAGTTGAGGCTTTGATCGACTTTATGTGACGGATTATATTTGTTATCATCGGAAGTAGATGTGGTGTTAACATGAGAGGCTCTGAAGTTGGTTGAGGTGATTGGAAGCTTTTTGGACTTTAGTTGGTTATTACCGGAGGTTATGGAAGGATTTTCCAAGATTAGCGTTTTCGTTACTTCAGTTGACTTGCAAAAGGGAAGTTGATTGTTTGGGATGCATCTTTGATGAGTATAGTCAGCGTGTTAATGCAAGAGAGTAAAGTCGTGGCTTGTGTTTTCGACATTTGAGGATTCGTGAAAGGATTAGTACTATTGAGAAATTGGATTTAGTTGTAGTTGTATTATGTTGGAAGTCTTATCTTTATGATTGTAGATTCGAAGTGTTTGGTAATTACAAGAATATGGAATACTGGATTGGTCTGAAAGAATAGAGACAACGAGGATGATTAGGATTTGTGGCAAGTTATGATTTGGTTGGGGGTTATCCTTAGGGAAAGGCTAATGTTGTGCCTGATGTGTAAGTCAAAAACCTTTATGCATGCCTGTGTTGAGGGTCAAGAGTTGGATTTATTTGAGTAGTTCAGAAGCTTGTGTTTAGTGTGGGAGAGAACACAGTAGGAAGTGTATTGGATGGACTTTGCGTCTTGTAGTCGTTGTTGCTACTGTTAGCAAGGTGGTGTGGCAGTTGTGTATGCGTGGTGTGCTTTTGGTTGGTCTAATGTTGTTGGTATCGGTTATATTTTCGAGGACGAAAATTTCTAAGTGGGGGAGAGTTGTAACGCCCCAGTTTTAGTATTTTTATTTAATTGAGTCGTTTTGAGTATTTTATTATTATATTATTTTATTTTCGAATTTTATGTGAAAATATGTTATTTTTCAATGTTGTGATATTTTATCGGGTTTTGGGAGCATTTGCGAGATATTTGAGTGTGGGGGTCTTTTGGTCATTTTGTATTAATTTTTCATTAAGATAGTAAGAATAGAAATAGAAAGAGAGAAAAATAGAGAGAAAGAAAAAGAGAAGAAGGAAAGAGGGGAGAAAAGAGAAGAAGAGGAGAAAAGTGGGAAAATCTTGGAAATCAAAGAAAACAACTTCTAGAATCGATTTAATCGGGTAAGGGTGCGAAACTCAATTATGGTATGCTTGTGTAGGATTATGTATAGGTGTTTGTGATTGTTATTGTATTGAAATGATAAATATAGTAAAAACCCTAATTGTGTTGAAATTGGTAAAAATTGATTCAAATGTGTCTAAACTCATTTTGATTGTGTTCTTTGTTATTTATACATGTTGGATATGAATTGTTATACCTCAACTTGGTGTTTTTCTGAGTTTAGATGATGATTTGGGTGGATTTTGGGTGGAAAATGCAGAACCAAGTTTCTGCAGAATTTTTCTGGTTTTGCCCAGGTCATACGCGTATGGGGCATGTTCATACGCGTATGGACTTTGGCGTTACGCGTATCATTGGGCCATTACACGTATGAGTTGTGTCTTTTCCCGACCATCTGGTGATACGCGTATGGTGATGTGCATACGCGTATGGGCTTTTAAACGTGAAAATTGTGAAGGAAAACGATTCTGTACATACGCGTATGGGCATTGGTGATACGCGTATCGGAATGGCGAGGAATCAGGGCCGTACGCGTATGAAAATGGTGATACGCGTATGGTCAGGCCAATTGTAAAAATGGGATTTTTCAAAATGTCGTTTTCGTTTTCTATCGTAACTTTTGTTCCGTTTATCTGATTTTTACGTTCTTGGTATCGTTGGAAAGCTATTGAGCTGTACTATGTGATTATGATGATTTGGAATTTGTTAGCCGATTTTATTTTGTCGGGAATTTGGAATAGTGTCATTTTGTCGACTTTTGTCGTTTTAATTGTGTGTAATTGGTGTGTTTCATGCAATGTACTGTTGATATGGATATGGTATGATTGCTTGTTGTTGTTTGGTGTAAATGCATTGTTTTGGGCTTGAATTGCAAAGCATGAACTATGTTAAGTTTGATGGTTGCATATATGTGTGCATATTAAATGTCATGGGTCATTGTATGCCAAGCATCATGATATGCATTGTTGTGACGTCCTGAGTGACGGTTTGGTTCCAGAGGGAATCTGCTATAACATCGTGTGCCCATGTGGGGACCTAAAGCGATGGTTATAGACGATCGTGTGCCCATGTGGGGACCTAAAGCGATCGGGTTGTGTGCCCATGTGGGGACCTAAAGCAATCCATAAACGTCGTGTGCCCATGTGGGGACCTAAAGCGACGGGTGAACATCGTAGGCCCGACGGGGTGTTACTTGAGCGACCCTCAGTAACGAACGATGGTTCCAATAGTTCCTGAGTGAACTGATGATGAGACATGAGAAACATTGGAAGTCGGTACCGCATGGCATATGCATAGAGTCGTTGTGTCGGTCTCTGTGCATTTGCATAATCATGGATTAATTGTGTATGTTAATTGTGAATGTGATTAATGAGATGGAATATGTATAATTGTGTTGATGATGAGTGCGTTGTGTATGATTGTTGTGCAGTGGTGATAAATACCTGATACTTGTACGTTGTTGTGTTTTATTCAATTGTGGTGCATTTGTGGTGAGAATCTTATACTTGTGCATTTTTGTGTTAATATATAATTATATGCAACTGTATTATGATTATTTTTCTCACCCTTCTGCTGTTTTATAATGCTCTATGAGGCATTGCAGATTAGAGTTGCTGGTGGTCTTTTTGTGAAGCTTTGTGTCTTCATTCTTTTGTCGGTCGGCTCTAATATGTGACATCGGGCAGTTAGGAGGCCGTTTGTTGTTGTTGTGTATTATGTATATATATCTTTTGGCGTGTGCATGTATAACTTGATGTATGACAAACTTTTCAAGTGAGATATATATATATATATATATATATATATATATATATATATGATAGTCGGTTTTAGATTTTCCGCTTTTATTCTAAAATCTGAAATGTGGGTGTAAGGAACTGAGTTCATCTGTTGATTGCTACCCCACTGTTGCATATCTTTAATGAGCAGGTGTTGTATGTTATGTTTTGTTTCATTGTAATGTGATGCTCCCTGTCTATGCCGCGTTTTTAATTATACTCTGATGAAATTTTGAATTTTCTTTTACTGCTTTAATAGCTTGGGGGTATAGATTGGGGTTGTTACACGCCTAGGTGGCGGGCTTCTTGATTTCCGGTGTTTACTCTTCGGAGGAGAGGATCTTGGAAGAGATGCTTCCTCGAGAGCTCCTATTCTCTCTCATTGCTGCAGGATAAGGAGGTTTGTGCGGTTAACAGCTTCCAGAAGAGCTGCAACGGCCAGGTCGGCACTGGGAGGGCCAGGACTTCGTCCTTCACCCGACGTTAGCTGCTTGCCTCCTTGCTCGGTGGGAGGAGGAGTTGGAGACGCAGTGGCCCCGTCTCGAAGGAAACGGGGATCAGAAAGTAACAAAGAACTGCCGTCAACGTCCATCTTGTTGACGGGAACGGGAACCGTAACGTCAACACCTTTTGCGGAGTTCTGAGCGGCCATATGTGGGCGGATCAAAGAAAGTATGTTTTGATCTTTTAGTTTCCGAGGAGGAAAGAAAGAAGGGGAGAACAAGGAGTTCCCACAGACGGCGCCACTGATCCGAAGTATTCGAACTGGTCCACGTAAGCTGGTCGTCAGATGGCAAGGTGCTCGGATGGATGCTGGTCGTCAGGCGTGCAAGGTGCTTGACTTGTGAATGAGGAGAGGAGGGGGTGTACCTGCAAGGCACTCCGACGCTCAAGTAAGAAAAGGTCAGAGAAAAGGGGCAAGTACAAAGCGTATTCTTAGGGTGAAAATGTGTTACCTGACCCTCTCAAGCGAGAGAGTTTATATAGAGCCCCCAGCGCGTGGCCAACGGTCCTATTTTCGGGGCGAAATAACCGTTTTCCCCCAAAGAATAGGCAACTGCCCAACTAGCCATTATGTCGGGCAGGGTGCCAAAAACTAGCAGTTGTGTCGGGCACAAACGCAGTTCCGGGCACCTGTCCCTTGCTGTTCGGGCAGCGAGGAAGCCGTGCGTAACGGGCATAAAAGTCGGGGAGGACGTTGCGTTCCTTGCCCGGTTGGAGGGGCAAAAATGTCGTTATTGCCCCTCTGTGGATTGGGCTTAGGCAATTTGGGCCGCTCTGTAGTAGAGGCGGATTTAGCCGATTCTAGCCATTGGTCAAGTCCAGAACAATATATATATATATATATATATATATATATATATATATATATAATGTAATCTTTATTCTTTAGTTAATTATTTAGGTTATATTTTTAGTTAAAATTTATTTAAAATCTCCAAGTTCTGAGTTATTGCACGTGAACAATTGTATAACACTAAGGGTAATTTAGTGCATGGCAATATATTAATAGATAGATATGTTAAGGTTTAAATTGACGTGGGCACTGAGATATAAGACTTGTTGCATGCCCTTTATAATGATAATGATATTTGCATGATTCTCCGTGCTATAGGGATGATTGTGACATGGTCATTTAATCATGTTGAATTCATTATTGCAGGTAAGAAGGTAAATCATATATATATATATATATATATATATATATATATATATATATATATATATATATATATATATATATCATCATTGTAACTTGCACCGTTAATCAAATTTTGTATCATGTTAACTTTATTAGAAGGTTAGGTGACTTTAAGATGAATATTGATAAGGTCAAAAATTACATAAATTCTGGGGCACTTATTAACTTATTTTATAAATAATCTATAAAAAACGCCTTTAATTATCATTGAAAAAAAATAAAACTCCTATTTGGACTTTTTACTTGCAAACGAATCAAAAATATGTAAAAAGAACTAAAAACCACCAAGTAACATACAAAACTCCTAACAAGACATTTTCTTACAAGCAAGGCTTTCTATGCTAGTTTCATAGGTGCACTAAGCGAGCACTGGTAGGCAAGAAGACGTCAATGTTAATTTTCTTCATGGTGAAGGAAGATTTTGTGCGCTAGTAAAAGATGGGTTGTGCGCCAAGCGAGATAAGGCAACTAGAGTAAGTTGCACGAGAGTTATGATTGTTTAATAAGGTAAAAAGTTGGAATTCTAAGGGAAGGTAGGTAATGCGCCTAACAATCCTACATTTCCCAAACCTATAAATAGGAGTGTCATTTTCAATTCAAAAGGATTTCTGGTGGATTCAAGGTAGTTCGAAAATAAAATAGGTTCACCTTAAATCTCAACAGGAGAAAATAAGAAGAGGAATGATGAATGTAAAAGTGCTGCTCAAGGAATCAATGCAGATTTTTTTGTCACACCCTAAACCCCGCACATAAAATTATCATGGAATTTGATTAAACATAATACAATCACTCAGGGTATCACACACAACAAACACATAACCTGCTCTATAACACGGGTTACAACATAATAGTTTAATACACTCATTTGTACTTGCGATGTTCGCATGACATCCAACTCATCTGATCTGTACTTTGGATGTTTACACGACATCCAACTCATCTGATGTTTAAGGTGTCATCGCAACAGAATCATTAATAAACAATTAAAAATAATTTTGCAACTCACAACATCTATTCTCATAAAAGTTAACTTCATAACATGTGCAAAAGGAGTTCATAACAGCCAAATCAAAACAACATAGAAATCTCAACAACATAAATAGTCTTGAATTCAAACATAAACGACATAAGAATCAATTCAAGCATTTATCCCTAACTCGATGTTACATGATCAGAGCAAGGCACCCCTAGTCAAAGCGATAAACTAAAGAAGTAACTCCAAGAGCTATCTTCTACTTACTTCAGCAATGTTACTCCTGAGTATCTGCACGATGCCCGTGTAAAGGCAACAATCAAACAAAAGGGGTGAGAAATACATTCAAATAATTAACGGGGCATAAACAATCAGAGTAGATTAAATATAATACAATTGAAACACAATCCACTATACACCACGACACATGTATTCAAGTTTCACCCACTTCATAACAATGCACAATCAATATGCAAATATGACTCTCAACAACATCAACAGACTCATATGCATGCGGTACCTACTTTAATAATAGTTCCAATTACAAACTGGGTCCCAATCAAATGCGAACCCATGGGCTTCACTCAACAAACCTTGAGCCCCACACCAAGCTCCAAGCCACAACATCAATCTTGTGACAATTATCGGATACCAACATCGAAACATGTAATCGCCTCTTTCACGATAAGAACAACAACTCATGATGCATGAATGAATGTATGCATTATCACAACAACTCAAAAATACAAACGGTATCACATCAAACCGCATAATTTCCTGTACAACATCAACAGAATAGTTTCACATTGAAACTAAACATCTCCACTCAACATGTTGTCATTATATGCATAACAATTCATTTCGTAATCACATCAACATTATCACAACAATTGCAACAACACAAACAGTATCACATCGAACCTCATAATTTCCTGTACAACATCAACAAGATAGTTTCACATCGAAACCATTCATCATAACCCAACATGTCGTCAAAATAAGACAATCAAATTGTATTAGCAATTTACCACAACAAATCATCATCAACGAAAACTCAATGTTTCGCTAAACAGTTCATAACATCATCATGAAAACCATAACAGTATACACATAATCATAGTTCAACCTTCCCAGCTCTCACTACCACTGTGTATTTTAGCGTGTTAGCTTCCTAAAACTTCAAACGAAACGTCATTTGGGTACACAGTTAAAAAGTTATGAAGTAAGCTGTCGGGATATGTCAACTAATTCATTAATCGAATATATGAACAAAAATTCGCCAAAACAATAGGCATAGGAATAATAATTAAACAATTCATCTATCCCTATCATGTTATAGTTTTGAGTGTTATCTTTTTAATGCTTCAAACGCGGTGCCATTTGGATGCACAATTACAAAGTTATGAGGTAAAACGTCAAAGCATGTCAGAGTTGCAAAACAGAAAAAATTGTTAAAGATACTACAACCATAGTCGATTGTCACTGTATGAAAACCAATTGTCTTTAACTCCCAGGCCAAAAAATCACGTTTCTGAAGCATGCATGACAACCGATTGACCCTAGCTACAACCGATTACACATAGCAATTTTTTTCACTTATTACATGCTGTCAATCGATTGTATTGCTATGTCAATCAATAGACTCCCTTCAATTTTCTAAAAAATTAAACTGCATCAATCGATTTCTTCCCTTGGTCAATTGATTGACATTAATCATATTTTCTAGATTTTCCAGATTTCTTTGTTACGGTTGTCATACTCCAAATTTGTCCTACCTATGTATTACTTTTCATTTGTACATCCATCTATTAACCGTTATTCAGAAAATTCAAGAAATATTTCGCTTCTGGTTGTTGTAGTGTTTGAGGTTCAGTTAGAAAAATTTTGTTTCAAGATCAAGGCCTGGGTGTGATTGATTCAAATGTTTGTGTCTGAAGTTTCAGTCATTGGTTTTTTGGTGTCAGTTCAGATTATCCGTGTGTGGATCAAGTTATCAAGGTGTGTGCAAGTACTGATTGTGTGGTTTAGGTTCTTTGTCATTGATCCAGGATTCGTCAGATTTGTAGTTCAATCAAGACCATGTTAAGACGGATTCGAGATTGCGGTGTCATTTAATTAGAAGTTGATTCAAGGAGGATCTTCTTCGACTTAATTCAAGAATTGTGGTATGCAAGTTTCGTTTGTCAGAGGTTTTGAGTGTTGATCAAAGGTGGAGGCACATTACCGTTATCCATATCCATTCCCGTAACCATTTTGTTATTTACCCATTTTTCAATCCATTTTTTCATTCGACTATCCATTTTCATTATCCATTTTACTAAATAGGCCAAATAACCATTTCTCTCAAAACAATTTCCAATTCCAATTCAAATTCCATATTTAAAATCACCAATGTTAATAATCACTAAAACATGTTCTGAAGTCCATAATTCAAAATCCATTTTTTTCTAAATCCACCCTTTTTATTCAACAAACGACTACTTTGTCATGTAGATTGTCTCTTTCCATTTTCCTATCACATTTTTAAACCATTCTTATTACCACATTCCATTACACTTCATAATCCATATAAGTCTACCAAAACAAATTACATAAAAATAATATATAAAAAGCCCATAGTTCACAATTATGAATTACAGAAAATAGTACAAAGATAGGAAGCCTATTACAATAAGCTCTTGGCGATGTCATTTACCACAACCTGTACCATAAGAAAAGAAAGAGACGCGTTTACCTTTGACCCTACACGATATCCACCATCTTGCTATGCTACAACAACAACACTACAGCCTGCGACCTCCCAGAAACCGTACCACTGTAACAAACCTGTAATTCTTACACTCCACAATGCCAAAAACAACCATACACTAGCCATGCGTAGCTCCTTCAAATTTTTGTATCTTGCCAAAACCGTATCTTCTGCTAAGCATGCTACACGACACTTGCTCCAAGCCAAATTCTGTGTAACATCAACCAACAAAACAGACCCCGCACCATTGAAAACAACTTTTCTCCAACAATAACAAACCACTACCTGCATCAAAAGGACAACACAGTGACACAACAAAAATTCGGCAATATGTGAAAGCAACTACTCAATACCACAATAACAAGATAACTGAATCATGCCAAAAGAACAGGCAGAGGATTTTTTTTAAAAAGAGGAGGAAGAGATACATTAAAAAAAACGGACCTCACCTCAAAAAGCCCTCCAGCTTCCTTCGAAAACTGGAAATTGTGAGAAACTCTAACATCAAACATTCCATAACCATATCCACCTAAAGCTCATTTTAAAAAAAAAAAACCCTAAATCAATAACATTCACGAACCTTCATTCCAGACAGAACCTTCATCACCACCATTACGCACTGTTAACAACAACAAATCTCTTTTAACCTTGCTCCCTCCATTTCGTTCAACAACATAACTCACATTCATACATTCTTCACATCACGCACGACTACCATTCCACTCTTCCATCTGCCATCCTCCCGGACCCGTAACAACGACAACCCGCACACTAAGAAGCAGAAAAGAAAGAAGAAGGAAATGAGTTGAAAGACAAGGGATCAGAAACGAACACCTGGACACGTCCTAAAAGCTCTTTTGAAGGAGTCTTCAGGGGGTAGCATTTCTGAAACTCCTTTGCTGAAATTTGTGTTGTTTGTTAATCCATGACTTAATTACTTGCATTCCCTTGTTGATTTGCTTGATTCTAGTTTAGTTTTTAGGGTTTAATCGGGAAAAGTATTGATTGGGGCGATTGTCTAGGTTTTAGGAAAATCTATGTTCAGATTTAAAAAGAGGAGAGAATTTTGGTAAGGGTTCATGTGGGTTATTTAAGGTTTTGGGGTGGTGTCGCCGGAGAAGATGGTGGCGGCCGCCGCGCGCCGCCGCTTCTCCGGCAGTGGTTTAGGTTTCTGGCAAGGTTTGCGAGAGAGTAACGTTGAGAGAGAGCATCATAGAGAGAGAGAGATCGAAGTCTGAATGAAGGGTTTTCCTAACCCATACCTTTTTTTTTATTATCTTAAGCTTTGGTGGTGGCCGGATAAGGTGGTGACAAGTGTCTCCACCATGGACACTTGTCACTGGTAGAGTGATCCTTCCCCTAATCATACGGGCATGCACCCACGGGTCTTACTGTGTGACTTCACTGAACGCCCTCAGATCAAGAGCCATGTTGACTCTTAAATCAGATCAACGTCCCAGATCTGTTGAGAGATCACCGTGGACACTCCCCCACTAGCGTGTGGGCCTCTTCTGATGGGCCTGGGAGAAATTCATAAATACACCCCCTTTCTACTAACATTATTTCTGGCCCATTCCATTTTTTTTTGTTTTGTTTTTAGTGTTGTTTTTTTTTAATATTACTTCTTAATATATAAAATCTAAAAAATTTTAACCATTATATTTTCTTAAAATTTTAAAATCTATTTAATGAATTCATTTTTATTAATTTTATTAAAATCATTTATTTAATATTAACTAATTATTTTGATAATTAGTTTTATTAAACATTTGGTCTTAATTTAGTTAATTATGTTAATCCAATTTCCCTAATTCTAAAAATCTAAAAATCCTTTTTCGTTAATCAAGTTTCAATTAATTCTATTAAACCATTTTATTTAATATTAATTAACTTTAGTAGTTAATTATATTAAATATTTTAGTTTAATTTAATTAATTATTTTGAGTTTTCTTTGATTCTAAAATCTAAAACAATTAGTTAGAATTTCTCCTTTAAGTTAACCTTAGAATTAGGATGCTAACTAATACTAACATGTTTGATTATATTTCTCCCCCATTTTGTTTGGTTTTAATCCTTATGTGGTGTTTATACTTTTTTTCTTATGGATTAATTTCATGCCTTGATTATATGTATGTCATTCATAATATGCTTGTCCAAACCAAAAAACTCTTTTCAAACTAATACCTTGACTTAATGTCAAGCCCTTTTAATACCTTGTAAGTCGATTGTCTTCACGATCGCAATCGACCTCACATGCCTCCTCTTGGGCTTTATACAACGATAATTGTTGCACATTTCACTTTGGTTTGTATGCGTGTATGTGCTTGGCTCACTTTAATCATGGCTCGATTATTCCCATTTGATTAATTACACCCCTCTCCCATAAGATTAAAATCAACCCCTTTTACAACAATAAACAAGTTTGATCCAACGTCAAGTATTTTCCAAATCAAATTCAATTAATCTCCAACATTCACTTGATCTATATATCAGGTCCCATACCCAACTTGTAAGTCGAGTGCTTTTGCCTCGCCATCGACCTTACCTTGAACCACTAGGACCTCTTTTCCATCAGTTCAATCCTTTAACCATTTCTCACACAAATTCAAACCTCGATCAACACCGAGCATTTTTCAAATCAAATCAATACACTTAACCATATTTAAACATCATTTCTTAAAAGGTGAAAATGAGGGGGATCAAGTCTTTGGTCTTTCTCCTCAGTTATTTGGGTGCGAGTTCTCTTACTCATACGTGGACAATTGACGCCTCTAAAACACTTGTAACTCGACTACATTCAAACCATTTTCTAAGCAATCATTAAAACATTTAATCCATATCTAAACACATGTTTGCTAAAGGTGAAGTGAGGGTGGTAGAGTCTTTGTCCCTTCTCCTCAATTGTTTGGGTGTGAGTTCTCTTACTCGTGTGTGAATAATTGTCACCTCTAAAACATCCAACACGACTAAAACTCTTCTTTCTTGCCTTGTGCGACCGAAACCCTAAAATCACATACAAATCAAACCCTCTTTTCTTAATCAAACTCTTTAATACACTTAATCATATATTTAAACAACTTTCTAAAAGGTGATGTGAGGGGGGCCAAGTCTTTGACCTTTCTCCTCAATTGTTTGGGTGCGAGTTCTCTTACTCGTGTGTGGACAATTGGCGCCTATAAAAAACACAATCCAAACAACCGTAGTCCCACGAACTACGAATGCTCTGACTTTCCCATTGCACGAGGGAATACGTAGGCACAAGGGTTCTAATCCTTGCCGAGCACCCTAATAAAAAACTACCCTTTCTCCCCCATAGGATCCTTTTACCTTAGAAGATAACAAACAAACCTAGCTAGTTTTCTCACGAATCGAATCAAGTGGTTCCCGTTGAGTACAACGGACGTAGAGGGTGCTAATACCTTCCCTCTTGCGTAACCGACTCCCGAACCCGAATTTGGTTGCGACGACCATTTTCTTATCTCCCTTTAAAAGGTTTTATCGATATTTTCCTTTCCCTCTTTTGGGATAAATAAAGTTTGGTGGCGACTCTGTTTCGAACAGTTTTTTCCGCGTCCATCGTGAGGATCGTATTTTTCGAGGTACGACAGATGACGACTCTGCTGGGGAAAACTATTGCCCAATGCTAGAAAGAGTCAAGCCTAACTTGACTCGATTCGTGAGTGTTATATCTGCTTGTTTGTTTATCTTCTCTTGCTTGTTTGCTTGCGTGTTTGATTATCTATTATCTAATTGCTTGCTTGTTATTATATCCTATTATTATCTCTTATGACATTGTGGGGGTCCTCTGATCATTGGTGCTTTGTGAGACGGCTCTACGCCCGAGTCGAGAAAAACCCTAGGATTAGGATGGTGGTTGTGTAGTGTAGGCTTGCGTGGTCTCTTCTGCGTGAGTTGAAGTGAAAAACCCGCTTGGAGTAGACTCCCTTGGAGATATTATTGTTGTGGTGAATCTTTGCCATGGCGGTAATATTTTCGAGGTGGGTCGTTAATCCCAAGGACCATTAACCCATTTACCCATGGTGGTTGGTAGTGTTAACTCTTTGTGAGTTGATGCAGCCCCAATCAGATGAGATCCCTCGAACGTATTACTTCCTGATAGTAATATCTTTGATCTCGATCTAGGATTCTGAGAACCCTACTTAGAACTCGTGTGTCGATGTTTGTGTAGTGGGCGCCTCCGAGGAGTCTTTCTCGTGAGGAAGAAACGAAGACCTCACCTAGACAAGATCCTTTCAAGGATATTATCGTCTGATGTTCCTTCGTCATGGCTATAATGTCTTTGAAAAACATCCATAACTCTAGGCACCTTCCCGTTTAGAACCTACCTATGGGGGGTCCTGTAATCAGAGATATCCTATGTCTGACTCCTTCCTCAGAATCAGATGTTGTTTTGATCCTGGAACCCTGCATTGCATACTCATGACATTAGCATATCATTCTAGCGAACTCATCTGATCTTCTGTCCATTTCATGCCAGCTGGTTTCCCGACGCTCATACTGAACCTGTGGTAGCCACAAAGCATTTAAAGCAAGTTCAAGCGAAGATAAGAGGAGCATAGACAATTTGAAAGTTGTGATAGTTATGTCAGAGGATAATTTTCAACATGATGGGATGAAGCATTTTGGCCCCTCATCAGGTTTTGCTGTGCTGACTAACCCATTGTATGATTGTCTACTTGGTGATCATCCTTCACGAGTGAACATCCCTGCTCAGTCTCAGATGATGTCGCTGACTGATTCCACGGAGAAAAGGTTTTGTGCCCTCGAAGAGAAAGTTCAAGCTATGAAAGCACGTGATACTTCTGGGCTCGATGCTGTTGATATGTGCCTAGTGCCAGACGTGGTAATTCCTCCAAAATTCAAAGTACCCAACTTTGAGAAGTACGCTGGTCTCAGTTGCCCAAAGCGTCATTTGGTGATGTTCTGCCGAAAGATGACTTCTCATGTCCACGACGACAAGTTGATGATTTACTGCTTTCAAGACAGTTTAAGTGGTGCATCTTTGAATTGGTAGTGGATTTAGAAAGAAGCTGTATCCAATTATGGAAAGACTTATCCAATGCTTTCCTAAAGCAATATGAGTACAATTTGGACATGGCTCCCAGTCGCACGCAGCTGCAAAGCCTATCTCAGAAGAGCGGTGAATCCATTAAGGATTATGCAGAGCGGTCGAGAGAGTTGGCAGCTAGGGTACAACCACCACTCTTGGACAAAGAATTGATTGACATGTTCTTGGACAGTCTGCATGCCGCCTATCTTGAAAGAATGGCTGGCAGTTCATTCTTAAGCTTCTCTGACCTTATAATAGTAGGAGAACGCATCAAGTTACCTCAAAGCTAAACAAGTCCAAGACGTCTCAAGTAATCAAGCTGGTGAGACTGAATCCTTCAGCAATCCCCAAGAGGAAGAGGATAATGAAATTGATGCAGTCATAGCAAATGTTAAGTATTCTCAGGGTACACCAGCAAGACTTTATGGCCCTTCAGCTTCTCGGCAGTTATCATTGTCAGCGCCATATCATCCTTATGGGCAACCTATCAATCCTAGGGCGTCATACCAGAAACCCATGATTTCTCCTCGTGCAAATCAACGAGCCCGTGGTCGAGGATATCAGAATCATCATCAGAATCAGCATAGACCTCGAAACAACTTGGAAAGAAGGACTGCTCCTCTTCACCTAGTCCCTATGCCGTACAGCCAACTTCTGCCGCATCTGGTCCGAAGCTCATTGGTAGAGCCCAAAGCTATCAAGCCTTTGCCAAAACCATACCCACCTGGATACGATCCCAATGCACATTGTGGATATCATGTTGGATCAATGGGGCATTCAATTGAAGATTACAAAGCTTTTCAAGCCAAGGTGCAACAGTTGATTGACAACAAACACATATCATTTCCAGAAGGAAACTTGGTTTTGCACGTCAGCTTCTCGTCCAAATGAGTTCCAAGGCTTCAAGAGGCATCCCCTAAAGATAATGGTTTAGACAGGAAGACTTCCTCAGATACTGGCAACCATTGGACATTTATCATTTGGATTTTTAATTTTGTTATGTTAAATGTTACTTGTTTTTTAATATTGTTGTTTCAAATGGTAATATTAATGATGTGATCATGCATTTTCTGAATTAATCATGTCGCATTCGCTCGTTTTTCTTTACTTACATAAATAAAAAAACAAAAACAAAAACAACAAAATTCTTCCATATACTTCTTGTCCACTCTCTTTATCAAACTTTTGTTTAGCAAAGATTGGAGGGAGGATGATGAAAACAAGATACCCATAATTGCTGATGGTATGCTTTCGGATGGAATCCTGCCAAGGATGTACATGCATTGTTTTAAATCCCCAAACACTGGAGAGATAAGGAGTTAGTCCCTAGTAAACCACTTCGAGCCTAGAAGTAGTAGATTCCTTCGGATATTCAAACCCTTACACTCAACCTGGGGCAAGGTTGTGTTCAGTTAACCCGATTACGCACTCAGCTCACAAAAGAAAAATCCAAAAACATGATGGTTGTTCATCAATTACCCATGACTTGGCAGCCACAATCCTCTGACAAAGTAAAAAAAAAAGCCTGCTAAGTCGAACACCTCAAAAGGAGACTTAGGCAAAAATCAAGGCAATCCCGATGGACTTGAAATAACAAAATTAGTCCAGGCAAAAGTTAGGGATCAAAATAAAAATCAAAAGCAAAAGAGGGTCACTGACATCCCTAACAAAAGAAAAATAATGTGACTTCCATTTCAAGGAAATCTTGAATCCTCATCTTTACTCTTACACTATCGAACTCTCTTTGAAGATGGATGTGTGTCAATTTAACTGAACGTAGGACTGGAGATCATCACGAAGAAGGGGTGGGTACTAAACAAACTTTGAGCCTTATATCCTTTGTTTCTATAACTGTGAACCAGACCACGTTATAACCCTCAAAAGACCTAATTGAGGCGGGGTTTATTCTGAAAGCATACTACAGCAAGGTTGCGTAAACTGACTCCTACAAATTTGCTAATCACTTATTTTGGTGTCATATTCTTGCTATATCTTTCACACCAGCTAAATCAGCACCACATTTGGACTACTGGTTCATCCGTCACACACTATCACATCATTCCAATAATGATTATTTTTTTTTAAACTTGCATGAGCATCGCATTAAACTTACCATTTGTGAACGAACAATTTCGAGCAAGTCAGTGTTTGACATCAAGGAAATTCCAACAAGGAGCAATCAAAGGGGGCTAGGCCATTCAACAATATTGGCTGGAATTGACAACACCTCATAACCCTATGGAACAGGGGCATTGACATCCAATGATTATGGAATCAGTCAGTTTAAAGCAAGTCCCCGAAGCATTAGTTGATTATGGGGCAAATCATTGAAGAACAGGTTGATCAGAGTAAATCATCTCAAGAATCTACCAACTAGGGGCAGGCCACCCAGAGGTTCTTTTGATTAAAGGAGAACCCCTCCAATGTTCAACCAACACAAGTTAAGTCGCTCCAACGCTCATTCTGGGGCAAGCTACCTCAAGGGTACTTTGAAGCCAAATACTTCAAGAGTCATTCAATGAAGGAAGAATCCTTTCATGACTTGGAAATTCTGGGGCAAGCCATCTCGAGTTCATCTCATGGTACAACTGCTTCCAACTTCCTTTCAAGGACAAATCCTTTCATGACTTGGAATGCTGGGGCAAGCCATCTCGAGTTCATCTCATGGTACAACTGCTTCCAACTTCCTTTCAAAGACGAAGCCTTTCACGATTTGGAATTCTGGGGCAAGCCATCTCGAGATCATCTCATGGTACAGTTGTTTCCAATTTCCTATCAAGGAGAAATTCTTCATAGACCCAGACTGGGGCAAGATGAGCTACACAGGGGCAAATCTCTCCGTTGCTTTTAATCTGCTCAAGCGAACACCGTCAAGTGACCTTTGAGTTCAAATTGAGTGTCAGGGAATCATGCTATCACCCCACAAATAACCTTTAGCCTTCCTTCTGACAAGAAACCTTGCTGCATAGGAACCTATCCATACCTTATCCTCTCCTGGGGCATCCTTGGAAACCTTCATATCATTGCATAAATCACTCATATGCATTAGTCATATCGCTTCGCTCATTGCATAGACATGTGTATCATACCTCAAGCCTAACCTTCCAACAAGATTTGATGTCTCAAAGCCTGGTATCGCAAGACTTGACACCAAAGTCCAACTTAGCTTGGCAATCCAAAGTCCAACTTAGCTTGGCAACCCAAAAGTCCAATTTAGCTTGGCAATCCAAAGTCCAGTTCTCGTCTGGCAAATATTTTAAGGTCCAGTTCTCGTCTGGCAAATTATTTTTAAGGTCCAGTTCCCGTCTGGCAAATTATTTTAAGGTCCAGTTCTCGTCTGGCAAATTATTTTTAAGGTCCAGTTCCCGTCTGGCAAATTATTTTAAGGTACAGTTCTCGTCTGGAAATCCGTTTTAAAGTCCAGTTCTCGTCTGATAATCTGTTTTAAAGTCCAGTTCTCGTCTGGCCAAAACAATTCAAGGCCCAGTTCTCGTCTAGCAAAACAGTTTAAACTCTAGTTCTCGTCTGGTAATCTATCCTCCAATCTATTTTTAGTCTGGAAGTTAGACCCAAAGTCCAATCTTCATTGGCAACCAGTAAAAGTCCACCGTCGTTGGCATCCTCATAACACCAAAATTACCAAATTCCAATTTCACTCGGCAATCACCAAATCCAATCCCTGGTGATACCCTCGACAAAGAAACTTATCCCCAGCGCGCCCGATCATTTGCAACGTCATGTGCATAACATACTAGCATAACATCACATAATCATATCAAGCACTATCATATCATATGTGCATTAGATTCTCCAGCAGTTGCATCTTAGCATGTGTTTCAGTGCATTTTGCAATGCAAGGCATATCCATCCCCAACATAGCATAACAGGATCCAGGATCAGTCCGCAAGTATCTTGGCCAGTTCTCCATCAAAGTTGGAAGTATTCTTCTAAAGAGAGTTGATACCCCGGAGAATCGTCTACCTTCAGAGACACTGCTTTAGTATCATCGAGGAACCTTAATGGATAAGGGACTGCTTCGACGACCCAGAGAATCGTCTGCCATCAGAGATACTGCTTTGGTATCATCGGGGAACCTTAATGGATTAGGGACTGCTTCGACGACCCAAAGAGCCTCTAGTTATGTTGTTCAGTTTGAACCCCGCTACTTCATTTTGTCCACTTTTACTCTATAGCATTTTACCTTTTGTCGGACAAATTTTGGGGTCTTCTTGTATCTAATTGACTTCTACCCTTAAAATAAACACTATGCAGCAGTTCATTCTCTCGGGTTTAAGACAATTAGATAGGGGCATCTGTCATACCCCAAATTTGTCCTACCTGTGTATTACTTTACATCTGTACATCCATCCATTAACCGTTATTCAGAAAATTCAAGAAATATTTCGCTTCTGGTTGTTGTAGTGTTTGAGGTTCAGTTAGACAAAGTTTGTTTCAAGATCAAGGCCTGGGTGTGATTGATTCAAATGTTTGTGTCTGAAGTTTCAGTCATTGGTTTTTTGGTGTCAGTTCAGATTATCCGTGTGTGGATCAAGTTATCAAGGTGTGTGCAAGTATTGATTGTATGGTTTAGGTTCTTTGTCATTGATCCAGGATTCGTCAGATTTGTAGTTCAATCAAGACCATGTTAAGACGGATTCGAGATTGCGGTGTCATTTAATTAGAAGTTGATTCAAGGAGGATCTTCTTCGACTTAATTCAAGAATTGTGGTATGCAAGTTTCGTTTGTCAGAGGTTTTGAGTGTTGATCAAAGGTGGAGGCACATTACCGTTATCCATATCCATTCCCGTAACCATTTTGTTATTTACCCATTTTTCAATCCATTTTTTCGTTCGACTATCCATTTTCATTATCCATTTTACTAAATAGTCCAAATAACCATTTCTCTCAAAACAATTTCCAATTCCAATTCAAATTCCATATTTAAAATCACCAATGTTAATAATCATTAAACCATGTTCTTAAGTCCATAATTCAAAATCCATTTTTTTCTAAATGCACCCTTTTTATTCAACAAACAACACTACAGCCTGCGACCTCCCAGAAACCGTACCACTGCAACAAACCTGTAATTCTTACACTCCACAATGCCAAAAACAACCATACACTAGCCAAGCATAGCTCCTTCAAATTTTTGTATCTTGCCAAAACCGTATCTTCTGCTAAGCATGCTACACGACACTTGCTCCAAGCCAAATTATGTGTAACATCAACCAACAAAACAAACCCCGCACCATTGAAAACAACTTTTCACCAACATTAACAGACCACTACCTGCATCAAAAGGACAACACAATGACACAACAACAATTCGGCAATATGTGAAAGCAACTACTCAATACCACAATAACAAGATAAGTGAATCATGCCAAAAGAACAGGCAGAGGATTTGTTTTAAAAAGAGGAGGAAGAGATACATTAAAAAAAAGGACCTCGCCTCAAAAAGCCCTCAAGCTTCCTTCGAAAACTGGAAATTGTGAGAAACTCTAACATCAAACATTCCATAACCATATCCTCCTAAAGCTAATTTTTTCAAAAAAAAAACCTAAATCAATAACATTCACGGACCTTCATTCCAGACAGAACCTTCATCACCACCATTACGCACTGTTAACAACAACAAACCTCTTTTAACCTTGCTCCCTCCATTTCGTTCAACAACATAACTCACATTCATACATTCTTCACATCATGCACGACTACCATTCCACTCTTCCATCTGGCATCCTCCCGGACCCGTAACAACGATAACCCGCACACTAAGAAGCAGAAAAGAAAGAAGAAGGAAATGAGTTGAAAGACAAGGGATCAGAAACGAACACCTGGACACGTCCTAAAAGCTCTTTTGAAGGAGTCTTCAGGGGGTAGCATTTCTGAAACACCTTTGCTGAAATTTGTGTTGTTTGTTAATCCATGACTTTATTACTTGCATTCCCTTGTTGATTTGCTTGATTCTAGTTTAGTTTTTAGGGTTTAATCGGGAAAAGTATTGATTGGGGCGATTGGCTAGGTTTTAGGAAAATCTATGTTCAGATTTAAAAAGGGGAGAGAATTTTGGTAAGGGTTCATGTGGGTTCTTTAAGGTTTTGGGGTGGTGTCGCCGGAGAAGACGGTGGCGGCCGTCGTGCGCCGCCGCTTCTCCGGCTGTGGTTTAGTTTTCCGGCAAGGTTCGTGAGAGAGTAACGTTGAGAGAGAGCATCATAGAGAGAGAGATCGAAGTCTGAATGAAGGGTTTTCCTAACCCATCCCTTTTTTTTTTAATTATCTTAAGCTTTGGTGGTGGCCGGATGAGGTGGTGACAAGTGTCTCCACCATGGACACTTGTCACCGGTAGAGTGATCCTTCCCCTAATGATACGGGCATGCACCCACGGGTCTTACTGTGTGACTTCACTGAACGCCCTCAGATCAAGAGTCATGTTGACTCTTAAATCAGATCAACGTCCCATATCTGTTGAGAGATCACCGTGGACACTCCCCCACCAGCGTGTGGGCCTCATCTGATGGGCCAGAGAGAAATTCATAAATACACCCCCTTTCTACTAACATTATTTCTGGCCCATTCCTTTTTTTTTTGTTTTCTTTTTAGTGTTGTTTTTTTTTAATATTACTTCTTAATATATAAAATCTAAAAAATTTTAACCATTATATTTTCTTAAAATTTTAAAATCTATTTAATGAATTCATTTTTATTAATTTTATTAAAATCATTTATTTAATATTAACTAATTATTTTGATAATTAGTTTTATTAAACATTTGGTCTTAATTTAGTTAATTATGTTAATCCAATTTCCCTAATTCTAAAAATCTAAAAATCCTTTTTCGTTAATCAAGTTTCAATTAATTCTATTAAACCATTTTATTTAATATTAATTAACTTTAGTAGTTAATTATATTAAATATTTTAGTTTAATTTAATTAATTATTTTGAGTTTTCTTTGATTCTAAAATCTAAAACAATTAGTTAGAATTTCTCCTTTAAGTTAACCTTAGAATTAGGATGCTAACTAATACTAACATGTTTGATTATATTTCTCCCCCATTTTGTTTGGTTTTAATCCTTATGTTGTGTTTATACTTTTTTTCTTGTGGATTAATTTCATGCCTTGATTATATGTATGTCATTCATAATATGCTTGTCCAAACCAAAAAACTCTTTTCAAACTAATACCTTGACTTAATGTCAAGCCCTTTTAATACCTTGTAAGTCGATTGTCTTCACGATCGCAATCAACCTCACATGCCTCCTCTTGGGCTTTATACACCGATAATTGTTGCACATTTCACTTTGGTTTGTATGCATGTATGTGCTTGGCTCACTTTAATCATGGCTCGATTATTCCCATTTGATTAATTACACCCTTCTCCCATAAGATTAAAATCAACCCGTTTTACAACAATAAACAAGCTTGATCCAACGTCAAGTATTTTCCAAATCAAATTCAATTAATCTCCAACATTCACTTGATCTATATATCAGGTCCCATACCTAACTTGTAAGTCGAGTGCTTTTGCCTCGCCATCGACCTTACCTTGAACCACTAGGACCTCTTTTCCATCAGTTCAATCCTTTAACCATTTCCCACACAAATTCAAAGCTCGATCAACATCGAGCATTTTTCAAATCAAATCAATACACTTAACCATATTTAAACATCATTTCTTAAAAGGTGAAAAGGAGGGGGATCAAGTCTTTGGTCTTTCTCCTCAATTGTTTGGGTACGAGTTCTCTTACTCATGTGTGGACAATTGACGCCTCTAAAACACTTGTAACTCGACTACATTCAAACTATTTTCTAAGCAATCATTAAAACATTTAATCCATATCTAAACACATGTTTGCTAAAGGTGAAGTGAGGGTGGTCGAGCCTTTGGCCCTTCTCCTCAATTGTTTGGGTGCGAGTTCTCTTACTCGTGTGTGAACAATTGTCACCTCTAAAACATCCAACACGACTAAAACTCTTCTTTCTCGCCTTGTGCGACCGAAATCCTAAAAGCACATACAAATCAAACCCTCTTTTCTTAATCAAACTCTTTAATACACTTAATCATATATTTAAACAACTTTCTAAAAGGTGATGCGAGGGGGGCCAAGTCTTTGACCTTTCTCCTCAATTGTTTGGGTGTGAGTTCTCTTACTCGTGTGTGGACAATTGGCGCCTATAAAAAACACAAACCAAACAACCGTAGTCCCACGAACTACGAATGCTCAGACTTTCCCATTACACGAGGGAATACGTAGGCACAAGGGTTCTAATCCTTGCCGAGCACCCTAATAAAAAACTACCCTTTCTCCCCCTTAGGATCCTTTTACCTTAGAAGATAACAAACAAACCTAGCTAGTTTTCTCACGAATCGAATCAAGAGGTCCCCGTTGAGTACAATGGACGTAGAGGGTGCTAATACCTTCCCTCTTGCGTAACCGACTCCCGAACCCGAATTTGGTTGCGATGACCATTTTTCTTATCCTTTTAAAGGTTTTATCGATATTTTCCTATTCCTTCCTTGGAATGAATAAAGTTCGGTGGCGACTCTGTTTCGAACAGTTTTTTCCTCGTCCATCGCGAGGATCGTATTTTTCGAGGTACGGCAACGGTGAATCCCTCAAACCCAAACCATCGATCACCAAGCCAATCCCAATTGATTATATTAAAACTTCTAAAATCACATTCAAACAACACTAATGCATCAAACATCATCTAATCGATATAAACTATAGCTTCTCTTGAGAATTCATCACTCAAAATCATACCCTAAAACACCCAATTTCTCATCAATTCTCAAGAACACAACAACCACATATCAATACACACAGTCACAAATCAAAACATAGCATATGAAAACCGTACCATCATCAGATATTCATCAATATTCATCAAGGTAAGAACAACTCTATTGAAGTTTAAGGGAACCACTCTACTCATTTAAGATTTAGCTCCCATAGATGAACAATTCCCCTTACCTTGGTTCTCCTAGAAGCAAAAGGAATTTGAATTTATTGGTGTTCTTCCCTATCACATAGCTCTAAGTTTCCAATGCTACTCTTGCTTCTTCAAACCAATTTTTCACGTACTGGCCGAACCCTCACTTTCTCTCAACTTATCTATTTATAATACAAAATCCCTAATTTAGATTTCTCTATTTCATCCTTCCTTACTCCTAAAATCCGTACTTTGCCATTCTCCATAATTTCTTTTTGATTTTAATTAAATTAAATAACTATTATTATTTTAAGTGATTAAAAATAATTCTAAATTAGTTCTATCAACCTCTAACTCTTTTAATTCTCAAACATGCTCCAACTCCTCATATTACTATTTTAATTAATAAATCCACTAAATTTACTACTATTTAATTATTTACAATTCTAAACAATTATAAATAATTCTACTAAACTCTCTCTCTCTCTCTCTCTCTCTCTCTCTCTCTCTCTACCCCACAACTACACAACGATTAATTAAATCACACAAAACATATATAATTTAATTAAAATTAATCTAATGAAAAGGGGGTGTTACATTATTCACACTCTTTCTTCTAGGGATTAACAATAAAGCTACAGTGAGTAATCATAGCTAATTCTCTTATATTGGGGTTAGGTGTGGCTATCATTATAATCATGTATTATTTACGATCGTAGTGTTTTGTGTAATTCTACTTAAGCTTTATGCTTATTTTGGATTAGCTACCTAAAACATGTTCTTGTATATGACTTGACGTTTAAGTGGTATTGATCGTTAGTAGATCCATGTCTCCATCTATTGGATTCTAAGGCTAAGAGATAAGGTTAGGTTAAATATATGCATGAGTAAAGATATTGGTGAAAGGGAGCATTGGTATTTGCTTTCACTAATGAAACTTAATGTTGTTGTAATTGTTAATGTGGCGAGAGATCGTCTATTAGGTAATATAATTAATCTCACATCATTGACTCAAAGATGAGCTGCGATGAGAGCAACAATTGGGAGCATTATTAAATAAGTAGAATAGCATATTTCTGACAAATAGTTATAGATGAGGATAAGGACGGTGAAATCTAACCCCCAACAAATTTTCTCATTATTAACACCAAAATCTAAGTTTATTTTCTATGATTTAATTTTCACAAACAAACAACTCTAAACAACCCTTTGCTTAGAATTATAAAATTTGTTGAACGGTCTTTAAAACAGAACATATCCCTATGGATACGATAAATTTATGTACTTGCTTTCGCATTACAACAAAATAACGTCGTTGCTGGGGACTGGCGTTAGTTTTTGAATACATTGGAATATTTTTTTATAATTTTAAGGATTTTTTTTTTATTTTTTTATTTTGTTTATAGTTACTAACCTACTAATAGTATTATCTAGTTCTGTTATTACTTTTTTATATGAGGAAAGGATCCAGGAAAATAACTTTTGCTCGATTCTAAAATCGAAAGAACCGCACGTAAAATTAGGAAGAAAAATTTGCAAGCTTAATTGCAAGATCTAGAAGAGTTTTTTGTTTCAAAAAAAAAGAAAAAAAAGAAACCATGGTTTATATAGATAACAATAACAATCATAACAATAACAACAATAACAATGGAAACAAAGATGGAGTTATGCCATGCCACAACAATCCAAGACATCTGACACACATAGCTAGACCAAAGAGGAATATCTGTCAAACAAAAATGAAAATGCAATAGTTAAAAATTCTTTATGCTAACCCTTTTGCAGGGTTAGACCATGAATACCAATACACAAACCTCATGAAGTTTTATGAGATTTCTGGGACACTATGAGCTTTGGAAACTGAAGAGGAAACAATATTCCTGAGATTGTTTTCATATTTATTAATTGGCAAAGCAAATGAGCGGTATCTATACCAACCAACAATGACGATGAAAATTTGGTATGCATTGGAGGAAAAGTTCTTAAACACATTCTTCCCTCACAACAAATTCATGGAAGCATGGACAACCATTGCGGTGTTCTCCCAAGGCGCAATTGAAACTCTTTGTGAAGTGTAGAATAGATAGAAGTCCATCCTAAGAAGATCTCCAAACAACGTTTTGATGACCTTACACAGATCCACATCTTCAAAATTGGACTACAACGACAACCAAAGTTGTCACTAGATGCTACTACTGGGGGTTCTCTCATATCCAAAAGTGAAGAAAATGCAATTGCAGTCATTGATCGAATGACACTTAATGATCATCAATGACAACGTAATAGAAACCCTTCTTAAAAAAATAGTGGTATCATGGATTTAAATACCAATGATGTTATTCTCGCGCAAAAGAATTTGATGACATAAATAGTGAATGATCTGACAAAGCAATTGTCTGAACTGCCACAACATTTGAAAGATATGCATGAAATGCCACAAAAAAGGTAGATTGCATTATGAAAATTATGCATGAGTGATCATCCAATTGGATTCTTCCCCACCAACTAATGCATAAGTAATTTATGTAGGGAATTAATAAAGGTCTGAGCAATATCTAAACAACAACTTCCAAATAAACAACAACTTCAATCAAGGATGGAGATTTAAAGATGGACCATCCAGTACACACCCTTTTCAACATTATACACAAGCACCTCCACAACAAGACAAACCAACAAAGTTGGAGGACATACTCAATCAATTTATGGAGGTGTCTATGTCCAGCAAAAAACACTAAAGCCTCCATTAAAATCCTTGAGACGCAAGTTGTCCAATTAGATAAGCAGTTAGTTGACATCCCAAACAACACATTTATCGCTAACACCCAACAAATCTAAAAGAGAATTGTAGTGCAGTTGTTAGAGATTATATCATTGTTGTTGAAGTTAAGGAAGAAGAAGCAAAAGGACTAGAGGAAGAAGATTCACAAGAGGAAAGTCGTGTAGTTATCCAAAAAACTTCATAATAGAAGGAAGCAAATCCAAGTGTATTCATATTACATGTCTCAATAGGTGGCATTGAAGTTAGAAATGCACTCATTGACTTGGGTGCATGTGTGAACATAATACAAAAAATTGGTGACCTTAAAATAGAGCTAACTATAACAACACTACAAATTGAGGATAAGATTGATCAACCAGTGGGAATTATTAAACATGTATAGATCAAGATTGATCAGTTTTCATTTCATGTAGAATTCATGGTACTAGACATTATGGAAAACCTAAACATACCTCTTATTCTAAGACGACCATTCATGAACACCGCAAGGAAGTTGGTGGACATTTACAAATGTCAAGTGAATGTGAGAATCAAATGTTGTGAGGTATGCTTTAAGGTAACATGTATTACATGACAATAACAAACATCAAGCTACTAGCGTTACACAATTTCTTGTTGGGAGGCAACCCAACCATTTCTTACAATTTTTTTAGTTTGTCTTTTAAATTTCCTTCAAAAATCATAGTTTAAACTAAAAGTTTAGCCAAAAATGCAAGGCATGTCACTAAGATCACTTTGGCATGTGCCAAGTTCCGTTTAGTACGCCCAGTGAAAGAACATGAATCCATTTCTCGCTTAGCCAGCTAGATCTCGCTTAGTAACAAATCAATTGAAGAACAATACTTGAGGGAATTCCAACATTGGACACACTATTAAAATAAAAATTTTGCACTATTTGCATGGTCAAACTTTGGAAACGTTGAAGCAAAAATAACTAAAAAAACATTCTTATAACGAATAAAGTTGAAAAATCACATTGCACGCATTCAAAACACAAAGTTCATTCTCTCTTAAAATACTCCAACAGAAAACTCATGTAGGTTAGTTTATTCACTCTTCTTGCATGTAAATGAAGGTATTAATGTATGTTCTTAACATTTACTTGTCTTTAGTAGAAACCCTTAATGCAGGTCATCAAACTTCACATTAAGCTCAAAAAGCACAACATGCATGTATGACTGCACCATTGTTTCATGCTAAAATCATCAAAGATGTTGTTTTGGAAAAGTATGTTATGCTAAGATAGATTTAAGCCTCGCCTAGAGAGAAAGCGCCAAACAAGAAACAATAAACATGTTATAATGAAAGAATGCTATAGAAATTCATGTCTATCATTGAACTAACTAAATTGTCAAAATATATGTTGTTAATGACTCTTGCATATGGCTAAGAAGAAATCAATCATTAGGATAAAAAGGCATTCAGGAATTGAATTGTTTAAAGTACCCTATGATTATAACTAGTTCAAGAGCCATGATCATGAGGAAGTTTACAACTAGCTGAGTCGCTGATAATTAATTGTTGAAATAAAGGTGCAATTGAAAGACACGAGGGAATTTTCAACTTTTGTATAAGAACTTGATAACAGAGGATGGAATGCATTGGTAGACTCGCCCAATGAAATTAATATTGATATCATTATAGAATTGTATGCTAATTCTAAACCTTTTGATGATGATATTATGATATCAAGAGTATCTTGGATCAGAGGAAGACAAGTTCCATATGATAGGGAGACCGTTGATGAATACTTAGAGGACACTTTTGTTGAGACTCCAAATGAGGTAGACCCATTCTCAATGACAGTCATAAGGAATAACTAGGATTATAATATGATCAATGCCAATATCTAAATTAGATTCAAAACCTATGAGATAGTAAGAACTTACCAACCTATACAATTCAAAAGAATCAACCTCACTATGGAAGCCCAAATGTGATGGACCATTATCTTGTCCAACGTCACCCCTAAACTTAACTCCACCTCAGTAACCTTTCAGCCATCCCAACTCATATGGTACATTTTGACCAAGTAGGAGATAAATATATCAAAAGTCATATCAGTTGTAATTTGGGTGATTATACATTCAATTCCAAAACCTCCAAAAGCCTTCTCTGGATTGATTACTAGACTTTGTAAAATGTTGAAAGTACACCTCCCTAACTACCACCATCCCTTCCTACATACAAAAACTGAAGAAGACTTTGTTCAATGTTATTGCATGGCAAGAAACATTAAAAGACACATTTGTTCAACCATTTCACCTCCAGCACCACATTAAAACCAACAAGATCCATTAATGTTTGGACGATGTAAATTGTAACTTGTAAACCTATTTTACTCATGAGTGGGATATTAATGACCATGTCATAGAGGTTTGTTTTATTTGCAAGATTCCATGGGTAGATTAGAGTTGAGGATTCAAAGTATGAACTCTCCTCTTAGTCATACGCCAGCCCAAGAAGAATTTGTCCATGAACTTCAATAGCTTGAATATAGGCCATTCTATCTATAAGGAATAGGACCATGACATATGCATGATGGTGCAAGTGGAAGTGGTAGGAACAATGAAAACAAAGATTAGGAAGAAGATGACGAAGAATATTGCGAGGAGTATGAGTTTGATGATTGAAGATTCTAACATTTAACATTAAATTGTAAATATTTAATATTCTCATTATTTTCATTTTTACAGCTTTAATTTATTTTCTCTTTAAGCAATTTAGATTTATTTGATGTATTATGTCACTAACAATAGCCATGCACAATGCATTTAGGCGTGTTGCTCATTTTGTACCAAGTACATTAGCACACCCATAAATCCAACAACATTTGATTATTTTGCTACTAGAACATTTGAACAAGTGTAGCAGGTATAATGCGATGATACATAAGCACTACTACAAAACGCGCATACAACAACGCTAGATTTCCAACCGTGGTGAAATGTAAGGCCTTTCACCACGGGTATTTAAAAAATCGTCATTATAGGTAGCTCCTGGTCATGGGTTCAATTCCCAGTACCAACATTTATGGTTTTTTTAAATATTTTTTCAAAATACCCATAACCTTTTACCACATGTATTTGCAAAATCGTCATTATAGCCCATAGTTTAGTTTTAGGTCTTGCTCTTCAAAAAATTGGTTTTAGGGAAAATCGTCTCCTTTTTGATATCTGTTCCGTGCATCTGAAGCAGAAAAATCATGCGGTCATTAGTCCCTTACTCTAGAAGAGTTATGGGACTTCATCCTCAAAACCCCAAATTCATATTTTTTTCTATTTTTAATGATATTTTTACTGTTTTCATAGTCTCAAAATATTCCAAAAAATTCTCAAAATTTTTATTTTACCTAATTAGATTAAATTTCGTGTTTTTCAATTTTTCTGAATTTATTTTAATCATGTTACTTCTTTCCTATTTTTTCCAAAATGCCGACAGACCTTTAATTACGGGTATTTAAACCAACCGTCATTATAGGTAGCATTTTTTACTTATTTTTTCAAAATGCTTACAGACCTTTCACCACGGTTAATTTAAACCAACCGTCATTATAGGTAGCGTCTTGTCATGAGTTCAAGTCCCAGCACCAACATTTTTCAAGTCTCATTACCAACATTATAGGTTGCGTGCATATTGAGTTTATTCACTATCCTTAAACAAATCTTGGTCGTCCATTTAGTGATTATCAACGGCCAAGACACTACTATTAGTGATCCGCGTGAAACTTAAAACTTAGACATCTTCTACCTCCAAACATCATCTTTCATTTACGATACTCTATTTCTTAAACAAACCAAATTTCAGAACAAATTTCAGAACTCGAGTTAGCAATGTTAGTTGTTGGTGTTATTTTTTAATTATTGTTGTTCTTTTTTATTATTGTTGTTATTGTTGTTCTTTTTTATTAATGTTGTTCATGTTGTTATTATTGTTATTATTATTATTGTTGTCGTTTTTGTTGTTGTTGTTGTTGTTGTTCTTGTTCCTGTTCTTCTTCTTCTTCTTCTTGTTCTTCTTCTTTTTGTTATTATTGTTGTTGTTGTTGTTGTTGTTGTTGTTGTTGTTGTTGTTGTTGATGTTCTTGTTATTCTTGCTGTTGTTCTTGTTCTTGCTGTTGTTCTTGTTCTAATGCTGCATTTTTTTATTTTATTAAAAGACATACAACAACGGTTATTTAAAATAACCGTTATTATAAGTAGTGCGTTTTCCAATTTATTACAACGCTTTCTGGGCCGTGTTTGTAGGTATCATATATACAACGACACTCTACGTAACAACGCCTGCGCCCACGTCATTATATCTCTTTCGTAACCGTTGTTAAATGGATTTTCCGTAGTAGTGAAGGTTTGTTGGTCAAGCCTTGTGTGCACCTAGTGCAATTTGCTGCAATTTTGGGCTAAGTAAGGATTCTTGGGCTAAGTGAGAATCTCTGCCAAAGTCAAATTATGCTGCAGTTTATGCCTGGTGAGAGCAATAGGTGGGAGTATTACTAGCTGACTAGAAAAGTATATTACTGAGCAATGGTTAACAATGAGCTTAAGGATGATGAAATCTAACCCCAAAAAATTTTCTCACTATTAACACTGAAATCTCAATTTATTTTCTTTCATTTCATTTTCACAAACAAACAACTCTAAACAACATTTTTCTTAGAATCATAGAAATTGTTTAATGGTCTTTAAAACACAATCAGTCCTAGTGGATACAATAATTTACGTACTTGTTTTTTCATTACAAAAAATATTGACAGATATCTCTTTGTTCCATTTCTTAAGAATAGGTTTAGAATATCTCAGCTTAGCAGATAAAACAAACATAGGGCTACCAACCACACTAGTATACCAATTATCAGCAATCAGATGTCTGCATCTATCATCTAGAGTCCAAACCCTCATAAATTTGAATGGCTTAGATGAATCATGACTACCTTTGTCACAATGGAGAACAATATGGTAATGGTCTGAGTGATTCTTCATCAAAGTGGAACAATTGACTGTGTTCTAATTATCAAGCCAATTTTAATTTCAAATGGCTTTGTCAAGCCTAACAGAAGAGTAAGCATCGTCTTTTCCCCCAATTTTTCCATGTGTAATAGCTACCATTTGTGTCAAGATGCATAAACTAATTTTGATTTGTTCAATTAAAATATTTATTAGTGGAAGTTTTGTTTGGAGGACATCTAATTCATGTGATTCGAAGACATTTTGGAATAAACTTACCGCATTTGTGAAATTATTTTATGATTGTGTATTATGAATGCATTATTATTCTCTGGTGTTAGAAAACTAAAAATTTAACCTCTCAACAAAAATTAACAACTCTTTATTAAAAAAGAGTTGGCGAGTAACATTCAAAAGAATCTATTATCTATTATAATATATTAAAACTGAGTCTCACACTATTTCATTGACAACTCATTTATTTACTCGCCACATCATTAAAAATCTGATGTGGCATTCATCTAAGCATAACATTCCAAAATTTCTTTTATGACATTCTTCTATACACAACATTTCAAAACTTCTTTTATTTATTTGAGAAAAAATGTAACGTTTTATTTATAAATTCTTTTAATTAAAACACTTTTATTGTAAATATTCCATAACTTATCTAATTCTATTCCTCTAACTAAAAATTATGTATACTCATTCATTTATTTCTATTGCTTCTCTATTTTGTTTTTATTATTATTCAATTCCTAAAAAAATAAAATCAAATAATTCGATAAAAAATTATAAGAATTATTTTAATTTCTATAAAAATGAAAATAATTTTTAGTCTGTTAATAAAAGTGACATCATTATCACTACTTAAATTGCTCACAAAAAAGAGATAATCAATAATGTAGAAACAATTATAAAACTATAACTTATTATATTTTTTATATACCAATCATTAATTTTTTTTTCATATCTATATTTTTTTTGCCTATTAATATACTTTTGTAAAATAATTTTCTTTTAAAAATATAATTTTAATTATAAATAAAGTTATATGTTCCAAAATTTTAACTTCAAATATTAAATCTCATATTAATGTTAAAAAAGTTACCGACTAATTCTTTCAAATTTAACTTATAATTTTCAAAGACAAATAAATGCCTCAAAGTATTTCTAACATATTATTTTGAATTATAATTACAGATATATATTAATAAATTAAATCATAAATTTTCAACAATACCTTATAATTCATTACATAAAAATGTCCAACAATTTCTTATGAAATTGTAAAAAAAATAAAATTGATTAGCTAATTCAAATGAATTAAATCAATGGTAATTGTTGCAAATGAATGGTAGAGTAAAAAAACAACAACACTTGACATATTTAAATACTAAAATCATCATCCAACCGATAGAGACCCATTCAACATGCATACTCACTTCTCTTCTAGACTATAAATTCAGTATAAAATAGAGAGTTTTATCTAAGATTATGATGTTGACCTTCATGAATGGTTACCGAAATAATGAAGAACAAACATTTTTAGAGATGTTAAAAACAAAAAGAAAAGGAAATATTAAAAATATTATTGAAATTCTTTAGACGTATTTCACGTTTTAAAATAAAATTGTGATGTCTTACTTGTATATCTATGATTCAAACATATTTTTTTTCACTTAAACTCTTTCTATCTCTTTTTATCACCTTTATTTTATTGTCTCAATTATAATTTTTTTATAAGAAACAAAATAAAAATCTACATTTTATAATACTATTTAAAAAATTCATCTCAGGCCCGCGCATCACGCGTGTCTCTATCTAGTAATTGAATAAAATTTAACAGCCTGTACAAAAGCGTTGTCGTAGGAATGCACTATAATACTTTAAACCGTTGATTTTAAAAGCGTTGTTGTTAGGTCATAATTTTTTTTCCTAATATCTAAGTAAAACATATTTTATCAAAGAAATCAAATGATAAAAAATCATAAAATGTGAGGAAAATTATAAACATAGCAATATTTAACTTGCAATAAAAACTATACATTATTAGAAGTAACTAGAATAAACATACCAATATGATAACTTGCAATAAAAACTATACATTATTAGAAGTAACTAGAATAACTTACAAACTTAATTATTACACTTACTTGCATTTACAAAAAAATTTAATGCATATTGGAGTTAAAGGAGGGGGGCAAAAATATCTTGGACAATCCTTGTCTGTGTGGCACGGAATATAACCTATAATAGTATTATTTCAAATAAGAAAAGGAATCTTTAAAAAATAAAATATCGAATATAAGATAAATTTGAAATTTTAAAATGGTGTTAAAATATACTTACCCTCAGTAGTTGTGACAATAAAAAGAGAAAAAAAGATAATCAAAATATTTAAAATACTATTAAATCGAGCCATATTTGTCCTCGTTTTAATTTAATCAACCGAAATTTGTATGCCCACTTTAAATAAATAATTGCATGCCGTTTTAAATTCAAATGAAAAGTTTTTAGCCCTTATGCGTTAAGAGAAGTCATTTATAAAATTGAAGTTATTGTTAAATGTCTCTAAGGAACAACAATGGGCTCAATTGATAACCTAAATTTAGTAATAATCTCATATAAAAATCTTTCATGGTCATCAAAGTTCATTCTTCTTCGTTTTTAAACTCAATATATTGTTATTTGTCCTTTAGCCTTTGATTATAGACAGCAAAACATATAAAAAGAGAAATAATAGTGATAAAGAGAAAACATTTATTTAGAAATTAAAACTAAAATATAATAATGTTTTTATTGACAATATTATAAGATCAAAGTTAATACATATCAAATGTTAAAAAAGTGAATTAGTTATAGAATGTTGTATATTTGTGAGAATATGGGTAAGGGTTTCATCAAAACTTATCTACTATCTACTATCAACCCATTAAAAGTAGATTGCATGCATCGCCTTATTTGTCCTTCCACAAAAAAATTATTACACTACATTATGGATAAATTGGTAATCAACCTATTAAAACTAGATTGCATGCATTGCCTTATTTGTCTTTCCACACAAAAATTATTACACTATATTATGGATAAATTAGTAATTAACAAATGTCTCAATTAATTCTCAATCATCTCTCTATTAATATGTTAATTGTCAATCTTCTTTATCCATTCATTCTCTCTCTTAATTCAAATTTCAAATCTCTCTCATATTTATTTTTCCCACATTTTCTCACTTTTATTTATTTATTTATTTATTATCACTAAAAATATTAATAATCTATTTTTTAATTTTAATAAAATAACACTATATATTTATCTCACAGATCACTATCAACACAATATCTATTTTATTTTAATCAACCATTATCTTAATTTAAGAGACAAAATCTTTATTTTTAAATATTTTTTTCCTTTTTATATAATTATTTAATACAACTAAATTTTTATGATTATTATTTATTTTACAATTAAGTAAATTATTTTGAATTTTACATTTGTATCTAAATATATTTATATCGCATCAAATAATATTTTTATCTCACGGGTCATTATCACATCAAAAAATTTTTTTTGTCTTTCTTTATCTCACGAGTCTTTTTTTTTCTTTTTACATCATTATTTATTGAAATTGTATAATTTTCTTTTCATTTTACAATTCAATAACTAATTTTAATTTTACATCTGTATATAAATACATTTTATATTGTATCAAATGAATTTTTTTATTTCACGGATCACTGTAAACACAATACATATTTTAATTTAATCAATAATTATTTTAATTTAAAAGATAAAATCCTTATTATTAAATATTAAATGTTCATTTTTTTCATCTCACGAGTCCCTTTTTTTCTTTATATTTTAATTTAATTGAATTTACATAATTATTGTTCATTTTAAAATTAATAGCTAATTTCAAATTTAAATACACATATAAATACATTTTATATCGTATTAAATTTACATATAAATTTAAATATGTTTTATATCGTATCAAATAATTTTAACCGTGCGGGAGTATGGATATCATACTAGTTTTGAATTTAAAATTTTAAATGGGCCAAGGAAAAGAATAGCTTAATTAGCAAGAATATGGAAACTAAAATCAAAGATAGATAGATGAATCATTGATGGATGGATGGGTGAGTGGATGGAAGAGTGAATAATAAGTAGGATAATAAAAGTAAGTATTTTTTAAGTTATCATATCCACAAGAGTTGGTGTGATATTAAAGTCTATTAATAATTGTTATGATTTTAAGAAAAGTATTTGGAAAAGATGTGTGTTTTATAGAACTTATATTAAAATAACGGTAAATGAAAATAAGGTTAATAGATGAAATGAAATGTAGGGTCAAAGTTCATTATCTTATCCTATGTATTTTTTAGATCAGTTGTTCTAGCCAATAGTTAATATTATCATTTATTGCTACATATGTTATTCATGTTTAAACAACAACATGAATCAATTGTATTGCTTAACTAACGATCTCTCACATTCATCTTCATCTTCTTCACAAAACCTCACTAGAGCTCTTTTCCTCCATTAAAGCTTAGCAAGCTTCACATTGAATTTGCTAAACTTGTGAGCTTAACCTCCATTACACTACATTTCTTCTTGGAATTCTGTAATTACAACAACTTCTACTTCAATTCAAGCTTTGGAAGTGAACATTTCAAGAGTTTTGGTACAAACTCATATTTGGAGTATTTATCGCGTTTTCTTCGGTTTCGCTACAAATTGCTCTAAATCATGGATTTCTCTGGTTTTCTTTGCTTCTTCGCATCACATTTTACCAACTTTTCTTCTTCCCCGACGAAGTTGTAATCCTTTTTCTTCAGTTAATCACAGTCTTCCTGTTAAGTACCAAATCCCTAGCGGAGTTCGTAACCTTCTCTTGGTTCTTTCTCCCTTTTTCATTGGTTAACCACTGCCTATCAGTTAAAAGACCAATTTGCTCCTTTTCTCAATTAACCACAGTCTGTCTGTTAACATACTGAGTTTCTCTTGGGTTAATCACCTTCTCTTGGATCACCACCCATTCTTTTGGTTGATCATAATCTGCCTGTTAAAACCAATCTTCCTTGGGTTAATCATCTCTTGGTTAATCACCCGTTCCTCAGTTAACCATAGTCTGTATGTTAACATACTGAGTTCCTCTTGGGTTAATCACCTTCTCTTGGTTAATCACCCGTTCTTTGGTTAATCACAGTCCGCCTGTTAAAACCATTCTTCCTTGGGATAATCACACGTTCCTCAATTAACCACAGTCTGTCTGTTAACATACTTAGTTCCTTTTGGGTTAACCACCTTCTCTTGGTTAATCACTTGTTCTTTGGTTAATCACAGTCCGCCTGTTAAAACCAATATTCCTTGGGTTAATCACCTCTTAGTTAATCAGCCGTTAGTCAGTTAACCAAAGTCTGTCTGTTAACATACTGAGTTCCTCTTGGGCTAACCACCTTCTTTTGGTTAATCACCCGTTCTTTAATTAATCATAACTCGCCTGTTAAAACCAACCTTTCTTGGGTTAATCACCTTCTCTTGGTTAATCACTCGTTCTTCAGTTAACCACAATCTATCTATTAACATATTGATCTTCTTTTGAGTTAATCAGCGTCTCTTGGTGAATCACTCATTCTTTTTGGTTAATCACAATCCTTCTATTAAAACCAATACCCTGTGATTTAGTAACCTTTTTTTGGTTCAAATACTCACGCCTTTGGGTTAGTAACCGTCTTTGGTTCAAATACCCTTTATTCGGTCAAGTACTGCTTGTTCAATCAGTGTACCGAACTCCTTTGGGTCACAACATTCGCTTGGTTCCACACCCGTCATATGGGTTACAACCTGCGCTTAGTTCCACACCCATCCTTTTGGGTCACAACCTTCGCTTGGTTCCACACTCGTCCATTGGGTCACTACCTTCGCATGGTTCCACACACGTCCTTGTGGGTCACAACCTTCGCTTGGTTCCACCCCCGTTCTTTTGGGTCACAACCTTCGCTTGGTTCTACACCCGTTCTCTTGGTTCACAACCTTCGCTTGGTTCCACACCCGTCATTTAGGCTCACAACCTTCGCTTGGTTCCACAATCATCCTTTGGGTCACAACCTTCGCTTGGTTCCACACCCGTCATTTAGGTCACAACCTTCGCTTGGTTCCACACCCGTCCTTTGGGTCACAAACTTCACTTGGTTCCACACCAGTCCCTTTGGGTCACAACCATCGCTTGGTTCCACACCCGTCCTTTTGGGTCACAACCTTCGGTTAGTTCCACACCCGTCCTTTGGGGTCACAACCTTCGGTTGGTTCCACACCCATCCTTTGGGTCACAAGCTTCGCTTGGTTCCACACCCGTCCTTTTGGTCACAACCTTCGCATGGTTCCACACCCATCCTTTGGGTTCACAACCTTCGCTTAGTTCCACACTCGTCCTTTGGGTCACAACCTTCGCTTGGTTCCACACCCGTTCTTTAGGTCACAACCTTCGCTTGGTTCCACACCCGTCCTTTAGATCACAACCTTCGCTTGGTTCCACACCCGTTCTCTTGGGTCACATCCTTTGCTTTGTTCCACACCCGTCTTTTGGGGTCACAACCCTCGCTTGGTTCCACACCCATTCTCTTGGGTCACAACCTTTGCTTGGTTCCACACCCGTCCTTTGGGTCACAACCTTCGCTTTGTTCTACACCCGTCCTTTTGGTTGATCACATTCCTCCTGTTAAAACAAATTTCTCCTCTCCTTGTTGAGTGAATCACCTCTTGGTTAATACTCATTTTTCTAGTCAATCACCGTCTGTCGGTTAGAGACCAATTCCCTTCTCTTTTCGGTTAACCACTGTTTATCAGCTAACACGCCGAGTCTCTAGAGTGTCAAACACCATCTCTTGGTTCAATACTCTTCTTTCGGTTTATCATAGTCCGTCTGTTAACACCAACCCTTTTTCCCCCACAGAGTCATAATCTTTTATTTCTTCGGTTAATCACTGCATGTCAGTTAATGTACCGAATTCCTAGTTGATCTTACTTTATCTTGAATCAAGTCCTTTACTCCTTTATTCTCTTAGTTTCAACACCATTTCTTTGCCTTTCTTTCCTGGTTTTGACATCGTTTCCTTTTGGGCTTCCCCTGTAGAATCTTTCTACCTCCTTTCACTCTTGGTTTTGACACCATTTCCTTTTCTTTCTCCGTCTTAGTTCCCTGAACTACGGAGCTCTGACTTCCTCATTGCATTGTGAGGATACATAGGCATAAGATCGTGAGATCTTGGCGAGCTACCTTCTACCTTCTTCCATTCTTCTTCCTCTTTCCCGGTTCCCCGAACTACAGAGCTTTGATTTCCTCATTGCACTATGAGGATACGTAAGCACGAGGGCCCCAATCCTCCATGAGAACTTTCATTTTCTTTTTTCCTTCCCTCTTTATATAGCAGCCTTTAGATAGATAACTCATCTGTGCCTAGAAGCAAGCATAATGGTTCCCGTCGAGTACGACAGATGCGTGAGGTGCTAGTACCTTCCTCTCGCATAACCGATCCCCTTACCCGTTTCTCTCCTCCTTGGTTTTTATCGATATTTTCCCTGTCCTTTGGGACTAAATAAAGTCCGGTGGTGACTTTGTTGTATCTTTGAGTGTGTGATTCACTCAGGTATAATCTTGCTAGCTTCAGCTGGCGACTCTGCTGGGGAGTCCTTGCTCATGCAAGTTGGGGTCTCGCCTAGTTTTGTTTGTTTTCTTGCTTGCTTGGGTGTTTAAATTTATGCTTTACTTGCTTTATCTTTATGTTATTTACTGCATTTCTTTACTGCTTTAAATATTCATATGCTGCATACTCTGGATATCTGCTATGTTCTCTGCTACTGTTGGGATGGGTTTCTACTTGAGAGATAAGCCCACTACCCAGGCTTGAACATACACACATGTTTAGAGTGGATAGTAGTGTGGCTTGCATGGCGTCTGGCCACGTTTAGTTGACATGAGACCCACATTTAGACGAGGTTTTCTTTGGAGATATTTTGTCCTGCGCGTTTGGTGCAGATGACAGGGTATTTCCATAGAGAACTTATGACTCTGGAGACTGATCATTGGAAGTCAGGGGAGGCCTCCTTGAGGGATAATTATGCCAAACCAGAAATGGTGAACGTATTATTATTTCTCGACCTGAGAGCCTGAGAAGCTGAGGACCATTAGGAACCTTTGTTCAAGACTAGATCACACTTGTGAGGGGGATATTGGGATTTTCTGCAGGAAACCAAGACTCTTCATACCTTTTGTTATCTCGTACACGTCAGACCTTTGCACCTACACAGAGTTACATGTGCAGACTATCCAAAAGATGTTGCATCTTTAACATGCATTTTTACATACTATTATTGCATCATCATGTATGCTGAACTTTTGAACCCGAGTTATTGCATCATCATATGTATGCTGAACTTTTGCATCAATGGGTGCTGCATATCTTATTTTCATTTCCATCTGCATAAACAACATATGCATACATACATTTGCATTGCATACATACAAACCAGAAAAAGCTCACCTTCTTCCCTTCATTAACCCAAAGGCAACGATTCTCCGATGCTGAAAGCCAAAGAATCATGGAACAAGTTCGATATGAGAACACAATGTGCAAGAAAGGCAAGGTTGACATGGTTGTGAAACTACTTCTGGACAGTATGATAATGAACTTCTCAGATCAGGTTGTGATTGATGAGCAAGCCCAGAATGGACAAAAGGCGGATGAAATCCCAAATGTAATTGCAAGCAATCTGCCTTTTTACCCATATCTAATCATAAGCTCACTCAAGGAAAATCAGCAAAGGGAACAACAATCAAGGGAGGAGACGTCCCCACTTTGATCCAATTCCCATGTCTTACACATAACTATTTCCTAATCTGATTCGTACTGGGGTAATTGCTCCCAAAGAGATCGAGCCACCCAAGTTTCCCTACCATCCTAAGCATGATCCTAATGCCACATATAGATACCAGGCTGGATATGCGGGGATTCTACAGAAGCCTGTGTCATCTTCAAGAATAAAGTTCAAGACCTCCTCGATCAGAAGTTGTTATACTTTACAAAGAAGCCTTGCCAGAATTCTACACCTGTGATTGCTGAAACATCTGCTGAGGCAAATAATAGAGGTCCTCCTACTCATATGTTGATTCCTCCAGCCATTCAACCTGTAGGGAAATGCCCCTACCAAGGCTTCCAGTATGCTAATTCTAGAATGCCTCTTGCCTATCCTGGGTCACCCTCTGCTGTTGCACCTCCATTTGCTTATCCTGGGGCACCCTACGCTCCGTATGGGATCTAATTTGGTCAGACTGTGAATCAGATGGTTAATCCTGGCTTGATGCACCATGCTCAAGTGTTCCCACAATATGCTACTCCTCAGATGCATCCTCAAGTACCTTTGGCTCCCACGCCACACTACTCATTCTTGCGCATTCCTGTAACCCAATATCAATGGCCTTCTCAGGGTCAGGGTCTGTAAAGTCAACAAACTGCACAACAAAACAGAAGTCAAAGACAGAAACAGAGAACACCAATCTGTGGTGGATACAAAGGCTAATCACGCCAACAATCATTTTGCATTTCAATCTTTTCATGTGTACCCCTTCTTGTTTGTCAAGCACTGTTCATTTGTAAAACTTATTTGTATTCAGATGATAATAACAATGAAATGAATATGCATGTTTTGAATAAATTCATTCGTGTTCACTCATATTTTTTATCTGTATCACACATTTGATCAAGCAAAATCAAAAAGAGAATGATGAAATCAAAAGACACAATATTATTGTCTGTATGCTTTTGAATAAAATCTTGCTGACGATGTAAGGCATTTGTTCAAATCCCCAAACACCGGAGGTATAAAGAAGATAATCCCTAGTCAACCCATTTGGGCTTTGGAGTATGAGTTTCTTTCTAGACACAAAACCCTCAAATCTTAACCAGGGGCGGGGTAGTTCTCAGTTAGTTTGACCTTGCGTTCGAATTTCAAAAGAGGAGTACCCCATCTGCGGATCAACCACATCCTATCCCTCGCAAGAGGTCAGAAAATCACAAATCCACATTGGTTGTCCCTCACCGACCAAAGGAACGAGGCAGTCACAATTCATTCAGCAAATCAAATGAATACATGTCACACGATTTTGTTAAAAAAAAATCAAAATCACAAAAGCAAAAAAAAAGTTCGCTAAGTCAAAAACAAATGACTCAGCTAGAAATTAGGGCATCCGGTAGACTGCAAATACAAAAAAAATCAGTCTACGCAAAAATTAAAGAAAACAAAAAGAACAAAACAGAGAATCAAAAGAGAAAAATCCTCAATAAGAACAAGTTTGTGTGATCACATGTAACAAAAACAAAAGGTGAGTAACTGCCGTTCCAAAACCCTCATCGGTTCCTCTACCATCACATCTACCATTCAAAGCCCTTTTTGAAAGGTGAACTCTTGTGTCAAACTAGCTAAACGTAGGACTGGAGAACATCAAGGAGAATGAGTGGGTTAAAATAAATTTTGAGCCTTATATCATTTCTTTCTGAAACCGTGAACCAGACCACGTTACAACCCACAAATGACCTAATTAAAGAAGGGTTTATTTCTAAAGCATACTACGGTAAAATCGCGTCAAAGCTGACTCCTAAAGATTTGCTTATCATTTGTGATGGTATTGACATGGCATTCTAAATGTCATAATCTTAGTGAACATACATGGATTTTAAAACTAACATATGCATGACATTAGCATTATCATTTTCAAAACCAACACTCTCTACTTGCGAACAAGCACTTGACATCAAGAAAGTTTCCACAGTGGGAAGTTTGATCACCTCAAAGGGAAAAACACCCGAGAAACTCTGTTGAGCAAAAGGGCAACCCAGTATAGGATTTAGTCAATCTGGACCAATGACGATGAGACTCGACAAATCTCTCAAAGATCAGTCAGTCATGGGCATTCCTCCAAATATCATTCGGCCATGGGCAAAATCATTTCAAGGCTCACATTGGGGCAGGCCACCTCAAGAGCACAAGAAGTTTACCTTTGTAAAAGACGATTAATCAGGGGCACTCTATTTCGATACACTAGGGTAAGTCAAATCAGGATCACCCTATGACACAACTACTTCATAATGTGTGACTAGGGAAGAGACATGCTACCAAGGTACAAGTTCTCTCCCTATTTTGAGGCAAGAGCAATGGTGCATCAACAACTGCTGATCCTAAAGTAGGTGTCGTGGAATCACGTCTTTATGGCCTATACTTCAACCACAACTCTTCCACCTCCCACTGTCATACCCCAAATTTTGACCACTAAGATTTACCATCATTGTGCAAATCATCATCACAATATGGATGAACCATTATGCCTCATCAGTCTCCCCAAAGATGGGTGAGCATTCACCACAAACAATAATTAGGGTTTTAAGCCCTCTCTGAGCTTTAGACAAAGGATCAATCCAAGAATGACATGATCTTCAACTTGTCTAACCTCTCAAACATCCACAAAGGATCAAGAGGACTCTCACTTCAAGGATTAAGCATAAGGCTGCTCCCTTCCAAGTGGATCAAGCCTCAAGATCGACAGTGTCACCAAATTAGGGCTTTGGTCGACCAAGGCCTCTAGATGGAATTTTTCCTCTGGGAATGAGCCAATGCTTCAAAGCATATCCTAAAATGCTCCAAGGGACCTCATGGACCCAGTCATCAAGTCAATTTTGCCTCGGGGGATGCATTCACCAAAAATCAGAAATTAGGGTTTCTTGACCGAATTCACCCCTAAGTTGACTTTTGGGACAAAACAGGAGCCAATACCTCAAGACATGATTTGAAGGTCTCCAACACACCACATTGATCCATTTGCAACATTGGATTGATCCAAGAAGCTTGATTTCCAAGTTTCAAGTTCATCAGAACCACAGTTAGGGTTCGCGGAATAAGTCAACTGTACCTTTGACTTTTGACCAAGACATGCTCCCAAACCTTGAGACATGATTCAATACACCCTATAACACCTATGAAATCAATCCATCAAGTTTGATTTAGGTCAAGGGATTGATTTCATAGAGGATCGCACAGTTTGGAATTCATCTAGTAAAAAGTCAAATGTGCACAAAAGTCAAAGTTTGACTTTTTGAGATTTTTCACAATTATGGTTCTTTAACCCTAAAATGATGTTAATGTGTGATTTGAATCAACATTCATCAAGAAAAACTAAAGAAAGTGGGATAACTTGTAAAAGTGGTAACCATAAAAACTTAGAATTTTTCTAAGTTATGAAATAAAGTGGCTAGGGTACCAACTTCCAAGGATCATAACTTGAGATCCAAGCAACCATTTAGGCTGATCCAAAGATGGATTTGTAGCTCTCATGGCATACTTTAAAAGTGTCAACTACGCCTCATTCCAATTCTCCATGGATTTCAAGTTATGGAGTGACCAAAATCACAAAAAGTGAAAATGTCACTTTTTTCCAACACTTAGTGAAATTTTCACTAAGTCAAAATCTGCCTTGCTTTTTTTCCAAATGTAGGGGCATTTTTCACTCAGATCCAAAAAGTATCAAAACAAACTATGATCACAAATATGTTGTATCATATAAGAGCTTTCCAAAATGGCTAAGAACTTCATGGAATTCCACTTGAGCCATGAGATATGACCATGCCAATATGCCTTGCTGCAAACTGTCATGGCAAGGCAGATTTATGTATTTTTCTCGATTTGCCAAATTTGTGCAAATGACAAACATGCTTATCCATCTGAACACCTCAGTGAGGGACCAAGGAGGGACAAACACTGATCCATAAGCCTCCCAAGTCTTTGGAACCAAAAGGACAAGACTCCAATTTTGTTTTGGAGCATTCAATGGATGCACCAAGGTGGCATAGACTGAACCATTTCCAACTAAATTCAGTCAAGACTTATCCAAGAGCAAGGGAACCAGCAGCCTGTGCTCTAACCTCTAGTCAATGGCTAGAGGAGACTTGGATTCCTGTTGATCAACATTGGCCAAACCTCTGCTGCAGTTGCCATTCACTATTGCTTGCAAAACAAACTTGCTCTACTATAAATAGAGTTCATTTGTGCTCAGTTTAAGTACACCAAAGCCATCAAACAGATGCTTTCCTCAAAATCACCTTCTCACTTCCAAATTTGCCTTCCAAAGCAAGTCACTATCGGGTTTTGAGTTTGAGAGCTATTCCAACCAAACCAATCACACACACACACACACACACACACACCTCATAAACATCATATAGAAGTGATCCAAACACTTAAACAACATCTGGAACACTGATTTCTCAGAATCACCAGCCAACTGCTCAAGGTTTTAACCAAGTTGCAGTTGAGATACCATCTTCAGTTCCAGCTTATTTCAAACCATTCCAAGCACTCAGACACATCACTTGGCACCTAGGGAAGCTATCTACATCATTGGTACCTATCTGTAACACCTCCAACACAAAACACGATCACCAGCTGCAAGAGGTAAGCATGAGCTCTTCTAACTCTATAATCCATGCATTTTTTGCTGCACAATAATTTGGCCATATGTTCATAATCATGCATAGAGTGTTTTCCCTCAATCAATTGCTTTGTTTGAATCGTGTATGAAATTTCTGAGCCTTCATGCAAATTTTAGGGTTCTTGAGGTTTCTCTTTGATTTCTTATTCCATGCTTAAAATAAATGAAATTAAAGACCATAGACATGATCGTGAGGTGAAAACGAGCAAATTGATATGTAGATTGCATGATATAATCAAGTATTCAGTGAGATTGGATAGAAAATGAAAATCTGCAGAAACAGAGGGTGGCGCGTGTTCTTGCCATGTTCTTGGCGCAATTTTTGAAAATTCAAATATTTGAATTTTGTGATTTTATTTAATTGATTAAAAAATTAATTTCTCTCTGAGTTTTAATGATTTTGAGTTGATTCTTTTTTTAGTAATTCACAAAAATGTTAAAATATTTTATTTTACCAAAAAATCCCAAAAATATTATTTATTTCATATATTTGATATTTTTGCAAAGAATTAATGTTTTATTTATTTTTTGACATAAAAAATGTTTTTTCCTTCTTGATTTTCCAAATTTAATTGGTTTCCAATCATTTTGTGGACTAAAACATGAGTTTTGAAACATTAATCCAAGATCACAATTTGTTTTCCACGCATGTTTAACAATTTTGATCATTTTAATTGTATTTTTATTCAATTAAAATATATTTTGGAAAACAAATTAGGGTTTTGATTAATTCAACCCTCATCAAACTTTTCAAACACTTTGGGCCTCTAATAGAGTGTAAAACCCAATCCCCTTTTAACCAAAATATTTGGGCCTCAGATATTGTATAAGTGCCTCTGCGTTAAAAGAAAATCTCGGCGCGATCGCCAGTTCAAAAATCAAGTCATCTGGGCCTACCCTCGTGTTATAAGCCCCATTCCTTTTTTTTAAAATTTCTTTGGGCCTCTAATAGAGTGTAAGATCCAACCCATTTTTGAAACCAAAATATTGGGGCCCTAGTCATTGTATAAGTCCCACTGTATTTTCAAAAACAACGGCGCGATCGTCGCCTTTTTAACAAAATCATCTGGGCCTACCCTCGTGTTATAAGCCCCATGTCTTTTCTTTGGGTCTCTAATAGAGTGTAAGACCCAACCCCTTTGTAAATAAAACAATTTTGGGCCTCACATATTGTATAAGTCCCTTTGTACAGTTTTCAAAACAACGGTGCAATCATCGTTAAAACCTTGGGCCTCTCCTTGAGCTGTAAGCCCCAACAATCTTTTCAAAGCACTTTCTCCTTTGATTTTGAATAAAATATTGTTATCAAAGTTTTCTTTGTTGAACAAATAGCAAAACAATATGGAAGCTCTACAATGGGTAAGTGTCTATCCGCTTTCATTTACTGCTTTCATATGTATATAACTGTATTGTGGGGCTGCTTCACTGTAAGTATTCTTTCATATCCTTTTATATACTTGTCAAATATCAATTGCGTAATACTAGTATAGTTATTTAGAGTTTTCCCCGGCAACTATGTCTAGCACTAGATAAAGCCTCGTTGGTCACTCTTAAATACAAACAAAACTAGATCCCCCATAGGATTACCAGACACAGTCTTCCCTCCTCTTGGGGTTAAACAATATGGAAACGTGAAAGGCAGCATTCTCGGTGAACCCTTTCTCAGACTGTCACTCTTAGAAATTGTCAAAGAAACTCTACTCCCCAGAGTTGATCTATTCTCTGTGAATAGCATCTCTTGAGTTTCTTCCAAATCCTTGAACTTTCCTGGCTTGATCTATTCTCTGTGAATAGCATGCCTTAAACTTCTCATGGTTTGGGGACCCACAGGCTTCCTAAAAGCATCCCCGCCTCCTCTTGGGCATTGTACAAGGACCCTTCGGCTTCTTAGAAGTTCTCTTGCCTTCTCTTGGGCTTCATACAAGGACCCTAACAACCTCTTAAAGTATAAGACAGAACTTAGTCATCCTTTGCTAGAGTAGTCTTTCCAGCGTCAAAAACTTCGGTCGTTATAGGGTTGATACTCATCCCTTAATGCCCGTGCCTCCTCTTGGGCATTGTACAATCGATAAAACTCTAGACTTGGACAGTCTAAGACCCTTGAGTCTCAAAGACATTCTCAAGTTCCCCTCAAACATAGGCAGAAACCCGGTCTCTCTCATGAGAGTTCCCCATACATGGACCCGCTTCAGGATCTCTAGAATCCCTAGCAGTAAGGTAGCCTCCTCTTGGGCTTTGTACAAATGACTCTCCCCTAGCGGAGATAACCTTTTCGCCTCCATCTCGGGCTTCGTATGAGATACTAAATCACTCTCTTGTTGAGTTTAAAAGACTCTCTTGTTGAGTCAAACCCTTTTCGCCTCCATCTCGGGCTTCGTACGAGATACTAAATCACTCTCTTGTTGAGTATAAAAGACTCTCTTGTTGAGTCAAACTTCTTTAGCCTCCGTCTTAGGCTTCGTATAAGACAGATGAAAGTACTCTCTTGTTGAGTCAATCTCCTTTTAGCCTCCATCTCGGGCTTTGTACGAGATACTAAAACACTCTCTTGTTGAGTATAAAAGACTCTCTTGTTGAGTCAAACTTCTTTAGCCTCTGTCTTGGGCTTCATACAAGACACATAAAATCACTCTCTTATTGAGTCATTCACTTGTTAGCACTCTCTTGTTGAGTCAAATCCTTTTTAGCCTCTATCTCAGGCTTCGTACGAGACAAATAAAAAACACCCTCTTGTTGGGTCAATAGCCTCCTCTTAGGCTTTGTATAAGGAAATTTCGGTTGAGTCAATCAACCTTTTAGCATCAATTTGTGCCTTGCTCACAGCATACAAACATCAATAACTCCTCTTTAGAGATGCCAAATTCTCTCTCATCCAGAATCCTTTTAGCTTCACATCTTGGGCTTTGAATAAGATACAAATCACTTTTAGCCTCTCTCTCGGGCTTCGAACAAGACACCAAAACACCTTTTCCTCCCTTAGAATATGAGGAACTACGATCGCTCTGATTTCCCTATTTCGTTAAACGAGAATACGTAGGCATAATATTGAAAAATCTTGGCGAGCATACTAATCAAAAATTCAAAATCCAGTACCTCCATCAATCAACCCAAAAGCATCTAATTTAAACACATTACCAAAAGCCTCACAAATAGTCCAGACACCGTGTTCTTAGGCAAAATAACCAAAGAGGGGTCCACGTCCACATAGCATCTGTAAACCAACAGTTTTGACTATTTAACCTCAGTATGCAAGCAGGGTTAATTGGAGACATCTATTTCCCTTCCTTAATCAGCTTAACAGGATAAAAAATGAATCGAACTGTAGTACTCGAGCGATAGTGCTTCAAGACCATAAAAATTGCGCTATAGAAAAAATGGCGCCCACCGTGGGGCCCAATTCTTTCAATCTTAGGTAGAAAACCCTGAGTTCACAAAGTATCACAAAAATGGTGAATCTGATGGGGAGTCATTGTCTGTATAGGATCATAAGACTAGAGGTCTAAGATGATTAAGACAACTATATATTCTGCTTTTCCTAATTGATATCTGTGTTTATTTTTCTGCTAATGGGAATGCGTGTGATGCCGCATGTGGAAAGATTGAGTATACACCTAAGATAGGTGATGGAAATACGGGTAATCTTACTGGGAGTGAATTCTGGCTAAGAGTCCCCAGTCGACCATCAAACTCAGTGGAGACTCCCTTTGCAGATACATTGCCTATACGACTTCGGTTGTTGAAAGTAGTGTGGTCGACTAGGTTATCTAAGAAGCTGAGGTTTTTAGTAGACTGAAACTATTTTGTAGTGCGGAAGCTATCGGAAATAGTTGTCACGCGATACTACCCTCATTTGAGGTCACTTTAGGATACATCAGCTCGCTGGTGATCCGCTTGCTGTTGTTATCCCAAGAGGGATCAATGATTTTGCGGACAGGTACAAAAAATCACCAGTATAAACCTTTGGGGGGGGGGTAGAGTCTTGACTTCATGACACCAACCTTTTGACCCCATGTTTTTTCTATGTTTTTGTGTACTGCATCCATACATTCATTTAAAAAACATTCAAAAAAGAAAATCTTCTCTTCTAGTCTCTCTTTTTCAAATTAAACTAAGACAATGTTTGCAAATATCAGAGAAAGAGATTGCGTTATGGATTTTGGTAGAAGAAAGACTCATAAGTATACCTTCAAGGTTCCAAAATTAGAGGATTTAAGAGGTTTAGCGAGGATGATCACCAACCCTGAGGCTTTTAGAGCTAAGTATGGAGGACTGCTGTCTCTATTAAGGGTCCATGTAATTGGGGGAAACCTGTTCATACTAATTCAGTTCTATGATCCGGTTTATCACTGTTTTACATTCCCGGATTATCAGCTAGCACCAACGCCGGAGGAGTATTCTCACCTGACTGATTTACATATCACTGATCAAGCTCCCTTTCTGGACTGGAAGAAATTCCAAAAGATCAAACCATTGCAAGAGCAATTTTTTTTGGACGAGTCAGAAGTCAGGACTCACATGACCACTAAGGGTGGCATCCAGGGTTTGCCAGCCCAATTCTTGATAAAGAAAGCCCTGTACTTTTCCTGTATAGGGAACGTGGCCGCTTTCGAGAGCATCTTTGTGTTGCTCACCTACGGGTTATTTTTGTTTCCCAACATCGATAACTTTGTAGATATAAATGCCATTAAGATATGTCTGATTGGAAATCCCGTACCAACCTTACTCGCAGATGAGTATCATTCGATACACTTAAGGAATTTATACAGTAGAGGAATGATCACGTGCTATGTACCCCTGCTAAACAAGTGGTTCATTTCCCATTTGCCCAAGTCTACTGTATTTTGGGATCAAAAGAATACTTTACGTTGGTCACAGAGAATCATGTCTCTTACCAACTCTGACATCGATTGGTACAATCGAATCTATGACGGGATCAGAATCATTGACCGTTATGGAAATTTCCCAAATGTACCCCTTATAGGAACTACGGGAGGAATCAACTATCATCTGGTGTTAGTCCGTCGTCAATTCGGATACCCGATGAGGCATGTCCTGTGTAATGCTCATCTGGAAGGTCTTTTCTTCAAGGAAAGAGAAAATGACAGGGCACTAAAGACATAAATAGTGCATGCTTGGAAACACGTTCATAGGAAAGGACGAGAGTCTCTAGGAAAACCAGGTTGTGTCTCGGTGGAGCCTTATCTCCACTGGGTATAAACCAGAGCTCTCAAGCTGATGATACCTTACCCTCGTCAGGAAGTTCTTCTTTTAAGGGACTCTGTCCTTTATTTCATGTCAGACACGGAAAAACTTCAAGTTACTCTCAGCAAAGTTCAACAGGAGATGAGGTATTGGACGAACAAGTACCGTATTCTCAATGTGGAGTGTAAGAAAATACAGCAGCTATTGAAAGATAAGGATGCTTTGATTGAGATTTTAGAGCAACATGTTGTAGAGAATCAAGATGACCAAAGGAATTTGCTCGCTCCTTTCACTCGGCAAAGGAATGTCAACCCGACAACGGCTGAAGAGCCCCGGTCAAAGAAAAAGAAAGCACCAGAACCAGCACCTGAGCTCCCCTCAGAAAGGACTCAGGATCCATTAGTTTAGATTTCCTTTTACATCACTTTGTAATCTACTGTATTTCCATTTCCGCAATCTTTGAATTCAATAAAACGGGGTTTTCCCACTGTTTGATATTTGCAATCTAATTGTCGAAGTTTACTTTGAATAATAAAAGATAATTAATATAATCATTACATATCATTCATCATTCTCACATAAACGCATTCTTCTTCCCTACGAATCTCACATTCGTGTCTCGATTCTTGAGTCAAAGTGTCTCATTCGTACAATACTCGGGCCAATCGACAAAAGAAAATGGATGATCTCGAGGAAGAGAACAAAGAGTTGAGAGAAGAGATCGACACTCTGAAAGAAGATCTGAGAAAGCTTCATAACAGCATGCAAGCTCTGGAAGAAGCTCAGATGCAACTACAACGGACTGTGATCTCAAAGATCACATCTACGCCCATAATGGAGAAGTTTGATCCTAGGTATAAAATGCCGAAAGATCATCCCTGGGGCATGCCACTCAACTATATCCCGGAAGGATATATTCCGCCAATCATGGAAGATCCGGAAACTGCAGCAGGAACCACTGGGCCTGAAGGTTACAAACTTCGGGAAAGCGAAGATGCCAGGGTCATGACAACAACTCCTGAAGGTTACAAACTTCGGGAGACACCTAGAGTCACTGCCATGATGACTATACCACCACCCGTGGTACACACTGTCCCGGAAGGACAGATTCCACAGATACCTTCTGGTGGAAACGAAAGTATGTTCGACAGAATGAATGAGTTCCAGGAACAATTCCTGGATATGCAGAAAGAACTGCAAGCCATTCTCGGTCAGTGTAGCGAGCGATTTTGGACGCGGTTCTTAAGCGCTGGTCGCTCTCTGCGGTTTGAGCTTACTACAGGTCGATTCATTTTTTATCCTATTAAAGCTAATGAAGGAAGGGAAATAGATGTCTCCAATTATCCCTGCTTTGCATACTGAGTTTAAACAGCGGTCTGTTAGGTTACGAATGCTATCAATGTGGGGGGGCCCTTGTACTGGTTATTTGTATTTTCACCAATACAAATTTCTTCTTTCTAGGACCTTATAGCGGGGAACAAGGATTAGGATGTTAGGACTGATGCTTTTTGATAGATGGGATTTTGGGTTTTTGTTTAGTGTGCTCGCTAAGATTGTTTCTTTCAATTTTATGCCTACGTATTCCCGTTTACCGAAACAGAGAAATCAGAGCGTTCGTAGTTCCTCCTATTCTATGGGAGGAAATGGGTGTTTTTGGTGTCTTGTTCAAAGCCCAAGACGTGAAGCAAAAGGTGATTTGTATCTTGTTCAAAGCCCAAGATGTGAAGCTGAAGGGTCTATTTGTATCTTGTTCAAAGCCCAAGATATGAAGCTAAAAGGTTTGACTTTAGAGAGAATTTGTCATCTCTAAAGAGGGTCTATTTGTCACAACTGTTGGGTGACTGGTTATAAAGGGAGGATTACTTTAACCGGGATACGCGGATCCTAGTAATGCCATAATTTCCTTTATAGGGGGTTTTAACCTGAAGGAGAAGACTTTAACTCAGTGTAGAGTAATGCCATCTTTCCTTAGGAATTTCTCATGCAAAAAGAGGGACAGTGGCATGGATGTAGATGATGCAGAGGCTTGCCGCTTACAACAATTAGATGAAGGGGAAAGAGTTATTAATGTTTGTGTACTGTGAACGAGGCACAGATTTGATGCTAAAAGGTTGATTGGATCAACCAGTGGTTTTCTTATATAAAGCCTAAGAGGAGGCTAATATGTGTCTCGTACAAAGCCCGAGAGAGAGGCTAAAAGGTTTTGACTTGAAGATGAAGTCTTTTGGTATCTCGTATAAAGCCCGAGATGAAGGCTATTTGACTCAACAAGAGAGTTTTTTTTGTATCTCGTACGAAGCCCGAGATGGAGGCTGTTGTTTGTTTGGCTCAATAAGAACCTTTTTGTATCTCGTATAAAGCCCGAGATGGAGGCGAAAGGGATGATTGACTCAATGAGGGAGTCTCTTATGTGTCTCGGATAAAGCCCGAGAGAGAGGCTAAACGTTGTTTGACTCCACTGGGGAGAATCATTGTACAAAGCCCAAGAGAGGCTATGGATACTATTTCAGTTGAGTGACAGGTCCAGTATACTGATTTTAAAGAGAAAATCAGTTCTTATATGAGCAACACTGTACTCATGGATTGGATTCAGGGATCCGGGTTATTCCTGTTCTTTAAGGAAGCGGGAAATCCGAAGGGTATTGAGACTGTCTGAGTCTACGGGTTTTCTTCCTATTCTTTGAGACTCAAGGAAATTAGACTGTCCAAGTCTAGAGTTTCATCTTTTGTACTATGCTTTGAGAAACAGTAGTAGACTCTTTGAAAGGACTGTTCTATACAGATGATTAAGTTCTGTTCCTATTCCTCTAGGAGGCCGTCGGGACAATTTGTACGAAGCCCAAGAGGAGGCTGGAAGCTTTTAAGAAGCCGATTGGTCCTTGTACGAAGCCCAAGAGGAGGCTATCATTCCCGGAGGAAGAGATCATTATACGAAGCCTAAGAGGAGGTTGTGAATACTTCTAAGAAGCCAAGAGGTCCTTGTACTAAGCCCAAGAGGAGGTGGGGATGCTTTTAGGAAGCCTGTGGGTCCTTGTACAATGCCCAAGAGGAGGCCGATGCTTTTAAGAAGCTGATGGGTCCCCAAACCCCGAGAAATTCAAGGCAAGCTATTCACAAGGAATAGATCAAGTCAGGAAAGTCCGAGAGTTTGGAAGAAACTCAAGAGATGCCATTCACGGAGAAAAGATCATCTCTGGGGAGTAAAGCTTCTTGACAAGTGCTTTTAAGAAGCCTGTGGGTCCCCAAACCCCGAGAAGTTCAAGACATGCCATTCACCGAGAATAGATCAAGCCAGGAAAGTTCGAGAATTTGGAAGAAACTCAAGAGATGCCATTCACGGAGAAAAGATCATCTCTGGGGAATAGAGTTTCTTTGACAACTTCTATGAGTGACAGTCTATGAAAGGGTTCACAGAGAATGCTGCCTTTCATATCTCCATATTGTTTAACCCCAAGAGGAGGGAAGACTGTGTCTGGTAATCCTATGGGGATCTAGTTTAGACTATTTTCTAAGAGTGATCGAGATGGCTTTATGCTAGACGTAGTTGTCGGGGAAACTCTAAATATCTATACTATTATTACACAGTTGATATGAGTTTATGAAAGAAGACTTACAGCAAAACAGCCCCACAATACAGTTATATGTATATGAAAGCGGTAAATAAAAGCAAATAAACACTTACTCGGTTGTAGAGCTTCCATGTTGTTTGGTTAGTCGTTCAACAAAGAAAGATTGAAAACAACAGTATATTCAAAATCAAAGGAGAAATTGCTTTGAAAAAGAAAGATTTGGGGCTTATAGCTCAAGGAGAGGCCCAGGGTTTTATCAGTGAGCGCACTGTTTGAATTTGTATAGAGGGACTTATACAAGTGACTGAGGCCCAAAAAGGTTTTCTGTACAAAGGGACGGGTCTTACACTCTCTCAAGAGGCCCAAAAAGTTTAAAGAAAAAGAGTGGGGCTTATAACTCGAGGGTAGGCCCATTTGATTTTTCCGTTTAAAATGGCGAACGCGCCGAGGTTTTCTTTTAACGCAGAGGGACTTATACAATAAGTGAGGCCCAAAAGGTTTTGGTTAAAAGGGGGTTGGGTCTTACACTCTAATAGAGGCCCAAAAGGTTTTGAATGGGTCTTATAGCTCGAGGAGAGACCCAGGTTATTTTTCAAAAGGCGACGATCGCACCGTTTGTTTTTTGACGGTGTCGGGACTTATACAATGCACTGAGGCCCAAAAATAATTTGGTCTAAAAAGGATTGGGTCTTACACTCTATTATAGGCCCAAATGAGTTTTAAGAAAAGAAATGGGTCTTACTACTCGAGGGTAGGCCCAGGGTTATTTTGAAAAGGCGACGATCGCGCCGTTTATTTGAAAATGTACAGAGGGACTTATACAACGAATGAGGCCCAAAATGTTTTCTGTACAAAAGGGTTGGGTCTTACACTCTAATAGAGGCCCAAGAGGTTTTGAAAATGATTTATGAGGGTTGAATTAATCCAAAACCCTAATTTGTTTTCAAAAATGTATTTAATTGAATAAAAATTCAATTAAAATGATCAAAATTGTTTTACATATGAAAAACAAATTTTGATCTTGGATTAATGCTTCAAAAATTAAGTATTGACCTACAAAATAATTAGAAGGCATTAAAAATTGCAAAATCAATGTAGAAAAAAATATTTAAAATGTCAAAAACAATTAAAATATTAATTCTTTGCAAAAATATCAATTATATGAAATAAATAATATTTTTGGGATTTTTTGGGAAAATAAAATATTTTAACATTTTTGTGAATTATTAAAAAAAAATCAACTCAAAATCATTAAAACTCAGAGAGAAATTAATTTTTGAATCAATTAAATAAAAATCACAAAATTCAAATATTCAAATTTTGAAAAAAGGCGCCAAGAACACACCAAGAACACGCGCGTATTCTGTGCTTGGCCAGATTTGCATTTTCTCTCCAATCTCACTGAATACTTGATTATAACATGCAATCCACATATCATTATGCTCGTCTCAACCTCACGATCATGTCTATGTCAATTAATTTCATTTAAATTAAACATATAACAAGAAATCATGAAAAATCCTCAAGAACCCTAATTTCTGCATGAAGGCTAGGATTTTTGATACATGATTCAAACAATGCAATTAATTGAGGGGAAACATTCCATGCATGATTATGAACATATGGCCAAATTATTGTGCAGCAAAAATTGCATGGATCATAGAGTTAGAAGAGCTCATACTTACCACTTGCAGCTGGTGTCGTGATTTGTGTTGGAGGTGTTACAACTAGGTTTCAATGATCTGGATAGCTTCCCTAGGTGCCACGGAGTGTGTATGAATGCTTGGAATGGATTGAAATGGTTTAGAATTGAGGATGGCACCTCAACTGCAAAACTGTCATGAACTTGAGCAATTGGCTGGTGATTTTGTGAAATCAGGGTTCCAGATGTTATGTGAGTGTTTGGATCACTTCTATATGATGTATGTGAGGTGTGTGAGTGATTGGTTTGATTGGAATAGCTCTCAAACTCATAACCCGATAGTGACTTGCCTTAGAAGGCAAAATTGGAGTGAAAGAAGAGATTTGGAGGAAAGCATCTGTTTGATGGCTTTGGTGTACTTAAACTGATCACAATTGAGCTCTATTTATAGTAGAGCAAGTTTGTTTTGCAAGGAATAGTGAATGGCAACTGCTGAGAAGGTTTGTTCAATGTTGGCCAATGGAAGTTCAAGTCTCCTCTAGCCATTGACTAGAGGTTAGGGTACATGCTGTTGGTTCCCTTGGTCTTGGATAAGTCTTGACTGAATTCAAATGAAAATGGCTCAGTCCATGCCACCTTGATGCTTCCATTGAATGCTCCAATCCAAATTTGGAGTCTTGTCCCTATTTTGGCAATTCTAGGTTCAACATGCTTTTTCTTGTTCCAAGGACTTTGGAGGCTTGGCTCTGTGATTGTCCCCTTTAGATTCAATCCTCAGATGTGTCCAAGTGGATAGGAGCATTTATATTTGGCTGATTTTGGCAAATCGACCAAAAATGCAAAATCTGCCTTGCCTTGGCAGATTTCAGCAAGGCAACTTGCCAATGTCATATCTCATGATTCAAATTGAATTTGGCAATGTTCTTTGCCATTTTGGAAAGCCCTTACATGATACAACAACTGTTTGAACATGTTTGGTTTTGATCCCTTTTTAATCCAAGTGAAAAACCCCCCTACATTTGGAAAAAAATGAAGACAGATTTGGACTTACTGAAAATTTCACTAAGTGTTGGAAAAAGTGACATTTTCATTTTTCAGCCATTTTGATCACTCCATAACTCAAAATCCTTAATGAATTGGAAAGACTTGTAGTTGAAGTTTTTATAGAGGGTAATGAGGGCTACAAATCCATATTTGGATGAAGAAAAATGGCTTTGTGGTTTAGGAGTTATGATCCTCCAAAGTTGGTACCCTTGCCACTTTATTTTTAACTTAGAAAATTTTCTATGTTTTTATGGTTACCCCTTTTACAAGTTATCCAACTTTTCTTGATTTTTCTTGATGAATGATGATTCAAATCACACATTAACATCATTTTAGGGTTAAAAATCCATTTTGGTGAAAAATATCAAAAAGTCAAAGTTGACTTTTGTGCACAGTTGACTTTTTATCAGATGAATTCCAAACTGTGCAATTCTTCAGGAAATCATGTCCTTGACCTAAATCAAACTTGATGGACATGTTCCATGGGTGTCATAGGGTATATTGAGGTATGTCCTAGGGTTTGGGAGCATGTCCTGGTCAAAAGTCAAAGTTACAGTTGACTTTTTCCTTAAAACCCTAATTGTGGTGCAGATGAAATTGAGACTTGTTGCTCAAGCTTCTTGGATTAATTCTTTGTTCCAAATGGATAAATATAGTTCATTAGAGACCCTCAAACCCTCTCTTGAGGTCTTGGCTCATGATTTGCCCTAAAAGTCAACTTAGGGGTGAATTAGGTCAAGAAACCCTAATTCCTGATTTTTGATGAATGCATCCCCTGAGGCAAAATTGACTTGATGATTGGGTTCATGAGGTCCCATGGAGTATATTAGGTTATGTTTTGGATCATTGGCTTGTGCCCAGATGAAAAATTTCCATTTGGAGGCCCTGGTCGACCAAAACCCTAATTTGGTGACACTGTCGATCTTGAGGCTTGATCCATCTAGAAGGGAGCAGCTTTGTGCTTAATCCTTGGAGTGGGAGTCCTTTTGATCCATTGTGGATGTTTGAGAGGTTGGACAAGTTGAAGATCACGTCATTCCTTGATTGATCCTTTGTCTAAGGCTCTGAGAGGGCTCGAAACCCTAATTTTGATTGTAGTGGATGCTCACCCATCTTTGGGGAGACTGATGAAGTATAATGGTTCCCCCATATTGTGATGATGATCCTCACAATGATGGGAAATCTTAGTGGTCAAAATTTGGGGTATGACAGATGCCCCTATTTAATCTTCTTGGAACCGAAGGTGTGAATGACGAAGGTATTCGGGCATTCGGGGTGCAAGAGGATTAAATATCGGAATACCCGAAATTTTGATGGTGGTTATAAATGGTAGCTTACACATTCATCTTCTTTAGCTAAGCAATGATGCTTAGAAAAGGTAAACTTCCCCTCGATCCTGGTCTTCAGCCAAGGAACTGGTCTTAGTTTTCTTTTCTTAACTTCCCCTCGATCCTGGTTTCCTACCAAGGAACTGATCTCAGTTGCTGAAACAAACTTTCCCTCAATCCTGGTTACCTACCAAGGAACTGGTCTTAGTTTCTGATTTAAACTTCCCCTCGATCCTGGTTTCCTACCGAGGAACTGGTCTTAGTTTCTTTTATCAATAACTTAATTGACAAGGGACGTTATGCGTAGCGATTTTCCTCAAACTTCTCGCCGAATTTTCCTGGGGAGATGCCATTTGACAGAAAAACTTTTGATGTCAGACTTGCTGGGGAACCCAGTCCTCTGAGTTGTAGAGGTACACAAACTTCTCTGTTGGAGACGCCATTTGTTTCTACTGGGGGAAAACAGGTCTCTTGGGATACTGCTGTCGCTTAGGATCTTACATCATACTTTTCTCGGGATCTTCCCGGAGAAATGCCATATGATGGGGTCCAATTTTGAGGTGCCGATGACCTTTTCATCAGCGGTCTTTCGTAGAAAGGCAGCTGCACTGCCAAATCTCTGCTTAGGAGGCTTTCTCTGGGGATTTTCCTTAATCCGGGAAAGTAAGGATATCATCTTCAATGGCGAAGAGTGACATTTGTAGAAAGCTTCTCTGGCTTTTCAGAGGTTCAAGTTATCAAAGTGGTCGAGGACCGACTCTAATCCAGAGATACACCGGAGGCGAGATTGTTCAAACGCAGCGTTCCCTGACGAGGCAAGAACTGATAACTCGATTGAGAGGACTGTTATCACTAGGGGACAAGACCGACTAGAGTGATAGTGATGCAATATGAAATGAGAATGCAAACCAATAATGCATGATGTATGTATGTTTATGCTGACAAAACTGACGCGACATACAAACTAAAAGATGAACATGACTGGTTACTCGGCCATCGCGGGGCGAAGAAGTACCGCTGGTTCAAGATAGCAATTCCACCTTGCTTAGGAGAGATAGTCCCTGTTGGCAGCTATGTTGGTCGGGCTTAGGAGATGAGAACTCGGCCGTGGCGTGTCAGACGAAACAAGGTCTCTGACACAGTTGATCCTTCATTCAGGCGTACTGGCGTAGAAGGAGTACTTTGATTCTGCACTTTGAGGCTCGAACACCTTTGGAGACGCAATCAATGTTCTTTCGATGTTTAACAGTCAAAAGAATTGCCATCTTTATTTTAAAAGCAGAAAAAGTTTTAACAAGTAAATTCATTTTTGTTTTATTTCAAGAATCGTTAATCATGTTAACAACGTCGTTCTGTAAAGCTAATACAAATAAGAATTGCAAACAAAAGCACAAGAGCTCAAATTTTATTGATAAGATGGAGATCAGCCAAACGCGTGATTCCAAAGAGTATATACAAAGCTAGAAAATGGTAATTTACAGGGAAAAGGGGCTACGTTGAAACATAACGACCACCATCCTTCTACCAACTTTGAATTCTAGGCATCCTGAGCTTCTGTCGAAGATGACCTTGACTGGAGTTTTCTGACAGATGATGTAACTGTTGTTGAGGGACTTGCCTCTGTTGAACATAGTTACTTGCCATTATCCCTAATTTTTTCCTGGATTGTACTATGATGTTTCCAATCCACCGGGATGATTTTTTTCATGTCTCTAATTTTTACCTGGACCGCCCTTTCGGGTTTTCAATCCACCGAGACGTTTTTTTTTAGGCGAAGTATTTCTTGACTACATCAATGTTCGTGGGGTAGGCAAATTCCTCTTCGTCTATGGTTGCAAGTCTCAAGGCGCCGCCTGAGAAAGCTTTCGTGACCACATAGGGGCCGTCGTAATTCGGAGTCCACTTGCCCCGGGAATCAGTGAGAAATGATTGTATCTTCTTGAGCACAAGGTCTCCTTTCTTGAAGACACGAGGTCGGACCTTTTTGTCGAACGCCTTCTTCATTCTCTATTGATACAGCTGACCGTGGCATAGTGCCGTGATTCGTTTCTCTTCGATCAGATTCAGTTCGTCGTGTCGACTCTGACACCATTCAGCTTCTGTAAGCTTAGCTTCCATCAATACTCAGATTGACGGGATCTCTACTTCTATGGGGAGCATGGCTTCCATACCGTACACTAGAGAGAAATGGGTTGCCCCTGTTGAAGTGCGGACAGATGTACGATAACCGTGAAGGGCAAAAGGTAGCATCTCGTTCCAGTCTTTGTAGGTTACAACCATCTTTTGAAGGATCTTCTTGATGTTCTTATTAGCCGCTTCTACCGCTCCGTTCATCTTGGGTCGGTAGGGAGATGATTTATGGTGTTCGATCTTGAACTCTGCACACAACTCTTTCATCATCTTATTGTTCAAGTTAGATCCATTATCAGTAATGATCTGGTTTGGAAAGCCATAACGGCAGATGATATTGTTTTTGATAAATCGGACCACCACTTGTCGAGTTACATTGGCGTATGACGTTGCTTCGACCCACTTGGTGAAATAGTCAATGGCTACCAGGATGAACTGATTTCCGTTTGAAGCCTTGGGCTCAATCATGCCAATCATGTCGATTCCCCATATCGAGAATGGCCATGGGGAAGAGAGAACTTTGAGATGCGTTGGCGGTACATGAATTTTGTCGGAGTATATCTGACACTTGTGACACCTCCTCATGTACTTATAGCAGTCAGATTCCATGGTCAACCAATAGTACCCTGCTCTTAGAATTTTTCTCGCCATTGTGTGTCCGTTGGCATGAGTGCCAAAGGACCCTTCATGAATTTCTTTCATAAGCATGTCTGCTTCTGGTCTGTCTACGCATCGGAGCAAGACCATGTCAAAATTTCTCTTATAGAGAGTGTCACCGCTCAGGAATAAGTTTCCAGTCAATCTTCTGAGGGTCTTTCTATCTTTCCTGGATACCCCAGGTGGGTACTCTAGTTTCTGAAGGAAGCATTTGATATTGTGATACCAAGGTTTGTCGTCTATGACTACTTCAATCATGAAGATGTAAGCGGGCTGTTCAAGGCACATTATGTCAATCTTAGGTATGTCATTCCATTGACCTACACTAATCATAGAAGAAATAGTGGCTAATGCATCAGCCATGTGATTCTCCTCACGAGGGATGTGATGAAACTCAACTCTGTCGAAGAAAGGTAGCAACCTTCTTGCGTAGTCTTTGTAAGGAATCAATCCTGATTGGTATATGTTCCAATCTCCTTTTATCTGATTGATAACCAGGGCTGAGTCACCGTATACGTCCAAGTTTTTGATCCTTAAATCAATTGCTTCCTCGAGACCCATAATACAAGCTTCGTATTCGGCCTCGTTGTTCGTACACTTGAACGTAAGTCGAGCAGTGAAAGGAATGTGGGTACCCTGAGGGGTAACAATGATTGCCCCAATTCTGTTTCCGTAATGATTAACTGCTCCGTCAAAGATAAGTCCCCATTGGGAACCTGGTTCTGGCCCTTCACTGGGTAGCGGTTCATCGCAATCTTTCATTTTTAGATACATGACATCTTTGTCTGGGAAGTCAAACCCGATTGATTCCTGATCGTCAATCGGTTGATGAGCCAAATGATCAGCTAAAATACTTCCCTAACGGCTTTCTGAGCGTGGTACTCTATGTCATATTCTGATAACAACATCTGCCAACGGGCAATCCTTCCCGTGAGAGCAGGTTTTTCAAAGACATACTTGATTGGATCCATTTCTAATATTAACCAAGTAGTATGATGAATCATGTATTGGCGAAGACGTTTGGCTGCCCAAGCCAAAGCGTAATAAGTTTTCTCGAGCATCGTGTACCGAGTTTCGCAGTCGGTGAATTTCTTGCTTAAATAGTAAATGGCAGACTCTTTCCTTTTAGTTTCGTCTTGTTGGCCAAGTACACATCCCATTGGTCATCTAGGACTGTGAGGTAAATGATCAGTGGCCTTCCCTCCACTGGAGGTGATTGAATCGGAGGATTTAACAGATATTCCTTGATACTGTCGAAAGCGGTTTGGCAATCTTTTGACCAAACGCAGTCCTGGTTCTTTTTGAGTAACTTGAAAATCGGCGCACAAGTGGCAGTCATAAGGAATATGAATCTGGAGATGTAGTTCAACCGTCCCAGGAATCCTCTGACTTGTTTTTCAGTTTTCGGAGAAGGCATTTCTTGGATGGCCTTGACCTTGTCAGGATCAACTTCAATTCCTTTCTGGCTAACGATGAACCCTAGTAGTTTCCCTGAACGGACACCGAAGGTGCATTTGTTAGGATTTAAGCAGAGCTTGAATTTTCTTAGACGTTCGAACAATTTTGACAGATGTTCAACGTGCTCACTCTCTGTTTTTGATTTTGCAATCATATCATCGACATATACCTCTATCTCTTTGTGTATCATGTCATGAAACAGAATAGTCATGGCCCTTTGATAGGTTGCCCCGGCGTTCTTCAAACCGAATGGCATTACCTTGTAACAAAAGGTACCCCATGGGGTAATGAACGAAGTTTTCTCCATGTCTTTCGGCGCCATTTTGATCTGGTTATAGCCCTAGAATCCATCCATGAAGGAGAAGACTTTGAACTTTGCTGTACTATCTACCAGCATGTCAATGTATGGTAAAGGAAAGTCGTCCTTTGGACTAGCCTTGTTCAGATCTCTGTAATCTACACACATTCTAACCTTTCCGTCCTTTTTGGGAACGGGTACGATGTTGGCTAACCATTGAGGATATTCTGATGTGGCGAGGAAACCTGCGTCAATCTGTTTCCGTACCTCCTCTTTGATTTTGATGGCCATGTCCGGGTGAGTGCGTCTCAACCTTTGCTTTACTGGCGGACATTCTAATCTTAATGGTAAATGATGTTCCACGATGTTGGTATCCAACCCTGGCATATCCTGATAGGACCAAGCGAATACACCGGGGAATTCTTTGAGGAGCTTTATTAAACCCTCTCTGGCAGTTGGACTGAGCAGTGCCCCAATCCTGATTTCTTTTCTCTCTTTTTCTGAACCCAAGTTTACTGTTTCCAATGGTTCTTTGTGAGGTTCAATAGACCTTTCCTCTTGTCTGAGTAGTCGGGAGATCACTTTTGGAATTTCGTTGTCATCTTCTTCTTCAGCCTCGAATACCGGGAACTCAAAGTTGGGAGAAGGCATCGGATCGTGGCACGGTTTAAACCCATGTACCATTTTAGTGCGACACCGGTTAAACTATCTTGGAAGTAGTGAATCAGTAGGTCCTGATTCTCCGTTTGAGCTGACATCCGCCGAGCGTACATCACCAGATGACTTTGAGGGCAAGAGTTACCCTTGTATTTTTCAAAGTCGGGCACTTGAAATTTGTGCGGAACTTTCACATTGGGGACCAAGCAGAGGTCTGCGGCGTCCTTTCCAAATAAATCCTGACCGCGAATGGCTTGCAGCTCCTTCCGCATTTCCAAGAACTGCTCCTGGAATTCATCCATTCTATCGAACATAGTTTCCTTTTTATCAGCAGGTATCTATGGAATCTGTCCTTCTGGGACAGTGTGTACCACAGGGGGTGGTACCGTGACTACGGTAGTGAATCTTGGCGTTTCCCGAAGTTTGTAACCTTCAGGAGTCTTCAGTATGCCCCTGGCATCTTCGCTTTCCCGAAGTTTGTAACCTTCAGGCCTAGCGGCTTCTGTTGTAATTCCCTGATTTTCAGTGATCGGCGGAACATATCCTTTCGGGATATAGTTAACGGGCATGCCCCAAGGATGATCTTTTGGCATTTGATACCTAGGATCATACTTCTCCACTATGGGCGTTGAGGTGATTTCTGAGATCATAGTTCTTTGTAACTGAGCTTCTGCCATGGCTTGCATGTCGTTACGAAGCTTTCTCATATCCTCTCTTCGAGCGTCGATCTCTTCTTTTAACTCTCTGTTCTCTTCCTCAAGATCATCCATCCTTTTCTGACGATTGGCCCGAGTATTATACGAATGAGATAGTTTGACTCTAGACCCGAGACACAAACGTGAGATTCGTAGGTAAGAAGAATACGCGATGTGAGAATGATGAATGTAATGATTATATTAATTGTTTTTTGGGTTAATCAAAATAAACTTCAAGAATTAGATTGCAAATATCAAACAGTGGGGAAACCCCTTTTTATTGAAATTCAAAGGATTACAGAAATGGAAATACAGTAGATTACAAGGTGCAAAAACAGAAACCTAAGCTAATGGGTCTCGAGTCCTCTCTGAAGAGAAATCGGGTGTTGATTCTGGTATTTTTATTTTCTTTGACCGGGGCTCTTGGGCCATTGTCGGGATGTCATTCCTTTTCCAGGTGAAAGGAGTGAGCAAATTCCTTAGGTCATCTTGATTCTCTACAGCATGTCGCTCCAAAATTTCAATCAGAGCATCTTTCTCTTTCAATAATTGCTGTATTTTGATGCATTCTACGTCGAGGGTGCGATACTTGTTCTTCCAAGACCTTCTCTCCTTTTGAACTTTGTTGAGAGTAACCTGAAGCTTTTTCAGTTTCCGTCATGAAGTACATGACAGATTCCTTTGGCGGAAGAATTCCGTAACAAAGATAAGACATTTTTAGCTTGAGATCTCTAGTTTGTACCCAATGGAGATAAGGCTACACCGAGACACATTCCGGTTTTCCTAGAGACTCTCGTCCTTTCTTATGAACCTGTTTCCAAGCATGCACTATTTCCATCTTTAGTGCTCTGTCATTTTCTCCTTCCTTGCAGAAAAGGCCTTCCAGATGAACACCCTGTGGGACGTGTCTCATCGGGCATCCAAATTGATGGCGAACCAACACCGGATGGTAGTTGATTCCTCCTTTAGTTCCTATGAGGGGTACGTTGGGGAAGTTTCCACAACGATCAATGATTCTGATTCCATCATAGATCCTATTACACCAATCTATATCAGAGTTGGTAAGAGACATGATCTTCTGCGACCAACGTAAGGCACTCTTACAATCCCAAAAAGCAGCAGACTTGGGCAAGTGGGAGATAAACTATTTATAAAGCAGAGGTACACAGCATGTGATCTCCCCTCTGCTGTACAAATTTCCCAAGTGTACAGAATGATACGCATCTGCGAGCAAAGTCGGTACATGGTTTCCAATGAGAAAAACCTTAATGGAGTTAATGTCGACGAAGTTATTGATGTTGGGAAACAAAAATAACCCGTAGGTGAGCAAGACAAAGACGCTTTCAAAAGCAGTCACGTTTCCTATACTGGAAAAATACAGGGCCTTCTTTGTCAAGAACAGGGCTGGCAAACCTTGGATGCCACCCTTAGTGGTTAGGTGAGTCCTGACCTCAGACTCGTCCAAATGAATTGCTCTTGCAATGGTCTGATTCTTTGGAATTTCTTCTAGTCCAGAAAATGGACCTCGATCAGTAATGTGTAGATCAATTAGGTGAGAATACTCCTCCAGCGTTGGTGCGAGCTGGTAATCCGGGAATGTGAAACAGTGATAAACTGGATCGTAAAACTGAATGAGCGCGTCCATGATTCCCTCAATCACATGGACTCTTAACAGTGGTAGCAGACCTCCGTGCTTGGCCCTGAAAGCCTCAGGGTTAGTGATCATCCTCGCTAACCTTCTCAAATCCTCTAACTTTGGAACCTTAAAGGTGTACGTATGAGTTCTCCTTCTACCGAAGTCCATTAGTGCAATCCTTTTCTTTGATATTTGCAATCACAGTCTTAGTTTAATTTGAAAAACAGAGAGACTAGAAGAGAAGATTTTTTGAATGTTTTAATGTTTTTTAAATGAATGCATGAATGCAGCACACAAAAACATAGAAAAAACATGGGGTCAAAGGGTCGTTGTCATGAAGTCAAGGCTTTACCCATCCCCAAAGGTTTATACTAAGGTGATTTTTGTACCTATACTCATTATCATCAGCTCCTCCCAGGAAAGAAAAATAACAAGCGGATCGCCAGTGAGTTGTAGAGCAATCTTAGAGTAAGTGCCATTCACCGAGAATAGATCACCAGCCTCAAATGAGGGTAGTATCGCGTAACAACTATTTTCGATAGTTTTCGCACTACGAAAGGGTTTGGCTCCTCAGCTTCTCAGACTTAACAATCGGCCCATTGTCTAGGTGAGAGAATGGATTGCATTGGTCAGCCTCCACTGAGGTTGATGGTCGACCCCGTCGCCATCACTTATCTTAAGTGTATACTCAGTCTTTCCACATGCGGCATCACACGCATTCCCATTAGCAGAAAAATAAACATGTATAGCAATTAGGAAAAGCAGTATATATATTTGTCCTAAACATCTTAGACCTTTAAAGCTATGAATCCTAAGTTCTGGACAGAAAATAGGTTCCCCGGTGGAAGCCCCAATCTGTGGTATTCACACAAGTGAAGAGAGGAAAGAAGAAAAACAGAGACGGGCCCCATGGTGGGCGCCATTTTTCTGTAGCGAGCGATTTTGGACGTGGTTCTTAAGCGCTGGTCGCTCTCTACGGTTTGAGCTTACTACAGGCCGATTCATTTTTTATCCTATTAAAGCTGATGAAGGAAGGGAAATAGATGTCTCCAATTAACGCTGCTTTGCATACAGAGTTTAAACAGTGGTCTGTTAGGTTACGAATGCTATCAATGTGGGGGGCCCTTATACTGGTTATTTGTATTTTTGCCAATACTGATTTCTTCTTTCTAGGACCTTATAGCGGGGAACAAGGATTAGGATGTTAGGACTGATGCTTTTTGATAGATGGGATTTTGGGTTTTTGTTTAGTGTGCTCGCTAAGATTGTTTCTTTCAAACTTATGCCTACGTATTCCCGTTTACCGAAATAGGGAAATCAGAGCGTTCGTAGTTCCTCCTATTCTATTGGAGGAAATGGGTGTTTTTGGTGTCTTGTTCAAAGCCCAAGACGTGAAGCGAAAGGTGATTTGTATCTTGTTCAAAGCCCAAGATGTGAAGCTGAAGGGTCTATTTGTATCTTGTTCAAAGCCCAAGATATGAAGCTAAAGGGTTTGACTTTAGAGAGAATTTGTCATCTCTAAAGAGGGTCTGTTTGTCACAACTGTTGGGTGACTGGTTATAAAGGGAGGATTACTTTAACCGGGATACGCGGATCCTAGTAATTCCATAATTTCCTTTATAGGGGGTTTTAACCTGAAGGAGAAGACTTTAACTCAGTGTAGAGTAATGCCATCTTTCCTTAGGAATTTCTCATGCTAAAAGAGGGACAGTGGCATGGATGTAGATGATGCAGAGGCTTGCCGCTTACAGCAATTAGATGAAGGGAAAAGAGTTGTTGATGTTTGTGTACTGTGAACGAGCCACAACTTTGATGCTAAAAGGTTGATTGGATCAACCAGTGGTTTTCTTATATAAAGCCTAAGAGGAGGCTAATATGTGTCTCGTACAAAGCCCGAGAGAGAGGCTAAAAGGTTTTGACTTGACGATGAAGTCTTTTGGTATCTCGTATAAAGCCCGAGATGAAGGCTATTTGACTCAACAAGAGAGTTTTTTTGTATCTCGTACGAAGCCCGAGATGGAGGGTGTTGTTTGTTTGGCTCAATAAGAACCTTTTTGTATCTCGTATAAAGCCCGAGATGGAGGCGAAAGGGATGATTGACTCAATGAGGGAGTCTCTTATGTGTCTCGTACAAAGCCCGAGAGAGAGGCTAAATGTTGTTTGATTCCGCTGGGGAGAATCATTGTACAAAGCCCAAGAGAGGCTATGGATACTATTTCAGTTGAGTGACAGGTCCAGTATACTGATTTTAAAGAGAAAATCAGTTCTTATATGAGCAACACTGTACTCATGGATTGGATTCAGGGATCCGGGTTATTCCTGTTCTTTAAGGAAACGGGAAATCCGAAGGGTATTGAGACTGTCCGAGTCTACGGGTTTTCTTCCTATTCTTGAAGGGTGCTTGAGAATGTCTTTGAGACTCAAGGAAATTAGACTGTCCAAGTCTAGAGTTTCATCTTTTGTACTATGCTTTGAGAAACAGTAGTAGACTCTTTGAAAGGACTGTTCTATACAGATGATTAAGTTCTGATCCTATTCCTCTAGGAGGCCGTCGGGACAATTTGTACGAAGCCCAAGAGGAGGCTGGAAGCTTTTAAGAAGCCGATTGGTCCTTGTACGAAGCCCAAGAGGAGGCTATCATTCCCGGAGGAAGAGATCATTATACGAAGCCTAAGAGGAGGCTGTGAATACTTCTAAGAAGCCGAGAGGTCCTTGTACTAAGCCCAAGAGGAGGCGGGGATGCTTTTAGGAAGCCTGTGGGTCCTTGTACGATGCCCAAGAGGAGGTCGATGCTTTTAAGAAGCCGATGGGTCCCCAAACCCTGAGAAATTCAAGGCAAGCTATTCACAAGGAATAGATCAAGTCAAGAAAGTCCGAGAGTTTGGAAGAAACTCAAGAGATGCCATTCACGGAGAAAAGATCATCTCTGGGGAATAGAGTTTCTTTCACAAGTTTTATGAGTGACAGTCTATGAAAGGGTTCACAGAGAATGCTGCCTTTCATATCTCCATATTGTTTAACCCCAAGAGGAGGGAAGACTGTGTCTGGTAATCCTATGGGGATATAGTTTAGACTATTTTCTAAGAGTGATCGAGATGACTTTATGCTAGACTTAGTTGCCGGGGAAACTCTAAATATCTATACTATTATTACATAGTTGATATGAGTTTATGAAAGAAGACTTACAGCGAAACATCCCCACAATACAGTTATATGTATATGAAAGTGGTAAATGAAAGCAAATAAACACTTACTCGGTTGTAGAGCTTCCATGCTGTTTGGTTAGTTGTTCAACAAAGAAAGATTGAAAACAACAGTATATTCAAAATCAAAGGAGAAAGTGCTTTGAAAAAGAAAGATTTGGGGCTTACAGCTCAAGGAGAGGCCCAGGGTTTTATCAGTGAGCGCACTGTTTGAATTTGTCTAGAGGGACTTATACAAGTGACTGAGGCCCAATAAGGTTTTCTGTACAAAGGGATGGGTCTTACACTCTCTCAAGAGGCCTAACAAGTTTAAAGAAAAAGAGTGGGGCTTATAACTCGAGGGTAGGCCCATTTGATTTTTCCGTTTAAAATGGCGATCGCGCTGAGGTTTTCTTTTAACGCAGAGGGACTTATACAATAAGTGAGGCCCAAAAGGTTTTGGTTAAATGGGGGTTGGGTCTTACACTCTAATAGAGGTCCAAAAGGTTTTGAATGGGTCTTATAGCTCGAGGAGAGGCCCAGGTTATTTTTCAAAAGGCGACGATCGCGCCGTTTGTTTTTTGACGGTGTCGGGACTTATAAAATACACTGAGGCCCAAAAATGATTTGGTCAAAAAAGGATTGGGTCTTACACTCTATTAGAGGCCCAAATGAGTTTTAAGAAAAGAAATGGGTCTTACTACTCGAGGGTATGCCCAGGGTTATTTTGAAAAGGCGACGATCATGCCGTTTATTTGAAAATGTACAGAGGGACTTATACAACGAATGAGGCTCAAAATGTTTTCTGTACAAAAGGGTTGGGTCTTACACTCTAATAGAGGCCCAAAAGGTTTTGAAAATGATTTATGAGGGTTGAATTAATCCAAAACCCTAATTTGTTTTCAAAAATGTATTTAATTGAATAAAAATTCAATTAAAATGATCAAAATTGTTTTACATATGAAAAACAAATTGTGATCTTGGATTAATGCTTCAAAAATTAAGTATTGACCTACAAAATAATTAGAAGGCATTAAAAATTGCAAAATCAATGTAGAAAAAATATTTAAAATGTCAAAAACAATTAAAATATTAATTCTTTGTAAAAATATCAATTATATGAAATAAATAATATTTTTGGGATTTTTTGGGAAAATAAAATATTTTAACATTTTTGTGAATTATTAAAAAAAAAATCAACTCAAAATCATTAAAACTCAGAGAGAAATTAATTTTTGAATCAATTAAATAAAAATCACAAAATTCAAATATTCAAATTTTGAAAAAAGGTGCCAAGAACACACCAAGAACACGCGCGTGTTCTGGGCTTGGCCAGATTTGCATTTTCTCTCCAATCTCACTGAATACTTGATTATAACATGCAATCCACATATCATTATGCTCGTCTCAACCTCACGATCATGTCTATGTCAATTAATTTCATTTAAATTAAACATATAACAAGAAATTATGAAAAATCCTCAAGAACCCTAATTTCTGCATGAAGGCTAGGATTTTTGATACACGATTCAAACAATGCAATTAATTGAGGGGAAACATTACATGCATGATTATTAACATATGGCCAAATTATTGTGCAGCAAAAATTGCATGGATCATAGAGTTAGAAGAGCTCATACTTACCACTTGCAGCTGGTGATCGTGATTTGTGTTGGAGGTGTTACAACTAGGTTCCAATGATCTGGATAGCTTCCCTAGGTGCCACGGAGTGTGTATGAATGCTTGGAATGGATTGAAATGGTTTGGAATTGAGGATGGCACCTCAACTGCAAAACTGTCATGAACTTGAGCAATTGGCTGGTGATTTTGTGAAATCAGTGTTCCAGATGTTATGTGAGTGTTTGGATCACTTCTATATGATGTATGTGAGGTGTGTGAGTGATTGGTTTGATTGGAATAGCTCTCAAACTCAAAACCCGATAATGACTTGCCTTAGAAGGCAAAATTGGAGTGAAAGAAGAGATTTTGAGGAAAGCATCTGTTTGATGGCTTTGGTGTACTTAAACTGATCACAATTGAGCTCTATTTATAGTAGAGCAAGTTTGTTTTTCAAGGAATAGTGAATGGCAACTGCTGAGTAGGTTTGTTCAATGTTGGCCAATGGAAGTTCAAGTCTCCTCTAGCCATTGACTAGAGGTTAGGGTACATGCTGTTGGTTCCCTTGGTCTTGGATAAGTCTTGACTGAATTCAAATGAAAATGGCTCAGTCCATGCCACCTTGATGCTTCCATTGAATGCTCCAATCCAAATTTGGAGTCTTGTCCCTATTTTGGCAATTCTAGGTTCAACATGCTTTTCCTTGTTCCAAGGACTATGGAGGCTTGGCTCAGTGATTGTCCTCTTTAGATTCAATTCTCAGATGTGTCCAAGTGGATAGGAGCATTTAGATTTGGCTGATTTTGGTAAATCGACCAAAAGTGCAAAATCTGCCTTACCTTGGCAGATTTCAGCAAGGCAACTTGCCAATGTCATATCTCATGACTCAAATTGAATTTGGCAATGTTCTTGGCCATTTTGGAAAGCCCTTACATGATACAACAACTGTTTAAACATGTTTGGTTTTGATCCCTTTTGAATCCAAGTGAAAAATCCCCCAACATTTGGAAAAAAATGAAGACAGATTTGGACTTAGTGAAAATTTCACTAAGTGTTGGAAAAAGTGACATTTTCATTTTTCAGCCATTTTGATCACTCCATAACTCAAAATCCTTAATGAATTGGAATGACTTGTAGTTGAAGTTTTTGTAGAGGGTAATGTGGGCTACAAATCCATATTTGGATGAAGAAAAATGGCTTTGTGGTTTAGGAGTTATGATCCTCCAAAGTTAGTACCCTTGTCACTTTATTTTTAACTTAGAAAATTTTCTAAGTTTTTATGGTTACCCCTTTTACAAGTTTTCCAACTTTTCCTGATTTTTCTTGATGAATGATGATTCAAATCACACATTAACATCATTTTAGGGTTAAAAATCCATTTTGGTGAAAAATCTCAAAAAGTCAAAGTTGACCTTTGTGCACAGTTGACTTTTTATCAGATGAATTCCAAACTGTGCAATTCTTCAGGAAATCATGTCCTTGACCTAAATCAAACTTGATGGACATGTTCCATGGGTGTCATAGGGTATATTGAGGTATGTCCTAGGGTTTGGGAGCATGTTCTGGTCAAAAGTCAAAGTTACAGTTGACTTTTTCCTTAAAACCCTAATTGTGGTGCAGATGAAATTGAGACTTGTTGCTCTAGCTTCTTGGATTAATCCATTGTTCCAAATGGATCAATATAGTTCATTAGAGACCCTCAAACCCTCTCTTGAGGTCTTGGCTAATGATTTGCCCTAAAAGTCAACTTAGGGGTGAATTAGGTCAAGAAACCCTAATTCCTGATTTTTGATGAATGCATCCCCTGAGGCAAAATTGACTTGATGATTGGGTTCATGAGGTCCCATGGAGTATATTAGGTTATGTTTTGGATCATTGGCTTGTGCCCAGATGAAAAATTTCCATTTGGAGGCCCTGGTCGACCAAAACCCTAATTTGGTGACACTGTCGATCTTGAGGCTTGATCCATCTAGAAGGGGGCAGCTTTGTGCTTAATCCTTGGAGTGGGAGTACTTTTGATCCATTGTGGATGTTTGAGAGGTTGGACAAGTTGAAGATCATGTCATTCCTTGATTGATCCTTTGTCTAAGGCTCTGAGAGGGCCCGAAACTCTAATTTTGATTGTAGTGGATGCTCACCCATCTTTGGGGAGACTGATGAAGTATGATGGTTCCCCCATATTGTGATGATGATCCTCACAATGATGGGAAATCTTAGTGGTCAAAATTTGGGGTATGACAGTCAGGATCTATTTGGAAAGGACGCCGTGAACCTTTGTTTGGTCCCCAATGTGAAAGTTTCGTACAAGTTCAAAGTGCCCGAATTTGAAAAATACAAGGGCAACTCTTGCCCTCAAAGTCACTTGGTGATGTACGCTCGACGAATGTCAACTCAGACAAAGAACCAGGAGCTACTGATTCACTACTTTCAGGATAGTTTAACCGGTGCCGCACTCAAATGGTACATGGGTCTAAACCGCACTAAGATCGCTACTTTTAGAGATCTTAGCGCTACCTTCGTTCAACAGTATAAGTATAACCTGGACATTGCACCGGACAGAGATCAACTCAGATCGATGTCACAAAAGGACAAGGAAACCTTTAAGGAGTACGCTCAGAGATGGCGTGAAATTTCCGCCCAGATTTGTCCACCTCTTGAGGAAAAAGAGATGACAAAAATCTTCTTGAAAACCTTGAGCTCATTTTACTACGACATAATGGTTGCTAGTGTGCCCAGTGACTTCACCGAGATGGTGGGCATAGGAGTTCGTCTTGAGGAAGTGGTCAGAGAAGGACGTTTAGTTAAAGACGCTGGATCATTAAGTAGTACCAAAAGATACGGTAGTGCTCCCCGTAAGAAAAAAGAGCAGGATATTGGCAATATCTCTCTCGGAAAGAAAAGGCGACGTTACCAACCAGTAACAGCTGTAACTCCTGCTATCAACTCTATGCCTGTTCCTACGTATCAACCTCAGGTTGCACAAAACCAACCTAGTTAACAACAATATCAGCAAAGGACACAACAACGTCTTTAGCAGGATCGTCCTCAGTACAACAACAACAACCGTACAACGCGACCACCAGGTTCGACCCTATACCAATGTTGTATGCAGAACTGTTTCCGTTACTACTGGTCAAGGGGCATGTCTAAACCAGGTCCCCTCTTAGCGTACCGGAAAATCTGCCTTTTTGGTTCAAAGCAGATCAAACCTGTCCTTACCATCAAGGAAAATCCGCCTTTTAAAGATACGAATCCTAATGTTCTCACGAACCCGTTGCCTCAACACGAGAAAGCTGCAGTCAATTTGATAGAAAGATAGTCTAACGACAGCTATCAAATTCATGATGTACTCTTATTGAGGACATATCTGGTCAAGATGCATCACAGACAGAGCGGGTATGGCCATATACCACCTCACAATTATCACCAGTGTGATATCTGCTCTATAAACAATCAAGGATGTTCTGTGGTGCAATCAGCTCTACAGGAACAATTGGATCTCAGGTGGATCCAAGAGCATCGAATTTGGGGGGTCAACATGACTTATACGAATTCCAACATCATTCAGAGCCACGACATCCGTGCGATGAATGTCACCCTGGTGGCAATACACTCAAGGCAAAGCCAGTATTATAACCTTCCGCGGCACGATTACAATTCCTGTCTGATTTGCTCGGTAAACAATCAGGGATGCTCTTTTGTACAAGAGGCCCTCTAGCATCAGATGGATCTTGGGTGGATCCAGGACTACCATGATAAAAATCTTTATCAGATCAACATGATTCAAATCTTCGATATTCGCTTGATGAATACCAGCTTGGTAGAATTACACGCTAAGCAAGTCTAGCTCGGTTTTCTAACTTCGTATAATTATCAGAATTGTAAAGGATGTTGTGAGAGTGACCAAGGATGTGCTCTCGGTCAAAGAACTTTGCAACACTTGTTAAATCACTGGTGGCTTCCGATCTATCTGGACGAAGACACGCAACAAGTCAGTGTGGTTAATGGGAACCCTATTAGGCATCAAAGTCAGGATGCTCGATCAATGGAAACAGATCTAGTGAGGTTACACTATATTCAAAGCGGACGTGGCCAGGTGCCACAACATAACTATGAACGCTGTAGAATTTGCTCAGAAAATAGCCAAGGATGTTACCTCGTGCGAGCAGTCCTTCAAGGTCAGTTGGACCGCAGAGAGATTCACCCATGTCCAGTTTCAGGGTCCATTAACTGGACGTCAGACTACTTCACTGATCAAATCAAAGATGTGGTTGTAATCTCTGATCCTGAGAGGACCAAAGATGTTTGTGCCATCATCCCTCTACTTGACGAATCAAAGGTTTTTAGCCAGAACTGATTGAAGATACTTACAACAGTCAGAAAAATCAGAAGGCTCCTGTAGTTATCTATCTGTCGGGACCATTACCGTATATATCAGCTAAGGCGATCCCTTACAAATATAGTGCAACAATAGTTGAGAATGGAAAAGAAGTTCCATTACCCTCCGTCGTGAATATTGCAGATATCAGTCGAGTAACACGGAGCGGTCGAATCTTTAACCGAGGAGTTGGAGAACCTAGTAAAGAAAAAGAACCTCAGACAGAAGTTCCTAATCAACCAGTCAGTCAATCTGATGACCCCGACCTTTCAAAGAACAATGATGAGATGCTGAAGCTCATTCAAAAGAGTGAATACAACATTGTTGATCAACTGTTACAAACCATTTCAAAGATCTCTGTGCTATCACTTTCACTCAGTTTCGAAGCCCACAAGGAGGCTCTACAGAAAGTCTTAGAGCGGGCCTTTATGGAACAGGATGTGTCAATACGACAGTTTGATAGCATCGTCTCTAACATCACTTCCTGCAACAACTTAGGGTTCAGTGATGGAGAATTTCCAGAGGAAGGCAAAAGTCACAACATGGCTCTCAATATCACAGTCAAGTGCCAGGATGATGCTTTAGCCAGCGTACTGGTAGACACAGGATCGGCCATCAATGTTATGCCGAAGTCCACTTTAATGCGACTATCATTTAAAGGATCCCCGATGAGGGGCAATGAGGTCATCATCAAAGCCTTTGATGGATTTCAAAAAGCAGTTATCGGTGAAGTCAACCTTCCCATAACTATCGGTCGTCACACTTTCGTAATCACTTTCCAGGTCATGGACGTCCGGGCAGCGTACAACTGTTTATTAGGAAGACCTTGGATACACCAGGCTGGGGCAGTCACTTCGACGTTGCACCAGAAACTGAAGTTCATCAAGAACGATCAACTCGTCACGGTCTGTGGAGAACAAGCCTTGATCGTGAGTAAACTGTCATTATCTACTTGTATAGAACCCGAGGAGGTTGTTGGGACTCAGTTCCAAGCACTGTCGGTGAGCAATGAGAATCAATCAGAGAAAGGAACCTCTATTTCCTCATATAGAGATGCTCTCGAAGTGATCAAAAGTAACAATGCCAAGGGATGGGGACAACTTATCATTCCTACTGATAATAAAACAAAGAAGGGTCTTGGTTTCTCTGCAACCTGTACCCAGACTACTACCAGCAATGAAAATCTTCATCTCATTCTGGATTTCTTCCACAGTGGAGGTTTCCTTCACCCAGTGCCTCAAGCAATCCATACCATCAACGAGGGACATCCCTCCGATACGGATGAAGAGTGGAAGTCCTATCTTAACGAGGACAGCTATATGTCTCAGGAGGAGGTGCCTATGCCATTTTGCTATCCCGCACAAAGTCCGAGATTTATACCCTGGTCAGACGTCAAAATGATATACGAAGATTATGATCCGGAAGGATGTCGTGCTCCACCAAACTCATTTGAGGAAGACACTCTGATGAAAGACAACTTTGACCACAAATATTATGGCCCGATGGATGGCCTGCCTATTTGGCAGTAGTATCCAGAAGACTTGGGACAAGAAAATCAGCCGAACCATGAAAATCAGCTGAGCATCATTGAAAAGAATACCTGCGTCCCCACCATCTCATGGGATCAGCACTTAGGGCATTCAGAAAATATCCAGCACGACGATGAATTTGCAAAACTTGCAGGACTAGAATTCATCAACTACGCTTTTCCCGAGGTCAACGTCATCGAAAGGGATGTCTCCTCTAGTTCCACAGAAGTGTGGGACACCCTGGGACAACTAAGCAGAAGGTTCGGTTACTTCGTCAAATACACCGCTCCTGAAAGCTCTCGTATCAGGCTTGAAGACATCCAACCAACTGGATGGGGAGATTTACCTGAGAGCACAAATACAATGCAAGATGCAACAGAAGAATCCTCCTTCGACAACTCTGCCTGGGAAATAGATTCCAACGATCCTGCTCCACAAGAAATCAACATTATTTCTGAAGATAAATCAAGAAAGAAGGTGCCAGACTTTCTGATCCACAGAGGAGTTTGCCACCAACGGGTTGCTGTCGATGTTCCGAAGATTGTTCATAAGTCAAAGTAATTGCCATCTTTAACCTTTCACCCTGCCCAGGTGAAACAGATGTTTTGATAGGGCTCACTTTTTGTAAATATCCCTCTTTGCTTTGCCCAGAGCGACAGAGTTTTGTTTTATAGGGATGTAGTTTCAAGAATCGACTCGTTCATAAATAAAATAATGTCGTTCTGTAATTTCCGCATTTATTGCTGTTTTCTCTTTTTGCTTTTTCAGAAAATGGTAATCCTAAAAAACAATTCAATAATAAAAACAAGCAGTTTTCAGAAAAATAACTGCACACACTCTTGCATTCTCTCTATCTCTTCTAAAAAATAATCATCACGTCATGCAGATTGCTTGTTTTAAACCCCATTGAAACATACGATCCAATGCCTTCTCCCAACTCTGAATTTCCGGTATTTGGGGCTGAAGAAGAAGTTGACGACGAAATTTCAGAAGAGATCTCCCGTTTACTCAGACAGGAGGAAAGGTCCAATGAACCTCACAAAGAGCCGTTGGAAACAGTAAACTTGGGTTCAGAAAAAGAGAGAAAAGAAATCAGGATTGGGGCACTACTTAGTCCAACTGCCAAAGAGAGTTTAATAAAGCTTCTCAAAGAGTTTCCCGATGTATTCGCTTGGTCCTATCAGGACATGCCAGGGTTGGATACCAACATCGTGGAGCATCATTTACCGTTAAGATCAGAATGTCCGCCGGTGAAACAAAGGTTGAGACGGACTCAACCGGACATGGCCATCAAAATCAAAGAGGAGGTACAAAAACAAATTGATGCGGGTTTCCTCGCCACATCAGAGTATCCTCAATATTTAGCCAACATCGTACCAGTTCCAAAAAAGGACAGAAAAGTCAGAATGTGTGTAGATTACAGAGATCTAAACAAGGCTAGTCCAAAGGACGACTTTCCTTTACCACACATTGACATGCTGGTAGACCGTACAACAAAGTTCAAAGTTTTCTCCTTCATGGATGGATTCTCGGGCTATAATCAAATCAAAATGGCGCCGAATGACATGGAGAAAACTTCATTTATTACCCCATGAGGTACTTTTTGTTACAAGGTAATGCCGTTTGGTATGAAGAACACCGGGGCAACCTATCAAAGGGCCATGACAACTCTTTTTCATGACATGATACACAAAGAAATCGAGGTATATGTCGATGATATGATTGCCAAATCTAAGACAGAAGGGAGCATGTGACCCACCTGTCAATGCTATTTGAGCGGTTGAGAAAGTATAAACTCTGTTTGAATCCCAATAAATGCACCTTCGGTGTCTGTTCAAGGAAACTTTTAGGGTTCATCGTCAGCCAGAAAGGAATTGAGGTTGATCTTGACAAGGTCAAGGCCATTCGAGAAATGCCTTCTCCGAAAACTGAAAAACAAGTAAGAGGATTCCTGGGATGTTTGAACTGCATTTTTAGATTCATATTCCTTATGACCGCGACATGTTCACCGATCTTCAAATTACTCAAAAAGAACCAGGACTGCATTTGGACAGAAGATTGCCAAATTGCCTTCAACAATATTAAGGAATACTTGTTGAATCCGCCGATTCTGTTACCTCCAGCGGAAGGAAGACCACTGATCATCTATTTAACAGTCTTGGAAGACTCCATGGGCTGTGTAGTTGGCCAACAAGACAAAACAAAAAGGAAAGAGTCTGCCATATACTATTTGAGCAAGAAATTCACCGACTACGAAACTCGGTATACTATGCTTGAGAAAACTTGTTGCGCTCTGGCTTGGGCAGCCAAACGTCTTCGCTAGTACATGATTTGTCACATTACTTGGTTAATCTCAGAAATGGATCCTATCAAGTATGTCTTTGAAAAGCCTGCTCTAACGGGAAGGATTGCTAGTTGGAAGATGTTGTTATCAGAATACGACATAGAGTACCACGCTCAGAAAGCCGTTAAAGAAAGTATTTTAGCTGATCATTTGGCTCATCAACCGATTGACAATCAGGAATTAATCGCGTTTGACTTCCCAGACGAAGATGTCATGTATTTGAAAATGAAAGATTGCGATGAACCGCTACCCTGTGAAGGGCCAGAAGTAGGTTCCCAATGGGGACTAATCTTTGACGGAGCTGTCAATCATTATGGAAACGGAATTGGGGCAATCATCATAACCCCACAAGGTACCCATATTCCTTTCACCGCCCGACTGACATTCAAGTGCATAAACAACGAGGCCGAATAAGAAGCTTGTATCATGGGTCTTGAAGAAGCGATCGACTTAAGGATCAAGAACTTGGATGTATATGACGACTCAGCCCTGGTTATCAATCAGATCAAAGGAGATTGGAACACATTCCAATCAGGACTGATTCCTTACAAAGATTATGCAAGAAGGTTGTTACCCTTCTTCAACAAAATCGAGTTTCATCACATCCCTCGTGATGAGAATCACATGGCTGATGCATTAGCCACTCTCTCTTCCATGATTAGTGTAGGTCAATGGAGCGACCTACCTAAGATCGACATAATGCGCCTTGAACGGCCCGCTTACATCTTCACAATTGAAGCAGTCATAGACGACAAACCTTGGTATCACGATATCAAATGCTTCCTTCAGAAACAAGAGTACCCACCTGGGGCACTAAGGAAAGATAGAAAAACCCTCAGAAGGCTGGCAGGCAGTTTCTTCCTGAGCGGTGACACACTCTATAAGAGAAATTTCGACATGGTCTTGCTCCGATGCATAGATAGACCAGAAGCAGAAATGCTGATAAAGAAATTCACGAAGGATCCTTTGGCACTCATGCCAAGAGACACACAATGGCGAAAAAATTCTAAGAGCAGGGTACTATTGGGTGACAATGGAATCCGATTGCTATAAGTACATGAGGAGGTGTCACAAGTGTCGATATACTCCGACAAAATCCATGTACCGCCAACACATCTCAAAATTCTCTCTTCCCCGTGGCCTTATTCTATATGGGTGTAGCGAGCGAAACTGGACGTGTTTCTTAAGCACTGCCGCTCTTTTTGGGTTACTACAGGTCGATTCATTTTTTTTCCTATTGTGAGCTGATTAAGGAAGGGAAATAGATGTCTCCAATTAACCCTGCTTGCATACTGAGTTTGAACAGCGGTCTGTTAGGTTACGGATGCGATATGGAAGTGGGGCCTCTTTCTTCTTTCTTTGGGACTGGGATAACGGGAATGTTTATGGGTAGGACGCTAGGACTGATATTTTCCGATTGAGATGTGAAGGTATGGGATTTTGGGTTTTGGATTAGTGTGCTCGCTAAGATTTTTCTTTCAATCTTATGCCTACGTATTCCCGTTTACCGAAACAGAGAAATCAGAGCGATCGTAGTTCCTCCTATTCTATGGGAGGAAATGGTGTTTTGGTGTCTTGTTCAAAGCCCAAGACATGAAGCTAAAGGGGGTTTGTATCTTGTTCAAAGCCCAAGATGTGAAGCTGAAGGGTCTATTTGTATCTGTTCGAAGCCCAAGATGTGAAGCTAAAAGGGTGTTGACTTTAGAGAGAATTTGTCATCTCTAAAGAGGGGTTTGTTTGTCACAACTGTTGGGTGACTGGTTTATAAAGGAGGATTACTTTAACCAGGATATGTGAATCCAACAATGCCATAATTTCCTTTATAAGGGTTTTTGACCTGAAGGAGAAGACTTTAACTCAGTGTAGAGCAATGCCATCTTTCCTTAGGAATTTCTCATGCTAAAAGAGGGACAGTGGCATGGATGTAGATGATCCAGAGGCTTACCGCTTACAGCAATTAGATGAAGGGAAAGGAGTTATTGATGTTTGTATACTATGAATGAGGTATAACTTTGATGCTAAAAGGTTGTTTGGTTCAACCGGGGTTTCCTTATACAAAGCCTAAGAGGAGGCTATCGACCCAACAAGAGGGTGATTCTTGTGTGTCTCGTACGAAGCCCGAGAGAGAGGCTAAAAGGGTTGACTCTACAGGAGAATCTTTTATATGTGTCTTGTACGAAGCCCAAGACGGAGGCTAAAAGGGTTTGACTCAACAAGAGGGTCTTTTATACTCAACAAGAGAGTGTTTTGTATCTCGTATAAAGCCCGAGATGAAGGCTAAAAGGTTTGACTCAATAAGAGAGTCTTTTATACTCAACAAGAGAGTGTTTTTGTATCTTGTACAAAGCCTGAGATGAAGGATAAAAGGTTGACTCAACAAGAGAGTCTTTTATACACAACAAGAGAGTGTTTTTGTATCTCGTACAAAACCCGAGATGAAGGCTAAAAGGTTGACTCAACAAGAGAGGCTTTTATACTCAACAAGAGAGTGTTTTTGTATCTCATACAAAGCCCGAGATGAAGGGTAAAAGGTTGACTCAACAAGAGAGTCCGAAAAGGTTAACTCCGCTGGGGAGAATCATTGTACAAAGCCCAAGAGGAGGCCAGGGTTACTGTTTCAGTCGAGTGACAGGTCCAGTATGCTGATTTAAATAGAAAATCAGTTCTTATATGAGCACTGTTTGCACTCAGGGATTTGATTCGAGGATCAGGTTTATCTCCCGTTCTTTAAGGAAATGGGAAATCCAAAGGGTATTGAGACTGTCCGAGTCTACGGGTTTCATCTCCTAGTTTTTGAAAGGAGCTTGAGAATGTCTTTGAGACTCAAGGGAATTAGACTGTCCAAGTCTTGAGTTTCATCTTTTGTACTACGTTTAAGAAACAACAGTAGCAAGATCTAGACTTTTTGAAAGACTGTTCTATTAAGATGACTAATTTATGTTCCTATACCTCTAGGAGGTCGTCGGGACAATTTGTACGAAGCCCAAGAGGAGGCTGGAAACTTTTAAGAAGCCGAGGGACAATTTGTACGAAGCCCAATAGGAGGCTATCATTCCCGGATGAAGAAGTCATTTATACGAAGCCTAAGAGGAGGCTGTGAATACTTCTAAGAAGCCAACGGGTCCTTGTACAACGCCCAAGAGGAGGCGAGGATGCTTTTAAGAAGCCTGTGGGTCCCCAAACCCCGATAAATTCAAGACATGCTATTCACAGAGAATAGATCAAGCCAGGAAAGTTCGAGAATTTGGAAGAAACTCAAGAGATGCCATTCACGGAGAAAAGATCATCTCTGGGGAATATAGTTTCTTTGATGATTTCTAAAGGTGACAGTCTGTGAAAGGGTTCACCGAGAATGCTGCCTTTTACGTCTCCATATTGTTTAACCCCAAGAGGAGGGAAGACTGTATCTGGTAATCCTACGGGGATCTAGTTTTGTCTACTTCTAAGAATGATCAACGGGCTTAATGCTAGACGTAGTTGCCGGGGAAACTCTAAATATCTATACTATTATTACACCATTGATATGAGTTTATGAAAGAAGACTTACAGCGAAACAGCCCCACAATACAGTTATATGTATATGAAAGCGGTAAATGAAAGCGTATAAACACTTACTCGGTTATAGAGCTTCCATGCTGTTTAGTTAATTGTTCAACAAAGAAAGCTTTGATAACAATATTACATACAAAATCAAAGGAGAAAGTATTTTGAAAAGATGTTGGGGCTTACAGCTCAAGGAGAGGCCCAAGGTTTTATCAGTGGTCGCACTGTGAGTTTGAATTTGTACAGGGACTTATACAAGTGACTGAGGCCCAAGAAAGGTTTTCTGTACAAAGGGATGAGTCTAACACTCTCTCAAGAGGCCCAAAGAGTTTTGAAAAAGAATGGGGCTTATAACACGAGGGTAGGCCCAGATGTTTTTTGTTTTGAAATGGCGATCGCGCCGAGATTTTCCTCCTCCTCAGCTTCCAACACCTGACGAGTACTGATCCACCAGTCGTCAGCCTCTTCATGTAACATATGAGTGCCTAACCTCACCTTATCATCATCGTCACAATCCATTACCCTGAAAATCCTCTCATTCTCTTTCAACCACAACTGTGCACCATCCGGATCATGTTTCCCTTTAAAAACCGGCAGCTTATTCTTTCTGAACTCATCATTTCCTGCAGCATTCGGTGCACCCTGCACAGCTCGTGCCATAGCTTGCATCGCAGCAGCCAAAGCAGCATCATTACGACCAGCCATATTCTGTTCGTCCAAATACAGAGACTATGGTTAAACAAACAACTCACCAGAACACAACTGCCGCATAACGACAACTTGCCCAAAACGACAGACACAACAGACACAACGGACACAACAAACTCAACTGACACGGACTGGCTCTGATACCACTTAATCTGACGCCCCCAATCTATAACCCCAACAATTAAAGCAGTAAAAGAAAATTCAAAATTTCGTCAGAGTATATCTAAAAACACGGCATAGACGGGAGAATCACATCAATTTAAAGCAGTAAAACATAACATACAACACCTGCTCATAAAGATATGCAACAGTGGGGTAGCAATCAACAGAGGAAACTCAGTTCCTTACACCCACTTTTCAGAAATTAGAATAAAAGCGGAAAATCTAAAATCTGAATAACATATATATACATAGATCATATAAACAGTATGTCTGTACAACATACATCCATACATATATGTACAATTCCAAAATATATCATCACATATACAAAATAATCACAAACGGCCACCCTAGCTACCCGGTGTCAAATATCAGAGCCGACCGACAAAAGAATGAAGACGCAATGCTTCACAAAAAGAATACCTCCAGCAACTCTAATCTGCAATGCCTCATAGAGCATTATAAAACAGCAGAAGGGTGAGAAAAACAACCATAATATACTTACATAAAATTATATATATTAGCACAAAAATACTCAATTAAACATATTCTTACCACAAATGCACCACAATCAAATACAACACAAAACCGTACCATTCTCGAGTATCAAATACCACTACACATCATTCATACACAATACACTTACACATATTCCATCTCATCAATCACATTCTCAATTCCATGCACAATTAATTCATGATTTATGCAAATGCACAGAGACCGACACAACGACTCTATGCACATGCTATGCGGTACCGACTCCAAGTATTTCTCATCACCAGTTCACTCAGGAACTATTGGAACCATCGCTCGCTACATCACTGTAACTCCCCGTCGGGCATACGATGTCCCCCGTCGCTCACACCCCGCATGGGCACACGACGTTTATGGATCGCTCACACCCCGCATAGGCACACGACCCGATCGCTCACACCCCACAAGGGCACACGATCGTCTATAACCATCGCTCACACCTCTTATGTTTAAGGCACACGATCCATCATATCGCTCACACCTCTTATTTTTAAGGCACACGACGTTATAGCAGATTCCCTCTGGAATCAATCCGTCACTCAGGACGTTACCAAAATGCATTTCATGATGCTTGGCATACAATGACTCATGACATTTAGTATGCACACATATATGCAATCATCACACTTATCATAACTCATGTTTGCAATTTAATCCCAAAACAATACATTTTTGTACCATACAACAGCACGCAATCATATGCACACATATATACAATCATACCATATCCATATTAACAACACATTGCATAAAACACACCAATTGCACACAATCATAACCACAAAAGTCGACAAAACGACCCTATTCCGATTTTTCGACAAAATAAAATCGGCTAATAAATTCCTAACACCATTTTAATAAGAAAGAGCATTTTTGTAGCTTCCCAACGCTTCGAACGGCGACCAAAACGGACTTACGGTTTGAAAATTATGAAGAAAACAAAACAGAAAATATGCCACGTTCGCTCCAGTGTTCGCTAGGCGAACCCTAGCGAACCGAGGCAGTGGAAAACAGGTAAAAAGTTCGCTAAGCGAGCCTTCGAGCGAACATTCGCCTTCCGCTCGCCCCGGGGTTCGCTAGGCGAACCCTCGACCAAACCTTCGCTTTCGCATTCGCCAGGTTCGCTAGGCGAACAAAGCAGAATTTTGAAATTCGCAGCTGTGCGAACCTAGAAACATTTGGGTCCAAAAACCCAATTCTTCACCCAAAACACTTCCAAACAGCACAACCAAGCATAATCAATGATCATATGCATAATACGATTACACTACGCCATTTATATCGATTTTCAACCGCAAAAACATCGATTTCTCACAATCCGACCTAAAATCAAAAGCTATAAAACACCACCAAAACACACACACACACATACATAACCATACACAAGTATAATATAATCGAGTTTCGCACCCTTACCCGATTAAATCGATTCTAGAAGTTGTTTTCCTTGATTTTCCAAACTTTCTTACTATTTCTCTTCTTCTTCTCTTTTCTCCTCTTTTTCTTTCTTCTCCTTTCCTTTCTCTCTATTTTCTCTCTTTCCAATTCTATCTTACTAACTTAATGAAAAATATTATAAAATGACCAAAATACCCCCACACTCAAATATCTCGCAAACGATCCCAAAACCCGATAAAATACCACAACAATGAAAAATGATATATTTTCACATAAAAGTCGAAAATAAAATAATATAATAATAAAATAATAAAAAACGACTCAATTAAATAAAAATACAGAAACTGGGGCGTTACAACTCTCCCCGACTTAGAAATTTTCGTCCTCGAAAATATTACCTGAGACGAACAGCTCTGGATACGACTCCTGCATCCGACTTTCCAACTCCCACGTCAAATTGCCCTCAGCAGCGCCTCCCCACGCCACTTTCACAAGTGCAATATTTTTGCCCCTCAACCGCTTCACCTCGCGATCCAAAATCCTAACTGGTAATGCCTCAATCGTAAGGTTCTCCCTTACCTCTACTTCATCCATCGGAATCACATGTGACGGATCCGGAACATACTTCCGAAGCTGTGAAACATGAAACACATCATGCAAATTCGACAGATTCGGCGGTAACGCCACCCGATACGCCACAGCACCAACTCTCGCAGATATCTGGTAAGGACCAATAAATCGAGAAGTAAGCTTCTTAGATTTCAATGCACGACCAACACCCGTTACCGGCGTAACTCTAAAAAATACATGGTCACCCTCTTGAAACTCAAGATCCTTCCGTCTCCGATCATGATAAATCTTTTGTCTACTCTGAGAAGCCTTCATTTTCTCACGAATAAACTTTACCTTTTCTGTCATCTGTTGTACCAACTCCGGTCCAACCACTGAACTTTCACCCGTTTCGTGCCAACACAACGGTGTTCGACATCTCCGTCCATATAAAGCCTCAAAAGGTGCCATTCCAATACTAGAATGGAAACTATTATTATACGTGAATTAAATCAATGCAAGATAACTATTCCACGCACCACCTTGTTCAAGAACACAAGCCCTCAACAAATCTTCCAACGACTGAATCGTTCTCTCGGTCTGACCATCCGTCTGCGGATGATAAGCCGAACTCAACCTCAATCTAGAACCTAATGCCTTCTGTAAACTTTCCCAAAGTCTCGAAGTAAACCTAGGATCTCGATCAGAAACAATGCTCAACGGAACACCATGCAATTTCACAATCACACTGATATAAATCTCAGCTAACCTCTCCAAAGAAAAACTGATGTCAATCGGAATGAAATGCGCCGATTTAGTCAGTCTGTCCACAATCACCCAAATAGCATTATGTCCCCGCTGAGTATTTGGCAACCCTGTCACAAAATCCATAGAAATGCTATCCCATTTCCACTCAGGAATATCCAACGGTTGCAACAAACCACTAGGCCTCAGATGTTCCACCTTCGATTTCTGACAAGTCAAACATGCATACACAAACTGAGCCACATCTCTTTTCAAACCAGACCACCAGAAAATCTTCTTCAAATCTTGGTACATCTTATTCGCTCCCGGATGAATACTCAAATTACTCCGGTGTCCTTCCTCCAAAATCATTCTTTTCAATTCTGCATCATCAGGAATGCAAATTCTACCTCGGAATCTCAAAACACCATTATCATCCACTTTAAAATCCTCATTCACACTTTTCTCTCCCACCGTCATCAAGTCCACAAATTTCACATCTAACTTTTGTTTCTCACTAACCTTCAACAAAAATTCATTAGTAACTTTCAACATTCCAAGCCTCACACTAACCGACGTCACTTCACAAACTAAACTCAATTCTCTAAACGATTCCAAAAGTTCCCACTCTTTCACCATCAATGTGGACATATGCAATGATTTACGGCTCAATGCATCTGCTACCACATTAGCTTTACCAGGATGGTAATTCAAGCCAAAGTCGTAGTCTTTCAAGAATTCCAACCATCTCCGTTGTCTCATGTTCAACTCTTTCTGGTCAAACAAATATTTCAAGCTTTTATGATCACTAAAAACTTCGAACCTTGCACCGTAGAGATAATGCCTCCAAATCTTCACCACAAAAACCACCGCCGCTAATTCCAGATCATGAGTAGGATAATTTTTCTCATGAACTCTTAATTGCCTTGAAGCATAAGCCACAACCTTACCTTCCTGCATCAGCACACCACCCAAACCAATTAAAGACGCATCACAATATACCACAAATGGTTCATTAGGATTCGGTAAAATCAGAATCGGAGCTGTCGTCAATCTTCTCTTCAGCTCACTAAAACTTTCTTCACATTGAATATCCCAAATGAACATTTTGCCTTTACAAGTCAACTGCGTCAAAGGAAGAGCTAACTTAGAAAAACCTTCAATGAACCTCCGGTAATAACCAGCCAAACCCAAAAAGCTTCGAATTTCAGTAACGGATCTAGGAGCCTCCCATTGTAGAACTGCTTCTACTTTAGATGGATCCACAGCAATACCATTACCTAAAATTACGTGCCCAAGAAAACTCACCTCCGATAACCAGAATTCACACTTGGACAATTTGGCAAAAAGCTTCCTTTCCTTCAAAACCTGCAAAACAATACGCAAATGCTCTGCATGCTCCTCACGAGACTTAGAATAAATTAAAATGTCATCAATAAACACCACGACAAAACGATCCAAATGCTCGTGGAAAATACGATTCATGTATTCCATAAACACACCAGGCGCGTTAGAAACCCCGAACGGCATCACAGAATATTCATAATGACCATAACGTGTCCTAAAGGCTGTCTTCTGAATATCTTCTTCTTTCCCTCTTATCTGATGATACCCCGATCTCAAATCAATCTTACTAAACACACAAGCACCAACCAACTGATCCATCAAATCATCAATCCTTGGAAGCGGATACTTATTCTTAATCGTCACTTTATTCAACTGGCGATAATCAATACATAATCGCATACTCCCATCTTTCTTTTTCACCAACAAAACTGGAGCACCCCAAGGAGAAACACTTGGTCTCACAAACCTCTTTTCCAATAATTCATTCAACTGCTTTTTCAACTCAACCAACTCAGATGCCGACATTCGATAAGGTGCCATAGATACAGGTCTAGTACCAGGAACTAGATCTATAGAAAATTCCACCTCTCTCTCTGGCGGTACATCTAAAATATCCTCAGGAAACACTTCAGGAAAATCACACACAACAGGAAACACATCAAGTGAAACTTGACTATCCACCGTCAATGATGCAAACAAACCAAACAACTGAGCTTCATCTGCCAAAAGTTTCTTCAACTCTTTGGTAGATAAGAAACTCGAGTCTTCGTCTTCCTCAAGAGAAGGAAACCTTACTAGCTTATGATAACAATCAATGTGAACCCGATTGAATTGCAGCCAATTCATTCCCAAAACCACATCTAAACCTTCCAACGGTAAACACACCAAATCCATCACAAAGTCTTTACCATAAATGGTCAAAGGACAACTTAGACAAACCAAAGAAGTAGTTACTGACCCCATTGATGGAGTATCAATAACCATCTCAAAACCCATCACAGACAACACAAGATTCAAACGCTTCGCGCACTCAGACGAAATAAACGAATGAGTCGCTCCAGTATCAATAATAGCAATTAAAGGCGTATTATTAATAAAGCAAGTACCTCTGATTAGACGGTCTGCACTTGAAGTCTGAGTTCCTGCCAATGAAAACACTTTCCCACTAGTCGGAGCTTTCTTCTGTTTCGGGCACTTTGCACTAATATGTCCCACTTCACCACAATTAAAACACTTCAACACATTCTTCCTTTTACAATCAGCTAAGACATGTCCAACTCCTCCACAGTTAGAACACTTTCTCATATCTTTCCTGCATTCAGACTGACGATGACCCAATTCGCCACAATTATAACATCTCAAAGAATTAGGCATACTTCCTCCACCTGACCTGCGATCAAAAGTACCCCTTTGTTTACCTTTATCAGCTGGTGTCACATACGGACCACCACGGAACTGTTGCTTCCCTTTCCTGTCACTTACACTTTTATAGTGAGCAGAACGGGCTTTACTATCTTCATCATAAATCCTACAGCATTCCACCAAATCAGCAAACCTCCTGATCCTTTGATAACCGATAGCCTGCTTAATCTCAGGACGCAATCCGCTTTCATACTTCACACACTTAGAAAATTCAGCAGTTGCATCCGCATAATGAGGATAAAACTGCACAAGTTCCACAAACTTAGCAGTATAGTCAACAACAGACATATTACCTTGTTTTAGTTCCAAAAACTCAATCTCCTTCTTTCCTCGGACATCCTCCGGAAAATACTTCCTTAGAAACTCTCGGCTAAACACTTCCCAAGTAATTTCTTCTTCCTCCTCCTCAGCTTCCAACACCTGACGAGTACTGATCCACCAGTCGTCAGCCTCTTCATGTAACATATGAGTGCCTAACCTCACCTTATCATCATCGTCACAATCCATTACCCTGAAAATCCTCTCAATCTCTTTCAACCACAACTGTGCACCATCCGGATCATGTTTCCCTTTAAAAACCGGCGGCTTATTCTTTCTGAACTCATCATTTCCTGCAGCATTCGGTGCACCCTGCACAGCTCGTGCCATAGCTTGCATCGCAGCAGCCAAAGCAGCATCATTACGACCAACCATATTCTGTTCGTCCAAATACAGAGACTATGGTTAAACAAACAACTCACCAGAACACAACTGCCGCACAACGACAACTCGCCCAAAACGACAGACACAACAGACACAACGGACACAACAAACTCAACTGACACGGACTGGCTCTGATACCACTTAATCTGACGCCCCCAATCTATAACCCCAACAATTAAAGCAGTAAAAGAAAATTCAAAATTTCGTCAGAGTATATCTAAAAACACGGCATAGACGGGAGAATCACATCAATTTAAAGCAGTAAAACATAACATACAACACCAGCTCATAAAGATATGCAACAGTGGGGTAGCAATCAACAGAGGAAACTCAGTTCCTTACACCCACTTTTCAGAAATTAGAATAAAAGCGGAAAATCTAAAATCTGAATAACATATATATACATAGATCATATAAACAGTATGTCTGTACAACATACATCCATACATATATGTACAATTCCAAAATATATCATCACATATACAAAATAATCACAAACGGCCACCCTAGCTACCCGGTGTCAAATATCAGAGCCGACCGACAAAAGAATGAAGACGCAATGCTTCACAAAAAGAATACCTCCAGCAACTCTAATCTGCAATGCCTCATAGAGCATTATAAAACAGCAGAAGGGTGAGAAAAACAACCATAATATACTTACATAAAATTATATATATTAGCACAAAAATACTCAATTAAACATATTCTTACCACAAATGCACCACAATCAAATACAACACAAAATCGTACCATTCTCGAGTATCAAATACCACTACACATCATTCATACACAATACACTTACACATATTCCATCTCATCAATCACATTCTCAATTCCATGCACAATTAATTCATGATTTATGCAAATGCACAGAGACCGACACAACGACTCTATGCACATGCTATGCGGTACCGACTCCAAGTATTTCTCATCACCAGTTCATTCAGGAACTATTGGAACCATCGCTCGCTACATCACTGTAACTCCCCGTCGGGCATACGATGTCCCCCGTCGCTCACACCCCGCATGGGCACACGACGTTTATGGATCGCTCACACCCCGCATGGGCACACGACCCGATCGCTCACACCCCACAAGGGCACACGATCGTCTATAACCATCGCTCACACCTCTTATGTTTAAGGCACATGATCCATCATATCGCTCACACCTCTTATTTTTAAGGCACACGACGTTATAGCAGATTCCCTCTGGAATCAATCCGTCACTCAGGACGTTACCAAAATGCATTTCATGATGCTTGGCATACAATGACTCATGACATTTAGTATGCACACATATATGCAATCATCACACTTATCATAACTCATGTTTGCAATTTAATCCCAAAACAATACATTTTTGTACCATACAACAGCACGCAATCATATGCACACATATATACAATCATACCATATCCATATTAACAGCACATTGCATAAAACACACCAATTGCACACAATCATAACCACAAAAGTCGACAAAACGACCCTATTCCGATTTTCCGACAAAATAAAATCGGCTAATAAATTCCTAACACCATTTTAATAAGAAAGAGCATTTTTGTAGCTTCCCAACGCTTCGAACGGCGACCAAAACGGACTTACGGTTTGAAAATTATGAAGAAAACAAAACAGAAAATATGCCACGTTCGCTCCAGTGTTCGCTAGGCGAACCCTAGCGAACCGAGGCAGTGGAAAACAGGTAAAAAGTTCGCTAAGCGAGCCTTCGAGCGAACATTCGCCTTCCGCTCGCCCCGGGGTTCGCTAGGCGAACCCTCGACCAAACCTTCGCTTTCGCATTCGCCAGGTTCGCTAGGCGAACAAAGCAGAATTTTGAAATTCGCAGCTGTGCGAACCTAGAAACATTTGGGTCCAAAAACCCAATTCTTCACCCAAAACACTTCCAAACAGCACAACCAAGCATAATCAATGATCATATGCATAATACGATTACACTACGCCATTTATATCGATTTTCAACCGCAAAAACATCGATTTCTCACAATCCGACATAAAATCAAAAGCTATAAAACACCACCAAAACACACACACACACATACATAACCATACACAAGTATAATATAATCGAGTTTCGCACCCTTACCCGATTAAATCGATTCTAGAAGTTGTTTTCCTTGATTTTCCAAACTTTCTTACTATTTCTCTTCTTCTTCTCTTTTCTCCTCTTTTTCTTTCTTCTCCTTTCCTTTCTCTCTATTTTCTCTCTTTCCAATTCTATCTTACTAACTTAATGAAAAATATTATAAAATGACCAAAATACCCCCACACTCAAATATCTCGCAAACGATCCCAAAACCCGATAAAATACCACAACAATGAAAAATGATATATTTTCACAAAAAAGCCGAAAATAAAATAATATAATAATAAAATAATAAAAAACGACTCAATTAAATAAAAATACAAAAACTGGGGCGTTACAAGGCCCACAATAGGTTATTTTACAAAAAGACTTGGGTCTTACACTCTATTAGAGGCCCAAAGTGTTTGAAAATGATTTGTGAGGGTTGAATTAATCAAAACCCTAATTTATTTCCAAAATGTATTTTAATTGAATAAAACTTCAATTAAAATGATCAAAATTGTTTAAACATGTGTGGGAACAAATTGTGATCTTGGATTAATGTTTCAAAAATCATGTTTTGACCTACAAAATGATTAGAAGTCATTAAAATTTACAAAATCAAGAGGGAAAAAATATTTTAAATGTCAAAAACAATTAAAATATTAATTCTTTGTAAAAATATCAATTATATGAAATAAATAATATTTTTTGGATTTTTTGGTAAAATAAAATATTTTAACATTTTTGTGAATTATTAAAAAAAGAATCAACTCAAAATTATTAAACCTCAGAGAGAAATTAATTTTTGAATCAATTAAATAAAAATCACAAAATTCAAATATTTGAATTTTCAAAAAAGGGCGCCAAGAACACCCAAGAACAAGCGCGTGTTCTGGGTTTTGCCCAGATTTGCATTTTCTCTCCAATCTCCCTCAATACTTGATTATACCATGCAAACCACCTATCAATCTGCTCGTTTCAACCTCACGATCATGTCTATGGTCTTTAATTTCATTTATTTTTAACATGGAATAAGAAATCAAGACAAAATCTCAAGAACCCTAAAATTTGCATGAAGGCTGAGAATTTTGATACACGATTCAAACAAAGCAATTAATTGAGGGGAAACATTCTATGCATGATTATGAACATTTGGCAAAAGTATTGTGCGAGGAAATATGCATAGATTAAGAGATGACCAAGTTTAGGCTTACTTGAAGGTCGTGACAGAGAGCAATTTGATTTTTGAGTTGGAGGTGTTACAGATGGGTTGTGATGATCTGAACAGCTTCAATGGATGTTGTGGAGTGTGTTGCAAGCTTTGGAACACTTTGGAAGTCTTTGGATCAAGCTGGAGCACTCCAACTGCATAATTGAAGCATAATGGCTAAGTTGATAGGTGATTTTGAGCTGGGGGTGTTACAGATGGTGTTTAAGCATTTGGACACCTCAAATACATCATATGTGATGTGTCTGGGCAATTGGAACGGATTGCTTATGGCTGCAACTCAAAACCCGATAGTGGTTGCTCAAAAACAAGAAAACTTAGCACTTAAGAGAGAATGAGAGAAAGCAGTGCTATAACTGGCTTTGGTGTGAGTTGAATGATCCATTGTAACCTCTATTTATAGGTGATCAACTCTTGTATTGGATGAATATTGAATGACTGCTGGATCAGATCACATTCTCATGGATTGGCTTGGAGGATTTCTTCTCATGCAAGGCAAACTAGCCCTTCTCAAGAGCAGGGCTATGTCTTGACCAAATTCACATTCTTCAGATTTTTTTATTGTTGTTTAATCAGAGAACTTGACTGAGTAGAGTGGCTACCTTGACAATGCACTATTCCACATTAATGCCCTTTGAATTCAAGGCAAAATGTGCCAAAATGCATGCACTTCAAGTTGGAAGATTCCTTGGCTTTTTGACTCAGCTTTATCAGTTGGATCAGTTGCATTATGATTGGTTTGAGTACAGGTGGCATAGTGATCCTTGGTCTTTGGCTCAAAATCGTGTGTGGCAAGCAAACATGCAAGCTGATTTTTCCAAAACAGCTTGCAGCAACATGACTTTGGGCATGGATTTCTCTTGGCTCGAGATGAATCAGTTCATGCTAGTGAGCTCTTTGGTTTCTTGGTAATATTTGCAACAACATTGATGTTTATCTTTGAAACTGATTCAGCTTGCATCTATGTGAAAAAATCCCACAAGTTTTGGTGTTTCAACACAAAATCTGCCTTGCCCAGAATTTTTCTAAGTGTTGGAAAATGATGGATTTTCATGTTTTAGTGATTTTGATCCAACCATAACTCAAAATCCATAATGAATTGGAATGACTTGTAGTTGACACTTTTGTAGAGGGCCATGAGGGATACAAATCCAGCTTTGGATGGGGAAAAATGGCTTTGTGATTTAGGAGTTATGATCCTCCAAAGTTGGTACCCTTGCCACTTTATTCTTTAACTTAGAAAATTTTCTAAGTTTTTATGGTTACCCCTTTTACAAGTTATCCAACTTTTCTTGATTTTTCTTGATGATTGATGATTCAAATCACACATTGACATCATTTTAGGGTTAAAAAACCATAAAAGTGAAAATCTCAAAATGTCAAAGTTTGACTTTTGTGCACAAATGACTTCTTATCAGATGAATTCCAAACTGTGAAATCCTTTAGGAAATCATGTCCTTGACCGAAATCAAACTTGATGGACATGTTCCATCGGTGTTATAGGGTATATTGATTCATGTCCTAGGGCTTGGGAGCATGTCCTGGTCAAAAGTCAAAGTTACAGTTGACTTTTCTCGCAAAACCCTAATTGTGGTACTGATGAAATTGAGACTTGCTGCTCAAGCTTCTTTAATTAATCCACTGTTGCAAATGGATCAATATAGTATATTAGAGACCCTCAAATCATGTCTTGAGGTCTTGGCTCATGATTTGTCCCAAAAGCCAACTTAGGGGTGAATTAGGTCAAGAAACCCTAATTCCTGATTTTTGATGAATGCATCCCCTGAGGCTAATTGACTTGATGATTGGGTTTATGATGTCCCTTGGAGCATCATAGGTTATGCTTTGAAGCAATGGCTCATGCCCATAGGAAAATTTCCATCTGGAGGCCCTGGTTGACCAAACCCTAATTTGGTGATACTGGCGATCTTGAGGCTTGATCCACATGGAAGGGAGCAGCCTTGTGCTTAATCCCTAAAGTGGGAGTCCTCTTGATCCCTTGTAGATATTTGAGAGGTCAGAAAAGTTGAAGATCATGTCATTTCTTGATTGATCCTTTGTCTAAGAACTCTAAGAGGGCTTGAAACCCTAATTCTGATTGTAGTAAGTGTTCACCTATCTTTGGGGAGACTGATGAGGCAAGATAGTTCATCCATATTATGATGATGATTTTCACAATGATGGGGAATCTTAGTGGTCAAAATTTGGGGTATGACAGATGCCCCTATTTAATCTTCTTGGACTTGAGGGTGCGAATGACGAAGGTGTTCGGGCATTCGGGGTGCAAGAGGATTAAATATCGGAATACCCGAAATTTTGATGGTGGTTATGAATGGTAGCTTACGCATTCATCTTCTTTTGCTAAGCAATGACGCTTAGAAAAGGTAAACTTCCCCTCGATCCTGGTTTCCAGCCAAGGAACTAGTCTTAGTTTCTGAAATAAACTTCCCCTCGATCCTGGTTTCCTACCAAGGAACTGGTCTTAGTTTCTGAAATAAACTTCCCCTCGTTCTTGGTTTCCTACCAAGGAACTGGTCTTAGTTTCTTTTGTCAATAAACTTTATTGACAAGGAATGCTATGTGTAGCGGTTTTCCTCAAACTTCTCGCCGAATTTTCCTGGGGAGATGCCATTTGATGGAAAAATTTATGATGCCAGACTTGCTGGGGAACCCAGTCGTCGGAGCTGTAGAGGTGTACAAACTTCTCTGTTGGAGATGCCATTTATTGACTCTATCTGGGGAAAGTGAGTTTCTTGAGAGACTGCTTCCGCTTGGAGTCTTACATCATACTTTTCTCGGGATCTTCCCATAGAAAAGCCATATGATGGGATCCAATTTTAAGGTGCCGATGACCTTTTCATCAGCGGGTTTTTGGAGAAAAACTGCTGTACCGCCGAATCTCTTGATTAAGAGGCTTTCTCTGGGGATTTTTCTTAATCCGGGAAAGCAAAAATATCATCTTCAATGGCGAAGAGTGACATCGGTTGAAGGTTCTCTGGTCTGCAGAGGTTCAAGTTATCAAAGTGGTCAAGGACCCAACTTCAATCCAGAAATAAACTGGAGGAGAGATTATTCAGATGCAGCATTTCCTGACGAGGAAAGAACTGACAACTCGATTGAGAGGACTGTTATCACTAGGGGATAAGACCGACTAGAGTGATAGTGATGCAATATGAAATGTGAATGCAAATCAATAATGCATGATGTATGTATGTATATGCTGACAAAACTGACGCGACATACAAACTAAAAGATGAACATGACTGGATACTCGGCCATCACGGGATGAAGAAGTCCGCTGGTTCAAGATAGTAATTCTGCCTTACTTAGGAGAAACGGTCCCTGTTGGGAACTATGTTGGTCGGGCTTAGGAGATGAGAACTCGGCCAAAGAGGTCAGACGGAGTATTCGCATCTGTCATAAATGATCCTTCATTCAGGCGCACTGGTTTAAAAGGAGTACTTTGATTCTGCACTTTGAGGCTCGGACACTTTTGGAGACCCAATCGATGTTCTTTCGATGTTCAACTGTCAAAAGAAATTGCCATCTTTATTAAAAGCAGAAAATTTTTACAAGTAAATTCATTTTTGTTTTATTTCAAGAACCGTTTATCATGTTAAAATGTCGTTCTGTAAAGCTAAAACAAATAAGAATTGAAAACAAAAGCACAAGGGCTCAAATTTTATTGATAGGATTAAAATAAGCCAAACGCATGATTCCATAGAGCATTTACAAAGTTAGAAAATGGTAATTTACAGGGAAAAGGGCTACGTTGAAACATAACGACCACTATCCTTCTACTAACTTTGAATTCTGGACATCCTGAGCTTCTGTCGAAGATGACCTTGACTGGAGTTTTCCTGACGGATAATGTAACTGCTGCTGAGGGACTTTCCCCTTTGTTGAACATAGTTACTTGCCATTATCCCTAACTTTTGCATGGATTGTACTTTGAGATTTCCAATCCACCGGGATGATTTTTGATCATGTCTCTAATTTTTGCCTGGACCGCCCTTTCGGGTTTTCAATCCACCGAGACATTTTTTTTAAGCGAAGTATTTATTGACTACATCAACATTTTTGGGGTAGGCAAATTCCTCTCCGTCCATGGTTGCAAGTCTCAAGGCGCCGCCTAAGAAAGCTTTCGTGACCACATAGGGGCCGTCATAATTCGGAGTCCACTTGCCCCGAGAATTAGTGAGAAATGATTGTATTTTCTTGAGCACAAGGTCTCCTTTCCTGAAGATGCGAGGTCGAACCTTTTTGTCAAATGCCTTCTTCATTCTTTGCTGATACAACTGACCATGGCATAGTGCCGTGATTCACTTCTCTTTGATAAAATTGAGTTCGTCATGTCTGCTTTGACACCATTCAGCTTCTGTAAGCTTAGCTTCCATCAATACCCTGATTGATGGGATCTCTACTTCGATGGGGAGCACTGCTTCCATGCCATATACTAGAGCGAAAGGGGTTGCCCCTGTTGAAGTGCGGACGGATGTGCGATAACCGTGAAGAGCAAAGGGTAGCATCTCGTGCCAATCTTTGTAGGTTACAACCATCTTTTGAACAATCCTCTTGATGTTCTTGTTAGCCGCTTCTACCGCTCCGTTCATCTTGGGTCGGTAGGGAGATGAGTTATGGTGTTCGACCTTGAATTCTGTGCATAACTCTTTCATCATCTTATTGTTCAAGTTAGATCCATTATTAGTAATGATCTGGCTCGGAACACCATAACGGCAGATGATATTGTTTTTGATAAATCGGACCACCACTTGTCGGGTTACATTGACGTATGACGCTGCTTCGACCCACTTGGTGAAGTATTCAATGGCTACCAGGATGAACCGATGTTCGTTTGTAGCTTTGGGCTCAATCATGCCGATCATGTCGATTCCCCATATGGAAAAAGGCCATGGGGAAGAAAGAACTTTGAGATGCGTTGGCGGTACATGAATTTTGTCGGAGTATATCTGACACTTGTGACACTTCCTCATGTACTTGTAGCAGTCGGATTCCATTGTCAACCAATAGTACCCTACTCTTAGAATTTTTCTCGCCATTGTGTGTCCGTTGGCATGAGTGCCAAAGGATCCTTCGTGAATTTCTTTTACCAGCATGTCTGCTTCTGGTCTGTCTACGCATCGGAGCAAGACCATGTCAAAATTCCGCTTATAAAGTGTATCACCGCTCAGAAAGAAACTGCCTACCAGTCTTCTGAGGGTTTTCCTGTCCTTCCTAAGTGCCCTTGGTGGGTACTCTTGTTTCTGAAGGAAGCATTTGATATCGTGATACCAAGGTTTGTCGTCTATGACTGCTTCGATCGTGAAGATGTAAGTGGGCCGTTCAAGGCGCATTATATCGTCTATGACTGCTTCCATTGACCTACACTAATCATGGAAGAGAGAGTGGCTAATGCATCAGCCATGTGATTCTCTTCAAGAGGGATGTGATGAAACTCGATTCTGTTGAAGAATGGTAACAACCTTATCGCGTAATCTTTGTAAGGAATCAGTCCTGATTGGTATGTGTTCCAATCTCCTTTGATCTGATTGACGACCAAAGCTGAGTCGGCATATACATCCAAGTTCTTGATCCTCAAATCAACCGCTTCTTCGAGACCCATGATACAAGCTTCGTATTCGGCCTCATTATTTGTACACTTGAACGTAAGTCTGGCAGTGAAAGGAATGTGGGTACCCTGAGGTGTTATGATGATTTCCCCAATCCCGTTTCCGTAATGATTAACTGCTCCGTCAAAGATAAGTCCCCACTGGGAACCTGGTTCTGGCTCTTCACTGGGTAGCGGTTCATCGCAATCTTTCATTTTCAGATACATGAAATCTTCGTCTGGGAAGTCAAACCCGATAGATTCTTGATCGTCAATCGGTTGATGAGCCAAATGATCGGCTAAAACACTTCCTTTTACGGCTTTTTGAGCATGGTACTCTATGTCATATTCTGACAGCAACATCTGCCAACGGGCGATTCTTCCCGTGAGAGTAGGTTTTTCAAAGACATACTTGATTGGATCCATCTCGGAGACCAACCAAGTAGTGTGATGAATCATGTACTGGCGCAGACGTTTGGCTGCCCAACCCAAAGCACAGCAAGTTTTCTTAAGCATCGTGTACCGAGTCTCGCAGTCGGTGAATTTCTTGCTTAAATAGTAGATGGCAGACTCCTTCCTTTTGGTTTTGTCTTGTTGGCCAAGTACACAGCCCATGGAGTTTTCCAAGACTGTTAAGTATATGATCAGTGGTCTTCCTTCCACTGGAGGTGATAGAATTGGTGGGTTCAACAGGTATTCCTTGATACTGTCGAAGGCGGTTTGACAATCTTCTGTCCAAACGCAGTCCTGGTTCTTTTTTAGTAGTTTGAAAATCGACGCACATGTCATGGTCATGAGGAATATAAATATGGAGATGTAGTTCAAACGTCCCAGGAATCCTCTGACTTGTTTTTCAGTTTTTGGAGAAGGCATTTCTTGAATGGCCTTGACCTTGTCACGATCAACCTCAATTCCTTTCTGGCTGACGATGAACCCTAAGAGTTTCCCTGAGCGGACACAAAAGGTGCACTTGTTGGGATTCAAGCAGAGTTTGTACTTTCTCAACCGCTCAAATAGTTTTGACAGGTGGGTCACATGCTCCTCTTCTGTTCTAGATTTTGCAATCATGTCATCAACATATACCTCGATTTCTTTGTGTATCATGTCATGAAAAAGAGTAGTCATGGCCCTTTGATAGGTGGCCCCGACATTCTTCAAACCGAACGGCATTACCTTGTAACAAAAGGTACCCCATGGGGTAAGGAACGAAGTTTTCTCCATGTCTTTCGGCGCCATTTTAATTTGGTTATAGCCTGAGAATCCATCCATGAAGGAGAAAACTTTGACCTTTGCTGTACTGTCTACTAGCATGTCAATGTGTGGTAAAGGAAATTCGTCCTTTGGACTAGCCTTGTTCAGGTCTCTGTAGTCGACACACATTTTGACCTTTCCGTCCTTTTTCGAAACAGGTACGATGTTAGCTAACCATTGAGGATATTCAGATGTAGCGAGGAAACCTGCGTCAATCTGTTTCTGTAACTCCTCTTTGATTTTGACGGCCATGTCTGGGTGAGTTCGTCTCAACCTCTGTTTTACTGGTGGACATTTCGATCTCAACGGTAAATGATGTTCCACGATGCTGGTATCTAACCCTGGCATGTCCTGATAGGACCAAGCAAACACATCGGGAAACCCTTTGAGAAGCTTTATCAAACTCTCTTTAGCAGTTGGATTGAGTAGTGCCCCAATCTTGATTTCTTTTTTCTCTTCTTCTGAACCCACGTTTATCGTTTCCAATGGCTCTTTGTGAGGTTCAATGGACCTTTCCTCTTGTCTGAGTAATCGAGAGATCTCTTCTAGAATTTCATTGTCAACTTCTTCTTCAGTCCCAAATACCGAGAACTTAAAGTTTGGAGAAGGCATCAGATCGTATGTTTCAACGGGGTTTAAAACAAGCAATCTGCATGACGTGATGATTCGTGTTTAGAAGAGATAGAGAAAATGCAAGAGTGTGTGCAGTGTATTTTTTTTACTGCTTGTTTTTATTTTTTGAATGTTTTTTAGGATTACCATTTTCTAAGAAAAGCAAAAAGAGAAAACGACAATAAATGCGGAAATTACAGAACGACGTTATTTTATTAATGAACAAGTCGATTCTTGAAACTACAGCCCTATTAAACAAAACTCTGTCGCTTTGGGCGAAGCAAAGAGGGAAATTTACAGAAAGTGAGCCCTATCAAAACATCTGTTTCACCTGGGCAGGGTGAAAGGCTAAAGATGGCAATTACTTTGACTTATGAACAGTCTTCGGAACATCGACAACAACCCATTAGCGGTGAACTCCTCGGTGAATCATAAATTATGGCACCTTCCTTGATTTGTCTTCAGAAATAACGCTGATTTTTGGTGGAGCAGGATCATTGGAATCTGTCTCCCAGGCAGAGTTGTCGTAGGAGGATTCCTCTGTTGCATTTTACATAACATTTGTGCTCTCAGGTAGATCTCCCTATCCAGTTACCTGGATGTCTTCGAGCCTGATACGAGAGCTTTCAAGAGCGGTGTACTTGACCATGAAGTCAAATTTTCCACTTGGTTGTCCCAGGGTGTCCCACACCTCTTTGTAACTGGAGGAGTCATCTCTCTCGATGACGTTGACCTCGGGAAAAACATAGTTGATGAATTCAAGTCCTGCAAACGTTGCGAATTCATCGTCATGTTGAGTAGTTTCTGAATGACCTGAGTGTTGATCCCATGACATGGTGGGGACGCAGACATTCTTTTCAATGATGCTCAGCTGATTTTCGTTGTTCGGCTGACTCTCTTGCCCCAAGTCTCCTGAGTAAGGCTGCCACATTGGCAGACCATCCACCGGGCCATAGTAGTTATCGTCAAAGCTGTCCTTCATCAGAGTGTTTTCCTCTAATGAGTTTGGTGGAGCACGGCATCCTTCCGGATCACACCCTCCGTATATCATTTCGACATCTAACCTGGGTATAAATCTCGGGCTCTGTACGGGATAACAAAATGGCGTAGGCACCTCTTCCTGAGACATATAACCGTCCTCGTTGAGGTAGGACTTCCATTCCACATCTGTGTCAGAGGGATCCTCCTCATTGATAGTGTGCACTTCTTGAGTCACTGGTTGAAGGAAACCTCCACCGTGGAAGAAATTTTGAATGGGATGAAGACTTTCATCGCTGGTAGCTGTCTGAGTACAGGTTGCAGAAAAACCAAGACCCTTCTTTGCTTTATTGTCAGTAGGAATGACAAGCTGTCCCCATCCTGTTGTATTGGTACTTTCGACCGCTTTGATAGCGTCTTTGTATGAGGAAATCGAGGTTCCTCCTTCGGATTAATCGCCTCTGTGTAGCGAAAGTGTTTGGAACTGAGTTCCAATTATCCCTTCCGGTTCCACATAAGTGGTTGATGATAAATGGCTTACGAGCAAAGCCTGTTCCCCACAGACCGTGACGAGCTGACCGTTCTGGACGAACTTTAGCTTTTGGTGGAGGGTCGAGGTGACCACCCCAGCCTGATGTATCCAAGGTCTTCCTAATAAACAACTGTACGTTGTCTGGATGTCCATGACCTGGAAAATGACTTGGAAAGTGTGAGGACCAATAGTTATAGGAAGATCAACTTCGCCGATAACCATTTTTCTGGACCCGTCGAATGCTTTGACGACGACCTCACTGGTTCTCATCACCATTTTTCTGGGTCCTTTGAAGGAGTTTGTAATAGCTGATCAACAATGTTGTATTCACTCCTTTGGATGAGCTTCAGCATCTCATCATCATTTTTCAAAAGATCGGGATTACTGGATTGACCGACTGGTGGATTGGGAACTTCTGTCTGAGGTTCCTTTTCTTTGATAGATTCTCCAACCCCTCAGTTGAAGATTCTACCACTCCGTGTTACTCGACTGATGTCTGCAATATTCACGACGGAGGGTAATGGAATTTCCTTTCCATTCTCGACTGTTGTTGCACCGTATTTGTAAGGGATAGCCTTAGTTGATTCATACGGTAATGGTCTTGGTAGATAGATGACTATGGGAGCCTTCTGATTTTTCTGACCTTCGTAAGTAATCTCAATCCGTTCCTGGTTATGAACTCTTGATTTGTCAAGTAGAGGGATGATGGCACAAATATCTTTAGTCCTCTGATGATCAGAGATTACGACAACATCCTCGATTTGATTAGCAAGGTAGCCTGGCGTCCAGCTGATGGGTCCGGAACCCGGATATGGACGAATTTCTCTACGATCCACCTGACCCAGAAGAGCCGCTCGCACAAGGTAGCATCCTTGGTTACTTTCTGAACAGACTCCACAACGTTCATAGTTGTGTGGTGGCACCTGGCCACGCCTGCTTTGAATGCAATGTAACCTCACTAGGTTAGTTTCTACAGATCGGACATCCTGACTTTGACGCCGAGTAGGGTTCTTGCCATTGATACTAATCTGCTGAGTGTCTTCATCCATATAGATGGGAAGCCACCAATGATTTAGCAAGTGCTGAAGTGCTTCCTGGACAAGGGCACAACCTTGATCGTTTTCTCAACCCGCCGTACAACTTTGGTAGTCATGTGATATCAAGAACCCGAGTCGGACCTGCTTAGCATGTAAATCTACCAGGTTGGTGTTCATCAAGCGAATATCGAAGATCTGAACCATGTTGATCTGATAGGGATTCCCATCATGGTAGTCTTGGATCCATCCAAGATCCATCTGACGCTGGAGGGCCTCTTGTACAAAAGAGCATCCATGGTTATTTACCGAGCAAGTCAGACAGGAATTGTAATCGTGCCGCAACAGATTATGGTACTGGCTTTGCCTTGAGTACATCGCCACCAAATTGACATTCATCGCACGGATGTCGTGGTTTTGAATGACGTTGGAATTCGTATAGACCATGTTGACCCCACGAACTCGATGCTCTTGGATCCATCCAAGATCCATCTGCTCCTGTAGAGCTGCTTGCACCATAGAACATCGTTGATTGCTTTTAGAGCAGATATCACATTGATGATAATCATGAGATGGTACATGGCCAAATCCACTCTGTCTACAATGTATCTTGATCAAGTTGGCCCTTAACAAGAGTACATCATGAATTTGATAGACATTGTGAGACTCTCCCTCTATCAGGTTGACTGCAGCTTTCTCATGTTGAGGCAGCGGGTTTGTGAGAACATTCGGATTCGTATCTTTGAAAGATAAAACCCCGCTCCTAACAAGCTTTTGCACGTCGGATTTGAAATTGAGACAACTCTCTATGTTATGCCCTGATCCTCCTTGATGATAAGGGCATATCTAGTCCACCTTAAACCAAAAAGGCAGATTTTCCGGTACTGTAAGAGGGGACTTAGTCTGGATGTGCCCCTTGGCTAGTAGTAACAGAAATAGTTCTGCGTACGATACGGGTATAGGATCAAATCCTGATGGCCGCGTTGTACAGTTGTTGTTGTATGGAGGACGAGCCTGCTGAAGAGGTTGTTGTGTCCTTTGCTGATTAGGTTGACTTTGCGTAACCTGAGGCTGATACGTAGGAGCAGGCGCAGGATTGATAGCAGGAGTCACAGCTGCTACTGGTTGATAACGTCGCCTTTGCTTTCTGGGAGAGATATTCCCAATATCTTGCTCTTTTTTCTTAGAGAGAGCACTACCGTATCGTTTTGTACTACTCGATGATCCAACGTCTTTTACTAAACGTCCTTCCCGGACAGCTTCCTCAAGTCGAACTCCCATACCAACCATTTCGGTGAAATCACTGGGCGCACTGGCAACCATTCTGTCATAGTAAATTGAGCTTAAGGTCTTTAAGAAGATCTTTGTCATCTCTTTTTCCTCAAGAGGTGGACAAATTTGGGCGGCGATCTCACGCCACCTCTGAGCGTACTCCTTAAAGGTTTCCTTGTACTTTTGTGACATTGATCTGAGTTGATCTCTGTCGGGTGCCATGTCCAAATTGTACTTGTATTGTTGGACGAAGGCAGTGCCAAGATCTCTGAAAGTGCTGATCGTGGTGCAGTTTAAACCCATGTACCATTTTAATGCGGCACCGGTTAAACTATCCTGAAAGTAGTGAATCAATAGGTCCTGATTCTCTGTCTAAGCTGACATTCGTTGAGCGTACATCACCAAGTGACTCTGAGGGAAAGAGTTACCCTTGTATTTTTCAAAGTCGGGCACCTGGAATTTGTGCGGAACTTCCACATTGGGGACCAGACAAAGGTCTGCAGCGTCCTTTCAAAATAAATCCTGACCGCGAATGGCTTGCAGTTCCTTCTGCATTTCCAGGAACTGCTCCTGGAACTCGTCCATTCTATCGAACATAGTTTCCTTTCTACCAGAAGGTATCTGCGAAATCTGTCCTTCCGAGACAGTGTGCACCACAGGGGGTGGTACCGTGACTACGGCAATAAATCTTGGCGTTTCCTGAAGTTTGTAACCTTTAGGAGTCCTCAGTATGCCTCTGGCATCCTCGCTTTCCCGAAGTTTGTAACCTTCAGGCCCAACGGCTTCTGTTGTGGTTCCTTGATCTTCAGCGATCGGCAGAACATATCCTTCCGGGATATAGTTAACAGGCATGCCCTAGGGACGATCTTTCAGCATTTGATACCTAGGATCATAATTTTCCACTATGGGCGTTGAGGTGATCTCTGAGATCACAGTTCTTTGTTGTTGAGCTTCTGCCATGGCTAGCATGTCGTAACGAAGCTTTCTCATATCCTCTCTTAGAGTGTAGATCTCTTCTTTCAACTCTCTGTTCTCTTCCTCGAGATCATCCATCTTTTTCTGACGATTGGCCCGAGTATTGTACGAATGATACAGTTTGACTCTAGAATCGAGACATAAATGTGAGATTCGTAGGTAAGAAGAATACGTTATGGGAGAATGATGAATGCAATGATTATATTAATTGTTTTTTTTGGTTTAATCAAAATAAACTTCGACAATTAGATTGTAAATATCAAACAGTGGGGAAACCCCATTTTATTGAATTCAAAGGATTGCGAAAATAGAAATACAGTAGATTACAAGGTGCGGAAACAGAAACCTAAGCTAAGGGGTCCCAAGTCCTCTCTGAGGAGAATTCGGGTGCTGATTCTGGTACTTTCCTTTTCTTGGACCGGGGTTCTTGGGCCGTTGTCGGGTTGTCATTCCTTTGCCAGGTGAAAGGAGCGAGCAAATTCCTTTGGTCACCCTGATTATCCACAGCATGTTGCTCTAAAATCTCGATCAGAGCATCCTTATCCTTCAGTAGTTGCTGTATTTTGATACACTCCACATTGAGGGTGCGGTACTTGTTCTTCCAAGACCTCCTCTCCCGCTGAACTTTGTTGAGAGTAACCTGGAGTTTTTCCGTTTCAATCATGAAGTACATGACAGACTCCCTTGGCGGAAGAACTCCGTGACGAGGATAAGGCATCTTTAGCTTGAGAGCTCTAGTTTGTACCCAGTGGAGATAAGGCTCCACCGAGACACAGTTCGGTTTTCCTAGAGACTCCCGTCCTTTCTTATGAACATGTTTCCAAGCGTGCACTATTTCCATCGTTAGTGCTCTGTCATTTTATCCTTCTTTGAAGAAAAGACCTTCCAGATGAGCATTACGTGGGACATGCCTCATCGGGTATCCGAATTGACGACGAACCAATACTGCTCCCTTAGTTCCTATGAGGGGTACGTTGGGGAAGTTTCCACAATGGTCAATGAACCTGACCCCGTCATAAATCCTATTACACCAATCTATGTCAGAGTTGGTAAGGGACATGATTTTCTGCGACCAACGTAAGGCACTCTTATGATCCCAAAAAGCAGCAGACTTAGGAAAATGGGAGATAAACCATTTGTATAGCATGGGTACACAGCACATGATCATTCCTCCGCTGTATAAATTCTTTAAGTGTACAGAATGATACGCATCTGCGAGCAAGCTTGGCACAGGGTTTCCAATGAGAAAAACCTTAATGGCATTGATATCTACAAAGTTATTAATGTTGGGAAACAAAAATAACCCGTAGGTGAGCAAAACAAAGATGCTTTTAAAAGCAGTCACGTTCCCTATACTGGAAAAGTACAAGGCCTTCTTTATCTAGAATTGGGCTGGAAAACCTTGGATGCCACCCTTAGTGGTCAGGTGAGTCTTGACTTCCGACTCATCCAAATAAATTGCTCTTGCAATGGTCTGATCCTTTGGAATTTCTTCTAGTCCAGAAAATGGAGCTCGATCAGTGATGTGTAAATCAATCAGATGAGAATATTCCTCCAGCGTTGGTGCTAGTTGATAATCCGGAATGTGAAACAGTGATAAACTGGATCGTAAAACTGAATGAGTGCTTCCATGATTCCTTCAATCACATGGACTCTTAACAGAGGTAGCAGACCTCCGTATTTGGCTCTGAAAGCTTCAGGGTTAGTGATCATCCTTGCTAAACTTCTCAAATCCTCTAGTTTTGGAACCTTGAAGGTATACTTATGAGTTCTCCTTCTACCGAAATCCATTAACGCAATCCTTTTTTCTTTGACATTTGCAATCATTGTCTTAATTTAATTTGTAAAAGAAAAGAGAGACTAGAGGAGAAGATTTTCTTTGTTTAAATGTTTTTTAAATGAATGCATGAATGCAACACACAAAAACATAGAAAAAATATGGGGTCAAAGGGTCGGTGTCACGAAGTCAAAGCTCTACCCCCTCCCCAAAGGTTTTCTACGAGTGATTTTTTGTACCTATCACTCAAAATCATTGATTCCTGAGAACACCAGCGGGCCGGGAACCGTGCTAGGTGATGTCCATCAAATAAACCTCATAAGAGGGTAGTTTATCGCGTAACAACTATTCCCGATAGCTTCCGCACTACAAAAAAAGGTGATTTTCCTATGTGTATACTCAATCTTTCCACATGCGGCATCACACGCATTCCCATTAGCAGAAATATAAACACGTATATCAATTAGGAAAAATAGTATATATATTTGGCCGAAAGTCCTAGACTTTAAAGAGCTATGGATCCTATGTTCCTGACAAAAATGGCTCCCCGGCGGAGTCGCCATTATGTGGTACCTTCCCTACTTTAACGGTTTTTGACCTAAGATCCTAATGAAGTCAACAAATCTTAACCCCAATGAAGTCCCTAGGAAAGAAAAGAAAGGATATCCGGCCCCACGGTGGGCGCCATTTTTCTGTAGCGAGCGAAACTGGACGTGTTTCTTAAGCACTGCCGCTCTTTTGGGGTTACTACAAGTCGATTCATTTTTTATCCTATTGTGAGATGAATAAGGAAGGGAAATAGATGTATCCAATTAACCCTGCTTGCATACTGAGTTTGAACAGCGGCCTGTTAGGTTATGGATGCGATATGGAAGTGGGGCCTCTTTCTTCTTTCTTAGGGACTAGGATAACGGGAATGTTTATGGGTAGGACGCTAGGACTGATATTTTCCGATTGAGATGTGAAGGTATGGGATTTTGGGTTTTGGATTAGTGTGCTCGCTAAGATTTTTCTTTCAATCTTATGCCTACGTATTCCCGTTTACCGAAACAGAGAAATCAGAGCGATCGTAGTTCCTCCTATTCTATGGGAGGAAATGGTGTCATGGTGTCTTGTTCAAAGCCCAAGATATGAAGCTAAAGGGGGTTTGTATCTTGTTCAAAGCCCAAGATGTGAAGCTGAAGGGTATATTTGTATCTTGTTCGAAGCCTAAGATGTGAAGCTAAAAGGGTGTTGACTTTAGAGAGAATTTGTCATCTCTAAAGAGGGATTTGTTTGTCACAACTGTTGGGTGACTGGTTTATAAAGGAGGATTACTTTAACCGGGATATGTGAATCCAGCAATGCCATAATTTCCTTTATAAGGGTTTTTGACCTGAAGGAGAAGACTTTAACTCAGTGTAGAGCAATGCCATCTTTCCTTAGGAATTTCTCATGCTAAAAGAGGGACACTGGCATGGATGTAGATGATCCAGAGGCTTACCGCTTACATCAATTAGATGAAGGGAAAGGTGTTGTTGATGTTTGTATACTGTGAATGAGGTACAACTTTGATGCTAAAAGGTTGATTGGTTCAACCGGGGTTTCCTTATACAAAGCCTAAGAGGAGGCTATCGACCCAACAAGAGGGTGATTCTTGTGTGTCTCGTACGAAGCCCGAGAGAGAGGCTAAAAGGGTTGACTCTACAGGAGAATCTTTTATATGTGTCTTGTACGAAGCCCAAGACGGAGGCTAAAAGGGTTTGACTCAACAAGAGGGTCTTTTATACTCAACAAGAGAGTGTTTTGTATCTCGTATAAAGCCCGAGATGAAGGCTAAAAGGTTTGACTCAACAAGAGAGTCTTTTATACTCAACAAGAGAGTGTTTTTGTATCTTGTACAAAGCCCGAGATGAAGGCTAAAAGGTTGACTCAACAAGAGAGTCTTTTATACTCAACAAGAGAGTGTTTTTATATCTCGTACAAAGCCCGAGATGAAGGCTAAAAGGTTGACTCAACAAGAGAGGCTTTTATACTCAACAATAGAGTGTTTTTGTATCTCATACAAAGCCCGAGATGAAGGGTAAAAGGTTGACTCAACAAGAGAGTCCGAAAAGGTTAACTCCGCTGGGGAGAATCATTGTACAAAGCCCAAGAGGAGGCCAGGGTTACTGTTTCAGTCGAGTGACAGGTCCAGTATGCTGATTTAAAGAGAAAATCAGTTCTTATATGAGCACTATTTGCACTCAGGGATTTGATTCGAGGATCAGGGTTATCTCCCGTTCTTTAAGAAAATGGGAAATCCAAAGGGTATTGAGACTGTCCGAGTCTACGGGTTTCATCTCCTAGTTTTTGAAAGGAGCTTGAGAATGTCTTTGAGACTCAAGGGAATTAGACTGTCCAAGTCTAGAGTTTCATCTTTTGTACTACGTTTAAGAAACAGCAGTAGCAAGATCTAGACTTTTTGAAAGACTGTTCTATTAAGACGACTAATTTCTGTTCTTATACCTCTAGGAGGTCGTCGGGACAATTTGTACGAAGCCCTAGAGGAGGCTGGAAACTTTTAAGAAGCCGAGGGACAATTTGAATGAAGCCCAAGAGGAGGCTATCATTCCCGGAGGTAGAAATCATTTATACGAAGCCTAAGAGGAGGTTGTGAATACTTCTAAGAAGTCGACGGGTCCTTGTACAACGCCCAAGAGGAGGCGAGGATGCTTTTAAGAAGCATGTGGGTCCCCAAACCCCGATAAATTCAAGACATGCTACTCACAGAGAAAAGATCAAGCCATGAAAGTTTGAGAATTTGGAAGAAACTCTAGAGATGCCATTCACGGAGAAAAGATCATCTCTGGGGAATAGAGTTTCTTTGACGATTTCTAAAGGTGACAGTCTGTGAAAGGGTTCACCGAGAATGCTGCCTTTCACATCTCCATATTGTTTAACCCCAAGAGGAGGGAAGACTGTACCTGGAAATCCTATGGGGATCTAGTTTTGTCTACTTCTAAGAATGATCAACGGGCTTAATGCTAGACGTAGTTGTCGGGGAAACTCTAAATATCTATACTATTATTACACAGTTGATATGAGTTTATGAAAGAAGACTTACAGCGAAACAGCCCCACAATATAGTTATATGTATATGAAAGCGGTAAATGAAAGCGTATAAACACTTACTCGGTTGTAGAGCTTCCATGTTGTTTGGTTAATTGTTCAACAAAGAAAGCTTTGATAACAATATTACATACAAAATCAAAGCAGAAAGTATTTTGAAAAGATGATGGGGCTTACAGCTCAAGGAGAGGCCCAAGGTTTTATTAGTGGTCGCACTGTGAGTTTGAATTTTTACAGGGACTTATACAAGTGACTGAGGCCCAAGAAAGGTTTTTTGTATAAAGGGATGGGTCTTACACTCTCTCAAGTGGCCCAAAGAGTTTTGAAAAAGTATGGGGATTATAACACGAGGGTAGGCCCAGATTTTTTTGTTTTGAAATGGCGATCGCGCCGAGATTTTCTTTTAACACAGAGGGACTTATACAATATCTGAGGCCCAAATTTGTTTTGGTTAAAAGGGGATTGGGTCTTACACTCTAATAGAGGCCCAAAAGGTTTTGAATGGGTCTTATAGCTCGAGGAGAGGCCCAAGGTTTGTTTTTCAACAGACTATGATCGTGTCGAACTTTTTTGAAATACAACGGGACTAATGCCATAAGTGAGGCCCAAAAATTTGTGTATTTACAAAAGGGGTTGGGTCTTACACTCTATTAGAGGCCCAAAGTGTTTTTTTAAAAAGAAGAATGGGTCTTACTACTCGAGGGTAGGCCCAAAGTTATTTGTGTACAAAACGACGATTACGCCGAGGTTTTTGAAAATACCCGGAGGAACTTATACAATAAGTGAGGCCCACAATAGGTTATTTTACAAAAAGGCTTAGGTCTTACACTCTATTAGAGGCCCAAAGTGTTTGAAAATGATTTGTGAGGGTTGAATTAATCAAAACCCTAATTTATTTCCAAAATGTATTTTAATTGAATAAAAATTCAATTAAAATGATCAAAATTGTTTAAACATGTGTGGGAACAAATTGTGATCTTGGATTAATATTTCAAAAATCATGTTTTGACCTACAAAATGATTAAAAGTCATTAAAATTTACAAAATCAAGAGGTAAAAAATATTTTAAATATAAAAAACAATTAAAATATTAATTCTTTGTAAAAATATCAATTATATGAAATAAATAATATTTTTGGGATTTTTTGGTAAAATAAAATATTTTAACATTTTTGTGAATTATTAAAAAAAGAATCAACTCAAAATCATTAAAACTCAGAGAGAAATTAATTTTTGAATCAATTAAATAAAAATCACAAAATTCAAATATTTGAATTTTTAAAAAAGGGCGCCAAGAACACCCAAGAACACGCGCGTGTTCTGGGTTTTGCCCAGATTTGCATTTTCTCTCCAATCTCCCTCAATACTTGATTATACCATGCAAACCACCTATCAATCTGCTCGTTTCAACCTCACGTTCACGTCTATGGTCTTTAATTTCATTTATTTTTAACATGGAATAAGAAATCAAGACAAAACCTCAAGAACCCTAAAATTTGCATGAAGGCTGAGAATTTTGATACACGATTCAAACAAAGCAATTAATTAAGGGGAAACATTCTATGCATGATTATGAACATTTGGCAAAAGTATTGTGCGAGGAAATATGCATAGGTTAAGAGATGACCAAGTTTAGGCTTACTTGAAGGTCGTGACAGCAAGAGCAATTTGATTTTTGAGTTGGAGGTGTTACAGATGGGTTGTGATGATCTGAACAGCTTCAATGGATGTTGTGGAGTGTGTTGCAAGCTTTGGAACACTTTGGAAGTCTTTGGATCAAGCTGGAGCACTCCAACTGCATAATTGAAGCATAATGGCTAGGTTGATAGGTGATTTTGAGCTGGGGGTGTTACAGATGGTGTTTAAGCATTTGGACACCTCAAATACATCATATGTGATGTGTCTGGGCAATTGGAATGGGTTGCTTATGGTTGCAACTCAAAACCCAATAGTGGTTGCTCAAAAACAAGAAAACTTGGCACTTAAGAGAGAATGAGAGAAAGCAGTGCTATAACTGGCTTTGGTGTGAGTTGAATGATCCATTGGAACCTCTATTTATAGGTGATCAACTCTTGGCTTGGATGAATAGTGAATGGCTGCTGGATCAGATCACATTCGCATGGATTGGCTTGGAGGATTTCTTCTTATGCAAGGCAAACTAGCCCTTCCCAAGAGCAGGGCTATGTCTTGACCAAATTCACATTCTTCATATGTTTTTATTGTTGTTTAATCAGAGAACTTGACTGAGTATAGTGGCTACCTTGACAATGCACTATTCCATATTAATGCTCTTTGAATTCAAGGAAAAATGTGCCAAAATGCATGCACTTCAAGTTGGAAGATTCCTTGGCTTTTTGACTCAGCTTTATCAGTTGGATCAGTTGCATTATGATTGGTTTGAGTACAGGTGGCATAGTAATCCTTGGTCTTTGGCTCAAAATCGTGTGTGGCAAGCAAACATGCAAACTGATTTTTCCAAAACAGCTTGCAGCAACATGACTTTGGGCATGGATTTCTCTTGGCTCAAGATGAATCAGTTCATGCTAGTGAGCTCTTTGGATTCTTAGTAAAATTTGTAACAACATTGATGTTTATCTTTGGAACTGATTCAGCTTGCATCTATGTGAAAAAATCCCACAAATTTTGGTGTTTCAACACAAAATCTGCCTTGCCCAGAATTTTTCTAAGTGTTGGAAAATGATGGATTTTCAGGTTTTAGTGATTTTGATCCAACCATAACTCAAAATCCATAATGAATTGGAATGACTTGTAGTTGACACTTTTGTAGAGGGCCATGATGGCTACAAATCCAGCTTTGGATGGGGAAAAATGACTTTGTGGTTTAGGAGTTATGATCCTCCAAAGTTGGTACCCTTGCCACTTTATTCTTTAACTTAGAAAATTTTCTAAGTTTTTATGGTTACCCCTTTTACAAGTTATCCAACTTTTCTTGATTTTTATTGATGAATGATGATTCAAATCATACATTAACATCATTTTAGGGTTAAAAAACCATAAAAGTGAAATATCTCAAAAAGTCAAAGTTTGACTTTTGTGCATAGTTGACTTTTTATCAGATGAATTCCAAACTGTGCAATCCTTTAGGAAATCATGTCCTTGACCTAAATCAAACTTTATGGACATGTTCCATGGGTGCTATAGGGTATATTGATTCATGTCCTAGGGTTTGGGAGCATGTCCTGGTCAAAAGTCAAAGTTACAGTTGACTTTTTTCGCAAAACCCTAATTGTGGTACTGATGAAATTGAGACTTGCTGCTCAAGCTTCTTGGATTAATCCATTGTTGCAAATGGATCAATATAGTATATTATAGACCCTCAAATCATGTCTTGAGGTCTTGGCTCATGATTTGTCCCAAAAGCCAACTTAGGGGTAAATTAGGTCTAGAAACCCTAATTCCTGATTTTTGATGAATGCATCCCCTGAGGCTAAATTGACTTGATGATTGGGTTTATGATGTCCCTTGGAGAATCATAGGTTATGCTTTAAAGCAATGGCTCATGCCCAGAGGAAAATATCCATCTGGAGGCCCTGGTCGACCAAACCCTAATTTGGTGATACTGGTGATCTTGAGGCTTGATCCACATGGAAGGGAGCAGCCTTGTGCTTAATCCTTAAAGTGGGAGTCCTCTTGATCCCTTGCAGATATTTGAGAGGTTAGATAAGTTGAAGATCATGTCATTTCTTGATTGATCCTTTGTCTAAGAACTCTGAGAGGGCTTAAAACCCTAATTCTGATTGTAGTAAGTGTTCACCTATCTTTGGGGAGACTGATGAGGCAAGATAGTTCATCCATATTGTGATGATGATTTTCACAATGATGGGGAATCATAGTGGTCAAAATTTGGGGTATGACAATGGGAAATCGACATAATTCGCATGATTGAACCCAAGGCTTCAAACGGACATCGGTTTATCCTGGTAGCCATTGAATACTTCACCAAGTGGGTCGAAGCGGCATCGTACACTAATGTAACCCGACAAGTGGTGGTCCGATTTATCAAAAATAATATCATATGCCGTTATGGTGTTTCGAGCCAGATCATTACTGATAATGGACCTAACTTGAACAATAAGATGATGAAAGAGTTGTGCGCTGAGTTCAAGATCGAACACCATAACTCATCTCCCTACCGACCTAAGATGAATGGAGCGGTGGAAGCGGCTAACAAGAACATCTAGAAGATTGTTCAAAAGATGGTTGTAACTTACAAAGACTGGCACGAGATGCTACCCTTTGCTATTCACGGTTATCGCACATCTGTCCGCACTTCAACAGGGGCGACCCCTTTCTCTCTAGTATATGGCATGGAGGCAGTGCTCCCCATCGAAGTAGAGATCCCATTAATCCAGGTATTGATGGAAGCAAAGCTTACAGAAGCTGAATGGTGTCAAAGTCGACACGACGAACTAAACCTGATCGAAGAGAAGCGAATAATGGCACTATGCCACGGTCAGTTGTATTAACAAAGGATGAAGAAGGCATTTGACAAATAGGTTCGACCTCGTATCTTCAGGAAAGGAGACCTTGTGCTAAAAAAGATACAATCATTTCTCACTGACTCTCGGGGCAAATGGACTCCGAATTATGACGGCCCCTATGTGGTCAAGAAAGCTTTCTCAGGCGGTGCCTTGAGACTTGCAACCATGGATGGAGAGGAATTTGCCTACCCCACGAATGTTGATGTAGTCAAGAAATACTTCGCCTAAACTAAAAAAAAACATATCGGTGGATTGAAAACCTGAAAGGGCGATCAGGGTAAAAATTAGAGACATAATAAAAAATCATCCCGATGGATTGGAAATCTCAAAGTACAATCCAGGCAAAAATTAGGGATAATGGCAAGTAACTATGTCCAACAGGGGAAAATTCCCCAGTAGTAGTCATGCCATCCATCAGAAAACTCCAGTCAAGGTCATCTTCGACAGAAGCTCAGGATGCCCAGAATTCAAAGTTTGTAGAAGGATAGTGGTCGTTATGTTTCAATGTAGCTCTTTTTCCTTAAATTACCATTTTCTAAACTTTGTAAATACTCTATGGAATCACGCATTTGGCTGATTTCCATCCTATCAATAAAATTTGAGCCCTTGTGCTTTTGTTTGTAATTCTTATTTGTTTTAGCTTTATAGAAGGACATTTTAATATGATCACCGATTCTTGAAACGAAACAAAAACGAATTTACTTGTCAAAATTTTTTGCTTTTACAATAAAGATGACAATTTCTTTTGACTGTTGAACATCGAAAGAACATAAATTGCGTCTCCAAAGGTGTCCGAGCCTCAAAGTGCAGAATCAAAGTACTCCTTCTAAACCAGTGCGCCTGAATGAAGGATCAGCTGTGTCAGATGCGAATATTCCGTCTGACATCCTCGGCTGAGTTCTTATCTCCTAAGCCCGACCCACGGGTTTCCCGCAGGAACTACTTTCTCCTAAGCAAGGCAGAATTGCTATTGTGAACGAATGGTGCTTCTTCATCCCCCGCTGTGGCCGAGTATCCAGTCGTGTTGATCTACTAGTTTGTATGTCGCGTCAGTTTTGTCAGCATAAACATACATACATCATGCATTATTGATTGACATTCATAATCATATTGCATCACCATCACTCTAGTCGATCTTATCCCCTTGTGGTAAGAGTCCTCTCGATCGAGTTGTCAGTTCTTTCCTCATCAGGAAATGTTGCGTCTGAACGATCTCTCCTCCAGTTTATTTTTGGATTGAAGTTGGCCCCTTGACCACTTTGATAACTTAAAACTCTGAAAGACCAGAGAACCCTCTCCAAATGTCACTCTTCGCCATTGAAGATGATAGTTTCGCTTTCCCGGATGAAGGAAAATCCCCAGAGAAAGCCTCTTAATTAGAGATTCGACAAAACAGGCGTTTTTCTCCGAAAAATCCGCTGATGAAAAGGTCATCAGTACTTCAAAATTGAATCACATCATATGTCATTTCTCCGAGAAGATCCCTAGAAAAGTATGATGTAGGACCCCAAGAGAAAACAATCTTTCAAGAGACTCATTTTCCCCAGTAGAATCGACAAATGACGTCTCCAACAGAGAAGTTTGTTCACCTCTACGACTCAGACGAATGGGTTCCCCAACAAGTCTGACATCAAAATTTTTTTTCGTCAAATTGCATCTCCCCAGGAAAAATCGGCGAGAAGTTTGAGGGAAACCGCTACGAATAGCGTCCCTTGTCAAGAAAGTTTATTGACAAAAGAAACTTAGACCAGTTCCTTGGTAGGAAACCAGAATCTAGGTGGAGTTTATTCAAGAAACTTAGACCAGTTCCTTGGTAGGAAACCAAGATCGAGGGGAAGTTTATTTCAGAAACTTAGACCAGTTCCTTGGTAGGAAACCAGGATCGAGGGGAAGTTTATTTCAGAAACTGAGACCAGTTCCTTGGTAGGAAACCAAGATCGGGGGGAAGTTTATTTCAAGAAAATGAGACCAGTTCCTTGGTAGGAAACCAGTTCCTTGGTAGGAAACCAGGATCGAGGGGAAGTTTATTTCAGAAACTGAGACCAGTACCTTGGTAGGAAACCAGGATCGGGGGGAAGTTTATTTCAAGAAACTTAGACCAGTTCCTTGGTAAGAAACCAGGATCGAGGGGGAGTTTATTTCAGAAACTGAGACCAGTTCCTTGGTAGTAAACCAGGATCGAGGGGAAGTTTATTTCAGAAACTTAGACCAGTTCTTTGGTAGGAAACTAGGATCGAGGGGAAGTTTATTTTAGAAACTTAGACCAATTCCTTGGTAGGAAACTAGGATCGAGGGGAAGTTTATTTCAGAAACTGAGACCAGTTCCTTGGTAGGAAACCAGGATCAGGGGGAAGTTTATTTCAAGAAACTTAGACCAGTTCCTTGGTAGGAAACCAGGATAGAGGGGAAGTTTATTTCAAAAATTGAGACTAGTTCCTTGGTAGGAAACCAGGATCGAGGGGAAGTTTATTTCAGAAACTTAGACCAGTTCCTTGGTAGGAAACCAGGATCGAGGGGAAGTTTATTTCAGAAACTGAGACTAGTTCCTTGGCTGAAAACCAGGATCGAGGGGGGGAGTTTACCTTTTTTAATTTCAGAAACTGAGACCAGTTCCTTGGCTGAAAACCAGTTCCTTCGCCATTCACACCTTCCGGTCCAAGAAGATTAAATAGGGGAATCTGTCATACCCAAAATTTTAACCACTAAGATTTCCCATCATTGTGCAAATCATCATCACAATATGGATGAACCATCATGCCTCATCAGTCTCCCCAAAGATGGGTGAGCATTCACCATAAACAATAATTAGGGTTTCAAGCCCTCTCTGAGCTTTAGACAAAGGATCAACCCAAGAATGACATGATCTTCAAATTTTCTAACCTCTCAAACATCCACAAAGGATCAAGAGAACTCCCACTTCAAGGGTTAAGCATAAGGCTGCTCCCTTCCAAGTGGATCAAGCCTCAAGATCGACAGTGTCACCAAATTAGGGTTTTGGTCGACCAGGGCCTCTAGATGGAAAATTTCCTCTAAACATGAGCCAATGCTTCAAATCATATCCTAAAATACTTCAAGGGACCTCATGGACCCAGTCATCAAGTCAATTTAGCCTCGGGGGATGCATTCACCAAAAATCAGGAATTAGGGTTTCTTGACCTAATTCACCCCTAACTTGACTTTTGGGATAAAATAGGAGCCAATACCTCAAGACATGATTTGAGGGCCTCCAACACACTACATTGATCCATTTGCAACAATGGATTGATCAAAGAAGCTTGATTCCCAAGTTTCAAGTTCATCAGAACCATAGTTAGGGTTTCGTAGAAAAAGTCAACTGTACCTTTGACTTTTGACCAAGACATGCTCCCAAACCTTGGGACATGATTCAATACACCATATAACACCTATGAAATCAATCCATCAAGTTTGATTTAGGTCAAGGGCTTGATTTCATAGAGGATCGCACAATTTGGAATTCATCTGGTAAAAAGTCAACTGTGCACAAAAGTCCAAGTTTGACTTTTTGAGATTTTTCACAATTATGGTTCTTTAACTCTAAAATGATGTTAATGTGTGATTTGAATCAACATTCATTAAGAAAAACCAAAGAAAGTGGGATAACTTGTAAAAGGGGTAACCATAAAAACTTAGATTTTTTCTAAGTTATGAAATAAAGTGGCTAGGGTACCAACTTCCAAGGATCATAACTTGAGATCCAAGCAACCATTTAGGCTAATCCAAAGATGGATTTGTAGCTCTTATGGCATACTTTAAAAGTGTCAACTACACCTCATTCCAATTCTCCATGGATTTCAAGTTATGGAGTGACCAAAATCATAAAAAGTAAAAATGTCACTTTTTTCCAACACTTAGTGAAATTTTCACTAAGTCAGAATCTGCCTTGCTTTTTTTTCCAAATGTAGGGGAATTTTTCACTCAGGTCCAAAAGGTATCAAAACAAACTATGATCACACATATGTTGTATCATATAAGAGCTTTCCAAAATGGCCAAGAACTCCATGGAATTCCACTTGAGCCATGAGATATGACCATGCCAATATGCCTTGCTGCAAACTGTCATGGCAAGGCAGATTTGTGCATTTTGCTCGATTTTCCAAATTTGTGCAAATGACAAATATGCTTATCCATATGAACACCTCAGTGAGGGACCAAGGAGGGAAAAACACTAATCCATAAGGCTCCCAAGTCTTTGGAACCAAAAGTAGCATGCCAAACCTAGAAATCCCTAAAGAGGGGACAAGACTCCAATTTTGTTTTGGAGCATTCAATGGATGCACCAAGGTGGCATGGACTGAACCATTTCCAACTGAATTCAGTCAAGACTTATCCAAGAACTAGGGAACCAACAGCCTGTGCTCTAACCTCTAGTCATGGCTAGAGGAGACTTGGATTCCTATTGATCAACATTGGCCAAACCTCTGCTGCAGTTGCCATTCACTATTGCTTGCAAAAAAAAATTGCTCTACTATAAATAGAGCTCATTTGTGCTCAGTTTAAGTACACCAAAGCCATCAAATAGATGCTTTCCTCAAAATCACCTTCTCACTTCCAAATTTTCCTTCCAAAGCAAGTCACTATCGGGTTTTGAGTTTGAGAGCTATTCCAAGCAAACCAATCACACACACACACCTCATAAACATCATATAGAAGTGATCCAAACACTTAAACACATCTGGAACAGTGATTTCTCAGAATCACCAGCCAACTGCTCAAGGTTTTAACCAAGTTGCAGTTAAGATACCATCTTCAGTTCCAGCTTGTTTCAAACCATTCCAAGCACTCAGACACATCACTTGGCACCTAGGGAAGCTATCTACATCATTGGAACCTATCTATAACACCTCCAACACAAAACACGATCACCAGCTACAAGAGGTAAGCATGAGCTCTTCTAACTCTATGATCCATGCATTTTTTGCTGCACAATAATTTGGACATATGTTCATAATCATGCATAGAGTGTTTTCCCTCAATTAATTGCTTTGTTTGAATCGTGTATGAAATTTCTGAGCCTTCATGCAAATTTTAGGGTTCATGAGGTTTCTCTTTGATTTCTTATTTCATGCTTAAAATAAATGAAATTAAAGACCATAGACATGATCGTGAGGTGAAAACGAGCAAATTGATATGTAGATTGCATGATATAATCAAATATTCAGTGAGATTGGATAGAAAATACAAATCGGTAGAAACAGAGGGTGGCGCGTGTTCTTGCCATGTTCTTGGCGCCCTTTTTGAAAATTCAAATATTTGAATTTTGTGATTTTATTTAATTGATTCAAAAATTAATTTTCTCTGAGTTTAATTGATTTTGAGTTGATTATTTTTTTAATAATTCACAAAAATGTTAAAATATTTTATTTTACCAAAAAAACCCAAAAATATTCTTTATTTCATATATTTGATATTTTTGCAAAGAATTAATGTTTTATTTGTTTTTTGACATATAAAATGTTTTTTCCGTCTTGATTTTCCAAATTTAATTGGTTTCCAATCATTTTGTGGATTAAAACATGATTTTTGAAACATTAATCCAAGATCACAATTTGTTTTCCACGCATGTTTAACAATTTTGATCATTTTAATTGAATTTGTATTCAATTAAAATATATTTTGGAAAACAAATTAGTGTTTTGATTAATTCAACCCTCATCAAACTTTTTCAAACACTTTGGTCCTCTAATAGAGTGTAAGACCCAATCCCCTTTTAACCAAAATATTTGGGCCTCAGATATTATATAAGTCCCTCGGCGTTAAAAGAAAATCTCGGCGCGATCGCCAGTTCAAAAATCAAGTCATCTGGGCCTACCCTCGTGTTATAAGCCCTATTCCTTTTCTTTAAATTTCTTTGGGCCTCTAATAGAGTGTAAGACCCAGCCCATTTTTGAAACCAAAATATTTTGGCCCCACTCATTGTATAAGTTCCACTGTATTTTCAAAAACAACGGCGCGATCGTCACCTTTTTAACAAAATCATCTGGGCCTACCCTCATGTTATAAGCCCCATGTATTTTCTTTGGGCCTCTAATAGAGTGTAAGACCCAACCCCTTTGTAAATAAAACAATTTTGGGCCTCACATATTGTATAAGTCCCTCTGTACAGTTTTCAAAACAACGGTGTAATCATCATTAAAACCTTGGGCCTCTCCTTGAGCTGTAAGCCCCAACAATATTTTCAAAGCACTTTCTCCTTTGATTTTGAATATAATATTGTTATCAAAGTTTTCTTTGTTGAACAACTAACAAAACAGCATGGAAGCTCTATAACGGGTAAGTGTTTATCCGCTTTCATTTACTGCTTTCATATGTATATAACTGTAATGTGGGGCTACTTCACTGTAAGTATTCTTTCATATCCTTTTATATACTTGTCAAATATCAATTGCGTAATACTAGTATAGTTATTTAGAGTTTTCCCCGACAACTATCTCTTGCACTATGTAGAGCCTCGTTTGTCACTCTTAAATACAAACAAAACTAGATCCCCCATAGGATTACCAGACACAGTCTTCCCTCCTCTTGGGGTTAAACAATATGGAAACGTGAAAGGCATCATTCTCGGTGAACCCTTTCTCAGATTGTCACTCTTAGAAATTGTCAAAGAAACTCTACTCCCCAGAGTTGATCTATTCTCCATGAATAGCATCTCTTGAGTTTCTTCCAAATCCTTGAACTTTCCTGGCTTGATCTATTCTCTGTGAATAGCATGTCTTGAACTTCTCTTGGTTTGGGGACCCACAGGCTTCCTAAAAGCATCCCCGCCTCCTCTTGGGCGTTGTACAAGGACCGTTCGGCTTCTTAGAAGTTCTCATGCCTTCTCTTGGGCATCATACAAGGACCCTAATGACCTCTTAAAGGTATAAGACATAACTTAGTCATCGTTTGCAAGAGCAGTCTTTCTAGCGTAAAAAACTCCGGTCGTTATAGGGTTGATACTCATCCCTTAATGCCCGTGCCTCCTCTTGGGCATTGTACAATCGATAAAACTCTAGACTTGGACAGTCTAAGACCCTTGTGTCTCAAAGACATTCTCAAGTTCCCCTCAAACATAGGCAGAAACCCGGTCTCTCTCATGAGAGTTCCCCACACTTGGACCCACTTCAGGATCTCCAGAATCCCCAGCGGTAAGGTAGCCTCCTCTTGGGCTTTGTACAAATGACTCTCCCCTAGCGGAGATAACCTTTTCACCTCCATCTCGGGCTTTGTACGAGATACTAAATCACTCTCTTGTTGAGTCAAACCCTTTTCGCCTCCATCTCGGGCTTCATACGAGATACTAAATCACTCTCTTGTTGAGTATAAAAGACTCTCTTGTTGAGTCAAACTTCTTTAGCCTCCGTCTTAGGCTTCGTATAAGACAGATGAAAGTACTCTCTTGTTGAGTCAATCTCCTTTTAGCCTCCATCTTGGGCTTCGTACGAGATACTAAAACACTCTCTTGTTGAGTATAAAAGACTCTCTTGTTGAGTCAAACTTCTTTAGCCTCCGTCTTGGGCTTCATACAAGACACATAAAAGCACTCTCTTGTTGAGTCATTCACTTGTTAGCACTCTCTTGTTGAGTCAAACCCTTTTTAGCCTCTATCTCGGGCTTCGTACGAGACAAATAAAAAAACCCTCTTGTTGGGTCAATAGCCTCCTCTTAGGCTTTGCATAAGGAAATCTCAGTTGAGTCAATAAACCTTTTAGCATCACAGCATACAAACATCAACATCTCCTCTTTAGAGATGACACATTCTCTCTCATCCAGAGCCCTTTTAACTTCACATCTTGGGCTTTGAACAAGATACAAATCACTTTTAGCCTCTGTCTCGGGCTTCCAACAAGACACGAAAACACCTTTTTCCTCCCTTAGAATAGGAATACGTAGGCATAAGATTGAAAAATCTTAGCGAGCATACTAATCAAAAACTCAAAATCCAGTACCTCCATCAATCAACCCAAAAGCATCAAATTTAAACACATTACCAAAAACCTCACAAATAGTCCAGACACCGTGTTCTTAGGCAAAATAACCAAAGAAGGGCTCACGTCCACATAGCATCTGTAAACCAACAGTTTTGACTGTTTAACCTCAGTTTGCAAGCAGGGTTAATTGGAGACATCTATTTCCCTTCTTTAATCAGCTTAACAGGATAAAAAATGAATCGAACTGTAGTACCCAAGCGATAGTGCTTCAAGACCACAAAAATCGCGCTACACCCACAATGAAAGGACTTGATAAATTCTCAAGAACCGTTGCATAGACCACTCTCATGCATTAATCATGTCGCTTCACTTATGCATATCATTCATCTGGCATAGCATGAAGCCTTGACATAAGCCCGATCATACTTGACATCTCTTCAAAACCCGATCACTGACGTTCTACATTTAGTAATCATCATCGCATAGCATTGCATATTCAAACGCGTAGCATATCCATCAAGATGGAGCATTACGCCATACAGGTTCAAACATGCATCCCAATCAAAATCCTGTTCCCGTCTAGTAGTCAGTTCTCGTCTGGCATAATCAAAATCCAGTTCCCCTCTGGTAGTCAGTTCTAGTCTGGCTTAATTAAAATCCAATTCTCGTCTGGTGGTCAGTTCTCGTCTGACCTGTATTTTCAAAATCCAGTTCTCGTCTGGTAGTCAGTTCTCGTATGACTTGTCTCTTCGAAATCCAATTCTAGTCTGGTAGTCAGTTCTCGTCTAACTTGTCTCTTCAAATTCGTGTTCTCATCTGGTAGTCAGTTCCCTTCTAACTTGTCTCTTCAAAATCCAGTTCTCGTCTGGTAGTCAGTTCTCGTCTGACTTGTCTCTTCAAAATCCAGGTCTCATCTGGTAGTCAGTTCTCGTCTGACTTGTCTAATCAAAATCCAGTTCTCGTCTGACCTGTCTTTTAAAAATCTAGTTCTCGTCTGGTAGTCAGTTCTCGTTTGACTCATCTCTTCAAAATATAGTTCTCGTCTGGTAATCAGTTCTCGTCTGACCTGTCTCTTAAAATTCCAGTTCTCGTCTGGTAGTCAGTTCTCGTCTGACTTGTCTCTTCAAAATCCAATTCTCGTCTGTGTAGCGTACGACCTCAATGGGTTTCTTCTCACCTCAATGGTAGGAGTGGGGTACTATTTTTTGATTTCTTATTTATCCTATGAAGCTGGAAAAGAAAGGGAAGCTATCTAAAACTAACCTTGCACGTAAATGTTTCAATGAACAAATGCTTAAGAGATTGGGGAGTTCGGGGTCAGGTTATACAATGGGGAGTTGTTAATTACCCATCCTATATGTGGTTATCCACAGGCTATTAGCAATTATCCTTGCTGCTTTCTACTTATTGGTGTTTGTCTGTTGTGGGTTGGGAAAGTTTCTCCTTCGGGAGGTTTTTTTGAGAGAGAGTTTTTTGTTGATTTTGGGTTTTCTGAGGTTTTTGATGAGTGAAGGTACTGGACCTAAAGTTTTTGATTGGTGTGCTCGCTAAGATTCACAATCTTATGCCTACGTATTCCCGTTAAAGAAAACAAGGAAATCAGAGCAATCGTAGTTCCTCCTATTATATGGGAGGAAAATATATTTGGTGTCTTGTTCAAAGCCCAAGATTGAAGCTAAAGAGTATTTGTGTCTTATTCAAAGCCCAAGATTGAAGATAAAAGGTTTTGACTGAGAGAGAATTTTCCATCTCTAAAGGGAAACATCTCGTTTGTGAATCACAACTGTTGGGTGATTGGTTATAAAGGAGAATTACTTTAACTGGGATATGTGAATCCAACAATGCCATAATTTCCTTTATGAGGGATTTGTCCTAAAGGAGAAAACTTTAACTCAGTGTTGAGTAATGCCATTTTTCCTTAGGAATCTTTCATGCCAAGCGAGGGACAGTGGCGTGGATGTAAATAATCCAGAGGCTTGCCACTTACAACAATTAGATGAAATAAGGAATTTACCAGGATAAGAGATGGACGACAGTTTGGATTTTTGAATCAACAAGTGTGCCACTTATAGCAGTTATCTGGGATTAAGGTTTGTTTTGATTTTCTGTTTGATATTGTGATATACAGAGAAATGTCTTCCTACAAAGAGATTTTTGATTTCCTTTGAGGGGATGTTGATTTTTGTGTGCCTTGATCAAAGCCCAAGGTTGAAGCTAAAAAGTTGATTGACCGCCTGGGGAGTTTATTATCTGTCTTGTACAAAGTCCAAGATTGAGGCTGAAAGAGAGATTGACTCTTTTAGGGATATCATTATACAAAGCCTAAGAGGAGGCTGAAAGTTGACTTTTTTGGGGAAAGATTTTGTTTGTCTTGTACAAAGCCCAAGATTGAGGCTAAAGAGGGTTTTTGATTCCACTGGGGAATATTTGTATGTGTCTTGTACAAAGCCCAAGATTGAGGCTAAAAGGGGAAACTGACTCTACTGGTGAGAGGTTTTATCTGTCTTGTACAAAGCCCAAGATTGTGGCTAAAAGAAGATTGACTCTGCTGGAGAGTAAGATTTGTCTTGTACAAAGCCCAAGATTGAGGCTAAAAAGAGAATTGACTCTGCTTAAGGAGATTTTATATGTGTCTTGTACAAAGCCCAAGATTGAGGCTGAAAGATATTTGACTGACTCAACTAAAGAGTGTTTTTGTGGGTGTCTTGTACAAAGCCCAAGATTGAGGCTGAAAAGATGACTGACTCAACAAGAGAGTGTTTTTATGGTGTCTTGTACAAAGCCCAAGATTGAGGCTGAAAAGATGACTGACTCAACAAGAGAGTGTTTATATGGTGTCTTGTACAAAGCCCAAGATTAAGGCTGAAAAGGTTTGACTCAACAAGAGATGCTTTTAGGAGATTGACTCAACAAGAGAGTTCTGAAAAGGTGATTGACTCAACAAGATAGTGCTTTTGTTTGTCTTGCACAAAGCCCAAGATTAAGGCTGAAAAATGTTAACTCAACAAAAGAGTGTTTTAAGAAAGAAGATTGACTCAACAAAATAGTACTTTTGAGGCTAACTCTGCTGAGGAAAATCATTATACAAAGCCTAAGAGGAGGCTGTCTTCTGCTGAGGATTATTGAGATCCAGAAGCAGGTCCAAAATGGGGAATCAACTCTTGCTGAGGATTACAGAAGAGTTGAGGTATCAGATGCCTTGAGGTTCTGATTTGGGATAGAGTTATACTGATGATAAGCTGACCCTAGTTGGGGAAATTTAGGATGAAAGACTGAGTTTTAGATCCTGTGAGGGTTTTAACTCTACTGGAGATTGATTAAATGATCAGGGTTTCTCCTGTGTTTGTAGGGAGCTTGAGAATGTCTTTGAGATCCAAGAGAAGATTAGACTGTCCAAGTCTACTGGTATGGAACAGTTTATCTTTGTATGATGCCCAAGAGGAGGCTGGTGCTTTAAGGGATGAGAATCAACCCTTAAATTGGTCTGAGGGTTTGACTCTTTAGAAAGACTGCTCTAAAAAAGGATGACTAAGTTCTGTCCTATACCTTTAAGAGGTCTTCAGGGTCCTTGTATTAAGCCCAAGAGAAGGCATGAGAACTTCTAAGAAGCCGAAGGGTCCTTGTACAAAGCCTAAGAGGAGGCTGGGGATGCTTTTAGGAAGCATGTGGGTCCAAGCCAAAGAAAAGTTCAAGAAAGGTTTCACCGGGAATAATCCTTTCTTTAGTGAACAGTTATAGGGTTTGAAGAAATTCAAGAGAGGTTTCACCGGGAATTAATCCTCTCTGGGGGAATGAATTTCTTTGACAATTTTCTAATAGTAACAGTCTGAGAAAAGTTTCACCGGGAATAATGCCTTTCTCTTTGTTCCATATTGTATAAGCCCAAGATGAGGCAAGACTGTATCTGGAAATTCCTATGGGGAACTAGTTTTTGACTGTGTTGAAAGAGTGACCACTAGTTTGATCTAATCCTAGACCTAATTGCCGGGGAAAACTCTAAGCAGATAATATACAGGCATATATATAAAGATGAAATATATACAAGTATGTAAAAGAGGGTAGGAGGACTTACAGGTGAGCAAGCTTCCAACATTACAAACATATATATATATATATATATATATATATATATATATATATATATATATATATATATATATACAAGTATGTAAAAGAAAGATGTTTTAAAATTTACAGGTAAGCAAGCTTCCATTTTAACAGCTGTATGGTTAGTTGTTCAAGAAGTTAAAGAAAGTTTTGATAACAACTATGAATTTGAATCTAAATCAAAAGGGAAAGTTGTTTTGAAAAGAAAATTGGGGCTTACACTCAAGGAGATGCCCAGATATAACAGTGATCGCACGGTTGTTCTGAAAATTGTATCGGGACTTATACAATGACTGAGGCCCAAAAACTATTTATGTACAAAGGAGGTTGGGTCTTACACTCTATTAGAGGCCCAAAGTTTATTTTTATACAAGAGACGGGGCTTACAACTCAAGGAGAGGCCCAGAAATAACAGTGATCGCACCGTTGTTTTGAAAACTGTACTAGGACTTATACAATGACTGAGGCCCAAATTTATTTTATGTACAAGGGGGTTGGATCTTACACTCTATTAGATGCCCAAAGTGATTTAAAAAGAAAAGAGAATGGGGCTTACAGTTCAGGGAGAGGCCCAAATGAAAATGTTTTGAGAACGACGATAACACCGAGATTTTTGAAATCGCATCGGGACTTATACAATGACTGAGGCCCAAAAAAAGGTTTTATTTACAAGGGATATGTCTTACACTCTATCAAGAGGCCCAAAGTATTATTTTTGTACAAGAGTTGGGGCTTATAGCTCAAGGAGAGGACAAAAAATAATAGTGATCGCACCGTCGTTTTAAGAATCGCAGAGGGACTTATACAATGACTGAGGCCCAAAAATGTTTATGTATGATAAGGGATGGGTCTTACACTCTATTAGAGGCCCAAAGGTTGTTTGAAAAAAGGATTTGTGAGGGTGTGTAATAATCAAAGCCCTAATTTGATTTTAAAATGTATTTTAATTAAATAAAATTCAATTAAAATTATCAACATGTGTGAAAAAAAAATTGTGATTTTGGATTTAATGTTTGAAAAATCATGTTTCATTCATAGAATGATTTGAAAATAATTTGAATGAAAAACAAGAGAAAGAAATATATTTTTTAATGCCTACAAAACAAATAAAAACATAATTCTTTACAAAAATATCAAATATATGAAATAAATAATATTTTTGTGAAATTTTTGTAAAATAAAATATTATAATATTTTTGTGAATTTTCAAAAAAAGAACCAATAAAAAATAATTAAAATTGAGAGAGATATTAATTAATAAAAACCATGAAAAATGTGAAAAATAGGAAAATATGGCAAAATGGCAAAATGGTTTGGGTGGGTCTTGAACCCACGACCTCCCAACCAAACACACATGCGCGCTACCACTAGGGTGGTGATACACCCGTGTATCAAAACCACCCCATGAATACATAAGGGTGACATGAATTTCAGGTCAGGCCAAGGCAAAAACTAAGTTTTGGTGGATTTGCATGAAGGCCCTAACTTCCTCATTTCTCCATGGATTTGGACAAAATTTAGATGGATCCTACCTAGAATTTCATGAGGAATCCAATGGTGCTTTTAAATTTTTCTAAAGAGGTCCCTATTTTAAAACCTGATAGTTGTTTCAAAATAGGCCTAGATTTGTATGTTCTATGATATCTCATCATACAAGAAACAATAGCATGGCAAATTGGTTCAAACACAACACATATGAGATGTATGAGATGTCCATGATCAATGGACATCAAAGCAATGCATGATTTAAAGAGTTCAAGTTGTGATGCACTTATCTCTTGAAGCTCCTTGTGCTAACTGTCAAGATCCTTGTGCCAGAAGTGATCCAATGCTTTAGACACTCTTGATTGATCCCTTATAAGCTTTTAGGATGATCAAAACCAGTTGGAATCCTCAGGAACAAGAATTGGCTCTTTCTTGCAAAAGTGGCAAAGTGACCAAAATGGTAACTCACTCAAATGGTGTTCCAGTTGGGACAGTTTGAGGATGATATTTGGAGTGCGTTTGAGGCTTTGTTTGGTTTTGAAAGCGACTGAATCAAGACATGGCTTGAAAAATGCAAAAAAGTCAAAATTTGAGGTTTTGGAGGTTGACTTTCTGATTTTGGTGTTTCAGATCAAGGATGAGTGTTTGAGCAGCTTATATATGATACATTGGATGTGTTTGGATCATGAGCTGTGGTGGAATTACTCTCTAACTCGAAAACTCAGTGGTGACTTGTAAAAGAAGGCATTTCTGCATAATGAGAGAGATTTTGAGGAAAGCAATTGTTGTTGTGCTTTGGTGTACTCAAACTGACCACAAAAGAGCTCTATTTATAGTAAAGCAAGTTTGTTTTGCAAGAAATAGTGAATGGCAACTTGGACAATCCCTTGGCCAATTATACCATAAAGGCATCTTTAGTCTCCTATAGCCATTGACTTGAGGTTAGGGCCCATGCCTATGGTCCTTTGATTTAGAGCTGAATCTTGACTCATTCAGTTAGAAATGTCTCAGTCCATGCCACCTTGATGCATCCATTGAATGCTTGGAAACAAAATTGGAGTCTTTGAGCTTTTTAGCCTTTTTAGGGCACTTATGGCTACATGTAGTTCCTTGGACTTGGGAAGCTTGTGGATCAGATCATTCCTCTTTGATTTTATCCCTTGAGGTGTCCAAATGGATGACAAGGCTTGGAGTTATCTGATTTGGCCAAATCGAGCAAATGACCTATAATCTGCCTTGAACAAAATCAATCCATGGTGCCATGTTCCAAGGGTTGTATCTCCCTACTTAAATTGAATTTGGAGATGATCTGGTACTTGTTGGAAATCCCTCATGGCATACTTCAACTTTGATGTTCACCAATGGACCTGGTTTAACTTGGATCAAGGTGAAAAATGTCCCTACATTTTGGAAAAAGTAAGGCAGATTATGACTTATTGAAAATTTCACTAAGTGTTGGAAAAATGGTCATTTTCATGTTTTTGTGATTTTGATCAATCCATAACTCAAAATCCATGAGGATTTGGAATCTCTTATAGTTGACATGTTTGAAGTATGTCAGATGGACTTTCATTTGAGCTTTGAATGGGAGAAAAAGGCCTTGTGGTTTAGGAGTTATGACCTTGCAAAGTTGGTACAAAATCACTTTTGTTCCATAACTTAGAAAAATTTTGGTTTCTCAAGGTTGCCCCTTTTACAAGAAACCTCACTTTTCTTGATTTTTCTTAATGAATGATGATCAATACCATACATTAACATTGTTTTTGACTTAGGGGAACCATATTTGTGAAAATTTCCAAAAAGTCAAACTTGATTTTGTGCATAGTTGACTTTTTGTTAGATGAAATCCAAACTGTGCGATCCTTTGTGCAATCAAGTTCTTGACCCAATTCAAACCTAATAGATGGGTTCCATAGGTGTTTTAGGGTGTCTTGAATCATGTCCCAAGGTTTGGGAGCATGTCTTGGTCAAAAGTCAAAGGCACAGTTGACTTTTTCTTCAAAACCCTAATTGTGGTCCAAGTGAAATTGAAACTTGTGGATCAAGCTTATTGGATCAATGTATTGTTGTAAATGGATCAATGTAGTGTATTTGAGGCCCTCAAATCATTTCTTGAGGTCTTGTCTCATGCTTTGCTCCAATAGTCAACTTAGGGGTGAATTAGGTCAAGAAACCCTAATTCCTGATTTTTTATGAAAGCATCCCCTGAGGCTATTTTGACTTGATGATTGGATCCATGAGGTCCCTTGGAGCATTTTGGATCATTTTTTGAAGTATTGGCTCATGCCCAGAAGAAAATTTTCATCTGGAGGCCTTGGTCGACCAAAACCCTAATTTGGTGACACTGGCGATCTCGAGGCTTGATCCACCTGGAATGTTGCACTCATGTGCCTGATTCTTGATATGGTTGTCGTCTTGACCCCTTATGGGTGTTTGAGAGGTTAGACAAGTTGAAGATCATGTCATTACTTGATTGATCCTTTGTCTAAGTGCTCTAAGACGGCTTAAAACCCTATGTCTTGATTATAGTGAATGCTCAACCATCTTTGAGCAGATTGATGAGGCATGAAGGAACATCCATATTGTGGTAATGATTTGCACAATGATGGGAAATCTTGGTGGTCAAATTTTGGGGTATGACAGATGCCCCTATTTAATCTTCTTGGACCCGAAGGTGTGAATGGCGAAGGTATTCGGACATTCAGGGTGCAAGAGGATTAAATATCAGAATACCCAAAATTTTGACGGTGGTTATGAATGGCTGTTTGCCCGTCCATCTTCTTTTGCTAAGCAATGATACTTATAAAAGGGTAAAACTTCCCCTCGATCCTGGTCTTCAGCCAAGGAACTAGTCTTAGTTACTGAAATAAACTTCCCCTCGATCCTAGTTTTCAGCCATGGAACTGGTCTCAGTTTCTTAAATAAACTTCCCCTCGATCCCGGTCTTCAGCCATGGAACTGGTCCCAGTTTCTGAAATAAACTTCCCCTCGATCCTGGTCTTCAGCCATGGAACTGGTCTCAGTTTCTGAAATAAACTTCCCCTCGATCCTAGTCTTCAGCCAAGGAACTGGTCTCAGTTTCTTCTTGTCGAGTTTCTTCCTTGACAAGGGCCGCTATGTGTAGCGGTTTTCATCCAACTTCTCGCCAATTTTTTACTGGGGAGATGCCATTTGATGGAAAAAAAGTTGAGGTCAGACTTTCTCGGGGTACCCATTCGTCTGACCTGTAGAGATGTGCAAACTTCTCTATTGGAGATGCCATTTGTTGACTCTACTGGGGAAAAACAAGTCTCTTGAGGGACTAATTTTTGCTTAGGGATATTACATCATACTTTTCTTCGAGATATTTTCGGAGAAATGCCATGTGATGTAATCCAATTTTAAGGTGCTGATGACTTCATTAACATTGAGTTTCTTGGGAGAAAAACCAATGTCCTGCTGAGAGTCTTCGGTTGAGAGGCTTTCTATGGGGATTTTCCTTAATCCGGGAAAGCAAAAATATCATCTTCAATGGTGAAGAGTGACGTTTGTCGAATGTATTCTTGCCTTTCAGAGATTCAAGTTATCAAAGTGGTCAAGGACTGTCTCCAATCCAGAAATAAACTGGGGAGAAATACTTCAGACAAAACATTTCCTGACGAGGAAAGAACTGACAACTCTATTGAAAAGAGGACTTTATCACTTGGGAAATGAGTATGACCCTATGATAGTAATGCAATATGAATATGCATATGAATCAATAATGCATGATGTATGTATGTTTATGTTGACAAAACTGACGCGACATACAGACTAATGAATGAACACGAAGGGATACTCGGCCACGGTGGGGGATGAAAAGTATCACTGTTTCAAAATAGCAATCCTGCCTTGCTTAAGAAAGATGGTCCCTGTGGGGAGAAAGAATTGCTCAATCGGTCTTAAGAGGTAAGAACTCTGTCGGGAATGTCAGATGAGACATTTGTATCTGACACAGTTGATCCTTCATTCAGGTGCACTGGTTTAGAAGGAGTTCTTTGATTATGCACTTTGAAGTTCAATCACCACTGGAGAAGCAATCGATGTTCTTTTTGATATTCATCAGTCAAAATAATTGCCATCTTTATTTTAAAGGCGGAAAAAATTAGACAAGTAAATTCATTTTTGTTTTATTTCAAGAATCGTTGATCATATTAAAAATTTCATTCTGTAAAGCTAAAACAAATGAGAATTGCAAACAAAAGCACTAGGGCTCAAATTTTATTGATAGAATGGAAATCAGCCAAGCGTGTGATCCCATAAAGTATTTACAAAGTTTAGAAAATGGTAATTTTAAGGGAAAAGGGCTACATTGAAACATAACGACCATCATCCTTCTACCAACTTTGAATTCTGGACATCCTGAGCTTCTGTCGAAGATGACCTTGACTGAAATTTTCCTGATGGATGGCATGACTACTGAGGAGTTGAACTGATCAGACCTAGTTATTTGCCATTAATCCCTAACTTTTGCCTGGATTGTACTTTGAGATTTCCAATCCATCGGGATGATTTTTTTTTGCTTATGTCTCTAATTTTTTCCTGGACCGCCTTTTCTGGTTTTCAATCCACCAAGACGTTTTATTTATTTATTTATTTAGGCGAAGTATTTCTTGACTACAACAACATTTGTGGGGTAGGTAAACTCCTCTTCATCAATGGTTGCGAATCTCAAGGCACCGCCTGAAAAAGCGTTTTTGACCACAGGGGTCGTCATAATTCGAAGTTTATTTGCCCCGGGAATTAGTGAGGAATGATTGTATCTTCTTGAGCATGAGGTCTCTTTTCTTGAAGACACGGGGTCGGACCTTTTTGTCAAATGCTTTCTTCATTCTTTGCTGATACAACTGACCATGGCATAAAGTCATTATTTGCTTTTCTTCGATCAGATTCAGTTCGTCGTGTCGACTTTGACACCATTAAGCTTCTGTTAGCTTAGCTTCCATCAATATCCTAATTGATGGGATCTCTACTTCTATGGGGAGCACCGTTTCCATGCCATATACTAGAGAGAAAGGGGTTGCCCCTGTTGAAGTGCGGACAGATGTGCGATAACCGTGAAAAGAAAAAGGCACCATTTCATGCCAGTCTTTGTAGGTTACAACCATCTTTTGAACAATCTTCTTTATGTTCTTGTTAGCCGCTTCTACTGCTCAATTCATCTTAGGTCGGTAGGGAGATGAGTTATGGTGTTCGATCTTGAACTCAACACACAACTCTTTCATCATCTTATTGTTCAAGTTAGATCCATTGTCAGTAATGATCTGGCTTGGAACACCATAACGACAGATGATATTGTTCTTGATAAAGCGGACCACGACTTGTCGGGTTACATTAGCGTATGACGCCACTTCGACCCACTTAGTGAAGTAGTCAATGGCTACCAGGATAAACCAATGTCCATTAGAATCCTTGGGTTCGATCATGCCAATCATGTCGATTCCCTATATGGAAAAAGGCCATGGGGAAGAGAGAACTTTGAGATGTGTTGGCGGTACATGGATTTGGTTTGAGCATATCTGACACTTGTGACATTTCCTCATGTACTTGTAGCAATCGGATTCCATAGTCAATCAATAGTATCCTACTCTCAGAATTTTTCTCGCCATTGTGTGTCCGTTGGCATGAGTGCCAAAGGATCCTTCGTGAATTTCTTTCATCACCGTGTTTGCTTCTGGTCTGTCTACGCATCGGAGCAAGACCATATCGAAATTTATCTTATAGAGTGTATCACCGTTCAGGAAGAAGTTTCCTGCCATCCTTCTGAGGGTCTTCCTGTCTTTTCTGGATGCCCCAGGCGGGTACTCTTGTCTTTGAAGGAACCATTTGATATCGTGATACCAAGGTTTGTCGTCTATGACTGCTTTAATCGCGAAGATGTAAACGGGCCGTTCTAGGCGCATTATGTCAATCTTAGGTACGTCATTCCATTGACCTACACTAATCATGGAAGAGAGAGTGGCTAGTGCATCAACCATGTGATTCTCTTCACGAGGGATATGATGAAACTCGATCTTGTTGAAGAAGGGTAACAACCTTCTCGTGTAGTCTTTGTAAGGAATCAATCCTGATTGATATGTGTTCCAATCTCCTTTGATCTGATTGATAACCATGGCTGAGTCTACATATACATCCAAGTTCTTAATCCGTAAGTCAATTGCTTCTTTGAGCCCCATAATACAAGCTTCGTATTCGGCCTCGTTGTTTGTGCACTTGAACGTCAGTCTGGAAGTGAAAGGAATGTGGGTATCCTAAGGTGTTATGATGATTGCCCCAATTCTGTTTCCATAATTGTTGACAGCTTCGTCAAAGATTAGTTCCCATTGGGAATCTAGTTCTAACCCTTCATTGGGTAGCGGTTTATCGCAATCTTTTATTTTCAAGTACATGGCATCTTCGTCTGGGAAGTCAAATCCGACTGATTCCTGAACGTCAATCGATTGATGAGCCAAATGATCGGCTAAAATACTTCCTTTGACGGCTTTTTAAGCATGGTACTCAATGTCGTATTCTGATAACAACATCTGCCAACGGGCAATCCTTCCTGTGAGAACAAGCTTTTCAAAGACATACTTGATCGGATCCATTTCTGAGATTAACTAAGTAGTGTGGCAAATCATGTACTGGCAAAGACGTTTGGCTTCCCAAGCCAGAGCACAGCAAGTTTTCTCGAGCATAGTGTACCGAGTTTTACAGTCGGTAAATTTCTTGCTCAAATAGTATATGGCAGACTCTTTTCTTTTGGTTTCGTCTTGTTGGCCAAGTACACAACCCATTGAGTCTTCCAAGACTGTTACGTAGATGATCAGTGGTCTTCCCTCCACTGGAGGTGATAGAATAGGTGGATTCAACAGATACTCCTTGATACTGTCGAAGTCTTTTTGGCAATCTTCCATCCATACGCAACTTTGATTCATTATGAGGAGTTTGAAGATTGGCGCGCATGTCGCGGTCATGAAAGATATGAATCTGGAAATGTAATTCACACGTCCCAGAAATCCTCTGATTTGTTTCTCAGTCCTTGGTGAAGGCATTTCTTGAATGGCCTTGACCTTGTCAGGATCAACCTCAATTCCTTTCTGGCTGACGATGAACCCTAAAAGTTTCCCTGAGCGGACACCAAACGTGCATTTGTTAGGATTCAAGCGGAGTTTGCATTTTTTTAGACGCTTAAATAACTTTGACAGGTGGGTCACATGCTTCTCTTCTGTTTTGGATTTGGGAATCATATCATCGACATACACTTTAATTTCTTTGTGCATCATGTCATGAAACAGAGTAGTCATGGCCCTTTGATAGGTTACCCCGACGTTTGTCAAGCCGAATGGCATTACCTTGTAACAAAAAGTGCCCTATGGGGTGATGAATGAAGTTTTCTCCATATCTTCCGGCGCCATTTTGATTTGATTATAGCCTGAGAATCCATCGATGAAGGAGAAGACTTTAAACTTTGATGTACTGTCTATCAGCATGTCAATGTGTGGCAGGGGGAAGTCGTCCATTGGACTTGCTTTGTTCAGATCTCTGTAGTCTTCGCACATTCTGACTTTTCCGTCCTTTTTCGGAACTGACACTATGTTGGCTAGCCATTGAGGATATTCTGAGGTGGCAAGGAAACCTGTGTCAATCTGTTTCTGCACTTCCTCTTTGATTTCGATGGCCATGTCCGGATGAGTCCGTCTCAGCCTTTGTTTCACTGGAGGATATTCTAATTTCAACGGTAAATGATGTTCCACGATGCTGGTATCCAACCCTGGCATGTCCTGATAGGACCAAGCAAACACATCTGGAAACTTTTTAAGAAGTTTTATCAAGTCTTATCTGACAGTTGGACTGAGCAGTGCCCCAATCTTGACTTCTTTCCTCTCTTCTACTGAACCCAAGTTGACCGTTTCCAACGGCTCATTGTGAGGTTCAATGGACCTTTCCTCTTGTCTGAGTAATCGGGAGATCTCCTATGGAATTTCTACGTCTTCTTCTTCTTCAACTTCAAATACCAGGAATTCAAAGTTGGGAGAAGGCATTTGATCATATGTTTCAACGGGGTTTAAAACAAGCAATCTACATGACGTGATGATTGTCTTTTAGAAGAGATAGAGAGAATGCAAGAGTGTGTGCAATGTATTTTCTGAAAAATGCTTGTTATTGTTATTTTGAGTTGTTTTTAGGATTACCATTTTCTGAAAAAATGAAAATTGAAAACAACAATTAATGCAGGAATGACAGAACGACGTTTATTTATTTATGATTTTTTCGATTCTTGAAACTACAACCCTATAAGACAAAACTTTATCGCTTTGGGCAAAGCGAAGAGGGACATTTACAGAAAGTGAGCCCTATAAAAGCATCTGTTTCACCTGGGCAGGTGTCATACCCCAAATTTTGACCACAAAGATTTCCCATCATTGTGTAAATCATCATCACAATATGGATGTACTTTCATGCCTCATCAATCTCGTCAAAGATGATTGAGCATTCACCACAATTAAGAATTAGGGTTTTAAGCCATCTCAGAGCACTTAGACAAAGGATCAATCAAGAAATGACATGATCTTCAACTTGTCTAACCTCTCAAAGGATCAAAGGGACTTCCACATCAAGAATCAAGCACAAAGTTGCAACATTCCAATTGGATCAAGCCTCAAGATCGCCAGTGTCACCAAATTAGGGTTTTGGTCGACTGAGGCCTCCAGATGAAAATTTTCAATTGAGCATTAGCCATTGCTTAAATCTATAACCCAAGATACTTTAAGGGACCTCATGGACCCAATCATCAAGTCAATTTAACCCCAGGGGATGCATCTACCAAAAATCAAGAATTAGGGTTTCTTGACCTAATTCACCCCTAATTTGACATTTTAGGCAAAGCATGAGCCTAGACCTCAAGACATGATTTGAGGACTTCAAGTACACTACATTGATCCATTTGCAACAATGGATTGACCCAAGAAACTTGGTTCACCAGTTTCAATTTCATTTGGACCACAATTAGGGTTTTAAAGAAAAAAGTCAACTGTACCTTTGACCTTTGATCAGGACATGCTCCCTAACCTTGGGACATGATTCAACACACCCTATAACACCTATGGAATCCATCCATTAGGTTTGATTTAGATCAAAAACTTGATTTCACAAAGGATTGCACAGTTTGGATTTCGTTCGATAAAAAGTCAATTGTGCACAAAATCAAGTTTGACTTTTTGGAAATTTTCACAAATATGATTCCCCTAAGTCAAAAATAATTTAAATGTGTGGTATTGATCATCATTCATAAAAAAAATCAGGAAAAGTGAGGTTTCTTACAAAAGGAGCAACCTTGAGAAACCAAAATTTTTCTAAGTTATGAAATAAAAGTGATTTTGGTACCAACTTCCAAGGATCATAACTTGAGATCTAAGCAACCATTTTGGATGATCCAAAGCTGGATTTGTAGGTCTTGCTACACTCTACAAAAGCTTCAACTACCTCAGACTCTAATTCCTTCTGGATTTTGAGTTATGGAATGATCAAAATGGCAAAAAACATGAAAATGACACTTATCCAACACTTAGTGAAATTTTCAACAAAAGTGTACTATTTTAACGATGTATGGATTTTGAGCTATGGAATGATCAAAATGGGAAAAAACATGAAAATGAAACTTTTCCAACACTTAGTAAAATAGTACACTTGCTATTTTTCCGATCAAGTTTTTGGCGCCGTTGCCGGGGATTTAGAAGAGTTTTTGGAATGAAGCAGAGGATGCTTGGACCTAAAATTCAACAAACATGGAAAAATATTGGGCAACAAAGCTCCTTGTCTGTACTATGTTGTAGTTCTCTTCTTTAGCTTTCCGACGCTTTGAACGGGGATCAAAACAGACTTACGGATCAAAAGTTATGATCGAAACAATTTCGGTTATAAAATCCAGCAAGCTGACACGGCCCGTGTCAGGTTTGACGCTGATTTTCTGAATTTTTCCATTTTTTCTCCCTATATTAAGTTGTGGGGGCACTTTGGGTATTTCCAATCAATCTGGGTGAATTGGGGTTATTTAGACTTGTTTTTGAGAAAGCTAGAAGGAACTTTTTACTCTGACGAATTATTTTACGCTTGAGTTCTTATGCTATCAAGGAGATTGGAAGAAGGGAGATCATTGATGAGCTTTCGCCATTGAAGATCAAAATTCCTTCGATTAAATTGTAATGTTTACTTTTAGTTATATTTTTGTTTTTGATTTTAGAACTATGAGAGGCTAAACCCCCCAATGCCAGGGGGTGTCCCTGATTTTCCCTGTAATGACAATTTTTCCTTTGCAATAGAAATTTCACTGCTTTCTCATAATCATGTTTATTGTATAATGTTCTTAATGCTTGTCCATATTGAAAAATAGGATTTGACTTACGGTTAACTTTTGGTCAGAAAAACCATTGTTAATGCTTTTTATACGATAATACTATAGTAGACATCGCCTAGGAATATGGATGCCCTATAGTAACCGCAAAGCTTTTGATAAAAATAATTGCTTGCTATTCTTCCTATACCGCTAAGGAATTGGGGTATAGAGGGAATACCAAAGGTTTTTCTTACTAAGGAATTAGAGAAAAATGTTCTTAAAAGCCGATAATGATTGGTTTAAGCAATGATTTGAAAAATAAGGATTGTTATTATTATAAGGAATTTCATACACCTTGCCATGGCATACTTCTCATATTTGTTTAAGTCATTTTTACTCGTTCTGCTTATTTGCTAAATAGTTATTATAATTTTTATAACAAACAAACCCCTAAAAAAAACTTTTGTTTAATTGAATTAGCATTTGCACTTATAGTGATGAGCAGTCCTCGAGAGATCGATTCTGGGGATAACCCCTTTTATTACTACATCGTTAAAATAGTACACTTGCTATTTTCCCGATCAAGTTTTTGGTGGTTCCATTGCCGGGAATCTGCCTTACTTTTTCCAAAATGTAGGGACATTTTTCACCTTGATCCAAGTTAAACCAGGCCTAGGGGTGAGCATCAAAGTTGAAGTATGCCATGAAGGCTTTCCAACAAGTAACAGATCATCTCCAAATTCCATTTGAGCAGGGAGATACAACCCTTGGAACATGGCATCAAGAACTGGTTTTTACAAGGCATAATTTGTGCATTTTGCTCGATTTGACCAAATCTAATAAATCCAAGCCTTGTCATCAATTTGGACACATCTAAGGATAAAACAAGAAGGGATTGATCTGATCCCCAAGCCTCCAAAGTCCAAGAATCTACATTTTCCATAACAAACCTAAAATGGCTAAAAAGGATCCAAGAATCGAATTTTGTTGCAATACATTTAATGGATACACCAAGGTGGCATGGACTGACACATTCCTAACTGAATGAGTCAAGGATCGACATTGAACCATAGGACCATATGCGTGTGCCCTAACCTCAAGTCAATGGCTAGAGGAGACTTGAGATTCCTTTTTCTCAACATTGGCTAAAGGCCTGCTGCAGCTACCATTCACTATTGCTTGCAAAAAACAAACATGGTCTACTATAAATAGAGCTCATTTGTGCTCAGTTTGAGTACACCAAAGCACTACAACACTTGTTTTCCTCAAAATCCCTCTCTTTAGGCCAAAATGCTTTCTTTTGCAAGGTATCTCTGAGTTTTTGAGTTAGAGAGCAATTCCACCACAACTCATGATCCAAACACCTCTAATATGTTGTATCTAAGATGTCAAAACAATCACTTGTGACCTGAAACACCAAAATCACAAAGTCCACTTCCAAAACCTCAAAATTGGACTTTTCTGCATTTTTCAAGCCATGTCTTGATTCAGTCACTTCCAAAACCAAACAAAGCCTCAAACACACTCCAAATATCATCCTCAAACTGTCCCAAATGGTCCCCCTCATCTGGAACACCATTTGAGAGAGTTGCCATATTGGTCACTTTTGCCCCTTTTGAAAGAAAGTGCCACAACTTGTTCCTGAGGATTCCAACTGGTTCTAACCATTCTAAAAGCTTCTAAGGGACCAATTGAGAGTGTACAAAGCATCAAATAACTTCTGGCACAAGGAACTTGACAGATATCACAAGGAGCTTCAAGAGGTAAGTGCATCACGCTTGAACTTCCTAAATTATGCATTCCTTTGAGGTCCACTAATCATAAACATCTCATACATGTTGTATATATTGTGTTTGAACCAATTTGCCATGTAATTCGGCCTGTACCATGAGATAGCATAGAACATGCAAAAATAGGCCTATTTCAAAACCACTATCGGGTTTTAAAATAGGGCCCTCATCTGAAAAAACCAAGACCACCATTGGATTCCTTGTGAAATTCTAGGTCAGATGCACCTAAATTTTGTCCCAATCCATGGAGAAATGATAAAGTTAGAGGCTTCACGTAAATTGTCCAAAAGCTTGCCTTGCCTTGCCTTGCCTTGCCCTGCCTTTCCTTGCCCAGGCCTAGAAACAAGGCATGATTTATGTTTTAATGGGGTGGTTTTGATACACGGATGTATCACCACCCCAGTGGTAACGCGCATGTGTGTTTGGCTTGATGGTCGTGGGTTCCAACCCCACCCAGACCATTTTGCCATTTTCTATATTTTTTGCTATTTTTCATTATTTTCATGTTTTTATTAATTAATTGAAAAATTAATTTCTCTCTCAATTTTAATTATTTTTTATTGGTTTTTTTTTTAAATTCCCAAAAATGTTAAAATATTTTATTCCATGAAAATTTCACAAAAATATTATTTATCTCATATATTTGATATTTTTGTAAAGAATTATATTTTATTTGTTTTTAAACATAAAAAAATATATTTCTTTCACTTGGTTTTGCAAAATTCAAATCATTTTTTAATCATCCCATGAATGAAACATGATTTTTCAAATATAAGTCCAAGATCACAATCTTTTTTCACATGTTTGATTATTTTAATTAAATTTTTATTCAATTAAAATACATTAAATCAAGAAAATTAGGGTTTTAAATCATTATCACCCTAACAAATCTTTTCAAACATTTTTGGGCCTCTATTAGAGTGTAAGACCCAATCCCCTTTTAACCAAAAACTTTTTTGGGCCTCAGTCATTGTATAAGTCCCACTTCGATTTCAAAAATCTCGGCGCGATTGTCGTTTTCAAAACAAAATCAACTGGGCCTACCCTTGTGTTGTAAGTCCCATCGCTTTTCTTTTTCAAACCTTTGGGCCTCTATTAGAGTTGTAAGACCCATCCCTTTGTACAGAAAACATTTTTTGGGCCTCAGTCATTGTATAAGCCCCAGTATAGTTTAAAAAACAACGGTACGATTACTGTTTTTCATCTGGGCCTCTCCTTGAGTATAAGCCCCAATCTTTGCAAAAACAACTTCCCTTTGGTTTAGGTTCAAATATATAGTTGTTATCAAAACTTTCTTTAATTTCTTGAACAACTAACAATACAGCTATGGAAGCTTGCTCGCCTGTAAGTTTTTATCAGCCTTCTTTTACGTACTTGCACATATACATGTATATATTTGTTTGAACATCATGGAAGCTTGCTCACCTGTAAGTTTTTATCAGCTTTACTTTACATGCTTTTATATATATAACTATATTGTGGGAAGCTTGCTCACCTGTAAGTCTTTCTTTCATATCCTTTTAAATACTTGTCATATATCAACTGTATATTTACTAGTATATCTGCTTAGAGTTTTCCCCGGCTACTAGGTCTAGAACTAGGTAAAGCCAGTTGGTCACTCTTAAATACAGTCAAAACTAGATCCCCATAGGATTTCCAGATACAGTCTTGCCTTCTCTTGGGTTTAAACAATATGGAACAAAGAGAAAGGCATTATTCCCGATGAAACTTTTCTCAGATTGTCACTATTAGAAATTGTCAAAGAAGTTCATTTCCCCAGAGAGGATTAATTCTCGGTGAAACCTCTCTTGAATTTCTTCAAACCCTAGAACTGTTCACTAAAGGATTAATTCTTGGTGAAACCTTTCTTGAACTTTTCTTAAGTTTTGGACCCACTGGCTTCCTAAAAGCATCCCCACCTCCTCTTGGGCTTTGTACAAGGACCCTCCGACTTCTTAGAAGTTCTCATGCCTTCTCTTGGGCTTAATACAAGGACCCTGAAGACCTCTTAAAGGTATAGGACATAACTTAGTCATCCTTTTCTAGAGCACTATTTCCAGTGTCAAAACATCAAACCATTTTAGGGTTGATACTCATCCCTTAAAATACCAACCTCTTCTTGGGCATCATACAAAGATAAACTCTCCCACACCAGTAGACTTGGACAGTCTAATCTCCTCTTGAGTCTCAAAGACATTCTCAAGTTCCCTAGAGAAACCCTGGTCATTTTAAATAAATCTCCAGCAGAGTTAGAACCCATGGGTTCTAAAGCCCAGTCAGCCTCCTCTTGGGCTTTGTACAATGATTCTCCCCAGTGGAGCTAACCTTTTCAGACTCTCTTGTTGAGTCAACCGCCTTTTCAGACTCTCTTGTTGAGTCAATCACCTTTCAATACTCTCTTGTTGAGTCTACCCCTTTTAGCCTCAATCTTGGGCTTTGTACAAGGCAGATAAAAACACTCTCTTGTTGAGTCAATCTTTTTCTAGCTTCCTCTTAGGCTTGGTATAATGATTTCCCCTAGCAGAAGTCAGCCTCCTCCTAGGCTTTGTATAATGATTTCTCCAACTTGTTCAGCCACAATCTTGGGTTTTGTATAAGACAGATAAAAGCACTCTCTTGTTGAGTCAAATCCCTTTCAGCCTCAATCTTGGGCTTTGTAAAAGACACCATATAAATTTCCTAAGCAGAGTCAATCCTCTTTTCAGCCTCAATCTTGGGCTTTGTACAAGACAGATAATACTCTCCAGTTGAGTCAAACCCTTTTCAGCCTCAATCTTGGGTTTTACACCTAAAATATCCTCACCCAAGTCAGTAAAGTCCTTTTTAGCCTCAATCTTGGGCTTTGTACAATACAGACAAAATATTTCCCCGAAAAAGTCAAACTTTTAGCCTCCTCTTAGGCTTTATGATATCCCTAAAGAGTCAACTCTTTTAGCCTCAATCTTGGGCTTTGTACAAGACAGATAAACACTCTCTTGTTGAGTCAGCCTCTTACAGCCTCCTCTTAGGCTTTGAATAAGGACTTCCCCAACGGAGTCAATCAATCTTTTAGCTTCAACCTTGGGCTTTGATCAAGGCACACAAATCTCTGTAGAAAAACATTTCTCTGTTTATCACTCTTCAAAACCGAAAATCAAAACAAACCTTAATCCCAGATAACTGCTGTAAGTGGCACACTTGTTGATTCAAATATCCAAGCTGTTGTCCATCTCTTATCCTAACAAATCCCCTTTCTTTCATCTAATTGCTGTAAGTGGCAAGCCTCTGGATTATTTACATCCACGCCGCTGTCCCTCTCTTAGCATGAAAGATTCCTAAGGAAAAATGGCATTGCTATATACTGAGTTAAAGTTTCCTTCTTTAGGACAAATCCCTCATAAAGGAAATTATGGCATTGCCGGATTCACATATCCCAGTTAAAGTAACTTTCCGTTATAACAGTCACCCAACAGTTGTGATAAACAGACGAGATGTCTCCCTTTAGAGATAACAAATTCTCTCTCAGTCAAAACCTCTAGCTTCAATCTTGAGCGTTGAACAAGACACAAATACTCCTTTTAGCTTCAATCTTGGGCTTTGAACAAGACACCAAAACATCTTTTCCTCCCTTAGAATAGGAGGAATTACGATTGCTCTGATTTCCCTGTTCCTTTAAAACGGGAATATGTAGGCATAAGATTACGAAATCTTAGCGAGCATACCAATCAAAAACTCTAGGTCCAGTACCTTCATGCATACCAATCAAAACTTAGGTCCAGTACCTTACCAAAACATCGGAAAACCCGAACATCAACAAAAATTCACACTCTCTCTCTCTCTCTCTCTCATATTTCCAAAGAAAATTTCCCAACCCATCAACGGATAAACACCATCAAGTACAAAGCAGAACCTAAAACTAACAACTTGTGGATAACCACATATAGGATGGGAAATTAACAACTCCCCATTGTATAACCTGACCCCGGACTCCCCAAATCTCTTTAAATGTTTGTTCAGTTAAACATTCGCGTGCAAGGTTAGTTTTAGATAGCTTTCCTTTCCCTTCCAGCTTCACGGGATAAATAAGAAATCAGAAAGTAGCACCCCCTCCTCTTCATTGAGGAGAAAACCCAATTCTGCGATAAGGTGGTCGCGTCACCGACAAAAATCATACGCTACAGATAAATGGCGACTTTGCTGGGGAGTCATCATTAGGATTTATCTTACCTTAGTCATCATAGTCACCATTTTCCAACAGTAAAAGCGACTCTGCTGGGGACTCATTTTATTTGTTTAGGATTATAGACTAGAATTCTTAAGAGGTCTAGGATGCTACTTTATATCCGTGTTTATTTTTCTGTTAATGGGAATGCGAGTGATGTCGTATGCGGAAAGTTTGAGTGATACCTAAGATAGGTGATGGCAGAGACGGGCGGTCTTACAGGGAGTGAATCCCGAATAAGCTGTCTTGGTAGACCATCAAATAAGTGGAGATACCTTTTGCGAATTCAATGTCTAACGACTTCGGTTGTGAAAGCAGATTGTTCGATTGTGGTATCCATGAAACTGAGGATTTTGTAGACAGTGAACATGTGGCTATTTAGTAGTGCGGTAGCTATCGGAAATAGTTGTCACGCGATACTACACTTAATTGAGATTACCCTAAGATACTACAGCTCGCTCGGGTGAACCAGCCTGCTGTTGTTATCCCAGGGGGGGTCAATGATTTTGAGTACAGGTACAAAAATTTACCATAGTAAAACCTTTGGGGATGGGTAGAGCCATGACTCCATGCTTATGACGCTGAACCTTTGAACCCATGTTTTTTCTATGTTTTTATGTGCTGCATTCATGCATTCATTTCAAAAACTTTTAAACAAAGAAAAAAATCTTCTTTTCTAGCCTCTCTCTCTTTTTTTTTTTTAAATTAAACTAAAACAATGATTGCAAATATCAGAGAGAAAGATTGCGTTATGGACTTCGGTAGAAGGAAGACGCACAAGTACACCTTCAAGGTTCCAAAATTAGAGGATTTAAGAGGGTTGGCAAGGATGATCACCAACCCTGAAGCTTTCAGAGCTAAGTACGGAGGATTGCTGTCTCTGTTAAGAGTCCATGTAGTTGAAGGAATCCTGTCTATGCTAATTCAGTTCTATGATCCGGTTTATCACTGTTTCACGTTCCCGAATTATCAATTAGCACCAACACTGGAAGAGTACTCTCACCTAACTGATTTACCAATCACTGACCAAGCTCCATTTTCTGGACTGGAAGAAATTCCAAAAGAACAAACCACTGCGAGAGAAATCTATTTGGACGAGTTAGAAGTCAGGACTCACATGACCGTTAAGGATGGTATCCAAGGTTTACCGGCCAAGATTTTGATAGAGAAAGCCTTGTACTTTTCCATTATAGGAAACGTTACTGCTTTCGAAGATATCTTTGTTCTACTCATATACGGGTTATTCCTTTTTCCCAACATAGATAACTTCGTCGATACCAATGCCATTAAGATATTTCTGATTGGAAACCCTGTACCGACCTTGCTCGCAGACACTTATCATTCTGTACACTTAAGGAATTTGTACAGCGGAGGAATGATCACATGCTGTGTACCCTTGCTATACAAATGGTTCACTTCCCATTTACCCAAGTCTGCTGCTTTTTGGGATCATAAAAGTAATTTGTGTTGGTCATAGAGAATCATGTCTCTTACCAACTCTGACATAGACTGGTACAATCGAATCTATGACGGGATAAGAATCATTGACCGTTGTGGAAACTTCCCTAATGTACCCCTCATAGGAACTAAAGGAGGAATCAACTATCATCTAGTTTTAGTTCGTCGTCAACTCGGATACCCGATAAGACATATCCCGCGTAATGTTCATCTGGAAGGTCTTTTCTTCAAGGAAGGAGAAAATGACAGGGCACTAAAGACAGAAATAGTGCATGCCTGCCAACATATTCACAGGAAAGGAAGATAGTCTCTAGGAAAACCAGACTGTGTCTCTGTGGAACCTTATCTCCACTGGGTACAAACTAGAGCCCTCAAGCTGAGGATGCCTTACCCTCATGAAGAAGTTCTTCAGTTAAAGGAATCTGTCCTTTATTTTATATCTGATACGGAAAAACTCCAAGCCGCTCTCAGCAAACTACAACGGGAAAAGAAATCTTGGAAGAAATAGTACTGCATTCTCAATATGGAGTGTACCAGAATTCAACAACTGTTAAAAGAAAAGGACGCTCTGATTAGGATATTAGAGCAACATGATGTAGAAAGTCAAGAAGACCGAAGAAATTTACTTGCTTCTTTCACTTGGCAAAGGACTGACGACCCGATAACGGCTCAAGAGCCTCGGTCAAAGAAAAGGAAAATACCAGAACCAACACCTGAGCTCTCCTCAGAGAGGACTCAGGATCCGTAAGCTTAGACTTTTACTTTTACAACACACTGTAAAATATTGTATTTCCCTTTCTGCAATCTTTCAAATTCAATAAAACGGGGTCTCCCCACTGTATGACATTTGCAATCCATTTGTTGAAGTTTTTTTTTTATTAAAGACAAAAAATAACAAAAATATAAATATATCATTGCATTCATCATTCTCACGTAACACATTCTTCTTACCTTAGAATCTTATGTCTGTGTCTCGATTCTAGAGTCAAACTGTCTCATTCGTACAATACTCGGGCCAATCGACAAAAGAAAATGGACGATCTCGAGGAAGAGAACAGAGAGCTGAGAGAAGAAATAGACGCTCTGAAAGAAGATATGAGGAAACTCCACAATGACATGCAATCCCTGGAAACAGCTCCGAAACAACAACAAAGGACTGTGATCTCAGAGATCACATCTACGCCCATAGTGGAGACGTATGATCCTTGATACAACATGCCTAAAGATCGACCCTGGGGCATGCCTATCAACTTTATCCCTGAAGGATATATTCTGCCGGTTACGGAAGACCCGAAAACTGCAGCTGGAACCGCTGGGCCTGAAGGTTACAAACTTTGGGAAAGCGAAGATGCAAGAGTCATAAAAGCAACTCCTGAAGGTTACAAACTTCAGGATAGGGAAACACCAAAGGTCACCGCCGTAATGACTGTACCATAACCCTTGGTACACATTGTCCTGAAAGGACAGATTCCATAAGTAATCTCTGGTGGAAACGAAAGTATGTACGACAGAATGAATGAGTTCCAGGAACAATTCCTGGAGATGCAGAATGAACTGAATGCCATTCGCTGTCAGGGTTTATTTGGAAAGGACGCCGCAGACCTTTGTTTGGTCCCCAAATTGAAAATCCCGCACAAATTCAAGGTGCCCGACTTTGAAAAATACAAGGGTAACTCTTGCCCTCAAAGTCATTTGGTGATGTACGCTCCAAAGATGTCAACTCAGACAGAGAATCATCAGCTTCTGATCCATTATTTCCAAGACAGTTTAACCGGTGCCGCACTCAAATGGTACATGGGTTTAAACTACACCAAGATTGTCACGTTCAGAGATCTTGGCGCCGCCTTCGTTCAGCAGCATAAGTATAACCTGGACATGGCACCAGACAGAGATCAACTCAGAGCAATGTTGCAGAAGGAGAAGGAAACCTTTAAGGAATATGCTCAAAGATGGCGTGAAATTGCCGCCCAGATTTGTCCCCCTCTTGAGGAAAAAGAGATGACAAAGATCTTCTTGAAAACCTTAAGCTCGTTTTATTACGACCGAATGGTCGCCAGTGCGCCCAGAGACTTTACTGAAATGGTAAACATGGGGGTACGTCTTGAAGAGGTTGTTCGAGAAGGACGTTTGGTCAAAGATACAAGACCATCAAGCAGTACCAAAAGATACGGTAGTGCTTTCCCTAAAAAAAAGAGCAAGATATTGGTAACATCTCTCTCGGAAAGCAAAGGCGAAGGTATCAACCAGTAGCAGCGGTAACTCCTGCTATCAACCCTGTGCCTGTCCCAACGTATCAACCTCAGGTTGCTTAGAGCCAACCAAGTCAACAACAGTATCAGTAAAGGACACAACAGCCTCTTCAACAGGCTCATCCACAGTACAACAATAACAATCGTATGACACGACCATCAGGGTTTGACCATATACCGATGTTGTACACAGAACTATTTCCACTACTACTAGCCAAGGGGCACGTCCAAACTAGGCCTCCTCTTACAGTACCGGAAAATCTGCCTTTTTAGTTCAAAGCAGATCAAACTTGCCCCTACAATCAAGGAGGACCGAGGCATAACATAGAAAACTGTCTCAGCTTCAAATCTGATGTGCAGAAGCTTCCCAGGAACGGGGTCTTATTTTTCAATGTTACAAATCCAAATGTTCAGACAAACCCGTTTCCTCAACACGAGAAGGCTGCATTAAATTTGATAGAGGAAGAGTCTAACCACAACTATCAAATTCACGATGTACTCCTGTTGGGAACCAATCTGGTCAAGATGCATTGCAGACAGAGCGGGTACGATCATGTACCATCTCATAATTATCACCAGTGTGATATCTGCTCCAAGAATAATCAAGGATGTTCCATGGTGCAATCAACTTTACAAGAACAGATGGATCTCGGGTGGATCCAAGATCACCGAATCTGGGATGTCAACATGACTTATACAAATTCCAATATTATTCAGAACCACGACATCCGTGCAATGAATATTAACTTGGTGGCAATGCATTCAAGGCAAAGCCAACATCATGACCTACCACGACACGATTATAATTCCTATTCGATCTGCTCGATAAACAATCAGGGATGCTCTTTTGTACAAGAGGCTCTCCAGCGTCAGATGAATCTCGGATGGATTCAGGATTACCGTGATAGAAGTCATTATCAAGTTAATATGATTCAAATCTTTGATATTCGCTTGATGAGTACCAGCCTGGTGGAATTACACATTAAGCAAGTCCGGCTTGGTTTTCTGGTTTCACATGAGTATCAAAACTGTAAGTGTGTCGTGAAGACGACCAAGGATGTGCACTTGTTCAAAGAACACTTCAACACCCGTTGAACCACTGGTGGCTTCTGATCTATTTAGATAAAGACACGCAACAGATCAGTAAGACTGATGGGAACCCTACTAGGCATCAAAGTCAGGATGTTCGATCAATGGAAACAAATCTAGTAAGGTTGCACTGCATACAAAGCGGGCGTGGCCAGGTGCCACCACACAAGTATGAGCGCTGTAGAGTTTGCTCAGAGAACAACCAAGGATGCTACGTCGTGCGATCAACCCTTTAAAATTAGTTGGATCGAAAAGAGATTCAACCATGTTCAAGCTCTGGTTCGATCAACGTAATGCAAGACTATCTTCCTGATCAAGGCAAAGATGTTGTCTTAATCCCTAAACGAGAAGTGACCAAAGATGTGTGTGCCATAATCCCTCTACTCCATGAATCAAGAGTTCCTTTTGATAGTAGAAAGATTCTCAACCTCGAACGAATTGAGGCCGGCTACGATGGTCAGAAAAATTAAAGGCTCCTATGGTTATCTATCTACCAGGACCAATACCGTACAAATCCAATAAGGCTATCCCTTACAAGTACGGTGCAACAACAATTGAAAATGGAAAGGAAATCCATTACCCTCCTTCGTGAACATTGTCGATATCAGTCGAGTGACACGGAGCGACCGGATCTTCAACAGAGGAGTTGGAGAACCCACCAAGGAGAAGGAACCTCGAATAGAAGTTCCCAATCAACCAGTCGGTCAATCTAGTAATCCTGACCTTTCAAAGAACAACGATGAGATGCTGAAACTCATCCAGAAGAGAGAGTACAACATGATAGACCAACTGTTGCAAACTCCTTCAAGAATCTCTGTGCTATCTCTCTTGCTCAGTTCCGAAGCTCAGAGAGAAGCTCTACAGAAAGTCTTAAAGCAAGCCTTTGTGGAACAAGATGTGACGATAAGACAATTCGACAACATCATCTCCAACACCACTTCCTGCAACAATTTAGGATTCAGTGATGAAGAATTGCCGGAAGAAGGCAAAAATCACAACATGGCTCTTAACATTACAGTCAACTACCAAGACGATGCTTTAGCCAGCGTACTGGTAGATACCGGATCAACTCTAAATGTTATGCCAAAATCTACTCTGATGCGACTATCATTTCAAGGATCTCCTATGAGGGGCAGTGAGGTCATCGTCAAAGCATTCGAAGGATCCAGAAAAACAGTTATCGGCGAAGTCGACCTTCTCATAACTATTGGTCCTCACACTTTCCAAGTCACTTTCCAGGTCATGGATATCCGGGCAACATACAACTGTTTGTTAGGAAGACCTTGGATACACGAGGCTGGGCAGTCACTTCATCACTTCACCAGAAGCTAAAGTTCGTCAAGAATGACAAGCTAGTCATAGTCTGTGGAGAGAAGGCCTTAATTATTAGCAACTTATCATCATCCCGTGAAGAACCAGAAGAGGTTACAGAAAAAGGAACATCGATTTCCTCGTACAAAGATGCTCTCAAAGTGATCGAGACTAACAACGCAAAAGGATGGGGACAACTTGTCATTCCTACTGATAACAAGACAAAGAAAGGTCTTGATTTTTCCTCAACCTGTACCCAGACTGCTACTAACGATGAAAGTTTTCATCCCATTCAGGACTTCTTCCACAGTGGAGGTTTCCTTCACACAGTGTCTCAAGAGGTATATACCATCAATGAGGGTGACTCCTCCGATACAGATGAAGAGTGGAAGTCCTATCTCAACGAGGGCGGTTATATGTCTTAGGAAGAAACGCGTATGCCATTTTACTATCCCACGCAAAGTCTGAGATATATACTGAGATCAGATGTCAAGATGATATACAGAGATTGTGATTCGGAAGGATGCCGTGCTCCACCCAACGCATTAGAGGAGGACACTCTGATGAAAGAAAACTTCAACAATGACTATTATGACCCAATGGATAGCCTGCCTATCTGGCAGCCATACCCATGAGACTTGGGACAAAAGAGTCAGCCAAACGATGCGTATTAACTGAGCATCATTGAAAAGAATACCTGCACCCCCACCACTTCATGGGATCATTACTGAAGGCATTCAGAAAATATCCAGCACAACGATGAATCTGCAAAGATTGCAGGACAAGAATTCATCAACTATGCTTTTCCCGAGGGCAACGTCATCGAGAGGGACGACTCCTCCAGTTCCACGGAAGTATGGGACACCTTAGAACAACCGAGTGGCAAGTACGACTTCCTGGTCAAGTACACCGCTCTTGTAAACTCTCGTATCAGGCTTGAAGGCATCCAGCCAACTGGATGGGGAGATCCGCCTGAGATTGAAAACACTGTGCAAGATACAAAAGAAGAGTTCGTCCAACGATCCTGCTCTGCCAGAAATCAGTGTCATTTCTGAGGACAAACCAAGAAAGAAGGTACCATACTTTGTGATTCACCGAGGACTTCGTCGCCAATGGGTTACCGTTGATGTCCTGAAAGTCGTCCATAAGTCTAAGTAATTGCCATCTTTGTTTTAACCTTTCACCCTGCCCAGATGAAACATATGTTTTTATAGGGCTCACTTTCTGTAAATGTCCCTCTTCACTTTTTCTGAAGCGATAGAGTGTCGTTTTATAGGGTTGTAGTTTCAAGAATCGCCAAAATCATAAATAAATAACGTCGTTCTGTAATTTCCGCATTTTATCGCTGTTTTCACTTTTCGCTTTTTCAGAAAATGGTAATCCTGAAAACAACTCAAAAATAAAAAACAAGCATTTTTCAGAAAATACACTGCACACACTCTTACATTCTCTCTATCTCTTCTAAAAACAAATCATCACGTCATGCAGATTGCTTGTTTTAAACCCCATTGAAACATACGATCCAATGCCTTCTCCCAACTTTGAATTCTCGGTATTTGAAGATGAAGAAGAAGAAGACAAAGAAATTCCAAAAGAGATCTCCCGATTACTCAGACAAGAGAAAAGGTCCGTTGAACCTCACAAAGAGCCGTTGGAAACAATCAACTTGGGTTCAGAAGAAGAGAGAAAAGAAGTCAAGATTGGGGCACTGCTCAGTCCGACTGTCAAAGAAGATTTGATAAGACTTCTCAAAGAATTTCCCGATGTGTTTGCTTGGTCCTATCAGGACATGCCAGGGTTGGACACCAGCATCATGGAACATCATCTACCGTTAAGATCAGAATGTCCGCCAGTAAAATAGAGGTTGAGAAGAACTCACCCGAACATGGCCATCAAAATTAAAGAGGAAGTGCAGAAACAAATTAACGCGGGTTTACTCACCACCTCAGAATATCCTCAATGGTTAGCCAACATAGTACAGTTCTTAAAAAGGACGGAAAGGTCAGAATGTGTGTAGATTACTGGGATCTAAACAAATCCAGTCCAAAGGATGGCTTTCCCTTACCGCACATAGACATGCTGGTAGATAGTACTTCAAAGTTCAAAGTCTTCTCCTTCATGGATGGATTCTCGGGCTATAATCAAATCAAAATGGTGTCGGAAGACATGGAGAAAACTTCGTTCATCACCCCATGGGGCACCTTTTGTTAGGTAATGTCGTTCTGTTTGAAGAACGTCGGGGCAACCTATCAAAGGGCCATGACTATACACAAAGAAATATAAGTGTATGTCGATGATATGATTGCCAAATCTAAGACAGAAGAGGAGCATGTGACCCACCTGTCAAAACTATTCAAGCGTCTGAGAAAATACAAACTCCGCTTGAATCCCAATAAATGCACATTCGGTGTTCGTTCAGGAAAACTTCTAGGGTTCATCGTCAGACAAAAGGGAATTGAGGTTGATCCGGACAAAGTCAAGGCCATTCAAGAAATGCATTCTCCAAAGGCTGAGAAATAAGTCAGAGGATTCCTGGGGCCTTTGAATTACATTTCCAGATTCATATTCCTATGACCGCGACATGCGCGCCAATTTTCAAACTACTTAAAAAGAATCAGGACTGCGTATGGACAGAAGACTGCTAAATTGCCTTCGACAGTATCAAAGAGTATCTGTTGAATCCACCTATCCTGTCACCTCCAGTGGAGAGAAGATCGCTGATCATCTATTTAATAGTCTTGGAAGATTCCATGGGTTGTGTGCTTGGTCAACAAGACGAAAAGAAAAGAAAAGAGTCTTCCATCTACTATTTGAGCAAGAAGTTTACCGACTGCGAGATTCGGTACACTATGCTCGAGAAAACTTGCTGTGCTCTGGCTTGGGCAGCCAAACGTCTTCGCCAGTATATGATTTGTCACACTACTTGGTTAATCTCCGAAATGGATCCAATCAAGTATGTCTTTGAAAAAACTGCTCTCACGGGAAGGATCAGTCAAAGGAAGTATTTTAGCCGATCATTTGGCTCATCAAATGATTGACGATCAGGAATCATTTGGATTTGACTTCCTAGACAAAGATGTCATGTACTTAAAAATGAAAGATTGCAATGAACCGCTACCCAGTGAAAGGCCAGAATTAGATTCCCAATGGGGACTAATCTTTGACGGAGCTGTCAATCATTATGGAAATGGAATTGGGGAAATCATCATAACACCTTAGGGTACCCACATTCCTTTCACTACCAGATTAACATTCAAATGTACAAACAACGAGGACGGATAGGAAGCTTGTATCATGGGTCTCGAAGAAGCGATTGACTTAAGGATAAAGAACTTGGATGTATATGGAGACTCAGCCCTGGTTATCCATCAGATCAAAGGAGATTAGAACACATACCAATCAGGACTGATTCCTTACAAAGACTACGCGAGAAGGTTATTACCATTCTTCAACAGAATCGAGTTTCATCACATACCTCGTGAAGAGAATCACATGGCTGACACATTAGCCACTCTCTCCTCTATGATTAGTGTAGGCCAATGGAACGACATACCTAAGATCGACATAATGCGCCTAGAACAGCCCGCTTACATCTTCACGATCGAAGCAGTCATAGACCACAAGCCTTGGTATCATGATATCAAATGCTTCTTTAAAAAACAAGAATACCCCCTTGGGGCATCCAGAAAAGACAGAAAGACCCTCTGAAGACTGGCTGACAGCTTCTTCCTAAGTGGTGATGCACTCTATAAGAGAAACTTTGACATAGTCTTGCTCCGATGTGTAGACAGACCAGAAGCAAACATGCTGATGAAAGAAATTCTCGAAGAATCCTTTGGCACTCATGCCAACGGACACACAATGGTGAGAAAATTCTGAGAGCAGGGTATTATTGGTTAACAATGGAATCTGATTGCTACAAGTACATGAGGAGATGTATCAAGTGTCAGATATACTATGACAAAATCCATGTACCGCCAACGCATCTCAAAGTTCTTTCTTCCACATGGCCTTTTTCTATATGGGGAATCAACATGATCGATATAATCGAACCCAAGGCTTCGAATGGACATCGGTTCATCCTGGTTGCCATTGATTACTTCACTAAGTGGGTTGAAGCAGCGTCATACGCCAATGTAACCCGACAAGTCTTGGTCCGATTTATCAAAAACAATCTCATCTGCTATTATGGTGTTCCGAGTCAGGTCATTACGGATAATGGATCCAACTTGAACAACAAGATGATGAAGGAGTTGTGTGCTGAGTTCAAGATCAAACACCATAACTTATCTCCCTACCGACCTAAGATGAACGAAGCGGTAGAAGCGGCTAACAAGAACATCAAGAAGATCGTTCAAAAGATGGTTGTAACCTACAAAGATTGGCACGAAATGCTACCCTTTGCTCTTCACGGTTATCGCACATTTGTCCGCACTTCAACAGGGGCAACCCCTTTCTCTCTAGTATATGGCAGGGAGGCAGTGCTCCCCATAGAAGTAGAAATCCCATCAATCTGGGTATTGATGGAAGCCAAGCTAGCAGAGGCTGAATGGTGTCAAAGTCGACATGATGAACTGAATCTAATCGAAGAAAAGAGAATAACAGCACCATGCCATGGTCAGTTATATCAGCAAAGAATGAAGAAAGCATTTGACAAAAAGGTCTGACCTCGCGTCTTCAGGAAAGGAGACCTCGTGCTCAAGAAGATACAATAATTCCTCACTGATTCCGAGGGCAAATGGACTCTGAATTATGATGGCCCACATGTGGTCAAGAAAGCCTTCTCAGGCGGCGCCTTGAGACTCGCGACCATGGATGGAGAAGAGTATGCCTACCCCACAAATGTTGACGTAGTCAAGAAATACTTCGCCTAAACAAAAAAAAAAATGTCTTGGTGGATCGAAAACCCGAAAGGGCGGTCCAGGAAAAAATTAGAGACATAAGCAAAAAATCATCCCGGTGGATTGGAATTCTCAAAGTACAATCCCGGCAAAAGTTAGGGATTCATGGCAAGTAACTACGTCCGACAAGGTTAAATCCCCCAGCAGTAACACTATTCGTCGAAAAACTTCCAGTCAAGGTCATCTTCGACAGAAGCTCAGGATGTCCAGAATTCAAAGTTGGTAGAAGGATAACGGTCATTATGTTTCAATGTAGCCCTTTTCCCTTAAATTACCATTTTCTTACTTTCTAAATACTCTATGGGATCACTCGCTTGGCTAATTTCCATCCTATCAATAAAATTTGAGCCCTTGTGCTTTTGTTTGCAATTCTTATTTGTTTTAGCTTTACAGAATGACATTTTTAACATGATCAACGTTTCTTGAAATAAAACAAAAATGAATTTACTTGTCAAAAATTTTCTGCTTTTAAAATAAAGATGGCATTTCTTTTGACTGTTGAACATCAAAAGAACATCGATCTCTTCTATGAAAGTGGTTGAACCTCAAAGTACAGAATCAAAATACTCCTTCTAAGCTAGTACGCCTGAATGAAGGATCAACTGTGTCAGAAACCACACTTCATCTGACATCCCCGGAAGAGTTCGTATCTCCCAAGACCGATTGAACAACTCTTCCTCCCCACGGGGACTACCTATCCTAAGCAAGGCAGGATTGCTATCTTGAACCAATGATACTTTTTATCCCCCGCAGTGGTCGAGTATCCAGTCGTGTTCATCCATTAGTCTGTATGTCGCATCAGTTTTGTCAGCATAAACATATATATATCATGCATTATTGATTCATACTCATATTCATATTGCATCACTATCACTCTGGTCAGTCTTATCCCCAAGTGATAAAAGTCCTCTCAATCGAGTTATCAATTCTTTCCTCGTCAGGAAATGTTTTGTATGAACAATTTTTCTCCCCAGTTTATTTCTGGTTTGGAGTCGGTCCTCGACCACTTTGATAACTTGAACCCCTGAAAAGCAAGAAGACATTCGACAAATGCCACTCTTCACCATTAAAGATGATATATTCGCTTTCCCGGATTAAGGAAAATCCCCAGAGAAAGCCTCGCAACTAAAGACTCTCAGCAACACATTGGTTTTTCTCTCCAGAAAGTCAATGTTAATGAAGTCATCAGTGCCTCAAAATTGGCTAACATCATATGGTATTTCTCCAAAAAGATTTTGAAGAAAAGTATGATGTAGTATCCCAAAACAAAAAGCAGTATTTCAAGAGACTCGTTTTCCCAGTAGAGTCAACAAATGGCATCTCCAACAGAGAAGTTTGAACACCTCTACAACTTAGACGAATGGGTTCCCCAGCAAGTTTGACATCAAAAATTTTTCCCAACAAATGGCATCTCTAACAGAGAAGTTTGTACACCTCTACAACTCCATCAAATGGCGTCTCCCCCGGTAAACTCGGCGAGAAGTTTGAAGAAAACCACTACACAAAACATCCCTTGTCAAGAAAGGAACTTAAAAAAACACTGAGACCAGTTCCTTGGCTGAAAACCAGGATCGACGGAAGTTTATTGACAAAAGAAACTAAGACCAGTTCCGTGGCTGAAGACTCGGATCGAGGGGAAGTTTATATCAGAAACTGAGACCAGTTCCTTGGCTAAAGACCAGGATTGAGGGGAGTTTATTTCAGAAACTAAGACCAGTTTCGTGGCTAAGGACCAAGATCGAGGGGAAGTTTCACCCTTTTCTAAGTATCATTGCTTAGCAAAAGAAGATGGATGAGCAAACTGCCGTTCATAACCACCATCAAAATTTCGGGTATTCCGATATTTAATCCTCTTGCACCCCGAATGCCCGAATACCTTCGCCATTCGCACCTTCGGGTCCAAGAAGATTAAATAGGGGCATCTGTCATACCCCAAATTTTGACCACCAATATTTCCATCATTGTGTAAATCATCATCATAATATGGATGTACTTTCATGCCTCATCAATCTCCTCAAAGATGATTGAGCATTCACCACAATCAAGAATTAGGGTTTTAAGCCTTCTCAGAGCACTTAGACAAAGGATCAATCAAGAAATGACATGATCTTCAACTTGTCTAACCTCTCAAAGGATCAAAGGGATTCCCACATCAAGAATCAAGCACAAAGTTGTAAAATTCCAAGTGGATCAAGCCTCAAGATCGCCAGTGTCACCAAATTAGGGTTTTGGTCGACTGAGGTCTCCAGATGAAAATTTTCATCTGAGCATGAGCCAATGCTTCAAAATATAACCCAAGATACTCTAAGGGACCTCATGGACCCAATCATCAAGTCAATTTATCCCCAGGGGATGCATCTTCCAAAAATCAGGAATTAGGGTTTCTTGACCTAATTCACCCCTAAGTTGACTTTTGAGGCAAAGCATGAGCCTAGACCTCAAGACATGATTTGAGGACTTCAAGTACACTACATCGATAAATTTGCAACAATGGATTGACCCAAGAAACTTGGTTCACCAGTTTCAATTTCATCTGGACCACAATTAGGGTTTTAAAGAAAAAAGTCAATTGTACCTTTGACTTTTGACTAGGACTTGCTCCCTAACCTTGGGACATGATTCAATACACCCTATAACACCTATGGAATCCATCCATTAGGTTTGATTGAGGTCAAAGACTTGATTTCACAAAGGATCGCACAGTTTGGATTTCGTCCGATAAAAAGTCAACTGTGCACAAAATCAAGTTTGACTTTTTGGAATTTTTCAAAAATATGATTCCCCTATGTCAAAAATAATGTTAATGTGTGGTATTGATCATCATTCATCAAGAAAAATCAAGAAAAGTGAGGTTTCTTGCAAAAGGGGCAACCTTGAGAAACCAAAATTTTTCTAAGCTATGAAATAATAGTGATTTTGGTACCATCTTCCAAGGATCATAACTTGAGACCCAAGCAACCATTTTGGGTTATCTAAAGCTGGATTTGTAGGTCTTGCTACACTCTGCAAAAGCTTCAACTACCTCAGATTCCAATTCCTTCTGGATTTTGAGTTATGGAATGATTAAAATGGCAAAAAACAAGAAAAAGACACTTATCCAACACTTAGTGAAATTTTCAACAAAAGTCAGAATCTGCCTTACTTTTTCCAAAATGTAGGGAAATTTTTCACCTTGATCCAAGTTAAACCAGGTCTAGGGGTGAACATCAAAGTTGAAGTATGCCATGAGGGCTTTCCAACAAGTACCAGATCATCTCCAAATTCCATTTGAGCAGGGAGATACAACCCTTGAAACAAGGCATCATGAACTGATTTTTACAAGGCAGAATTTGTGCATTTTGCTCGATTTGTCCAAATCTGATAAATCCAAGCCTTGTCATCAATTTGGACACATCTGAGGATAAAACAAGAAGGGGTTGATCTGATCCCCAAGCCTCCAAAGTCCAAGAATCTACATTAGCCATAACAAACCTAAAAGGCTAAAAAGGTGCCAAGACTCCAATTTTGTTGCAATGCATTTAAAGGATACACCAAGGTGGCTGAACTGACACATTCCTAACTGAATGAGTCAAGGATCAGCATTGAATCATAGGACCATAGGCCTGTGCCCTAACCTCAAGTCAATGGCTAGAGGAGACTTGAGATTCATTTTGCTCAACATTGGCCAAAGGCCTGCTGCAACTGTCATTCACTATTGCTTGCAAAACAAACTTGCTCTACTATAAATAGAGCTCATTTGTGCTCAGTTTGAGAACACCAAAGCACTACAACACTTGTTTTCCTCAAAATCCCTCTCTTTAGGCCAAAATGCCTTCTTTTGCAAGGTATCTCTGAGTTTTTGAGTTAGAGAGCAATTACACCATAGCTCATGATCCAAACACGTCTAATATGTTGTATCTAAGCTGTCCAAACAAATACTTGTAACTTGAAACACCAAAATCACAAAGTCCACTTCCAAAACCTCAAAATTGGACTTTTCTGCATTTTTCAAGCCATGTCTTGATTCAGTCACTTCCAAAACCAAACAAAGCCTCAAACACACTCCAAATATCATCCTCAAACTGTCCCAAATGGTTCCCCTCATCTGGAACACCATTTGAGAGAGTTGCCATATTGGTCACTTTTGCCCTTTTTGCAAGAAAGTGTCACAACTTGTTCCTGAGGATTCCGGTGGTTCTAACCATTCTAAAAGCTTCTAAGGGATCAATTGAGAGTGTCCAAAGCATTAAATAACTTCTGGCACAAGGAACTTGACAGATAGCACAAGGAGCTTCAAGAGGTAAGTGCATCATATCTTGAACTTCCTAAATTATGCATTCCTTTAAGGTCCACTGATCAGAAACTTCTCATACATGTTGTATATGTTGTGTTTGAACCAATTTTCCATGTAATTCTTGCCTGTACCATGAGATAGCATACAACATGCAAAAATAGGCCTATTTCAAAACCACTATCAGGTTTTCAAATAGGGACCTCATCTGAAAAAACCAAGACCGCCATTGGATTCCTTGTGAAATTCTAGGTCAGATGCACCTAAATTTTGTCCCAATCCATGGAGAAATGAGAAAGTTAGAGGCTTCACGTAAATTGCCCAAAAGGTTGCCTTGCCTTGCCCAGGCTTAGAAACAAGGCATGACTTATGTTTTAATGGGGTGGTTTTGATACACAGATGTATCACCACCCCAGTGGTAGCGCGCATGTGTGTCTGGCTTGATGGTCGTGGGTTCAAACCCCACCCAGACCATTTTGCCATTTTCTATATTTTTTTCTATTTTTCATTATTTTCATGTTTTTATTAATTAATTTCTCTCTCAATTTTAATTATTTTTCATAAAAATATTATTTATCTCATATATTTGATATTTTTGTAAAGAATTATATTTTATTTGTTTTTAAACATAAAAAAATATATATTTCTTTCTCTTGGTTTTGCAAAATTCAAATGATTTTTTAATCATCCCATGAATGAAACATGATTTTTCAAATATAAGTCCAAGATCACAATCTTTTTTCACATGTCTGATTATTTTAATTGAATTTTTATTCAATTAAAATACATTAAATCAAGAAAATTAGGGTTTTAAATATTTATCACCCTAACAAATATTTTCAAACATTTTTGGGCTTCTATTAGAGTGTAAGACCCAATCCCTTTTTAACCAAAACCTTTTTTGGGCCTTAGTCATTGTATAAGTCCCACTGGGATTTCAAAAATCTCGGCGCAATTGTCATTTTCAAAACAAAATCAACTGGGCTTACCCTTGTGTTGTAAGTCCCATCTCTTTTTTTTTCCAAACCTTTGGGCCTCTATTAGAGTTGTAAGACGCATCCCTTTGTACAGAAAACATTTTTTGGGCCTCAGTCATTATATAAGCCTCAGTACAGTTTACAAAACAACGGTATGATTACTGTTTTTCATCTGGGCCTCTCCTTAAGTATAAGCCCCAATCTTTACAAAAACAACTTCTCTTTGGTTTAGGTTCAAATATACAGTTGTTATCAAAACTTTCTTTAATTTCTTGAACAACTAACAATACAGCTATGGAAGCTTGCTCGCCTGTAAGTTTTTATCAGCCTTCTTTTATGTACTTGCACATATACATGTATATATTTGTTTGAACATCATGGAAGCCTGTTCACCTGTAAGTTTTTATTAGCTTTACTTTACATGCATTTATATATATAACTTTTCTCAGACTGTCACTATTAGAAATTGTCAAAGAAGTTCATTTCCCCGGAGAGGATTAATTCTCGGTGAAACCTCTCTTGAATTTCTTCAAACCCTAGAACTGTTCACTGAAGGATTAATTCTCGGTGAAACCTTTCTTGAAGTATTCATAAGTTTGGGACCCACAGGCTCCTCTTGGGATTTGTACAAAGACCCTCCGGCTTCTTAGAAGTTCTCATGCCTTCTCTTGGGCTTAATACAAGGACCCTGAATACCTCTTAAAGGTATAGAACAAAACTTAGTCATCCTTTGCTAGAGCAGTCTTTCCTGTGTCAAAACATCAAACCATTTTAGGGTTGATACTCATCCCTTAAAACACCTGCCTCCTCTTGGGAATCATACAAAGATAAACTCTCTCACACCACTAGACTTTGACAATCTAATCTCCTCTTAAGTCTCAAATACATTCTCAAGTTCCCTAGAAAAACTCTGGTCATTTAAATAAATCTCCAGCAGAGTTAGAACCCATGGGTTCTAAAGCCCAGTCAACCTCCTCTTTGGCTTTGTACAATGATTCTCCCTAGTGGAGCTAACCTTTTCAGACTCTCTTGTTGAGTCAATCGCCTTTTTAGACTCTCTTGTTAAGTTAATCACCTTTCAATACTCTCTTGTTAAGTCAACCCCTTTTTGCCTCAATCTTGGGCTTTGTACAAGACAGATAAAAACACTCTCTTGTTTAGTCAATCTTTTTCCAGCTTCCTCTTAGGCTTGGTATAATGATTTCCCCTAGTAGAAGTCAGCCTCCTCTTAGGCTTTGTATAATGATTTCTCCAACTTGTTCAGCCACAATCTTGGGCTTTGTACAAGACAGATAAAAGCACTCTCTTGTTGAGTCAAGTCCCTTTCAGTCTCAATCTTGAGCTTGGTACAAGACACCATATAAATTTCCTAAGCAAAGTCAATCCTCTTTTCAGCCTCAATCTTGGTCTTTGTACAAAACAGATAATACTCTCCAGCTGAGTCAAAGCCTTTTCAGCCTCAATCTTGGGCTTTACACCTAAAATATCCTCAACCGAGTCAGTAAAGTCCTTTTTAGCCTCAATCTTGGGCTTTGTACAAGACAGACAAAATATTTCCCAGGAAAAGTCAAACTTTTAGCCTCCTCTTAGGCTTTATTATATCCCCAAAGAGTCAACTATTTTAGCCTCAGTCTTGGGCTTTGTACAAGACAGATAAACACTCTCTTGTTGAGTCAGCCTCTTTCAGCCTCCTCTTAGGCTTTGTATAAGGACTTCCCCAACGGAGTCAATCAATATTTTAGCTTAAACCTTGGGCTTTGATCAAGGCACACAAAAATCAACATCCCCTCAGACGAAATCAAAATCTCTGTAGGAAAATATTTCTCTGTTTATCACTCTTCAAAACTGAAAATCAAAACAAACCTTAATCCCAGATAACTGTTGTAAATGACACACTTGTTGATTCAAATATCCAAGCTGTTGTCCATCTCTTATCCTGGAAAATCCCCTTTCTTTCATCTAATTGCTGTAAGTGGCAAGCCTCTAGATTATTTACATCCACGCCACTGTCCCTCTCTTAGCAAGAAAGATTCCTAAGGAAAAATGGCATTGCTCTATACTGAGTTAAAGTTTCCTCCTTCAGGACAAATCCCTCATAAAGGAAATTATGGCATTGCTGGATTCACATATCCCAGTTAAAGTAAATTTCCATTATAACAGTCACTCAACAGTTGTGATAAACAGACATGATGTCTCCCTTTAGAGATGACAAATTCTCTCTCAGTCAAAACCTCTAGCTTCAATCTTGGGCATTGAACAAGACACAAATACTCCTTTTAGCTTCAATCTTGGGCTTTGAACAAAACACCAAAACATCTTTTCCTCCTTTAGAATAGGAGGAACTACGATTGTTCTGATTTCCCTGTTTCTTTAAAACGGGAATATGTAGGCGTCAGATTGCGAAATCTTAGCGAGCATACCAATAAAAAACTCTAGGTCCAGTACCTTCATGCATTCCAATCAAAACTTAGGTCCAGTACCTTACCAAAACATCGAAAAAACCCGAACATCAACAAAAATTCACTCTCTCTCTCATATCTCCCAAGAATTTTTCCCAACCCATCAACGGATAAACACCATCAAGTACAAAGCAGAATCTAAAACTAACAACCTGTGGATAACCACATATAGGATGGGATATTGACAACTCCCCATTGCATAACCTGGCCCCGAACTCCCCGAATCTCTTTAAGCGTTTGTTCAGTTAAACATTCACGTGCAAGGTTAGTTTTAGATAGCTTCCCTTTCCCTTCCAGCTTCACGGGATAAATAAGAAATCAGAAGGTAGCACCCCCTCCTCTTCATTGAGGAGAAAACCCAATTCTAGGATAAGGTGGTCGCGTCACCGATAAAAATCACACGCTACAGTAGGGTGAAAGGTTAAAATAAAGACGGCAATTACTGAGAATTATGGATGAATTTCGGGACATCGACAACAACCCATTGGCAGAGAACTCCTCAGTGAATCACAAAGTCTGGTACATTCTTTGTTGGTTTGTCCTCAGAAATGACGCTGATTCTGGCGAAGCAGGATCGTTGGAGTCTTCCTCCCATGCTGAGTTGTCGTAAATGAACTCTTTTGTTGTATCTTCCTTAGTGTTTTCACTCTCAAGAGGATCTCCCCATCCAGTTGGCTGGATGTCCTCGAACCTGATACGAGAGCTTTCAGGAGCGGTGTACTTGACCAAGAAGTCGTACTTGCCACTCGGCTGTCCTAAGGTGTGCCATACTTCTGTGGGACTGAAGGAGTCATCCTTCTCGATGAAGTTGACCTCAGGAAAAGCATAGTTGATGAACTCTTGTCCTACAATCTTTGCAGATTCATCGTTGTGCTGGATATGTTCTGGATGTCCTTGTAATACCCCAAATTTTGACCACTTAGATTTCCCATCATTGTGAAAATCATCATCACAATATGGATGTACCTTTATGCTTCATCAGTCTCCCCAAAGATGGGTGAGCATTGACTACAATCAAAATTAGGGTTTCAAGCCCTCCCTGAGCGCTTAGACAAAGGATCAATCAAGGAATGACTTGAACTTCAACTTGTCTAATCTCTTAAACATCCACAGTGGATCCAAAAGGACTCCCACTTCAAGGATTAAGCACAAGGCTGCTCCCTTCTAGGTGGATCAAGTCTCAAGATCGACAGTGTCACCAAATTAGGGTTTTGATCACCCAGGGCCTCCAGATGAAAAGTTTCATCTGGGCACAAGCCATTGATCCAAAACATAACCTAATATACTTCATGGAACCTCATGAACCCATGCATCAAGTCAATTTTGCCTCAGGGGATGCATTCATCAAAAATAAGGAATTAGGGTTTCTTGACCTAATTCACCCCTAAGTTGACTTTTGGGACAAACCATGAGCCAAGACCTCAAGAGATGATTTGAGGGTCTCTAATATACCATATTGATCCATTTGGAACAATGGATTGATCCAAGAAGTTTGAGCAACAAGTCTCAATTTCATCTGCACCACAATTAGGGTTTTAAGAGAAAAGTCAACTCTAACTTTGACTTTTGACCAGGACATGCTCCCAAACCCTAATACATGATTGAATATACCCTATGACACCCATGGAACATGTCCATCGAGTTTGATTTAGGTCAAGGACATGATTTCCTGAGGAATTGCACAGTTTGGAATTCATTTGATAAAAAGTCAACTGTGCACAAAAGTCAACTTTGACTTTTTGAGATTTTTCACCAAAATGGATTTTTAACCCTAAAATGATGTTAATATATGATTTGAATCATCATTCATCAAGAAAAATCAAGAAAAGTGAGATAACTTGTAAAAGGGGTAACCATAAAACTTAGAAATTTTTCTAAGTTAAAAATAAAGTGGCAAAGGTACCAACTTTGAAGGACCATAACTCCTAAACCACAAGGCCATTTTTTCTCATCCAAAGATGGATTTGTAGCCCTCATTATCACCTACAAAAACTTCAACTACAAGTCATTCCAATTCATTAAGGATTTTGAGTTATGGAGTGATCAAAGGGGCTGAAAAGTGAAAATGTCACTTTTTCCAACACTTAGTGAAATTTTCACTAAGTCAGATTCTGCCTCACTTTTTGCAAAATGTAGGGGGATTTTTCACTTGGAATCAAAAGAGATCAAAACCAAACTTGTTCAAACAGTTGTTGTATCATGTAAGAGCTTTCCAAAATGGTCAAGAACATTGCCAAATTCAACCTACACCATGAGATACAACATTGCCAAGTTACCTTGCTGAAATCTGTCAAGGCAAGGCAGAATTTGCAACTTTGGTCGATTTGCCAAAATCAGCCAAATTCAATTGCTCCAATCCACTTGGACACCTCAGAGGATTGAATCCAAAGGGGACAATCACTGAGCCAAGCCTCCAAAGTCCATGGAACAAGAAATAACATGTTCAACCTAGAATGGCCAAAATAGGGACAAGACTTCAAATTTGGAATGAGGCATTCAATGGAACCATCAAGGTGGCATGGACTGAGCCATTCTCATCTGAAATCAGTCAAGACTTATCCAAGACCAAGGGGACGAAAGCTCTGTGCCCTAACCTCTAGTCAATGGCTAGAGGAGACTTGGATTTTCATTTGCCAACATTGGCCAAACCTACTTACCAGCTGCCATGCACTATTCCTTGCAAAACAAACTTGCTCTACTATAAATAGAGCTCAATTGTGGTCAGTTTAAGTACACCAAAGCCATCTAACAGATGCTTTCCTCAAAATCTCTTTCTCTTGGCAAAAATGCCTTTCTTAGCAAGGTAGCTATCGGGTTTTGAGTTTGAGAGCAATTCTGCACAAACCAATCACTCACACACCTCACATACATCACATATGAGCTGATCAAACACTCACATAACTTCTGAAACATCAATTTCACAAAATCACCAGCTGGTTGCTCAAGGTTTTAACCAAAGTGCAGCTGAGGTACCACAAAATGATCCAGCCAATTTCAATCAAGTCCAACCATCCAAACACAATCCATAGGGTGTAGGGAAGCTGTTCAGATCATCACCACTCATCTGTAACACCTCTAAATCAAAAATCACTTTGAACTTGCTGTCACAGCTTGGAGGTAAGCACATACTTGGTCATCTCTCAATCTATGCATATTTCCTCGCACAATAATTTGGCCATATGTTCATAATCATGCATGGAATGTTTTCCCTCAATTAATTGCATTGTTTGAATCGTGTATCAAAAATCCTAGCCTTCATGCAGAAATTAGGGTTCTTGAGGTTTCTTCGTGATTTCTTGTTGTATGTTTAATTTAAATGAAATTAAAGTACATAGACATGATCGTGAGGTTGAGACGAGCATAATGATATGTGGATTGCATGATATGGTTACGTATTCATGGAGATTGGATAGAAAACGCAAATCTGAGAAACCAAGAACACGCGCGTGTTCTTCAGCTTGTTCTTGGCGCCATTTTTGAGAAATTCAAATATTTGAATTTTGTGATTTTGTTTAATTGATTCAAAAATTAATTTCTCTCTGAGTTTTAATGATTTTGAGTTGATTATTTTTTTAATAATTCACAAAAATGTTAAAATATTTTATTTTATCAAAAAATCCCAAAAATATTATTTATTTCATATAATTGATATTTTTGTAAAGAATTAATATTTTAATTGTTTTTGGCATTTTAAATATTTTTTCTACATTAATTTTGCAACTTTTAATGCTTTCTAATTATTTTGTAGGTCAATACTTAATTTTTGAAGCATTAATCAAAGATCACAATTTGTTTTCCATGTGTTAAACAATTTTTGATCATTTTAATTGAATTTTTATTCAATTAAATACATTTTGAAAACAAATTAGGGTTTTGGATTAATTCAACCCTCATAAATCATTTCTTTTTCTTAAAACTGTTTGGGCCTCTTGAGAGAGTGTAAGACCCATCCCCCCTTGTACAAAAACTTTTTGGGCCTCATCCATTGTATAAGTCCCTCTGTACAAGTAAACGGCGCGATCGTCGCCCGTTTAAAAATAAAAACCATCTGGGCCTACCCTCGAGTAGTAAGACCCATTTCTTTTTCTTAAAACTCTTTGGGCCTCTAATAGAGTGTAAGACCCAATCCTTTTTTTGACCAAATCATTTTTGGGCCTCAGTATATTGTATAAGTCCCGATACCGTCAAAAACAAACGGCGCGATCATCGCCTTTTCAAAATAACCCCTGGGCCTCTCCTTGAGCTATAAGACCTATTCAAAACCGTTTTGGGCCTCTATTAGAGTGTAAGACCCAATCCCCCTTTTAACCAAAACATTTTGGGCCTCACGTATTGTATAAGTCCCTCGGCGTTAAAAGAAAACCTCGGCACGATCGCCATTTTTTAAACGAAAAATCATCTGGGCATACCCTCGTGTTATAAGCCCCACTCTTTTTCCTTTAAACCTTTTTGGGCCTCTTGAGAGAGTGTAAGACCCATCCCTTTGTACAAAAAACCTTTTTGGGCCCCAGTCACTTGTATAAGTCCCGCTGTACAAAGTCAAACAGTGCGCTCACTGATAAAACCCTGGGCCTCTCCTTGAGCTGTAAGCCCCAAATCTTTCTTTTTCAAAGCACTTTCTCCTTTGATTTTGAATATACTGTTGTTTTCAATCTTTCTTTGTTGAACAACTAACCAAACAGCATGGAAGCACTCCAACCGAGTAAGTGGTTATCGCTTTCATTTACCGCTTTCATATGTATATAACTGTATTGTGGGGCTGTTTCGCTGTAAGTCTCCTTTCACAAACTCATATATATATAACTGTATTGTGGGGCTGCTCACTGTAAGTCTCCTTTCATAAACTCATATCTACTGTGTAATAATAGTATAGATATTTAGAGTTTCCCCGGCAACTATGTCTAGCACTAGGTAAATCCGTTTCGTTTATTCGTAGAAATAGACGCCTAGATCCCCAATAGGAGCACCAGATACAGTCTTCTCTTCGGCTGTCCTCCTTAGGAATCGTCAAGAAGCTCTACTCCCCAAGATGAATGTATTCTCCGTGAATGGCATCTTTGAGTTTCTTCCCAATTCTCGAACTTTCCTGACTTGATCTATTCCTTGTGGATAGCTTGCCTTGAATGTCTCGGGGTTTGGGTACCCACTACGGTCATAATCTTGGACCTTAACTAAGGAACCCTCTTTAAAAGCTAAAAGTCGCTGGATAGTAAACCTCGCACGTTTACCAGTGGTTTTTATCTTTAAAAGAGTTATCTCTCCTAATGGAAAGGAGATGATAGACCCACGGGCTTCTTAAAAGCATCGGCCTCCTCTTGGGCATTATTCAAGGACCCTACGGCTTCTTAGAAGTATTCACAGCCTCCTCTTAGGCTTCGTATAATGATCTCTTCCTCCGGGAATGATAGCCTCCTCTTGGGCTTCATACAAGGACCTGTCGGCTTTTTAAAAGTTTCCAGCCTCCTCTTGGGCTTCGTACAAATTGTCCCGACGACCTCCTAGAGGTATAGGAACAGAACTTAGTCATCTCCATAGAACAGTCATTTCATAGAGTCTACTACTGTTTCTCATAGCGTAGTACAAAAGATGAAACTCTAGACATGGACAGTCTAACTTCCTTGAGTCTCAAAGACATTCTCAAGCACCCTTCGTTAAATAGGAAGGAAACCCGCAGACTCGGACAGTCTCGATACCCTTTGGATTTCCCACTTCCTTAAAGAACAGGAAATATCCCTGATCCTCGAATCAAAATCCCTGAGTACAGTGATGCTCATATAAGAACTAATTTTCTCTTTTAAAATTAGTATATTGGATCTGTCACTCAACTAAAACAGCTACAATAGCCTCCATCTCGGGCTTCGTACGAGATACCAAAATTCTCCCCAGTGGAGTCAAACAACCTTTTCGCCTCTCTCTCGGGCTTTGTACGAGACACATAAGAGACCCTCTCGTTGTGTCAATCACCCCTTTCGCCTCCATCTCGGGCTTTATACGAGATACAAAAAGGTTCTTAATTGAGCCAAACGAACAACAGCTTCCATCTCGGGCTCTGTACGAGATACAAAAACTTTTAGCCTCCATCTCGGGCTTTATACGAGATACAAAAAGATTCTCCAACTGAGTCAACTCTTTGCTAGCCTCCTCTTAGGCTTTGTATAACGATATGCCCCACTGGGTCGAACCCTTTTAGCCTCTTTCTCGGGCTTTGTACGAGACACAAAATAGCCTCCTCTTAGGCTTTGTATAATGATTTTCCTAGCGGAAATTAGCCTCCTCTTAGGCTTTGTATAAGAAAACCACTGGTTAATCCAATTAACCTTTTAGCATCAAAGTTGTGCCTCGTTCACAGTACACAAACATCAACAACTCCTTTCCCTTCATCTAATCGCTGTAAGCGGCAAGCCTCTGGATCATCTACATCCATGCCACTGTCCCTCTTTTAGCATGAGAAATTCCTAAGGAAAGATGGCATTGCTCTACACTGAGTTAAAGTCTTCTCCTTCAGGTTAAAACCCTTTCTTCTGAAATTATGGCATTGCTCGGATCCGCGTATCCCAGTTAAAGTAATTCTCCTTCTCCCCTCTTTAGAGATGACAAATTCTCTCTAAAGACGAGGTCTTTCAGCTTCACGTCTTGGGCTTTGAACAAGACACAAATAGACCTTTTAGATTCACATCTTGGGCTTTGAACAAGATACAAATCACCTTTCGCTTCACGTCTTGGGCTTTGAACAAGACACCAAAAACCAATTTCCTCCCATAGAATAGGAGGAACTACGAACGCTCTGATTTCCCTGTTTCGGTAAACGGGAATACGTAGGCATAAGATCGAAAGAAAAGATCTTAGCGAGCGCAATCAACAAAAAACCCAAATCCCATATCTCCGTCAATCAAAAGCAGTAATCCAAAAGCATCAGTCCTAACATCCTAATCCTTGTTCCCCGTCAGAAACCCTTTGCCTAGATTAAAAGAAAGAAAGCAGTATTGGCGAAAATACAAATAACCAGTACAAAAGCCCCTCACATTGATAGCATTCGTAACTTAACAGACCGCTGTTTAAACTCAGTATGCAAGCAGGGTTAATTGGAGACATCTATTTCCCTTCCTTATTCAGCTCACAATAGGATAAAAAATGAATCGACCTGTAGTTTTAAGCTCAAACCGCAGAGAGCGACCAACGCTTAAGAACCGCGTCCAAAATCACTCGCTACAGAAAAATGGCGCCCACCGTGGGGCCTTTCAAAGTTAGATCTAAGCACGGTCTTCTTTTTCACCTCTTGTGTGAATACCACAGATTGGGGCTTCCGCCGGGGAACCCATTTCTGTCAGGAACTTAGGATCCTTAGCTTTATAAGTCTAGGATGATTAGGACAAATATATATACTGCTTTTCCTAATTGCTATACGTGTTTATTTTTCTGCTACTGGGAATACGGGTGATGCCGTATGTGGAAAGATTGAGTATACACCTAGAAAAGCCAAACCCTTTCGTAGTGCGGAAGCTATCGGAAATAGCTGTTACGCGATACTACCCTTATTTGAGGCTGGTAATCTATTCTCGGTGAATGGCACTTACTCTAAGATTGCTTTACAACTCGCTGGCGATCCGCTTATTGTTTTACTTTCCTGGGAGGAGCTGATGATAATGAGTACAGGTGCAAAACTCACCCTAGTATAAACCTTTGGGGATGGGTAGAGCCTTGACTTCATGACAACGACCCTCTGACCCCATGTTTTTTCTATGTTTTTGTGTGCTGCATTCATGCATCCATTTAATAAAACATTCAAACATTCAAAAAACTTCTCTTCTAGTCTCTCTGTTTTTCAAATTAAACTAAGACTGTGATTGCAAATATCAGAGAAAAAGATTGCATTAATGGATTTCGGTAGAAGGAGAACTCGCCAGTATACCTTTAAGGTTCCAAAGCTTGAGGATTTGAGAAAGTTAGTGAGGATGATCGTTAACCCAGAGGCTTTCAGAGCCAAGCACGGTGGTTTGCTATCACTGTTAAGAGTCCATGTGATTAAGGGGATCATGGACGTGCTCATTCAATTCTACGATCCGGTTTATCATTGTTTCACATTCCCGGATTACCAGCTTGCACCAATGCTGGAGGAGTATTCTCATCTGACTGATTTACATATCACTGATCGAGCTCCATTTTCTGGACTGGAAGAAATTCCAAAGAATCAGACCATTGCAAGAGCAATTCATTTGGACGAGTCTGAGGTCAGGACTCACATGACCATTAAAGGTGGCATCCAAGGTTTGCCAGCCCAGTTCTTGACAAAGAAAGCTCTGTACTTTGCTAGTATAGGAAACGGGACTGCTTTTGAAAGCATCTTTGTCTTGCTCACCTACGGGTTATTTTTGTTTCCCAACATCAATAACTTCGTCGATATCAACGCTATTAAGGTTTTTCTCATTGGAAACCCTGTGCCGACTTTGCTCGTAGATGCGTATCATTCTGTACACTTAGGAAATTTGTACAGCGGAGGAGAGATCACATGCTGTGTACCTTTGCTTTACAAATGGTTTATCTCACACTTGCCCAAGTCTGCTGCTTTTTGGGATTGCAAGAGTGTCTTACGTTGGTCGCAGAAGATCATGTCTCTCACCAATTCTGATATAGATTGGTGTAATAGGATTTATGAGGGAATCAGAATCATTGACCGTTGTGGAAACTTCCCCAGCGTACCCCTCATAGGAACTAAAGGAGGAATCAACTATCATCCGATATTAGTTCTTCGTCAGTTTGGATACCCGATGAGACACATCCCACTGGGTGTTCATCTGGAAGGTCTTTTCTTCAAAGAAGGAGAAAACGACAGAGCACTAAAGATGGAAATAGTGCAAGCTTGGAAACAGGTTCATAAGAAAGGACGAGAGTCTCTGGAAAAACCAGACTGTGTCTCTGTGGAGCCTTATCTCCATTGGGTACAAACTAGAGCTCTCAAGCTAAAGATGCCTTATCCTCGTTACGGAATTCTTCCACCGAGGGAAACTGTCATGTACTTCATGACGGAAACTGAAAAGCTTCAGGTTACTCTCAACAAAGTTCAAAAGGAAAGAAGGTCTTGGAAGAACAAGTACCGCACCCTCGACGTAGAGTGTATCCAAATACAGCAACTACTAAAAGAGAAAGATGCTCTGATTGAAATTTTGGAGCAGCATGCTGTGGAGAATCAAGATGACCAAAGGAATTTGCTCGCTCCTTTCACCTGGCAAAGGAATGACAACCCGACAACGGCCCAAGCGCCCCGGTCAAAGAAGAGGACTAGGGACCCATTAGTTTAGGTTTCTGTTTCCACACTTTGTAATCTACTGTATTTCCATTTCTGTAATCCTTTGGAATTCAATAAAAAGGGCTTTCCCCACTGTTTGATATTTGCAATCTAATTGTCGAAGTTTATTTTGATTAAACCTAAAAACAATTAATATAATCATTGCATTCATCATTCTCACATCGCGTATTCTCCTTCCCTACGAATCTCACGTTTGTGTCTCGATTCTAGAGTCAAACTGTCTCATTCGTATAATACTCGGGCCAATTGTCAGAAAAGGATGGATGATCTTGAGGAAGAAAACAGAGAGTTGAAAGAAGAGATCGACGCTTTGAGAGAGGATATGAGAAAGCTTCGTAACGACATGCAAGCCATGGCAGAAGCTCAGCTACAAAGAACTGTGATCTCAGAGATCACCTCAACGCCCATCATAGAAAAGTATGATCCTAGGTATCAGATGCCGAAAGATCGTCCGTGGGGCATGCCTGTTAACTATATCCCGGAAGGATATGTTCCGGCGATCACTGAAGATCCGGGAATCGCAACAGAAGCCGCTGGGCCTGAAGGTTACAAACTTTGGGAAAGCGAAGATGCCAGGGGCATACTCAAGACTCCTGAAGGTTACAAACTTCGGGAGGCGCCAAGACTTACTGTCGTAGTCACGGTACCACCCCCTGTGGTGCACACTGTCCCGGAAGGACAGATTCCACAGACACCTTCCGGTAAGAAGGAAACTATGTTCGACAGAATGGATGAATTCCAGGAGAAGTTCTTGGAAATGCAGAAAGAGCTGCAAGCCATTCGTGGTCAGGATCTATTTGGAAAGGACGCCGCAGACCTCTGTTTGGTCCCAAATGTAAAAGTCCCGCACAATTTCCAAGTGCCCGACTTTGAAAAATACAAGGGTAACTCTTGCCCTCAGAGCCATCTGGTGATGTACGCTCGGCGGATGTCAGCTCAGACGGAGAATCAGGACCTGCTGATTCACTACTTTTAGGATAGTTTAACCGGTGCCGCACTCAAATGGTACATGGGTTTAAACCGTACTACGATCAGTACATTCAGAGATCTTGGTACTGCCGTCGTCCAACAATACAAGTACAATTTGGACATGGCACCCGACAGAGATCAACTCAGATCAATGTGGCAAAAGGACAAGGAAACCTTTAAGGAGTATGCTCAAAGGTGGCGTGAAATTGCCGCTCAAATTTGTCCACCTCTTGAGGAAAAAGAGATGACAAAAATCTTCTTAAAGACCTTAAGCTCATTTTACTATGACCGAATGATTGCCAGTGCACCCAGTGATTTCACCGAAATGGTCGGCATGGGTATACGTCTTGAGGAAGCCGTCCGAGAAGGACGTTTGGTAAAAGACACTGGATCAACGAGCGGTACTAAAAAATACGGTAGTGCTCTCCCTAAGAAAAAAGAGCAAGATATTGGGAATATCTCTCTCGGAAAGCAAAGGCGTCGTTATCAGCCAGTAGCAGCTGTTACTCCTGCTATCGGCCCCGCGCTTGTTTCTATGTATCAACCTCAGGTTGCGCAGAGCGAACCTGACCAACAAAGGACACAACAGCCTCTTCAGCAGGCTCGTCCTCCATATAACAACAACCGTACAACACGGCCACCAGGATTTGATCCTATACCCGTATCGTACGCAGAGCTGTTTCCGTTACTGCTGGCTAAGGGGCACATTCAGACTAAGTCTCCCCTTTCAGTTCTGGAAAATCCGCCTTTTTGGTTTAAAGCGGATCAAACATGCCCTTATCATCAAGGAGGTTCAGGGCATAACATTGAGACTTGTCTCAATTTCAAATCCGATGTGCAAAAGCTTGTTAGGAGCGGGCTCTTATCTTTCAAAGATACGAATCCTAATGTTCTCACGAACCCGCTGCCTCAACATGAGAAAACTGCAGTCAATCTGATTGAGAAAGAGACTAGCAATGTCTATTAAATTCATGATATACTCTTGTTAAAGACCAATCTGGTCAAGATGCATTGTAGACAGAGTGGGTATGGCCATGTGCCACCTCATAACTATCACCAGTGTGATATCTGCTCTAAAGATAACCAAGGATGTTCTGTAGTGCAAGCAGCTCTACAGGAACAAATGGATCTTGGATGGATCCAAGAGCACCGAGTTCGTGGAGTTAACATGGTTTACACGAATTCCAATGTCATTCAGAACCACGACATCCGTGCGATGAATGTCAACTTGGTGGCGATGCACTCAAGGCAAAGCCAGTATCATAATCTGCCGCGACATGATTACAGTTCCTGTCTGATTTGCTGGGTAAACAAACAGGGATGCTCTTTCATACAAGAGGCCCTCCAGCGTCAAATGGATCTTGGATGGATCCAAGACTACCATGATAGGAACTCCTATCAAATCAACATGGTTCAGATCTTCGATATCCGTGTAATGAATACCAACCTGGTAGAGTTACATGCTGAGCAGGTCCGACTCGGATTCTTAATATCACATGACTATCAAAATTGTAAAGCAGGTTGCAAAAACGATCGAGGTTGTACCCTTGTCCAAGAGGCACTTCAGCACTTGTTAAATCACTGGTGGATGCCAATCTACATGGATGAAGATACTCAGCAGATTAGTATCAATCACAGGAATCCTACTCGTCATCAAAGTCAGGATGTCCGATCAATGGAAGATAACCTAGTGAGGTTACATTGCATTCAAAGTGGGCGTGGCCAGGTGCCACCACACAACTATGACAGTTGTAGGGTCTGTTCAGAAAGTAACCAAGGGTGTTACCTTGTGAGAGCAGCTCTTCAGGGTCAGGTCAATCATGGAGAAATTCGTCCATATCCATGTCCAGGACCCATCATTTTGTCACCAAACTACCTTGCCAAGCAAGTTGAGGATGTTGTCACGATCTCCGGTCATCACAGGGCCAGGGATGTTTTTGCCATCATCCCTCTACTTGACGAATCTAGAGTTCCCAACCGGGAACGGATCAAGGTTACTTATGATGGTCAGAAAAATCAGAAGGTTCCCATAGTCATCTATCTACCGGGGCCACTACCGTATGAATCAGCTAAGGCAATCCCTTATAAATACAGTGCAACAATAATCGAGAATGGAAAGGAAATTCCATTACCCTCCGTCGTGAATATTGCAGACATCATTCGTGTAACACGGAGCGGTCGAATCTTCAACCGAGGGGTTGGAGAATCCAACAAAGAAAAGGAACTTCAGGCAGAAATTCCCGATCCATCAGTCGGCCAGTCCAGCGATCCCGACCTTTCAAAAGACAAAGATGAGATGCTAAAGCTCATCCAAAGGAGTGAATACAACATTGTTGATCAACTGTTACAGACTCCTTCAAAGATCTCAGTATTATCACTGTTACTCAGTTCAGAAGCCCACATGGAGGCTCTACAGAAAGTATTGGAGCAAGCCTTTGTGGAACAGGATGTAACAATCAGACAGTTCGATAGTATTGTCTCTAACATCACTTCCTGCAATAATTTGGGATTTAGTGATGAAGAATTACCTGAAGAGGGTCGCCGTCATAACATGGCGCTCAACATTACAGTTAACTGCCAGGACGATGCTTTAGCCAACGTACTGGTAGACACAGGGTCAGCCCTGAATGTTATGCCGAAGTCCACTTTGATGCAATTATCATTCAAGGGCCCTCCGATGAGAGTCAGCGAGGTCATCGTCAATGCATTCGACGGATCCAGAAAAACATTTATCGGCGAAGTTGATCTTCCCATAACTATTGGTCCTCACACTTTCCAAATCACTTTCCAGGTCATGGACATCCGGGCAACGTACAGTTGTTTATTAGGAAGACCTTGGATACATCAGGCTGGAGCGGTTACTTCAACCCTCCACCAAAAGCTAAAGTTCGTCAAGAATGATCAACTTGTCACGGTTTGTGGGGAACAAGCCTTGCTTGTGAGTAACTTGTCATCATCTACTTGTGTGGAACCCGAGGAGGTTATTGGAACTCAGTTCCAAGCACTATCGGTGAGCAAGGACAATCAGTTCAAAGAAGGAACTTCAATTTCTTCATACAAAGATGCTATCAAAGCGGTCGAGAGTACCGATACAACAGGATGGGGACGGCTTGTCATTCCCATTGACAATAAAACAAAGAAGGGTCTTGGTTTTTCTGCAACCTGTACCCAGACAGCTGCCAACGATGAAAGTCTTCATCCCCTTCAAAACTTCTTCCACAGTGGAGGTTTTCTTCACCCCGTGTCTCAGACAGTTCATGCTATCAATGAGGAAGATCCCTCTGACACAGATGAAGAATGGAAGTCCTATCTTAACAAGGACGGTTATATGTCTCAGGAAGAGGTGCCTATGCCTTTTTGCTTTCCTACAGAAAGTCCGAGATTTATACCAAGATCAGATGTCGAAATGATCTACGGGGATTGTGATCCGGAAGGATGCCGTGCTCCGCCAAATTCATTAGAGGAGGACACTCCGATGAAAGACAACTTTGACCACAATTACTACGGCCCAATGGATCACCTGCCAATGTGGCAGCCTTACCCAGGAAACATGGGGCAAGAAAGTCAGCCGAGTAATGAAACTCAGCTGAGCATCATTGAACAGAATACCTGTGTCCCCACCATGTCATGGGATCAACACTCAGGTCATTCAGAAACTACTCAACATGAAGATGAATTCGCAACGTTTGCAGGACTAGAATTCATCAATTATGCTTTTCCCGAGGTCAACGTCATCGAGAGATATGACTCCTCCAGTTCCAAAGAAGTTTGGGACACTTTGGGACAACCAAGTAGAAAATACGACTATATGGTCAAGTACACTGCTCCCGAAAGCTCTCGTATCAGGTTTGAAGACATCCAGTCAACTGGATGGGGAGATACAGATGAGAGCACCAATGCTATGCAAAATGCAATAGAGGAATCCTCCTACGACAATTCTGCTTGGGAGACAGATTCCAATGATCCCGCTCCACCAGAAATCAGCGTCATTTCTGAAGACAAATCAAGGAAGGTGCCAGACTTTGTGATTCACCGAGGAGTTCGCCGCCAATGGGTTGCCGTCGAGGTTCTGAAGATCGTTCATCAGTCAAAGTAATTGCCATCTTTAACCTTTCACCCTGCCCAGGTGAAACGGATGTTTTAATAGGGCTCGCTTTCTGTAAATTTCCCTCTTCGCTTTGCCCAAAGCGACAGAGTTTTGTTTTATAGGGCTGTAGTTTCAAGATTTGACTTGTTCATTAATAAAATAACGTCGTTCTGTAATTTCCGCATTAATTATTGTTTTCTCTTTTTGCTTTTTCAGAAAATGGTAATCCTAAAAAACATTCAATAATAAAAACAAGTAGTAAAATCAAAACACTGCACACACTTACATTTTCTCAATCTCTTCTAAACACGAATCATCACGTCATAAAGATTGCTTGTTTTATACCCCATTGAAACATACGATCCGATGCCTTCTTCCAACTTTGAGTTCCCGGTATTCGAGGCTGAAGAAGAAAATGACGACCAAATTCCAGAAGAGATCTCTTGACTACTCAGACAAGAGGAAAGGTCCATTGAACCTCACAAAGAGCCGTTGGAAACAGTAAACTTGGGTTCAGAAAAAGAGAGAAAAGAAATCAGGATCGGAGCACTGCTCAGTCCAATTGCCAGAGAAGGTTTGATAAAGCTTCTCAAAGGATTTCCCGATGTATTCGCTTGGTCCTATCAGGATATGCCAGGGTTGGATACCAACATCGTGGAACATCACTTACCGTTGAGATCGGAATGTCCGCCAGTAAAGAAAAGGTTGAGACGGACTCACCCGGACATGGCCATCAAAATCAAGGAGGAGGTACAGAAACAGATCGACGCAGGTTTCCTTGCTACATCTGAATATCCTCAATGGTTAGCCAACATCGTACCCGTTCCCAAAAAGGACGGAAGAGTCAGAATGTGTGTCGACTACAGAGACCTGAACAGGGCTAGTCCAAAGGACGACTTTCCTTTACCACACATTGACATGTTGGTTGACAGCACAGCAAAGTTCAAAGTATTCTCCTTCATGGATGGATTCTCGGGCTATAACCAGATCAAAATGGCGCCGAAAGATATGGAGAAAACTTCGTTCATTACCCCATGGGGTACCTTTTGTTACAAGGTAATGCCGTTTGGTTTGAAGACCACCGGGGCAACCTATCAAAGGGCCATGACTACTCTGTTCCATGACATGATACACAAAGAAATCGAGGTATATGTCGATGATTTGATTGCAAAATCAAGAACAGAGGATGAGCACGTTGAACATCTGTCAAAATTGTTCGAACGTCTAAGAAAATTCAAGCTCCGCTTGAATCCCAACAAGTGCACCTTCGGTGTCCGTTCGGGGAAACTACTAGGGTTCATCGTCAGCCAGAAAGGAATTGAAGTTGATCCTGACAAGGTCAAGGCCATTCAAGAAATGCCTTCTCCGAAAACTGAAAAAACAAGTCAGAGGATTCCTGGGACGTTTGAACTACATCTCCAGATTCATATTCCTTATGACCGCGACGTGTGCGCCGATTTTCAAATTACTCAAAAAGAACCAGGATTGCGTTTGGTCAGAAGACTGCCAAACCACCTTCGACAGTATTAAGGAATATCTGTTGAATCCTCCGATTCTATCACCTCCAGTGGAAGGAAGACCACTGATCATTTACCTCACAGTCCTAAAGGACTCGATGGGATGTGTACTTGGCCAATAAGACGAAACCAAAAGGAAAGAGTCTGCCATTTACTATCTAAGCAAGAAATTCACCGACTGCGAAACTCGGTACACAATGCTTGAGAAAACTTGTTGCGCTTTGGCTTGGGAAGCCAAACGTCTTCGCCAGTACATGATTTGTCATACTACTTGGTTGGTCTCTGAAATGGATCCAATCAAGTACGTTTTCGAAGAACCTGCTCTCACGGGAAGGATTGCCCATTGGCAGATGTTACTATCAGAATATGACATAGAGTACCATGCTCAGAAAGCCGTTAAAGGAAGTATTTTAGCCGATCATTTGGCTCATCAACCGATTGACGATCAAGAATCAATTGGGTTTGACTTCCCAGACGAAGATGTCATGTATCTAAAGATGAAAGATTGCGATGAACCGCTACCCAGTGAAGGGCCAGAACCAGGTTCCCAGTGGGGACTTATCTTTGACGGAGCAGTCAATCATTATGGAAACGGAATTGGGGCAATCATTGTTACCCCTCAGGGTTCCCACATTCCTTTCACTGCCAGACTTACGTTCAAATGTACGAACAACGAGGCCGAATACGAAGCATGTATTATGGGTCTCGAAGAAGCGATTGATTTAAGGATAAAAAACTTGGGCGTATACGGCGATTCAGCCCTGGTTATCAATCAGATAAAAGGAGATTGGAATACATACCAATCAGGATTGATTCCTTACAAAGACTATGCAAGAAGGTTGTTACCCTTCTTCAACAGAGTCGACTTTCTTCACATCCCTCGTGATGAGAATCACATGGCTGACGCATTAGCCACTCTCTCTTCCATGATCAGTGTAGGTCGATGGAATGATATACCTAAGATCGACATAATGCGCCTTGAACGGCCCGCTTACATCTTCGCGATTGAAGCAGTCATAGACGACAGACCTTGGTATCACGATATCAAATGCTTCCTTCAGAAACAAGAGTACCCATCTGGGGCACTCAGAAAAGATAGGAAAACCCTCAGAAGATTGGCTGGAAACTTCTTCCTGAGCGGTGACACTCTTTATAAGAGAAATTTTGACATGGTTTTGCTCCGATGCGTCGACAGACCAGAAGCAGACATGCTCATGAAAGAAATTCATGAAGGATCCTTTGGCACTCATGCCAACGGACACACAATGGCGAGAAAAATTCTTAGGGCCGGGTATTATTGGTTGACAATGGAATCCGACTGCTACAAGTACATGGAGGTGTCACAAGTGTCAGATATACTCCGACAAAATTCATGTACCGCCATCACATCTCAAAGTTCTTTCTTCCCCGTGGCCTTTTTCCATATGGGGAATCGACATGATTGGCTTGATTGAACCTAAGGCTTCAAACGGACATCGGTTCATCCTGGTAGCCATTGACTATTTCACCAAGTGGGTCGAAGCAGCGTCATTCGCCAATGTAACCCGACAAGTGGTGGTCCGATTTATCAAAAACAATATCATCTGCCGTTATGGTGTTCCAAGCGAGATCATTACTGATAATGGATCTAACTTGAACAATAAGATGATGAAAGAGTTGTGTACAGAGTTCAAGATCGAACATCATAACTCATCTCCCTACCGACCCAAGATGAACGGAGCGGCAGAAGCGGTTAACAAGAATATCAAGAAGATTGTTCAAAAGATGGTTGTAACCTATAAATATTGGCACGAAATGCTACCCTTTGCTCTTCATGGTTATCGCACATTTGTCTGCACTTCAACAGGGGCTACCCCTTTCTCTCTAGTATATGGCATGGAGGCAGTGCTTCCCATAGAAGTAGAGATCCCATCAATCCGGGTATTGATGGAAGCGAAGCTCACCGAAGCTGAATGGTGTCAAAGTCGACACGACGACCTGAACCTGATCGAAGAGAAGTGAATCACGGCACTATGCCACGGTCAGTTGTATCAACAGAGAATGAAGAGGGCGTTCAACAAAAAGGTCCGACCTCGTGTCTTCAAGAAAGGAGACCTTGTGCTCAAGAAGATACAATCATTTCTCACTGATTCTCGGGGCAAATGGACCCCAAATTATGATGGCCCCTATGTGGTCACGAAAGCTTTCTCAGGTGGCGCCTTGAGACTTGCAACCATGGACGGAGAGGAATTTGCCTACCCCACGAATGTTGATGTAGTCAAGAAATACTTCGCCTAAACTAAAAAAAAAAAAAAAAACCTCTCGGTGGATTGGAAACCCGAAAGGGCGGTCCAGGCAAAAGTTAGAGACATGAAAAAAAAGAATCATCCCGATGGATTGGAAACCTCATAGTACAATCCAGGCAAAGGTTAGGGATAATGGAAAGTAACTATGTTCAACAGAGGCAAGTCCCTCAGCAGTAGTTACATCATCTATCGGAGGAAAACTCCAGTCAAAGGTCATCTTCGACAGAAGCTCAGGATGTCCCGAATTCAAAGTTGGTAGAAGGATAGTGGTTGTTATGTTTCAACGTAGCCCTTTTCCCTGTAAATTACCATTTTCTAACTTTGTATATATTCTTTGGAATCACGCGTTTGGCTGATCTCCATCTTATCAATAAAATTTGAGCCCTTGTGCTTTTGTTTGTAATTCTTTACTTGTTTTAGCTTTACAGAACGACGTTGTTTAAACTTAATCAGCGATTCTTGAAATAAAACAAAAATAAATTTACTTGTTAAACTTTTTCTGCTTTTAAATTAAAGATGGCATTTCTTTTGACTGTTGAACATCAGAAGAACATCGATCGCTTCTCCCGAAGTAAGCGAACTTCAAAGTGCAGAATCAAAGTACTCCTTCTAGACCAGTACTCCTGAATGAAGGATCAATAATGTCAGAGACCATGCTTCGTCTGACATCCTCGGCCGAGTTCTCATCTCCTAAGCCCGATCAACATAGCTCCCAACAGGGACTATCTTTCCTAAGCAAGGTGGAATTGCTATTTTGAATCAACGGTACTTCTTCGCCCCGCGATGGCCGAGTATCCAATTGTGTGCATCCCTTAGTGTGTATGTCGCGTCTGTTTTGTCAGCATATACATACATACGTCATGCATTTTTTATTTGCATTCACATTTCGTGTTGCATCACTATCACTCTAGTCGGTCTTGTCCCCTAGTGGTAGAAGTCCTCTCAATCGAGTTGTCAGTTCTTGCCTCATCAGGAAATACTGTGTCTGAACAACCTCGCTTCCAGTTTAATTCTGGAAAGAAGTTGGTCCTTGACCACTTTGATAACTTGAACCTCTGAAAAGCCAGAGAAAACTTTCAATAAAGATCACTCTTCGCCATTGAAGAAAATATCCTTGCTTTCCCGGATTAAGGAAAATCCACAGAGAAAGCCTCGTGATCTCGGCAGCACGCCAGTTTTGCTCCGAAAAACCACTGATGAGAAGGTAATTGGCACCTCAAAATTGGATCCCATCATATGGCATTTCTCCGGGAAGATCCCGAGAAAAGTATGATGTAACCCCAAACGAAAACAGTCTCCCAAGAGACTCGTTTTCCCCAGTAGAATCGACAAATGGCGTCTCCAAAACAGAGAAGTTTGTACAACTCTACAATTCAGACGACTGGGTTCCCCAGCAAGTCTGACATCAAAACTTTTTCCGCTCAAATGGCATCTCCCCAGGAAAATTCGGCGAGAAGTTTGAAGGAAATCCGCTACAAATAGCGCCCCTTGTCAATAAAGTTTATTGACAAAAGAAACTGAGACCAGTTCCTTGGTATGAAACCAGGATCGAGGGGAAGTTTAAATCAGAAACTGAGACCAGTTCTAGGTAGGAAACCAGGATCGAGGGGAAGTTCATTTTAGAGACTGAGACCAGTTCTTGGTAGGAAACCAGGATCGAGGGGAAGTTTAAATCAGAAACTAAGACCAGTTCCTTGGTAGGAAACCAGGATCGAGGGGAAGTTTACCTTTTCTAAGCATCATCGCTTTGCTAAAGAAAATGAATGCGTAAGCTACCATTCATAACCACCATCAAAATTTTGGGTATTCCGATATTTAATCCTCTTGCACCCCGAATGCCCGAATCCCTTCGTCATTCATACCTGCGGGTCCAAGAAGATTAAATAGGGGCATCTGTAATACCCCAAATTTTGACCACTTAGATTTCCCATCATTGTGAAAATCATCATCACAATATGGATGTACCTTTATACTTCATCAGTCTCCCCAAAGATGGGTGAGCATTGACTACAATCAAAATTAGGGTTTCAAGCCCTCCCTGAGTGCTTAGACAAAGGATCAATCAAGGAATGACTTGATCTTCAACTTGTCTAATCTCTTAAACATCCACAGTGGATCCAAAAGGACTCCCACTTCAAGGATTAAGCACAAGGCTGCTCCCTTCTAGGTGGATCAAGTCTCAAGATCGACAGTGTCACCAAATTAGGGTTTTGATCACCCAGGGCCTCCAGATGAAAAGTTTCATCTGGGCACAAGCCATTGATCCAAAACATAACCTAATATATTTCATGGAACCTCATGAACCCATGCATCAAGTCAATTTTGCCTCAGGGGATGCATTCATCAAAAATCAGGAATTAGGGTTTCTTGACCTAATTCACCCCTAAGTTGACTTTTGGGACAAACCATGAGCCAAGACCTCAAGAGATGATTTGAGGGTCTCTAATATACCATATTGATCCATTTGGAACAATGGATTGATCCAAGAAGTTTGAGCAACAAGTCTCAATTTCATCTGCACCACAATTAGGGTTTTAAGAGAAAAGTCAACTCTAACTTTGACTTTTGACCAGGACATGCTCCCAAACCCTAATACATGATTGAATATACCCTATGACACCCATGGAACATGTCCATCGAGTTTGATTTAGGTCAAGGACATGATTTCCAGAGGAATTGCACAGTTTGGAATTCATCTGATAAAACGTCAACTGTGCACAAAAGTTAACTTTGACTTTTTGAGATTTTTCACCAAAATGGATTTTTAACCCTAAAATGATGTTAATATATGATTTGAATCATCATTCATCAAGAAAAATCAAGAAAAGTGAGATAACTTGTAAAAGGGGTAACCATAAAACTTAGAAATTTTTCTAAGTTAAAAATAAAGTGGCAAAGGTACCAACTTTGAAGGACCATAACTCCTAAACCACAAGGCCATTTTTTCTCATCCAAGGATGGATTTGTAGCCCTCATTATCACCTACAAAAACTTCAACTACAAGTCATTCCAATTCATTAAGGATTTTGAGTTATGGAGTGATCAAAGTGGCTGAAAAGTGAAAATGTCACTTTTTCCAACACTTAGTGAAATTTTCACTAAGTCAGATTCTGCCTCACTTTTTGCCAAATGTAGGGGGATTTTTCACTTGGAATCAAAAGAGATCAAAACCAAACTTGTTCAAACAGTTGTTGTATCATGTAAGAGCTTTCCAAAATGGTCAAGAACATTGCCAAATTCAACCTACACCATGAGATACAACATTGCCAAGTTACCTTGCTGAAATCTGTCAAGGCAAGGCAGAATTTGCAACTTTGGTCGATTTGCCAAAATCAGCCAAATTCAATTGCTCCAATCCACTTGGACACCTCAGAGGATTGAATCCAAAGGGGACAATCACTGAGCCAAGCCTCCAAAATCCATGGAACAAGAAATAGCATGTTGAACCTAGAATGGCCAAAATAGGGACAAGACTTCAAATTTGGAATGAGGCATTCAATGGAACCATCAAGGTGGCATGGACTGAGCCATTCTCATCTGAAATCAGTCAAGACTTATCCAAGACCAAGGGGACCAAAGCTCTGTGCCCTAACCTCTAGTCAATGGCTAGAGGAGACTTGGATTTTCATTTGCCAACATTGGCCAAACCTACTTACCAGCTGCCATGCACTATTCCTTGCAAAACAAACTTGCTCTACTATAAATAGAGCTCAATTATGGTCAGTTTAAGTACACCAAAGCCATCTAACAGATGCTTTCCTCAAAATCTCTTTCTCTTGGCAAAAATGCCTTTCTTAGCAAGGTAGCTATCGGGTTTTGAGTTTGAGAGCAATTCTGCACAAACCAATCACTCACACACCTCACATACATCACATATGAGCTGATCAAACACTCACATAACTTCTGAAACATCAATTTCACAAAATCACCAGCTGGTTGCTCAAGGTTTTGACCAAAGTGCAGCTGAGGTACCACAAAATGATCCAGCCAATTTCAATCAAGTCCAACCATCCAAACACAATCCATAGGGTGTAGGGAAGCTGTTCAGATCATCACCACTCATCTGTAACACCTCTAAATCAAAAATCACTTTGAACTTGCTGTCACGGCTTGGAGGTAAGCACATACTTGGTCATCTCTCAATCTATGCATATTTCCTCGCACAATAATTTGGCCATATGTTCATAATCATGCATGGAATGTTTTCCCTCAATTAATTGCATTGTTTGAATCGTGTATCAAAAATCCTAGCCTTCATGCAGAAATTAGGGTTCTTGAGGTTTCTTCGTGATTTCTTGTTGTATGTTTAATTTAAATGAAATTAAAGTACATAGACATGATCGTGATGTTGAGACGAGCATAATGATATGTGGATTGCATGATATGGTTACGTATTCATGGAGATTGGATAGAAAACGCAAATCTGAGAAACCAAGAACACGCGCGTGTTCTTCAGCTTGTTCTTGGCGCCATTTTTGAGAAATTCAAATATTTGAATTTTGTGATTTTGTTTAATTGATTCAAAAATTAATTTCTCTTTGAGTTTTAATGATTTTGAGTTGATTCTTTTTTTAATAATTCACAAAAATGTTAAAATATTTTATTTTATCAAAAAATCCCAAAAATATTATTTATTTCATATAATTGATATTTTTGTAAAGAATTATTATTTTAATTGTTTTTGGCATTTTAAATATTTTTTCTACATTGATTTTGCAACTTTTAATGCTTTCTAATTATTTTGTAGGTCAATACTTAATTTTTGAAGCATTAATCCAAGATCACAATTTGTTTTCCATGTGTTAAACAATTTTTGATCATTTTAATTGAATTTTTATTCAATTAAATACATTTTGAAAACAAATTAGGGTTTTGGATTAATTCAATCCTCATAAATCATTTCTTTTTCTTAAAACTGTTTGGGCCTCTTGAGAGAGTGTAAGACCCATCCCCCCTTGTACAAAAACTTTTTGGGCCTCATCCATTGTATAAGTCCCTCTGTACAAGTAAACGGCGCGATCGTCGCCCGTTTAAAAATAAAAACCATCTGGGCCTACCCTCGAGTAGTAAGACCCATTTATTTTTCTTAAAACTCTTTGGGCCTCTAATAGAGTGTAAGACCCACTCCTTTTTTTGACCAAATCATTTTTGGGCCTCAGTATATTGTATAAGTCCCGATACCGTCAAAAACAAACGGCGCGATCATCACCTTTTCAAAATAACCCCTGGGCCTCTCCTTGAGCTATAAGACCCATTCAAAACCTTATTGGGCCTCTATTAGAGTGTAAGACCCAATCCCCCTTTTAACCAAAACATCTTGGGCCTCACTTATTGTATAAGTCCCTCTGCGTTAAAAGAAAACCTCGGCACGATCGCCATTTTTTAAACGAAAAATCATCTGGGCATACCCTCGTGTTATAAGCCCCACTCTTTTTCCTTTAAACCTTTTTGGGCCTCTTGAGAGAGTGTAAGACCCATCCCTTTGTACAAAAACCCTTTTTGGGCCCCAGTCACTTGTATAAGTCCCGCTGTACAAAGTCAAACAGTGCGCTCACTGATAAAACCCTGGGCCTCTCCTTGAGCTGTAAGCCCCAAATCTTTCTTTTTCAAAGCACTTTCTCCTTTGATTTTGAATATACTGTTGTTTTCAATCTTTCTTTGTTGAACAACTAACCAAACAGCATGGAAGCACTCCAACCGAGTAAGTGGTTATCGCTTTTATTTACCGCTTTCATATGTATATAATTGTATTGTGGGGCGGTTTCGCTGTAAGTCTCCTTTCACAAACTCATATATATATAATTGTATTGTGGGGCTGCTCACTGTAAGTCTCCTTTCATAAACTCATATCTACTGTGTAATAATAATATAGATATTTAGAGTTTCCCCGGCAACTATGTCTAGCACTAGGTAAAGCCGTTTCGTTTATTCGTAGAAATAGACGCCTAGATCCCCAATAGGAGCACCAGATACAGTCTTCTCTTCGGCTGTCCTCCTTAGGAATCGTCAAGAAGCTCTACTCCCCAAGTGAATGTATTCTCCGTGAATGGCATCTTTGAGTTTCTTCCCAATTCTCGAACTTTCCTGACTTTATATATTCCTTGTGGATAGCTTGCCTTGAATGTCTCGGGGTTTGGGTACCCACTACGGTCATAATCTTGGACCTTAACTAAGGAACTCTCTTTAAAAGCTAAAAGTCACTGGATAGTAAACCTCGCACGTTTACTAGTGGTTTTTATCTTTAAAAGAGTTATCTCTCCTAATGGAAAGGAGATGATAGACCCACGGGCTTCTTAAAAGCATCGGCCTCCTCTTGGGCATTATTCAAGGACCCTACGGCTTCTTAGAAGTATTCACAGCCTCCTCTTAGGCTTCGTATAATGATCTCTTCCTCCGGGAATGATAGCCTCCTCTTGGGCTTCATACAAGGACCCGTCGGCTTTTTAAAAGTTTCCAGCCTCCTCTTGGGCTTCGTACAAATTGTCCCGACGACCTCCTAGAGGTATAGGAACAGAACTTAGTCATCTCCATAGAACCGTCCTTTCATAGAGTCTACTACTGTTTCTCATAGCGTAGTACAAAAGATGAAACTCTAGACATGGACAGTCAAACTTCCTTGAGTCTCAAAGACATTCTCAAGCACCCTTCGTTAAATAGGAAGGAAACCCGCAGACTCGGACAGTCTCGATACCCTTTGGATTTCCCACTTCCTTAAAGAACAGGAAATATCCCTGATCCTCGAATCAAAATCCCTGAGTACAGTGATGCTCATATAAGAACTGATTTTCTCTTTTAAAATCAGTATATTGGATCTGTCACTCAACTGAAACAGCTACAATAGCCTCCATCTCGGGCTTTGTACGAGATACCAAAATTCTCCCCAGTGGAGTCAAACAACCTTTTCGCCTCTCTCTCGGGCTTTGTACGAGACACATAAGAGACTCTCTCGTTGAGGCAATCACCCCTTTCGCCTCCATCTCGGGCTTTATACGAGATACAAAAAGGTTCTTAATTGAGCCAAATGAACAACAGCTTCCATCTCGGGCTCTGTACGAGATACAAAAACTTTTAGCCTCCATCTCGGGCTTTATACGAGATACAAAAAGATTCTCCAACTGAGTCAACTCTTTGCTAGCCTCCTCTTAGGCTTTGTATAACGATATGCCCCACTGGGTCGAACCCTTTTAGCCTCTTTCTCGGGCTTTGTACGAGACACAAAATAGCCTCCTCTTAGGCTTTGTATAATGATTTTCCTAGCGGAAGTTAGCCTCCTCTTAGGCTTTGTATAAGAAAACCACTGGTTAATCCAATTAACCTTTTAGCATTAAAGTTGTGCCTCGTTCACAGTACACAAACATCAACAACTCCTTTCCCTTCATCTAATCGCTGTAAGCGGCAAGCCTCTGGATCATCTACATCCATGCCACTGTCCCTCTTTTAGCATGAGAATTTCCTAAGGAAAGATGGCATTGCTATACATTGAGTTAAAGTCTTCTCCTTCAGGTTAAAACCCTTTCTTCGGAAATTATGGCATTGCTCGGATCCGCGTATCCCAGTTAAAGTAATTCTCCTTCTCCCCTCTTTAGAGATGACAAATTCTCTCTAAAGCCGAGGTCTTTCAGCTTCACGTCTTGGGCTTTGAACAAGACACAAATAGACCTTTTAGCTTCACATCTTGGGCTTTGAACAAGATACAAATCACCTTTCGCTTCACATCTTGGGCTTTGAACAAGACACCAAAAACCAATTTCCTCCCATAGAATAGGAGGAACTACGAACGCTCTGATTTCCCTGTTTCGGTAAACGGGAATACGTAGGCATAAGATCGAAAGAAAAGATCTTAGCGAGCGCAATCAACAAAAAACCCAAATCCCATATCTCCGTCAATCAAAAGCAGTAATCCAAAAGCATCAGTGCTAACATCCTAATCCTTGTTCCCCGTCAGAAACCCTTTGCCTAGATTAAAAGAAAGAAAGCAGTATTGGCAAAAATACAAATAACCAGTACAAAGGTCCCCCACATTGATAGCATTCGTAACTTAACAGACCGCTGTTTAAACTCAGTATGCAAGCAGGGTTAATTGGAGACATCTATTTCCCTTCCTTATTCAGCTCACAATAGGATAAAAAATGAATCGACCTGTAGTTTTAAGCTCAAACCGCAGAGAGCGACCAGCGCTTAAGAACCGCGTCCAAAATCGCTCGCTACAGTCCTGAGTAATGATCCCATGATTTGGTGGAGACGCAGGTATTCTTTTCAATGATGCTCAGCTAATATGCATCGTTTGGCTGACTCTTTTGCCCCAAGTCTTCTGGGTACGGCTGCCAGATAGGCAAATCATCCAGCGGGTCATAATAGTCATAGTCGAAGTTTTCTTTCATTAGAGTGTCCTCCTCTAATGAGTTGGACGGAGCACGGCATCCTTCCGGATCACAATATCTATACATCATCTTGACGTCTGACCTTGGTATATATCTCAGACTTTGCATGGGATAGAAAAATGGCGTATGCGCCTCTCCCTGAGACGTATAACCGTTGTCGTTGAGATAGGACTTCCACTCTTCATCTGTATCAGAGGAGTCCCCCTCATTGATGGTGTGTACTTCTTGAGACACAGGGTGGAGGAAGCCTCCACTGTGGAAAAAGTCCTGAATGGGATGAAAACTTTCATCTTTCTTGACAGTCTGGGTACAGGTTGAAGAGAAACCAAGAACTTTCTTTGTCTTGTTATCAGTAGGAATTACAAGCTGTCCCAATCCTTTTACGTCGTTACCTTTGATCACTTTGAGAGCATCTTTGTATGAGGAAATCGACGTTCCTCTCTCTGATCGATTCTCATTGCTCAACGAGAGTGCTTGGAACTGGGTTCCAACAACCTCCTCGAGTTCTACACAGGAAAATTATGATAAGTTATTCACAATTAAGGCCTGCTCTCCGCATACTGTGACTAAATTGTCATTCTTGACGAACTTCAGCTTCTAATGAAGTGTTGAAGTGACTGCCCCAGCTTCGTGTATCAAAGGTATTGCTAATAAATAGTTGTACGCTGCTCGGATATTCATGACCTAGAAAGTGACTTGGAAAGTGTGAGGACCAATGGTTATGGGAAGATTAACTTCGTCGATAACTATTTTTCTGGATCTGTCAAATGCTTTGACGATGATCTCACTGCTTCTCATCGGAGCTCCTTGAAATGGTAGTCGTATTAGAGTTGATTTTGGTATACCATTCAGAGCTGATCATGTGTCTACCAGTACGCTGGCTAGAGCATCGTCCTAGCAGTTGACTACAATGTTAAGTGTCATATTGTGATTTTTGCCTTCTTCCGACAGTTCTTCATCACTGAATCCTAAGTTGTTGCAGGAAATGATGTTGGAAATAATGTTGTCAAACTGTCCTACCGTCACATCTTGTTCCACAAAGGCTTACTCTAAGACTTTCTGTAGAGCTTCCCTGTGAGCTTCGGAACTGAGCAAGAGTGATAGCACAGAGATTCGAGACGAAGTTTGCAACAGTTGGTCTACAATGTTGTACTCGCTCTTCTGTATGAGCTTCAACATCTCATCATTGTATTTTGTAAGTTCTGGATTACAGGATTGCTTGACTGGTTGATTGGGAACTTCTGTTCGAGGTTCCTTTTATTTGGCAGGTTCTCCAACTTCTCTGTTGAAGATTCAACCGCTCCGTGTCACTCGACTGATGTCGGCAATGTTTACGACAGAGGGTAATGGAGTTTCCTTTCCATTTTCGATTGTTGTCGCACCGTACTTGTAAGGGATAGCCTTATTGGATTTGTATGGTATTGAACCTGGCAAGTAGATAACCATAAGAGCTCTTTGATTTTTCTAAGCATCGTTGGCAACCTCAATTGGTTTGAGGTTGAGAATCTTTCTACTATCAAGAGGAACTCTTGATTCATGGAGTAGAGGGATTATGGCGCATACGTATTTGGCCATTTCGTGATTGGAGATTATGATAACGTCTTTTCCTTGATTAGGAAGATAGTCTTGTATCACGTTGATCGAACCAGAACTCGAACATGGTCAAATCTCTTTCCGGTCCAACTAATTTTGAAGAGTTGATCGTACAAGATAACATCCTTGGTTGTTTTCTGAGCAAACTCTACAGCACTTATGATTATGTGGTGGCACCCAGCCACGTCCGCTTTGTATGCAATGCAACTTTACTAGATCTGTTTCCATTGAGCGGACATCCTAACTTTGATGCCTATCAGGATTCTCGTTAGTCATACTGATCTGTTGTGTAGCTTCATCCAAATAGATTGGAAGCCACCAGTGGTCCAACAAGTGTTGAAGTGTTCTTTGGACAAGTGCACACCCTTGGTCGTCTTCATGGCATTGTTCACAATTTTGATAATCGTATGAAGCCAGAAAGCCGAGCCTGACTTGCTTAGCATGTAGTTCTACCAGACTGGTATTCATCAAGCATATGTAAAAGATCTGAATCATATTGACTTGATGGTTATTTCTCTCCTGATAGTCTTGAATCCATCCGAGGTCCATCTGACTTTGGAGGGCCTCTTGTATGAAAGAGCATCCCTGATTGCTTGTTGAGCAGATCATACAAGTATTGTAATCGTTCCGTGGTAGACTATGTTATTGACTTTGCCTTGAGTGCATCACCACTAAGTTGACGTTCATCGCCAGAATGTTGTGGTTCTGAACAATGTTGGGATTTGCGTGAGCCATATTGACTTCACGGATTCGGTGATCTTGGATCCATCCGAGATCCATTTGTTCTTATAGAGTTAATTGCACTACGGGACATCCTTGATTATTCTTTGAACATATATCACACTGGTGATAATTGTGAGGCGGTACATGACCGTACCCGCTCAGTCTACAATGCATCCTGACCAGATTGGTTCCTAATAGGAGTACATCGTGAATTTGATAACTGCGGCTAGATTATTCTTCTATTAAATTTACTGCAGTCTTCTCATGTTGAGGCAACGAGTTCGTTTGAACATTCGGATTAGTATCTTTAAAAGATAGGATCCCGTTCCTGACAAGCTTCTGCACATCGGACTTAAAACTAATACAGTTCACAATGTTATGCCCCGGTCCTCCTTGATGGTAAGGGCAAGTTTGATCCGCTTTGAACCATCCGCTTTGAACCAAAAAGGCAGATTTTATGGTACTGTAAGAGGAGACCTGGTTTGGACGTTCCCCTTGACCAGTAGAAGTGGAAATAGTTATGCGTACAACATTAGTATAGGGTCAAACCCTGGTGGTCATGTCATACGATTTTTATTGTTGTACTGAGGACGAGCCTGCTGAATAGGTTGTTGTGTCCTTTGCTGATACTGTTGTTGATTTGGTTGGCTCAGAGTAACCTGAGGTTGATACGTCGGAGCCGGCGCAGGGTTGATAGTGGGAGTTACCGCTTGTCATACCCCAAATTTTGACCACTAATATTCCCATCGTTGTGCAAATCATCATCACAATATGGGTGTATCATTATGCCTCATTAGTCTCCCCAAAGATGGGTGAGCATTCACTACAATCAAAATTAGGGTTTCAAGCCCTCTCAGAGCTCTTACACAAAGGATCAATCAAGAATTGACATGATCTTCAACTTTTCTAACCTCTTAAACATCCTCAAAGGATCAAGAGGACTCCCACTTCAAGAATCAAGCACAATGTTGCAGCATTCCAAGTGGATTAAGCCTCAAGATCGCCAGTGTCACCAAATTAGGGTTTTGGTCGACCAGGGCCTCCAAATGGGAATTTACCTCTGGGCATGAGCCAATGCTTCAAAGCATAACCTAAGATGCTCCATGGAACATCATGAACCCAATCATCAAGTCAATTTAGCCTCAAGGGACAACATTCACTAAAAATCAGGAATTAGGGTTTCTTGACCTAATTCACCCCTAAGTTGACTTTTGGGACAAATCATGAGCCAAGACCTCAAGACATGGGTTGAGGGTCTCAAATACACTACATTGATCCATTTTCAATAATAGATTGATCCAAGAAGCTTCATTCACAAGTTTCAAATTCATCAGAACCACAATTAGGGTTTCGTGGGAAAAGTCAACTGTGCCTTTGACTTTTGACCAGGACATGCTCCCAAACCCTAGGACATGATTTAATACACCCTATAACACCTATGAAATCAATCCATCAAGTTTGATTTAGGTCAAGGACTTGATTTCATAGAGGATCGCACATTTTGGAATTCATCTGACAAAAAGTCAACTGTGCACAAAAGTCAACTTTGACTTTTTTAGATTTTTCACAATTATGGTTCTTTAACCCTAAAATGATGTTAATGTATGATTGGAATCATCATTCATCAAGAAAAATCAAGAAAAGTGGGATAACTTGTAAAAGGGGTAACCATAAAAACTTAGAAATTTTTCTAAGTTATAGAATAAAGTGGCTAGGGTACCAACTTTGGAGGATCATAACTCTTAAACCACAAGGCCATTTTTCCCCATTCAAAGCTGATTTGTAGCCCTCATGGTCCTCTACAAAAGCTTCAACTACACCTCATTCCAATTCATCATGGATATTGAGTTATGGAATGATCAAAATGGCTGAAAACATGAAATATCATTTTTTCCAACACTTAGTGAAATTTTCACTAAGTCAGAATCTGCCTTCACTTTTTTCCAAATGTTGGGGCATTTTTCACTTGGATCCAAAAAGTATCAAAACCAATTATGATCAAACAGTTGTTGTATCATATAAGGGCTTTCCAAAATGGCCAAGAACTCCATCAAATTCCAGTTGGGCCATGAGATATGATAATGGCAACATGCCTTGCTGAAAACTGTCATGGCAAGGCAGATTTTGGAGTTTTGCTCTATTTGCCCAAATTTTGCAAAGGGCAAGCAACTCTATCCATCTGAACACCTCAAGGGCAGACCAAGGAGGAACCAATTCTGATCCCAAGCCTCCCAAGTCTTTGGAACCAAAAATAGCATGCCAAACCTTGAAATGCCTAAAAGAGGGACAAGACTCCAATTTTGGATTGGAGCATTCAATGCATACACCAAGGTGGCATGGACTGAGCCATTTCCAACTGAATTCAGTCAAGACTTATCCAAGACCATGGGGACCAGCAGCCTGTGCCCTAACCTCTAGTCAATGGCTAGAGGAGACTTGGATTCTCATTGCTCAACATTGGCCAAACCTCTGTTGCAGTTGCCATTCACTATTGCAGCCAAAACAAACTTGCTCTACTATAAATAGAGCTCAATTGTGTTCAGTTTGAGTACACCAAAGCACTACAACACTTGCTTTCCTTAAAATCTCTTTCTCTAGGCAAAAATACCTTCTTTAGCAAGGTAACTCTGAGTTTTTGAGTTAGAGAGAAATTCCACCACAAATCATGATCCAAACACATCCAATATATCATATATAAGCTGTCCAAACTCTCACAAGTGACATGTAACACCAAAATAAAAAAGTCACCTCTCAAAACCTCAAAATAGGCCTTTTGTGAAATTTTCAAGCCATGTCTTGAATCAATCACTTTCCAAACCAGATAAAACCTCAAACACACTCCAAATATCATCCTTGGATTGTCCCAAATGGTTCCACACATCTGGAACACCATTTGAGAGAGTTGCTATTTTGGCAACTTTTGCCCCTTTTGCAAGAAAGAGCTCAAACTTGGTCCTGAGGTTTCCAGCTGATTCCAACCATCCTAAAAGCTTCTAAGAGATCATTTGAGGGTGTCCAATGCATCAAATTATTTTTGGAACAAGTGACTTGGCAGATTGCACAAAAGCTCCAAAAAGAGGTAAGCATCACAACTTGGATTCTTTGAATCATGCTTTCTTTTGATGTTCACTGATCATGCATCTCTTATACATGTTATATGTGTTGTGTTTGCACCAATTTATCATGTAATTCTTGCTTGTACCAAGAGATGGCATAGAAAATGCAAATCATGGCCTGTTTCAAAACCACTATCGGGTTTTTCAATAGGAGCATGATCTGAAAAAAAACACCACCACTATTGGATTCCTTGTGAAATTCTAGACAGGATAGACCTAAATTTTGTCCCAATCCATGGAGAAATGAGAAAGTTATGGCCTTCACGTTTTCAACCAAAATCTTGCCTTGCCTTGCCTTGGGTCAGGCCAAAAGCAAGGCAAGCCTTGTATATTTATAGTTGTGTTTCAATCAACGGATGTATCACCACCCCAGTGGTAAGGCGCGCACCCTATACACAAGAGGTCTGGGGTTCGAATCCCCCTCGCCCCAGGTTCTCTTTTTTAGCATTTTTTCATGTTTTTTTCATATTTTATTTTTTTTCTAATTATTTTTAATGATTTGAAAAATTAATAACTTCCTCAATTTTTATTATTTTTGATTGGTTCTTTTTGCAAAAAATCACAAAAATGTTGAAATATTTTATTCCACAAAAAAATTAAGTTTATATTATTTATTTAATATAATTAGTATTTTTGTGAGTAAATTCATTTTTAATTGATTTTAAACATTTTAAAAGTGAATATCTACTTTGAAAATCAAAACCAAATGAGTTTTAATTCATCTTGTGATTAAAACCTCATTTTTCAAATCTTAAACAAAAATCACAAGTGGTTTATTCAAAATTATTTGGTATTTTTATCATTTTTATTTGATTTTCTTTAAATATTTACTTTTAAAAGAAAACAAATTTAGGGTTTCCTTGATTTTCACTCAAACAAACACTCATGGGCCTCTAATAGAGTGTAAGACCCAACCATTTGTAGAAACCAAAACCTTTTGGGCCTCAGTGTATTGTATAAGTCCCGATACCATCAAAAAGTTCGGCGCGATCGTCGCCTTTTTAACAAAATACCCTGGGCCTCTCCTTGAGCTGTAAGCCCCATCACTTGTATAAAAATTAATCCTTGGGCCTCTAATAGAGTGTAAGACCCAATCCCCTTTTACCCACCAATTTTGGGCCTCAGACATTGTATAAGTCCGTCTGCGTTAAAAGAAAATCTCGGCGCTATCACCATTTCAAAACAAAACCCTGGGCCTCTCCTTGAGTTGTAAGCCCCACCCTGTATAAGAATAAACCTTTGGGCCTCTTGAGAGAGTGTAAGACCCATCCCTTTGTACAGAAAATCTTTTGGACCTCAGTCACTTGTGTAAGTCCCTCTGTACAAATTCAAAACAACAGTATAATCACTGATAAAACCTTGGGCCTCTCCATCAGCTGTAAGCCCCAACAATTCTTTTCAAAGCACTTTCTCCTTTGATTTATAATATAATATTGTTATCAAAGCTTTCTTTGTTGAAAAACTAACCAAACAACATGGAAGCTCTACAACTGAGTAAGTGTTTACCCGCTTTCTTTATCCGCTTTCATATATATAACTGTATTGTGGGGCTGCTCGCTGTAAGTCTTCCTTCAAATACTTTTATATACTTGTCAAATATCCACTGTGTAATACTAGTATAGTTATTTAAAGTTTTCCCCGGCAACTACGTCTAGCACTAGGTAAAGCCCTGTTGGTCACTCTTAAATACAAACAAAACGAGATCCCCATAGGATTACCAGACACAGTCTTCCCTCCTCTTAGGGTTAAACAATATGGAGACGTGAAAGGCAACATTCTTGGTGAACCCTTTCTCAGACTGTCACTCTTAGAAATCGTCAAAGAAACTCTACTCCCCAGAGATGATCTTTTCTCCGTAAATGACATCTCTTGAGTTTCTTCCAAATTCTCGAACTTTCCTGGCTTGATCTATTCTCAGTGAATAGTATATCTTGAACTTCTCGGGGTTTGGGGACCCACAGGCTTCTTAAAAGCATCCCCGCCTCCTCTTGGGCGTTGTACAAGGACCCTTCGGCTTCTTAAAAGCTATCATGCCTCCTCTTGGGCTTAGTACAAGGACCCAGAGACCTCTATAGGTATAGGAACAGAACCTAGTCATCAATTTGCTAGAGTTGTCTTTCTGAGTCAAGTATCAGACATGTTAATGGGTTGACCTTCATCCCTTAACGTTCCAGCCTTCTCTTGGGCATTATACAAAGATTATTCACTACCTGAGAATCGATTTCTCAAAACACCCAATGACTGGGATGTCACAATACCCTTTGGATTTCCCCTTTCCTTAAAGAACATGAAATAACCCTGATCCTCTGATCAGTACCAAAGCACAACAATACCTTTAATCGTTCCCTTCATAAGAACTGATTTTCTCTTTTATCCAACATACTGGACCTGTCACTAAACTGAAACAGTCGCCAACGGATAGCCTCCTCTTAGGCTTTGTATAATGATCCTTTCTTCAGGAAAGTTAGCCCTCTCTTGAGCTTTGTACAAATGATTCTCCCCATCAGAGCTAACCTTTTAGCCTCCATCTCGGGCTTTGTACGAGATACTAAAACACTCTCTTGTTGAGTATAAAAGACTCTCTTGTTGGGCCAATCTCCTTTTAGCCTCCATCTTGGGCTTTGTACGAGATACCAAAAAACTCTCTTGTTGAGTATAAAAGACTCTCTTGTTGAGTCAAACCCATTTTCAGCCTCCATCTCGGGCTTCGTACGAGATAAAAATTACTCTCTTGTTGAGTATAAAAGACTCTCTTATTGAGTCAATCACCCATTTAGCCTCCGTCTTGAGCTTCGTACAAGACACATATAAAACACTCTCTTGTTGAGTATAAAAGACTCTCTTGTTGATTCAATCCCTTTTAGCCTCCGTCTTGGGCTTCGTACAAGACACATGCAAAATGACCCTCTTGTTGAGTCAACCCTTTTAGCCTCTCTCTCAGGCTTCGTACGAGACACATAAAAGCACCCTTTCGTTGGGTCAATAGCCTCCTCTTAGGCTTTATATAAAGAAGACCCCGGTTGAGTCAATCAACCTCCTAGCATCAAAGCTGTGCCTTATTCATAGCATACAAACATCAACAACTCCCCTTTAGAGGTGACAAATTCTCTCTAAAGTCAAAACCCTTTAGTTTCACATCTTGGGCTTCGAACAAGATACAAATAGACCCTTCAGCTTCACATCTTGGGCTTTGAACCAGATATAAACCAACTTTGGGGCTTTGAACAAGACACCAAAACAACTTTTCCTCCCATAGAATAGGAGGAACTACGATCGCTCTGATTTCCCTGTTTCGTCAAACGGGAATACGTAGGCATAAGATTGGAAAAATCTTAGCAAGCACACTAATAAAAAAAACCCAAATTCCCATACCTTCACACATCAATCGAAAAGCATCAGTCCTAACGTCCTACCAATAGCATGATCCCGTCATACTTAGTAAAATAAGTAGAGAGAGGCCCACAATCTAAACCGCATCTGTAAACCAACAGTCATCTGTTTAAACTCAGTATGCAAGCAGGGTTAATTGGAGACATCTATTTCCCTTCCTTCATCAGCTTCAATAGGATAAAAAATGAATCGACCTGTAGTACCCCAGAGCGGCAGTGCTTAAGAACCACGTCCAAAATCGCTCGCTACAGAAAATGGCGCCCACCGTAGGGCACTTATTTCTTTCTTACAATTTAAGGTGAAAACCTTGGACAAGTCATTTTCATGGCGGTGGCCGCCACAGAAAAATGGCGTCCACCATGGGGCAGGATCATTCTTTCTTACAATTTAAGGTGAAAACCTTGGACAAGTCTGAAATTCGGGTACCAGATATGTGATGTTACGTGTGATGTCACAACAACACACTCTGCAAAGGACAATGTAAAACAACAGCAGAAACACACAGAATTGTTTACCCAGTTCAGTTCTACAACTTAATCTGGGGGCTACCAAGCCAGGGATGAAATTCACTACTTGTAGAATTAATTTACAGACTCAACAACCTAGTTGACAATCTCCTAAACTTAATTCCTACTAATGAACTTTCTACCTAAGAGCCTACTTAGGTATGAGAACACTACTCAATCCCTAAAACCTCTCAAAGATCAAACACTTTGAGAAACACCTTGATCGTGCTTCACAGCTTTGATCAAGTTACAAAACTCTCTTACTTCACAGCTCTAGAGAGGACAGATTACACTCACCAATTCACACTTGAATGGTTAACACACTACTCGTACAAAGACAATGAATGACCCTCAGTCTATGCTGTCTCTCTTCTGTCTACTTTCTATGTATTCTTCCTTTGGTTGATGCGCTTTATATAGCTATATGATCTGGTCTTGGACCTGCTACAATATCTGACTTGATTTGTTATTTAAAACTGAATCTTCGACAGATTTTCTCTCTCAAAATCTTCTTAAATCTCAGTCTTTAAACTTCCCTACAAATCTGCATCAAATCTCTATGTAACAGAGAATATCTATCCCAAGATATCCGCATCCAATGAGACTAACAGCTCTCCCAATATCCAGCTAAAATGCAACCCCTAACAACACCACTAAACCTGATGTTATTAATCTTCTGCAGACCTGATGTCATGACATCGCATGTGACATCAGACTTCAAAACTTCAACAACTTAAATCCTTAACATAAACCAGTGTTAAGACTCAATGTTAAGACATCACCCAGGTGACATCAACATTGCACAACTTTGTTTTACCAAAATTCTAGCCAATCCAAGAACCAACAATCTCCCCCTTTGGCTAATTTTGGCTAAAATAATCTCTGCAACATCAGAGACTTCAGCAGCGGAAAATTTTTAAAAATTAGTATAATCCTCCTAGCAGCACTTCTTCAAACAGCTTTAAAATGCTGTACTTCACTCCAATACTCTGATGCATACTTCAGCACTAACTAGAAGCAGCATTGGGGAAACTCGCCCTCAAAGCACAAATCAGCATACCAGCAACTGTTCAATAACTCTCCCCCTCAATATCTGCATTTCAGCATCACACTAGCTGCACTCCTTATCATTGCACAATGACTAATTCTTCTTCTTGGCATTGCAACACCTTGACTAACTCTTTGGCTAACTCTCCCCCTTTTTAGCCACAATTGGACAAACCTCAACATGTAAGCCCTACTCACTACAGTTAGTCCTAAACTAGCTCTCATTGTCAGTCTAAAGTCAGCATGCAAGACAAGACAAATCATAGAACATAAAAACATAAATAGTGCATAAACAGGCACAATATTCAAATTACATATTACAGTGCAGAACAAAAATAAAACTAAACTACTAGCTAGAAAAAGCAGCAAGGAAACTAGTCTTCATCAGAGCTGGCACCATCTCCACCATCTTCAGTTTCTGCACCATCACCTTGTTCCAAGGATTTTATCAGCATTTCTATCTTCATCTTTCTTGCTGTACTGGTACTAATGACCTCATCAAGATCTTTGCAAGTGGCCTTCAGTTCTTCAAGTAATTCAGCCTTGGTACTCTTTTTACCACCAGCATCTGATGTTACAACAATGTCTGGAACATGATGTCTAGCAAACAACTTAGGATGTAAGGACAAGGCTGACTCCCTCTTGCAAGCTATATCTGAACTTGTTAAAGTTTCAGGATGTTGCTCCAAGATGATTCCACAAACAAGGGATGGGAATGCTATAGGTAACTTGATAGTATTTGTTTCAGCATGTTTCACCACTTGCTCAAAGATGTAGCTTCCAAAGTCAAACTTGATCTTCTTCCCAACAGCATAGATAAACCTACCCAATCCAACAGCTATTGTTGTCTTGTGGTTTGTTGGCGCCCAGTTGGCTGCTCCAATTCTGTGAAGAATGGCATACTTGATGCTAAGTTTACTAGCCTTCAACTTCCCTTTCAATGGCCAAACCTTTACCTGACCAGCTGTAATCTCTTTACATATTTCATTATCAGTCATCTCAAGTTCACTATACTCTTCATCATCTCTTCCCAGATACCTGTTGATAGCACTAGGAGAAAAATTAATGCACTTTCCTCTCACATAGACTTTCATGAAATCAATGCTCTTTTTATCAGCAATTCTTCCAGAAATGTTGACAACAAATTCTTTGACAAGACGCTCATAGCACTTAGGAAATTTGGTCACAGTCTTCACCAACCCAGCTTCATTAATCAACTCTATAATCTCCTTCATCTCTAAAGCTTCTTTCCCAAGCTCCCTCTCTAGGGCTAGTCTTCTCTGACACACAAATTTCCACATTGATGCACTGCTGGAATAATGAAAGGAAATGTTGTCAACTGGCACTTCAGGGACTTTGTCAGAGATTCTCTTCAAAATTGTTTTTCTGACCGGTGTGATGTCTTGAGCATCATCCTCAACATCAAAGTCAGAATTAGAATCTTCCCTTATCTTTCTCTTTTTGGAGGATGTAGTAACCTTGCTCCAAGGTTTTGTAGGACCAACAACAGCAGTTTTCTTCTTGCCTTCAGAAGACTTCTTTGGAGAGGATTCAACAGTCTTTCCTTTCCTTGTCTTCAGTCTCTTAGCAATACTTGGAAAAACATTTCCAATGACTTCATCATCAGATAAATCAACCACGTTGATCACATCCTCATTCTTTTCTTCACCAGGGCCAGTTTCAACATCTCTATCAGTCGATGTTTTGACATTTGTTTCAACATCAGCTTCCTCCTGGACACCTTCTTCTTCACCACCTACTTCAGCATCTTCTATGATAGACATAGCCAGTCGGTGAAGATTTGTAGCTGCACTTTGCATGTCACTCTTTTCCCTTTCAGAATGTTCAGCAGGCATTTGCCTCAATGGTCTAGATATACCCTTTATTGGAAGCCCTTTCTCAAAGATTTTATCGACAATCTGACCTAAGCTTTTGTCAACATCTACCCTTTCTTCAACAGTTTGAGAAATGGATGACCTAGGTGCTGTAACAAGTTTCTTTGTTTCATTATCTCTAAAGATAGTCGCAGCCCTTTTTGGAACAAGTTTAGAAGGTCTAGATTTACCTGACTCTGGGAGCATCATAGAGATAGGTTCTACATTCAAAGTTTCTTCTACAGTCCCCTCTTCTGTAGAAACCCTAGCTTTATCTCGCGAGGAACTTTGTGAGGCAGATTTCTTTGATGGAGAAGACATCTGTTTTGACATGGTTCCCTTGAAGCAGTATAGGTTCAGATGATTCTTCTTGTTGAAGGAAATGAACAGTTGGGAGATATGAGCTTTGATGAAACGTGATATTGCTACAATAGAGAATGATGGTCTAAGGTATGGCGCCTGATTTTGTGTATCCCTTAAAGAACAATCAATGAGTTTCTCCCTCTAAATTAACTTTCCTTTTAAAAGTTTAAAAGGATTCACATTAAGAGTAAATAACCCTAATTGACCTTTCAGCAGACTTTCACACTTGTTGTCACAATTTGATGTTACAACATCAACCTCAACATCACCAGATAAGCTGTCCACTTGAGGTACCCATTGATAGCAATTATCTCTGGATCTTATTCCCTTCATCACTACCTCATTCTGCTCATTTGTCACCACACACTCATCTTTGGTGTAGCTGACCTTATATCCATCATCACAGAGCTGGCTTATGCTAATTAAATTAGCACTCAATCCTTTGACAAGAAGCACATTATCAAGATCAGGACCATCATGACACTTCACTTTTCCAGCACCTTTCACCACCCTTTTCTCTCCATTTCCAAACGTAACATCAATTGAGGCGCAAGAATTGACATCCACCAATTGGTTTTTGAATCTAGTCATGTGCTTTGAACAACCACTATCAAAGTACCAACCATCCTTAGCAGAGTGTCTATCTGAAAAGTGAGCCAATAGACACTTAACCTCTTCTTTAGGAACCCACTGTTTAACAACCTTGGGCCTGTTCACCTTCTGTCTGGGTTGAGGGTTAGACTTGGGATAACCATGTAGCTTGAAACAAGAAAACTGCATGTGTCCAAATCTGCCACAGTAAAAGCACCTAACTCTGTCTTCTCTGAAGTGGTTAAACCTTCTGCCACCTTGATGATGATACTGCTGTGGCAGCCACCCATAATGTTGTCTTCTTCTCCCATAGTTTGATTGTCTTCTATGGTAAGGATGCTGTCCTTTTGGCTGACTTCTATGGTGATGAGGCTTCCTTCTTCCATAATAATAAGGTACATCATTATTATATCCATACCCATACATGTTTCCTTGATGTTGGGCCTGCATGCTCTTATGATATTGTGGAGGCATATACTGCCTAGCTCCAGAAACATGTGCCTTCCTTTGATGAGGACCATGAGCATGCCTCTTCCCAACATTTTGAGGTTGTGGATGAGCTACCTGCTTGGGTTTAGGATCCTGTCTCTTTCTGTGATGTTGAGACATCTTCTTCTTGGTTCCTGAAGTGCTTGCTTCAGCAGATGCCTTTTCCTCAACCACAAATCCTATGCCTGACCTGTCTCCAGCAACCTTTTCTGTCTGAAGAATCTTATCAAGTGTATCTGTACCACTGTTCAGCATCCTAACAGATTTGGTCATATGATCAAGATGAGCTTTGACCAATAAGACTTCATTTTCCAAATCAGCTTTAGCAGTCTCAAGCTGAACAATCTGTTTCTTCTGTTTTTCACTTTCTTGACAGATTTCTGCACTCTTCAGACAAAGCTCTTGATAAGTGGATGCTAACTCCTCAAAAGTCAGTTCCTCATCACTTGAATCACCATCAGAAACAACTGTTCTAGTTAAAGCTTTGACATGTTTGGCTGACTCTCCTTCACTTTCACTGTCAGAGTCTGACCAAGAAACTGTCATGCCTTTCTTCTGCTTCTTCAGGAATGTGGGACATTCTTTCTTAACATGTCCATAACCTTCACACTCAAAGCATTGAACACCCTTGTCTTGAGCAGTCTTCTCTTCATCCTTCTCCTTAGACTTGCTGATGTTAGAAGCGATGTTCTTGACATTACGCTTGAAGTTCTTGTTCATTCTTTTAAACACCTTGTTGAACTGCCTTCCCAACATAGCAATGGCCTGAGATAGATCCACCTGGGATTCAGCGCTATTCCCTTTCTCTTCTTGAGTATTTGAAACCAAGGTTATACTCTTTGGATTTTTTTCAGGTTCTTCCTCATTCAACCCAAGCTCAAAAGTTTGAAGAGATCCAATGAGCTCATCAACCCTCATCTGGCTGATGTCTTGTGCTTCTTCAATGGCAGTCACCTTCATCTTGTACCTCTTAGGAAGGGACCTAAGGATTTTCCTTACAAGCTTTTCTTCTTACATCTTTTCTCCAAGAGCACTGGATGCATTGGACAGGTCAAGAATACTCATGTGGAAGTCATGGATAGTCTCATCTTCCTTCATCTTCAGACTTTCAAACTTTGATGTTAGAAGCTGAAGTCTTGACATCTTAACTCTAGATGATCCTTCATGTGTAGTCTTCAAGATGTCCCAAGCTTCCTTAGCAACTTCACAGGTATTGATCAACCTGAATATGTTCTTATCCACTCCATTGAAAATAGCATTCAAAGCTTTGGAATTACCAAGGGCAAGCTCATCTTCTTCCTTGGTCCATTCTTCTTCAGGTTTTAGTTTTGAGCTGCCTTCTTTTTCTTTACCAGCATCATCTTTCTCAACAACAACAGGTGCTTTCCATTCTTTTATGACAGCCTTTCGAGCCCTGCTGTCCAAGGATTTCAAAGAGGTAATCATCCTTGGTTTCCAATAATCATAATTCAAGTCATCCAAAATAGGGGGTCTATTCACAAATCCACCAACTTCCTTGTCCTTCTTTACCAGAAAGTATCAGCCCTAGATCTCACCCAGATACAGAGTAGGATGCCTGCTCTGATACCAATTGAAATTCTGGTACCAGATATGTGATGTTACGTGTGATGTCACAACAATACACTCTGCAATGGACAATGTAAAACAATAGCAGAAACACACAGAATTGTTTACCTAGTTCAGTTCAACAACTTAATATGGGGGCTACCAAGCCAGGGATGAAATTCACTACTTGTAGAATTAATTTACAGACTCAACAACCTAGTTGACAATCTCCTAAACTTAATTCCTACTAATGAACTTTCTACCTAAGAGCCTACTTAAGTATGAGAACACTACTCAATCCCTAAAACCTCTCAAAGATCAAACACTTTGAGAAACACCTTGATCCTGCTTCACAGCTTTGATCAAGTTACAAAACTCTCTTGCTTCACAGATCTAGAGAGGACATATTACACTCACTAATTCACACTTGAATGGTTAACACACTACTCGTACAAAGACAATGAATGACCCTCAGTCTATGCTTTCTCTCTTCTGTCTACTTTCTATGTATTCTTCCTTTGGTTGATGCGCTTTATATAGCTATATGATCTGGTCTTGGACCTGCTACAATATCTGACCTGATTTGTTATTTAAAATTGAATCTTCGACAGATTTTCTCTCACAAAATCTTCTTAAATCTCAGGCTTTAAACCTCCCTACAAATCTGCATCAAATCTCTATGCAACAGAGAATATCTATCCCAAGATATCCGCATCCAATTAGACTAACAACTCTCCCAATATCCAGCTAAAACGCGAACCCTAACAACATCACTAAACCTGATGTTATTAATCTTCTGCAGACCTGTTGTCATGACATCGCATGTGACATCAGACTTCAAAACTTCAACAACTTAAATCCTTAACATAAACTAGTGTTAAGACTCAATGTTAAGACATCACCCATGTGACATCAACATTGCACAACTTTGTTTTACCAAAATTCTAGCCAATCCCAGAACCAACAAAGTCATTTTCATGGCGGTGGCCGCCACAGAAAAATGGCGCCCATCGTGGGGCCCTGCAGGGCAGTTTGTCCCTCTTATCTCTCTGGTTGAAACTCTAAATTCATGTCACAGAAATGACAACTCTGCTGGGGAGTCATTGTCTGTATAGGATCATAAGACTAGAGGTCTAAGATGATTAAGACAAATATATATATACTGCTTTTCGTAAATGACATATATGTTTATTTTTCTGCTAATAGGAATGCGGGTAATCTTACTAGGAGTGAATTCGAATCAAGAGCCCCCGATCGACCATCAAACTCAGTGGAGACTCCCTTTGCAGATACATTGCCTATACGACTTCGGTTGTTGAAAGTAGTGTGGTCGACTGGGTTATCTGAGAAGCTGAGGTTTTCAGCAGACTTAAGCCATTTTGTAGTGCGGAAGCTATCGGAAATAGTTGTCACGCGATACTACCCTCATCTAAGATCACTCCAGAATACATCAGCTCGCTGGCGATCCGCTTGCTGTTGTTATCCCAGAGGGGTCAATGATTATGCGGACAGGTACAAAAAATCACCAGTATAAACCTTTGGGGGGGGGTAGAGCCTTGACTTCATGACACCGACCCTTTGACCCCATATTTTTTCTATGTTTTTGTGTGTTGCATTCATACATTCATTTAAAAACATTCAAACAAAGAAAATCTTCTCTTCTAGTCTCTCTTTTTCAAATTAAACTGAGACAATGATTGTAAATGTCAGAGAGAAAGGAGATTGCGCTGATGGATTTCGGTAGAAGGAAAACTCATCAGTACACCTTCAAGATTCCAAAGTTAGAGGATTTAAGAGGTTTGGCGAGGATGATCACCAACCACGAGGCTTTCAGAGCCAAGTATGGAGGACTGCTGTCCTTATTAAGGGTCCACGTAATTGAAGGAATCATATCCACGTTAATCCTATTATATGATTCGGTCTATCACTGTTTCACATTCTAGGACTATCAGCTTGCACCAACGCTGGAGGAGTACTCTCACCTGACTGATTTACACATCACTGACCAGGCTCCTTTTTCTGGACTGGAAGAAATTCCAAAGGATCAAACCATTGCAAGAGCAATTTATTTGGACGAGTCAGAAGTCAGGACTCACATGACCACTAAGGGTGGCATCCAAGGTTTGCCAGCCCAATTCTTAACAAAGAAAGCCCTGTACTTTTCCAGTATAGGGAACGTGGCCGCTTTCGAGAGTATTTTTGTTTTACTCACCTACAGGTTATTTTTGCTTCCCAACATTGATAACTTCGTGGATATCAACGCCATTAAGATCTTCGTGATTGGAAACCCTGTTCCGACTTTGCTCGCGGATGTGTATCATTCGGTACACTTAAGGAATTTATACAGCGGAGGAATGATCACGTGCTGTGTACCTTTTCTTTACAAATGGTTCAGTTCCCATTTGCCAAAGTCTGCTGCATTTTGGGATCAAAATAATACTTTACGTTGGTCGCAGAGAGTCATGTCTCTTACCAAATCTGACATATATTAGTACAATCGAATCTACGACGGGATCAGAATCATTGACCATTATGGAAATTTCCCAAATGTACCCCTTATAGGAACTAAGGGAGGAATCAACTATCATCCGGTGTTGGTTCGTCGTCAATTTGGATACCCGATGAGGCATGTCCCGCGCAGTGCTCATCTGGAAGGTCTTTTCTTCAAAGAAGGAGAAAATGATAGGGCACTAAAGACAGAAATAGTGTACGCTTGGAAACACATTCATAGGAAAGGACGAGAGTCTCTAGGAAAACCAGACTGTGTCTCGGTGGAGCCTTATCTCCACTAGGTACAAACTAGAGCTCTCAAGCTGAGGATGCCTTACCCTCGTCAGGAAGTTCTTCCATTAAGGGACTCTGGCCTTTATTTCATGTCTGAGACAGAAAAACTTCAAGTTACTCTCAACAAAGTTTAGCAGGAGAAGAGGTCTTGGAGGAACAAGTACCGTATTCTCAATGTGGAATGTAAGAAAATACAGCAGCTATTAAAAGAAAAAGATGTTCTGATTGAGATTTTAGAGCAACATGTTGTAGAGAATCAGGATGACCAAAGGAGTTTGCTCACGCCTTTCACTCGGCAAAGGAATGACAATCCGACAACAGCCCAAGAGCCCCGGTCAAAGAAGAGGAAAGCACCAGAACCAACACTTGAGCTCTCCTCAGAGAGGACTCAGGATCCATTAGTTTAGGTTTCCTTTTCCAGCACTTTGTAATCTACTGTATTTCCTTTTCCACAATCCTTTGAATTCAATAAAACGGGGCTTCCCCACTGCTTGATATTTGCAATCTAATTGTTGAAGTTTACTTTGAATAAACAAAAATAATTAATAATCATTGCATTCATCATTCTCATAAATGCATTCTTGTTACCTACGAATCTCACGTTTGCGTCTCGATTCTAGAGTCAAACTGTCTCATTCATACAATACTTGGGCCAATCGTCAAAAAAAGATGGATGATCTCGAGGAATAGAACAGAGATTTGAGAGAAGAGATCGACACTCTGAAATAGGATCTTAGAAAGCTTCATAACGACATGCAAGCTCTAGTAGAAGCTCAGATACAACCACAAAGGACTGTGATCTCAGAGATCACATCGACGCCCATAGTGGAGAAGTCCGATCCTAGGTACAAAATGCCGAAAGATCATCCCATAATGACTATACCACCACCCGTGGTACACACTGATAGTTACAAACTTCAGGAGACACCAAGAGTCTCAGCCATAATGACTATACCACCACCCGTGGTACACACTGTCTCGGAAGGACAGATTCCACAGATACATTCTGGTGGAACTGACAGCATGTTCGACAGAATGAATGAATTCCAGGAATAGTTCCTGGAAATGCAGAAAGAACTACAAGCCCTTCGCGGTCAGGATCTATTTGGAAAGGACGCCGCGGACCTCTGCTTGGTCCCCAATGTGAAAGTTCTGCACAAGTTCCAAATGTCAGACTTTGAAAAATACAAGGGTAACTCTTACCCTCAGAGTCACTTGGTGATGTACGCTCGGCGAATGTCAGCTCAGACAAAGAACCAGGAGCTGCTAATTCACTACTTTCAGGATAGTTTAACCGGTGCCGCCTTAAAATGGTACATGGGGTTAAACCGCGCCACGATCGACACATTCAGAGATCTGGGCGCTGCCTTCGTTCAACAATATAAATATAATCTGGACATGGCACCGGACAGAGATCAGCTCAGATCGATGTCACAAAAGGACAAGGAAACCTTTAAGGAGTACGCTCAGAGATGGCGTGAAATCGCCGCCCAGATTTGTCCCCCTCTGGAGGAAAAAGAGACGACAAAGATCTTCTTAAAGACCATGAGCTCATTTTACTATGACAGAATAGTTGCTAGTGCGCCCAATGACTTCACCGAGATGGTGGGCATGGGAGTTCGTCTTGAGGAAGCCGTCCGAGAGGGACGTTTAGTTAAAGACGCTGGATCATCAAGTAGTACAAAACGATATGGTATTGCTCTCCCTAAGAAAAAAGAGCAAGATATTGGGAATATCTCTCTCAGAAAGCAAAGGCGACGTTATCAACCAGTAGCAGTTGTAACTCCTACTATCAACCCCGCGCCTATTCCTACGTATCAACCTCAGGTTGCGCAGAGCCAACCTAATCAACAGCTACTTCAATAATGGACACAACAACCTCTTCAGCAGACTCGTCCTCAGTATAACAACAACCGTATGACGTGACCTCCAGGGTTTGACCCTATACCTGTGTTGTACGTAGAGCTATTTCCGTTACTACTGGTCAAGGGGCACGTCCAAACCAGGGCACCTCTTACAGTACCGAAAAATCCGCCTTCCTGGTTCAAAGCGGATCAAACTTGCCCTTACCATCAAGGAGGACCAGGGCATAATATAGAAAACTGTCTCAGTTTCAAATTCGACGTACAAAAGCTTGTTAGGAGCGGGGTCTTATCTTTCAAAGATACGAATCCTAATGTTCTCACGAACCCACTGCCTCAACACGAGAAAGCTGCAGTCAATTTGATAGAGGGAGAGTCTAACAACATCTATCAAATTCATGACGTACTCTTGTTAAGGGGCAACTTGGTCAAGAAGCATTGTAGACAAAGCGGATATGGCCATGTGCCACCTCATAATTATCACCACTGTGATATCTGCTCTAAGAACAATCAGGGATATTCTGTGGTGCAATCAGCTCTACAGGAACAATTGGATCTCGGATGGATCCAAGAGTATCGAGTTCGTGGAGTCAACATGACCTATACGAACTCCAACATCATTCAGAATCACGACATCCGTGCAATGAATGTCAACTTGGTGGCAATGCACTCAAGGCAAAGCCAGTATCATAATCTGCCATGGCACGATTATAATTCCTGTCTGACTTGCTCGGTAAATAAACAGGGATACTCTTTTGTACAAGAGACCCTCCAGCGTCAGATGGATCTTGGACGGATCTAGGACTATCATGATAGGAATCTTTATCAGATCAACATGATTCAAATATTTGATCTTCGTCTGATGAATACCATCTTGGTGGAGTTACACGCCAGGTAGGTCTAGCTCGGTTTTCTCACTTCTCACGATTATCTAAACTGTAAAGTATGCAGTGAGAGTAACCAAGGGTGCGCTCTCGTTCAAAGAACTTTACAACACTTGTTAAACCACTGGTGGCTTCCAATCTATCTGGATGAAGTCACACAACAAATCAGTGTGCTTAATGGAAACCATACTCGGCGTCAAAATCAAGATGTCTGATCTATGGAAACAAACCTGGTAAGGTTACACTGCATTCAAAGCGGGCACGACCATGTGCCACCACACAACTATGAACGTTGTAGAGTCTGGTCGGAGAATAACCAAGGATTCTACCTCGTGCGAGCAGCTCTTCAAGGTCATTTGGATCGCAAGGAGATTCACCCAAACTTAGCCTCGGGGTCCGTTGACTGGACGCCGGATTACTTCGCTGATCAGATCAGAGACGTGGTTGTAATCTCTGACCCTGAGAGGAACAAGGATATTTGTACCATCATCCCTCTACTGGATAAATCAAAAGTTCTTAGCCAGGAACTAATTGAAGTTACTTACGACAGTCAGAGAAATCAGAAGGCTCCTGTAGTTATCTATCTACCAGGACCATTATCGTATGAATCAGCTAAGGCGATCCCTTACAAATACAGTGCAACAATAATTGAGAATGGAAAGGAAATTCCATTACCCTCCGTCGTGAATATTGCAGACATCAGTCGAGTAACGCGGAGCGGTCGAATCTTCAACTGAGGAGTTGGAGAACTTACCAAGGAAAAGGAATTTCAGACAGAAGCTCCTAATCCACCGGTCGGTCAAACCAGTAATCCCGACCTTTCAAAAAACGATGATGAGATGTTGAAGCTCATTAAAGGAGTGAATAGAACATTATTGATCATCTGTTATAAACTCCTTCAAAGATCTCAGTGCTATCACTTTTACTCAGTTCCGAAGCCCACAGGGAGGTTCTACAGAAAGTCTTAGAGCAGGCCTTCATAGAACAGGATGTGTCAATACGACAGTTTGATAGCATCATCTCTAACATCACTTCCTGCAATAACTTAGGATTCAGTGATGAGGACTTGCCAGAGGGGGGAAAAAGTCACAACATGGTGCTCAATATCACAGTTAACTGCCAGGACGATGCTTTAGCCAGCGTACTGGTAGACACAGGATCGGCCATCAACGTTATGCCAAAGTCCACTCTAATGCGACTATCATTCAAAGGATCCCCGATGAGGGGCAGTGAGGTCATCGTCAAAGCCTTTGACGGATCTTAGAAAGCAGTTATTGGTGAAGTCGACCTTCCCATAACTATTGGTCCTCACACTTTCCTAATCACTTTCCAGGTCATGGACGTCCGGACAGCATATAGTTGTTTATTAGGAAGACCTTGGATACACCAGGCCAGCGCAGTCACTTCGACGCTACACCAGAAACTGAAGTTCGTCAAGAACGATCAACTCGTCACGGTCTGTGGAGAACAAGCCTTGATCGTGAGTAACCTGTCATCATCTACTTATGTAGAATCCGAGGAGGCTGTGGGAACTTAGTTCCGAGCACTTTCGGTGAGCAATGAGAATCAATCAGAGAAAGGAACCTCTATTTTCTCATATAAGGACGCCCTCGAGGCAGTTGAAAGTAACAATACAAAAGGATGGGGACAGCTTATCATTCCTACTGATAACAAAACAAAGAAAGGTCTGGGTTTTTCCTCAACCTGTACCCAGACAGCTGCTAACGATAAAATTTTTCATCCCATTCAGGATTTCTTCCACAATGGAGGTTTCCTTCACCCAGTGCCTCAAACAATCCATACTATCAACAAGGAGGATACCTCCGATATGGATGAGGAATGGAAGTCCTATCTTAACAAGGACGGTTATATGTCTCAGGAAGAGGTGCCTACGCCATTTTGCTATCCCACACAAAGTCCGAGATTTATACCCAAGTCAGACGTCGAAATGATATATGGAGATTGTGATCCAGAAGGATGTCGTGCTCCACTAAACTCATTAGAGGAGGACACTCTGATGAAAGACAACTTTGACCACAACTATTATGGCCCAATGTATGGCCTGCCTATTTGGCATCCGTACCCAGGAGACTTGGGGCAAGAAAATCAGCCGAACAATGAAAATCAGTTGACCATCATTGAACAGAATACATGTGTCCCCACCATGTCATGGGATCAACACTCAGGTCATTCAGAACCTATCCCGTACGACGATGAATTGGCAAAGCTTGCTGGACTAGAGTTTATCAACTACGCTTTTCCCGAGGTCAATGTCATTGAAAGAGATGACTTCTCCAGTTCCACAGAAGTGTGGGACACCCTGGGACAACCAAGTGGAAAATACGACTTCTTGGTCAAATACACCGCTCCTGAGAGCTCTCGTATCAGGCTCGAAGACATCCAGCCAACTGGATGGGGAGATTTGCCCGAGAGCACAAATACTCTGCAAAATGCAACAGAGGAATCCTCCTACGACAACTCTGCCTGGGAGACAGATTCCAATGATCCTGTTCCGCCAGAAATCAGTGTTATTTCTGAAGACAAATCAAGGAAAGTACCAGACTTTGTGATTAACTGAGGAGTTCGCCGCCAATGGGTTGCTGTCGATGTTCCAAAGATTGTTCATAAGTCAAAGTAATTGCCATCGTTAACCTTTCACCCTACCCAGGTGCAACGAATGTTTTGATAGGGCTTGCTTTCTGTAAATTTCCCTCTTCGCTTTGCCCAAAGCGACAGAGTTTTGTTTTATAGGGTTGTAGTTTCAAGAATCGACTTGTTCATTAATAAAATAACGTCGTTATGTAATTTCCGCATTAATTGTTGTTTTCTCTTTTCGCTTTTTCAGAAAATGGTAATCCTAAAAAACAACTAAATAATAAAAACAAGCAGTTTTTCAAAAAAAAATACACTGCACACACTTGCATTTTCTCTATCTCTTCTAAAAACAATCATCACGTCATGCAGATTGCTTGTTTTAAACCCCGTAGAAACATACGATCCGATGCCTTCTCCCGACTTTGAATTCCCGGTATTTGGGGTTGAAGAAGAAGTTGACAACGAAATTCCAAAAGAGATCTCCCGATTACTCAGACAAGAGGAAAGGTCCATTGAACCTCATAAAGAGCCGTTGGAAACAGTAAACTTGGGCTCAGAGGAAGAGAGAAAAGAAGTCAGGATTGGGGCACTCCTCAGTCCAACTGCCAAAGAGAGTTTGACAAAGCTTCTCAGAGAATTTCCCGATGTGTTTGCTTGGTCCTATCAGGTCATGCCAGGGTTGGATACCAGCATCGTGGAGCATCATTTACCCTTAAGGTCAGAATGTCCGCCAGTAAAGCAAAGGTTGAGACGGACTCACCCGGACATGGCCATCAAAATCAAGGAGGAGGTGCAGAAACAGATTGACGCGGGTTTCCTCGCCACATCAGAATATCCTCAATGGTTTGCCAACATAGTACCAGTTCCGAAAAAGGACGGCAAGGTCCGAATGTGGGTAGATTACAGGGATCTAAACAAGGCTAGTCCAAAGGACGACTTTCCTTTACCACACATTGACATGCTGGTAGATAGTACAGCAAAGTTCAAGGTTTTCTCCTTCATGGATGGATTCTCGGGCTATAATCAGATCAAAATGGCGCCGAAAGACATGGAGAAAACTTCGTTCATTACCCCATGGGGTACCTTTTGTTACAAGGTAATGCCGTTCAGTTTGAAGAACGTCGGGGCAACCTATCAAAGGGCCATGACTACTCTGTTTCATGACATGATACACCAAGAAATCGAGGTATATGTCGATGACATGATTGCCAAATCTAGAACAGAGGAGGAGCATGTGACCCACCTGTCAAAACTATTCGAGCAGTTGAGAAAGTATAAACTTCGCTTAAATCGCAACAAGTGCACATTTGGTGTCTGTTCAGGGAAACTCTTAGGGTTCATCGTCATCCAGAAAGGAATTGAGGTTGATCCCGACAAGGTCAAGGCCATTCAAGAAATGCCTTCTCCGAAAACTGAAAAACAAGTCAAATGATTCTTGGGACGTTTGAACTACATCTCCAGATTCATATTCCTCATGACCGCGACCTGTGCGCCGATTTTCAAATTACTCAAAAAGAACCAGGACTGCATTTGGACAGAAGATTGCCAAACCGCCTTCGACAATATCAAGGAATACCTGTTGAATCCGCCGATTCTATCACCTCCAGCGGAAGGAAGACCACTGATCATTTACCTAACAGTCTTGGAAGACTCCATGGGATGTGTAATTGTCCAACAAGACGAAACCAAAAGGAAGGAGTCTACCATCTACTATTTGAGCAAGAAATTCACCGACTGCGAGACTCGGTATACTATGCTTGAGAAAACTTGTTGTGCTTTGGCTTGGGCAGCCAAACGTATTCGCCAGTATATGATTCGTCACACTACTTGGTTGATCTCCGAAATGGATCCAATCAAGTACGTCTTTGAAAAACCTGCTTTCATGGGAAGAATTGCCCGTTGGTAGATGTTGTTATCAGAATACGACATCGAATACCACGCTCAAAAAGCCGTCAAAGGGAGTATTTTAGCCGATTATTTGGCTCATCAATCGATTGGTGATTAGGAATTAATCGGGTTTGACTTCCCAGATGAAGATGTCATGTATCTAAAAATGAAGGACTGCGATGAACCACTACCCAGTGAAGGGCCAGAACCAGGTTCCCAATGGGGAGTTATCTTTGACGGAGCTGTCAATCATTATGGAAATCGGGGAAATCATCATGACACCTCAGGGTACCCACATTCCTTTCACAGCCAGACTTACGTTCAAATGTACAAACAACGAGGCCGAATACGAAGCTTGTATTATGGGTCTCGAAGAAGCAATTGATTTAAGATCAAGAACTTAGACGTATATGGCGATTCAGCCCTGGTTATCCATCAGATCAAAGGAGATTAGAACACGTACCAATCAGGATTTATTCCTTACAAAGATTATGCAAGGAGGTTGCTACCCTTCTTCAACAGAATTGAGTTTCATCACATCCCTCGTGATGAGAATCACATGGCTGATGTATTAGCCACTCTCTCTTCCATGATTAGTTTAGGTCAATGGAACGACCTACCTAAGATCGACATCATGCACCTTGAAAGGTCCGCTTACATCTTCACGATTGAAGCAGTCATAGACGACAAACCTTGGTATCACGATATCAAATGCTTCCTTCAGAAACAAGAGTACCCACCTGGGGAAATAAGAAAAGATAGGAAAACTCTCAGAAGACTAGCAGGTAGCTTCTTCCTGAGCGGTGATACACTCTATAAGAGAAATTTTGACATGGTCTTGCTCCGATGCGTAGACAGACCAGAAGCAGACATGCTGATAAAAGAAATTCACGAAGGATCCTTTGGCACGCATGCCAATGGACATATAATGGCAAGAAAATTCTGAGAGCAGGGTACTACTGGTTGACCATGGAATCCGACTGTTACAAGTACATGAGGAGGTTTCACAAGTGTCAGATATACTCCGACAAAATCCATGTACCGCCAACACATCTCAAAGTTCTTTCTTCCCCATGGCCTTTTTCCATATGGGGAATCGACATAATTGGCATGATTGAGCCCAAGGCTTCGAACGGACATTGGTTCATCCTGGTAGCCATTGATTACTTCACCAAGTGGGTCGAAGCAACGTCATACGCTCATGTAACCCGACAAGTGGTGGTCTGATTTATCAAAAACAATATCATATGTCGTTATGGTGTTCCGAGCCAGATCATTACTGATAATGGATCTAACTTGAACAATAAGATGATGAACGAGTTGTGCGCAGAGTTCAAGATCGAACACCTTAACTCATCTCCCTACCGACCCAAGATGAACGGAGCGGTAGAAGCGGCTAATAAAAACATCAAGAAGATCGTTCAAAAGATGGTTATAACCTATAAAGACTGGCATGAAATGCTGCCCTTTGCTCTTCATCGTTATCGGACATTTGTCTGCACTTCAACAGGGGCAACCCCTTTCTCTCTAATATATGGCATGGAGGCAGTGCTTCCCATAGAAGTAGAGATCCCATCAATCCGGGTATTGATGGAAGCAAAGCTTACAGAAGCTGAATGGTGTCAAAGTCGACACGACGAACTACATCTGATTGAAGAGAAACGAATCACGACACTATGCCACGGTCAGTTGTATCAACAAAGAATGAAGAAGGCGTTCGACAAAAAGGTTCGACCTCACGTCTTCAGGAAAGGAGACCTTGTGCTAAAGAAGATACAATCATTTCTCACTGATTCTCGGGGCAAATGGACTCTGAATTATGATGGCCCATATGTGGTCATGAAAGCTTTCTCAGGCAGTGCCTTGAGACGCAAACATGGACGGAGAAGAATTTGCCTACCCCACGAATGTTGATGTAGTCAAGAAATACTTCGCCTAAAAAAAACGTCTCGGTGGATTGAAAACCCGAAAGGGCGGTCGAGGCAAAAATTAGAGACATGATCAAAAATCATCCCGGTGGATTGGAAACATTACAGTACAATCCAGGCAAAATTTAGGGATAAGGGCAAGTAACTATGTTCAACAAAGGGGCAAGTCCCTCAGCAGCAGTTACACCACCCATTAGAAAACTCCAGTCAAGGTCATCTTCGACAGAAGCTCAGGATGCCCAAAATTCAAAGTTGGTAGAAGGATATCGGTCCTTATGTGTCAATATAGCCCTTTTCCCTTAAATGACCATTTTCTAACTTTGTAAATACTCTATGGAATCACGCGCTTGGCTGATTTCCATCCTATCAATAAAATTTGAGCCCTTGTGCTTTTGTTTGCAATTCTTATTTGTTTTAGCTTTACAGAACGACATTTTAATATGATCAACGATTCTTGAAATAAAACAAAAATGAATTTACTTGTTAAAATTTTTTCTGCTTTTTAAATAAAGATGGCAATTCTTTTGACTGTTGAACATCAAAAGAACGTCACTCACTTCTCCAGAAGTAATCGAGCTTCAAAGTGCAGAATCAAAGTACTCCTTCTAAGCCAGTGCGCCTGAATGAAGGATTAGCTGTATCAGATACGACTTTCCCATTTGATACCCTCGGCAGAGTTCTTACCTCCTAAGCCCGACCAACGGTTGTCCCCGCAGGGACTATTTCTCCTATGCAAGGCAGAATTGCTATCTTGAACCAGCGGTACTTCTTCGTCCCCAGCAGTGGCCGAGTATCCAGTCATGTTCATCTACTAGCCTGTATGCCACGTCAGTTTTGTCAGCATATACATACATACATCATGCATTATTGATTTACATTCGCATTCATAATTGCATCACTATCACTCTAGTCGGTCTTGTCCCCTAGTGATAACAGTCCTCTCAATCGAGTTGTTAGTTTTTTCCTTGTCAGGAAATGTTGCGTCTGAACAATCTCTCCTCTGGTTTATTTCTGGATTAGAATTGGCCCTTGACCATTTTGATAACTTGAACCTCTGAAAGACAAGAAAATCTTCAACAAACGTCACTCTTCGCCATTGAAGATGATAGTTTCGCTTTCCCGGATAAAGGAAAATCCCCAGAGAAAGCCCCTTAATCAGAGATTCGACAATATAGCAGTTTTTCTCCAAAAAAATCCGCTGACAAAAAGGTCATCAGCACCTCAAAATTGGATCACGTCATATGGCATTTCTCTGGGTAGATCCCGAGAAAAGTATGATGTAATACCCTAAGCAGAAGCAGTCTCTCAAGAGACTCGTTTTCCCCCTAATAGAGTCGACAAATGGCGTCTCCAAAAGAGAAGTTTGTACACCTATACAACTCAGACGACTGGGTTCCCCTGCAACTCTGACGTCAAAATTTTTCCCATCAAATGGAATCTCCCCAGGAAAATTCGGCGAGAAGTTTGAGGAAAATCGCTACGCATAGCGTCACTTGTCAAAAAAGTTTATTGACAAAAGAAACTGAGACCAGTTCCTTGGTAGGAAACCATGATCGAGGGGAAGTTTGTATCAGAAACTAAGACCAGTTCCTTGGTAAGAAACCAGGATCGAGGGGAAGTTTGTGTCAGAAACTAAGACCAGTTCCTTGGTAGGAAACCAGGATCGAGGGGAAGTTTGTATCAGAATCTAAGACCAGTTCCTTGGTAGGAAACCAGGATCGAGGGGAAGTTTATTTCAGAAACTAAGACCAGTTCCTCGGTAGAAGACCAGGATCGAGGGGAAGTTTACCTTTTCTAAGCATCATTGCTTAGCAAAAGAAGAAGGATGCGTGAGCTGCCATTCTTAACCACCATCAAAATTTCAGGTATTCCGATATTTAATCTTCTTGCACCCCGAATGCCAGAATACCTTCGCCATTCACCCCTTCGGGTCCAAGAAGATTAAATAGGGGCATCTGTCTTACCCCAAATTTTGACCACTAAGATTCCAATCATTGTGTAAATCATCATCACAATATGGGTGTATCATTATGCCTCATTAGTCTCCCCAAAGATCGGTGAGCATTCACTACAATCAAAATTAGGGTTTTAAGCCCTCTCAGAGCTCTTAGACAAAGGATCAATCAAGTATTGACATGATCTTCAACTTTTCTAACCTCTCAAACATCCACAAAGGATCAAGAGGACTCCCACTTCAAGAATCAAGTACAATGTTGCAGCATTCAATGTAGATTAAGCCTCAAGATCGCCAGTGTCACCAAATTAGGGTTTTGGTCGACTAGGGCCTCCAGATGGGAATTTTCCTCTGGGCATGAGCCAATGCTTCAAAGCATAACCTAAGATTCTCCATGGAACATCATGAACCCAATCATCAAGTCAATTTAGCCTCAGGGGACAGCATTCACTAAAAATCAAGAATTAGGGTTTCTTGACCTAATTCACCCCTAAGTTGACTTTTGGGACAAATCATGAGCCAAGAGCTCAGGACATGGGTTGAGGGTCTTTAATACACTACATTGATCCATTTGCAACAGTGGATTGATCCAAGAAGCTTGATTCACAAGTTTCAAATTCATCAGAACCACAATTAGGGTTTCGCGGGAAAAGTCAACTGTGCCTTTGACTTTTGACCAGAACATGCTCCCAAACCCTAGGACATGATTCAATACACCCTATAACACCTATGAAATCAATCCATCAAGTTTGATTTAGGTCAAGGACTTGATTTCATAGAGGATCGCACAGTTTGGAATTCATCTGACAAAAAGTCAACTCTGTACAAAAGTCAACTTTGACTTTTTGAGATTTTTCACAATTATGGTTATTTAACCCTAAAATGATGTTAATGTATGATTGGAATCATCATTCATCAAGAAAAATCAAGAAAAGTGGGATAACTTGTAAAATGGGTAACCATAAAAACTTAGAAATTTTTCTAAGTTATGGAATAAAGTGGCTAGGGTACCAACTTTGGAGGATCATAACTCCTAAACCACAAGGCCATTTTTCCCCATTCAAATCTAGATTTGTAGCCCTCATGGCCCTCTACAAAAGCTTCAACTACACCTCATTCCAATTCATCATGGATTTTTAGTTATGGAATAATTAAAATGGCTGAAAACATGAAATGTCATTTTTTCCAACACTTAGTAAAATTTTCACTAAGTCAGAATCTTCCTTCACTTTTTTCCAAATGTAGGGGCATTTTTCACTTGGATCCAAAAAGTATCAAAACCAATTATGATCAAACAGTTGTTGTATCATATAAGGGCTTTCCAAAATGGCCAAGAACTCCGTCAAATTCCACTTGAGCCATGAGATATGACAATGGCAACATGCCTTGCTGAAAACTGTCATGGCAAGGCAGATTTTGGAGTTTTGCTCGATTTGCCCAAATTTTGCAAAGGGTAAGCAACTCTATCCATCTGAACACCTCAAGGGGGGACTAAGGAGGAACCATCTCTGATCCCAAGCCTCCCAAGTCTTTGGAACCAAAAATAGTATGCCAAACCTAGAAATGCCTAAAAGAGGGACAAGACTCCAATTTTGGATTGGAGCATTCAATGCATACACCAAGGTGGCATGGACTGAGCCATTCTCAACTGAATTCAGTCAAGACTTATCCAAGACCAAGGGGACCAGCAGCCTGTGCCCTAACCTCTAGTCAATGGCTAGAGGAGACTTGGATTCTCATTGCCAAACATTGGCCAAACCTCTGCTACAGTTTCCATTCACTATTACAGCCAAAACAAACTTGTTCTACTATAAATAGAGCTCAATTGTGTTCAGTTTGAGTACACCAAAGCACTACAACACTTGCTTTCCTCAAAATCTCTTTCTCTAGGCAAAAATACCTTCTTTAGCAAGGTAACTCTGAGTTTTTGAGTTAGAGAGCAATTCCACCATAACTCATGATCCAAACACATCCAATATATCATATCTAAGCTGTTCAAACTCTCACAAGTGACCTATAACACCAAAATCACAAAGTCACCTCTCAAAACCTCAAAATAGGCCTTTTGTGCATTTTTCAAGCCATGTCTTAATTCAGTTACTTTACAAACCAGATAAAACCTCAAACACACTCCAAATATCATCCTTGGACTGTCCCAAATGGTTCCACACATCTAGAACACCATTTGAGAGAGTTGCTATTTTGGCCACTTTTGCCCCTTTTGCAAGAAAGAGCTCAAACTTGCTCCTGAGGTTTCTAGCTGATTCCAACCATCCTAAAAGCTTCTAAGAGATCATTTGAGGGTGTCCAAAGAATCAAATCATTTCTGGAACAAGTGACTTGGCAGATTGCACAAAAGCTCCAAAAAGAGGTAAGCATCACAACTTGGATTCTTTGAATCATGCTTTCTTTTGATGTTCACTGATCATGCATCTCTTATACATGTTATATGTGTTGTGTTTGCACCAATTTATCATGTAATTCATGCTTGTACCAAGAGATGGCATAGAAAATGCAAATTATGGCCTATTTCAAAACCACTATCGGGTTTTTCAATAGGAGCCTGATCTGAAAAAAACACCACAACCATTGGATTCCTTGTGAAATTCTAGGAAGGATAGACCTAAATTTTGTCCCAATCCATGGAGAAATGAGAAAGTTATGGCCTTCACGTTTTCAACCAAAATCTTGTCTTGCTTTGCCTTGGGCCAGGCCAAAAGCAAGACAAGCCTTGTATATTTATGGTTGTGTTTCAATCAACGGATGTATCACCACCCCAGTGGTAAGGCGCGTGCCCTATACACAAGAGGTCTGGGGTTCGAATCCCCCTCGCCCCAGATTCTCTTTTTTACCACTTTTTCATGTTTTTTTCATATTTTATTATTTTTCTTATTATTTTTAATGATTTGAAAAATTAATAACTCCCTCAATTTTAATTATTTTTTATAGGTTCTTTTTGTAACAAGTCACAAAAATGTTGAAATATTTTATTCCACAAAAAAATTAAGTTTATATTATTTATTTAATATAATTAGTATTTTTGTGAGTAGATTCATTTTTAATTGTTTTTAAACATTTTAAAAGTGAATATCTACTTTGAAAATCAAAACCAAATGAGTTTTAATTCATCTTGTGATTAAAACGTCATTTTTCAAACCTTAAACAAAAATCACAAGTGGTTTATTCAAACTTATTTGGTATTTTTATCATTTTTATTTGGTTTTCTTTAAATATTTAATTTTAAAAGAAAACAAATTTAGGGTTTCCTTGATTTTCACTCAAACAAACACTCATGGGCCTCTAAAAGAGTGTAAGACCTAACCATTTGTAGAAACCAAAACCTTTTGGGCCTCACTGTATTGTATAAGTCCCGATACCATCAAAAAGTTTGGCGCAATCGTTGCCTCCTTTTAAACAAAAAACCCTGGGCCTCTCCTTGAGCTGTAAGCCCCATCACTTGTACAAAAATCAATCATTGGGCCTCTAATAGAGTGTAAGACCCAATCCACTTTTACCCACCAATTTTGGGCCTCATACATTGTATAAGTCCGTCTGCGTTAAAAGAAAATCTCGGCGCTATCGCCATTTCAAAACAAAACCCTAGGCCTCTCCTTAAGTTGTAAGCCCCACCACCTGTATAAGATAAACCTTTGGGCCTCTTGAGAGAGTCTAAGACCCATCCCTTTGTACAGAAAACCTTTTGGGCTTCAGTCACTTGTATAAGTCCCTCTGTAGAAATTCAAAACAATAGTACAATCACTGATAAAACCTTGGGCCCCTCCTTGAGCTGTAAGCCCCAACAATTCTTTTCAAAGCACTTTCTCCTTTGATTTATAATATAATATTATTATCAAAGCTTTCTTTGTTGAACAACTAACCAAACAACATGGAAGCTCTACAACCGAGTAAGTGTTTACCCGCTTTCTTTATTCGCTTTCATATATATAACTGTATTGTGGAGCTGCTCGCTATAAGTCTTCCTTCACAAACTTTTATATACTTGTCAAATATCCACTGTGAAATACTAGTATAGTTATTTAGAGTTTTCCCCAGCAACTACGTCTAGCACTAGGTAAAGCCCTGTTGGTCACTCTTAAATACAAACAAAACTAGATCCCCATAGGATTACCAGACACAGTCTTCCCTCCTCTTGGGGTTAAACAATATGGAGACGTGAAAGGCAGTATTCTCGGTGAACCCTTTCTCAGACTGTCACTCTTAGAAATCGTCAAAGAAACTCTACTCCCCAGAGATGATCTTTTCTCCGTGAATGTCATCTCTTGAGTTTCTTCCAAATTCTCGAACTTTCCTGGCTTGATCTATTCTCTGTGAATAGCATGTCTTGAACTTCTCGGGGTTTGGGGACCCACAGTCTTCTTAAAAGCATCCACGCCTCCTCTTGGGCTTTGTACAAGCACCCTTCGGCTTCTTAAAAGCTCTCATGCCTCCTCTTGGGCTTAGTACAAGGACCCAGAGACCTCTACAGGTATAGGAACAGAACCTAGTCATTAATTTGCTAGAGCTGTCATTCTGAGTCAAGTATCAGACCTGTTAATGGGTTGACCTTCATCCCTTAACGTACCAGCCTTCTCTTGGGCATTATACAAAGATTATTCACTACCTGAGAATCAATTTATCAAAACAACCGTAGACTGGGACAGTCTCAATACCCTTTGGATTCCCCCTTTCATTAAAGAACAGGAAATAACCCTGATCCTCTGATCAGTACAAAAGCACAACAATACCTTTAATCGTTCCCTTCATAAGAACTGATTTTCTCTTTTATCCAACATACTGGACCTGTCACTAAACTGAAATAGTCGCCAACGGATAGCCTCCTCTTAGGCTTTGTATAATGATCCTTTCCTCAGGAAAGTTAGCCTCCTCTTGGGATTTGTACAAATGATTCTCCCCAGCAGAGCTAACCTTTTAGCCTCTATCGCAGGCTTTGTACGAGATACTAAAACACTCTCTTGTTGAGTATAAAAGACTATGTTGTTGGGCCAATCTCCTTTTAACCTCCATCTCGGGCTTTGTACGAGATACCAAAAAACTCTCTTGTTGAGTATAAAAGACTCTCTTGTTGAGTCAAACCCATTTTTTGCCTCCATCTCGGGCTTCGTACGAGATAAAAATTACTCTCTTGTTGAGTATAAAAGACTCTCTTGTTGAGTCAATCACCCATTTAGCCTCCGTCTTGGGCTTCGTACATGACATATATAAAACACTCTCTTGTTGAGTATAAAAGACTCTCTTGTTGAGTCAATCCCTTTTAGCCTCTGTCTTGGGCTTCGTACAAGACACATGCAAAATGACCCTCTTGTTGAGTCAACCCTTTTAGCCTCGCTCTTGAGCTTCGTACGAGACACATAAAAGCACCCTCTCGTTGGGTCAATAGCCTCCTCTTAGGCTTTGTATAAAGAAGACCCCGGTTAAGTCAATCAACCTCCTAGCATCAAAGTTGTGCCTTGTTCATAGCATACAAACATCAACAACTCCCCTTTAGAGGTGACAAATTCTCTCTAAAATCAAAACCCTTTAGCTTCACATCTTGGGCTTCGAACAAGATACAAATAGACCTTTCAGCTTCACATCTTGGGCTTAGAACAAGATACAAACCACCTTTAGCTTCACGTCTTGGGCTTTGAACAAGACACCAAAACAACTTTTCCTCCCATAGAATGGGACGAACTACGATCGCTATGATTTCCCTGTTTCGTCAAACGGGAATACGTAGGCATAAGATTGGAAAAATCTTAGCGAGCACACTAATAAAAAAACCCAAATTCCCATACCTTCACACATCAATCGAAAAACATCAGTCCTAACATCCTACCAATAGCATGATCCCGTCATACTTAGCAAAATAAGCAGAGAGAGGCCCACAATCTAAACCGCATCTGTAAACCAACAGTCATCTGTTTAAACTCAGTATGCAAGCAGGGTTAATTGGAGACATCTATTTCCCTTCCTTCATCAGCTTCAATAGGATAAAAAATGAATCGACCTGTAGTACCCTGGAGCGGCAGTGCTTAAGAACCACGTCCAAAATTGCTCGCTACACTGCTTCTACTGGTTGATACCTTCGCCTTTTCTTTTCGAGATAGATATTACCCATATCTTGTTCTTTCTTCTTTGGGAAAACACTACCGTTTCTTTTTGTACTACTTGATGGCTCTGCATCTTTGACCAATCGTCCTTCTCGGACCGCCTCTTCAAGGCGTACTCCCATGTTCACCATCTTAGTGAAGTCACTGGGCGCACTGGCAACCATTCAGTCGTAATAGAATGAAATTAAGGTTTAAAAAAAGATCTTGGTCATCTCTTTTTCCTGAAGAGGGGGACAGATTTGGGCGGAAATTTCACGCCATCTCTGAGCATATTCTTTGAAAGTTTCTTTGTCCTTCTATGACATTGTCTGAGTTGATCTCTGTCTGGTGCCATGTCCAAATTATATTTATACTGCTGGAGGAAGGATGCCCCAAGATCTCTGAAAGTACTGATCTTGGTGCGGTTTAAACCCATGTACCATTTGAGTGCAGCACCGGTTAAACTGTCTTGGAAGTAATGGATCAGTAGCTGTTGATTTTTTGTCTGAGTTGACATCTTTCGAGCGTACATCACCAAATGACTTTAAGGGAAAGAGTTTCCCTTATATTTTTCAAAGTCAGGTACCTTGAATTTTTGCGGTATTTTCACGTTAGGGACTAGACAAAGTTCTGCGGCGTCCTTTCTGAATAAATCTTGACCGCGAATGGCATGCAGTTCCTTCTGCATCTCCAGAAATTACTTCTGGAACTCATTCATTCTTTCGTACATGTCTTCGTTTACACCAGAAATTACTTATGGGATCTGTCCTTCCGGGACAGTGTGTACCGCTGGTTGTGGTATAGTCATTACGACAGTGACTCTTGGTGCTTCAATGCCCCAAAGTTTGTAACCTTCAGGAGTTACGGTCATAACTCTTGTGTCTTCGCTTTCCCGAAGTTTGTAACCTTCAGGCCCAGTGGTTCCTGCTGCAGTTTCTGGGTCTTCAGTGACCGGCGGGATGTATCCCTCAGGGACAAAGTTGATAGGCATGCCCCAGGGGTGATCCTTAGGCATGTTGTAACGAGGATCATATGCCTCCATTACGGGCGTAGATGTGATCTCTAAGATCGCAGTCCTTTGTTGTTTCCTCTGAGCTGCTGCCAGGGATTGCATGTCATTGTGAAGTTTTTTCAGATCTTCCTTCAGAGCGTCGATTTCTTCTCTCAGCTCTCTGTTCTCTTCCTCGAGATCATCCATTTTCTTTTGTCGATTGGCCCGAGTATGAGTGAGACAGTTTGACTCTAGAATTATGACGTATACGTGAGACTCGAAGATAAGAACGCGTTATGTGAGAATGATGAATGATATGCAATGATATATATTTTTGTTTTGTTTTAATCAAAATAAACTTCAACAAATAGATTGCAAATATCATACAGTGGGGGGACCCCCTTTTTTTATTGAATTTGAAAGATTGTAGAAAAGGAAAATACAGTATTTTACAAAGTGCTGTAAAATTTAATATCTAAGTTTATGGATTTGAGTCCTCTCTGAAGAGAACTCAGATGCTGGTTCTGGTATTTTCTTTTTCTTTGATCGGGGTTCTTCAACCGTTGTTGAGTTGTCAGTCCTTTGCCAAGTGAAATGACTGAGCAAGTTCCTTTGATCTTTCATAGCATGCTGTTCTAGAATCTCAATCAGAGCATCCTTTTCTTTTAATAGTTCCTGAATTTTAGTACACTATACATTGAGGATTCGGTACTTGTTTTTCCAAGGGCTTTTCTCCCGTTGAATTTTGTTGAGAGCGACCTGGAGTTTTTTCGTATCAGACATAAAATAAAGGACAAATTCCTTTAACGAAAGAACTTCTTGACGAGGGTAAGGCATCCTCAGCTTGAGGGCTCTAGTTTGTACCCAGTGGAGATAAGGTTACATAGAGGTACAATTTGGTCTTCCTAGAGACTTTCTTCCTTTCTTGTGAACTTGTTGCCAGGCATGCACTATTCCCTTCTTTAGTGCTCTGTCATTTTCTCCTTCCTTGAAGAAAAGACCTTCCAGATGAACATTATGCGGGATATGCTTCATCGGGTATCCGAGTTGACGGCGAACTAAAATCGGATGATAATTGATTCCTCCTTTAGTTCCTATGAGGGGTACTTTAGGGAAGTTTCCACATCTGTCGATGATCCTTATCCCTTCGTAAATCCTATTATACCAATCTATGTCAGAGTTGGTAAGAGACATGATTCTCTGTGACCAACGTAGAGTACTCTTACGGTCCCAAAAAGCAGGAGACTTGAGTAAATGGGAAGTGAACCATTTGTAAAGCAGGGGTACACAGCATGTGATCATTCCTCCACTGTACAAATTCCTTAAGTGTACATAATGATAAGCATCTGCGAGCAAGGTTGGTACGGGGTTTCCAATAAGAAATATCTTAATGGCATTGGTATCAACGAAGTTATCGATGTTGGGAAAAAGGAATAACCCATATGTGAGCAGAACAAAGATATCTTCGAAAGTAGTTATGTTTTCTACACTGGAAAAGTATAGAGCTTTCTCCGTCAGGAATTTAGCTGGTAAACCTTGGATTCCTTCTTTAGTGGTCATGTGAGTCCTGACTTCTGACTCGTCCAAATAGATTGCTCTTACAATGGTTTGTTCCTTTGGAATTTCTTCCAATCCAAAAAATGGAGCTTGGTCAGTGATAGGTAAATCAGTCAAATGAGAGTACTCCACCAGTGTTGGTGCTAGTTGATAATCTGGGAATGTGAAACAGTGATAAACCGGATTGTAAAACTGAATTAACGTAGACAGGATTCCTTCAACTACATGGACCCTTAACAGAGACAACAGCCCTCCGTGCTTAGCTCTGAAAGCATCAGGGTTGGTAATCATCCTTGCCAACCTTCTTAAATCCTCTAGTCTCGGAGCCTTGAAGGTGTACTTGTGCGTATTTCTTCTACCAAAATCCATAACGCAATCTTTCTGATATTTACAATTATTGTTTTAGTTTATTTTGAAAAAGAAAGAGAAAGATAAAGGAGAAATTTTTTTCTTTGTTTAAGAGTTTTTTTAAATGAATGCATGAATGCAGCACACAAAAACATTGAAAAAACATGGGTTCAAGGGTTCAACATCACGAGCATGGATTCATGGCTCTACCCATCCCCAAAGGTTATATTCTGGTCAATTTTTGTACCTGTAGAACGGGTTAAAGGTTCCCAAAATCATTGGCCCCCTAGGGATATCAACAACAAGCTGGTTCACCCGAGTGATCTGAAGCATCCTAGGGTAATCTCATTTGAGTGTAGTATCACGTATCAACTATTCCCGATAGTTATCGCACTACCAAATGTCCATATGGTTAATGTCTACTAAATCCTCAGGGTCACGAGTGCCTCACTGGGATAGCGTCTATTGTCACGACGATCGGTTGTTCAACATAGTATCCACACGGGCCCTCGCCTGATTTGATGGTCTACCAGGATCGCTTATTCGGGAATCACTCCCTGTAAGTCCACCCGTCTATGCCATCACTTATCTTAGGGTTCTCCCAAACTTTCCACATGCGTATCAATCACATTCCCATTGACAGAAAAATAAACACGGATATCAAGTAGGAAAAGCAATATATAACAACCTAGATCTCTTAGGAATTCTAATCCTAGTCCTAGACAGATAAAACGACTCTCCAGCTGAGTCGCCATTTTCCTGTAGCGTGCAATTTTTGTCGGTGACGCGACCACCTTATCGCCATGGGTTTCTCCTCACCGCAGTGGTAGGAGTGGGTTGTTACTTTCTGATTTCTTATTTATCCTATAAAGCTGGAAAGGAAAGGGAAGCTATCTAAAACTAACCTTGCACGCAAATGTTTAACTGAATAAATGCTTAAGAGATTGGGGAGTTCGGGGTCAGGTTATACAATGGGCAGTTGTCAATTACCCATCCTATATGTGGTTATCCACAGGTTGTTAGTAATTATCCTTACTGTTTTCTACTTGCTGGTGTTTGTCTGTTGTGGGTTGGGAAAGTTTCTCCTTTGGGAGGTTTTTTTCAGAGAGAGAGAGAGAGTTTTTTGTCGATTTTGGGTTTTTTGAGGTTTTTGATGGGTGAAGGTACTGGACCTAAAGTTTTTAATTGGTGTGCTCGCTAAGATTTCGCAATCTTATGCCTACGTATTCCCGTTAAAGAAAACGGGGAAATCATAGCAATCGTAGTTCCTCCTATTCTATGGGAGGAAAAGATATTTGGTGTCTTGTTCAAAGCCCAAGATTGAAGCTAAAGAGTATTTGTGTCTTGTTCAAAGCCCAAGATTGAAGCTAAAGAGTATTTGTGTCTTGTTCAAAGCCCAAGATTGAAGCTAAAAGGTTTTGATTGAGAGGGAATTTTTCATCTCTAAAGGGAGACATCTCGTTTGTTTAACACAACTGTTGGGTGACTGATTATAAAGGAGAATTACTTTAACTGGGATATGTGAATCCAGCAATACCATAATTTCCTTTATGAGGGATTTGTCCTGAAGGAGAAAACTTTAACTCAGTGTTGAGCAATGCCATTTTTCCTTAGGAATCTTTCATGCTAAGAGAGGGACAGTGGTGTGGATGTAAATAATCCAGAGGTTTTCCATTTAAAGCAATTAGATGAAAGAAGAAATTTACCAGGATAAGAGATGGACGACAACTTGGATTTTTGAATCAACAAGTGTTCCACATATAGCAGTTATCTGGGATTAAGGTTTATTTTGATTTTCTGTTTGATATTGTGATATACAGAGAAATGTCTTCCTACAGAGAGTTTTTTGATTTCCTCTGAGGAGATGTTGATTTTTGTGTGCCTTGATCAAAGTCCAAGGTTGAAGCTAAAAAGTTGATTGACTCCCTGGGGAGTTTATTATCTGTCTTGTACAAAGCCCAAGATTGAGGCTGAAAGAGAGACTGACTCTTTTGGGGATATCATTATACAAAGTCTAAGAGGAGGTTGAAAGTTGACTTTTTCGGGGAAAGATTTTGTCTGTCTTTTACAAAGCCCATGATTGAGGCTAAAGAGGGTTTTTGATTCCACTGGAGAATATTTGTATGTGTCTTGTACAAAGCCCAAGATTGAGGCTAAAAGGCGAAACTGACTCAACTGGTGAGAGGTTTTATCTGTCTTGAACAAAGCCCAAGATTGTGGCTAAAAGAAGATTGACTCTGCTGGAGAGTATGATTTGTCTTATACAAAGCCCAAGATTGAGGCTAAAAGGAGAATTGACTCTGCTTAAGGAGATTTTATATGTGTCTTGTACAAAGCCCAATATTGAGGCTGAAAGATATTTGACTGACTCAACTAAAGAGTGTTTTTGTGGGTGTCTTGTACAAAGCCCAAGATTGAGGCTGAAAAGATGTCTGACTCAACAAGAGAGTATTTTTATGGTGTCTTGTTCAAAGCCCAAGATTGAGGCTGAAAAGATGACTGACTCAACAAGAGTGTTTATATGGTGTCTTGTACAAAGCCCAAGATTGAGGCTGAAAATGGTTGACTCAACAAGAGAGTGCTTTTAGGAGATTGACTCAACAAGAGAGTGCTGAAAAGGTGATTGACTCAACAAGAGAGTGCTTTTGTTTGTCTTGCACAAAGCCCAAGATTGAGGCTGAAAAAGGTTAACTCAACAAAAGAGTGTTTTAAGAAAGAAGATTGACTCAACAAAAGAGTGCTTTTGAGGCTAACTTTACTGAGGAAAATCATTATACAATGCCTAAGAGGAGGCTGTCTTCTGCTGAGGATTATTGAGATCTAGAGGCAGGTCCATAATGAGGAATCAACTCTTGTTGAGGATTACATAAGAGTTGAGGTATCAGATGCCATGAGGTTCTGATTTAGGATAGTGTTATACTGATGATAAGCTGACCCTAGATGGGGAAAATTAGGATGAAAGATTGAGTTTTAGATCCTGAGAGGGTTTTAACTCTACTGGAGATTGATTAAATGATCAGGGTTTCTCCTGTGTTTGTAGGGAGCTTGAGAATGTCTTTGAGATCCAAGAGGAGATTAGACTATCCAAGTCTATTGGTATGGAAGAGTTTACCTTTGTATGATGCCCAAGAGGAGGCTGGTGCTTTAAGGGATGAGAATCAACCCTTAAATTGGTATGAGATTTTGATTATTTAGAAAGACTGCTCTAACAAAGGATGACTAAGTTCTATCCTATACCTTTAAGAGGTCTTCAGGGTCCTTGTATTAAGCCCAATAGAAGGCATGAGAACTTCTAAGAAGCCGGAGGGTCCTTGTACAAAGCCGAAAAGGAGGCTGGGGATGCTTTTAGGAAGCCTGTGGGTCCAACCCAAAGAAAAGTTCAAGAAAGGTTTCACCAGGAATAATCCTTTCTTTAGTGAACAGTTCTAGGGTTTGAAGAAATTCAAGAGAGGTTTCACCGGGAATTAATCCTCTCTGGGGGAATGAATTTCTTTGACAATTTTCTAATAGTGACAGTCTGAGAAAAGTTTCATCGGGAATAATGTCTTTCTCTTTGTTCTATATTGTATAAGCCCAAGAGGAGGCAAGACTGTATCTGGAAATTCCTATGGGGAACTAGTTTTTGACTGTGTTGAAAGAGTGACCACTGGTTTGATCTAATCCTAGACCTAATTTTTGGGGAAAATTCTAAGCAGATAATATACATGCATATATATACAGATGAAATATATACAAGTATGTAAAAGAAAGCTGTTTTAAAACTTACAAGTGAGCAAGCTTCCATTTTAACAACTGTATGGTTAGTTGTTCAAAAAATTAAAGAAAGTTTTGATAACAACTATGAATTTGAATCTAAATCAAAAGGGAAAGTTGTTTTGAAATGAAAATTAGGGCTTACACTCAAGGAGAGGCCCAGATATAACAATGATCACACCGTTGTTCTGAAAATTATATCGAGACTTATACAATGACTGAGGCCCAAAACATATTTTTGTACAAAGGAGGTTGGGTCTTACACTCTATTAGAGGCCCAATGTTTATTTTTATATAAGAGATGGGGCTTACAACTCAAGGAGAGACTCAGAAATAACAGTGATCGCACCGTTGTTTTGAAAACTGTACTAGTACTTATACAATGACTGAGGTCCAAATTTATTTTATGTACAAGGGGGTTGGGTCTTACACTCTATCCAAAGTGATTTAAAAAGAAAAGAGAATGGGGCTTACAGCTCAGGGAGAGGCCCAAATGAAAATGTTTTGAGAACGACGATAGCGCCGAGATTTTTGAAATCGCATCGGGACTTATACAATGACTGAGGCCCAAAAAAGGTTTTATTTACAAGGGATGGGTCTTACACTCTATCAAGAGGCCCAAAGTATTATTTTTGTACAAGAGTTGGGGCTTATAGCTCAAGGAGAGACCCAAAAATAACAGTGATCGCATCGTCGTTTTAAGAATCGCAGAGGGACTTATACAATGACTAAGGCCCAAAAATGTTTATGTGTGACAAGGGATGGGTCTTACACTCTATTAGAGGCCCAAAGTTTGTTTGAAAAAAGGATTTGTGAGGATGTGTAATAATCAAAGCCCTAATTTGATTTTAAATTGTATTTTAATTGAATAAAATTCAATTAAAATGATCAACATGTGTGAAAAACAAATTGTGATTTTGGATTTAATGTTTGAAAAATCATGTTTCATTCATAGAATGATTTGAAAATCATTTGAATGAAAAACAAGAGAAAGAAATATATTTTTTAATGCCTAAAAAACAAAACAAAAAACCATAATTCTTTACAAAAATATCAAATATATGAAATAAATGATATTTTTGTGAAATTTTTGTAGAATAAAATATTTTAATATTTTTGTGAATTTTCAAAAAAAGAACCAATAAAAAATAATTAAAACTGAGAGAGAAATTAATTTTGGAATTAATTAATAAAAACCATGAAAAATGTGAAAAATAGCAAAATATGGCAAAATGGCAAAATACTCTTGGTGGGTCTTGAACCCACGACCTTCCAACCAAACACACATGCGCGCTACCACTGGGGTGGTGATACATCCGTATATCAAAACCACCCCATGAATACATAAGGGTGACCTGAATTTCCGGTCAGGCCAAGGCATAAACCAAGTTTTGGTGGATTTGCATGAAGGCCCTAACTTCCTCATTTCTCCATGGATTTGGACAAAATTTAGATGGATCCTACCTAGAATTTCATTTGGAATCCAATGGTGCTTTTAAATTTTTCTAAAGATGTCCCTATTTTAAAACCTGATAGTGGTTTCAAAATAGGCCTAGATTTGCATGTTCTATGCTATCTCATCATACAGGCAACAATAGCATGGCAAATTGGTTTAAACACAACACATATGAGATGTCCATGATCAATGGACATCAAAGCAATGCATGATTTAAAGAGTTCAAGTTGTGATGTACTTACCTCTTGAAGCTCCTTGTGCTAACTGTCAAGATCCTTGTGCCAAAAGTGATCCAATACTTTAGACACTCTTGATTGATCCCTTAGAAGCTTTTAGGATGATCAAAACCAGCTGGAATCCTCAGGAACAAGAATTGGCTCTTTCTTGCAAAAGTGACAAAAGTGACCAAAATGGTAACTCACTCAAATGGTGTTCCAATTGATGGGAACCAGTTGGGACAGTTTGAGGACGATATTTGGAGTGTGTTTGAGGCTTTGTTTGGTTTTGAAAGTGACTGAATCAAGACATGGCTTGAAAAATGCAAAAAAGTCAAAATTTGAGGTTTTGGAGGTTGACTTTCTGATTTTGGTGTTTCAGATTAAGGATGAGTGTTTAAACAGCTTATATATGATACATTGGATGTGTTTGGATTATGAGCTGTGGTGGAATTGCTCTCTAACTCGAAAACTCAGTGGTGACTTGCAAAAGAAGGCATTTCTGCATAATGAGAGAGATTTTGAGGTAAGCAATTGTTGTTGTGCTTGGTGTACTCAAACTGACCACAAATGAGCTCTATTTATAGTAGAGCAAGTTTGTTTTGCAAGTAATAGTGAATGGCAACTTGGACAGTCCCTTGGCCAATTGTAGCATAACGACATCTTTAGTCTCCTATAGCCATTGCCTTGAGGTTAGGGCACATGCCTATGGTCCTTTGATTAAGAGCTGAATCTTGACTCATTCAGTTAGCAATGTCTCAGTCCATGTCACCTTGATGCATCCATTGAATGCTTGGAAACAAAATTGGAGTCTTTGAGCTTTTTAGCCTTTTTAGGGAACTTATGGCTACATGTAGTTCCTTGGACTTGGGAGACTTGTGGATCAGATCATTCCTCTTTAATTTTTTCCCTTGAGGTGTCCAAATGGATGACAAGGCATGGCGTTATCTGATTTGGCCAAATCGAGCAAATGGCCTATAATCTGGCTTGAACAAAATCAGTCCATGATGCCATGTTCCAAGGGTTGTATCTCCCTACTCAAATTGAATTTGGAGATGATCTGGAACTTGTTGGAAAGCCCTCATGGCATACTTCAACTTTGATGTTCACCAATGGAACTGGTTTAAATTGGATCAAGGTGAAAAATGTCCCAACATTTTGGAAAAAGTAAGGCAGATTCTGACTTATTGAAAATTTCACTAAGTGTTGGAAAAGTGGTCATTTTCATGTTTTTGTGATTTTGATCAATCCATAACTCAAAATCCATGAGGATTTGGAATCTCTTGTAGTTGACATATTTGAAGTATGTCAGATGGACTTTCATTTGAGAATTGAATGGGAGAAAAAGGCCTTGTGGTTTAGGAGTTATGACCTTGCAAAGTTGGTACAAAATCACTTTTGTTCCATAACTTAGAAAAATTTTGGTTTCCCAAGGTTGCCCCTTTTGCAAGAAACCTCACTTTTCTTGATTTTTCTTAATGAATGATGGTCAATACCATACATTAACATTGTTTTTGACTTAGGGGAACCATATTTGTGAAAAATTCCAAAAAGTCAAACTTGATTTTGTGCACAGTTGAATTTTTTGTCAAATGAAATCCAAACTGTGCGATCCTTTGTGCAATCAAGTTCTTGACCCAATTAAAACCTAATGGATGGGTTCCATAGGTATTTTAGGTTGTCTTGAATCATGTCCCAAGGTTTGGGAGCATGTCTTGGTCAAAAGTCAAAGGCACAGTTGACTTTTTCTTCAAAACCCTAATTGTGGTCCAGGTGAAATTGAAACTTGTGGATCAAGCTTCTTGGATCAATCCATTGTTGTAAATGGATAAATGTAGTGTACTTGACGCCCCCAAATCATGCCTTGAGGTCTTGGCTCATGAATTGCTCCAAAAGTCAACTTAGGGGTGAATTAGGTTAAGAACCCCTAATTCCTGATTTTTTATGAATGCATCCCCTGAGGATATTTTGACTTGATGATTGGATCCATGAGGTCCCTTGGAGCATTTTGAATCATGTTTTGAAGTATTGGCTCATGCCCAGAAGAAAATTTTCATCTGGAGGCCTTTGTCGACCAAAACCCTAATTTGGTGACACAGGCGATCTCGAGGCTTGATCCACTTGGAATGTTGCACTCATGTGCCTGATTCTTGATGTGGGAGTCCTCTTGATCCCTTATGGGTGTTTGAGAGGTTATATAAGTTGAATATAATGTCATTCCTTGATTGATCCTTTGTCTAAGTGCTCTGAGAGGGCTTAAAACCCTAAGTCTTGATTATAGTGAATGCTTAACCATCTTTGAGCAGATTGATGAGGCATGAAGGTACATCCATATTGTGGTAATTATTTGCACAATGATGAGAAATCTTGGTGGTCAAAATTTGGGGTATGACAGTATGGTAGTCAGTTCTCTTCTGACTTGTCTCTTCAAAATCCAATTCTCCCCCAGTAGTCAGTCCCCATCTTATTTATCGCTTCAAAATCCTGTTCCCGTCTGGCTTATTCTTGCAAAGTCTAATTCTCATTTGGAAAACCTTTTCAAATGTCCAGTTCTCGTCTGGAAAACATTTTCAAAGTCCAGTTCTCTCTAGCAAACTTTTTTAAAGTCTAGTTCTCGTTTGGCAAACTTTTTCAGAACTCTTTCAATTCTCTCTGGTCCGTCCAGAATATTCCCCATTTCTTCTGGTACGTCCAGAATATCTCCTTTATCTCTGGTCTATCCAAAATCTTTTCTTTATTTAAAGGTTAATTCTTTCCCCAGTGGAGGATGTCGAGTCTGTTTTGCTACAATCCTTACCTACCTGCAACATAGTATCTTAACCTGCACTGTTGCATGACATATCAAGCATCATGTAAGACTAAGCATACATAGCATATGCATCAAGCATACTCCCCGTTGACTAATTCATCCCCTCAGCAGATATTCAGCCAGATTCCTATCTTAATCAATCCCTCCACACATTCACCTTTTCATCTCTTATTGTCTTCGGCCAAATTCTCGAGCTACTCTTTCATTTAATCCTCTTCCACCTCAAATAATCGAAAAGCTGACGCAATTCGAACATTCAGGTCCAACAGGATTAAATAGGGGAAGCTGTCATAACCCGAAATTTGACCTCCCATTTTACATTTTTGCATAAGCATGTGCATTCGCATTGTCGGCATACACATTAATACTTTTTCTCTGTGGTTTTTTTGTAGGAACAACAAAAGTTTCAAAGCCTTATTAATCACATCCTAACAAAGTCATCACAACATCAATACAAGTAAAATACAAGGTTTTCCATGCCTATTTATCAAAGCAAAGAGTCGAAGTTCAGAGCCACGGTCATAGCACATTGTTTTAAGCCAAACTGGGAAATTTTGCCTGTGTTAATCGATTAACCATTTACAAGGCAAAATTGGTTAATTTATTAACACTCTTTTACAACGCTGTTTTCAGCTTCTGAACAGTTGTTAATTGATACACCTGCAAGTTCTGCAGAATTTTAGCATTTTACAGCGCTGCAGCAGCTTCAAATTCACTCTTTTGGTCTATTTGATTCTTTCATCATGTGGAATATTCTAGTCACTTCAAGAATCCACTTGAATTTGCTACAATACATCATTTACATTTTCAATCATATGAACCATTGGATTTTGAACTTGCATTAGGATGCTCCCACCGAGTTAACAAATAACTAATTGAGTCAACTTCCAAATTAGTGAGTTAGATGTAACTAACTCCAAACCAAATGCCAAACCACCCTTAGCTAGCTCCAAACCAAGTTCCAAACCTACTTCACTCCAAACCTCCATTTTATATAAAGAAACCTTCACTTTGTTTCAAAGGACTTTTTACCATTTTTCACTCTTCACTCTCAATTTTCTCTTACTTTCACTTTTGTCTCTCAATTCTCTCTGAATTTTCTGCAACTCTCTCTCACATTCATCTTCATCTTCTTCACAAAACCTCACTAGAGCTCTTTTCCTCCATTAAAGCTTAGCAAACTTCACATTGAACTTGCTAAACTTGTGAGCTTAACCTCCATTACCCTACATTTCTTCTTAGAATTCTGTAATTACAACAACTTCGACTTCAATTCAAGCTTTGGAAGTGAACATTTCAAGAGTTTTGTTGCAAACTCATATTTGGAGCATTTATCGCGTTTTCTTCGGTTTTGCTACGAATTGTTCTAAAGCTCAGATTTCTCGGGTTTTCTTTGCTTCTTCGCATCACATTTTAATTGCAACAAATACCAAGGCAAACCTCCACCTTGTAGGTTGGTTATTCTTGCTCGATTTTACGTTTCTGATCGTTTTCGTGATGTAGCTTAATTGATATTTTTGTTTCTTGAATTCTTGATTAGGCATGATCAATTCTTTTAACTTTTATTTGATATGAATTAACATGTTTTATGCACCTTATTCCATGATTTGATCCATTGCAATTACATGAAAATCTGTTGCTGGAAGTACTTTTGAAAAGGTGTTTTTCTGTTTCTAGTGCAGTGTTAATCGATTAACCATTTGCAAGGCAAAACTAGTTAATCAATTAACACCTTATTACAACGCCATTTTCAGCTATTAAATATTTGTTAATCGATTAACCATTTGCAAGGAAAAACTGGTTAATGGATTAACATTGTTGCAGAAGCTGTTTTTTGTGTTTTTTCATGCTTGTTTGGATTTCTTTCCACATTTAACATCCATGGCTTGACATAATTGATAGTTGTGGATGTTTTTGAGTTGCTTAGCCTCTGGAGGAAGTATGTATGTGAAACTTTGATGCACGATTTATCAATTATGAATTTTTTGCATTCTTGAAGTTGTGTAATCATGTTGCTTTTTGCATACTCTTGTTTATGTGTTAACATGATTAGTGATGCATGCTAATTGATGTTTGTTAATGCTTGGAAAATTCATTCTTGATTGCATTAATTTTGTTCTTTATTGAACAAATTTAATTTTGTATAATCATTACTTCACACTTTTGCTTTGATAATTTTTCGACTCGTTGAAAAGTTGTTGGCATATCCTTTCTCTTTGATTGATCGATTGAAACCTTGTTTCGATTGGTTAATCCTCTTTTTGCTCTTCTCTTTAGGCTTTCTTTAGAGTTTCTCCTTCTTGGTCCCCTGTGGAACTGGAGGTCGGCACAATGCATTAGAGCACTGTACAAATTGCGCCGTCTCTCTGTCGATTTCAATTTCTGCATTACACTTTGGGTACTAGAGAAGGAATGAGGACGGAGTTTGTCCTACCCTCATTCTTAATTTTTTCTGGGAAAGGGTGTCTGGTCCTTACACTTGGAATAAGTCATCCCTATTCCCAAACTGTAGTGTTACTTGAGTTTGATCCTTGATCATTCTTGTCTTTTCAATCTTTCCTTTGATCAATCACCTTTTCCTTTGTTCTAGATCAGTGTCTTCCTTGGGTTAATCACCTTCTCTTGGTTAATCACTCGTTCTTTGGTTAATCACAGTCAGTCTGTTAATTACAAATTTTTCTTCTTCCCTAGCGAAGTTGAAATCCTTTTTCTTCGGTTAATCACAGACTGCCTGTTAAGTACCGAATCCCTAGCGGAGTTCGTAACCTTCTCTTGGTTCTTTCTCCCTTTTTCGTTGGTTAATCACTACTTGTCAGTTAAAACACCAATTTGCTCCTTTTTTTCAGTGAACCCTAGTGTAGCGTGCGATTTTTGTCGGTGACGTGACCACCTTACCGCATAATGGGTTCCTCCTCACCGCAATGGTAGGAGGAAGAGGTGCTACTTTCTGATTTCTTATTTATCCCGTGAAGCTGAAAGGGAAAGGGAAGCTATCTAAAACTAACCTTGCACGCGATTATTTAACTGAACAAACGCTTAAAGAGATTGGGGGTCCGGGGTCAGGTTATACAATGGGGAGTTGTCAGTTACCCATCCTATATGTGGTTATCCACAGGGTGTTAGTTTTAGAATCTGCTTTGTTCTTGATGGTGTTTATTTTTTGATGGGTTGGGAAAGTTTCTTGTTTGAGAGAGAGAGAGGGAGATTTTTTGATGATTTTGTTGAGGTATTGGACCTCAATTTTGATTAGTATGTGTGAAGGTGCTGGACCTAGAGTTTTTGATTGGCATGAAGGTACTGGACCTAGATTTTTTGATTGGTATGCTCGCTAAGATTTCGCAATCTTATGCCTACGTATTCCCGTTTTAAAGAAACAGGGAAATTAGAGCAATCGTAGTTCCTCCTATTCTATGGGAGGAAAAAGATGTTTTGGTGTCTTGTTCAAAGCCCAAGATTGAAGCTAAAAGGTTTATTTGTGTCTTGTTCAAAACCCAAGATTGAAGCTAAAAGGTTTGATTGAGAGAGAATTTGTCATCTCTAAAGAGAGACATCTCATTTGTTTATCACAACTGTTGGGTGACTAATTATAAAGAAGGATTACTTTAACTGGGATATGTGAATCCAGCAATGCCATAATTTCCGTAATAGGGGTGTTGTCCTGAAGGAGAAAACTTTAACTCAGTGTAGAGCAATGCCATTTTTCCTTAGGAGTCTTTCATGCTAAGAGAGGGACAATGGCATGAAGGTAAATAATCCAGAGGCTTGCCGCTTACAACAATTAGATGAAAGAGAGGATTTGCCAGGATAAAAGATGAACGACATATTGGATATTTGAATCAACAAGTGTGCCGCTTATAGCAGTTATCTGGGATTAAGGTTTGTTTTGAATGTTTGTTTTAATGTGTGATAACACAGAGAAATATCTTCCTACAAGAGAGATTTTGATTTCCTCTGAGGGGAAGTTGATTTTTGTGTGCCTTGATCAAAGCCCAAGGTTGAAGCCAAGATATTTATTGACTCCACTAGGGAAGTCCTTATACAAAGCCTAAGAGGAGGCTAGAAAATACTGACTCAACAAGAGAGTATTTTTATTTGTCTTGTACAAAGCCCAAGATTGAGGCTAAAAAGAGACTGACTCTTTTGGGGATATCATTATACAAAGCCTAAGAGGAGGCTAGAAGTTTGACTTTTCCGGGGAAAAATATTCTGTTTGTCTTGTGCAAATCTTAAGATTGAGGCTAAAAGGGATTTTGACTCCGCTGAAGAGGGTTTGTATCTGTCTTGTACAAAGCCCAAGATTGAGGCTAAAAGAAGACTTTACTGACTCGGCTGAGGATATTTTAGGTGTCTTGTATAAAGCCCAAGATTGAGGCTGAAATGAGTTTGACTCTGCTAGAGAGTATTATATGTCTTGTACAAAGCCCAAGATTGAGGTTGAAAAGAGGATTTACTCTTCTTAGGGAAATTTATATGGTGTCTTGTACAAAGCCCAAGATTGAGGCAGAAAGGGTTGACCCATCAAGAGAGTACTTTTGTTTTATACCATTGACTCAACAAGAGAGTGTGGAAAGGTGATTGACTCAACAAGAGAGTCTGAAAAGGTTAGCTCAGCTGGGAAAAATCATTGTACAAAGCCCAAAAGGAGGCTGACTTTTCTTGGGGAAAGTAAGGATCAATATACAAAGCCTAAGAGGAGGCTAAATATGCTGAAGAAAGGAAGGATCATTATACAAAGCCTAAGAGGAGGCTAACTTCTGCTGTGGATTATTGAGATCCAGAGGCAGGTCCAAATGGGGAATCAACTCTTGCTGAGGGTTTACAGAAGAGTTGGGATATCAGATGCCTTGAGGTTCTGATTTGAGATAGTGTTATACTGATGATAAGCTGACCCTGGCTAGGGAAATTTAAAGTGAGAGTTTAAAGATTGAGTTTTTGAAAACCTATAGAGGTTTCAACTCTACTGGAGATTGGTTAAATGGCCAGGGTTTCTCTTATGTTTATAAGGAACTTGAGAATGTCTTTGAGATCCAAGAGGCGATTAGACTGTCCAAGTCTACTGGTATGGAAAAGTTTATCTTTGTATGATGCCCAAGAGGAGGATGGTGCTTTAAGTAATGAGAATCAACCCTAAATTGTCCAAGGTTTTGACTCTTTAGAAAGACTGCTCTAACAAAGGATGACTAAGTTTTGTCCTATACCTTTAAGAGGTCTTCAGGGTCCTTGTATTAAGCTCAAGAGAAGGCATGAGAACTTCTAAGAAGCCGGGGACTCCTTGTACAAAGCCCAAGAGGAGGCGGGGATACTTTTAGGAAGCCTGTGGGTCCAAACCTAAGAAGAGTTCAAGAAAAGTTTCATCGGGAATAATCTTTTCTTTAATGAACAGTTCTAGGGTTTGAAGAAATTCAAGAGAGGTTTCACCGAGAATTAATCTTCTCCGGGGGAATGAATTTCTTTGACAATTTTCTAATAGTGACAGTCTGAGAAAAGTTTCACCGGGAATAATACCTTTCTCTTTGTTCCATATTGTTTAAGCCTAAGAGAAGGCAAGACTGTATCTGGAAATCCTATGGGGATCTAGTTTTGACTGTATTTAAGAGTGACCAACTGGCTTTGCTTAATTCTAGACTTAGTTACCGGGGAAAACTCTAAGCAGATATACAAGTATATATATAGTTGATATATGACAAGTATTTAAAAGGATATGAAAGAAGGACTTACAGGTGAGCAAGCTTCCAGCAATACAGTTATATATATATATATATGAAAGCGAGTAAATGAAAGCTGATAAAACTTACAGGCGAGCAAGCTTCCATTGTAACAGCTGTATGATTAGTTGTTCAAGAAATTAAAGAAAGTTTTGACAACAACTATGGATGTGAACCTAAATCAAGAGGGAAGTTGTTTTGAAAAGATTATTGGGGCCTATACTCAAGGAGAGGCCCAGATGGAAAACAGTAATCGTACCGTTGTTTTGTAGACTGTTGTAGTACCCCAAAATTTGCCCTACCTTTTTCTAACTTTTTCTGCCTTTTGTTTCGCATTCATCTGCATATCCATTAGGTCATATTCATAATCATACAGTGCATTGGTTTTTCTAAGGCATGGGATTACAGTGTTCTTTAAAACAAGGGTTTCTATGCATATTTATCCAAACAAGAGGTGGAAAATCGAAATCGTGGCCACGACACCATTTTCAGGCAAAATTGGGCATTTTTTGGCCTGGTTAATAGATTAACTATTTTGTAGTGCAATTATGTTAATAGATTAACCAGTGTAAATTTTGCTGTTTTTCATGTGTTAATCGATTAACACTTTGCAGTACAATTATGTTAATTGATTAACACGTGCAAATTTTGCATAATTTGGTGCTTTTTCAAGAAAACAACTTTTCTTCCACATTTTGAGATTCTACATTGGTCTAGTAACATGTGGGACATTCTGGAACCTTCAAGCATTCACCTACATTTGTTCCAATGCATTATTTTCAAATCAAGTGCACCATGTTCCTTGTTTTCCAAGTAATGTGAATCCTTGGATGTTGAAGTTCACCTTGGGATTGTTACCGAGTTTATCCCAACTAACCGAGATAACTACCTTGACTCGGTGAGTTGAGTGTAACTAACTCCGACCCTAGCTCCAAACCCAAAGCTAAGTCCAAAGCAAATCCCAAACCTCCCTAACTCCAAACCAAAAATCTGTATAAGAAACCCTCCACTCATTTTTCAGAAAAAGGAACCACTCTACAAAATTTCTCACACTTTTTACTCTCAATTCTCTCATCTTCTCTCTACTGCTACTTCTACATCTTCATCTCAATTCTCTCATCCAAACCCTCACAGAAAAGCTCTTACTTCTTGAAGTATAATCACTTTTCACATTGAAAAGTGATTAATTCTTGAGCTCAAACTCCATCATTTGGCTATCTTTGGTTGGATTTCTGGAATTTCATCTTACTCTACTTCAATCCAAGGGTTTCACACTATTTATTTTGGTGCAAGTTCGATTTCGGTGTATTTTCACGATTTTTCTCGGTTTTGACGCGTTTCGGCTACTAATCGAGGAATCTCTGGTTTTCTTTGATATTCTGCACCAAGATCACTTTGCAACATTCACCAAGCCAAATCTCCAGCTTGTAGGTTGGTGGATCTAACTCATTTTATTGTTTCGATCATTTTCGTATCGTTCGCAATGTAGTCGATACTTTTTGCATGTGAATTGATTATGCTTGTGCTTGATCCATGGTCTTGATTGTTAATTGATTCTTTTGATTGATCATTTGCTGTTTTTAAACTTAATTTTCGTGCATTATTGATTACATGATCATTGGAGATGGTTGCATAAGTGATTTTGCTGTTAAAAGTGATTTTCCAAACTGATTTTCTGCTGCTGGTACAGGGTTAATCGATTAACCAATTGCAGTGCAATTAGGTTAATAGATTAACCAGTGTAAATTGTGCTATTTTGGGCCTGTTAATCGATTAACCTAATTGCACTGCAATTGGTTAATCGATTAACACTGCTGCAGAGTGTGTTTTTTGTGCATTTTTGAGCATGTTTCGATCCCATTTCATTTCTAAACCTCATGGATTAATACGTTGATGATTTGTGGATTATACTTGAGTTATTTTACTTCAAACCATGGCATGAACATGATTTTTCAACACGCGATTCTTCATTGTTTATCGATGAATGTTTATGTTTGTGTTGTTGATTAGTTGATGTAATGATCACATAATGCACACACTTTGAGCTTGTTAATTGTTAATTGATGCTTGTGTTGCTGGAATTGTTATGTGAATGTTCATTTGCTTTCTATTTCAAGAGGTGCACACTTGTTTTAACTTGTTCACATGCTTAATAATGTGTATTCTCTTATAATGTACATTATTGTATGATGATTTCAAGAATTGTTTACCATGATTTATGTTGTGGTTGTGATCATTTTTGATTGATGAATGTATAAGGCTTGATGCATGATTGTTATTTCTATGAGTGAATCATTTGTGAATGCATGCTGCCTTGATGTAACACTGCTGTCTAGAGACACATGTGCTGTTGTATGTGCTACTGCTGCTTTTTACACCCATTTTTATGCTGAACATGAGCTGTGGAATGTTGTTTCGTATATGGTGTTTGATTTACTATTGTATTATTGCAGATGCGCTGTAATAGCTGCTATTTTCTTGTTTATTCATCTCACTTCTTATATGGATTACATGATATAATGCTTGTTTGTGTAGAACTTTCTCACATCCCTTAGGGATCCTAGCTCATCCTTAATTTTTGATTAAGGTGAGGTAGGATAAGCATTAGATAGTGCTATCCCTCTCTTCTTTTAGACTTAGGTGGTTCCTATTACCTCACACAACCATAGGATCTCCATGCATGATAACATTAGGATTATTAGTCTTCCTCGCTTAGATTTTTTCCTTTCCTAACCCCTTGAGTCTCTTTCTCATCTCAAAACAAAAATCAAAACATGTAATAAAGGTAACAAGTATTGTACGCCATGAGCCTTAAGTACATGGGAAGTGGAAGGAGGAGGGTTTCCCTCCGTCTTTCTAGAGTGTTAGCATACGTCCTGTTAGGACGACCATGCGACGCATTCGTTCCTATGTCATAGACTTTAGTGCAATACTTGTTACAAATACAATAAATCAAAACACTTCTTCTAAAAAATCAATCAACAAACAAACAATTCTCTTCTCTTCTTCCTCACTCCATTCGTAAAAGATGCGTCACTTCCGTTCTACCGCAAACAGGTAAATGCCTAAGACTCCGTACAACGAGTTGCGACACCTAACTGCTGGAACGAGAACCTTGGCGTCTTCCGTTAAAAAACATAAACAAAGCAAAGCCATCCCTAGTGAGGGGAACTACGTCGCTATGATTCTTCATTGGTTAATGGAGATACGTAGGTAGGAGATCGTGCGAGATCTCTGCGAGCACAAACTTTCTTCATCACCTCCTTATCTCTTTTCGACCCGTAGGTCGAACTACGACTGCTTTGATTTCCTCCTTCTAGTTAGATCGAGGATACGTAGGCACAAGACGACGATGTCTTGGCGAACAACCTCCCCCCTTAGTTCGTGTCCGAACTACGTTGACTCTGACTTTCCCATTGCACAAAAGGAATACGTAGGCCTAGGACACCGAGGACGTCCTACCGAGTCACTTCTTTTCCTCTTCTTCTGTATCTCCTTTCTTTTCCGTTCCTGTTCCTTTTCCTTTCCAGTAGCAGCGGAGCTCCAGATGGCGACACCCTTTGATCGATAACAACAAGCGTGGATCCCATCGAGTACGATGGACGCGTGGGGGTGCTAATACTTTCCCCTCGCGTAACCGACTCCCTTACCCATTTCTCTTGGTCGCGAGACTATGCTATTTCCTTTCCCTCAGGTTTACACAGTGTTTCCTTTCCCTCTCTTGGGATAAATACACATTGCGAGTGACTCTGTTTCCGCGCGACTTTCGCGTTTGTACTTGGATGAAAATCCCGGGAGCGACAGCTGGCGACTCTGCTGGTGTTCCTGGTTCCCTAAGCGAGTCAATCCTAGCGCTTGCTTATTTTCAATTATAGGGTGTTTTATCTGTTTACTTTACTCGCTTTATTTATGGCATTGTTGCATGTTTACTGTTTTATTGCATTTACATGCTTTTCATTTACTGTTGTCATATACCATATTGTGCTGTACTGGTTTTCTGTTTGACAGGTTGGGATGTTCTGAGAGATAAGCCCAATACCCAGGCTTGAGCATACACATAGGTATTAGTGTGGGCAGGCGTGTCTCTCACTTGGTGTTTTGCCACGTGTGGGTGTTCACGAGACCTACAGCCAGACGAGGTTCTATCCGGAGCTATCTACTACTGTATACTCGATACAGGCCAGTAGATATTCTCTGGAGGGATCGTCGACTCTGGTGACCATTCCCGAGGACTCAGTTGCGGCACTCCTCCCGAGATGTGATAATCGCAGACCAGAAATGGCAAACCCATTACACTTGTCGATTCGAGGACCCAATGCTGGGAACTTGCTATAGGATATCCTTTTTTGAGGGGAATCATTTGAGGCCTCCTCGATTGATGATGATGCCAAACCAGAAATGGTGAACGTATCATCATTTCTCGACCTGAGAGTCCGTGATATTGAGGATCCTCGCCTTTCTAGTACCCACATGTGAGAGGGGCGGGTTATTTACAGGTTTGCAGGTAATCGTAACCTTCAACCGACCCGGTATTCTGGTTTTCCTATCAGGGTGGACTTATCAGCCTGGCATTATGGTATTCGGATATTTTGGAATCCTGGTATTCTCTTCAGAACAGACCTATGAGCTTATTCAGAATTGTGGAAGCTTTGATCCCATGTCTGCTGCATTCATATAGCATTTGCATTTGTATCTTGCATCATTTTTGCATATCTGTCTCCGGCCTGATCAGTGAACTCATCCATCCTTTGTCCTCGACCTATAGTTTGATTTCCCGACACTCGTATTGGACTTGAATCAGCTTCTGGAAGAATCATGAACTCTGGGGAACATAATCAGTTTGTGACTAGGGCCGATGTTAACTTGATGAAGAATCAGTTGGATAAGCTTATGGAAGCTGTAGCAGCCATGAATAGGGGAGAGGCCAATGTTCAGAGAACTGAGAATGTCATCCCACCTCCGGTGAACAATGTTACTCAAGCTCAGCCTGTGCAGATCCCGGTTGAGAATCATGCTATACACGAGCGTACCATCTTCCGAGATGGACATTCTTCTTTTCTTGAAGCCACAGATTATCAGAGCATTGCCTTCTCTATGCCAGATGTCCAGGGGGTAGTTCCAAAGATGAAACCTAAGGACCCGAGGGCTGTTCAGTATGATGAAAGATACCGTGAGTTGGAGATGAAACTTAAAGTCCTGGAGAGGCGTGATACTCTTGATTTGAATGCTTCGAGCATGTGCCTAGTACCTGGCCTTGTGTTACCTCCAAGGTTTAAGATGCCAAAGTTTGAGCAATACAAAGAAGATAGTTGTCCGAGGCTACATTTGGTGATGTTCTGCAGAAGAATGACCTCACATGTCGACAATGATAAACTTATGATCCACTGTTTCCAAGACAGTCTGAGTGGGGCATCTTTGAGTTGGTATATGCAGTTAGAAAGTGGTAGCATCCAATCATGGTCAGATCTAGCCAACGCCTTTGTAAAGCAATATAACTATAATCTTGACTTGGCTCCCAGCCGAATGCATTTTCAAGACTTGTCTTAGGAGGATAATGAATCATTCTGAGAGTATGCTCAGAGATGAAGAGAGTTAGCTGCTCGCGTTCAACCGCCATTTTCGGATAGAGAATTGGTTGATTTGTTCATGGATACCTTGCAAGGGTCGTACTTGGAAAAGATGATTGTCAATGGGGCAGCCAAATTTTCTGACCTGGTAATGGTGGGAGAACGCATCGAGAGCCTGATCAAGTGTGGAAAGCTCCAAGGCATCTCGAACTTCCAAGCTAATGAAAATGAATCAGTTGTCAGTTCTCAGGAAGAATTCGAGGAAGAAAATAGCTCCATTCAGGAATCTTCACCACCTCGTTCTCGGTGTTTAGACATATCAACTGTTCAGAGTCAACAATCTTATGGGTCTTCATATCAGGGACAATATTCTTCTGCAAATCAGAGACCTCCTCAGAGTCAATGATCATATTGCCGTTAGTCGCGTCAACACGCCCGACAAAGACCAAGGAAGCCAGAGAGGAATTTCACTCATTTGCCAATGTCGTACAGTCAAATACTACCAGATTTGATCGAAGGTGGATTAATAACTCCAAAGGATTTGAAGCCAGTGCCTTTTCCGTATCCACCAGGTTTTGATGTCAATGCCCATTGTGACTATCATGCTGGGGCACAAGGGCATTCAACGGAAGACTGTAAAGTGCTCAAGAGAAAATTTTAGACTCTGCTTGATTCCGACATGTTCTCATTCACACCTCAGGGTATTCAGATCAACAATTCTCCTTCGTCCAGTCAGGTGGGTTCATCAGTCCAGGTTATGGAAGGAGTCACTGAGAGCAGTTGTGCGGATGATTATCGGAATGACTTCGATGAGCAATTCTGAAGATGGCTAGTTCAGTAGCAAATCAAGCTAGGAAATCCCAGTTCCTCGAAGCTGGAGACCATTTAGATCATGTCATTTCTTTGCATTTGTAGTTTCTTTTTTGTTAAAATGTACAAACTCATTTGTAAAACTGGTTGTTTTTTATTGATAATGATAATGAAATAAATATGCATGTTTTGACTAAATCCAGTCGTGTTCACTCATACTTTTTATCGATATCATATGCTTGTTTAAGCAGGATCCTAGGGAGGATGACGAAATTGAAAGGCGCAAAACTTCCGATTGTATGCTTTTGAACAAAAACCCTGTTGATGATGTACATGCATTATTTCAAAATCCTAAACACCGGAGACATAAGGAAGATAACCCCTTGTCGGCCTTGTTGAGCCTAGTAGTAGGAGTTTCTTTCTGAAAATGAAAAAACCCTCAATCTTAACCCGGGGTAGGGTAGGTGTCAGCTAATTTGACCGTGCGTTCAAATTTCAAAAGGAGTGTTCCGTTTGAGGATCAATTACTTCTAAGGTTATCCCTCACCAACCGAAGAGTGAGACGGTCGCAACCTTTACAAGTCAAGACAAACATGTGTCACACGATTAGTTAAAAAAAAGGAAAAAGGAAAAAGCCCGCTAAGTCAAGACTTGAAAACAAGTGACTTAGGCAAAATTTAGGGCATCCCGCTAGACTTCAAAATCGAAAGATTCAAAAGAATCAGTCCAGGAAAAAATCAGGGAAATCAAAAACGAAAGAACGAAAAGTGAAAAGGATTATAAAAGAAAAATCCTCAAGCAAAGAACAAGTCATGTGAATACAAACACCAAGGACAAAAGGGGTGACTATCATTCCGGAAACCGTGTAGGTTCCTTCTATCCTCCTACCATTCATTGATCTTTTTGAAAGGTGAACGCTTGTGTCGAGTTAGCTAAACGTAGGACTGGAGAACATCAAGAAGAATGGGTGGGTACAAATAAAACTTTGAGCCTTATATCCTTTCTTTCTTAAACCGCGAACCAGGCCACGTTACAACCTTCAAAAGACCTAATTGAAACAGGGTTGTTTCGAAAGCATACCTCAGAAAAGATCGCGTCAGTTCTGACTCCCAAAAGGACTTTCTTACCATTCATGTTGGTATCGATGTGACATTCTAATAAGTGATTCGTTCACTACAGGTCATAACATTTTTCCAGTGAATAAACTTGGATTTCAAAACTGTCATATGCATTGCATCAAAATTATCTTTTCAAAACGAATTGTTTTACTTGTGAGTAAGTACCTGACATCAGGAAAGTTTCTGCAATGGGAAAATTGATCAATCTAAGATGCAAAGTGCCTGAGTACTCCGTTGAGCAGGGGCAAGTCATAGCAAATGGGAAATCCATTCCAAGATTCAGCAAATCTGGGGCAATCAAGTCGAGATTCGACAAATCTCTCGAAGATCAGTCAGTCAGAAGCACTCCTTCACATATCAGCTAGTCAGGGGCATAAGTCACTTCAAGGCTGGGGCAGGTCACCCTAAGGGCACAAAAGGTTATTCTCTCCGGAGGACGGTTAATCAAAGTCATGGGGCAAGATATGTCGGATCTTGAAGACATGTTCACTTGCAGGTTATGCTACATCGGGGCACCTCTTTTGGTTATATCACATCTGTAGGGTTCACGTTGATAGTTAACACGTGACGTCCCTAGTAGAGTTTCTCTCCTCGGCGGAGATGGCTGAAGTTTTATCATTCAGTAGAGCATTATGAAGATTGTGAATAATTCTCCCTAGCAAGAGCTCAGGAGTTCGCTCTCCCCTAGCCAGCTTGGCGAAGTTTTTTACTCTTCAGGAAGAGCTCTTATTTTCGTACAGGATAAGAGCATTGAGTATGTGCTTCCCTAGTTTACGGTAAAGTTGTTTTCGTCTCCCCAACGGAGTAAGGGTAGAAGGTAGATTCCCAATAGAGGACCAAGTCTGATCTTGTCCCCTAGCAGGGTTGATATCGCCGACCATTGTTCCCCAAGCAGATTTGTTAGTGGTGGTTAGCTTTCCCCATCAAGTCAAAGGTCGATTATCATTGGCACTTTTCTTCAGTAGATTCCTGGGATGTTTCTCCAGTAGACGTTTGTTGTTTGTACTTTCCTGCAGAATGGAGGTTTAGTCGGGATCTCGAGCAGTTATGACACTGAAGGCGATTCACTTTGTTATCCCCAGCGGAGTTAGCCTCGTCTCTTCAGCATTTATTTTGCTGGAGTGCTCCTGTTGCATATCATAAATATCATGGCATAATCATTACCACGCATATCATTCGCATAGCATTGCATGAAACCTCGTAAAACCGAACAGAAAATCCATAGCCCAACCTTGCCCGACACCTTCAACAACCCACTTTGCTGGCATCTTTCAAAAACCTCAAGCCCAATCCCTATTGGCGCTTCCTGCAAAATCCAATCCCCATTGGTATCCCAAAAGATTTCGCCTTTGAAAAAACAATTACCATCAGGTTTCACTTGTCCTTGCCAGCAAAGTTCAATCATACTTGGCACGTCCTTCTTTCCCCGGTTGCCCGAGCATACATCGGCATTTTGCATATAGTGATCATTGCATCCTCAAATTGCGTAGCATTTCCATTTTGTATGGAGCATTATGCCATAGAAAGAAAATCCAAACATATGCATGCGAAGCATAAGCCAGATTTGGTACCTTGCGCGAAGGCCCAAATCAACTTTCAATTAAGACGGTGGCATATCCCCAGCAGACATTACAATTTACCCCTCTGCTTACCTTTCTTCAGGGTCGTAGGTCATACGTCGATCTTACCCTCGATCAGTCCTTGTCCATCAACCCTTTGATGACGATATTCCAAAAGTAGGTTTCCTTTCCGTCATTTCTATGACGACGTGTTATCTTCATTCAGGGTCCTTTCTGTCATTTCTATGATGATGTGTTATCTCCGTTCAGGTTTCCTTTCCGTCATTTCTATGACGATGTGTTATCTCCGTTCAAGTTTCCTTTCCGTCATTTCTATGATGACGTGTTATCTTCGTTCAGGGTCCTTTCCGTCATTTCTATGACGATGTGTTATATCCGTTCAGGTTTCCTTTCCATCATTTCTATGACGATGTGTTATCTCCGTTCAAGTTTCCTTTCCGTCATTTCTATGATGATGTGTTATCTTCGTTCAGGGTTCCCTTCCGTCATCTCTATGACGATGTGTTATCTTCGTTCAGGTTTCCTTTCCGTCATTTCTATGACGATGTGTATCCTTTGGTCAGGTCTTCTTTCTATCATCCCCATGACAATGTGTCTCATTCGGTCAGGTTTTCTTTCTGTCATCCCTATGACAATGTGTATCCTTTGGTCGGGTTTTCAGTTTTTTTCTTCCTGTCAACCCTTTGACGAGGTGTTTCTTGGGTTTCATCTTCTTTTTGTCATCTGTAGCGCAAATTTTTGCATGGTTGCGAAGCACTATCGCTTTTGGGGTACTACAGCTCGATTCATTTTTTATCCTATTCAAGTTGATGAAGGAAGGGAAATAGATGTCTCCAATTAACCCTACTTGCAAACTGAGTTTGAACAGATGACTGTTGGTTTATAGATGCTACAAAGATTGTGGGTCTCTCTTAGGTTATTTTGTGAAAAAAGAAGTACCTGGGTGATTGGTGGGGGTTTTAAGACAGATGCTTTTCGAATGATGTATAGAGGTACGGGATTTGGGTTTTGGATTAGTGTGCTCGCTAATATTTTTCTTGCAATCTTATGCCTACGTATTCCCATTTACCGAAACAAGGATATCAGAGTGATCGTAGTTCCCCCTATTATATGGGAGGAAATGGTGTTTTGGTGTCCTGTTCGAAATCCCAGACGTGAAGCTAAAGGTGGTTTGTATCTTGTTTAAATCCCAAGATATGAAGCTAAAGAGTCTATTTGTATCTTGTTCAAAGCCCAAGATGTGAAGCTAAAAGGGTGTTTGACTTTAGAGAGAATTTGTCATCTCTAAAGAGGGGTATGTTTGTCACAACTGTTTTATAAAGGAGAATTACGTTAACCGGGATATGTGAATTCGGCAATGCCATAATTTCCTTTATAGGGGCTTTTCAACCTAAAGGAGAAGACTTTAACTCAGTGTAGAGCAATGCTATCTTTCCTTAGGAATTTCTCATGCTAAAAGAGGGACAGTGGCGTGGATGTAAATAAACCAGAAGCTTGGCGATTACAGCAACTAGATGGGGGAAAAGGAGTTGTTGATGTTTATATACTGTGAACGAGGGACAACCTTGATGCTAAAAGGTTGATTGACTTAAATAGGATTTCCTTATACAAAGCCTAAGAGGAGGCTAGTGGCCCAACAAGAGGGTGATTTTATGTGTCTCGTACGAAGCCCGAGATAGAGGCTAAAAGGGTTGACTCAATAGGAGAATCTTTTATATGTGTCTTGTACGAAGCCCAAGACAGAGGCTAAAGGTTGGACTCAACAAGAGAGTCTTTTATACTCAACAAGAGAGTGTTTTGTATCTCGCACAAAGCCCGAGATGGAGGCTGAAAGGTTGGACTCAACAAGAGAGTCTTTTATACTCAACAAGAGAGTGTTTTGTATCTCGTACAAAGCCCGAGATGGAGGCTGAAAGGTTAGCTCAGCTGGGGAGAATCATTGTACAAAGCCCAAGAGGAGGCTATGGTAACTATTTTAGTTGAGTGACAGGTCCAGTATGTTGGTTAAAAGAGAAAATCAGTTCTTATGGTTATTTCTGTGCTTTTGTGGTTGGCATTTATTTTGCTAAAACTATTATAGTAGCAAGATGTTGAATCTTAATGTTCTAAGTGGCTGCTTTCAACATGTCGAATGAAGATGTTCCATGGCAGCTCATAGGACATCGCGCTGTGAAGTCAGTTTTAATGCAGATTCTGTTACTATGATTTGTTACTGAATGTTCTGTGAATATTTGGTTATCCTATGTGGCATCCAAAGCATTTTTGGATTATGGTTATTTGTTGGTTTTCGAATTTGCTACTGTTTCTAATTATGGAGACATAATAGGAAACTTTGGATTGAAGACCTATTTTGTTGGAGTTAATTTTGCAGAATTGTGACCAGTTTATTTGCTGCGTTTTTGAAGCCCAATTCAGTCCAGATTAATTGCTATAAATAGACTGATGTAAACCTAGTTTTAGGTGTCGAACTTACATGTATTTTTAGGGTCGTGTGCTTGTATTTTGTGAGCCTAACTGGTATCTTATGATAACAGTATAAGGACTGTAGTGTAAGTTGTGTAAGGTTGCTCATAAGCTTTTAAGCATTGAGTAGCTGTGTGTTAATTCTCATAAGATGTGAAGTATTGAGAATTTGTGTTTCGACCATTGTTACTTGTCTTGTAAGGAACCAGTCACGGATTGTGATTGAAGAGGGATTTGAGGAGGGCCTCATACCTAGGGGAGTCTTAGGTAGAAGTCATAGGAAGGGTAATGATTAAGTGAGCTGATTGAACTAGGTGTGGTTATCAGTGAATTGATACTATCAAATATTGATTTCATCCCTGGCTTGGTAGCCCCCAGATGTTGGATAGTTCGATCCGAACTGGGTTAACAATTTCTGGTGTTCTTTACATTTTCTGCACACTATTGTATTGAACTTGTTCATTGTTGTCGTATATCAGTGTCTCGACATCTCGATAGGACATCTGATATATAGGCCAGAATTTCAATTGGCATCAAGAGCTTGCACCCTTATTTAGTTCTGGGTGAGATTCAGGGAAGGTACTTTCTGGTACAATGGACAAGGATGGAGGATTTCTGAACAAACCACCTCTGCTTGATGGTTCCAACTATGACTATTGGAAACCAAGGATGATAACTTTCATCAAATCCATGGATGATCAAGCATGGAAAGCTGTTATCAAAGGATGGGAGCCCCCTAAGGTTAAAGATGAAAAAGGTACCCCTACTGATGTGGTGAAGGAAGAGGAAGACTGGGATGATGCAGATTACAAAGGGTCCGTAGGGAATTCCAAAGCCATGAATGCATTGTTCAATGGTGTTAACAAGAATATCTTCAGGTTGATTGAACACTGCACCATTGCCAAAGAGGCATGGGAGGTCTTGAAGGTTGCTCATGAAGGGACTTCAAAGGTGAAGATGTCAAAGCTTCAGCTTCTCACTAGCAAGTTTGAGATTTTGAAGATGAAAGAGGATGAGAGCATTCATGATTTTCATATGAACATTATTGAGATAGCTAATGCCTCTAGTGCCCTAGGTGAAAAGATGTCTGACAGCAAACTGGTCAGAAAGATCCTCAGATCTCTACCTAAGAGATTTGACATGAAAGTGACTGATATAGAGGAGGCTCAGGATATAGACAAGATGAAAGAAGATGAACTGGTGGGATCTCTTCAAACATTCGAATTAGGGATCAGTGAAAAGTCTGAAAAGAAGAAGAGCATAGCTTTTGTATCAAATACTGGTGACTCAGAAGATGAAGGTGACCTGGTCAGAGATGAAGGGGTGTCTAAAGATCTGGTATTACTTGGTAAACAATTTAACAAAGTGTTGAAAAGGATTGACTGGAAGTCGAGAGCAAATGCTCAAAACAAGTCACTCGACATCAGTAAGAACCAGGATGGAGGCAGAAGATCCAGAACTGAAGAAGACTTCAATCAAGGGAAGAGAGTTCAGTGCTTTGAATGTGAGGGATATGGGCACATAAAGACTGAGTGTCCCACGTATCTCAAAAGGCAGAAGACGGGCTTATCCGCGTCTTGGTCAGAAGGAGAGTCTGAGAGTGATGTTAAAGAAGAATCAGCAAAATTGGTGACAGCTTTGACTGGAATCTGTAAGGCTGATGGAGAAACTTCTTGTGAATCTGACTCTGACAAAGAATCCTATGTTGGAGAACTCACTAAGGAAGAAGTATTCACAGGGTTTTCAGAATTGTGTATCAAGAATGAAGAAAGGTGCCATATTATATTGGAACAGAAGATCTTGATAGCTCAACTAGAAGCTGAGAAGGTAGAACATCTATCAACCATTGCTGATCTGAAGGAGGAGGTTGAATGGAAAAAGTCAAAACTTGACAATATGACCAAATCTATAAGAATGCTGAACAATGGTACCACGCAGCTGGATGAGATCCTTTAGAATGGGAAAGAAGATGGAAATGTGCAAGGCCTTGGTTTTAACAATCAAGCAGAGACTTCCAAGAAGATTGTATTGAAGTTTGTTCCTCAGAAAATAAAGCAAGAAGTGGGGATGTCAAATCACATGTTTCAACATCAGATGAAGCATCAGAAAAGAGTTTGTTGATCAAAGTATAAACCATGGAGATGCCATTACTGTGGCAAGATTGGTCACTTAAAGTCCTTTTGCTACAAGCTGCACGGCTATCCCAAAACTGCTCAGGAACAAAATAAAGAAAAGAGTTGGGGTAAAGTGAAGAGAAGATGGATTCCTAGACAAATGATGGCTGGTCTCATAGCACATACTTATCTTAGAGCATCTGCAAGAGAAGATTGGTACTTTGACAGTGGTTGTTCAAGACACATGACTGGTGTTAAGAAATTCTTGTCAGATATTAAGCCTCACTCCACCAATTATGTCACTTTTGGGGATGGATCAAAGGGTGAGATAAAAGGTGTTGGAAAGCTGGACTACACAGGACAACCAAATCTGGATTGTGTTTTCTTTGTCAAAGGACTGGCCGTAAACTTAATCAGTATAAGCCAATTGTGTAATGTAGGGCTCAAGGTAAATTTCACCAAATCTGAATGTCTGGTAACCAATGAGAAAGATGAAGTTGTTATGAAGGGTACCAGGTCTAAGGATAACTACTATCTTTGGAATCCTCAAGAACTTGAAAATCTGTCTACTTGTTTGATGTCAAAGGAAGATGAAACCAAACTGTGGCATCAGAAATTGGGTCACTTACACCTGAAAGGGATGAAGAAGGTTATTTCAAGTGAAGCTGTTAGAGGTATTCCCAAGCTGAAGATTGATGAGGATAAAATATGTGGTGAATGCCAAGTTGGGAAGCAAACAAGGGTGTTACACAAGAAGCTTCAACATCTTACCACAACTTCTAGAGTTCTAGAACTTCTTCACATGGACTTAATGGGACCTATGCAGGTTGAAAGTCTTGGTGGGAAGAAGTATGCCTATGTTGTCGTAGATGACTACTCCAGATTCACTTGGATAAGTTTTATCAGAGAAAAGTCTGAAGTGTGTGCAGCCTTTGAAGAATTGTGTCAAAGAATTCAACGGGAAAAGGATTGTGGTGTTGTTCGAATCAGAAGTGACCATGGGAAAGAATTCAAAAATAGTAGGTTTGAAGAGTTCTGCTTATCTGACGGAATCACTCATGAATTCTCATCACCAATCACTCCTCAGCAGAATGGTGTGGTGGAACACAAGAACAGGACCATACAAGAATGTGCAAGAGTCATGATTCATGCCAAAAAGCTTCCTTATCATTTTTGGGCTGAAGCCATGAATACTGCTTGCTATATACACAATAGGGTGACTATCAGATCAGGTACTTCTATCACTCTTTATGAGCTATGGAAAGGTAGAAATCCAAATGTGAAGTATTTCCATGTGTTTGGTAGTAAGTGCTATATCTTAGCGGATCGTGAGCAAAGGCGAAAGATGGATCCTAAGAGTGAGGAAGGAATATTTTTGGGTTACTCTACAAATAGTAAAGCATATAGGGTATTTAATTTCAGAACTCAGGTGATGATGGAATCCATAAATGTGGTGGTTGATGACTCTGGCAAAGATGAAGATGTCCCAGATGATGTTGGAGCATGTTTGCCCATGAACAATGAAAACTCTCAAGACATTGAGTCTGTAGAAGATAGTGCTCAAGAAACCAACACCAGACCTGAGAATGAAGAGGTAGAGGATGCTAACAGGGGACCCTCTATAAGGATTCAGCCCTAAGGAATTAATTATTGGAGATCTGAATGAAGGTGTAAGAACCAGAACAAGGGAGACTGTGTCAAATGCTTGCTTTGTGTCAAAGATCGAACCAAAGAATGTCAAAGAAGCATTCACAGATGAGTTCTGGATAAGTGCTATGCAAGATGAACTGTGTCAGTTCAAGAGGAATGAAGTTTGGGAACTGGTACCACGACCAGCAGGAACAAATGTAATTGGAACAAAATGGGTTTATAAGAATAAGTCTGATGAGCAAGGAGTTGTTACCAGGAACAAAGCCAGATTAGTAGCTCAAGGATACACACAGATTGAAGGAGTAGACTTCGATGAAACATTTGCGCCTGTGGCTCGATTGGAATCCATCATATTATTGCTAGGAGTGGCATGTTTGTTGAAATTCAGATTGTTTCAAATAGATGTCAAGAGTGCTTTTCTAAATGGCTATCTTAATGAGGAAGTCTATGTTGAGCAGCCTAAAGGGTTTGTGGATCCAAACTTTCCTGATCATGTTTACAAACTAAAGAAGGCTCTATATGGGCTGAAACAAGCTCCACGAGTGTAATACCCCAAAATTTGCTCTCCCCTTTTGGCATCATAGCATGGCATTATCATTTATCATATCATATCCATCTCATTAGCATTGCATTGCATTTAACATAGAAAAATGAAGCATGGCATCCTTCTTACCATCAGGGCATGTGATCAGGTGGGAGATGGACAATCAAGAGATCATTCAAAGCACAAAAAGGTCAGTCAAGTTGCCTCAAGGCAAGCCAAGAAGCCTTTCATGTCTCATACTATCTCAATTGATCATCCACAACCTCAAGGATAAGAGATACAATGGGAGATTGAAGCATTACATCTTTCACTATGCAAGAGGTTCAAAAAATGAAGGAAAACCCTCAAAAGAGATAGCTCATTGATCCAAAATCATCCTCAAATGGCATATATCATCATCCTTTAAGAGGATACACAACATACTCTGAGGAATTTGAAATTGAAGACTGCACTTTTCCCTCCTAACCAGAGGAGGTCAAGATTAGGGTTTCCAATTAAATCAGGGTATCTCTGATTTTTTGGTCAAAACTTGATGTCATGGTATTCCATATGTCCTTAAGTGTATGGGTGTGGAAAATTACATCTCAATTGGTTTTAGAAGTGGTTCAATTGGAAGAAAGATAAAAAATCAGGAAATTTGGGGCAAAGTCAAATAATCAGAGGAAAAAGTCAACTCTTGACTTTTTGAGGCTAAATTCATGAAATTCATGTTATATGTGTCCAATGTGCAAAATTTGATCAAGAAACTCCAAAGGAATCATGAAAAAATCAAGATGTGGAAAGTTGCCATTTTTGGGTGAAGTAGGGTTACTAAAAATAGTAAGTTTTGGCCATTTTGCATCAGAGTTTGAACCAAGGCCATTTAAAATTGAAGCATCAAATGAAAATTCCACCAGGCCACAACAAAAGGTCTTGCTTTAAGCTTCAAATCCATGTGTAGAACATCTCAATTGGATAAATATTGAGGGAGATATGATGGATCAAAGTTGGAAGAAAGTAGGCCAAAACTAGGTCATGACCAAGAATTTTCAGGTCACGCGCACATCATTTCCTCAAACAGTTGGGGTGCCAAAAGTCAAGCCTAATTTCTCCAAGAAGAAAGCTCCAAATGAGAAAATTTTCAACATCAAAGTTGTTCTTTGTAGTGTCATCTTCAATATTGATGTTGGGAAAATTTTGAATTGATCAAGCTATGAGTGAGTTATAGTGGTCTCAATTTAGTGTGTTCAGACTGAAATTCCATGCACCAAGCTGCCTTGTCAACCGACCAACTGTCTTGCCTACAAACCAGTCCCAAACCTTGATGTTCCATGTTGCTTTTCACCAATTTCCAAGCCTCAATTCAATTCAATTTTCACCCCAAACTTGTTCCATGATATCTCCTCTTCCATTTGGCATCAATACCTCTTTGTTTCATTCACAAACTAGAGAGAAATTCTTGGTCAAACCATTAAACCTTGGGCTGCTAAAAATTAGAAAAAAGAATGTTGTTGTTATTGTCATGTTTTAATCCACACGCATACAGTCTGTATTCCTTTCCACTTTTAACCAAACACCTTCCTTACACTAGCCTCATCATGTTGCATCATACATGAGAAGGGAACGAATGAAACTTGCTGAACAAGTTTATACTACATACCCGTGATATTGCAATGTTACTTTTATCACCACCATAGTTTGTCATGTGCTGCCACCACCATATCATTGCTCTCCCTAACTAACTTGACTCAGTTAGTTAGGGATGACTCACTCAAACCATTGTGACTCAGTTAACCTCACTCAGTTTAACCTTGGTTAACTCACACTATAAAACCATATCTCACCTCACAACTTCATTGGCTACCACATTCTCTCAAAACACTTCAAACTCTCTCTCACATTCTCTCTACTTTCTCTCTGATTTCACACGATTTTCACCATCTTCCATTCACATTTCATCTTCATCCTCATCAAGGTTTCACTTCTGATCAAGAACAAGAGAGAAGAAGTTCAGTTCATCAATGGCAGCTTAGTTCAGTTGAGTTTTCGTTGTGGTTTTCTTCAAGATCTCAAGTTCAGTGGCATTTATTTTGCTCCACTCAAGCTCAAGAGCATAGGAGGATCATCTCTGGTCTTCTGTTACTTTGAAGAACTTCAAATTCAGGTTTCTTCTCCAACCTTCATTTTTTGAAATTTCACTTGTTTTCTATTGGTTTGAGCTTCTTAGAAGCTATGTTGAATCCGGCTAGTTGATAGGCCTCTTAGAGGCATAGTTTCAAAGCCTAGGGCATGATTTGATCTCCTCTGTTCTTGCTATGTGTGTGTGTTTTGTGATTTTTATGAGCATATTCATGATGTGCATAAGCTTAGCTTTCGATTGGTACACATTTTGTGCATTTTGGTGACGTTTGAAGATTGCAGATGGTGGTGAGTGGCCGGAGAAGGTGACCGGAGGTCCCTCTCCGGCCAGTGGTCTTTATGTTAGGGTTTCTTGCATTTTGAATGTCAGCCGTGCGATTTTGTTGATCCAAGGGTGGAAAGCTTGCCAGCACATTAAAACGCATGTGCATGTCATGTGCATCATTTCTGAATTCATTTAATCACTGTGTGGTGTAGTGTATGGTATGGAGTGTGCTCACTCAGGTGCGTGCGTTGATTTGGACTACTTTGACTTGCTTGTTGACTTGACCTGATCCAAGGGTGATAATTGATTGACTTTTTTGTTGACTGAGTGAGCATGATAGTTAGTGTGTATTGCGCAGACTTGGACCCAAGATTGTTTGCTATTCACACCCTTGCGTTCCAAAGCCCAAAGAATTTGAATTGAACAATTGCTATGCTTACACCTCCCTCTCTTATTTCATTTCTTTTTATTTTCTTAATTTTGTGCACGTTTCCTTTTTAATTTTTAAAATTACAAAATGTTATTAGAAAATTCTGGGAAAATTTATGAATGTTATTAAGACATTTAGGAAATTTTTGATATTTTCATTTCATGATTTTATGACACTTTTGCCCCTGTTGCACAATTTTCTTTGAATTTCCATTTAGGTGCATTCTAAGCATGATACATGAATTTGTTTAATTTTGTTCTTGCTCATTACAAACTGTTTTGACATGATTCTTTTTGCATTGATTCACTAATACATTGAAGCATGTTAGATGATTTTTGTTTGATTTTTTAGGTCACTTTATGACATGTTTTGATGCCTATATTTGCACCACTTTGCATGATGTTTCAATTTGACCTAATTGCTTTGTTTGAAGTCATTTTGCTCTGAATTTTTACATGCTATCTTGATGTATGATGCATTTATGACTTAGGCATTCCAATAATATGCTGGAATAATTTTCATGAATCCATTTGGTTTTTGTTTGATGCATTACATTTGAAGTATAATACATGTCATGTCATTTTAACTTTAGTGCATGTTTGCATGAATTCTTTTGTGCATATTTGTATGAGCATTTGCATATTTGTATGAGTCATTCAAGTGATATTATAGGTCATTGTTGCACATTATAGGTCATCTTTACATGTTCATTTCAATTTGAACTTTGTGCATCATTAACATGTATTGTTTGCACTTTCTTTTTGAACTTTCATTTCAATTCTTCTTATATTACTTCTTGAATGTCTTGATGTTGATTCATAAATACTTTTGAGATGTTTATAAACCATTTTCCATTTAGTTTCAATTCTGGTTGTTAATTTACATGTTCCATTTATGCATGTCCTTTTCATTTCTTTCCATCTTTCATCTATCCCTTCTTCTTGTAACATGTTTAAATGCTATGGATGATGATTGTTGCTTGTTCATTTGAGCTTGTATGATGATATTCACTTGTTGTCCATATGATGCCCATTCTGGTTGTGATCTTAAGATTTGATTCTTCATCTTTTTCTTTTGGACTTTAATGTGTATTAAGTACTTTTTGCTTCTTATACATGTTTCCATGTTTACTAACCATGTAGGTCAATTGAGTATGGATAAGGAATCCACATTCAACTTCTATCCTTTCTCTTTTACAATTCCATTTTATGTTTTGTTAAGCATTTATGTGCTTTCTGTTAATAACTCATTACTTTCCCTTTTTGAATTACAATTCATCTTCTACTTTAGAAGTGAATTGTTTAATTCATTCTTTCTTTAGACTTTAGGTTGAAACCTCACGAACCATTAGGATCACTCCCTTTAATCTTCAATTAGGATTGAGTCTTAGTCCATATAGATTTTTACCTTTATCCTCTCTTGAGTCTCTTTTCTCATCTCAAAGAAAATTCAAAATATCTAATAAAGGTAGGCATTTATTGCATTTAGGCCTTTCATATAAAGAAAAGGTTATAAGGGGTCTTCTCTTATAATCTTAGAATGTATAGCATATAGCCCATCTTGGGTCAATGTGTTAAACATTTGATCTTGTATGAGGGACTTAAATGCAATACTTGTTGAAGATACAAATAAAAACACTTCTTCATTTCTTAATTAACAAAAACACTTAATAAACACAAGTATGCTAGTGTGTTTGAACCTTGACAATTGGAACTAAGTGTGGGGGTCTTCTTCACTCTTAGTGTGCTTTCTTACCCATTCCATCTTGGAATGTGAGAAGGTACACATTCCAATGACTAAGATTCAGATACACTGTCATATGCAAACAAATCCAAAACACTTCCTCTTAAAAGACAAAAACAAACAATAACGTCTTTCCTTCGGGAATTCTTTTCGCATCTCATTCATTCTCAACGCACGAACGCGCTTCTACTCGTTCTCTTGCAAGATGGTAACGCACTCGGACCAGCGAGCCTGCAACACCTGAGCTAGAACGTAAGCCGTTCCCTAAAAAACACAAACAATTCATCCCTAGTGAGGGGAACTACGTCGCTCTGATTCTCATGCTCCCGATGAGATACGTAGGCAGTGGGGTAGGGCCCGTGCGAGCACTTCTTTTATTTTCCCTACATTTGTTTCTCGTTCCTTTTCCAGTTCTCTTTTCGTTCCTTTTCCAGTATTCTTTTCTATTACCCTTTGATCGAGACAAGCAAGCGTGGATCCCATCGGGTACGATGGACGCGAGGGGGTGCTAATACCTTCCTCTCGTGTAACCGACTCCCTTACCCATTCTCTTGGTCGCAAGACCATGCTCTATCCTTTCCTTCAGGTTTATGCGGTGTTTCCTTTCCTTCTCTTGGGATAAATACACATTGCTGGCGACTCTGTTTTGGTGCCACTTTCGCGTTTGTACTAGGATGAAAATCCCGGGAGCGACAGCTGGCGACTCTGCTGGGGATCTGGTTGACCTATTGCTGGTCCATCCTAAGCGAGTCAATCCTAGCGCTTGTTTGTTTTTTCATTGGGTGTTTACTGTTGTGCTATATGTTGCTGTTTATTTATTTTACTGCATTTACTGCATTTTAGCATTATATATCATATATTATATTGTGTTGCACTGTTTTGTCTGTTTGGCGGGATGGGATTTCTGAGAGATAAGCCCATTACACAGGCTTGAGTATACACTTAGAATTAGAGTGGAGAGTAGTGGGACCTACGTGCCGTTTGGAGTGCGTTGGGTGTTCACGAAATTCACAGCTAGACGAGGCTATCTTGGGACACGTCGTGGCATGCGCATCTTGCGTATTCCAGGATGTAGATCTAGAGAGCTGTCGACTCTAGTGACCGATCATGAGGACCTTAGTGGAAACATCCCTCTTTAGCGGTGACAATGGCAGACCACATTCTGTGGCAAACCCATTCGCACCCGAGGGCCCACTTTGGAACTTGCATAGGATGACTTTTATTTTCTAAGGGGAGTCAGTGGACGACCTCTTTGATTGGCATAGCATTGTATCCTACGGGCTGAATGTGCTATTGCTTCTCAAACCTCCGAAGCTGACAAGCCTTATTTTCTAAGAACCACATGTGAGTATGGGCGGGATGTTTACAGGTTTGCAGGAAACCCAGCCTCCTACCTACCTTACTTGTGATTCTATGATGATTTCAGACATTGTATCCTATGACAGTGATTTAAGTGTTCATCTCAGATATTGCCAGATTCAGTACAGAGACACAGTGCACACAGTTCAATACAGACACAGACACTCTATTACCTGATCACATGCCCTTTTGCATTGCATGATCATATCATAACAGTTATGTTTGTCATTTTCAGGTGCATAATACATTTCTGATTCCAATCCATGGGTTCAACAGAGATCGTTGCCGAGAGAAAGAACAATGTGTCTTACAAGTTTCCAGATCCTGTCTTGGATTCATTGCTCAAAGTTATAGATATGGCTGGTCCGGGTATTCTTGATAGGTTTTAGAAGAGCTACGGGAATTTGGTTGGGATGGTCCGTACAATCACCAAGTATGAACATGATGCTTTGCACACTCTGCTGCAGTTCTACGAGCCTTCGTTGAGGTGCTTTCTTTTTTCAGATTACATTTTGATGCCAACACTGGAAGAATTCTCATTTATTTTGGGAATTCCGATCACGTCGGCAATACCATTCTTCTCTGGTAGTTCTCCCAGCGTAAAAGAAATTGCTGCTGCTTTACAAATGGATCAGGCAGTGGTAAAGAGTGGTGTGAGCAGTAAAAATGGAGTTAGCGGATTTCATTTAGAATTTCTGTCTGGACAAGCCCAAGAGGCTGCTAGTGCTAAAAATTAGACGGTTTACAATTCCATTCTGGCTCTCTGCATATACGGCCTAGTTCTCTTTCCCAATCAGCAAGACTTTGTGGATATGCCAGCGACAAGAGTTTTCGTTCTTAAAAATCCAGTCCCTACTTTGTTAGGAGATTTTTATCATTCCGTGCACTATAAGAATGAGAAAAGGAGGGGAGGATCTGTTAGTTGTTGTACTCCACTGCTGAGTCATTGGTTTTTCAAACATTTGCCTCAGACAGGTGCCTTTGTGGAAACCAAAGATGTGGCGAAATGGTCTAAACGATTGATGGGTTTAACGGCTGATAACATTGTATGGTTTGACCACCGGTTGCTGAGAATAGAGCTTGTCGCAAGATGCGGAAATTTTCCAAATGTACCTTTGATTGGCAGAAAAGGAGGGATCAATTATAATCCAGTTTTGGCCATCCGACAGTTTGGGTATGCTTCCAAGAATCCTCCTACAGAGCAAGATGTGGAAGAATCTTTATTCTTTACAGGAACTAAAGATGCGAAGGTGGTAGAAGTAGTGAATGCTTGGAAAGATAAGCACAAAATTGGAAAAGCAGTTTTCGGGAAAGGAGATTGTAGGTCTTATCCTGAATATGACAGGTGGATTGAGACGAAAGTAAGGGAATTGCTTTTACCCTTTTCAAGGGGACCTCTTTTATGTTCAGTACAGCCAGAACAACCCACCATGGTTGCTATTGAAGAATGTGAGAAGTGGAAGAAAATGGTCAGAGAGCTGCAGATAGAGAATTCTGGAATGAGCAGATGTCTTTAGAAAGCTCTAGCTGACAACAAAGAGTTGGAAAAGAGAGCATTGAAAGCGGAAAAAACCTTGGCTGACAAAGAGGAAGATTTTGATGACAGAGCTCGTTACTTTCGGAAACTTACTTTAGGAACAGATGACACTAGTCAGGCTCACAAGATTACAAAACAGGCTTTAGCCCGAAGCAAGGATTCATTAGCTCAACTTCGTCAAGCTTGGGATGAAGTCAGAATTGAAAATGCCGAGTTAAAGGATCAGTCGAAGATTAAAGACGAGGAGCTTAAAAAGGCACATGAGCAGAGGAGAAAGTATCGGGAAAGTCTTGGTAAAAGTCAAGAACAGTTAGAAGAAGCTAGAAGCCAGCTGAAGAATACCAAGAAAGAGCTTGAAGAAGCCATGATAGAAAGAGAGATACTCAAGACGCAGGCTGGCATAAAGAGACACAAAGGAGTGTGTGATGACGAAGCTCTGATGCTGCATATGGGTTCTTTAACTGAAGCTCTTGAGAAAAGGGATGTCTTGATCAAAGAGATGATTGAAAAGCCGAATCACCAGCGTACCCGTATACTTTTTGAGGAGATCAAATACTCAAGTGATAAGCTGAAGGATGTGGAATTGTCAGACTGATGTTCTTTTCCTTATATTTTGTTGTTAATGGTTACCATCAGGCTTGTTGATGGATCCATTTTTTTCCTTGTATTGCATTGGCGGATGAGCCTTTCTTAAATACTTGAATACTTTGTCGAATGAGTATGAGCAGTTTATTCAGAGTTACGCTTTATCAGATATCTGTACACAAGCACATGACCACGACACGTCTCTTTATATCACGATTTCTGGTCTTCAGATTTCTGTGGTTTGGATTGGAATCAGGGTGTAAAGCACTTTGGAAATCATAAACATAACATTGCATGGCATTGCATATCATTCTGCATTTATGTTGCTTGCTTTTCAGGTACTCGTTGCAGGGTCTCTAACCTTTATTTGGTTTCAGGCAGTATAGCTAAGAATCATATTCACCGATATTCGACGCGAAGAAATCAAGTAAGAATCATGGATCAAATGCAGAAGGATTTGGCTGGGGTGAGGGCCCAATTGGGGCATTTTATGGGGGACATTCAGGCGCTGTCCCGAGGTCAGGAACTACTGAGGGAGGAAGTCAACCAGATGAAGATTCAAATGGGCCTGGTCATGGAAATCTTGAATAAGGTGTTAAAAAAGGAAAATGATCATGTGCCCGCTTCCACAACAGAGGTCTCTACTCCTCCCATCTCTTTGGGATATGCTTTAGATCATGGATTGCTTCGTGAATCTCCTCTGAAAGCTAAAGGTTCAGAGCTCTCGCGTCAGCAGTCACTTCCTGATTTCCAAGAGGATCCTAAGTCAGAGGGGCCTAAGAGGAAGTTCGATCCCATTCCGATTTCGTACGCGCAATTGCTTTCTTACTTGCTCGAGCTCAAGCTGGTTGAGTGTGTTAGTTTGGGACCGTTGCCCACGAAGATTCCTCTGGGACCTAATGCTAAGGCTAGATGTGAGTTCCATTCTGGGGCACCTGGTCACAATGTTGAGAACTGTACCAGGTTCAAGCATAAAGTCCAGGAGCTAATTGATTCAGGGGCAATCAAGTTTGCATCAGTTGGTGCTGGTAAACCAAGTGATGTCACTCCCATTGTTGCAAGGGAACTGAGGACTCTCTCCTTTTCCAAAGGGTCTACCTCGCGTCAGGGATCTCTTCCACAACCCTGTGTTGCAGAAGACCTATGTCAGCAACCCTTATTTGTGCCTCAGCCGAATGCAGAAAGGAAAGTGCAGGGCCAGGTTGGGCGCCCGAACCAGCAGCAGCAAGATTATCAGCAGCGAAGGCTACTCAGACCAAGGAAGCCCAAGAGGACATTTGATCCTATTCCTATTCCGTACAGTAAGTTGTTGGCTCGTTTGCTCAAAAGTTCGTAAATCCAGCTGAGAAGGGCCATGCCCGTGCCATACCCCATTCCTCCGGACTATGACATGAGTGTTAGCTGTGAGTTCCATTCAGGAACATTTGGGAACACACTTGATAACTGTAATGTGTTCCAGCACAAGGTGCAGGATTTGATTGACTCAAAGGTTATCACCCCAGACGGTACCCCACAAGGTGAAGCTTCTGTACCATGGTGAGTGCTCAAAGTTACAAGAACATCACTAGAAGTGGTCAGTCTAGACGGAGCCAAGCCTCCTCAACAACGACAATCTTTATTTTCCTTGCTGCATTTTCATATGTAGTCTTTATTTGTTCGTTCAGACATCGTTCGCATGTTAAAATTTGTTTGTATTTGGTATGAGGATTTTAGTGCAATGAATATGTTTTCTTGAAGAATTTCATTTGTGTTTACTCATTTAATGCTAATGTGTACTGCAATACCATTTTTCTTGCTCAAACTCTATGAGGGAGAATGATGATCTGAAAACGCAAAAATCTCTAACGGTGTGCTTTGGAATAAGAACCCTGTTGAGGATGTACAGGCATTGTTTCTACTCCTCAAACACTGGAGATATAAGGGAGATAGACCCTCGTTAACCCCTTTGAGCCTTGAAGTAGGAGTTTCTTTCGTATGAAAAAACCCTCACATTTAACCCAGGGGCAGGGTAGGCGTCTGTTAGTTTGACCAAGCGTTCAAACCTCAAAAGGAGTGTACATCTGAGGATCCATTACCTTTTAATTCACCGCTGAGAGGTCAAGAGATGTGAAACCACAATGGTTATCCATCAACAATCAAAGAGTGAGGCAGTCACAACCCTTTCAACAAAGTCAAGACAAGCCAGTGTCACACGACGTGTTCAAGAAAAAGAAAAAGAAGAAAAAATGAAAAAGCCCGCTAAGTTGAAACTTGAAAACAAGCAACTTAGGCAAAAGTTAGGGCATCCCGCTGGACTCCGAAATCCAATATTCAAAAGAATCAGTCCAGGCAAAAATTAGGGATCAAAAAGCAAAAGAATGTGAAACCAAAAGGATTACAAAAGAAAATCCTCGAGCAAGAACAAAGTCGTGTGACTGCGCACAAAAGACAAAAGGGGTGACTGTTACTCCATAGCCTCATTAGGTGTTAAACCATCAGATGCATGGGTTCCTTAAAGATCACGAAATCTTTTGAGAGGCGAACGCTTGTGCAAATTAGCTGAACGTAGGACTGGAGAACATCACGAAGAGTGGGTGGGCACCAATAAACTTTGAGCCATAAATCCTTTTTTTCTCAAAACCGTGAACCAGGCCCCGTTACAACCCTCAAAAGTCCTAATTGAAATAGGGTTATTTCAAAGGCATACTACCAAGAGATAGCGTTCCTGACTCCTATCAGTTGTGCTAAAAGATCTTTGTTGGTGTTGCATATGCATTGCATTATTTCTTTCAAAAATTAATGTCGTATCCTAACCCGTGATTCGCTCACAAAAGGGTTTGCTACATCTTTTTAGTAAAACTTCGAGATTAACATGTTGTGTTGCATTAGAATTTTCATTCTCAGAATAAAACATTTTCTGCTTGCATACATTTGTTTGACATCAAAAGAAGTTTACATATGGAAATTCAGTCCAGAAGCTTAATCTTGCCGAGTTGAGGATCCTGAAACTCCCGAAGGGCAGCCATATCCAATGGTACTTCCTCAGGAAACTTTGTTGGGCAGGGGCTTTCCCAACAAGTTGTGCTAAGACGTAGTCGATCTGGGGCAATCACGTCGAACCATCTCTTTAAGGTGTAGCTCATCTGAGCCAATCACGTCAAGAAATCTCTTCAAAGTTCAGCCAAACTGGGGCAATTACTGCGAGATTCAAATCCCTACAAATGCAAGCATTTTTGGTTGTCCTTCGAAGATCAGTAGTCAGGGGCAAAACCACTTCAAGGTTCATACTGGGGCAAGCTATACCAAGAGCACGAGAAGTTAGTCCATCCAAATGACTAATCAGCCTATCCAGAGTTCAGAATACTGGGACAGAATATCCCACGGTGGTATGAGATTGTTCATGAATCTTTTCAAGGTGAATTCCTCTGTAGTCCATACGGTCTGGGGAAGTTATGTCGAGATCCAACGAATCTCTACAAGAGTTTGAAGACACTGAAGCATTGAGCTTGCCAAGTCTTCTGTAAAATCCTCAGGCGATGACTTCTTCTAAGTAATCCATGCGGTCTGGGGCAGTTACGGCGAGATCCAACGAATCTCTACGAGAGTTTGAAGACATTGAAGCGTTTTGGATGTCAAGTCTTCTGTAAAATCCTCTTGGGACAATTTCTTCCGGTGGACCATGTTGGTTTGGGACAAGTGAAGAAAAACAGTTGGTCACGCATATGCAGTCAATCAGCCAAAATGAGTGAAACTAAGGGGCATTCCAACCCAAGGCATTTTTGGTCCCCGTCTTCAGCAGGCTTCATTAATAATGTTCTCCAGCAAGAGATTGCATGCAAACCTTTCTCCCCAACAAGTGGTGGTTCAGAGTTAGATTTTCTCAGTTGTAGAAGTCATATCTCGCACGGGGTATACGTGCATATCCTTTGCTTGCAGGTAGCAGCCTCATACTAGGCTCAAAGGCAAAATTGAAGCCTTTGCGAGATCACGGGATCATGTCTTCTAGACGAGTAATCACTTACTTCCATGCAGAAGACTGGGGCAATCATGTTCGAGAAAGGTGGTCACCCTTTTGTCACAACGTTCACTGATTAAGTCCATCATTCGGTCGACGGTCGGTCACGACGATTTGATATCAATGAATTGAGCTCAACTGGGTATCGTGGTATCTTATTAAGTCGATTCTTTTATTCAGTCCTTCCAACAGCTACAAGCTTTTCTGTGTTGATAACGGTCACAAGTTCCCCGAAAGAGTGGTCTCGTCGATACTGAAACTGATGGTCATTATCCCCAGCGAAGTCGCAGGAGTTTGAAGAGGCTAAATCTTCTGTAAAATCCTCTTATGACATCTTCTTCGGGGACAAATTGTTGGTTTGTCCAAGCATGGGGCATGTTAGTTTCCCCAGTATGAAGTGTTGATCATCCCTAGTAGAGTTTGAGGACAGTTGGTCTTCTGTAAAATCCTCTCAAAAGGCATTCCCCAGCACGAGACGTTTTAAAGTAGTTTCCTCCAGTAGAGTTGGTTATAAACTCGTCATCCCTAACGGAATTGTCTAAAGGGAAGCTCGCCTAACATGGTGCATTGTGGTACTTATCCTAAGCTCGATAGTCATATTCTTCAGCAGACTACTGTGGATTTGCTTTGGGTTTCCCCAACAGATCTCTAAGGACTCTTTCCTAGCAAGTTGCAGTGGAATGTTCTAACCAGGATTTGAATATCCCTGGCAGAGTAGCCATGATCCCCAGCAATATTGTGTCTCTGGTAATGATCCCCCACAGAGGTCAGCATCGAATCTTGTCAGCAATACTCCCCAGCTGAGTTGTTATTCTCCCCGCAGAGGTTTATAAGATCGGCAGAATCTATTCCTCAACAAGGATGATACAGTCTTTCCCCAGCCGGGTCAGAAGGTAGATAACCCCTACAAAGGGTCTTGGATTGGATAGATCCCCAAGCAGAGTTTTTATGACTTTTCTTCCCTAGCAAGACGCCATGCAAAGAAATTCTCATCCCCAGCGGAATCGCTGTGACCAAAATTCATTCCCCCAGCAGATGAAGTGATTACTGGCAGATTTATTATTCTTCAAGTCCAATTTATTTTTAGCAAACTTGACAATTCGAAGCAGACGGATTGTTCATTCATTCTCCAGCAGAGATACTATCCTCTCAGGAACCTCTAAAGTCAAGTCATTGATCATTGTTCCTCAACAAAGTCGGCAGAGATGTCTGACACGAATGCAGAGTGTAATCCAGTATTGAAATTTTGCGAAAGTCCACCTGTAGTGTGGCAAGCCAGTAGTCGTCTGGCATTGTTAAAAGACGTTAGCAAAGTCCAACAGTGGATTGGCAAAAGTCCATCTAAGGGTGGCAAATTCTTAAAGTCCAACAGTGGATTGGCAAAAGTCCGTCTTCGGGTGGCAAAAGTCCAACAGTGGATTGGCAAAAGTCCGTCTTCGGGTGGCAAAAGTCCAACAGTGGATTGGCAAAAGTCCGTCTTCGGGTGGCAAAAGTCCAACAGTGGATTGGCAAAAGTCCGTCTTCGGGTGGCAAAACTCCAACAGTGGATTGGCAAAAGTCCGTCTTCGGGTGGCAAAAGTCCAACAGTGGATTGGCAAAAGTCCGTCTTCGGGTGGCAAAAGTCCAACAGTGGATTGGCAAAAGTCCAACAGTGGATTGGCAAAAGTCCATCTTCGGGTGGCAAAGCAGCTAAAAGTCCAACAGTGGATTGGCAAAAGTCTGTCTTCGGGTGGCAAAAGTCCAACAGTGGATTGGCAAAAGTCCGTCTTCGGGTGGCAAAAGTGCAACAGTGGATTGGAAAAAGTCCGTCTTCGGGTGGCAAAAGTCCAACAGTGGATTGGCAAAAGTCCATCTTCGGGTGGCAAAGCAGCTAAAAGTCCAACAGTGGATTGGCAAAAGTCCGTCTTCGGGTGGCAAAAGTCCAACAGTGGATTGGCGAAAGGTCCATCTAAGGGTGGCATATTCCAAAAGTCCAACAGTGGATTGGCAAAAGTCCGTCTTCGGGTGGCACGAAGCTGCAAAGTCCACCAGTAGCGTGGCAGGCCAGTAGTCGTCTGGAATTGCATAAAAGACATTATTAAAGTCCACCAGTAGAGTGGCAAGTCAGTAGTCGTCTGGCGTCGTTCAAAAGACATTATTAAAGTCCACCAGTAGCGTGGCAAGCCAGTAGTCGTCTGGCGTCGTTCAAAAGACGTTATCAAAGTCCACCAGTAGTGTGGCAGGCCAGTAGTCGTCTGGAGTTGCATAAAAGACATTATTAAAGTCCACCAGCAGCGTGGCAAGCCAGTAGTCGTCTGGCGTCGTTCAAAAGACAGATCTCTCCGACGTTTCATCGAAGATTCAATCCAGCAGTCTCGTTGGGTTTATATCCCTTTTCTTCTTCATCATCCAGAGCAAATTTTTGGTTATATTTGGTATTCAATCACTATATACCTTGAAAGTCCGAAAGCAATTGCTTTCAGGCATTCAGGTCTACAGCGCTTGAATAGGGGCAGCTGTAATACCCCAAAATTTGCTCTCCCCTTTTGGCATCATAGCATGGCATTATCATTTATCATATCATATCCATCTCATTAGCATTGCATTGCATTTAACATAGAAAAATGAAGCATGGCATCCTTCTTACCATCAGGGCATGTGATCAGGTGGGAGATGGACAATCAAGAGATCATTCAAAGCACAAAAAGGTCAGTCAAGTTGCCTCAAGGCAAGCCAAGAAGCCTTTCATGTCTCATACTATCTCAATTGATCATCCACAACCTCAAGGATAAGAGATACAATGGGAGATTGAAGCATTACATCTTTCACTATGCAAGAGGTTCAAAAAATGAAGGAAAACCCTCAAAAGAGATAGCTCATTGATCCAAAATCATCCTCAAATGGCATATATCATCATCCTTTAAGAGGATACACAACATACTCTGAGGAATTTGAAATTGAAGACTGCACTTTTCCCTCCTAACCAGAGGGGGTCAAGATTAGGGTTTCCAATTAAATCAGGGTATCTCTGATTTTTTGGTCAAAACTTGATGTCATGGTATTCCATATGTCCTTAAGTGTATGGGTGTGGAAAATTACATCTCAATTGGTTTTAGAAGTGGTTCAATTGGAAGAAAGATAAAAAATCAGGAAATTTGGGGCAAAGTCAAATAATCAGAGGAAAAAGTCAACTCTTGACTTTTTGAGGCTAAATTCATGAAATTCATGTTATATGTGTCCAATGTGCAAAATTTGATCAAGAAACTCCAAAGGAATCATGAAAAAATCAAGATGTGGAAAGTTGCCATTTTTGGGTGAAGTAGGGTTACTAAAAATAGTAAGTTTTGGCCATTTTGCATCAGAGTTTGAACCAAGGCCATTTAAAATTGAAGCATCAAATGAAAATTCCACCAGGCCACAACAAAAGGTCTTGCTTTAAGCTTCAAATCCATGTGTAGAACATCTCAATTGGATAAATATTGAGGGAGATATGATGGATCAAAGTTGGAAGAAAGTAGGCCAAAACTAGGTCATGACCAAGAATTTTCAGGTCACGCGCACATCATTTCCTCAAACAGTTGGGGTGCCAAAAGTCAAGCCTAATTTCTCCAAGAAGAAAGCTCCAAATGAGAAAATTTTCAACATCAAAGTTGTTCTTTGTAGTGTCATCTTCAATATTGATGTTGGGAAAATTTTGAATTGATCAAGCTATGAGTGAGTTATAGTGGTCTCAATTTAGTGTGTTCAGACTGAAATTCCATGCACCAAGCTGCCTTGTCAACCGACCAACTGTCTTGCCTACAAACCAGTCCCAAACCTTGATGTTCCAAGTTACTTTTCACCAATTTCCAAGCCTCAATTCAATTCAATTTTCACCCCAAACTTGTTCCATGATATCTCCTCTTCCATTTGGCATCAATACCTCTTTGTTTCATTCACAAACTAGAGAGAAATTCTTGGTCAAACCATTAAACCTTGGGCTGCTAAAAATCAGAAAAAAGAATGTTGTTGTTATTGTCATGTTTTAATCCACACGCATACAGTCTGTATTCCTTTCCACTTTTAACCAAACACCTTCCTTACACTAGCCTCATCATGTTGCATCATACATGAGAAGGAAACGAATGAAACTTGCTGAACAAGTTTATACTACATAGCCGTGATATTGCAATGTTACTTTTATCACCACCATAGTTTGTCATGTGCTGCCACCACCATATCATTGCTCTCCCTAACTAACTTGACTCAGTTAGTTAGGGATGACTCACTCAAACCATTGTGACTCAGTTAACCTCACTCAGTTTAACCTTGGTTAACTCACACTATAAAACCAAATCTCACCTCACAACTTCATTGGCTACCACATTCTCTCAAAACACTTCAAACTCTCTCTCACATTCTCTCTACTTTCTCTCTGATTTCACACGATTTTCACCTTCTTCCATTCACATTTCATCTTCATCCTCATCAAGGTTTCACTTCTGATCAAGAACAAGAGAGAAGAAGTTCAGTTCATCAATGGCAGCTTAGTTCAGTTGAGTTTTCGTTGTGGTTTTCTTCAAGATCTCAAGTTCAGTGGCATTTATTTTGCTCCACTCAAGCTCAAGAGCATAGGAGGATCATCTCTGGTCTTCTGTTACTTTGAAGAACTTCAAATTCAGGTTTCTTCTCCAACCTTCATTTTTTGAAATTTCACTTGTTTTCTATTGGTTTGAGCTTCTTAGAAGCTATGTTGAATCCGGCTAGTTGATAGGCCTCTTAGAGGCATAGTTTCAAAGCCTAGGGCATGATTTGATCTCCTCTGTTCTTGCTATGTGTGTGTGTTTTGTGATTTTTATGAGCATATTCATGATGTGCATAAGCTTAGCTTTCGATTGGTACACATTTTGTGCATTTTGGTGACGTTTGAAGATTGCAGATGGTGGTGAGTGGCCGGAGAAGGTGACCGGAGGTCCCTCTCCGGCCAGTGGTCTTTATGTTAGGGTTTCTTGCATTTTGAATGTCAGCCGTGCGATTTTGTTGATCCAAGGGTGGAAAGCTTGCCAGCACATTAAAACGCATGTGCATGTCATGTGCATCATTTCTGAATTCATTTAATCACTGTGTGGTGTAGTGTATGGTATGGAGTGTGCTCACTCAGGTGCGTGCGTTGATTTGGACTACTTTGACTTGCTTGTTGACTTGACCTGATCCAAGGGTGATAATTGATTGACTTTTTTGTTGACTGAGTGAGCATGATAGTTAGTGTGTATTGCGCAGACTTAGACCCAAGATTGTTTGCTATTCACACCCTTGCGTTCCAAAGCCCAAACAATTTGAATTGAACAATTGCTATGCTTACACCTCCCTCTCTTATTTCATTTCTTTTTATTTTCTTAATTTTGTGCACGTTTCCTTTTTAATTTTTAAAATTACAAAATGTTATTAGAAAATTCTGGGAAAATTTATGAATGTTATTAAGACATTTAGGAAATTTTTGATATTTTCATTTCATGATTTTATGACACTTTGGCCCCTGTTGCACAATTTTCTTTGAATTTCCATTTAGGTGCATTCTAAGCATGATACATGAATTTGTTTAATTTTGTTCTTGCTCATTACAAACTGTTTTGACATGATTCTTTTTGCATTGATTCACTAATACATTGAAGCATGTTAAATGATTTTTTTTTGATTTTTTAGGTCACTTTATGACATGTTTTGATGCCTATATTTGCACCACTTTGCATGATGTTTCAATTTGACCTAATTGCTTTATTTGAAGTCATTTTGCTCTGAATTTTTACATGCTATCTTGATGTATGATGCATTTCTGACTTAGGCATTCCAATAATATACTGGCATAATTTTCATGAATCCATTTGGTTTTTGTTTGATGCATTACATTTGAAGTATAATACATGTCATGTCATTTTAACTTTAGTGCATGTTTGCATGAATTCTTTTGTGCATATTTGTATGAGCATTTGCATATTTGTATGAGTCATTCAAGTGATATTATAGGTCATTGTTGCACATTATAGGTCATCTTTACATGTTCATTTCAATTTGAACTTTGTGCATCATTAACATGTATTGTTTGCACTTTCTTTTTGAACTTTCATTTCAATTCTTCTTATATTACTTCTTGAATGTCTTGATGTTGATTCATAAATACTTTTGAGATGTTTATAAACCATTTTCCATTTAGTTTCAATTCTGGTTGTTGATTTACATGTTCCATTTATGCATGTCCTTTTCATTTCTTTCCATCTTTCATCTATCCCTTCTTCTTGTAACATGTTTAAATGTTATGGATGATGATTGTTGCTTGTTCATTTGAGCTTGTATGATGATATTCACTTGTTGTCCATATGATGCCCATTCTGGTTGTGATCTTAAGATTTGATTCTTCATCTTTTTCTTTTGGACTTTAATGTGTATTAAGTACTTTTTGCTTCTTATACATGTTTCCATGTTTACTAACCATGTAGGGGCTTTGGTAAGTTTCAATTGAGTATGGATAAGGAATCCACATTCAACTTCTATCCTTTCTCTTTTACAATTCCATTTTATGTTTTGTTAAGCATTTATGTGCTTTCTGTTAATAACTCATTACTTTCCCTTTTTGAATTACAATTCATCTTCTACTTTAGAAGTGAATTGTTTAATTCATTCTTTCTTTAGACTTTAGGTTGAAACCTCACGAACCATTAGGATCACTCCCTTTAATCTTCAATTAGGATTGAGTCTTAGTCCATATAGATTTTTACCTTTATCCTCTCTTGAGTCTCTTTTCTCATCTCAAAGAAAATTCAAAATATCTAATAAAGGTAGGCATTTATTGCATTTAGGCCTTTCATATAAAGAAAAGGTTATAAGGGGTCTTCTCTTATAATCTTAGAATGTATAGCATATAGCCCATCTTGGGTCAATGTGTTAAACATTTGATCTTGTATGAGGGACTTAAATGCAATACTTGTTGAAGATACAAATAAAAACACTTCTTCATTTCTTAATTAACAAAAACACTTAATAAACACAAGTATGCTAGTGTGTTTGAACCTTGACAATTGGAACTAAGTGTGGGGGTCTTCTTCACTCTTAGTGTGCTTTCTTACCCATTCCATCTTGGAATGTGAGAAGGTACACATTCCAATGACTAAGATTCAGATACACTGTCATATGCAAACAAATCCAAAACACTTCCTCTTAAAAGACAAAAACAAACAATAACGTCTTTCCTTCGGGAATTCTTTTCGCATCTCATTCATTCTCAACGCACGAACGCGCTTCTACTCGTTCTCTTGCAAGATGCTAACGCACTCGGACCAGCGAGCCTGCAACACCTGAGCTAGAACGTAAGCCGTTCCCTAAAAAACACAAACAATTCATCCCTAGTGAGGGGAACTACGTCGCTCTGATTCTCATGCTCCCGATGAGATACGTAGGCAGTGGGGTAGGGCCCGTGCGAGCACTTCTTTTATTTTCCCTACATTTGTTTCTCGTTCCTTTTCCAGTTCTCTTTTCGTTCCTTTTCCAGTATTCTTTTCTATCACCCTTTGATCGAGACAAGCAAGCGTGGATCCCATCGGGTACGATGGACGCGAGGGGGTGCTAATACCTTCCTCTCGTGTAACCGACTCCCTTACCCATTCTCTTGGTCGCAAGACCATGCTCTATCCTTTCCTTCAGGTTTATGCGGTGTTTCCTTTCCTTCTCTTGGGATAAATACACATTGCTGGCGACTCTGTTTTGGTGCCACTTTCGCGTTTGTACTAGGATGAAAATCCCGGGAGCGACAACGAGCTTTGTATGAAATATTGACTGAGTTCTTAGTTAACAATGGGTACAGGAAGGGTGGTATTGATAAAACTCTTTTTGTCAAGGAGAAGGATGGGAAACTAATGATTGCTCAGATTTATGTAGATGATATTGTGTTTGGCGGGATGTCGGATGAAATGGTCCAACATTTTGTCACTCAAATGCAGTCTGAATTTGAGATGAGCTTGGTGGGTGAATTGACCTACTTCCTTGGATTACAAGTCAAGCAGATGGAAGACTCCATTTTTATTTGTCAGAGCAAATATGCGAGGAACATTGTGAAAAAGTTTGGACTGGATAATGCCAAGCATAAGTGGACTCCTGCTCCTACTCACTTTAAGTTATCCAAAGATGAAAAGGGAGTGAATGTTGAACAAAGTCTGTATAGAAGTAAGATTGGCAGTCTGCTGTATCTTACAGCAAGTAGGCCAGACATCACTTTTGTTGTTGGGGTGTGTGCAAGATATCAAGCAGAACCCAAGTTCAGTCACATCAATCAAGTGAAAAGAATTCTAAAGTATGTGAGTGGTACATATGATTATGGGTTGCTTTACTCCCATGACTCAAGTCCCATTTTATTAGGATATTGTGATGCTGATTGGGCTGGAAGTGGTGACGATAGGAAGAGTACCTCTGGTGGATGCTTCTTTTTGGGAAATAATCTTATTTCATGGTTTAGCAAGAAGCAAAATTCAGTATCCCTTTCTACTGCTGAAGCTGAGTACATAGCAGCTGGTAGTAGTTGTGCGCAACTGGTATGGATGAAGCAGATGATGTCTGAGTATAATGTCACACAAGATGTCATGACACTATTTTGTGACAACCTGAGTGCTATTAATATTTCCAAAAATCCCATTCAACATAGCTGGACTAAGCATATTGACATCAGGCATCACTTCATCAGAGAACTTATGGAGGACAAAGTCATAACTCTTGAGCATGTGAGCACAGAAAATCAGCTTGCTGACATATTTACCAAGGCTCTGGATGCAGTTCAGTTTGAAAACCTGAGGAGCAGACTTGGGGTGTGCATTCATGAAGACCTATAGCAATAAATGTGCCTTCTGGATGCCAGATTGAAAAGACTAAAGGAGGTTCTGGTAGTGCAGTGTGTGAATAAAGGGAAAATGCTGAAGTTTGTGCATGACATTTGGGCATGTGATGTGGTGTGCATCTACTCTCTGATACAGTTTACTCTGGATTATTTTTACTTCAACTTGTTCTACTTGCCTTTGTCATATTTATGGCTAAAAAAGGGGAGTAGTATGTTGTGTGGATGTTTGTGATGCTGCAGTTGTTGAGGGGGAGAATGTGGAATGTTGCTGCTGTTGAGGGGGAGTTTTGCCAGTTTACTATGATGAGTGTTTTTGCTTATGCAGCTGAAGGGGAGTGCTGCTATGCTGGATTTTTTTTGCTGCTATTAATGGTGTTTTTTCGCTGTTGATACTGATGTTGTTTGTGTGTGTGTAGTTTGAGCCAAAATAAGCCAAAGGGGGAGATTGTTATTTCTGTGCTTTTGTGGTTGGCATTTATTTTGCTAAAACTATTATAGAAGCAAGATGTTGAATCTTAATGTGCTAAGTGGCTGCTTTCAACATGTCAAATGAAGATGTTCCATGGCAGCTCATAGGACATCGCGCTGTGAAGTCAGTTTTAATGCAGATTCTGTTACTAAGATTTGTTACTGAATATTCTGTGAATATTTGGTTATCCTATGTGGCATCCAAAGCATTTTTGGATTATGGTTATTTGTTGGTTTTCGGATTTGCTACTGTTTATAATTATGGAGACATAATAGGAAACTTTGGATTGAAGACCTATTTTGTTGGAGTTAATTTTGCAGAATTGTGAGCAGTCTATTTGCTGCGTTTTTGAAGCCCAATTCAGTCCAGATTAATTGCTAAAATAGACTGATGTAAACCTAGTTTTTGGTGTCGAACTTACATGTATTTTTAGGGTTGTGTGCTTGTATTTTGTGAGCCTAACTGGTATCTTATGATAACAGTATAAGGACTGTAGTGTAAGTTGTGTAAGGTTGCTCATATGCTTTTAAGCATTGAGTGGCTGTGTGTTAATTCTCATAAGCTGTGAAGTATTGAGAATTTGTGTTTCGACCAGTGTTACTTGTCTTGTAAGGAACCAGTCACGGGTTGTGATTGAAGAGGGATTTGAGGAGGGCCTTATACCTAGGGGAGTCTTAGGTAGAAGTCATAGGAAGGGTAGTGATTAAGTGAGCTGATTGAACCGCGTGTGGTTATCAGTGAATTGATACTATCGAATATTGATTTCATCCCTGGCTTGGTAGCCCCCAGATGTAGGATAGTTAGATCCGAACTGGGTTAACAATTTCTGGTGTTCTTTACATTTTCTGCACACTATTGTATTGAACTTGTTCTTTGTTGTCGTATATCAGTGTCTCGACATCTCGATAGGACATCTGATATATAGGCCAGAATTTCAATTGGCATCAAGAGCTTGCACCCTTATTTGGTTCTGGGTGAGATTCAGGGAAGGTACTTTCTGGTACAATGGACAAGGATGGAGGATTTCTGAACAAACCACCTCTGCTTGATGGTTCCAACTATGACTATTGGAAACCAAGGATGATAACTTTCATCAAATCCATGGATGATCAAGCATGGAAAGCTGTTATCAAAGGATGGGAGCCCCCTAAGGTTAAAGATGAAAAAGGTACCCCTACTGATGTGGTGAAGGAAGAGGAAGACTGGGATGATGCAGATTACAAAGGGTCCGTAGGGAATTCCAAAGCCATGAATGCATTGTTCAATGGTGTTAACAAGAATATCTTCAGGTTGATTGAACACTGCACCATTGCCAAAGAGGCATGGGAGGTCTTGAAGGTTGCTCATGAAGGGACTTCAAAGGTGAAGATGTCAAAGCTTCAGCTTCTCACTAGCAAGTTTGAGAGTTTGAAGATGAAAGAGGATGAGAGCATTCATGATTTTCATATGAACATTATTGAGATAGCTAATGCCTCTAGTGCCCTAGGTGAAAAGATGTCTGACAGCAAACTGGTCAGAAAGATCCTCAGATCTCTACCTAAGAGATTTGACATGAAAGTGACTGCTATAGAGGAGGCTCAAGATATAGACAAGATGAAAGTAGATGAACTGGTGGGATCTCTTCAAACATTCGAATTAGGGATCAGTCAAAAGTCTGAAAAGAAGAAGAGCATAGCTTTTGTATCAAATACTGGTGACTCAGAAGATGAAGGTGACCTGGTCAGAGATGAAGGGGTGTCTAAAGATCTGGTATTACATGGTAAACAATTTAACGAAGTGTTGAAAAGGATTGACTGGAAGTCGAGAGCAAATGCTCAGAACAAGTCACTCGACATCAGTAAGAACCAGGATAGAGGCAGAAGATCCAGAACTGAAGAAGACTCCAATCAAGGGAAGAGAGTTCAGTGCCTTGAATGTGAGGGATATGGGCACATAAAGACTAAGTGTCCCACGTATCTCAAAAGGCAGAAGAAGGGTATATCCGCGTCTTGGTCAGAAGGAGAGTCTGAGAGTGATGTTGAAGAAGAATCAGCAAAATTGGTGACAACTTTGACTGGAATCTGAAAGGCTGATGGAGAAACTTCTTGTGAATCTGACTCTGACAAAGAATCCTATATTGGAGAACTCACTATGGAAGAAGTATTCACAGGGTTTTCAGAATTGTGTATCAAGAATGAAGAAAGGTGCCAGATTATATTGGAACAGAAGATCTTGATAGCTGAACTAGAAGCTGAGAAGGTAGAACATCTATCAACCATTGCTGATCTGAAGGAGGAGCTTGAATGGCAAAAGTCAAAACTTGACAATATGACCAAATCTATAAGAATGCTGAACAATGGTACCACGCAGCTGGATGAGATCCTTAAGAATGGGAAAGAAGCTGGAAATGTGCAAGGCCTTGGTTTTAACAATCAAGCAGGGACTTCCAAGAAGACTGTATTGAAGTTTGTTCCTCAGAAAATAAAGCAAGAAGTGGGGATGTCAAATCACATGTTTCAACATCAGATGAAGCATCAGAAAAGAGTTTGTAGATCAAAGTATAAACCATGGAGATGCCATTACTGTGGCAAGATTGGTCACTTAAAGTCCTTTTACTACAAGCTGCACGGCTATCCCAAAACTGCTCAGCAACAAAATAAAGAACAGAGTTGGGGTAAAGTGAAGAGAAGATGGATTCCTAGACAAATGATGGCTGGTCTCATAGCACATACTTCTCTTAGAGCATCTGCAAGAGAAGATTGGTACTTTGACAATGGTTGTTCAAGACACATTACTGGTGTGAAGAAATTCTTGTCAGATATTAAGCCTCACTCCACAAATTATGTCACTTTTGTGGATGGATCAAAGGGTGAGATAAAAGGTGTTGGAAAGCTGGACTACACAGGACAACCAAATCTGGATCGTGTTCTCTTTGTAAAAGGACTGGCCGCAAACTTAATCAGTATAAGCCAATTGTGTGATGTAGGGCTTAAGGTAAATTTCACCAAATCTGAATGTCTGGTAACCAATGAGAAAGATGAAGTTGTTATGAAGGGTACCAGGTCTAAGGATAACTGCTATCTTTGGAATCCTCAAGAACTTGAAAATCTGTCTACTTGTTTGATGTCAAAGGAAGATGAAACCAAACTGTGGCATCAGAAATTGGGTCACTTACACCTGAAAGGGATGAAGAAGGTTATGTCAGGTGAAGCTGTTAGAGGTATTCCCAAGCTGAAGATTGATGAGGACAAAATATGTGGTGAATTTCAAGTTGGGAAGCAAACAAGGGTGTTACACAAGAAGCTTCAACATCTTACCACAACTTCTAGAGTTCTAGAACTTCTTCACATGGACTTAATGGGACCTATGCAGGTTGAAAGTCTTGGTGGGAAGAAGTATGCCTATGTTGTCGTAGATGACTACTCCAGATTCACTTGGATAAGTTTTATCAAAGAAAAGTCTGAAGTGTTTGCAGCCTTTAAAGAATTTGTCAAAGAATTCAACGGGAAAAGGATTATGGTGTTGTTTAAATCAGAAGTGACCATGGGAAAGAATTCGAAAATAGCAGGTTTGAAGAGTTCTGCTTATCTGAGGGAATCACTCATGAATTCTCATCACCAATCACTCCTCAGCAGAATGGTGCGGTGGAACGCAAGAACAGGACCATACAAGAATGTGCAAGAGTCATGATTCATGCCAAAAAGCTTCCATATCATTTTTGGGCTGAAGCCATGAATACTGCTTGCTATATACACAATAGGGTGACTATCAGATCAGGTATTTCTGTTACTCTTTTTGAGCTATGGAAAGGTAGAAATCCAAATGTGAAGTATTTCCATGTGTTTGGTAGTAAGTGCTATATCTTAGCGGATCGTGAGCAAAGGAGAAAGATGTATCCTAAGAGTGAGGAAGGAATATTTTTGGGTTACTCTACAAACAGTAAAGCATATAGGGTATTTAATTCCAGAACTCAGGTGATGATGGAATCCATAAATGTGGTGGTTGATGACTCTGGCAAAGATGAAGATGTCCCAGATGATGTTGGAGCATGTCTGCCCATGAACAATGAAAACTCTCAAGACATTGAGTCTGTAGAAGATAGTGCTCAAGAAACCAACACCAGACCTGAGAATGAAGAGGTAGAGGATGCTAACAGGGGACCCTCTATAAGGATTCAAAAGGATCACCCTAAGGAATTAATTATTGGAGATCTGAATGAAGGTGTAAGAACCAGAACAAGGGAGACTGTGTCAAATGCTTGTTTTGTGTCAAAGATCAAACCAAAGAATGTCAAAGAAGCATTGACAGATGAGTTCTGGATAAGTGCTATGCAAGATGAACTATGTCAGTTCAAGAGGAATGAAGTTTGGGAACTGGTACCACGACCAGCTGGAACAAATGTAATTGGAACAAAATGGGTTTATAAGAATAAGTCTGATGAGCAAGGAGTTGTTACCAGGAACAAAGCCTGATTAGTAGCTCAATGATACACACAGATTGAAGGAGTAGACTTCGATGAAACATTTGCGCCTGTGGCTCGATTGGAATCCATCAGATTGTTGCTAGGAGTGGCATGTTTGTTGAAATTCAGATTATTTCAAATGGATGTCAAGAGTGCTTTTCTAAATGGCTATCTTAACGAGGAAGTCTATGTTGAGCAGCCAAAAGGGTTGTGGATCCAAACTTTCCTGATCATGTTTACAAACTAAAGAAGGCTCTATACGGGCTGAAACAAGCTCCACGAGCTTGGTATGAAAGACTGACTGAGTTCTTAGTTAACAATGGGTACAGGAAGGGTGGTATTGATAAAACTCTTTTTGTCAAGGAGAAGGATGGGAAACTAATGATTGCTCAGATTTATGTAGATGATATTGTGTTTGGCGGGATGTCAGATGAAATGGTCCAACATTTTATCACTCAAATGCAGTCTGAATTTGAGATGAGCTTGGTGGGTGAATTGACCTACTTCCTTGGATTACAAGTTAAGCAGATGGAAGACTCCATTTTTAATTGTCAGAGAAAATATGCGAGGAACATTGTGAAAAAGTTTGGACTGGATAATGCCAAGCATAAGAGGACTCCTGCTCCTACTCACTTGAAGTTATCCAAAGATGAAAGGGGAGTGAATGTTGAACAAAGTCTGTATAGAAGTATGATTGGCAGTCTGCTATATCTTACAGCAAGTAGGCCAGACATCACTTTTGCTGTTGGTGTGTGTGCAAGATATAAAGCAGAACCCAAGTTCAGTCACATCAATCAAGTGAAAAGAATTCTAAAGTATGTGAGTGGTACATGTGATTATGGGTTGCTTTACTCCCATGACTCAAGTCCCATTTTATTAGGATATTGTGATGCTGATTGGGCTGGAAGTGCTGACGATAGGAAGAGTACCTCTGGTGGATGCTTCTTTTTGGGAAATAATCTTATTTCATGGTTTAGCAAGAAGCAGAATTCAGTATCCCTTTCTACTGCTGAAGCTGAGTACATAGCAGCTGGTAGTAGTTGTGTGCAACTGGTATGGATGAAGCAGATGTTGTCTGAGTATAATGTCACACAAGATGTCATGACACTATTTTGTGATAACCTGAGTGCTATTAATATTTCCAAAAATCCCATTCAACATAGCAGGACTAAGCACATTGACATCAGGCATCACTTCATCAGAGAACTTGTGGAGGACAAAGTCATAACTCTTGAACATGTGAGCACAGAAAATCAGCTTGCTGACATATTTACCAAGGCTCTGGATGCAGTTCAGTTTGAAAACCTGAGGAGCAAACTTGGGGTGTGCATTCATGAAGACCTATAGCAATAAATGTGCCTTCTGGCTGCCAGATTGAAAAGACTAAAGGAGGTTCTGGTAGTGCAGTGTGTGAATGAAGGGAAAATGCTGAAGTTTGTGCTTGACATTTGGGCATGTGATGTGGTGTGCATCTACTCTCTGATACAGTTTACTCTGGATTATTTTTACTTTGACTTGTTCTACTTGCCTTTGTCATATTTATGGCTAAAAAAGGGGAGTAGTATGTTGTGTGGATGTTTGTGATGCTGCAGTTGTTGAGGGGGAGAATGTGGAATGTTGCTGCTGTTGAGGGGGAGTTTTGCCAGTTTACTATGATGAGTGTTTTTGCTTATGCAGCTGAAGGGGAGTGCTGCTATGCTGGATTTTTTTTGCTGCTATTAATGGTGTTTTTCCGCTGCTGATACTGATGTTGTTTGTGTGTGTGTAGTTTTAGCCAAAATAAGCCAAAGGGGGAGATTGTTATTTCTGTGCTTTTGTGGTTGGCATTTATTTTGCTAAAACTATTATAGCAGCAAGATGTTGAATCTTAATGTTCTAAGTGAATGCTTTCAACATGTCGAATGAAGATGTTCCATGGCAGCTCATAGGACATCGTGCTGTGAAGTCAGTTTTAATGCAGATTCTGTTACTATGATTTATTACTGAATATTCTGTGAATGTTTGGTTATCCTATGTGGCATCCAAAGCATTTTTGGATTATGGTTATTTGTTGGTTTTCAGATTTGCTACTGTTTCTAATTATGGAGACATAATAGGAAACTTTGGATTGAAGACCTATTTTGTTGGAGTTAATTTTGCAGAATTGTGAGCAGTCTATTTGCTGCGTTTTTAAGCCCAATTCAGTCCAGATTAATTGCTATAAATAGACTGATGTAAACCTAGTTTTAGGTGTCGAACTTACATGTATTTTTAGGGTTGTGTGCTTGTATTTTGTGAGCCTAACTAGTATCTTATGATAACAGTATAAGGACTGTAGTGTAAGTTGTGTAAGGTTGCTCATAAGCATTTAGTGGCTGTGTGTTAATTCTCATAAGCTGTGAAGTATTGAGAATTTGTGTTTCGACCATTGTTACTTGTCTTGTAAGGAACCAGTCACGGGTTGTGATTGAAGAGGGATTTGAGGAGGGCCTCATACCTAGGGGAGTCTTAGGTAGAAGTCATAGGAAGGTTAGTGATTAAGTGAGCTGATTGAACCGGGTGTGGTTATCAGTGAATTGATACTATCGAATATTGATTTCATCCCTGGCTTGGTAGCCCCCAGATGTAGGATAGTTAGATCCGAACTGGGTTAACAATTTCTGGTGTTCTTTACATTTTTTGCACACTATTGTATTGAACTTGTTCATTGTTGTCGTATATCAGTGTCTCGACATCTCGATAGGACATCTGATATATAGGCCAGAATTTCACTTATGAAGATTAAAGGTAAGGTTGTGCTTTTGGCACTGATCGGAGGATCAGGGTTATTTCCTGTTCTTTAAGGAAATGGGAAATCCAAAGGGTATTGAGACTGTTCGAGTCTGCGGGTGTTTTCCCTATCTTTGAAAGGAACTTGAGAATGTCTTTGAGACTCAAGGAGGTTAGACTGTCCAAGTCTAGAGTTTTATCTTTTGTACTATGTTTAAGAGAGATCCAGAGACAGTATGTTCGCTGTAGGAAGATCTAGACTCTTTGAAAGACTGTTCTATTAAGATGACTACTTTCTGTTCCTATACCTCTAGGAGGCCGTCGGGTCAATTTGTACAAAGCCCAAGAGGAGGCTGGAAACTTTTAAGAAGCTGAGAGACAATTTGTACGAAGCCCAAAAGGAGGCTCTCTTCCCGAAGGAAGAATCCTTATACGAAGCCTAAGAGGAGGCTGTGAAAACTTCTAAGAAGCCGACGGGTCCTTGTACAATGCCCAAGAGGAGGCGGGGATGCTTTTAAGAATCCTGTGGGTCCCCAAACCCCGAGAAGTTCAAGACATGCCATTCACCGAGAATGCATCAAGCCAGGAAAGTTCGAGAATTTGGAAGAAACTCAAGAGATGCCATTCACGGAGAAAAGATCATCTCTGGGGAGTTAGAGTTTCTTTGACAATGTCTACGGGTGACAGTCTGAGAAAGGGTTCAAAAAGAATCTGCCTTTCACATCTCCATATTGTTTAACCCCAATAGGAGGGAAGACTGTATCTGGTAATCCTATGGGGATCTAGTTTAGTCTATTTAAGAGTGACAAACAAGGCTTAGTGCTAGATGTAGTTGCCGGGGAAACTCTAAATATCTATATTATTATTACACAGTCTATATCTATATTATGAAAGCGGTAAATGAAAGCGTATAGACACTTACTCGGTTGTAGAGCTTCCATGTTATATTGTTAGTTGTTCAACATAGAGAAATTGAAAAACAACAATATATTTCAAAATCAAAGGAGAAAGTGCTTTGAAAGAAATTTTGGGGCTTACAGCTCAAGGAGAGGCCCAAGAAATTTTCTTTTAAAAGGAATGGGGCTTATAACACGAGGGTAGGCCCAGATGATTGGTTTTTGAATTGGCGATCGCGCCGAGGTTTTCTTTTAACGTAGGGGGACTTATACAAGGTCTGAGGCCTAAAACTTGTTTTGGTTAAAAGGGAATTGGGTCTTACACTCTATTAGAGGCCCAAAGATTTATTTTTGTACAAGTGGTGGGGCTTACAGCTCAAGGAGAGGCCCAGGGTTTGTTTTTGTTTGAAATGGCGATCGCGCCGAGATTTTTGAAAACGCTGTGGGTCTTATACAATAAGTGAGGCCCAAAAATGTTTGGTTTTCAAAAAGGGTTGGGTCTTACACTCTAATAGAGGCCCAAAAGATTTTGAATGGGTCTTATAGCTCGAGGAGAGGCCCAAGGTTTGTTTTTCAACGGACGATGATCGCGTCGAACTTTTTGAAATACAACAGGACTTATACAATATTTGAGGCCCAAAAAAGTTTGTATTTACAAAGGATTGGGTCTTACACTCTATTAGAGGCCCAAAAGATTTTGAATGCGTCTTATAGCTCGAGGAGAGGCCCAAGGTTTGTTTTTCAACGGACGATGATCGCGTCGAACTTTTTGAAATACAACGGGACTTATACAATATTTGAGGCCCAAAAAAAGTTTGTATTTACAAAGGATTGGGTCTTACACTCTATTAGAGGCCCAAAAGTGTTTGAAAATGTTTTGTGAGGGTGAAAATCAAAGAAACCCTAATTTGTTATTCTTTAAAAGTAAATATTTAAAGAAAATCAAACAAAATACCAAATAAGTTTGAATAAACCACTTGTGATTTTTGTTTAAGGTTTGGAAAATGAGGTTTTAATCATAAGAGATATTAAAACTCATTTGGTTTTGATTTTCAAAGTAAATATTCATTTTTAAAATGTTTAAAAAACAATTAAAAAGGAATTTATTCACAAAAATACTAATTATATTAATTAAGTAATATAAATTTAATTTTTTGTGGAATAAAATATTTCAACATTTTTGTGATTTTTTGCAAAAAGAACCAATAAAAAATAATTAAAATTGAGTGAGAAATTAATTTTTCAAATTATTAACAAAAATAATATGAAAAATAAAAAAAATTGGAAAAAGTGATAAAAAAGAGATCTGGGGCGAGGGGGATTCGAACCCGAGACCTCTCGCTTGCTAACACACACAAACCAGCTAATCAACCACTAGGGCGCAATGCCAATTCAAATATAGTATGGCAAATGATAAATATATAGAGAACTTGGTTGGAAAACCTGAAGAATGGCGTCATGGCCATCTTCTTCCTCCAGCTCGTGCATGAAGCCCTCCATCTCTTTGTATAAGGCACACGACCCGATCGCTCACACCCCACATGGGCACACGATCGTCTATAATCATCGCTCACACCTCTTTGTATAAGGCACACGACGTTATAGCGAATTCCCTCTGGAATCCAAACCGTCACTCAGGACGTCTCAACAATGCATATCATGATGCTTGGCATACACTGACCCATGACATTTAATATACACACATAAATACATTCATTTACATCGACAAAATCACACTTTGCACTTATGCCCAAAACAATGCATTTAATTTCCATACGGCCACAAATCATCACAACACCATCCAAACACATACATTTACGTCATACAACAACATCTTGCATGATACACATCAATTACGCAACGTTATAATGACAAAAGTCGACGACCTACACTATTCCCAATTTTCCAACATAATTAAATCGGCTAACAATTTCACAATCATCATAATGAGAAAGTACAGCTCAATAGCTACACAACGATACCAAGAATGTAAAAATCGGATAAACGAAACACAAGTTACGAAAGAAAACGAAAAATGATATTTTGAAAAGTTCCATTTTGCAATTGTCCTGTCCATATGCGTATTGCCCTGAGCCATACGCGTATGAGCAGAGACTCATTTTCCCAAAGTTCACGTGTAAAAGTCCGTACGCGTAATGCCCAAGCTCGTACGCGTATTGCCCTAAAATGCTATGTGTATCATACACAAATGGGCAGATGGTCAAGCAAAATAACATCCCATACGCGTATTGGCTCATGACTCGCCCTCCATACGCGTATTGCCAAGGTCCATACGCGTATGAACATGCCCCATACGCGTATGACCTGGAAATACCAGAAAAATTTCTTCTGCATAATTTTTCTTACGGGTTCCAATCCAAAACACCCCAAATTCCACCTACACACCAGAAAATTGCCAATACCATGTCCAATAACAAGTATCTATCATGTACCAACAATTATGGATACTAAAAACATGATTTTAACCACATTTAATCAATTTCTAATCAATTTTACAAAAAATGGGTTTTACTAAATATTTTCATTTAAATCCAACAAACATCACAAATACACATACATAATCATACACAATTATACAATAATTGAGTTTCGCACCCTTACCCAATTAAACCGATTCTAGGAATTGATTTCTCTTGATTTCCCAAGCTTTTCTCACTTTTTTCTCTTCTTCTTCTCTTTTCTCTCCTTTTTCTTTCTTCTCCCTTTCTTTCTTTCTATTTTTCTCTCTTCTATTTTCTATTTTCTATTCTAACTTAACAAAATATTATAAAATGACCAAAATACCCCCACACTCAAATATCTCGCCAACGTTCCCAAAACCCGATAAAATATCACAACATTGAAAAATAACATATTTTCAGATAAAAGTCGAAAATAAAATAAAATAATAATAAAATAATCAAACGACTCGATTAAATAAAACTCACACAAAAACTGGGTCGTTACAACTCTCCCCCATTTAGAAATTTTCGTCCTCGAAAATATTACCTGAGATGAACAACTCTGGATACGACTCCCGCATCCGACTCTCCAACTCCCAAGTCAAATTGCCCTCAGCAGCGCCTCCCCACGCCACCTTCACAAGTGCAATGTCCTTGCCTCTCAACTGCTTCACCTCGCGATCCAAAACCCTAACTGGTAGTGCCTCGACCGTAAGGTTCTCCCTTACTTCGAACTCATCCATCAGAATCATATGCGACAGATCTGGAACATACTTCCGAAGCTGTGAAACATTAAACACATCGTGCAAATTCGACAGATTCGGTGGCAACGCCACCCTATAAGCCACCGCACCCACTCTCGCGGATATCTGGTATGGACCAATAAACCGAGAAGTAAGTTTCTTCGATTTCAATGCACGACCCACACCTGTTACCGGCGTAACCCTCAGAAATACATGATCGCCCTCTTGGAACTCAAGATCTTTCTGTCTGCGATCATGATAACTCTTTTGTCTACTCTGAGAAGCTTTCATCTTCCCACGAATAAACTTCACTTTCTCAGTCGTCTGTTGCACCAATTCTGGCCCAACCACCTTCGCTCACCAGATTCGTGCCAACACAACGGTGTCCGACACCTTCGTCCATACAATGCTTCAAACGGTGCCATCCCAATACTAGAATGGAAACTGTTATTATACGTAAACTCAATCAATGCAAGATAACTATCCCACGCACAACCTTGTTCCAAAACACACGCTCTCAACAAATCTTCCAACGACTGAATGTCCTCTCCGTCTGACCATCCGTCTGCGGATGATAAGCCGAGCTCAATCTCAATTTAGAACCCAAAGCCTTCTGTAAACTTTCCCAAAATCTCGAGGTAAATCTAGGATCTCGATCAGAAACAATACTCAATGGAACTCCATGCAACTTCACAATCACACTGATGTAAATCTCAGCTAACTGCTCCAAAGTAAAACTGATGTCAATCGGAATAAAATGAGCCGATTTAGTCAGTCTATCAACAACCACCCAAATAGCATTATGCCCTCGCTGAGTATTCGGTAACCCTGTTACAAAATCCATGGAAATGCTATCCCACTTCCACTCAGGAATATCCAACGGTTGCAACAAACCACTAGGCCTCAGATGTTCCACCTTCGATTTCTGACAAGTCAAACATGCATAAACAAACTAAGCCACATCTCTTTTCAATCCAGACCACCAGAAAATCTTCTTCAAATCTTGGTACATCTTATTCGCTCCCGGATGTATACTTAAATTACTTCGGTGTCCTTCCTCCAAAATCATCCTTTTCAACTCCGCATCATCCGGAATACAAATCCTACCTCTGAATCTCAAAACATCATTAACATCCACTCGAAAATCATTATTCGCATCTTTTTCTCCAACCAACATCAAATCCACAAATTTCACATCCGGTTTCTGTTTCTCACTAACCGTCATCAGAAAATCATTAGTAATCGTTAGCATACCAAGCCTAACGCTATCCGACGTCACTTCACAAACCAAACTCAAGTCTCTAAATGATTCCAAAAGTTCCCACTCCTTAACCATTAAAGCGGACATATGTAACGATTTCCGGCTCAATGCATCGGCTACCACATTAGCTTTACCAGGATGGTAATTCAAGACAAAGTCGTAGTCCTTCAAGAATTCCAACCATCTACGTTGCCTCATATTAAGCTCTTTTTGATCAAACAAATATTTCAAACTTTTATGATCACTAAAGACTTTAAACCTTGCACCGTAGAGATAATGCCTCCAGATCTTCAACACAAAAACCACAGCCGCTAATTCAAGATCATGAGTAGGATAATTTTTCTCATGAACTCTTAGCTGCCTCGAAGCATAAGCCACCACCTTACCTTCCTGTATCAGAACACCACCTAGACCAATCAAAGAAGCATCACAATAAACCACAAATGGTTCATTAGGATTCGGCAAAATCAAGATCAGAGTTGTCGTCAATCTTTTCTTCAGCTCATTAAAACTTTCCTCGCACCGAATATCCCAAATGAACGCTTGCCCTTTACAAGTCAACTGGGTCAAAGGAAGTGCTAGCTTAGAAAAACCTTCAATGAACCTGCGATAATAACCGGCCAACCTCAAAAAGCTTCAAATTTCAGTAACGGATCTCGGAGCCTCCCATTGTAGAACTGCCTCTACTTTAGATGGATCCACAGCAATACCATTACCTGAAATTACGTGACCAAGAAAACTCACCTCCGACAACCAGAATTCACACTTGGACAATTTGGCAAAAAGCTTCCTTTCCTTCAAAACCTGCAAAACAATACGCAAATGTTCTGCATGCTCCTCCTGAGACTTAGAATAAATCAAAATGGCATCAATAAACACAACGACAAATCGATCCAGATGCTCGTGAAAAATACAATTCATGTATTCCATAAACACACCTGGCGCATTAGAAACCCCAAACGGCATCACAGAATATTCATAATGACTGTATCGTGTCCTAAAAGCCGTTTTCTGTATGTCTTCCTCCTTCACCCTTATCTGATGATACCCCAATCTCAAGTCAATCTTACTGAACACACACGCACCAACCAACTGATCCATCAGATCATCAATCCTTGGAAGAGGATACTTATTCTTGATCGTCACCTTATTCAACTGACGATAATCGATACACAACCGCATACTTCCATCCTTCTTTTTCACCAATAAAACTGGAGCACCTCAAGGCCACACACTTGGTCTCACGAACCTCTTCTCCAACAACTCATTCAACTATTTCTTTAACTCCACCAACTCAGATGCCGACATACGATAAGGTGCCATGGAAACAGGTCTAGTACCAGGAACTAGATCAATAGAAAACTCCACCTCTCTCTCTGGCGGAAAGTCTGAAATATCCTCAGGAAACACTTTCGGAAATTCACACACAACAGGAAACACATCAAGTGAAACTTGACTATCCACAGTCAAAGATGCAAACAATCCAAACAACTGAGCTTCCTTCGCCAAAATTTTCTTCAACTCTTTGGTAGATAAGAAACTCGAGTCTTCGTCTTCCTCAAGAGAAGGAAACCTTACCAGCTTATGATAACAATCGATATGAACTCGATTGAATTGCAACCAATTCATACCCAGAACCACATCTAAACCCTCCAACGGCAAACACACCAAATCCATCTCAAAGTCTTTACCATAAATGGTCAAAGGACATCTTAGACAAACCAAGGAAGTAGTTACAGACCCCATTGCTGGAGTATCAATAACCATTTCACCACCCATCCCAGACAACACAAGATTCAAACTCTTCGTGCACTCAGACAAAATAAATGAATGAGTCGCTCCAGTATTAATAATAGCAATCAAAGGAGTACTATTAATAAAACAAGTACCTCTGATCAGACGATCTGCACTCGAAGTCTGAGTCCCCGATAATGCAAACACTTTCCCACTAGCTGGAGCTTGCTTCTATTTCGAACACTTTGTACTAACATGTCCCAGCTCACCACAATTAAAGCACTTCACCACGTTCTTCTTATAATCAACTGCAATGTGTCCTATACCTCCACAGTTAGAACACTTTCTAAAATCTTTCCTACACTCAAACTGACGATGCCCCACATCACCACATCTATAACATCTCATAGGACCAGACATTCCTCCTCCACCTGACCTCTTCTCAAAATTCCCTCTTTGTTTACCTTTATCAGCAGGTGTCACATACGGACCACCACGAAACTGTTGTTTCCCTTTTCTCTCGCTCACACTCTTGTAATGAGTAGAACGAGCCTTACTGTCCTCTTCATAAATCCTACAACAATCCACCAAATCAGAAAACCTCTGAATCCTCTGATAACCAATTGCCTGCTTTATCTCAGGACGCAAGCCATTCTCAAACTTAACACACTTAGAAAATTCAGCGGTCGCTTCTGCATAATGAGGATAAAACTGCACAAGTTCCACAAACTTAGCAATATAATCGACAACAGACATATTACCTTGTTTTATTTTTAGAAACTTAATTTCCTTCTATCCTCTTACTTCTTCAGGAAAATACCTCCTCAGAAACTCCACACTAAACACAGCCCAAGTAATCTCCTCCTCTGCAGCTTCCAACACACGACGAGTACTAACCCACTAGTCATCAGATTCTTCCAATAACATGTGAGTACCCAGTCTCACCTTCTGATCCTCCTCACAATCCATCACTCGAAAAATCCTTTCAATCTCTTTCAGCCAAATCTGTGCACCATCCGGATCATATCTTCCTTTGAAGACAGACGGTTTGTTCTTCCTGAACTCATCATTACCTGCAGCATGAGGTGCACCCTGCACAGCACGAGCCATAGCCTGCATAGCCGCAGCCAAAGCAGCATCATTCCTACCAGCCATATTCTGTTGATTTCCAATAACAGAAACTATGGTTAAACAAACAGCTCATACAACCACAACGACCAATAAGGACTGACACAACTAACACGGACTGACACAAACTGGCTCTGATACCACTTAATGTAACACCCCCAATCTAAAACCCCAATTAATAAAGCGATAGAATAAAATTCAAAATTTCGTCAGAGTATATTTAAATTATCATGGCATAGACCGAGGGGTCACATCAATTTGAAACAATACATACAACACCTGCTCATAAAGATATGCAACAGTGGGGTAGCAATCAACAGAGGAACTCAGTTCCTTACACCCACATTTTAGAATTTAGAATAAAAGCGGAAAATCTAAAACTGAATAACATATATATATATATATATAACATGAAAAGTTTGTCATACATCAAGTTATACATGCTCAAGCCAAAAGATATATATATATATACAGAATACACAATAATCACTAACGGCCTCCCTAACTACCCGGTGTCACATATCAGAGCCGACCGACAAAAGAATGAAGACGCAAAGCTTCACAAAAATACGTCCAGCAACTTTAATCTACAATGCCTCATAGAGCATTATAAAACAGCAGAAGGGTGAGAAAAACAATTATAATACAGTTGCATATAATTATATATAACACAAAAATACACACATGTACGGTTCTCACCACAACTCACACCATAATTCAAACACAAGGCATTACAAGACACAATACATATTTCCATTACCAACGCATATCCATATATCAATTTATCCACGATTCCACACATAAAGCAACCATAATGATTTATGCAATGCAAGAGACCGACACAACGACTCTATGCATATGCACATGCGGTACCGACTTCCATTGATTCTCATCACTAGTTCACTCAGGAACTCTGCAAGAATCATCGCTCGTTACTTAATGTAACTCCCCGTCAGGCATACGATGTTCCCCGTTGCTCACACCTCTTTGTATAAGGCACACGACGTTTATGGATCGCTCACACCTCTTTGTATAAGGCACATGACGTTATAGCGAATTCCCTCTGGAATCCAAACCGTCACTCAGGACGTCTCAACAATGCATATCATGATGCTTGGCATACACTGACCCATGACATTTAATATGCACACATAAATACATTCATTTACATCGACAAAATCACACTTTGCACTTATGCCCAAAACAATGCATTTAATTTCCATACGGCCACAAATCATCACAACACCATCCAAACACATACATTTACGTCATACAACAACATCTTGCATGATACACATCAATTACGCACAGTTATAACGACAAAAGTCGACGACCTACACTATTCCCGATTTTCCGACATAATTAAATCGGCTAACAATTTCACAATCATCATAATGAGAAAGTACAGCTCAATAGCTACACAACGATACCAAGAATGTAAAAATCGGATAAACGGAACACAAGTTACGAAAGAAAACGAAAAACGATATTTTGAAAAGTTCCATTTAGCAATTGTCCTGTCCATACGCGTATTGCCCTGAGCCATACGCGTATGAGCAGAGACTCATTTTTCCCAAAGTTCACGTGTAAAAGTCCGTACACGTAATGCCCAAGCTCGTACGCGTATTGCCCTAAAATGCTACACGTATCATGCGCAAATGGGCAGATGGCCGAGTAAAATAACATCCCATACGCGTATTGGCCCATGACTCGCCCTCCATACGCGTATTGCCAAGGTCCATACGCGTATGAACATGCCCCATACGCGTATGACCTGGAAATACCAGAAAAATTTCTTCTGTATAATTTTTCTTACGGGTTCCAATCCCAAACACCCCAAATTCCACCTACACACCAGAAAATTGCCAATACCATGTCCAATAACCAGTATCTATCATGTACCAACAATTATGGATACTAAAAACATGATTTTAACCACATTTAATCAATTTCTAATCAATTTTACCAAAAATGGGTTTTACTAAATATTTTCATTTAAATCCAACAAACATCACAAATACACATACATAATCATACACAATCATACAATAATTGAGTTTCGCACCCTTACCCAATTAAACCGATTCTAGGAGTTGATTTCTCTTGATTTCCCAAGCTTTTCTCACTTTTTTCTCTTCTTCTTCTCTTTTCTCTCCTTTTTCTTTCTTCTCCCTTTCTTTCTTTCTATTTTTCTCTCTTCTATTTTCTATTTTCTATTCTAACTTAACAAAATATTATAAAATGACCAAAATACCCCCACACTCAAATATCTCGCCAACGTTCCCAAAACCCGATAAAATATCACAACATTGAAAAATAACATATTTTCAGATAAAAGTCGAAAATAAAATAAAATAATAATAAAATAATCAAACGACTCGATTAAATAAAACTCACACAAAAACTGGGTCATTACAAAGCCCAAGAGGAGGCTGGAAGCTTTTAAGAAGCCGAGAGGTCCTTGTACGAAGCCCAAGGGGAGGCTATCATTCCCGGAGGAAGAGATCATTATGCGAAGCTGAAGAGGAGGCTGTGAATACTTATAAGAAGCCGGCGGGTCCTTGTACTAAGCCCAAGAGGAGGCGGGGTTGCTTTTAGGAAGCCTGTGGGTCCTTGTACGATGCCCAAGAGGAGGTCGATGCTTTTAAGAAGCCCGTGGGTCCCCAAACCCCGAGAAGTTCAAGACAGGCTATTCACGAGGAATAGATCAAGCCAGGAAAGTTCGAGAATTTAGAAGAAACTCAAGAGATGCCATTCACGGAGAAAAGATCATCTCTGGGGAGTAGAGTTTCTTGACAAGTGCTTTTAAGAAGCCTGTGGGTCCCCAAACCCCGAGAAGTTCAAGACATGCCATTCACCGAGAATAGATCAAGCCAGGAAAGTTCGACAATTTAGAAGAAACTCAAGAGATGCAATTCACAGAGAAGAGATCATCTCTGGGGAATAGAGTTTCTTTGACAACTTCTACGAGTGACAGTCTATGAAAGGGTTCACCGAGAATGCTGCCTTTCATGTCTCCATATTGTTTAACCCCAAGAGGAGGGAAGACTGTGTCTGGTAATCCTATGGGGATCTAGTTTTGACTATTTAAGAGTGATCGAAACGGCTTTACCTAGTGCTAGACGTAGTTGCCGGGGAAACTCTAAATATCTATACTATTATTACACAGTTGATATGAGTTTATGAAAGAAGACTTACAGCGAAACAGCCCCACAATACAGTTATATGTATATGAAAGCGGTAAATGAAAGCGTGTAAATACTTACTCGGTTGTAGAGCTTCCATGCTATTTGGTTAGTTGTTCAACAAAGAAAGATTGAAAACAACAGTACATTTCAAAATCAAAGGAGAAAGTGCTTTGAAAAAGAAATATTTGGGGCTTACAGCTCAAGGAGAGGCTCAGGATTTTATCAGTGATCGCACTGTTGTTTTGTACAGAGGGACTTATACAAGTGACTATGGCCCAAAGAAGGTTTTCTGTACAAAGGGATGGGTCTTACACTCTCTCAAGAGGCCCAAAAAGTTTTAAGAAAGGAAATGGGTCTTACTACTCGAGGGTAGGCCTAGTTGACTTTTCGTTAAAAATGGCGATCGCGCCGAGGTTTTCTTTTAACGCAGGGGGACTTATACAATAAGATAGGCCCACAATTGTTTTGGTTAAAAGGGGATTGGGTCTTACACTCTATTAGAGGCCCAAAAGTTTTGAATGGGTCTTATAGCTCAAGGAGAGGCCCAATTGGTTTTTTTAAAAGGCGGCGATTGCGTCGTTTATTTGAAAATGTACAGAGGGACTTATACAAGGAATGAGGCCCAAAAAGTTTTCTGTACAAGGGGGTGGGGTCTTACACTCTAATAGAGGCCCAAATGAGTTTTAAGAAAAGAAATGGGTCTTACTACTCGAGGGTAGGCCCAAGGTTTTTTTTTGTTTTGAAAAGGCGACGATCGCGCCGTTTGTTTTTGACGGTATCGGGACTTATACAATACACTGAAGCCCAAAAATGATTTGGTCAAAAAAAAGATTGGGTCTTACACTCTATTAGAGGCCCAAGTGTTTTGAAAATGATTTATGAGGGTTGAATTAATCCAAAACCCTAATTTGTTTTCAAAAATGTATTTAATTGAATAAAAATTCAATTAAAATGATCAAAATTGTTTAACATACGAAAAACAAATTGTGATCTTGGATTAATGCTTCAAAAATTAAGTATTGACCTACAAAATAATTAGAAAGCATTAAAAGTTGCAAAATCAAGGTGGAAAAAATATTTTTAATGTTAAAAACAATTAAAACATTAATTCTTTGCAAAAATATCAATTATACAAAATAAATAATATTTTTGGGATTTTTTGGGAAAATAAAATATTTTAACATTTTTGTGAATTATTAAAAAAGGAATCAAATCAAAATCATTAAAACTCAGAGAGAAATTAATTTTTGAATCAATTAAATAAAATCACAAAATTCAAATATTTGAATTTTCAAAAAATGGCGCCAAGAACACGCGCGTGTTCTGGGTTTTCCCAGATTTGCATTTTCTCTTCAATCTCACTGAACACTTGATTATATCATGCAATCCACATACAAATCAACTCGTTTCAACCTCACGATCATGTCTATGACAATTAATTTCATTTAAATTAAGCATAAAACAAGAAATCACGAAAAATCCTCAAGAACCCTAATTTCTGCATGAAGGCTAGGGATTTGATACACGATTCAAACAATGCAATTAATTGAGGGGAAACATTCCATGCATGATTATGAACATATGGCCAAATTATTGTGCAGCAAAAATTGCATGGATCATAGAGTTAGAAGAGCTCATGCTTACCACTTGCAGCTGGTGATCGTGATTTGTGTTGGAGGTGTTACAGCTAGGTTCCAATGATCTAGATAGCTTCCCTAGGTGCCATGGAGTGTGTATGAATGCTTGGAATGGATTGAAATGATCTGGAACTTGAGATGGTACCCCAATTGCAAATCAGTTAAGAACTTGAGCAATTGGCTGGTGATTTTGTGAAATCTGTGCTCCAGATGTTATGTGAGTGTTTGGATCACTTCTATATGATGTATGTGAGGTGTGTGTGTGTGATTGGTTTGATTGGAAAAGCTCTCAAACTCAAAACCCGATAGTGACTTGCCTTGGAAGGCAAAATTGGAGTGAAATAAGAGATTTTGAGGAAAGCATCTGTTTGATGGCTTTGGTGTACTCAAACTGATCACAATTGAGCTCTATTTATAGTAGAGCAAGTTTGTTTTGCAAGGAATAGTGAATGGTAACTGCTGAGTAGGTTTGGCCAATGTTGGCAAATGAAAATCCAAGTCTCCTCTAGCCATTGAGTAGAGGTTAGGGCACAGGCTGCTGGTCCCCTTGGTCTTGGATAAGTCTTTACTGAATTCAGTTGAGAATGGCTCAGTCCATGCCACCTTGATGTTTCCATTGAATGCTCCAATCCAAAATTGGAGTCTTGTCCCTATTTTGGCAATTCTAGGTACAACATGCTATTTCTTGTTCCAAAGACTTTGGAGGCTTGGCTCAGTAATTGTCCCCTTTAGATTCAATCCTCAGAGGTGTCCAAGTGGATAGGAGCATTTGGATTTGGCTGATTTTGGCAAATCGACCAAAAGTGTAAAAATCTGCCTTGCCTTGGCAGATTTCAGCAAGGCAACTTGCCAATGTCATATCTCATGACTCAAATTGAATTTGGTAATGTTCTTGGCCATTTTGGAAAGCCCTTACATGATACAACAACTCTTTGAACATGTTTGGTTTTGATCTCTTTTGAATCCAAGTGAAAAATCCCCCTACATTTGGCAAAAAGTAAGGTAAAATCTGACTTAGTGAAATTTTCATTAAGTGTTGGACAAAGTGACTTTTCTTGATTTTGATCACTCCATAACTCAAAATCCATGAGGAATTTGGACATAGGTCAGTATGAAGCTTTTGTAGAGGGCAATGAGATCTAAAAATCAAGTTTTGAATGGGGAACAATAGCCTTGTGGTTTAGGAGTTATGGCCCTCCAAAGTTGGCACATTAGTGTCACTTTTTCCATAACTTAGAATTTTTCTAAGTTTTTATGGTTACCCCTTTTACAATTTATCCCACTTTCTTTGATTTTTCTTGATGAATGATGATTCAAATTGTACATTAACATCATTTTAGGGTTAAAAATCCATTTTAGTGAAAAATCTCAAAAAGTCAAAGTTGACTTTTGTGCACAGTTGACTTTTTATCAGATGAATTCCAAACTGTGCAATTCTTCATGAAATCATGTCCTTGACCTAAATAAAACTTGATGGACATGTTTCATGGGTGTCATAGGGTATATTGAATCATGTCTTAGGGCTTGGGAGCATGTCCTGGTCAAAAGTCAAAGTTACAGTTGACTTTCCTCGCGAAACCCTAATTGTGGTGCAGATGAAATTGAGACTTGTTGCTCAAGCTTCTTGGATTAATTCATTGTTCGAAATGGATCAATATAGTTCATTAGAGACCCTCAAACCCTCTCTTGAGGTCTTGGCTCATGATTTGCCCTAAAAGTCAACTTAGGGGTGAATTTGGTCAAGAAACCCTAATTCCTGATTTTTGATGAATGCATCCCCTGAGGCAAAATTGACTTGATGATTGGGTCCATGAGGTCCCATAAAGTATATTAGGTTATGTTTTGGATCATTGGCTTGTGCCCAGATGAAAAATTTCCATCTGGAGGCCCTGGTCGACGAAAACCCTAATTTGGTGACACTGTCGATCTTGAGACTTGATCCACCTAGAAGGGAGCAGCCTTGTGCTTGATCCTTAAAGTGGGAGTCCTTTTGATCCATTATGGATGTTTGAGAGGTTAGACAAGTTGAAGATCATGTCATTCCTTGATTGATCCTTTGTCTAAGTCTCTGAGAGGGCTTGAAACCCTAATTTTGATTGTAGTGTATGCTCACCCATCTTTGGGGAGACTGATGAAGTATGATGGTTTCTCCATATTGTGATGATGATTTTCACAATGATGGGAAATCTTAGTGGTCAAAATTTGGGGTATGACAGATGCCCCTATTTAATCTTATTGGACACGAAGGTGTGAATGACGAAGGTATTCGGGCATTCGGGGTGCAAGAGGATTAAATATCGGAATACTCGAAATTTTGATGGTGGTTATGAATGGTAGCTTACGTATTCATCTTCTTTAGCTAAGCGATGATGCTTAAAAAAGGTAAACTTCCCCTCGATCCTGGTCTTCAGCCAAGGAGCTAGTCTCAGTTTCCTTTTGGGATAAACCTCCCCTCGATCCTGGTTTCCTACCAAGGAACTGGTCTTAGTTTCTCTTGTTAACTTCCCCTCGATCCTGGTTTCCTACCAAGGAACTGGTCTTAGTTTCTGATTTAAACTTCCCCTCGATCCTGGTTTCCTACCAAGGAACTGGTCTTAGTTTCTGATTTAAACTTCCCCTCGATCCTGGTTTCCTACCGAGGAACTGGTCTAAGTTTCTTTTGTCAATAAACTTTATTGACAAGGGATGCTATTTGTAGCGGTTCTCCTCAAACTTCTCGCCGAATTTTCCTGGGGAGATGCCATTTGACGAAAAAATTTGATGTCAGAGTTGCTGGGGAACCCAGTCGTCTGAGTTGTAGAGTTCCATAAACTTCTCTGTTGGAGACGCCATTTGTCGACTCTATCTGGGGAAAGCGAGTCTCTTGAGAGGTTGCTTCTGCGTGGGATCTTACATCATACTTTTCTCGGGATTCTCCCAGAGAAATGCCATATGATGGGGTCCAATTTTGAGGTGCCGAGGACCTTTTCATCAGCGGTCTTTTCAGAGCGAAACTGGCAAGCTGCCGAATCTCTGATTACGAGGTTTTCTATGTGGATTTTCCTTACTCCGGGAAAGCAAGGATATCATCCTCAATGGCGAAGAGTGATGCTGACTGAAAGTTCCTCTGGTTTTTCAGAGGTTCAAGTTATCAAAGTGGTCAAGGGCCAACTTCCTTCCAGAAATAAACTGGAGGCGAGGTTGTTCAAACGCAGTGTTTCCTGACGAGGCAAGAACTGACAACTCGATTGAGAGAACTTCTATCACTAAGGGACAAGATCGACTAGAGTGATAGTGATGCAATATGAAATGTGAATGCAAATCAATAATGCATGATGTATGTATGTATATGCTGACAAAACTGATGCGACACACAAACTGACGGGTGAACACGACTGGATACTCGGCCATCGCGGGGTGTATAGAAATATCGTTGGTTCAAGATAGCAATTCCACCTTGCTTAGGAGAGATAGTCCCCGTTGGGAGCTATGTTGGTCGGGCTTAGGAGATAAGAACTCGGTCGAGGCGTGTCAGACGAAACAAGGTCTCTGACACAGTTGATCCCTTCATTCAGGCGTACTGGGTTAGAAGGAGTACTTTGATTCTGCACTTTGAGGTTCGATTACTTCTGGAGAAGCGACCGATGTTCTTCTGATGTTCAACAGTCAAAAGAAATTGCCGTCTTTATTAAAAAGCAGAAAAAGTTTTAACAAGTAAATTCATTTTTGTTTTATTTCAAGAATCGTTGATCATGTTAAAATGTCATTCTGTAAAGCTAAAACAAACAAGAATTACGAACAAAAGCACAAAGGCTCAAATTTTATTAATAAAATGGAGATCAGCCAAACGCGTGATTCCAAAGAGTATTTACAAAGTTAGAAAATGGTAATTTACAGGGAAAAGGGCTACGTTGAAAGATAACGACCGATATCCTTCTACCAACTTTGAATTCGGGGCATCCTGAGCTTCTGTCGAAGATGACCTTGACTGGAGTTTTCTGACGGATGATGTAACTGCTGCTGAGGGACTTGCCTCTGTTGAACATAGTTACTTGCCATTATCCCTAACTTTTGCCTGGATTGTACTGTGATGATTCCAATCCACCGGGATGATTTTTTTTTTCTGTCTCTAACTTTTGCCTGGACCGCCCTTTTGGGTTTTCAATCCACCGAGACATTTTTTTTTTAGTTTAGGCGAAGTATTTCTTGACTACATCAACATTTGTGGGGTAGGAAAATTCTTCTCTATCCATGGTTGCAAGTCTCATGGTGCCGCCTGAGAAAGCTTTCGTGACCACATAGGGGCCATCATAATTTGGGGTCCATTTACCCCAAGAATCAGTGAGAAATGATTGTATCTTCTTGAGCACGAGGTCTCCTTTTCTGAAGACACGAGGTCGGACCTTTTTGTCAAACGCCCTCTTCATTCTCTATTGATACAATTGACCATGGCATAATGCTGTTATTCTCTTTTCTTCGATCAGATTCAGTTTGCCGTGTCGGCTTTGACACCATTCAACTTCGGTGAGCTTAGCTTCCATCAATACTCAGATTGACGGGATCTCTACTTCTATGGGGAGCACTGCTTCCATGCCATACACTAGAGAGAAAGGGGTTGCCCCTGTTGAAGTGCGGACAGATGTGCGATTACCGTGAAGAGAAAAGGGTAGCATCTCGTGCCAGTCTTTGTAGGTTACAACCATCTTCTGAACAATCCTCTTGATGTTCTTGTTAGCCGCTTCTACCTCCCCGTTCATCTTGGGTCGGTAGGGAGATGAGTTATGATGTTCGATCTTGAACTCTGCACACAACTCTTTCATCATCTTGTTGTTCAAGTTAGATCCATTATCAGTAATGATCTCGCTTGGAACACCATAACGGCAGATGATATTATTTTTGATAAATCGGACCACCACTTGTCGGGTTACATTGGCGAATGACGCTGCTTCGACCCACTTGGTGAAGTAGTCAATGGCTACCAGGATGAACCGATGTCCGTTTAAAGCCTTAGGTTCAATCAAGCCAATCATGTTGATTCCCCATATGGAAAAAGGCCACGGGGAAGAGAGAACTTTGAAATGCGATGGCGGTACATGAATTTTGTCGGAGTATATCTGACACTTGTGACACCTCCTCATGTACTTGTGGCAGTCGAATTCCATGGTCAACCAGTAATACCCTGCTCTCAGAATTTTTCTCGCCATTGTGTGTCCGTTGGCATGAGTGCTAAAGGATCCTTCATGAATTTCTTTCATAAGCATGTATGCTTCTGGTCTGTCCACTCATCGGAGCAAGACCAAGTCAAAATTCCTCTTATAAAGAGTGTCACCGCACAGGAAGAAGCTGCTTGCTAGTCTTCTGAGGGTTTTCCTGTCTTTTCTGAGTGCCCCAGATGGGTACTCTTGTTTCTGAAGGAAGCATTTGATATCGTGATACCAAGGTTTGTCATCTATGACTGCTTCGATCGTGAAGACGTAGGCGGGCCGTTCAAGGTGCATTATGTCGATCTTAGGTAAGTCATTCCATTGATGTACACTAATCATGGAAGAGATAGTGGCTAATGCATCAGCCATGTGATTCTCATTACGAGAGACGTGATGAAACTCGACTCTATTGAAGAAGGATAACAACCTTCTCGCGTAATCTTTGTAAGGAATCAGCCCTGATTGGTATGTGTTCCAATCTCCTTTTATCTGATTGATAACCAGGGCTGAGTCGTCGTATATGTCCAAGTTTTTGATCCTTAAATCAATCGCTTCTTCGAGACCCATAATACATGCTTCGTATTCGGCGTCGTTGTTTGTACATTTGAACGTAAGTCTGGCAGTGAAAGGAATGTGGGTACCCTGAGGGGTAACAATGATTGCCCCAATTCCGTTTCCGTAATGATTAACTGCTCCGTCAAAGATAAGTCCCCATTGGGAACCTGGTTCTGGCTCTTCACTGGGTAGCGGTTCATCGCAATCTTTCATTTTTAGATACATGACATCTTCGTCTGGGAAATCAAACCCAACAGATTCTTGATCGTCAATCGGTTGATGAGCCAAATGATCGGCTAAAATACTCCCCTTAACGGCTTTCTGAGCGTGGTACTCTATGTCATATTCTGATAACAACATCTGCCAACGGGCAATTCTTCCCGTGAGAGCAGGCTTTTCGAAGACATACTTGATTGGATCCATCTCGGAAACCAACCAAGTAGTATGACGAATCATGTATTGGCGAAGACGTTTGGCTGCCCAAGCCAAAGCGCAACAAGTTTTTTCGAGCATCGTGTACTGATTTTCGCAGTCAGTGAATTTCTTGCTCAAATAGTAAATGGCAGACTCTTTCAGTTTAGTTTCGTCTTGTTGGCCAAGTACACATCCCATTGAGTCCTCTAGAACTGTGAGGTAAATGATCAGTGGTCTTCCTTCCACTGGAGGTGATAGAATCGGTGGGTTCAACAGGTATTCCTTAATACTGTTGAAGGCGGTTTGGCAATCTCTTGACCAAACGCAATCCTGGTTCTTTTTTAGTAACCTAAAAATCGGCGCACATGTGGCGGTTATGAGAAATATGAATCTGGAAATGTAGTTCAAACGTCCCAGGAATCCTCTGACTTATTTTTCAGTTTTCAGAGAAGGCATTTCTCGAATGGCCTTGACCTTGTCAGGATCAACCTCAATTCCTTTCTGGCTGACGATGAACCCTAAGAGTTTCCCTGAACGGACACCGAAGGTGCACTTGTTAGGATTCAAGCGGAGCTTGTACTTCCTCAAACGCTCGAACAATTTTGACAGATGTTCAACGTGCTCACTCTCTGTTTTTGATTTTGCAATCATATCATCGACATATACCTCGATTTCTTTGTGTATCATGTCATGAAACAGAGTAGTCATGGCCTTCTGATAGGTTGCCCCTACGTTCTTCAAACCGAACGGCATTACCTTGTAACAAAAGGTACCCCAGGGGGTAATGAACGAAGTTTTCTCCATGTCTTTCGGCGCCATTTTGATCTGGTTATAGCCCGAGAATCCATCCATGAAGGAGAAAACTTTGAATTTTGATGTACTGTCAACCAGCATGTCAATGTGTGGTAAAGGAAAGTCATCCTTTGGACTTGCCTTGTTCAGATCCCTGTAATCAACACACATTCTGACCTTTTCGTCCTTTTTGGGAACGGGTACGATGTTGGCTAACCATTGAGGATACTCTGATGTGGCAAGGAAACCCGCGTCAATCTGTTTCTGTACTTCCTCTTTGATTTTGATGGCCATGGCCGGGTGAGTCCGTCTCAACCTTTTCTTTACTGGCGGACATTCTGATCTTAACGGCAAGTGATGTTCCACGATGCTGGTGTCCAACCCTGGCATGTCCTGATAGGACCAAGCAAACACATCGGGAAATTCTTTGAGAAGTCTTATCAAATCTTCTTTGACAGTCGGACTGAGCAGTGCCCCAATCTTGACTTCTTTTCTCTCTTCTTCTGAACCTAAGTTGATTGTTTCCAACGGCTCTTTGTGAGGTTCAATGGACCTTTCCTCTTGTCTGAGTAGTCGAGAGATCTCTTCTGGAATTTCGTTGTCAACTTCTTCTTCAGCCCTAAATATCGGGAACTCAAAGTTGGGAAAAGGCATCGGATCGTATGTTTCAACTGGGTTTAAAACAAGCAATCTGCATGACGTGATGATTCGTGTTTAGAAGAGATAGAGAAAATGCAAAAGTGTGTGCAGTGTTTTATTTTACTGCTTGTTTTTATTTTTAAATTGTTTTTTAGGATTACCATTTTCTGAAAAAGCAAAAAGAGAAAACATCGATTAATGCAGAAATTACAGAACGAAGTTATTTTATTAATGAACAAGTCGATTCTTGAAACTACAGCCCTATAAAACAAAACTCTGTCGCTTTGGACGAAGCGAAGAGGAAAAATTTACAGAAAGCGAGCCCTATCAAAACATCCGTTTCACCTGGGCAGGGTAAAAGGTTAAAGATGGCAATTACTTTGACTGGTGAACGACCTTCGAAACATCGATAGCAACCCATTGGCGGCGAACTCCTCGGTGAATCACAAAGTCTGGCACCTTCCTTGATTTGTCTTCAGAAATGACGCTGATTTCTGGTGGAGCAGGATCATTGGAATCTGTCTCCCAGGCAGAATTATCGTGGGAGGATTCCTCAGTTGTACTTTGCATAACATTTGTGCTCTCAACTATATCTCCCCAACCAGTTGGCTGGATATCTTCGAGCCTGATACGAGAGCTTTCGGGAGCGGTGTATTTGATCGTATAGTCAAATTTTCCACTCGGTTGTCCCAAGGTGTCCCACACCTCTTTGGAACTGGAGGGGTCATCCCTCTCGATGACGTTGACCTCGGGAAAGGCATAATTAATGAATTCAAGTCCTGCAAACGTTGCAAATTCATCGTCATGTTGAGTAGCTTTAGGATGACCTGAGTGTTGATCCCATGACATGGTGGGGACACAGGTATTCTGTTCAATGAGACTCAGCTGATTTTCATTGTTCGGCTGACTTTCTTGCCCCAAATCTCCTGGATAAGGTTGCCACATTGGCAGACCATCCATTGGGCCATAGTAGGTGTAGTCAAAATTGTCTTTCATCGGAGTGCCTTCCTCTAATGAATTTGGCAGAACACGACATCCTTCTGGATCACAATCTCCATATATCATTTCGATGTCTGACCTAGGTATAAATCTCGGACTCTATGCGGGATAGAAAAATGGTATAGGCACCTCTTCCTGAGACATATAATCGTCCTCGTTAAGGTAGGACTTCCATTATTCATCTGTGTCAGAGGGATCTTCCTCATTGATAGCATGTAGTGCTTGAGACACTGGGTGAAGAAAACCTCCACTGTGGAAGAAGTTTTGAAGGGGATGAAGACTTCCATCGTTAGCAGTTGTCCGGGTACAGGTTACAGAAAAACCAAGACCCTTCTTTTTTGTATTGCTAGTAGGAATGACAAGTTGTCCCCATCCTGTCGTATCGGTAGTCTCGACTGCTTTGATAGCATCGTTGTATGAAGAAATGGAAGTTCCTTCTTTGAACTGATTGTTCTTGCTCACCGACAGTGTTTGGAACTGAGTTCCAATAACCTCCTCGGGTTCTACACAAGTAGATGATGACAAGTTGCTTACAAGCAAGGCTTGTTCCCCACAAACTGTGACAAGTTGATCGTTCTTGACGAACTTTAGCTTTTGGTGGAGTGTGGAAGTAACCGCTCCAGCCTGATGTATCCAAGGTCTTCCTAATAAACAACTGTACGTTGCCCGGATGTCCATGACCTGGAAAGTGACTTGGAAAGTATGAGGACCAATAGTTATGGGAAGATCGACTTCGCCGATAACCGTTTTTCTGGATCCGTCGAATGCTTTGATGACGACCTCGCTGATTCTCATCGGAGGGCCTTTGAATGATAATTGCATCAAAGTGGACTTCGGTATAACATTCAGGGCTGACCCTGTGTCTACCAGTACGCTGGCTAAAGCATCATCCTGGCAGTTAACTGTAATGTTGAGCGCCATGTTATGACGGCGACCCTCTTCGGGTAATTCCTCATCACTAAATCCTAAATTATTGCAGGAAGTGATGTTAGAGACAATGCTATCGAATTGTCTAATTGTTACATCCTGTTCCATAAAGGCTTGCTCCAAGACTTTCTGTAGAGCCTCCCTGTGGGCTTCTGAACTGAGTAACAGTGATAATACTGAGACCTTTGAAGGAGTCTGTAACAGCTGATCAACAATGTTGTATTCACTCTTCGGGATTACTGGATTGACTGAATGATGGATCGGGAGCTTCTGTCTGAAGTTCCTTTTCCTTGTTAGGTTCTCCAACTCCTCTGTTGAAGATTCTACTGCTCCATGTTACACGACTGATGTCTGCAATATTCACGACGGAGGGTAATGGAATTTCCTTTCCATTTTCAACTATTGTTCCACCGTATCTGTAAGGGATAGCCTTAGTTGATTCATATAGTAGTGGTCCCGGTAGATAGATGACTATGGGAACCTTCTGATTTTTCTGACCATCACAAGTAATCTCGATCCATTCCCGGTTGGGAGCTCTAGATTCGTCAAGTAGAGGGATGATGGCAAAAACATCCCTGGCCTAGCGACGACCAGAGATTGTGACAGCATCCTCGACTTGATCGGCAAGGTAGCTCGGCGTCCAGTTGATGGGTCCAGAACCCGGATATGGACGAATCTCTCCACGATCCACCTGACCCTGAAGAGCTGCTCTCACAAGGTAACACCCTTGGTTACCTTCCGAACAGACGCTACAACGGTCGTAATTGTGTGGTGGCACCTGGCCACGCCCACTTTGAATACAATGTAACCTTACTAGGTTAGCTTCCATAAGTCGGACATCCTGACTCTGACGCCGAGTAGGATTCCTGTTACTGATACTAATTTGTTGAGTATCTTCATCCATATAAATTGGCATCCACCAGTGATTTAACAAGTGCTGAAGTGCCTCCTAGACAAGGGTACAACCTCGATCGTTTTCGCAACCCGCTTTACAACTGTGATAATTATGTGATACCAGGAATCCAAGTCGGACCTGTTCAGCATGTAACTCCACCAGGCTGGTATTCATCAAGCGAATGTCAAAGATCTGAACCATGTTGATTTGATAGGAATTCCTATCATCGTAGTCTTAGATCCATCCAAGATCCATCTGACGCTGGAGGGCCTCCTGTATGAAAGAGCATCCCTGTTTGTTTACCGAGCAAGTCAGACAAGAACTGTAATCATGCTGCGGCAGATTATGATACTGGCTTTGCCTTGAGTGCATTGCCACTAAGTTGACATTCATCACACGGATGTCGTGGTTTTGAATGACGCTGGAATTCGTATAGACCATGTTAACTCCACGAACTCGGTGCTCTTGGATCCACCCGAGATCCATTTGTTCCTGTAGAGCTGCTTGCACCACAGAACATCCCTGGTTGTCTTTAGAGCAGATATCATACTGATGATATTTATGAGGTGGCACATGGCCATATCCACTCTGTCTACAGTGCATCTTGACCAGATTGGTTTTCAACAAGAGTACATCATGGATTTGATAGACATTGTTAGTCTCTCCTTCTATCAAATTGACTGCAGCATTCTCGTGTTGAGGCAGCGGGTTCGTAAGAACATTAGGATTTGTATCCTTGAAGGATAAGACTCCGCTCGTAACAAGCTTTTGCACGTCGGACTTGAAATTGAGACAAGTCTCAATGTTATGCCTTGATCCTCCTTGGTGGTAAGGGCAAGTTTGATCCACCTTAAACCAAAAAGGCGGATTTTCTGGTACTGTAAGAGGAGATTTAGTCTGAATGTGCCCCTTAGCCAGTAGTAACAGAAATAGTTTTGCGTACAACATGGGTATAGGATCAAATCCTGATGGTCGTGTTGTACGGTTGTTGTTGTATTAAGGACGAGCCTGCTGAAGAGGCTGTTGTGTCCTTTGCTGATTAGGTTGGCTCTATGCAACCTGAGGTTGATACGTAGGCGCGGTGCTGATAGCAGGAGTTACAGCTGCTACCGGTTGATATCGTCGCCTTTGCTTTCTGAGAGAGATATTCCCAATATCTTGCTCCTTTTTCTTATGGAGAGCACTACCGTATCATTTTGTACTACTCGATGATCCAGCATCTTTTGCTAAATGTCCTTCTCGGACGGCTTCCTCAAGACGAACTCCCATACCCACCATCTCGGTGAAATCACTGGGCGCACTGGCAACCATTCTGTCGTAGTAAAACGAGCTTAAGGTCTTTAAGAAGATCTTTGTCATCTCCTTTTCCTCAAGAGGCGGACAACTTTGAGCGGCAATTTCACGCCACCTTTGAGCATACTCCTTAAAGGTTTCCTTGTCCTTTTGTGACATTGATCTGAGTTGATCTCTGTCCGGTGCCATGTCCAAATTGTATTTGTATTGTTGGACGAAGGCAGTGCCAAGATCTCTGAAAGTGCTGATCGTGGCACGGTTTAAACCCATGTACCATTTTAATGCGGCACCGGTTAAACTATCCTGGAAGTAGTGAATCAGTAGGTCCTGATTCTCCGTCTGAGCTGACATCTGCCGAGCGTACATCACCAGATGGCTATGAGGGCAAGAGTTACCCTTGTATTTTTCAAAGTCGGGCACTTAAAATTTGTGCGGAACTTTCACATTGGGGACCAGACAAAGGTCTGCGGCGTCATTTCCTAATAAATCCTGACTGCAAATGGATTGCAGTTCTTTCTGCATCTCCAGGAACTGTTATTAGAACTCATTCATTCTGTCGAACATACTTTCCTTTTTACCAGAAGGTATTAGTGGAATCTGTCCTTCCGGGACAGTGTGCACCACAGGGGGTGGTACCGTGACTACGGCAGCGAATCTTGGCGTTTCCCAAAGTTTGTAACCTTCAGGAGTCTTCATTATGCCTCCGGCATCCTCGCTTTCCCGAAGTTTGTAACCTTCAGGCCCAACCGCTTCTGTTGTGATTCCCTAATCTTTAGTGATTGGCGGAACATATCCTTCCGGGATATAGTTGACAGGCATACCCCAGGGACGATCTTTCGGCATCTGATACCTAGGATCATTCTTCTTCACTATGGGCGTTGAGGTGATCTCTAAGATCACAGTTCTTTGTAGCTGAGCTTCTGCCATGGCTTGCATGTCGTTACGAAGCTTTCTCATATCCTCTCTCAGAGCGTCGATCTCTTCCTTCAACTCTCTGTTTTCTTCCTCAAGATAATCCATCTTTTTCTGACGATTGGCCCGAGTATTGTACGAATGAGACAGTTTAACTCTAGAACCGAGACACAAACGTGAGATTCGTAGGTAAGAAGAATACGCGATGTGAGAATGATGAATGCAATGATTATATTAATTATTTTTTGGTTTAATCAAAATAAACTTCGACAATTAGATTGCAAATATCAAATAGTGGGGAAACCCCTTTTTATTGAAATTCAAAGGATTATAGAAATGGAAATACAGTAGATTACAAGGTGCAGAAACAGAAACCTAAGCTATTGGGTCCCGAGTCCTCTCTGAAGAGAAATCGGGTGCTGACTCTGGTACTTTCCTTTTCTTTGACCGGGGCTCTTGGGCCGTTGTCGGGTTGTCATTCCTTTTCCAGGTGAAAGGAGCGAGCAAATTCCTTTGGTCATCTTGATTATCCACAACATGTTGCTCCAAAATTTCAATTAGAGCATCTTTCTCTTTCAGTTGTTGTTGTATTTTGATGCACTTTACGTTGAGGGTGCGGTACTTGTTCTTCCAAGACTTCCTCTCCTTTTGAACTTAGTTGAGAGTAACCTGAAGCTTTTCAGTTTCCGTCATGAAGTACATGACAGATTCCCTCGGCGGAAGAATTCCGTAACGAGGATAAGGCATCTTTAGCTTGAGAGCTCTAGTTTGTACCCAGTGGAGATAAGGCTCCACCGAGACACAGTCCAGTTTTCCTAGAGACTCCCGTCCTTTCTTATGAACATGCTTCCAGGCCTGCACTATTTCCATCTTTAATGCTCTGTCATTTTCTCTTTCTTTGAAGAAAAGACCTTCCAGATGAACACCCCGTGGGACGTGTCTCATCGAGTATCCAAATTGACGACGAACGAGAACTGGATGGTAATTGATTCCTCCCTTAGTTCCTATAAGGGGTACGTTGGGGAAGTTTCCACAACGATCAATGATTATGATTCCATCATAGATCCTATTACACCAATCTATATCAGAGTTGGTGAGGGACATGATCTTCTGCGACCAACGTAAGGCACTCTTGCAATCCCAAAAAGCAGCAGACTTAGGCAGATGAGAGATAAACCATTTGTAAAGCAAAGGTACACAGTATGTGATCTCCCCTCCGCTGTACAAATTTCCCAAGTGTACATAATGATACGCATCTGCGAGCAAAGTCGATACAGGGTTTCCAATGAGAAAAACCTTAATGGCGTTGACATCGACGAAGTTATTAATGTTGGGCAACAAAAATAATCCATAGGTGAGCAAGACAAATATGCTTTCAAAAGCAGTCACGTTTCCTATACTGGCAAAATACAGGGCTTTCTTTGTCAAGAACTGGGCTGGCAAACCTTGGATGCCACCCTTAGTGGTCATGTGAATCCTGACCTCAGACTCATCCAAATGAATTGCTATTGCAATGGTCTGGTTCTGTGGAATTTCTTCCAGTCCAGAAAATGGAGCTCGATCAGTAATGTGTAAATCGATCAGGTGAGAATACTCCTCCAGCGTTGGTGCTAGCTGGTAATCCGGGAATGTAAAGCAGTGATAAACCGGATCATAAAACTGAATGAGCGCATCCATGATTCCCTCAATCACATGGACTCTTAACAGTGGTAGCAAACCTCCGTGCTTGGCTCTGAAAGCCTCAAGGTTAGTGATCATTCTCGCTAACATTCTCAAATCCTCTACTTTTGGAACCTCGAAGGTATACTTACGAGTTCTCCTTCTACCGAAATCCATGAGCGCAATCCTTTTTTCTGACATTTGCAATCACAGACTTAGTTTAATTTGAAAAATAGAGAGACTAGAAGAGAATTTTTTTTAATGTTTTAATGTTTTTTAGATGAATGCATGAATGCAGCACACAAAAACATAGAAAAAACGGGGTCAAAGGGTCGTTGTCACGAAGTCAAGGCTCTACCCATCCCCAAAGGTTTATACTAAGGTGATTTTTGTACCTGTACTCATTATCATCAGCTCCTCCCAGGAAAGGAAAACAATAAGCGGATCGCCAACGAGTTGTAGAGCAATCTTAGAGTAAGTGCCATTCACCGAGAATAGATCACCAGCCTCAAATGAGGGTAGTATCGCGTGACAACTATTTTCGATAGTTTCTGCACTACAAAAGGGTTTGGCTCCTCAGCTTCTCAGACATCACAATCGGCCCATTGCCTAAGAGAGGGAATGGGTTGCATTGGTCAGCCTCCACTGAGGTTGATGGTCGACCTCGTCGCCATCACTTATCTTAAGTGTATACTCAATCTTTCCATATGCGGCATCACACGCATTCCCATTAGCAGAAAAATAAACACATATATCAATTAGGAAAATCAGTATATATATTTGTCCTAATCATCCTAGACCTTTAAAGCTATGAATCCTAAGTTCCTGACAGAAAATGGGTTCCCCGACGGAAGCCCCAATATGTGGTATTCACACAAGTGAAGAGAAAAAAGGGTAGAAGAGCCCCACGGTGGGTGCCACTTATAGAATTTCTACCTAATAGAGGAGAAGAGAACAAGATCTTGCTACAAAGGTGAGATAGATCCTAATGACAAATCCCCAGCAGAGTCTCCATAGTCCCCAGTGAAGTCGCCATTTCTCTGTAGCGAGCGATTTTGGACGCGGTTGCGAAGCGCTATCGCTCTTTGGTGTCTACAGCTCGATTCATTTTTTATCCTATTAAAACTGATGAAGGAAGGGAAATAGATGTCTCAAATTAACCCTGCTTGCAAACTGAGGTTAAACAGCGGTCTGTTAGGTTACAAATGCTTCAAAGATTCGGGGTCTCTATTGGGTGTATTTTTTTAAAAGTGGTGTTCGGTCGATTGGTGGGATGTTAAGATGTTAGGACGGATGCTTCTTGATGGATATGTGAGAGTATGGGATTTTGGGTTTTTGTTTAGTGTGCTCGCTAAGATTTTTCTTTCAATCTTATGCCTACGTATTCCCGTTTACCGAAACAGGGAAATCAGAGCGTTCGTAGTTCCTCCTATTCTATGGGATGAAATGGTTGTTTTGGTGTCTTGTTCAAAGCCCAAGATGTGAAGCAAAAGGTGGTTTGTATCTTGTTCAAAGCCCAAGATATGAAGCTGAAGAGTTTATTTGTATCTTGTTCGAAGCCCAAGATATGAGGCTAAAGGGTTTTGACTTTAGAGAGAATTTGTCATCTCTAAAGAGGGGGTTTTTGTCACAACTATTTATAAAAGAGAATTACTTTAACTGGGATATGTGAATCCGGAAATGCCATAATTTCCTTTATAGGGGAGTTCCAACCTGAAGGGGAAGATGTTAACTCAGTGTAGAGCAATGTTATCTTTCCTTAGGAATTTCTCATGCTAAAAGAGGGACAGTGGCGTGGATGTAGATGATCCAGAGGCTTGCCGCTTACAACAATTAGATGAAGGGGAAGGAGTTGTTGATGTTTGTGTACTATGAACGAGGCACAACTTTGATGCTAAAAGGTTGATTGGATCAACCAGTGGTTTTCTTATACAAAGCCTAAGAGGAGGCTATTGGCCCAACAAGAGGGTGTTTTTGTGTGTCTCGTACAAAGCCCGAGAGAGAGGCTAAAAGGGGTTGATCCTGCAAGAGGATCTTTTATACTCAACAAGAGAGTTTTTGTATCTCGTACAAAGCCCGAGATGGAGGCTAAAGGTTTGATTGGCTCAATAAGAACCTTCTTGTATCTCGTATAAAGCCCGAGATGGAGGCGAAAGGGGTGATTGACTCAACGAGGGAGTCTCTTATGTATCTCGTACAAAGCCTGAGAGAGAGGCTAAACGTTGTTTGACTTCGCTGGGGAGAATCATTGTATAAAGCCCAAGAGAGAGGCTAACTTCAATGGAGAAGGATCATTATACAAAGCCTAAGAGGAGGCTATGGTTACTATTTCAGTTGAGTGACAGGTCCAGTATGCTGATTTAAAGAGAAAATCAGTTCTTATATGAGTAATGTTGAACTCAGGGATTTGGATTCGAGGATCAGGGATCTTTCCTGTTCTTTAAGGAAACGGGAAATCCAAAGGGGTATTGAGACTGTCCGAGTCTACGGGTTTCCTTCCTATTTAACGAAGGGGTCACTTGAGAATGTCTTTGAGACTCAAGGATATTAGACTGTCCGTGTCTAGAGTTTTATCTTTTGTACTATGCTTTGAGAAACAATAGTACACTCTTTGAAAGGACTGTTCTATGCAGATGATTAATTTCTGTTCCTATACCTCTAGGAGGTCGTCAGGACAATTTGTACGAAACCCAAGAGGAGGCTGGAAGCTTTTAAGAAGCCGAGAGGTCCTTGTACGAAGCCCAAGAGGAGGCTATCATTCCCGGAGGAAGAGATCATTATATGAAGCCTAAGAGGAGGCTGTGAATACTTCTAAGAAGCCGGCGGGTCCTTGTACTAAGCCCAAGAGGAGGCAGGGTTGTTTTTAGGAAGCCTGTGGGTCCTTGTACGATGCCCAAGAGGAGGCCGATGCTTTTAAGAAGCCCGTGGGTCCCCAAACCCCGAGAAGTTCAAGACAAGCTATTCACGAGGAATAGATCAAGCCAGGAAAGTTCGAGAATTTGGAAGAAACTCAAGAGATGCCATTCACGGAGAAAATATCATCTCTGGGGAGTAGAGTTTCTTGACAAGTGCTTTTAAGAAGCCTGTGGGTCCCCAAACCCCGAGAAGTTCAAGACATGCCATTCACCGAGAATAGATCAAGCCAGGAAAGTCCGAGAATTTGAAAGAAACTCAAGAGATGCCATTCACGGAGAAGAGATCATCTCTGGGGAATAGAGTTTCTTTGACAACTTCTACGAGTGACAGTCTATGAAAGGGTTCACCGAGAATGCTGCCTTTCATGTCTCCATATTGTTTAACCCCAAGAGGAGGGAAGACTGTGTCTGGTAATCCTATGGGGATCTAGTTTTGACTATTTAAGAGTGATCGAAACGGCTTTACCTAGTGCTAGACGTAGTTACCGGGGAAACTCTAAATATCTATACTATTATTACACAGTTGATATGAGTTTATGAAAGAAGACTTACAGCGAAACAACCCCACAATACAGTTATATGTATATGAAAGCGGTAAATGAAAGCGTGTAAACACTTACTCGGTTGTAGAGCTTCCATGCTGTTTGGTTAGTTGTTCAACAAAGAAAGATTGAAAACAACAGTACATTTCAAAATCAAAGGAGAAAGTGCTTTGAAAAAGAAAGACTTGGGGCTTACAGCTCAAGGAGAGGCCCAGGGTTTTATCAGTGATCGCACTGTTGTTTTGTACATAGGGACTTATACAAGTGACTGTGGCCCAAAGAAGGTTTTCTGTACAAAGGGATGCGTCTTACACTCTCTCAAGAGGCCCAAAAAGTTTTAAGAAAGGAAATGGGTCTTACTACTAGAGGGTAGGCCCAGTTGACTTTTCGTTAAAAATGGCGATCGCGCCGAGGTTTTCTTTTAACGCAGAAGGACTTATACAATAAGTGAGGCCCACAATTGTTTTGGTTAAAAGGGGATTGGGTCTTACACTCTATTAGAGGCCCAAAAGTTTTTAATGGGTCTTATAGCTCAAGGAGAGGCCCAATTGGTTTTTTTAAAAGGCGACGATTGCGTCGTTTATTTGAAAATGTACAGAGGGACTTGTACAACGAATGAGGCCCAAAAAAGTTTTCTGTACAAGGGGGTGGGGTCTTACACTCTAATAGAGGCCCAAATGAGTTTTAAGAAAAGAAATGGGTCTTACTACTCGAGGGTAGGCCCAAGGTTTTTTTTTTGTTTTGAAAAGGCGACGATCGCGCCGTTTGTTTTTGACGGTATCGGGACTTATACAATACACTGAGGCCCAAAAATAATTTGGTCAAAAAAAAGATTGGGTCTTACACTCTATTAGAGGCCCAAGTGTTTTGAAAATGATTTATGAGGGTTGAATTAATCCAAAACCCTAATTTGTTTTCAAAAATGTATTTAATTAAATAAAAATTCAATTAAAATGATCAAAATCGTTTAACATATGGAAAACAAATTGTGATCTTGGATTAATGCTTCAAAAATTAAGTATTGACCTAGAAAATAATTAGAAAGCATTAAAAGTTGCAAAATCAAGGTGGAAAAAATATTTTAAATGTTAAAAACAATTAAAACATTAATTCTTTGCAAAAATATCAATTATACAAAATAAATAATATTTTTGGGATTTTTTGGGAAAATAAAATATTTTAACATTTTTGTGAATTATTAAAAAAAGAATCAACTCAAAATCATTAAAACTCAGAGAGAAATTAATTTTTGAATCAATTAAATAAAATCACAAAATTCAAATATTTGAATTTTCAAAAAATGGCGCCAAGAACACGCGCGTGTTCTGGGTTTTCCCAGATTTGCATTTTCTCTTCAATCTCACTGAATACTTGATTATATCATGCAACAAGGAGTCTGTTGAAGCTTGGAAAGATCCAAGACGTAAGTGGGGCTGGTTCCTCTGGAACGAAGAAACCGTTTGTTATTGGTCAGAAAAGAAGAGAAGGTGATACCAACGCTATATATAGAGGACGAGGGAGAGGAAATTCTTAAGCCTATCACCAGGTAGGTGCAGTGACAATCCCAACACCAGCTGTTCAGCAACAACAACCCCAACAACAGGTTCAGCAGCAGCAGCAACCTCCTTTCCAGCAAAGATCTAGGCAGAGGGATCGCAAAATTGACCCTCTCCCTATGACCTATTCAGTGTTATTACCCCAGTTACTCAAATTAAAGTTGGTTGAGCTTCGTACTATGAAAGCTCCTTCTGCTGGAAACTTGCCACCTAATTTTGATGTTAACGCCCACTGTGAGTTCCACTCAGGTGCTCAGGGGCATACCACTGAGAAGTGTTGGGCATTTCAGAATAAAGTGCAAGACTTGATTGATGCTAAAGCAATCAATTTCTCGTTACCTCCTAATGTTCTCCAGAACCCCATGCCTGATCATGGTGTGGCAGATATGCGTGCTATTGAAGACGGAAAGAGGTTAAATTTGGTAACGGATATCAGTCAGGTGAAGACTTCGTTGCTAGTGGTGAAGGATCATTTGTTGAAGGGACAGGTGTTCCTGGGTTGTGATCAAGATTGTTCTGAGTGTATGAGTCAGAAGAATGGCTGTGATAAGTTGAGAATTGGTTTACAGAGTCTGATTGACGAGGGACGTCTACAGTTTGACCGGGCTGTGAACGAAACTGATGAGGTGCCAACTGTGACCATCTATTATACTCCCGCTGAGATTCAGGTGCCTGCAGGTACAGTGCCCGTAGCAAGTGTTGTGCAAGAAAGATCCGGTCCTGTTACCATCACGGTGCCAGGACCAGTACTGTTTACAACTAAGAAGGCAATCCCATGGCACTATGGAGCAGACGTGTATTATGAAGGGAAAAAGCAGGAAGTCAAGGCATCAGCCAGTTCAAATATTGATAATGTGGGTGGTGTAGGTGGCTTTACAAGAAACGGAAGATTGTTTGCTCCCCAAACTTTACGAAGTGATAAATAAGTTGAAGCCGCGGCCAAAGCTAAAGGAAAACAGGTGGCTGAGAGTGTGCCTGTGCCTGAAACAGAGACAGAGATTACCTTTGATAACGAGGTGGAAGAGTTCATGAGTATAATAAAGAAAAGTGACTATAAGATTGTCGATCAACTGAACCAGACGCCCTTGAAGATTTCAATTTTTTCATTGTTGATGTGTTCTGACGCGCACCGGGAGGCTTTATTGAAAGTGTTGAAGAGAGCATATGTTCCATAGGAAATCACCGTTAATCAGCTTGAAGGTGTGATCTCTAATGTCAATGTCAGCCACGTATTGGGGTTCACAAGTAGAGACTTGATTTGTGAAGGAAGAAACCACAACAAAGCTTTGCACATTACAATGGAGTGCAGGGGTACAGTGTTGTCTCACGTGCTGGTAGACACTGGTTCCTCGCTTAATGTCTTGCCTAAAAAGGCATTGATGAAGCTAGAAGTTGATGGTTTGATTTTAAGGCCCAGTGATTTGGTTGTCCGAGCATTCGATGGAACGAAGAGATCTGTGTTTGGTGAAGTGGAATTGCCCGTGCAAATTGGACCGCAAGTGTTCAAATCTACATTCCACGTGATGGATATATAGCCTGCGTATAGCTTCTTATTAGGTCGCCCATGGATTCATGCGGCCGGGGCTGTTACATCCACCTTACACCAAAAGCTGAAATACGAGTTCGAGGGACAAGTTGTGACAGTGTGCGGCGAGGAAGACATTTTTGTTAGTCACTTGTCCACGTTCAAGTATGTTGAGATGGATGGGGAAATCCACGAGATGCCTTGCCAGTCGTTTGAAGCGGTGAATATTGACAACGTGCCTGAATCATCCCTTACACCAGATAGAGCTGGTACATCCATTTCGTCCTATAAGCAAGCTGTCAAGGTTGTCAGAGCGGGCAACGCTCAAGGCTGGGGCAAGCTGATAGAGACGCCAATGAAGGAAGACAAGTTTGGCATTGGTTATCATCCTTCTATGACTTCAACTGCAGAGAATAGTGGACCCATCACTTTCAGCAGTGGGGGAATTATCTACGCAGACCAGTCTTGTGCAGCTACAGAGGATGGCATTGACAGTGACTGTGACTTGGACAACCGTGTACGTCCACGCGCTCCAGGACAACCATTGCAGAATTGGTCTGTTGAAGAAGTCATCCGGGTTACTCTTCAAACAGAGTAATTTTCTTTGTTTTTCTAACCATAATGCATGTTAAAATCTTGCGCTCTGCCCAAGGCGTATAGATTCATTTGTAGGGCCACCATGTTTGCATTTGTAATTTTAATCATCAATAAAGGACGTTTTGCACTCAAATTTTGTTCCCTGTCTTTCATTTTTTATTTTTGCACAAAATAATAAAATGGCAATGTTTCGTTTCTTGTTGTTTTTAAAATAAATTCTAAAATAAAGCATGAACCCATTCGTGCAGACTTGATCCTCCGGATTCCATTGATAACGATTTTTCTATGGCTATGTATGACTTTGACAAACCGATTTATCAAGTCGAAGAAGGGGATGAGAAGGGCTGTGAACTCCCTGAGGAACTGGCCAGATTGTTGAAACAAGAGGAAAGGACCATCCAGCCTCATCAAGAGACCATAGAGATTATCAATATTGGTACCGAGGATGCTAAGAAAGAGATCAAGATTGGCGCCAGCCTGCGAGCAGACGTAAAGAAAGCTTTGACTGAGATGTTGTGTGAGTATGTTGATATATTCGCCTGGTCGTATCAAGACATGCCAGGGTTGGATACTGACATTGTTGTGCACAGGCTGCCATTGAGATAAGAATGCCTGCCAGTCAAGCAGAAACTTCGTCGGACTCATCCCGATATGGCCATAAAGATCAAGGAAGAAGTTCAGAAGTAGTGGGATGCAGGGTTTCTTGATGTGACTAACTATCCCCTCTGGGTCGCCAACATCGTACCGGTACCAAAGAAAAACGGAAAGGTTAGAATGTGTGTGGATTATTGAGATCTTAACAAATCTAGCCCGAAAGATGATTTTCCACTACCCCACATAGATGTGTTGGTTGACAATACAACTCAGTTTTTAGTGTTCTCGTTTATGGATGGTTTCTCCGGGTACAACCAGATTAAGATGGCGCCTGAGGATATGGAGAAGACCACGTTCATTACTCCGTGGGGTACATATTATTATAAGGTGATGCCTTTTGGGTTGAAAAACGCAAGGGCAACGTACCAGCGGGCAATGGTAACATTGTTTCACGACTTAATCCACAAAGAGATCGAATGTTATATGGACGATATGATTGCCAAGTCGCGAACGGAGGAAGAGCATCTGATTAACTTGAAAAAGCTGTTTGAAAGGTTGAGAAAGTTCCGCCTAAGGTTGAATCCGAACAAGTGCACTTTTGGGGTGCGTTCTGGAAATCTGCTGGGTTTCATTGTGAGCGAAAAAAGGGATTGAGGTTGATCCTACCAAAGTGAAAGCAATACAAGATATGCCTGAACCAAGAACAGAAAAAGAGGTTCGTGGTTTTCTGGGTAGATTGAACTACATTGCAAGGTTCATATCTCACCTAACAGCCACATGCGAACCAATATTCAAACTGCTAAGAAAAGATCAAACGGTCAGGTGGAATGGCGATTGCCAATTGACATTCGATAAAATAAAAGAATACTTGCAGGAACCTCCAATCCTCATGCCTCCAGTTTCAGGAAGACCTTTGATAATGTATTTGACAGTGCTTGAAGGTTTTATGGGTTGTGTTCTCGGTCAACACGACGAGACAGGTAGGAAAGAGCATGCTATCTACTACCTGAGCAAAAAGTTCAATGACTGTGAGTCCCGGTACTCAGTGATAGAAAAGACATGTTGTGCACTTGGATGGGCTGCTAAGCGATTGAGGCAGTATATGATTAGGCACACAACCTTGTTGATTTCCAAAATGGATCCTATCAAATACATTTTTGAGAAACCAGCACTAACAGGCAGAGTTGCACAGTGGCAAATGGTTTTGACAGAATATGATATCCAGTATACTTCGCAAAAGGCCATCAAAGGAAGTACCCTATCAGACTATCTTGCGCAACAACCGATTGATGATTACCAACCCATGAAATTTGATTTCCCTGATGAGGACATCATGTTTCTCAAATTTAAAAATTGCGAGGAACCACTCCCGGAGGAGGGGCCAGACCCTGAATCCAAATGGAGCTTGATGTTTGATGGGGCTGTCAACATGAATGGGTGCGGAGTTGGAGCAGTTCTTATCACGCTGGAAGGTGTTCATATGCCTTTCACTGCCCGAATAACTTTCGGATGCACCAACAATGAAGCAGAATATGAAGCTTGTATAATGGGGATTGAGGAGGCGATTAATTTACGAATTAAGACTCTTGATATCTTCAGTGATTCAGCTTTGGTAATAAATCAAGTGAAAGGGAGTTGGTACACGTACCAAGCAAATCTGGTTCCGTATAGAGATTATACAAGGAGATTGCTGACATTTTTCACAACTGTGAAGCTGTACCATATTCCAAGAGATGAGAATAAGTTTGCAGATGCCCTGGCCATGTTATCTTCTATGATTAAAGTACAAAGATGGAACCATGTACCTAAGATTGAAGTGTCTCATCTTGATAGACCTGCATTTGTGTTTGCTGCTGATGCAACGTCTGATGACAAGCCATGGTTTCATGATATCAAGTGTTTCTTGAAAAGTCAAGAGTACCCGCTAGGGGCATCTACTAAAGATAGGAATACGTTGAGAAGATTGTCTGCTCAGATGCGTGGATAGACACGAAGCAGACCTGTTAATGCAGGAAGTACATGAAGGCTTTTTCGGTACCCATGCTGGAGGTCACACATTGGCTAAGAAACTATTGAGGCCAGGGTATTATTGGTTGAAAATGGAAGCGGATTGTTGCAAGTATGCCCGCAAGTGTCATAAATGTCAAATTTATGCAGACAAAGTGCATGTTCCTCCAAATCCGTTGAGTGTCATGTCCTCTCCTTGACCCTTTGCCATTTAGGGCATTGACATGATCGGAAAGATTGAGCCTACTGCTTCAAATGGCCATCGCTTCATCTTGGTCGCCATTGATTATTTCACTAAATGGGTTGAAGCAACATCTTATGCCAACGTCACTACGCAAGTGGTAGCTCGTTTCTTGAAACGGGATATCATTTGTCGCTATGGAGTGCCCGAGAGAATCATTACTGACAATGGTTCTAATTTGAACAACAAAATGATGGCTGACCTATGCCGGGACTTCAAAATTGAACACCACAACTCTTCTCCGTATCGCCCGAAGATGAATGGCGCTGTGGAGGCGACCAACAAGAATATTAAGAAGATTGTGCAGAAAATGGTTGTCACATACAAAGATTGGCATGAGATGTTACCATTTGCTTTGCATGGGTACAGAACGTCAGTACGCATGTCCACTGGGGTAACACCATTCTCACTTGTATACGGTATGGAGGTAGTACTACCGGTTGAAGTGGAGATTCCATCCCTTAGAGTCATGATGGATGTCAAGTTAGATGAAGCTGAGTGGGTTCACGCCAGATTTAATCAGTTTAGCCTTATTGAGGAGAAGCGACTGGCAGCTGTGTGTCATGGGCAGTTATACCAGCAAAGGATGAAGCAAGCATTCGACCAAAAGGTGCGTCCTCGGGTTTACAAAGTGGGAGATGTGGTACTCAAGAGGATCATTCCTCCTAGTACAAATCACAGGGGCAAATGGACTCCCAACTATGAAGGTTCATTCGTGGTTAAGAAGGTCTTCTCGGGCGGAGCCTTATTACTTACGACCATGGACGGCGAAGACTTTTCATCCCCTGTCAACTCAGATGTATTCAAAAAATACTTCGCATAAATAGACCCGTTGGACAAAAAAAAGAAAAAGAAAAGTCCAGGCAAAAAAGGGCATCCCGGCGAACCACAAAAACAGAAAAAAAGGTTCGGGCAAAAATTAGGGATATAAAATAAAAAAGTGTACACCCGGTGAGTTGAAAATCCACAAGGACAACTCAGACAAAAAAGGGTATCCCGGTGGATTGAAAACCCGAAAGGGCGGTCCACGCAAAAGAGGGATTTAAGCGAACGATTACGATCTGAGTTATCTGTGCTCCACCACCGTTTCAACAACTGACTTTCCAAAAGGGTAGGAATCGGTCTGATCATTCCTCAGAAGGCAAGGTCGGGGAGTCTTGAAGATATGTTGGCCATAGCAGAATTGAAACTCAGTGGAATGTCGTTTTCACATTGCCATTAGGATAGTTTCTTTTCTCAATTTTTAGCGATCACCTCTTTCCAGGGATTGCTTCCTGATGTAATTGCCTATTCTGGGCATTTTTCAATCAATAAATTTGAATTTCAGTAAAAAGCTTCTTATTTTGTTTTACTGCTTTGTTTGTAAAAACGTCCGAATTTTTGATAAAACATTGCATTTGAAAACATGGTGGCTTTACAATAACATGCGCAGAAAAACATTTAAAATAACTTTGAATGTTGAGTAATCCTGGATGGTGGATTCAAACCACGCAATATTCTAGGGCATGTGTGTGTATTCTTTTGTTGCAGGTACTAGATCCAGACGATTTCAAGCACAAGTGTCATCCCTCCTAGACGAGTAATCACTCATTCCCCCGCAGAAGGCTGGGGCAATCATATTCAGGGAGGGATTCGCTTGTCACCCTTTTGCCACAACGTTTACTGATTGAGTCTATCGTTCGGTCGACGGTTTTTCACGACGATTCGATATCGGTGAATTAAGTTCAACTGGGTTGTATCTTATTAAGTCGATTCTCTCATTCAGTACTTCCAACAGCTACAAGCTTTTATGTGTCGATAACGGTTGCAAATTCTCCAGCAGAGTTGCTTCGCAGACACCGAAGTTAATGGTCAATCCCTAGTGAAGTCGCCAGGAGTTTGAAGATGCTTAATCTTCTGTAAAATCCTCTTGTGACGTTTTCTTCAGATCAATCTTGTATCATGGGGCAAAAGCAAGTCATTGATCCTCTCAAACATGGGACATATTGAATTCCCCCGGCAAAAGATGCTCCAAATCTATTATCCCCAATAGAGTTTGAGGACACTTGGTCTTCTGTAAAATCCTCTCAAGAGACATTCCCCAGCACGAGACGTTTCAAAGAGGTTTTCCCCAGCAGAGTTTGTTATAAACTCATTATCCCCAGCGGAGTCGTCAAGCGGAAAGTTTTCCTAACATAGGGCATCGTGGCACTTATCCTAAGCTCGACAGTTTTGGTCCTCAGCAGACTACCGTGGAAGTTGTTTTGTGTTTCCCCAGCAGATCTCTAAGGATTATCTCCCAGCGTGTTGCAACAGAATGTCTTCTAACCAGGGTTTGTGTATCCCCGACGGAGTAAGTCCGATCCCTAGCAAGATCGTATCTCTGGTAGTGGAATCCCCACAGAGTTCATCATCAAATCTTGTCATCTATACTCCCCAGCTGAGTTGTTGTCCTCCCTGCAGAGATTTATAAGATCAACAGAATCGCTTCCTCAGCAAAGTGGTAGTACATTCTTTCCCCAACTGGGTTAGAAGGCTGATGATCTCCGCAAAGGATCCATACCCCAAGCAGAGTTTTAATGACTTCTCCCTCAGCAGGACGTCATTAAAAAATTCTCATCCCCAGTGGAGTAGCTATGACCAGAATTCATCCCTAAGCAGATGAAGTAATTCCTGGCAGAATCACCACTCCCCATATTTCAAAGTCCAATTTATTTTTGGCAAGCATGATAATTCGAAGCAGATGGATTGGTCATTCATTCTCCAATAGAGATATTATCCTTTCAGGAGTCTCTGAGATCCAATCATTGATCATGGTTCCTCAACATAGTAGACAGAGATGTCTGATATATATGCAGAGCGTAATCCAATGTTGAATGTTTTTGCAAAGTCCAACAGCAGATTGGCAAAAGTCCATCTTCGGGTGGCAAATCCTCAAAGTCCAATAGCAGATTGGCAAAAGTCCGTCTTCGGGTGGCAAATCCTCAAAGTCCAACAGCAGATTGGCAAAAGTCCGTCTTCGGGTGGCAAATTCTCAAAGTCCAACAGGAGATTGGCAAAAGTCCATCTTAGGGTGGCAAATCATTAAAGTCCAACAGCAGATTGGCAAAATTCAGTCTTCGGGTGGCAAATCAGCGAGGTCCACCGGCAGCGTGGCGAGCCAGTAGTCGTCTGGCGTCGTGCAAAAAGATGTCATTGAAGTCCACCAGCAGCGTGGCGAGCCAGTAGTCATCTGGCGTCGTTCCAAAAGACATTATTAAAGTCCACCAGCAGTGTGGCGAGCCAGTAGTCGTCTGGCGTCGTTCCAAAAGACGTCATTGAAGTCCACCAGCAGCGTGGCGAGCCAGTAGTCGTCTGGCGTCGTTCCAAAAGACATTATTAAAGTCCACCAACAGTGTGGCAGGCCAGTAGTCGTCTAGCGTCATTCCAAAAGACGTTATTAAAGTCCACCAACAGCGTGGCAGGCCAGTAGTCGTCTGGCGTCGTTCCAAAAGACGTTCTTAAAGTCCATCAGTAGCATGGCAAGCCAGTGGTCGTTCCAAAGGGCAGCTCTTCAGTATTTTTCTTTTCATCAGAGTTTTATACAAGCAGAATTCATTTGGTGGGGTTTATATCTTATTTTCTTCTTCTCCACAGAGTGCAAATTTTTGGGTTATTCTTCAGTATTCAATCCCTCCATACCTTGAACGTCTGAAAGCAATCGCTATCATCCATTCAGGTCTACAGTGATTGAATAAGGGCAGCTGTAATACCCTAAAATTTGCCCTCTCATTTTCATGTCATTTAGCATGTGCTTTCATTTCATTTGCATTTCATTCAAGCATAGAAAAATAAAACATAAAGCATCGCATGGCATCTTGCGTAAGGGCATGGGATCAGTTGTGTCTTAGAGGTTGATCATCCAAAGCAAGGGAACAAGAGCCAAGGGTCTTCCAACAAGCCTAAAAGGTCTCTTATGTCATATATCATCTCACTTTGAACCCACAAGGCATGGGAAGAGGAGAATTCATCAAGAAGATTGAACAGTGCATCATTTCCTACACAAAACAGTCCAAATTAGGGTTTGGGATTCAAGTGGTCTCCTGAGGAAATTTTGATCTCAATGTTTCCTACATGATATTAAGTATCTAAGTATGGATGATTGGCCATTGATTTATTTCAGAAGAGGTTCAATTGATTAGTTGCTTGATAATCAAGAAATTGGGGAAAAAGTCAACTGTGCAGTAAAAAAAGTCAACTCCTAACTTTTTAAGGTCAAATTCATGAAATTCAAGTTATATATGTTCATTGGACAAGATTTGATCAAGAAATGATGGAGGAATAAGGAAAAGTCAAGAAATCACAAAACTGCCAAAAATAGAAACTTTGGTGTTCCCAAAAATGGCAAGTTTGGACCATTTTGCACCACACTTTGAGGCTCTTTTTCTCTAAGATAAAAGATCCAAACCTCAGGCCCAAGTTGAGCCAGTTAAAGTTCATGTTCTAAGCTTCAAATCCATATAAAGAACTCTTCCATTGGATTAAAATTGAGGGAGTTATGATCGATCAAAGTTTGGTAAAATCAGGGCAAAAACCAAGTCATGGCAAGGCAAGTGCAGGCCCATAGGCCATAATTTCATCGAACAGTTGGCGTCCCAAATGTCAAGCCAATTTTTTCCATCAAGAAGGCTTTAAATGAAAAATTGTTGAACATCAAAGTTGTTCATCTCCATGCCCTCTTCAACTTTGATGTTGGACATTTTTTCATTTGAACAAGTTATGAAGGTCATAGGAGGGCTCAAACATAGGGGTTTCATGCTGAAAGTTCACAAGTCACAAGGCCTTGCTTGCAGCACAAGTCATTCACCCATGCACTAGTTGTGGTTCCTTGTTTTCCAAGCAACCAAGTTGATCCTAACTAACCGAGTTAACTAACTTGACTCGGTGAGTTGAGTCTAACTAACTCCGACCCTAGCTCCAAACCCAAACCTCATTCCAAACCTCACTCCAAACCACTTCTACTCCAAACCTAAAATCTATTTAAGAGATGTTTCACTCATTTTCAAGGACCTTCAACCATTTTTCTCAAATTTCTCACATTTCACTCTCATTTTCTCTCTTCACTTTGCTACAATTTCTACTTCTCTCTTCCAAAACCACACACAAAAGCTCTTATTTCTTGAAGAATAATCAGTTTTTACATTGGAAAGTGATTAATTCTTGAGCTAAACTTCATCCCTTGGTTTACATTGGTTGGATTTTCTGGAATTTCAGCTTGTTATTCTTCAATCCACAAATTTCTCACCATTTATTTTGGTGCAAGTTGGTTTTTGGTGGATTTTCGCGATTTCGTTCGATTTCGACGCGTTTCGGCTATTGATTGAAGAATCTCTGGTTTTCTTTCATTTTTCTGCACCAAGATTACTTTGCAACAATTACCAAAGCAAGTCTCCGCTTTGTAGGTTGGTTTTCCCTAAATCTACACTGTTTTTAGCTTATTCGCAACTTATTCGATGTAGACTTTTAGTGATTTTGATTTTGGATCCATATGATTGGAATGTGATTTTTGTTGTGGTTGATTATTGAGTTTAATTGATGTTTGAGAATCATAATTCAAGGTAATTTCGTGCTTAATTGATTACATGTTCAATTGGCTGTTTGGATAAGTCATTCACTGCTGAAAAGTGCTTTTCAAAGCTGAATTTTTGTCTCTGTTGCAGTGGTAATCGATTAACCTAATAGAGTAATCGATTACTCAGCCTTATTTTCATGATTTTAGCCTTATTTCAACTGAGTAATCGATTACTCAAAGTGAGTAATCGATTACCCCTGCTGCAGAATGATATTTTCTTGCATTTTCTTGCTTGTTTGACATCCTTAACATGTTTAAACTTCATGGATCAATGCATTGATGATTGGTGGATTATTCTTGAGCTATCTTAACTCACACCACAATATGAACTTGATTTTACGACATGCGTGCATTAGTTTTTCATTATTGAGCATAATGTTGGCATTGTAGATCAATTGATGTGATGAACACATGATGCACACACTTTGAGCTCATTAATTGCTAATTGATGTTATGTTGCTGGAATCACTATGCGCATGTTCATTTGCTTTCCATTTCAAGAGATGTATACTTGTTTTGACTTGCTCATATTCTTGACAATGCGTATTCTTTTGTAATATGCATTATAACATGTTTGATTTCAAAGATTGTTCATCATGATTTGTAATATAATTGTGATCGTGTTTGTTTGATGAATGTGCAAGGCTTGATGCATGATAATGGTTGTTCATGATTGAAATTGTGTGTTAATGCATGCTGCCTCTGATTTTTCACTGCTGCCTATACACATATATGTTGTAGTATGTGCTGCCAAATGCTTGTTACACCCATTTTTGTATGCTGAACATGAGCTGTTGTTTGCTGTTTGGTACATAAAGCTGAATTTACTACTGTTCTGTTGCATGTGGGCTGTAATAGCTGCTGTTTTCATTATTTCCTTCCATTGGCTTGTTTGACCAAGTTCTTTTACTTAGGATTTCTTGTAAATAGGTTTTGAACTAACCTTTTCATGTAGGTGCTAAGGGTAAGTAAGTGTGTGGACATGCTTCCACATACACTTCTTTCTTTTATCTTCTCTTATCTCTTTTAATCATTCTAATTGTGATCATGATGAGCATTTATATGCTTTCCTTGAATAACTTCTTTCTTCCCTCTTAGAAACAACTTAACTTCCATCTTGGAAGTATGTTGCTTTCTATCTTCTTCTTCTCCTTTCTTTTAGGATTAGGTTCCTTAAACCTCATTAACCATAGGATCACCATGTATGATAACTCTAGGGTTGAGTCTTAGTCTCCCTCATTAGATTTTCACCTTAGATCCCCCTTTGAGTTTTTCTTCTTCTCATCTCAAAACAAAAAGTAAAAAATACTTAATGATGGCATAACATGTATTGCACTTGAACCTAAAGTGTGGGAAATGGAAGGAGGAGGGTTTCTCTCCACCTTCCTAGAGTGTTTAGCATACGGCCTGTTAGGACGACCATGCGATGCATTCGATCTTATACGATAGACTTGAATGCAATATGCGTTATAAAAACAAAATAATCAAAATACTTCTTCTTAAAAGACTTCAAACAAACAATAACGTCTTTCCTCCGGGATTTCTCTTTTCTCATCTTCTTCACTCCTTCCTTAAGGACTTGTCAAGTCCATTCTACCGCAAACAAGTAACGCCTAAGTCTCCCTACAGCGAGCTACAACACCTAATTGCTGGGACGCGCACTCTGACGTTTCCACTAAAAAACATAAAAAAAAGCGACCCTCGTTGAGGGGAACTGCGTCGCTCTGATTCTCATGTTCCTGATGAGATACGTAGGTAGTGGGGTAGGGCCCATTCGAGCACTTCTTTTATTTTCCCTACATTTGTTTCTCTTTCTTTCTCCTTTCCTTTTTCTGTTCTCCAGGTAGCAGTTCCTTTTCCAGTATCTTTTCTATCACCCTTTGATCGAAGCAGCAAGCGTGGATCACATCGGGTACGATGGACGCGAGGGGGTGCTAATACCTTCCTCTCGCGTAACCGACTCCCGAACCCAGTTCTTTTGGTCGCAAGACCATGCTCTATCCTTCCCTCAAGTTTACGCAGTGTTTCCTTTCCCTTTCTTGGGATAAACACACATTGCTGGCGACTCTGTTTCGCTGCCACTTTCGCGTTTGTACTTGGATGAAAATCCTGGGAGCGACAGTGGCAAGTAAACATGCAAACTGATTTTTTCCAAAACAGCTTGCAGCAGCATGACTTTGGGCATGGATTTCTCTTGGCTCAAGTTGAATCAATTCATGCTGGTAAGCTTTTTGGATTCTTAGAAACATATGCAATAACATTGGTGTTTAACTTTGGACTTGATTCAGCTTGCAACTATGTGAAAAGATCTCACAAGTTTTGGTGTTTCAACAAAATCTGCCTTGCCCAGAATTTTTCAAAGTGTTGGAAAAGTTGTATTTTCATGTTTTTAGTGATTTTGATCATTCCATAACTCAAAATCCATGATGAATTTGGAGGGAGGTCAGTTTTAAGCTTTTGTAGAGGGTAATGAGATCTATAAATCAAGCTTTGGATGGGGAAAAATGGCTTTGTGGTTTAGGAGTTATGATCCTCCAAAGTTGGTACCCTTGCCACTTTATTTCATAACTTAGAAAATTTTCTAAGTTTTTATGGTTACCCCTTTTACAAGTTATCCCACTTTTCTTGATTTTTCTTGATGAATGATGATTCCAATCATACATTAACGTCATTTTAGGGTTAAAAAACCATTTTTATGAAAAATCTCAAAAAGTCAAAGTTGACTTTTGTGCACAGTTGACTTTTTATCAGATGAATTCCAAATTGTGCAATCCTTTAGGAAATCATGTCCTTGACCTAAATCAAACTTGATGGACATGTTCCATGGGTGTTATAGGGTATATTGATCAATGTCCTAGGGCTTGGGAGCATGTCCTGGTCAAAAGTCAAAGCTACAGTTGACTTTTCTCGCGAAACCCTAATTGTGGCTCTGATGAAATTGAGACTTGTTGCTCAAGCTTCTTGGATTAATCCCTTGTTGTAAATGGATCAATGTGGTATGTTGGAGACCCTCAAATCTTCTATTGAGGTCTTGGCTCATTATTTGTCCCAAAAGTCAACTTAGGGGTGAAGCATTGGCTCAAGCCCAGAGGAGAATTTCCATCTGGAGGCCTTGGTCGACCAAAACCCTAATTTGGTGACACTGACGATCTTGAGGCTTGATCCACCTAGAAGGGAGCAGCCTTTTACTAAATCCTTGAAGTGGGAGTCCTCTTGATCCTTTATAGATGTTTGAGAGGCTAGAAAAGTTGAAGATCATGTCATTCCTTGATTGATCTTTTGTCTAAGGCTCAGAGAGGTCTTGAAACCCTAATTTTGACTGTAGTAAGTGTTCACCCATCTTTGGGGAGACTGATGAGACATGATGGTACATCTATATTGTGATGATGATTTGCACAATGATGGGAAATCTTAGTGGTCAATATTTGGGGTAAGACATCATCCCTATGATAATGTGCTCCCTAGGTCGAGTCTTCTTTCTGTCATCCCTATGACAATGTGTTTCCTTCGGTCGAGTCCTCTTTCCGTCAAACCCCTTTGACGATGTGCTTTCTTCGGTCGAGTCTTCTTTCTGTCATCCCCATGACAATGTGGTCCCTCGGCCAAGTTTTCTTTCCGTCAAACCCCTTTGACGATGTGTATCCTTTGGTTAGGTTTTCTTTCTGTCATCCCAGACAATGTGTCTCATTCGGTCAGGTTTTCTTTCTGTCATCTCCATGACAATGTGTTACCCTTGGTCGAGTCTGCTTCCTGTCATCCCTATGACAATGTGTTTCCCTTGGTCGGGTTTTCTTCCTGTCATCCCTATGGCAATGTGTTCCTTCAGTTGAGTCTTCCTGTCGTCAAATTACTTTGATGATGTGTCCTTTCAGTGGGGTTCCATTTTTCTTTCCGTCAAATCCCTTTGACGATGTGGTTCTCTGGGTATGTTGTCCTCCCGTCAAATCCCTTCGACGAAGTGTGATTGGGTTCCAACTACATTTCTCTCCTCGCAGTTAGCAAATTTTGCAGTCCTTTTTGTATTCAATCACCTTCTACCTTGAATGTCTGAAAGCCATTGCTATCATCCCTTCAGGTCCAAGATGATTGAATAGGGGCAGCTGTAGTACCCCAAAATTTGCCTTACCTTTTTCTAACTTTTTCTGGCTTTTGTTTCGCATTCATCTGCATATCTATTAGGTCATATTCATAATCATACAGTGCATTGGTTTTTCTAAGGCATGGGATTACAATGTTCTTTAAAACAAGGGTTTCTATGCATATTTATCCAAACAAGAGGTGGAAAATCGAAATCGTGGCCACGACACCATTTTCAGGCAAAATTGGGCATTTTTTTGGCCTGGTTAATAGATTAACCATTTTGTAGTGCAATTATGTTAATAGATTAACCTGTGTAAATTTTGTTGTTTTTCATGTGTTAATCGATTAGCACTTTGCAGTGCAATTATGTTAATCGATTAACACGTGCAAATTTTGCATAATTTTCTGCTTTTTCAAGACAACAACTTTTCTTCCACATTTTGAGATTCTACATTGGTCTAGTAACATGTGGGACATTCTGGAACCTTCAAGCATTCACCTACATTTGTTCCAATGCATTATTTTCAAATCAAGGGCACCATGTTCCTTGTTTTCCAAGTAATGTGAATCCTTGGATGTTGAAGTTCACCTTGGGATTGTTACCGAGTTGATCCCAACTAACCGAGTTAACTACCTTGACTCGGTGAGTTGAGTGTAACTAACTCCGACCCTAGCTCCAAACCCAAAGCTAAGTCCAAAGCTAATCCCAAACCTCCCTAACTCCAAACCAAAAATCTATATAAGAAACCCTTCACTCATTTTTCAAAAAAGGGAACCATTTTACAAAATTTCTCACACTTTTCACTCTCAATTCTCTCATCTTCTCTCTACTGCTACTTCTACATCTTCATCTCAATTCTCTCTTCCAAACCCTCACAAAAAAAGCTCTTACTTCTTGAAGGATAATCACTTTTCACATTGAAAAATGATTAATTCTTGAGCTCAAACTCCATCATTTGGCTATCTTTGGTTGGATTTCTGGAATTTCATCTTACTCTACTTAAATCCAAGGGTTTCACACCATTTATTTTTGTGCAAGTTCGATTTCGGTGTATTTTCGCGATTTTGCTCGGTTTCGACGCGTTTCGGCTACTAATCGAGGAATCTCTGGTTTTCTTTGATTTTCTGCACCAAGATCACTTTGTAACATTCACCAAGCCAAATCTCCGGCTTGTAGGTTGGTGGATCTAACTCATTTTATTGTTTCGATCATTTTCGCATCGTTCGCAATGTAGTCGATACTTTTTGCATGTGAATTGATTATGCTTGTGCTTGATCCATGATTTTGATTGTTAATTGATTCTTTTGATTGATCATTTGCTATTTTTAAACTTAATTTTCGTGCATTGTTGATTACATGATCATTGGAGATGGTTGCATAAGTGATTTTGCTGTTAAAAGTGATTTTCCAAACTGATTTTCTGCTGCTGGTACAGGGTTAATCGATTAACCAATTGCAGTGCAATTAGGTTAATAGATTAACCAGAGTAAATTGTGCTGTTTTGGGGCTGTTAATCGATTAACCTAATTGAACTGCAATTGGTTAATCGATTAACACTGCTGCAGAGTGTGTTTTTTGTGCTTTTTTTAGCATGTTTCGATCCCGTTTCATTTCTAAACCTCATGGATTAATACGTTGATGATTTGTGAATTATACTTGAGTTATTTTACTTCAAACCATGGCATGAACATGATTTTTCGACACGCGATTCTTGATTGTTAATCGATGAATGTTTATGTTTGTGTTGTTGATTAGTTGATGTAATGATCACATAATGCACACACATTGAGCTTGTTAATTGTTAATTGATGCTTGTGTTGCTGGAATTGTTATGTGCATGTTCGTTTGCTTTCTATTTCAAGAGGTGCACACTTGTTTTAACTTGTTCACATGCTTAATAATGTGTATTCTCTTATATTGTACATTATTCTATGATGATTTCAAGAATTGTTTACCATGATTTATGTTGTGGTTGTGATCATGTTTGATTGAAGAATGTATAAGGGTTGATGCATGATTGTTATTTCTATGAGTGAATCATTTGTGAATGCATGCTGCCTTGATGTACCACTGCTGTCTAGAGACACATGTGCTGTTGTATGTGTTGTTGCTGCTTTTTACACCCATTTTTGTGCTGAACATGAGCTGTGGAATGCTGTTTGGTATATGGTGTTGGATTTACTGTTGTATTGTTGTAGATGCGCTGTAATAGCTACTGTTTTCTTGTTTATTCATCTCACTTCTTATATGGATTACATGATATAATGCTTGTTTGTGTAGAACTTTCTCACATCCCTTAGGGATCCTAGCTCATCCTTAATTTTTGATTAAGGTGAGGTAGGGTAAGCATTAGATAGTGCTATCCCTCTCTTATTTTAGACTTAGGTGGTTCCTATTACCTCACACAACCATAGGATCTCCATGCATGATAACATTAGGATTATTAGTCTTCCTCGCTTAGATTTTTTCCTTTCCTAACCCCTTGAGTCTCTTTCTCATCTCAAAACAAAAATCAAAACATGTAATAATGGCAACAAGTACTGTACGCCATGAGCCTTAAGTACATGGGAAGTGGAAGGAGGAGGGTTTCCCTCCGTCTTTCTAGAGTGTTAACATACGTCCTGTTAGGACGACCATGCGACGCATTCGTTCCTATGTCATAGACTTTAGTGAAATACTTGTTACAAATACAATAAATCAAAACACTTCTTCTAAAAAATCAATCAACAAACAAACAATTCTCTTCTCGTCTTCCTCACTCCATTTGTAAAGGATGCGTCACTTCCGTTCTACCGCAAACAGGTAAATGGCTAAGACTCTGTACAACGAGCTACGACACCTAACAGCTGGAACGAGAACCTTGGTGTCTTCTGTTAAAAAACACAAACAAAGCCATCCCTAGTGAGGGGAACTACGTCGCTCTAATTCTTCATTGGTTAATGGAGATACGTAGGCAAGAGATCATGCGAGATCTCTGCGAGCACAACCTTTCTTCATCACCTCCTTATCTCTTTTCGACCCATAGGTCGAACTACGACTGCTCTGATTTCCTCCTTCTGGTTAGATCGAGGATACGTAGGCACAAGATGGCGATGTCTTGGCGAGCAACCTACCCCCTTAGTTCGTGTCCGAACTACGTTGACTCTGACTTTCGCATTGCACAAAGGGAATACATAGGCCTAGGACTCCGAGGACGTCCTACCGAGTCACTTCTTTTCCTCTTCTTCCGTCTCTCCTTTCTTTTCAGTTCCTGTTCCTTTTCCTTTCCAGTAGCAGCGAAGCTCCAGATGACGACACCCTTTGATCGATAACAATAACCGTGGATCCCATCGAGTATGATGGACGCGTGGGGGTGCTAATACCTTCCCCTCGCGTAACCGACTCACTTACCCTTTCTCTTGGTCGCGAGACCATGCTCTTTCCTTTCCCTCAGGTTTACGGGGTGTTTCCTTTCCTCTCTTGGGATAAATACACATTGCTGGCGACTCTGTTTCCGAGCCACGAACGCGTTTGTACTTGGATAAAAATCCCAGGAGCGACAACTGTACTGGGGCTTATATAATGACTGAGGTACAAAAAGGTTTTCTGTACAGAGGGATGGGTCTTACAACTCAAGAAGAGGCCCAAAGGTTTGAAAAAGAAAAGAAATGGGACTTACAACACAAGAGTAGGCCCAAATGGTTTTCATTTAAAAGGCGGCGACCGCGCCGAGATTTTAAAATTGCAGTGGGACTTATAACATGATTAAGGCCCAAAAAGGTTTTGGTTAAAAAAAAGGATTGGGTCTTACACTCTAATAGAGGCCCCGAGATGTTTGAAAAGATTTGTTAGGGTGATAGTGATCAAAACCCTAATTTTTGGCTTTAAAATGTATTTTAATTGAATAAAAATTCAATTAAAATAATAAAACATGTGAAAAAAGGTTGTGATCTTGGATTTACATTTGGAAAATCAAGTTTCATTCATGGTACGATTTAAAAATCATTTGAATTTTGCAAAACCAAGAGAAAAAAATATTTTTAATGTTTGAAAACAAATAAAACATAATTCTTTACAAAAATACCAAATATATGAAATAAATAATATTTTTGTGAAATTTTCATGGAATAAAATATTTTAATATTTTTGTGAATTTTCAAAAAAAGAATCAACCAAAAATGTTTAAAATTGAGAGAGAAATTAATTTTTTAATTAATTAATAAAATTATGAAAATATGGAAAATAGCAAAAACATAAAAAATGGCAAAATGGTCTGAGTGGGGTTTGAACCCACGACCATCAAGCCAAACACACATGCGCACTACCACTGGGGTGGTGATACATCCATGTGTCAAAACCACCCAATAAATACATAAGGGGTGCCAAGTTTTCAGGCCTGGCCAAGGCAAGGCAAGGCAAGTTTTGGTAACTTACGTGAAGCCTCTAACTTTCTCATTTCTCCATGGATTGGGACAAAATTTAGGTGCATCTGACCTAGAATTTCATGAGGAATCCAATGGTGCCCTTGGAATTTTCAGAAAATGTTTCCTCCTCAAAATCCGATAGTGATTTCAAAATAGGCCTATTTTTGCATGTTCTATGCTATCTCATGGTACAGGCAAGAATTGCATGCAAATTGGTTCAAACACAACATATACAACATGTATGAGATGTTTATGATTAATGGACATCAAAGGAATGCATAATTCAAAGAGTTCAAGTTGTCATGCACTTACCTCTTGGAGCTTTTTGTGCTATCTGCCAAGTTCCTTGTGCCAGAAGTAATTTGATGCTTTGGACACTCTCAATTAATCCCTTAGAAACTTTTAGAATGATTAGAACTAGCAGGAATCCTCAGGAACAAGTTGTGGTACTTTCTTGCAAAAGGGGCAAAAGTGACCAATATGGCAACTCTCTCAAATGGTGTTCCAGATGGGAGGAACCATTTGGGACAGTTTGAGGATGATATTTGGAGTGTGTTTGAGGCTTTGTTTGGTTTTGGAAGTAACTGAATCAATACATGGCTAGAAAAATGCAGAAAAGTCCAATTTTGAGGTTTTGGAAGTGGACTTTGTAATTTTGGTGTTTCAGGTCACAAGTGAGTGTTGTAACAACTTAGATACAACATATTAGAGGTGTTTGGATCATGAGCTGTGGTGGAATTTCTCTCTAACTCAAAAACTCAGAGATACCTTGCAAAAGAAGGCACTTTGGCCTAAAGAAAGAGATTTTGAGGAAAGCAAGTGTTGTAGTGCTTTGGTGTACTCAAACTGAGCACAAATGAGCTCTATTTATAGTAGAGTAAGTTTGTTTTGGCATCAATAGTGAATGGCAGCTGCAGCAAGCCTTTGGCCAATGTTGAGCAAAAGGAATCTCAAGTCTCCTCTAGCCATTGACTTCAGATTAGGGCACAAGCATATGGTCCTTTGATTTAGAGCTTATTCTTGACTTATTCAGTTAGAAATGTGTCAGTCCATGCCACCTTGGTGTATCCATTAAATGCATTGCAACAAAATTGGAGTCTTGGCACCTTTTTAGCCTTTTTAGGTTTGTTATGGCTAAGTGTAGATTCTTGGACTTTGGAGGCTTGGGGATCAAATCATTCTCATTTTGTTTTATCCTCAGATGTGTCCAAATGGACGACAAGGCTTGGAGTTGCTCAATTTTTCCAAATCGAGCAAAATGCCAAAATCTGCCAAAATCTGCCTTGCCCAAGATAGTTGGAAATGGTGATTTTGAGGGATTCTTATCTCCCTGCCCAGGTTGAGTTATGGGAGGCTCTTGTGCTTTTTAGAAAGCCCCCATATGATAAAAAAACATGTGTGATCATAGTTTGTTTTGAAAATATTTAGATCCAACTGAAAAAACCTCATGAACATTGATGTACAAGGTTGGTAACTTAGGCAGATTTTCACTAAGTGTTGGAAAAAGTGTCATTTTCATGTTTTTGTCATTTTGATCACTCCATAACTTAAAATCCATAAAGAATTGGAGTTGGAGGTAGTTGAAGCTTTTGTACAGTGTAGCAAGACCTACAAATCTAGCTTTGGATCACCCAAAATGGTTGCTTGGATCTAAAGTTATGGTCCTTGGAAGTTGGTACCAAAACCACTTTTATTCCATAACTTAGAAAAATTTTGGTTTCTCAAGGTTGCCCCTTTTTCAAGAAACCTCACTTTTCTTGATTTTTATTGATGGATGATGATCAATATCATACATTAACATTGTTTTTGACTTAGGGGAACCATATTTGTGAAAATTTCCAAAAAATCAAACTTGATTTTGTGCATAGTTGACTTTTTATCGGATGAAATCCAAACTGTGCGATCCTTTATGAAATCAAGTCCTTGATCTAAATCAAACCTAATGGATGGATTCCATAGGTGTTATAGGGTGTATTGAATCATGTCCCAAGGTTTGGGAGCATGTCTTGGTCAAAAGTCAAAGATACAGTTGACTTTTTCCTCAAAACCCTAATTGTAGTCCTGGTGAAATTGAAACTTGTGAATCAAGCTTCTTGAATTAATCCATTGTTGTAAATGGATCAATATGATGTGTTTGAGGCCCTCAAATCATTTCTTGAGGTCTTGGCTCAGGTTTTGTCCCAAAAGTCAACTTAGGGGTGAATTAGGTAAAGAAACCCTAATTCCTGATTTTTGGTAAATGCATCCCCTGAGGTTAAATTGACTTGATGATTGGGTCCATGAGGTCCCTTGGAGTATCTTGGGGTGTGCTTTGAAGAATTGGCACATGATCAGATGAAAATTTTCATCTTGAGGCCTCAGTCGACCAAAACCCTAATTTGGTGACACTGGCGATCTTGAGGCTTGATCCACTTGGAATGTTGCAACTTTGTGCTTGATTCTTGATTTGGGAGGTTAGATGATTATTTCTTGATTGATCCTTTATCTAAGTGCTCTAAGAGAGCTTGAAACCCTAATTCTTGATTGTGGTGAATGCTCAACCATCTTTGAGGAGATTGATGAGGCATGAAAGTATATCCATATTGTGGTAATGATTTGCACAATGATGTGAAATCTTGGTGTTCAAAATTTGGGGTATGACAGATGCTCCTATTTAATATTCTTGGACCCGAAGGTGTGAATGGCGAAGATATTCGGGCATTTGAGGTGTAAGATGATTAAATATCGGAATACCCGAAATTTTGATGGTGGTTATGAACGAAAGTTTGCTCATCCATCTTCTTTTGCTAAGCAATGATGCTTAGAAAAGGGTCAAACTTCCCCTCGATCCTGGTCTTCAGCCAAGGAACTGGTCTCAGTTTCATTTGTCAATAAACTTCCCCTCGATCCTGGTCTTCAGCCAAGAAACTGGTCTCATTTTCTTTTGTCAATAAACTTCTCCTCGATCATGGTCTTCAGCCACGAAACTGGTCTAAGTTTCTAAAGTAAACTTCCCCTCGATCCTGGTCTTTAGCCACGAAAGTGGTCTCAGTTTCTTTTGAAATAAACTTCCCCTCGATCCTTGTCCTCAACCACGGAACTGGTCTCAGTTTCTTCTTGTCGAGTTTCTTCCTGGACAAGGGATGCTATGTGTAGCGGTTTTCATCAAACTTCTCGCCGAATTTTCCTGGGGAGAAGCCATTTGATGGGAAAAAGTTTTGATGTCAGACTTGTTGGGGAACCCATTCGTCTGAGTTGTAGAGGTGTTTAAACTTCTCTGTTGGAGACGCCATTTGTTGACTCTACTAGGGAAAACGAGTCTCTTGAAAGACCGCTTTTGCTTAGGGATATTACATCATACTTTTCTTCGAGATCTTCTCGGAGAAATGCCATATGACGTTATCCAATTTCGAGGTGCTGATGACTTCATTAGCGTTGACTTTCTGAAGGGAAAAACCAATGTGTTGCTGAGAGTCTTTAATTGCGAGGCTTTCTCTGGGGATTTTCCTTAATCCGGGAAAGCGGAGATATCATCTTCAATGGTGAAGAGTGATGTTTGTCGAATGTCTTCTTGCCTTTTAGAGGTTCAAGTTATCAAAGTGGTCGAGGACTGTTAGATGTCAAATATGTTATATGTGTGTATTCAATACTTGGCATTTTTCATTACTTTCATTTTTTAATTGTGGATTTTATTGGTGGTTTTTTGTTGTTCTTGAATCATTATATTTCTACCTTTGGTGCTTGTAATATGTGTTCTTTTGTGCAGGAAAAGGCACTAATTGATCAAAGAATTAAGACATTAAAAGATGATGCAAGCATTCAAAGAAGGAGGAAAACAACAGCAGGTTTGCTTTGGAACCCTGGCGAATTCACCAGCGAACGTTCGCTTTGCGAACGGTGGCGAAGCTCCCAGCGAAGAGCTCCAGAAAGAGACAGAGGGAAAAAAACCTAAAGTTCGCTTTGTAAACTGCCAGCGAGTGTTTGCTGCTTCACTCGCTGTGCGAAGGACCTGGCGAAGGACTCTTTGCTGAGGAAGTGGCGAAAGGACCCAAAATTCGCTTTACGAATATTTTGGCGAATGGATCGCTTTGCGAATGAAACGTTCGCTTAGCGAACCCGCGATGACAGCCAAGGGTGGTTTAAGATTTTAGAGGCACTTAAAGTGCCATTTTTCTTCATTCGCTGGGCGAAGGGATCATTCGCTAGGCGAATGCATCAGAACACAAGTGTGTTATAAATAGATTTTTTAGTTTTCTTGGGATGATAACTTGATATTTTCACACCAAAACATATTTTTCTGAACTTTGATCATCCAAGAGTGAATTTTCACATAGAGAAGCTGAAGTCACATCCAATCTCGATTATTCGACTCAAATGTTCTTTCATCTCCTCTTGAAACTTGTCATCCAAGCTACCATGAAAACGAGTAGCTAAGCACTTCTTGTGTTAAGGTTGGATGTAGTTGATCTTGATCATATGTATTTCTTTTGATCTTTTGTATATGAACAAGGCTTATGATCAATATAGATGAAGTTATTTGTTCTTAATGTTGTATTTGTGGTTTGAATCACTCTAGACATAGATTTTCCAAATCATGACCTAATATTTTCATCTCTTAAAAACTAAACTCTAGACATAGATTTGGGATTCATTATTCGCTTTGTATTGATCTTAACGTTTGCTATTTCGATTGTTAGCATGAGACATCATCTAACGGTCTAAACAATGACATTCATGAATTTGCTTTAGACATAAACTTATTCGCGAGGATACGCGATTGTATTGGTCGGAACTAAATTCATATGCTTGATTAATCGGATATGTATGAAAAGGATTAGCGAAATCTAATCTTGACATGCTTTTCTTAAAACTTACAACATCTTTGCTCTAATTTACTTTTTGCTACAAATTTATGTTAAACAAAACCAAGAATCATTTGATAGCCCTTAACTTAAAACTTTTCGACTATTGAACGACAAGCATCAAAATATTGCACAATCCCTACGGATACGATAAAAACACCCCCCGAAATACTGTTTCAACAAAATGGCGCCGTTGCCAGGGATTGTTGTTTGATATTGCAAGCATTACAATAGTTGTTTCGTTTTAAGCTTGTTAACTTTTTCTTGAGCTTGTTGATTTGTTTGGTTTAGTGTGCAGACTTCGTTTTATGCGAGGGAAGTTACCTGCGGACCAACTTCTGTTCGATCCTGAGATTGAAAGAACCGCTCATAAAATCAATAGCAGAACAAGGCGGAGGAGGCAACTTGCCAAAGAAAGACGAGAGCGAGACGGAAGTTCAACTTTAACGCAAATACCACAGTAACCGCCCATCATGACTGGCCCACCACCACCACCACTTGCTTCTAGACCTTGTACAAATAGTCTGAGACATAATGCACAATTGCACGCAATGCTCAGAATGGTCAGCATTCAAAAATGAAAATTGGTATCCTTTCTCTTCTATATCAGAGTCCTTTCAGTGGTATGGATCACGAGGATCCTTTTACACACTTGACTAAGTTCTATGAGATTGCGGGAGCACCTGGTGCACCCGAAGCTGAAGAGGAATCACTGTTTAAGAGACTATTCCTGCATTCCCTCATTGGGAAGGCCAAGGAATGGTATCTTGATCAATCTATGACAATCATGACGGACTGGAATGTACTTGAGGAAAAGTTTTTGGAACGATTTTTTCCACACACTCGTTTCATGGAGGCTAAGACAGCAATTGCAGTTTTCACTCAAGGTGCAAACGAATCTCTCAACGAAGCTTGGGAAAGATTCAAATCCATGTTGAGAAAGTGTAAAGGGTATGGTTTTGATGAGCTTTCTTAAATTCATATTTTTCGGAATGGTCTTCAATTAGTGCAGAAAACATTGTTGGATGCCACCGCGGGTGGATCCTTAATGAGCAAAAGTGTTGAAGAAGCCATTGCCATAATTGACAAGATGGCTATAAATGACCATCAGAGGAACCATAATCGTGTCCCTTCTCAAAGGACTCCGAGAGTTTTGGAGTTGGGAACCAATGATGCTATACTTGCTCAAAACAAGTTATTATCCCAACAGGTGGAGTTGTTAACGAAACAAATGTCCAAACTTCCTCAACAACTCAAAGAGATTCATGACTCCTCAAGCAAGAGTGTGTAAGTAGCTTGTTGTGAATTGTGTAGAGGAGATCATCTTACCGGATATTGTCCTCCGGTTGTGGAGGAGGTAAATTATGCTGGAAACCAAAATCAAGGATACCAACCTCGACCTCCTTATCAACAAGGCAACCAAGGTTACCAACCTAGAGGTAATCAAGGTTATCAACAACTGTGGAGACCGCAAGAAGCCGGACCTTCAAACCGTCAACAATATCAAAATTATAATCAACCTCCACAAGTTCCAATTAGAAATACAGAAATGGAAGACACTCTCACGCAATTTATGCAAATGTCAATGTCAAATCAGAAGAATACTGACGCGGCCATAAAGAATCTTGAAACGCAAGTCGGACAATTATCAAAACAATTGGCCGACCAACACAAAGGAAATTTTACGGTAAATACTCTACCAAATCCAAAAAAGCATTGTAAGGCTATTCTAACAAGAAGTGGAAGAGAGATTGACATGGGAATAGGTGAAGTTGTAGTGGAGGATGAGGAAGTAGTTGAAAAAGAAAAAGATAATGATGAGATTGAAGTAGAAAAAAATGTTGAGGGTGATTTAGTTGAAAATGAAATGAGAAAGAGTGAGGAAGAAGACAAAAGAAAGAAAGAAGAAAAATTGAAAAAGAATAGAAAGGGGAAGGAACCGTTGAATAATATTCTGATCCAACATTTGTTATATCCTCATGCTCCTTCAAAGAAAGATAGTGTGAGGCACTATGCTCGGTTTATGGATATTTTCAAACAATTACAAATAAACATTCCATTTTCTGAAGCTTTGAAGCAAATGCCGAAATATGCAAAATTTATGAAGGATATTCTCACAAAAAAGAAGAGGTATATGGATCAAGAGACTGTCATGGTGGATGCTAGTTGTAGCGCTATCATTCAACGTACTCTCTCGAGGAAAGAAAGTGATCCGGGACGAGTCACCTTGCCGGTTACAATAGAAAATATCTATGTGGGCAATGGGTTGATCAATTTGGGCTCTAGTATCAATTTGATACCTTTGTCTATTGTGAAATGATTGAGACATATGGAATTGAGATCCACTCAAATGACATTGCAACTTGCCGATAAATCCACTAGTCATCCTCACGGTGTAGTGGAAGATGTATTGGTTAAAGTGGACAAATTCTTATTTCCTATTGACTTTGTGGTGATTGAAATGGAGGAAGATGAAGACGCTCCATTGATTCTTGGAACACCGTTTATGAAAACTGCTAGAATGGAAATTGATATGGACGACGGTCTTATGAAGGTTAGAGTCCAAGATGAGGAGGTTTGTTTCAATCTATTTGAGGCCATGAAACACAAGAAGGACAAAGGAGATTGTTTTAGAATAGACGCAACGGAAGAAGCGATAATGGATGTCACAAAGCAAGTTCATGTAGTGTCTCCTTTACAAAGAGCTCTTGATGATTCCTTTGAAGTATTCTCCGATAAAGAAGAAAGAGCACTTGAAGAGTGTTTAAAGGAACTTGAACCTTTAGAGGAGTTGTAACCATGGGAATGTGAAGAGGATGTGTTAAAGAAAGAAGTGATTGATAAGAAGTATCAACTTGAATTGAAGGTGAAGCCCTCTAATTTGAAATATGCGTTCCTTGATGACGGTTGTAACAAACCGGTTATCATTAGCAACATTTTATTTGACAATGAGGAAAATCGGTTAATTCAAGTTTTGAAGAAGAATCAAGAAGCAATGGGATGGACTCTTTTCGATCTAAAAGGAATAAGTCCCTCTTATTGTATGCATCGAATATTCATGGAAGAGGATTTCAAACTGGTCGCTCGACCGCAACGCCATTTGAATCCAATGATGAAAGAAGTAGTAAGAAAAGAGGTTGTCAAGCTCTTGGATGCCGGTATGATTTACCCGATTTCTAATAGTCCTTGGATAATTCCGGTCCAAGTTGTGCCTAAGAAGGGAGGAATGACCGTAATCCGGAATGAAAAAAATGAGTTGATTCCGACAAGAACGGTGACGGGTTGGAGGATGTGTATAGATTATAGGAGGCTAAACACCACTACAAGAAAAGACCATTTTCCACTTTCGTTTATGGACCAAATGTTAGAAAGATTGTAAGACCAACAATTCTATTGCTTTTTGGATGGTTACTCCGGTTATAACCAATTCTATTGCAATTTTATGGTAACAGAGGGGATTGTGCTTGGACAAAAAGTCTCCTCTAAAGGTCTTGAGGTTTATCAAGCAAAAATTGAAGTGATTGAAAAGTTGCCTCCTCCAACTAATGTCAAAGGCATCTGAAGTTTTCACGGACATGCGGGATTTTATCGGAGGTTCATCAAGGATTTCGCGAAGATAGCAAAGCCTTTGAGCAATTTTCTCAACAAAGATAAGTCCTTTGATTTTGATGAATCTTGCATGTTTGCTTTTAATTTTCTAAAGAAAAGTCTGACTACTTCACCCATAATCATCATGCTCAATTGGAAAATGGATTTTGAACTCATGTGTGACGCGAGCGATTATGCGGTGGGTGCCGTTTTGGGGCAACGGAAAACAAAAATTTTTCATGCTATACACTATGCGAGCTAAGTCTTAAATGAAGCTCAAATAAACTATGCAACAACTGAAAAAGAGTTGCTTGCGATAGTGTATGCATTGGAAAAATTTCGTTCTGAGTTAATTGGGTCACGAGTAGTCGTTTACACAGATCACACGGCAATTAAGTATTTGCTCACCAAGCCCGATTCTAAACAAAGGCTAATTTGTTGGATCATCTTGTTACAAGAATTTGATTTGGGAATTCATGACAAGAAAGGATCTGAGAATTTGGTGGCGGATCACTTATCCCGCCTTGTAAATGTTAAAGTGACCAAAAAGGAATTAGAGGTCAAAGAGGAATTTCCGGACGAAAAATTATATATGGTGCAAGTTAGACCATGGTTCGCCGACATGGCTAATCACAAAGCTGCCGGATTAATACTGAATGGTCTAACTCAACATCAGAAAAAGAAATTTGTGTCGGACGCCAAGTCTTTTGTTTGGGATGAACCATATTTGTTTAAGCTTGGTGTCGATAACCTTTTGAGAAGATGTGTGTCAATTAATTAAGCCACTAACATACTTTGGCATTGTCACAACTCTCCGTATGGAGGACATTTTAAAGGATTAAGAACGGCAATGAAAGTCCTTCAATTGGGATTTTATTGGCCTTCTTTATTCAAAGATGCGCATGCACAAAGTTGTGACAAGTGTCAAAGAAGTGGTGGAATTTCAAAGCGGCATGAAATGCCTTTACACAACATGTTGGAAATTGAAGTGTTTGATTGTTGGGGAATCGACTTTGTTGGACCTTTTCCATCATCGTTTTCCAACGAGTATATTTTGGTCGCAGTTGATTACGTGTCCAAATTGGTAGAAACAATAGCATGTGCTAAGGCTGACGGAAAAACTGTGAAATTTTTTTTTAAAAGAAACATTTTTGCTCGATTTGGTTCTTCGCGGGTGTTGATAAGTGACGGAGGATCCCACTTTTGCAACACTCAGCTTGAAAAATCCTTGGAGCAATATGGTGTTAAGCACAAAGTTGCAACACCATATCATCCTCAGGCCAATGGGTAAGCAGAGGTATCAAACCGGGAAACTAAAAGAATTTTGGAAAAAACTGTGTCATCCTCAAGAAAGGATTGGTCAAATAAGCTAGAAGATGCTTTGTGGGCCTATCGAACAGCTTTTAAAGCTTTGATTGGTCTCACGCCTTTTAAAATGGTCTATGGTAATAATTGTAATTTACCGGTGGAGTTGGAACATAAGGCATTTTGGGCCTTGAAATTTCTGAATTTTGATCCAACTTTAAGCGGAGAAAGAAGAAAGTTACAATTACATGAAATGGAGGAATTGCGCCTCCAAACGTATGATTCTAACAAACTGTATAAAGATCGAGCCAAAATTTACCATGACAAGAAAATAGTGACCAAACAGTTTGAAGTAGGGCAGCTGGTCCTACTTTTCAATTCTCGATTAAAATTGTTCCCTGATAAATTGAAATCTAAGTGGTCTGGTCCATTTCGGATTAGTGAGATTAAGCATTATGGGGCAATAATCATTGAAGACACAAAGTCAAAAGAGAGTTGGACTATTAATGGTCAGAGGTTAAAGATTTATCTCGGTGGTGATTTCGAGCGGAATCCCTCCGTTGTGCCGTTTTGCGACCCTTGAGGTTGCGTTGGACCGTCGAGCTTAGCCGACGTTAAACAAGCGCTTGTTAGGAGGCACCCCAACATTGTAAGTATTTATTTCTTTATTTACTGTTGTAAGGATTTTAGATGTTTTGAAGTATTTAAGGAAGTGGCATTGCTGGCAAAACTTTTGAAAAACCTGTCATGTTCGATGGCGTTCGCTTTGCGAACCTGGGGCTAGCATTCGCTGACTCCTTCGCTTTGTGAACCCAGCGAGACAGGGGATGTATGTTTTCTGCCACCTCAGTAAAAAAGGGTTTTATTTTATTTTTGAATGGGCCAGTTACATAGGCCAATGACCCATTCCTTGTCTGACCAAATTAAGAGGGAAACCCAGTTTCCCAGAACACTCACTTTGCATCGCCAAACTTTTTCAAAACTCCCTCTCTCTCAAGAACGCATTGTTTCAAGAATTGTTCTCTGCTCTAACCAAATTTCATCAAGTTTACCCCATTTCCATTGCAAGTTCAGGTTTGAACCTCTCAATTTTTATCTCTGTTAGACATTAGGTTAGGACTTGAATTGAACTTTAAGAGATAAATTACTTAGTTTTTCAAAGTTTCAATTACTTATGTTCATAATGCACCATGTTGCTGCATGTTTTAAATTAATCAAGCATTATGAATAGGGTTATGTAGTGAAGTAAGTCTGCTGTTGGATTGTGATCTGATATTGTTTTTCTGCATTTTTGTGGGTTCGCTGCCGTGTTCGCCTTGCGAACCTGGGCGAGCATTCGCCAGACTTTGCTTTGCGAATCTGGGGCAAATATTCGCCAACCTTCACTTTGCGATCCCTGGAGCGAACAAAACAAGATTTAATTTTTTTTTTATGATGATTGAGTTGGGATTCTGTTTTGGGTCTAATTACTAATGTGTTGTGTTCCTACTTGTTTTGTTTATTGGTTGTTGTGTGCAGATGGGGCCTAAAGTCAACCCTGCACAGAAGAGAAAGGCCACAACTTCGCGACAAGTACCAATACGGTTTGATAACGATAGGTTTAAAGGAGCCAAGCAGGCTGCGAGGTATGAGACTTTGGAGAGGAGAACTATTTTGGTTGAAAAGAGGTTTAATTTGAGCGACCGTGGGATTTATCAGACGGTGGCTGCACTTTTGGAACAAAAAGGGTGGGATCGCTTGATGACTCCTCTTGATGGCTACATCGTTGAGGTCGTCCATGAATTCTATGCCAACGCACTTCCCGATGATGGGGACCTTTTTAGTTGGACATCTCTAGTTAGGGGGACTTTGGTGAGATTTGACCGGAGAACAATAAATACTGTTCTTGGAGACCCTTTGCCATTGGTAGGCAGCCAGTTGGATATATACCATAGAGACCTTCATCTTCACTATGATATCCCGCGAATGACCAGTGATCTGCTACGTCCGGGAAAAGAGGTAGAACTCAACCCATCCGAGGTTGCTATTAGACACTGGCGGACAGATATGCAACCTTTGGCTCGGCTCATTCTACTTTTTGTGATTACCAATATCAAGCCAAAGTCACCTTCTTCCACCATCCCTATACCACTCGTCCACCTTGTCCATATCATTCTTACGAATGTTCAGATCGACGTGGCTCGTATCATTTCCGATGAGATTAAGGCCATTATTCTAAGTGGTCTTTGAGGTACTGCTTCTCGGGCGAATGCCCCACTTGCTTTCCCTTGTCTCATAATGACGTTGTGTGCACATGTTGGGGTTAATATACCCGCACGCCGTCAGGTCACCATTCCTTCTGCAATTAATGATCGTTACATGGACAAGTTTTGTAAGCCCAAGGGGGCAAGGGGAGAGACATCTGGTGCTGGTACAAATGCTAGCACAGTGGGTGGTGATACTACTGGTTCGGGGTCACATGCTTTTTATCCTTATTAGCAGGAAATATGCCAGTACAACTAGGACTAGATGGCGGCTTCTCAGCGTACCATGACTGACTTACATGATTCCATGCAGGTTCTTCAATTGCAGATTCGCGATCCTGCCGGTGAGCATTCTTTGATGTGTAGGGAGCAGTTCCTTACACATGCTGGTTGGCCTCAGGCCAGGCCAGTACTCGGAGGGAGTGAGGATGCAGCTGATGATGATGATGATGAGGAAGGTGTTGATGTTGAGGCCGATGATGATGATGAGGTGGTTGGCTCTGTCGATGGTTCAGAGGGCGAGGAGATCGAGGGGTCTGATGAGGACTAATTTTTGTTGTGATGGGTTTGTGCTTCCTTTGAGTATCAAAGTGAAGTTTTTCTTGTATTCTATTTTTATTTCAGTTTGTATTGATGTACTGTATCCACATTGTGGATTATTTTGGATATTTGGATGTACTTGTACCCTTTGGTGGTACTTTTGACTTTCTAGGTGTGTTCACACCAGTACATTTTTATTAGTATTATTAGTAATATTTGTTGTTTTCAGTAAAAAAATTTCTATTTTTAATTTTACTAATATTTCGGTTTTAATTATTGTAATAAGTGTTGAGTTCTTCAGTTTACGAATGCTCAACACTTAAGTTGTTGGTATGCTTTTGTGTTAAGAGTTGAATTCTTCAGTTTACGAATGTTCAACTCTTAAAATTTTAATATGCTTTTTATTGTTTTATGTTAGTATGCTTGTGGAAATTTAATATTTCCAACTTGTGGATGTTTTGTGGAAGAAACTTAGGTTGGTGTGATTATGCATCAAAGAAGATTCCTCCAAGATTGGATGGCTATGATAGAACTTTAAGCATGATGTTGTGGCAAGGTACATAGTTACCTAGTTCTAGAATTTAGAATGTATTAGAACTTTGTTTCCTTTGTACAAATGAAAATGTTGTTTCTTGTTACAACTCTGTTTGAGTGCTTGTGTCATTTAGGTCCAAAAATCACAAAAGTGAGAAACCTCCAGGTTATACTATATGCTTTGGATTGATGATAATTTTGTTTTATACTTTTAATTCATGCTTTATCTTGTGATTTGTCTGATTTTGTGGAAGTCTAAGAAATGATCAAGGCACTTGTTGATATTGAGCACAACCATGTCCAAACAGTAATTTACTCGTGAGCAGCGAGAATTCGTTAACCCTTTTGCGCCTAAATTAGTTAGATCTCTTTTAGTGATGAACTTTGTGTTGTACATATTTTGAAAATCAAGTTCATTGAATTTTTGAGAGTTTTTAAAAAAAAATTCTTCTTGAACCTTGGAACTTTTGTTTTAATTGAGTTCCTTTCCTTAAAAAGTAAGGAACATTCACTTAAGTCTTAGTTGAAAATAAGGCGGGGCGAATGAAATAGAAGATTGGTGAATTACTCAAAACTTTGAAAACATTCAAGCAAGCATGAAAAGAAAAGAGTATGTGAATATTTGTATATAAAAAAAGGAAAAAAAGAGAGAGAAAAAGAATGCTCGATTGAATGAGAAAAATAGGTCCAATAATTGTGCGAGGACGTTTGAGAAGGTGTGATAAAGGAAGGAAATTGGTGAATGAAGTTGAGATGTTGTTGTTGTAACCCAAAATTTGACCTCCCTTTTTGTTTTTTGCATAAGCATGTGCACTCGCATCCCTAGCATACACATGTGCATTTTTTCCTTTGTGTTTTGATTGCAGGAATGTTCAGGTTTTCAAGCTCGATTAATCGCATCATCACAAGGTCATCACATTATCAAAACAAGCACAAAATAAGGGTTTTTATGCCTATTTATCAAAGCAAGAGGTTGAAAATCGGAACCGTGGCCACAACACCATTTTCAGGCAAAATCGGGCATATTTTGGTCTGGTTAATCGATTAACCATTTGCAGTGCAATTATGTTAATAGATTAACCAGTGTAAATTTGTTGTTTTTCAAGTGTTAATCGATTAACACTTTGCAGTGCAATTATGTTAATCGATTAACACGTACAAATTTTGCATAATTTGCTACTTTTTCAAGACATCAACTTTCCCTCCATATTTTGAGATTCTACATTGGTCTAGTAGCATGTGGAACATTCTGGAATCTTCAAGAATTCACCTACATTTGTTCCAATGCATCATTTTCAAATAAGTGCACCATGTTCCTTGTTTTCCAAGCATGTCAACCTTTGGATGTTGGAACTCACCTTGGGATTGTTACCGAGTTGATCCTAACTAACCGAGTTAACTACCTTGACTCGGTGAGTCAAGTGTAACTAACTCCTAGCCTAGTTCCAAACCCAAAGCTAAGTCCAAAGCTAGCTCCAAACCTCTCACACTCCAAACCAAAAGTCTATATAAACAAAGCTTCACCATTTTACAACTACTCCACAATCATTCACACAAATTCTCACTTTCTTCACTCTCAAGTCTCTCATTTCTCTCACCATTTGCTGTAACTTCTACATATTCTACTTTAGATTTTTCACCAAACCACACTAAAGCTTTTAATTCACCATTGAAGAAAAGCTACTTTCACCTTGGAAGTGCTTTTTTCTTGAGCTTAACCTTCATCTTCTTTCCATTCTACTGGATTTTGTGGAGCTTCAGTAGCTTTTGGATTCATCTCAAGTGATTAATTCAAGCTTCTTCGGTGATAATACTTGTTTCGGAGTTTTCGTCGAATTTTTGCTCGGTTCGCTACGGTTCGAAGTGCAAGTGTAGGATTCTCTGGTTTTCTCTGGATTTCTTCATTTATCTTCATCATATTTCAAGCACAACAATCACCAAGCCAAATCTCTGGCTTGTAAGTTGGCTGTTTCTCACTTAATTTATCGTTTTGTTCACTTTTGCGAGTTTCGATCGTTTTTCAGTTTATTTTGCCATTACATTGTTTGATCCATAATCTTGTTGATTTAATTAATTCTATTGTTGATCATTTTCTGGTTCTAAACTTGATTTTTTGTGCATAATTGTTTTCCCTAGCATTGGAGTGATTGCACAATCAATAAGTTGGCCAAAAGCACTTTTTAAAACTGTTTTTTTTGCCTCTGCAGCAGTGTTAATTGATTAACACTTTGCAGTGTAATTATGTTAATAGATTAACCAATGCAAATTTGTTGTTCTTCAAGTGTTAATCGATTACCACTTTACAGTGCAATTATGTTAATCGATTAACACTGAACCAGAATGCCATTTTCATGTTTTTCAAGTGTGTTTGCCATGCTTTATCATTCTAACTTCCATGAATTGATATGCTTGATATTTATGGATGTTTTTAATGTCGTTAACCTCTATTTAAAGCATATTTACATTAATTCAATGATTGATTTATCAATTCTTGCAATTATGTGTGTTCTTGATATTTTTTTGAACATGCTAATACTTGCCTTTTCTTTGACTACATGATACATGATTTGTGTTGTATTTTCAATGTCTTTTGGTACTGTCTTGTACTCCCTCTCTTTGTTTTGCATTAAGTTCATTCTTCATGGATGAGCTTAATCTTGTATAATCAATAATTCACACCATTTGCTTTAATGATTTTTCATCCTCTTTTTAAAATTGTTGGCATGACTTTCCCCTATGATTAATTGATCGAAACCATGTTTCAACTAATTGATCCTTCCCTTTCCTTCTCTTAAGGCCTCCTTTAGAGCTTTTTCTCTTTTTTTTCCCCGCCGCAGAGTCGGATTTTCGCGCGACACTGGGGCACTGTATAAATTGGAGCCGTTATGTTGTCCGTTTAAATTTCCACACTATATTTTGGGTGCTAGAGAAGGAATGAGGATGGAGTTTTTCTACCCTCATTCTGGCTATTTCTTTGGTAAGGGCGTCTTGTCGTCTCCTCGAGAATAGTCACCTCTATCCTCAAGCTATAGTGTTTCTCATTCCCCAGTCGGGTCGACCCTTGATCACTTTTTGCACCTCTCAATCTCTCTCATGATTAATCACCATCCTTCTTGGTTAAGATAATTTTTGTCTTGAGTTAGCATTCTTCTCCTTTGTCTCAACTTTCTTTTTCTTGTGGCCAATCATTGCCATTTTGATTCCCCTGAAGAGTCTAAACCCTTTTCTTCGGTTAATCATAGGTTTTCTATTAAAACTGAATCCCCAGGAGTTCGCAACCTTCTTTTGGTTCTTCTCCCTTTGTTTAGTTAACCACTGCTTGTCAGTTAAAACACCAATTTGCACTTTTTTTTTCAGCTAAACACAGCCTGTCTGTTAAAACACTGAGTTCCTCTTGGGTTAATCACCTTTTCTTGGTTAATCACCTGTCTCTTTAGTTAAACACAGTCCGTCTATTAAAACACCGAGTTCTTCTTGGGTTAATCACCTTTTCTTGGTTAATCACTCTTCTCTTTAGTTAACCACATTCTGTCTATTAAAATATTGAACCCCTTTTCGAGTTAATCACCTTTTTTTGGTTAATCACTCACTCCTTTCGGTTAATCACAGTCCGTCTGTAAACACCGAATCCCCAGCAGTTGGCAACCTTTTCTTGGTTCGAATACTTGCACCCATGGGTTAGTAACCTTCTTTTGGTTAAATACCCCTTTGTTGATCAAGTACTGTTTGTTCAGTCGGTATCGGCAGTCCTTTGGGTCACGACCTTTGCTTGGTCCCACACCCTTCCTTTGGGTCACGACCTTCGCTCGGTCCCACACCCGTCCTTTGGGTCACGACCTTCACTCAGTCCTACACCCGTTCTTTGGGTCACGACCTTTGCTCGGTCCTACACCTGTTCTTTGGGTCGCGACCTTTGCTCGGTCCTACACCCGTCCTTTGGGTCACGACCTTTGCTCGGTCCTACACCCGTTCTTTGGGTCACGACCTTCGCTCGGTCCTACACCCGTCCTTTGGGTCACGATTTTCGCTCGGTCTTGCACCCGTTCTTTGGTTTATCATAATTCTTATCTGTTAAAACTTCTTTTCCCCACAGAGTCTTAATCCCTTCGTCCGGTTAACTACTGCCAGTCAGTTAACATACCGAGTCTTCTTTTCTCTTGGTTTTAACACCATTCCTTTGTTTGTTTCTTCAGTAGGGTCGCTACCTTCTGATTCTCAGTCACGGTTTCTTTGTTTTCTTACTCCCCAGTAGAGTCTCTTTATTCCTTTTGCTCTCTTGGTTTCGACACCACTATTGCACTTTATTCTCAGTACAATCATTGTCTTTCTTTTGCACTCCTTTCTTGGTTATGACACTATTTCTTTTGCATCCCCAGCGGATCTTTCTCTATCTCTTATTCTCTTGGTTTTGACACCGTTTCTCTTTTGTTCCTTGCACAGTCACTTTAGTCTCTTACTCCTCAGTGGAGTACTCTCTTTTACCTTTTGCTCTCCTTTCTTGGTTTTGACACCATTTCTTTGGAATCCTCAGTGGAATTTCCTTCTTTCTTTTGCCCTTGGTTTTGACACCACTTTCCTTTCCTTTTCCTTTTCCGTCTTAGTTCCACGAACTACGGAAGCTCTGATTCTGCATTCATTCGAATGTATGACACGTAGGCACGAGATCGCGATGATCTTGGTAAGCACACTTCCATCCTTTTCCTTTTCTTCTTTTCTGTCCCCTGGTTCCTCTGAACTACGGCGCTCTGATTTCCTCATTGCAATTGTTGTTTATTTGAGCCGTTTATCTTGTCTTGGTTGAGTCAAATGCTCGAGCAAATCCTCTTGTTGTCAATGAGAGGCATACTTTGCTTGAGGACAAACAAAGACAAGGAACTGGTCTCAGTTTCTTTTGTCAATAAACTTCCCCTCGATCCTGGTCTTCAGCCAAGGAAATAGTCTGAGTTTCTTTTATTAATAAACTTCCCTTCGATCCTGGTCTTCAGCCATAGAACTGGTCTAAGTTTCTAAAATAAACTTCCCCTTGATCCTGGTCTTTAGCCACGGAACTGGTCTCAGTTTCTTTTGAAATAAACTTCCCCTCGATCCTGGTCTTCAGCCACGGAACTGGTTTCAGTTTCTTCTTGTCGAGTTTCTTCTTGTCGAGCTCCTGGGGAGATGCCATTTGATGGGAAAAAGTTTTGATGTCAGACTTGCTGGGGAACCCATTCGTCTAAGTTGTAGAGGTGTTCAAACTTCTCTGTTGGAGACGCCATTTGTTGACTCTACTGGGGGAAATGGGTCTCTTGAAAGACCGCTTTTGCTTGGGGATATTACATCATACTTTTCTTTGAGATCTTCTCGGAGAAATTCCATATGACGTTATACAATTTCGAGGTGCTGATGACTTCATTAACGTTGACTTTCTGAAGGGAAAAACCAATGTGTTGCTGAGAGTCTTTAATTGCGAGGCTTTCTCTAGGGATTTTCCTTAATCCGGGAAAGCGAAGATATCATCTTCAATGGTGAAGAGTGATGTTTGTCGAATTTCTTCTTGCCTTTTAGAGGTTCAAGTTATCAATGTGGTCGAGGACCATCTCCAATCCAGAAATAAACTGGGGAGAGAGATTGTTCAGACAAAACATTTCCTGACAAGGAAAGAACTGACAACTCGATTGATAAGACTTTTATCACTTGGGGATGAGACTGACCAGAGTGATACTAATGCAATATGAATATGAATACGAATCAATAATGCATGATGTATGTATGTTTATGCTGACAAAATTGATGTGACATACAGACTAATGGATGAACACAACAGGATACTCGGCCACTGCGGGGGATGAAAAGTATCACTGGTTCAAAATAGCAATCCTGCCTTGCTTAGGAGAGGTAGTCCCTATGGGGAAGAAGAATTATCAATCGATCTTAAGAGGTATGAAACCCTGCCAGGGATGTCGGATGAAACATGGTTTCTGACACAATTGATCCTTCATTCAGGCGTACTAGTTTAGAAGAAGTACTTGGATTCTGCACTTTGAGGTTCAATCACCTTCGGAGAAGCGATCGATGTTCTTTTCGATGTTCATCAGTAAAAAAGAATTGCCATCTTTATTTTAAAAGCAGAAGAAAATTTTTACAAGTAAATTCATTTTTGTTTTATTTCAAGAATCGTTGATAATGTTAAAAATCTCATTCTGAAAAGCTAAAACAAGTGGGAATTGCAAACAAAAGCACTAGGGCTCAAATTTTATTGATAGGATAGAAATTAGCCAAGCGCGTGATCCCATAGAGTATTTACAAAGTTTATAAAATGGTAATTTAAGGGAAAAGGGCTACATTGAAACATAACGACCGTTATCCTTCTACCAACTTTGAATTCTGGACATCCTGAGCTTTTATCGAAGATGACCTTGACTAGAGTCTTCTGACTGATGGTATTACCGATGGGGATTTAACCTTGTCGATCATATTTACTTGCCATCCAATCCACCGAGACGATTTTTGCTTGTGTCTCTAATTTTTGCCTGGACGGCCCTTTCGGGTTTTCAATCCACCGAGATGTTTTTTTTAGTTTAGGCGAAGTATTTCTTGACTACATCAACATTCGTGGGATAGGCAAATTCTTCTCCATCCATGGTTGTTAGTCTAAAGGCGCCGCCTGAGAAGGCTTTCTTGACCACATAAGGGCCATCATAATTCAGAGTCCATTTGCCCCGGGAATCAGTGAGGAATGATTGTATCTTCTCGAGCACGAGGTCTCCTTTCCTGAAGACACGAGGTTGGACCTTTTTGTCAAACGCTTTCTTCATTCTTTGCTGATATAACTGACCATGGCACAGAGCCGTCACTCTCTTTACTTCAATTAGGTTTAGTTCGTCGTGTCGACTTTGAGACCATTCAGCTTCTGTTAGCTTAGCTTCCATCAATACCCTGGTCGATGGTATCTCTACTTCTACAGGGAGGACTACTTCCATGCCATATACTAGAGAGAAAGGGGTTGCCCCTGTTGAAGTGCGGATAGATGTGCGATAACCGTGAAGAGCAAAGGGTAGCATTTCATGCCAGTCTTTGTAGGTTACAACCATTTTTTGAACAATCTTCTTGATATTCTTGTTAGCCACTTCTACCGCTCAGTTCATCTTAGGTCGGTAGGGAGATGAGTTATGGTGTTCGATATTGAACTCAGCGCATAACTCTTTCATCATCTTATTGTTCAAGTTAGATCCATTATCAATAATGACCTGGCTTGGAACACCATAACGGCATATGAGATTATTTTTGATAAATTGGACCACCACTTGTCGGGTCACACTGGTATATGACGCTTGTCGCTCCCGGGATTTTCATCCAAGTACAAACGCGAAAGTGGCACCGAAACAGAGTCGCCAGCAATGTGTATTTATCCCAAGAGAGGGAAAGGAAACACTACGTAAACCTGAGAGAAAGGAAAGAGCATGGTTTTGCGACCAAGAGAACTGGGTTCGGGAGTCGGTTATGCTAGAGGAAGGTATCAGCACCCCCACGCGTCCATCGTACCCGATGGGATCCACGCTTGCTGCTTCAATCAAAGGGTATCGTCGACTGGAGCTCCGCTGCTACTGGAAAAGATAAGGAACAGGAACGGAAAAAAATGAAGAAACAAATGAAAGGAAAATAAAAGAAGTGCTCGAATGGGCCCTACCCCACTGCCTACGTATCTCATCGGGAACATAAGAATCAGAGCGACGTAGTTCCCCTCAACGAGGGTCACTTTGTTTGTGTTTTTTAGTGGAAACGTCAGAGTGCGCGTTCCAGCAGTTTAGGTGTTGCAGCTCGCTGTAGGGAGACTTACGCGTTACCTGTTTGCGGTGGAACGGACTTGACGCATCCTTAAGGAATAGAATGAAGGAGATGGGAAAAGAAATTGTTTGTTTGTTTTTGTCTTTTAAGGAGAAGTGTTTTGATTATTGGTGTTTTGTAACACATATTGTATTTAAGTCCCTCATGTAAGATCGAATACTTCGCATATCGACCCAAGACGGGACGTACGCTAAACATTCTAAGAAAGTGAGAGAAGACCCCTCACTATCTCATTCTTACATGAAAGGCTCAAATAAAATATTTGTTTTGCCTTTATTAGGTGTTTTTACTTTTGTTTTGAGATGAGAAGAAGAGACTCAAAAGGAGGAGTAAAGTAAAAACTACAGAGGGAGACTAAGACTCAATCTTAATGTTATCATGCATAGTGATCCTATGGTTAATGAGGTTCAAGGAACCTTATCCTAAAAGAAAGGAGAAGAAGAAAGAAAGAAAGCAACTTACTTCCAAGATGGAAGTTAAGTTATTTCTAAGAGGGAAAAAAGGAGATTATGAAAGCAAAGCATCATTAAATGCTTAAACAACACAAATTGAATGATTAAAAGATGAAGGAAGAAATTAGAATGTGGATGCATATCCACACTCAAGTGACTTACCATTAGCCCCTGAAATAGTTAGTATAATTATTTACAAGTGAAGAAACAAGTTAAGATGAACAAGTAAGGCTTAAACAAAGTCAAGAACCAAAGTAAAAGCATCTTAAAGGTTAAAGGAAAACATAAGGTCAGAATGCACATCATAAGAATGTTCTCTAATGATATGAGAACAAACACAAATCAACTGCACACAAACAATGCCTTAAACCACAAAGAAATGCATTATGAAAGAAGTAGATGAAGAATGAGTGGATATGCAAAGTGATCATGCATTAATGCTTCATGGGAGGTTAGAGTCAGAACCATATATCAATTACCAATGTCTCAACATGCATATGAATCATCATATAGTTCATGGATCAAAGAGTGCAATTGGAAGAGATAGGATGAAGTGGAAGTGAGCATAAGAGAGACATATTTCAATACATGCACAAATTGACATATTAAAGATACATAACATGTAACAATGATTAATGCATACATGTGGGAAGTGGCATAAAATTGATGAGATGCTAATGGAATGAAAGCAATATCATACAAAATGCACTCATTGAACATGTAAAGCATAAGAAGAGAGCAAGAGAAGATAACATGTCAAACTTTCAAGTTACAACACATAAGCTCACAACACATGCCAACACAAGTCAAGGTGACCTATAATGAAACAAAGATGACCAACAAAATCATTCAAATGACCTATAAAATGTACACAAACAAATCACTAAATGGCACAAATGCCTCACCCAAAATCACACAAGAAGGAAATAAGTGGATGTGCACAAAGATAGCTTCAAATGTAAAGCTCTAAAAAAAATCAAAAGTACTTATTAAAAATCATGACAATTGTCTCTAAACAACCTAAATCAGAAGCAAATCAAGTATCAAAAGTTCATGGAAAAAATCACAATGAAACATGCCCAAACAAATCAACAAAGTCACATTGAAACACATCACAAGAAGGTGAAAAGATAAACACCAAAAGGTATGATATAATGACCTTAAAAATCAAACAAATTTTTTTTAGGCCCTTTAAGATGTCATCTAATCAATACAAAAAGAATGAATAAAAAATATGATGTGAGGTGAGAGAAAGAAATCATGCAAGTTTAAGTGTCATGAAGAAATTCAATTAAAAAAGAAATTAAAAGGAAATATGGAATAATGTGTAAAAAAGTCATGAAATCAGAATTAAAAAATGTAAACAATTATTTAAATGTGTAAAGAACACTCATGAATTTATTTGGGATTTTTAGAAGTAATTTGGTATTTTTTAAAAATATAAAACCCAAATACTATGCGAAATAAAAATAAAACAAAAGGAAATAGCATAGGGGGTGTGGCGAAAGTAATTTCCATGTTCAAAATAAGTTGGGCTCAGACACTGGGGGTGCAGATATCAAACATAAACCCAGTCCAACATGCGTGTGATTGTGTGTGATACAATGAGTGTGCAGTCAAGTGAAGATGCAATCATGGTCATGAGATGAAAAAGTCAACAATCAAACTAGCAATTATTATGATTAGACGAATCAAAATGCACGCACATGATAACTTCCATACACACATGCACATGCAATTAGTTCAGAAGCCAAAGGAACACGCGTGGTATGCAGCACCTTCATTATGTGCTGGCAACTTTTAGACCATTAGATTAATCTCAATCAAACAAGTACACACATCAAACCATCCAAAGCTAGGATACACAATAGATAACATGCACACACACATTGAAGTCACTCATATTCAACATGATGCACGTGAGAGAGATGATGGATTTTAATGCGTTGGCACTATTAGGACCACACGATGCACAAGATCAACGGCCAAGATTAAAACTGAAGATTAAACCCTAAAACATCTCACCGGCCGGAGAAAGACCTCCGGTCATCTTCTCCGGCCACTCTCCGGCCACCTGCAACCTCAAATATTCCAGAAATTCACATGGCATACATCAAAAGAAAGCTTAGCTCATATACAATCCAAATCTACCAATGAAAATCACATAGCATGCACGCATAGAGAGATTCGAACGCCAACAGTTTTCCCTAATTTTTCCCCTACGCTCCTAATGAGCCTATCAACTAGCCAGGACTCACACAGCTTCTAGTAAGCTTCAAATCAAGATGAAACAAGCTCAAATCACATGAGTACGAAGCAAAAAGGTTGAGTGAATTAGAACCTGAAACTTGTGAAGGAACTTGAGTTGTAAGAAAACCAGAGAACTTGAGCTCTTGAACTTGTTGAACTTCACCTTTAAGCAAAATAAATGCTATTAATTCTTGAGTAGAAGAAGAGAATTGATGACTGCAGTGATGTTGAGCTTGAAGAGATAAAGTTGTTCTTGAGTGTTCTTGATCAGAAATTAAACAATGATGATGATGAAGATGAAATGTGGATGAAGATTGTTGAGGTCGTGTGAAATCAGAGAGAAAGTGATAACACGAAAATGTATCATATTTTGGCCTTGATTTACATTCAATTATTATATCGTTTTCGTCTAATATCCGATTTTCTCGAGAATATTTAAGTGTTTTTGCAGGTATTTCTATTTCCAAGTTAAAAGTATGCAAAGTGGAGAAAAGAAGCAAAACAAGGAAGAAAAGATGCAGAAAAGAGCAAAAAACAGCAGAATCCAAATTCTGCTGGTGTGACGACCGTGGCAGGTCCACCACGACCGTGGCAGACACAAAATTCATCACGAGCGTAACAGAAGCTTCACGATCATCATGCGTCCAAAACAGGTTTAATACGTTGAGAAGAAACGTGGTCACGAAGTTTTAGAGGATCAACTTTCACACGTTTACATTTTCTCCGATGACTTCTCCAACCTCCCACTTTCTCCACCACTCACTTATGCTCTATGGAAGTTACAGAACGGAATCTCCCTCTATATATAGGATTTCCCTTGTTATTTTGAGGCATCCAAGTTTCTATGCGCGAAAGCGCTGTTCATAGTTTTAGGCAGTAAATTACCATTGTAAAAGTGGTAGTTATCTCACATCGAGGAACTACCACACCATTAGTATTTGGGCCTTTAATTTGTAACGCTTGGATCAAAAGCTTACCGTCATTATTAAAGTTAATTCAAGTTCTTTATTTCTGCATTCTACTTTAAGTCTTTACAGGTTCTTTATCGCATTGCTTATTATTATTATTTATCGCTTTCATAAATTAATTATTGTAATGCTTTCAAATTCAATTACCATTTCTGTGTTGTTTTCATTTAATTCTATGTCCGGCTAAATGTTTAGAGTCCAGTTTGTGAGGACCGTCGTTCCGACGGGACTCGGTAATTAAATTAGCGTTAACTTATAATAAATTCAGTTTTGGTCTTTGTTTCTAAGTTTGATTTAAATAACTTCGTCACGAGAGTGAGATGTTATTTAACACTGTTTCGTCACAAGAGTGAGAAGCAATAAAGGTTAGAGTCGGCACTGCGAAAGCGTGGGGATCGAACCAGATAGTGGGAACGGGGCATTGATCCTAAAAACAGCGATAGCGCTTTAGGTATTGATTAGGATATAATTGATTTTCAAAATACATTTTCTAATTAAAATGGGCGAGCGAGAGCAAAATCCTGTGGTTAGGAGATGTGGCTTTAGTCAATAATGCGAGAGTGTGAGGCGGAGTCTTTAAACCAATGTTTTCTATGGAACATACATAAATTAACGCCAACCAATTACAGAGTGTCTGAGGTACACGGAATCCACATTTCGGTCTCTCTCCTTTCTTTCATATTTTCTAAAGTTCATTTTTAGTTTTAGTCTTAGTTTCCCCTTCATCAATCATTCATTAGCCTTAGCTTTACAAAGTAACGATAGATTACGGTAGGTTGACATTGGTCTCTGTGGGTTCGACAATCTTTTATATTACTTCGATATTTCTGTGCGCTTACGGAGCATCAAGTTTTTGGCGCCGTTGCCGGGGACTAACAGTCAATATTGTTTTTCCGTTGTTGCACCGTATAGACTAAGGCACTCTCATAAAAAAAAATTAAAAAAATATGTTTCACCCAAATTTTCTCTATAATAACCACTTACAATATCTTGAGGAGCCGCACCCAAAATTTCTCTACAACTACCAACCGCAATACTCCCAATATTTTGAGGAACCACAACCAAATTTTTCCTACGATTACCATTCCCAAAATTTCGAGGAACCGCAAGAATCACATAATTCCGATCTCGAAATAATAATGGAGGATTTCCACGCGACACTAACTCATTTCCACCCAAATTACCACTCCCAATATTTTGAGGAACCACAAGAATCCGTCAATCCCAACCTTGAAACATTAATGGAGAATTTCATTGAAACAACAACTAATTCTAGGTTAGAATCTATGATGGAGCACTTTGTGGAGACCCAAACTCTCCATAATGAAGAGCTTAGAAGACAACATCTCGATACTCATGAAACCCTTAGGCAGATGAACACTATGGTCGAGTCCCTCGTGACTCACACCGAGGCATTGGAGACCCAAATCTTACTACTTGCGCTGACACCTATATAACCCTCCCCTGAGGAGAATGCGTATGTTATAACAACTAGGAGTGAAAAACAACTCGAAAATCCTAAGGAGAGTGATAATGAGGTTAAGGAGAGTGATAATGAGAATTATGAGAGTTCTGGTGAGGAAAGTGTAGAGAAAAATCCACCGACACCATCCGAAAGGGAGGTTGTCATAGAGGTAGAGAATGAAGCAACTATTGTTGTTCTTCCTCCATATACCCCACCAATTCTTTTCCCGCAAAGGTTTGCAGAGGCTAAAGTAGAATCCCAATCCAAAACGAATGTAGAGATATTGAAAAATATCCACACTAACACACCTTTGTCCGAGGTCCCGCATAAAAAGAGAAAATTAGAGGACCGCGAAACTAGGGAAAACATTACTGCTAAGTGGGTAAGGTTAAACTTTGAGGTGATGGATGAAATAACTAAACCCAAACTTGAAAAGCTAATACTTAGCATAGATCCAGAACCACCACCACAAGTTCAAAAGAATGAATTACCCCACAGAAGGAAGAAAAGAAAAGGTGAGGGATATGTGAGATGGCTTGATAAATGGCCATGGAAACCGAAAATTAACACTTCCATCCGTCGAGCTATCGCCGTTAAACAAAGCTCTGCGTGGGAGGAAACCCACAAGTTTTTAATTTAAACGTTTTCCTTTCATTGTTTGTGTTTGCAGAAAATAAAGAATAGTATCGCTTGTCACGTCTCAGCTACATTTAGGCCAACGATCTCTTGATGACAATCCCTTAAGATGAGTTGGTGCCCACGCACATTCCTACGAATGTCGCTGCTGGTGGTGACACCGATGATGAGTACTTCCTTCGGAAACAAGCCATATAATGAGCGGCTTCAAGAAAGTGAAGTTTCAGCAAATTCAGATATCTCGTAGTACAAGACACCGGAGTAGAAGTGGTCAGCAAAGACAAGGACAACAAGGGAAGAATCAGAGTGAATTTGGCTATGGTAGCACACATTGGCAGTCATACAGGTTCTATCTTTCCTTTACCACCTTTTATCAAAACATTGAGGACAATGTTTGGTTTAAGTGTGGGGGAGGAACTCTACCACTTTCATTTTAACGCATTTTAGTTAGATTTATTGCTTTCTAGCATGATTTTAAATTTTTTTCTATTTTCGTTCCGTCTTTGCATGTGCTGTCAAGTCTTTATATGCGATTTTGTGTTTATCGATTTCCCACTCCCTTGAGCCACACCAAATATTTTGAAAATTTTTGCGTTAAAAATAGGGTTTCTTTTGAAAATCTTAGGTTACAGACGAAATTAAGGTTAGATTGTGAGTCGTGGGAAAAATTTCGCAAAATCGATATCGTCTTAACACCGTGAGCCTCCCTATTATGGAAATCGATTTGAGTACTTGTTATGTCGTAGCCTTAAGTCCTCACCCCTTTGGTAGTCCCTAATTAGTTTATTTAGCAGTCAGCACCATCCTAAGCACGCACTAAGTAGGAAGCCGATGCAAATAAGTGTATGATCTCATGTTTAAATGGTAAATTGAAAAGAAAAAAATGAATGAAAAGAAATGCTCCTTCTAAGTTAGGTGATCCTCACCCGATCATTTAGCCCAACGGTGCAAACTTTTTTATTTTATTGATATTTAAGCCAATGTGCAAAAGAAAAAAAATTGATAATAATAATGAGATCATAGTCACTAACAGGTTATCCTACCATGAGTGTGAAAGGATAACGAGCTTAATGTGATTGCGCCAGAATGACAAGGGATGAAAGAAGGATGAGTTAGTTAGGTTTAGGTATAATGACATGATTCAGATTAGTTTGTATAGGAGGGAGGTTGATGACCGCAAAAGCGGAATTGTGTTGTTACGATATCCTTAGTGTGTAAGCTAGTACCTATGACACAAACTCAACCGAAGTAGAGTTGGTAGCCTAGGATGAGTATCCGTATGCACTATTTTTCTTACGAGTCATGGTTTGCTTGAGGACAAGCAAAGGTTTAAGTGTGGGGGTGTTTGATAACACGAAAATGTATCATATTTTGGCCTTGATTTACATTCAATTATTATATCGTTTTCGTCTAATATCCGATTTTCTCGAGAATATTTAAGTGTTTTTGCAGGTAAATCTATTTCCAAGTTAAAAGTATGTAAAGTGGAGAAAAGAAGCAAAACAAGGAAGAAAAGATGCAGAAAAGAGCAGAAAACAGCAGAATCCAAATTATGCTGGTGTGACGACCGTGGCAGGTCCACCACGACCGTGGCAGACACAAAATTCATCACGAGCGTAACAGAAGCTTCACGATCGTCATGCGTCCAAAACAGGTTTAATACGTTGAGCAGAAACGTGGTCACGAAGTTTTAGAGGATCAACTTTCACACGTTTACATTTTCTCCGAAGGCTTCTCCAACCTCCCACTTTCTCCACCACTCACTTATGCTCTATGGAAGTTACAGAACGGAATCTCCCTCTATATATAGGACTTCCCTTGTTATTTTGAGGCATCCAAGTTTCTATGCGCGAAAGCGCTGTTCATAGTTTTAGGCAGTAAATTACCATTGTAAAAGTGGTAGTTATCTCACATCGAGGAACTACCACACCATTAGTATTTGGGCCTTTAATTTGTAACGCTTGGATCAAAAGCTTGCCGTCATTATTAAAGTTAATTAAAGTTCTTTATTTCCGCATTCTACTTCAAGTCTTTACAGGTTATTTATCGCATTGCTTATTATTATTATTTATCGCTTTCATAAATTAATTATCGTAATGCTTTCAAATTCAATTACCATTTCTGTGTTGTTTTCATTTAATTCTATGTCCGGCTAAATGTTTAGAGTCCAGTTTGTGAGGACTGTCGTTCCGACGGGACTCGGTAATTAAATTAGCGTTAACTTATAATAAATTCAGTTTTGGTCTTTGTTTCTAAGTTTAATTTAAATAACTTCGTCATGAGAGTGAGAGGTTTTTTAACAATGTTTCGTCAAAAGAGTGAGAAACAATAAAGGTTAGAGCCGGCACTGCGAGAGCGTGGGGATCGAACCAGATAGTGGGAACGGGGCATTGATCCTAAAAATAGCGAGAGCGCTTTAGGTATCGATTAGGATCTAATTGATTTTCAAAATATGTTTTCTAATTAAAACGGGCGAGCGAGAGCAAAATCCTGTGGTTAGGAGATGTGGCTTTAGTCAATAACGCGAGAGTGTGAGGCGGAGTCTTTAAACCAATGTTTTCTATGGAACATACATAAATTAACGCCAACCAATTATAGAGTGCCTGAGGTACACGGAATCCACATTCCGGTCTCTCTCCTTTCTTTCATATTTTCTAAAGTTCATTTTTAGTTTTAGTCTTAGTTTCCCCTTCATCAATCATTCATTAGCCTTAGCTTTACAAAGTAACGATAGATTACGGTAGGTTGACATTGGTCTCTGTGGGTTCGAAAATCTTTTATATTACTTCGATATTTCCGTGCGCTTGCGGAGCATCAGAAAGCAGAGAGAATCTGAGTGAGTTTTTTCGAGTGAGAGTGGAAAATGAAAGTTAGAATGAATTTGTGAAAAGTTTTTTAATTTATATGTTGATATTTAGTAGCTTTAACCAAGGTTAATTGGGTGAGTTAAATGAGTTCAGATTGAGTTAACTAAACTGCCTCTAACTAACTGAGTGAAGTTAGTTAGGACGAGTTAGCTTTTGTTGTGATATGGTGAGGTTGATTCATGGTGTTATGGTGAGGTGGAAATGAAAAGAATGGTGGTGATGCTATCTCTGATGTAGCAGAAACTTACACAACAAGCTTTACCTTTCTTCTTTCATGTATGAAGCAACATGGGAAGTACCTAGTGTATAGGAAGTGTTTGGCTTAATGAGGAAAAAACATGACTGGTGTATGCGTGTGAATGTTTAACAACTTCAATATTAAAACATTGCTATCTTTGGCAGCTTGAAACATGGAAGTTTGATGATGAAATTCTCTATGATTCGTGGATGGTTTGATGAGTTTTGGGTGTCATTGGAAAGATGATACATCATAGAACAACTTTGATGTGAAAATTGACTTGAATGGAGGCTTGTAGAATGGTGTAAAATGGCTTGGAATGTCAAGGTTTGAAACTGGTACAAATGCGTGGCAAGTGGTGGCATGGCATGGCAACATGGTGCATGGAATTCAGCATGATCATACCAACTTTGAGCCCTTATAACTCCATCATAACTTGCTCAAATGAAAATCTGTCCAACATGAATATTGTAGAGGGCATGGAAAGGAACAACTTTGATGTTGGAAAGTATTACATTTGAAGCTTACTTGATGGAGAAAAATGGCTGGACATTTGGCACACCATGTGTTTGTCAAAATTATGGCCGGTGGGCCTAAGCTTGCCTTGCCATGACTTGGTTTTTGCCTTGATTTTACCAAACTTTGATTGACCATAACTCCCTCAATTTTAATCCAATGGAAGAGTTCTTTACATGGATTTGAAGCTTATAACATGAACTTTAATTGGCCCAACTTGGGCCTGAAGTTTGGAGCTTTTATCATGGAGAAAGAGAGTCTCAAAGTAGGGTGCAAAATGGTCCAAACTTGCCATTTTTGGAAACCCTAAAGTTTCTATTTTTGGCAGTTTTGTGATTTCTTGATTTTTCATAATTCATGCATCATTTCTTGATCAAATCTTGTCCAATGGACATATATAACTTGAATTTCATGATTTTGACCTCAAAAAGTCAGGAGTTGACTTTTTTCACTGCACAGTTGACTTTTCCCCAATTTCTTGATTATCAAGCAACTGATCAATTGAACCTCTTCTGAAATGAATCAATGGCCAATCTTCCATCCTTAGACACTTAATATCATGTAGAAAACATTGAGATCAAGTTTAAATCAAAATTTCATCAGGAGACCACTTGAATCCAAAACCCTAATTTTGACTATTTTTGGTGATAGGAGGTGATGTGTTGCCCAATCTTCTTGATGAATTCCCATCTTCCAATGACTTGTGAGATTAAGTGGGATGATATATGATGTAATAAAACCTTGAGGCTTGTTGAGAGACCTTTGGCCCTTATTCTCTTGCTTTGGATGATCCATCTCATTGAGAAATAACTGATCACATGCCCTTATGCAAGATGCAATGCTAAATGTTTAATGTTTTATTTTTCTATGCTTGAATGCAATGCAATGAAATGAAAGCTAATGCTAAATGATATGAAGAAATGAGAGGGAAAATTTTGGGGTATTACAGCTGCCCCTATTCAATCACTATAGACCTGAATGGATGATAGCGATTGCTTTCAGACTTTCAAGGTATGGAGGGATTGAATACCAAAAAATAACCAAAAAATTTGCACTCTGTGGAGAAGAAGAAAAGGGATATAAACCCACTCAAATGAACTCTGCTTGAATAAAACTCTGATACTGAAGAATAACACTGAAGGGATGTCTTTTTGAATAACGCCAGACGACTACTAGCTTGCCACACCACGAGTGGACTTTAGCAATGTCTTTTGTACAACGCCAGACGACTACTGGCTTGCCACACTACGGGTGGACTTTAGCAATGTCTTTTATACAACGCCAGACGACTACTGGCTTGCCACACTACGGGTGGATTTTTGCCAATCTACGGTTGGACTTGAAACTGTCTTTTTGAATGGAGTCATATGACTACTGACCTGCCACACTACGGTGGACTTTTGCCAATCTATGGTTGGACTTGAAACTGTCTTTTTGAATGGAGTCAGACGACTACTGACTTGCCACACTACGAGTGGACTTTTGGTAATCTACGGTTGGACTTGAAACTGTCTTTTTGAATGGAGTCAGACGACTACTGACCTGCCACACTACGGGTGGACTTTTGCCAATCTACGGTTGGACTTTGCTGCTTTGCCACCCTTGGATGGACTTTTACCAATCTGCGGTTGGACTTTGCTGATTTGCCACCCTTAGATGAACTTTTTCCAATCTACAGTTGGACTTGCAGCTGAATTGCCACCCTTGGATGGAATTTTGCCAATCTACGGTTGGACTTTTGCCAATCTACGGTTGGACTTAGACTTACTTTGCCACCCTTGGATGAACTTTTGCCAATCTACGGTTGGACTTTGAAATGCTTTGCCACCCTTGGATGGACTTTTGCCAATCTACGGTTGGACTTTGATAACGTCTTTTAAACAACGCCGGACGACTACTAGCTTGCCACACTACGGGTGGACTTCTGCAAAATTCCAATACTGGATTACGCTCTGCATGCATGTCAGACGTCCCTGCTGACTCTGCTGAGGGAGATTGATCAATAATTTGATCTTAGAGACTCCTGGAAGGATGGTATCTCTGTTGGAGAATGAATGAATAATCTGTTTGCTTCGAATTGTCACGCTTGCCAAAAATAAATTGGACTTTGAGATATGGAGAATGATGACTTTGCTAGGAACTGCTACATCTGACTGGGGACGAATTCTGGTCATAGCAACTCCGTTGGGGATGAGAATTTTCTGACTTGGCTGGGAAAGAATGTACTAACACTCTTCTGAAGAAGACAAGTCATTAAAACTCTGCTTAGGGATCTATCAAACCCGAGGAGAATATGCTAACACTCTGCTGAAGAAGAGATTCTATCGACCTGCTAAACTTCTGCGGGTAAGAAAAACAACTCAGCTAGGGAGTATTGTTGACAAGATTCAATGCTGAACTCTGTGGGGATATAACTGCCGGAGATACGATCTTGCTGGGGACCAGAACTACTCCGTCAGGGATACACAAATCCTGGTTAGAATACATTCTATTGTGACTTACTGGGAAAAAGTCCTTAGAGATTTGCTGGGAGAACACACAGGAAATCCATTGTAATCTGTTGAGGAAAAAAGCTATCGAGCTTAGAATAAGAGCCACAATGTCCCATGCTAGGAAACCTTCCGCTTGAGGACTCCATTGGGGATATTGAGTTGACAACAAACTCTGCTAGGGAGAATTGCTTCAAAGCGTCTCTCGTTAGGGAATGTCTCTTAAGAGGATTTTATAGAAGACCACACATCTTCAAACTCTATGGCAGATGCTGAGACTTGAGAGGTCACTCTACTAGAGATAATAGATCTAGGACTTCCCTTGTCGGGGAACTTCATGATGCCCCATGTTTGGGAGGCTCAACAGCTTGCATTCGCGGCGGATCTGAAGAAATCGTCCCAAGAGGATTTTACAGAAGACTTGGCATCTTCAAACTCCTGGACACTCGTTGAGGCTTGAACATTAACTGCGAGGTCTGCGAATCAACTCTATTGGGGAATTAACAATCGTTATCGACACAGAAAAACTTATAGCTGTTAGAAGTACTGAATAGGAGAATCGACTTAATAAGATACAACACTACCCAGTTGATATTAACTTGTCGATATCGAATCGTTGTGAGCGACCGACGGCCGAAGATGGACTCAATCAGTAAACATTGTGACAAAAGGTGACGTGGGGACCCTTCTTGAACTTGACTGCCCCGATATTCCGTACGGGAATAAGTGATTCCTCGTCTAGAAGACATGATCCATGCTCTTGGAATACTTGTACATGTTACCTACAACAAAAGAATACGCACACGTGCCCCAAGATATTGCGTGGTTTGAATCCACCATCCAGGATTACTCAACATTCAAAGTGATTTTAAATTTTTTTCTGCGCATGTTATTTGTAAGGCCACAGTGTTTTCAAATGCAATGTTTTATCAAAAATTAGGACGTTTTTGCAAACAAAGCAGTAAAACAAAATAAGAAGCTATTGACTGAAATTCAATTTATTGATTGAAAAGGCCCAGAATAGGCAAGTACAATTAGGAAGCAAACCCTGGAAAGAGGATATTGCTGTAAATTAAGGAAAGAAACTATCCTAATGGCAATGTGAAAATGGCATTCCACTGAGTTTCAATTCTGCTATGGCCAGTATGTCTTCAAGACTCCCCGACCTTTCCTTCTGAGGAGTAATTAGACTGATTCCTACCCTTTGGAAAGTCAGCTGCTGCAACGGTGATGGAGTACAGATAAATTAGATCGTAGTCGTTCGCTTAAATCCCTCTTTTGCATGGACCGCCCTTCTGGGTTTTCAATCCATCGGGATACCCTTTTTTGCCCGAGTTGTCCTTGCGGATTTTCAACTCACCGGGCGTACAATTTTTATTTTATCTCCCTAATTTTTGCCCGAACCTTTTTATTCTGTTTTTGTGGTTCGTCGGGATACCATTTTTTTCCTGGACTTTTCTTTTTTTTTTGTCCAGCGGGTCTATTCATGCGAAGTATTTTTTGACTACATCTGAGTTGACAGGGGATGAGAAGTCTTCGCCGTCCATGGTTGTAAGTAATAAGGCTCCGCCCGAGAAGACCTTCTTAACCACGAATGGGCCTTCGTAGTTAGGATTCCATTTGCCCCTGTGATCTGTACTAGGAGGAAGGATCCTTTTGAGTACCACATCTCCAACTTTGTAAACCCGAGGACGCACCTTTTGGTCAAATGTCTGTTTCATCCTCCGTTGGTATAACTGCCCATGACACACAGCTACCAGTCGTTTCTCTTCAATAAGGCTCAACTGATTAAATCTGGCACGAACCCATTCAGCTTCGTCTAACTTGACATCCATCATGACTCTGAGGGATGAAATCTCCACTTCGACCGGTAGTACTGCCTCCATACCGTATACAAGTGAGAATGGTGTTGCCCCAGTGGAAGTGCGTACTGACGTTTGGTACCCATGCAAAGCAAATGGTAGCATCTCATGCCAATCTTTATATGTGACAACCATTTTCTGCATAATCTTCTTGATATTCTTGTTGGCCGCCTCCACAGCGCCATTCATCTTCGGGCGATACGGAGAAGAATTGTGATGCTCAATTTTAAAGTCCCGACACAGCTCAGCCATCATTTTGTTATTTAAATTAGAACCATTATCAGTAATGATTCTCTCGGGCACTCCATAGCGACAAATGATATCCCGTTTCAGGAAACGAGCTACCACCTGCTTAGTGACATTGGCATAAGATGCTGCTTCAACCCATTTAGTGAAATAATCAATGGCGACCAAGATGAAACGATGGCCGTTTGAAGCAGTGGGCTCAATCTTTCCGATCATGTCAATACCCCACATGGCAAAGGGCCAAGGAGAGGACGTGACACTCAACGGATTCGGAGGAACATGTACTTTGTCTGCATAAATCTGGCATTTGTGACACTTGTGGGCGTACTTGTAACAATCTGCCTCCATCGTCAACCAATAATATCCCGATCTCAATAATTTCTTTGCCATTGCGTGTTCTCCGGCATGGGTACCGAAAGAGCCTTCATGTACTTCCTACATTAACATGTCTGCTTCGTGTCTATCCTCGCATCTGAGCAGAACCATGTCAAAATTTGGTTTGTACAGCACGTCATTCTGATTCAAGAAAAAGCTACCAGACAGCCTTCTCAACGTCTTCTTATCTTTAGTAGATGTCCCAGGCGGGTACTCTTGACTTTTCAAGAAACACTTGATGTCAAGAAACCATGGTTTGTCATCAGACGTTGCATCAACAGCAAACACAAATGCAGGTCCATCAAGACGAGACACTTCAATCTTAGGTACATGGTTCCACCTTTGCACTTTGATCATAGAAGACAATGTGGCCAAGGTATCAGCAAACTTATTCTCATCTCGAGGAATATGGTACAGCTTCACTGTCGTGAAAAATGTCAACAATCTCCTTGTATAATCTCTATACGGAACCAGATTCGCTTGGTGCGTGTACCAACTCCCTTTCACTTGATTGATTACCAAAGCTGAATCACCGAAGATATCAAGGGTCTTATTTCGCAAATTAATCGCCTCCTCAGTCCCCATTATACAAGCTTCATATTCTGCTTCATTGTTGGTGCATCCGAAAGTTATTCGGGTAGTGAAAGGCATATTAACACCTTCCGGCGTGATAAGAACTGCTCCAACTCTGCATCCATTCATGTTGACAGCCCCATCGAACATCAGACTCCATTTGGATTCAGGGTCTGGCCCCTCCTCCGGAAGTGGTTCCTCGCAATCTTTAGATTTGAGAAACATGATGTCCTCATCAGGGAAATCAAACTTCATGGGTTGGTAATCATCAATCGGCTGTTGCGCAAGATAGTCTGACAAGATACTTCCTTTGATGGCCTTTTGAGAAGTATACTGGATATCATATTCGGTCAAAACCATTTGCCACCGTGCAACTCTACCTGTTAGTGCTGGTTTCCCGAAAATGTATTTGATAGGATCCATTTTTAAAATCAACAAAGTTGTGTGCCTGATCATATACTGCCTCAATCATTTAGCAGCCCATGCAAGTGCACAACATGTCTTCTCAAGCATTGAGTATCGGGACTCGCAGTCATTGAACTTTTTGCTCAGGTAGTAGATAGCATGCTCCTTCCTACCTGTCTCGTCATGTTGACCGAGAACACAACCCATAGAACCTTCAAGCACTGTCAAATACATTGTCAAAGGTCTTCCCGAAACTGGAGGCATGAGGATTGGAGGTTCCTGCAAGTATTCTTTTATTTTATCGAACGCCAATTGGCAATTGTCATTCCACCTGACCATTTGATCTTTTCTTAGCAGTTTGAATATTGGTTCACACGTGGCTGTTAGGTGAGATATGAACCTTGCAATGTAGTTCAATCTACCCAGAAAACCACGAACCTCTTTTTCTGTTCTCGGTTCAGGCATGTCTTGTATTGCTTTCACTTTGGCAGGATCAACCTCAATCCCTTTTTCGCTCACAATGAAACCCAACAGATTTCCAGAACGCACCCCAAAAGTGCACTTGTTCAGATTCAACCTTAAACGGAACTTTCTCAACCTTTCAAACAACTTTTTCAAGTTAATCAGATGTTCTTCTTCCGTTTACGACTTGGCAATCATGTCATCCACATAACATTCAATCTCTTTGAGAATCAAGTCGTGGAATAATGTTACCATTGCCCGCTGGTACATTGCCCCTGCGTTTTTCAACCCAAAAGGCATCACCTTATAACAGTATGTACCCCATGGGGTAATGAACGTGGTCTTCTCCATATCCTCAGGTGCCATCTTAATCTGGTTGTACCCGGAGAAACCGTCCATAAACGAGAACACTGAAAACTGAGCTGTATTGTCAACCAGCACATCGATGTGAGGTAGTGGAAAATCATCTTTCGGACTAGCTTTGTTAAGATCTCGATAATCCACACACATTTTAACCTTTCTGTCTTTCTTTGGTACCGGCACGATGTTGGCAACCCAGGGAGGATAATTGGTCACAGCAAGAAACCCTGTCCCACTGCTTCTGAACTTCTTCTTTGATCTTTATGGCCATATCGGGATGAGTCCGACGAATTTTCTGCTTGACTGGCGGGCATTCTTCTCTCAATGGCAGCCTGTGTACAACAATATCAGTATCCAACCCTGGCATGTCTTGATACGACCAGGCGAAGATATCAACATATTCACACAACATTTCAGTCAAAGCTTTCTTCACATCTGCTTGCAGGCTGGCGCCAATCTTGATCTCTTTCTTAGCATCCTCGGTACCAATATTGATGATCTCTATAGTCTCTTGATGAGGTTGGATGACCCTTTCCTCCTGTTTTAACAATCTGGCGAGTTCCTCAGGGAGTTCACAGCCTTTCTCGTCTCCTTCTTCGGCTTGATAAATCGGTTTGTCAAAGTCATACATAGCCATAGCAGAACTGTTATCAATGGAATCCGGAGGATCAAGTCTGTACGAACGGGTTCATGCTTTATTTTAGAATTTGTCTTAAAACAAAAAAGAAATGAAACATTGCCATTTTATTATTTTTGTGCAAAAATAAAAATGAAAGACAGAGAACGAAATTTGAGTGCAAAACGTCCTTTATTGATGATTAAAATCACAAATGCAAACAGGTGGCCCTACAAATGAATCTATACGCCTTGGGCAGAGCGCAAGATTTTAACATGCATTATGGTTAGAAAAACAAAGAAAATTACTCTGTTTGAAGAGTAACTTGAACGACTTCTTCAAAGGACCAATTCTGTAACTGTTGTCACGGAGCACGTGGGGGTACCCAGTTGTCCATGTCACTGTCACTGTCAACACCATCTTCTGTAGCTGCACAAGACTGATCTGGGTAAATGATTCCCCCACTGCTAAAAGTGATGGGTCCACTGTTCTCCGCAACTGAAGTCATAGACGGTTGATAGCCAATACCAAACTTGTCCTCCTTCATTGGAGTTTCTATCAGCTTGCCCCAGCCTTGGGCATTACCTGCTCTGACAACCTCGATAGCTTATTTATAGGATGAAATGGATGTGCCAGCTCTATCCGGGGTAAGGGAAGATTCAGCCACCTTATCAATATTCACCGCTTCAAACGACTAGCAAAGCATTTCGTGGATTTCCCCGTCCATCTCAACATACTTGAACATAGACAAGTGACTGACAAAAATGTCCTCTTCCCCACAGACAATCACTACTTGTCCCTCGAACTCGTATTTCAGCTTCTAGTGTAAGGTGGATGTAACAGCCCCGGCCGTATGAATCCAAGGGCGGCCTAATAAGCAGCTATAAGCAGGCTGTATATCCATCACATGGAATGTAGATTTGAACACTTGCGGTCCAATTTACACAGGTAATTCCACCTCACCAAATACAGATCTTTTCGTCTCATCGAACGCTCTGACAACTAAATCACTTGGCCTTAAAATTAAACCATCCACCTCTAGCTTCATTAGCGCCTTCTTAGGCAAGACATTGAGCGAGGAACCAGTGTCTACCAACACGTGAGACAACACTGCACCCCTGCACTCCATTGTAATGTGCAAAGCTTTATTGTGGTTTCTTCCTTCAGAAGTCAAGTCTCTGCTTGTGAAACCCAATCCGTGGCTGACATTGACATTATAAATCACACCCTCAAGCTGATTGACGGTAATTTCCTGTGGAACGTAGTCTCTCTTCAACACTTTCAACAAAGCCTCTCGGTGCGCATCAGAACACATCAACAATGAAAAAATTGAGATCTTCGAGGGCGTCTGGTTCAGTTGATCGACAATTTTGTAATCACTTTTATTTATTATCCTCATGAACTCTTCTACCTCATTGTCAAAGGTAATCTGGGTCTCTGTTTCAGGCATAGGCACACTCTCAGCCACCTGTTTTCCTTTAGCTTTTGCCGCAGCCTCAACTTCTTTATCACTGTGCAAAGTTTGGGGAGCGAACAACCTTCCACTCCTGGTAAAGCCACCTACACCACCCACATTATCAATATTTGAACTGGCTGATGTCCTGACTTCCTGCTTTTTCCCTTCATAATACACGTCTGCCCCATAGTGCCATGGGATTGCCTTCGTAGATGTAAACGGAATTGGTCCTGGCACTGTGATGGTAACAGGACTGGATCTTTCCGGCACAACACTTGCTACAGGAGTTGTACTTGCAGGCACCTGAATTTCCAAAAGAGTCTAATAAATGGTCACAGTTGACACCTCATCAGTATCCTTCACAACCCGGTCAAACTGTAGACGGCCCTCGTCAATCAGACTCTGCAAACTAATTCTCAACTTATCGCAGCCATTCTTTTGGCCCATACACTCAGAACAATCTTGATCACAACCCGGGAACACCTGTCCCTTCAACAAACGATCCTTCACCACTAGCAATGAGGTCTTCACCTGACTGATATCTGCCACCAAGTTCAATTTCTTTCCGTCCTCAACAGCGTGCACATCAGCCACACCATGATTAGGCATGGGGTTCTGGATAACATTAGGAGGCAGTGAGAAATTGACTACCTTAGCATCAATCAAGTCTTGCACCTTATTCTGAAATGCCCAACACTTTTCAGTGGTATGCCCCTGAGCACCTGAGTGGAAATCACAGCGAGCGTTAACATTAAAATTAGGTGGGAAGTTGCCAGTGGCAGGAGGTCTCATAGTACGAAGTTCAACCAACTTCAATTGGAGCAACTGAGGTAGCAATGCTGAGTAGTTCATAGGCAGAGGGTCAATCTTACGGTCCCTCTGCCTAGACCTTTGCTGGAAAGGAGGTTGCTATTGTTGCTGCAGAGCTTGTTGTGGTGGTTGTTGTTGCTGAACAGATGGCATTGGGATTGTTACAGCGCCTACCTGGTGATAAGCCTGAGAACGTCCTCTTCCCCGTCCTCTATACACAGCATTTGTATCACCTTCTCTCCTTTTCTGACCACTGGCAAAGGGTTTCTTTGTTCCAGAAGACCCAGCCCCACTTACATCTTGGATCTTCCCAAGTTTCAACAGACTCTCTATCCTTTCTCCAGCAATCACTATATCAGAAAATCCGGTCGATGGACAAGTAGCCAATCTTTCCAGAAATGCCCCTTGCAGGGTGCCCATAAACATATCTGCCATTTCTCTATCCAGCAAAGGAGGTTGAACCTCGGCAGCCATTTCCCTCCACCTTTGAGCGTATTCCTTGAAACTTTCCTTGGCATTCTGTGACAACCCTTGCAGTTGAGTGCGGATGAGCGCCATGTCGATATTGTACTGATATTGCTTTAGAAATGCTTCTGCCAGATCTTTCCAAAATCTCACAGCAGCTCTGTTCAATTTCATATACCAGGTCAAAGAAGCTCCAGCCAGACTGTCTTGAAAGTAATGAATCCATAACTTTTCGTCATCATTGTGAGCTGAGATCCTCCCAAAATAAGCCTGAATATGTGTCTGGGGACACGTATTGCCATGATATTTGTCAAAAGTGGGTGGCTTGAACTTTGGAGGGATTCTAACCCCTGGTACCAGACCCAAACTAGTAACATCAATACCCATAGAATTCCTGCACTCTATAGCCCTGATCTTCTCAGCCAGCTCATCATACCTTCTGTCACCAGGATTACCCATATCAGCATCCAGTAGGGTGAATTAGTCTGCCTGAACATCTTCTTGAACACCACCAACATTTCTGCCATTTCCATTACCCAGATTACCACCAGGAAGAGGATTGCCAACAGGAGGAGGGGTGACCCTTGTCTGTGAATTGTCATTCTGATTACCTTTAGGCGTGGTTTTTTGGACGCTCGACCAGAAGCCTCAATCTTTCTTGAGTCTGTGTCATACCAGTCATGAGAGTCATGAACTGGTCCATGCGTGCCCTCATTTCAGCCAAATCATTCTGCATTTGATCCATTATCCTTGCTTGATTTCTTCTAGTTGAGTATCAGTGAATGTGATTCTCGGCTATAATGCCTAAAACTAAATAAAGGTTAGAGACCCTGCAACGAGTACCTGAAAAGCAAGCAACAGAATGCAAAATGATATGCAATGCAATGCAATGTTTATTCATTTTGGTTTCTTCAATTCCAGTTTGACTGTAAGGGAACCACGCATACTCTTGCAATTGTTAACAGTGACAACATCAGAGGTGCATATTAATAATTCAGAATACCCATCATATACGGCCCGGTGAGTGTGTGAATCATTGTATAATTTGATGAAGAATCCACCTCAATAATACCAAACGAAACACCATTAATATAAATGAAAACCCACAACCAGGTGTGGAACAGTCAAATACAAATTGGTTCTGAACAGATACAACTGAATAGCATTAATACAAGCAAAAGAAAACCCATCAACAAGCCTGATGGTGAATTTCCAGAATAACAATAACTCAGACACTGAGCCCATACAAATCCTCCCGGACCTCCCTGAGAAGTGCTTCAGTAACTGGATCATTAGGACGCTCCGTAAGACTTCTAATCAGCTGACTCCTTATCTTGACAGCTTCCTCCAGCTTTCTGATTTGATCTTTAAGGTCTAACTCTTCGACTCTCTTTACTCCGGCGCGAACTTTCAGATCTTCAATCTCTCGGTGGGCTGAACTAAGCTGCTTGACAAATTCGCCTTCTTTACTCTTCAAATTCTTTCTCAACTCATCATTTTCAGCCCTGATTCTCGCTTCGATCTCCCTTCGACACTCGGAGAACTCATCCCATCTCTGCTGCCCTTTGGCAAGTGCATTTTCAGACTTTGACAACTGCTCGTTGATACGCTTGCACGCTTCTTTTAATGCCATCTCATTTTACTTGACCTTGCGAATATAGATAGTGTCCTCTGCAATTCTTTTCTCATTAGCCTCATGACGCTCAGTCAGCTTTTGCAGTTCATACTCAACATTACGCTTTTCACAAAGCGTCTTTCGGAGTCCTTCACTTAACTTCTCGTTCATTTTGACTGTCTTACCCATCTCCTCCTTAAGCTTGTTATATTCAGCAACACTTATCATGGTCACTGGTTCAACAGCAACTAGATCTGACGGACTTTCCCTGGAGAACAGCAAAAGGGTGATTTGAACTCTTCTTTTCAACCATGCATCATACTGAGGAGACGACACGTTGTTGCACTTGCCAAAGACAACTTTACCCTTTGTTTGTAAATTTCCCCAAGCTCCAGCCGCTTGTCTTACCAACAAAAGATTATCGTTGACAGAGAAGAAGAAAGATTCTTCCAATTCGCTATCTCTCAGAGGATCTATTAAAGCAAATCCCAACTGCCTCCTTAGAATAACAGGATTGTAATTGATGCAACCCCTTATCCCCAAGAGTGGCACATTTGGATGTCTTCCACAGCTACTGACAAAATCCCCACCCATCGTTCTTTGATTAAACCAACGAATATCTTTTGCCATCAGTTGAATCATCCTTTTAGCCCAATTCTTTGCAGGATGAGGATTCAAGAAAGCCTTAGAATTTGATAAGTGTCTCATGAGCCATTTATGAAATAGAGGTGCACAACATCTAACCAAACCCCCTCTCTTCTTCTCGTTCTTATAATGCACAAAATAATACAAGTCACCCAAGAGCGTAGGTATAGGATTCTTCAGCACAAAGATATGGATGGCTCTCATGTCCACAAACTTGGGCTCATCAGCAAACAACATAATCCCATAAATGCTCAAGGCCAGAATAGCACAAACTGTTTCCCATTGAGCCTCAGATTCGGATCCCGGAATGAGAAGCAATAGCACATTCAACCCGAAGGATACAATGCTATCGCCAAACAAAGTGATCGTCCTCTGATTCACCTCAAAATAAAGAGGGGTCATCCTAAAAGGTCATCCAGACTTAACAGCTCTTCAAGATAGCTCTACCATCGTGGAAGATCCACAACCCAGAATTCTCTAGAGAGAACCACATCCAGATTGTGCTTCATATTCCCTCCTCGCACCGATATGGAACGCGAGAGGATATGAAACACACTAAACATAAGTGCACTCAGGCCTGTGTATTGGGCCTATCTCTCAGGATACCCCATCCCACCAAACAGAAAACAACACAGTCCAGTATAATATAATACAGAATATGAAATGAAAATGCTAAAGTGCGGTAAATACAGTAATATATAGTAAAGCAGTAATACAGTAAATAGCAATACAGTACAACAGCAAATACAGCAAAAATACAGCTCCAAAATAAACACCCAATGGAACAAAAATAGACAAGCACTAGGATTGACTTGCTAAGGTAACCAGATATTCTGGGTTCGGTCCCCAGCAGAGTCACCAGCTTTCGCTCCCGGGATTTTCATCCAAGTACAAACGTGAAAGTGGCACCGAAACAGAGTCACCAGCAATGTGTATTTATCCCAAGAGAGGGAAAGGAAACACTGTGTAAACCTGAGAGAAAGGAAAGAGCATGGTCTTGCGACCAAGAGAACTGGGTTCGGGAGTCGGTTACGCGAGAGGAAGGTATCAGCACCCCCACGCGTCCATCGTACCCGATGGGATCCACGCTTGCTGCTTCAATCAAAGGGTATCGTCGACTGGAGCTATGTTGCTACTGGAAAAGATAAGGAACAGGAATGGAAAGAAACGTAGAAACAAATGTAGGGAAAATAAAAGAGGTGCTCGAATGGGCCCTACCCCATTGCCTACGTATCTCATCGGGAACATGAGAATCAGAGTGACGTAGTTCCCCTCAACGAGGGTCGCTTTGTTTGTGTTTTTTAGTGGAAACGTCAGAGTGCGCATACAAGCAGTTTAGGTGTTGCAGCTCGCTGTAGGGAGACTTACGCGTTAGCTGTTTGCGGTGGAACAGACTTGACGCATCCTTAAGGAATAGAATGAAGGAGATGGGAAAAGAATTTGTTTGTTTGTTTTTGTCTTTTAAGGAGAAGTGTTTTGATTATTGGTGTTTTGTAACACATATTGTATTTAAGTACCTCATGTAAGATCGAATACTTCGCATATCGACCCAAGACGGGACGTACGCTAAACATTCTAAGAAAGTGAGAGAAGACCCCTCACTATCTCATTCTTACATGAAAGGCTCAAATACAATATTTGTTTTGCCTTTATTAGGTGTTTTTTACTTTTGTTTTGAGATGAGAAGAAGAGACTCAAAAGGAGGAGTAAAGTAAAAACTACAGAGGGAGACTAAGACTCAATCTTAATGTTATCATGCATAGTGATCCTATGGTTAATGAGGTTCAAGGAACCTAATCCTAAAAGAAAGGAGAATAAGAAAGAAAGAAAGCAACTTACTTCCAAGATGGAAGTTAAGTTATTTCTAAGAGGGAAAAAAGGAGATTATGAAAGCAAAGCATCATTAAATGCTTAAACAACACAAATTGAATGATTAAAAGATGAAGGAAGAAATTAGAATGTGGATGCATATCCACTCTCAAGTGACTTACCATTAGCCCCTGAAATAGTTAGTACAATTATTTACAAGTGAAGAAACAAGTTAAGATGAACAAGTAAGGCTTAAACAAAGTCAAGAACCAAAGTAAAAGCATCTTAAAGGTTAAGGAAAGAATAAGGTCAGAATTCACATCATAAGAATGTTCTCTAATGATATGAGAACAAACACAAATCAACTGCACACAAATAATGCCTTAAACCACAAAGAAATGCGTTATGAAAGAATTAGATGAAGAATGAGTGGATATGCAAAGTGATCATGCATTAATGCTTCATGGTAGGTTAGAGTCAGAACCATATATCAATTACCAATGTCTCAACATGCATATGAATCATCATATAGTTCATGGATCAAAGAGTGCAAGTGGAAGAGATAGGATAAAGTGGAAGTGAGCATAAGAGAGACATATTTCAATACATGCACAAATTGACATATTAGAGATACATAACATGTAACAATGATTAATGCATACATGTGGGCAGTGGCATAACATTGATGAGATGCTAATGGAATGAAAGCAATATCATACAAAATGCACTCATTGAACATGTAAAGCATAAGAAGAGAGCAAGAGAAGATAACATGTCAAACTTTCAAGTTACAACACATAAGCTCACACCACATGCCAACACAAGTCAAGGTGACCTATAATGAAACAAAGATGACCAATAACATCATTCAAATGACCTATAAAATGTGCACAAACAAATCACAAAATGGCACAAATGCCTCACCCAAAATCACACAAGAAGGAAATAAGTGGATGTGCACAAAGATAGCTTCAAATGTAAAGCTCTAAACAAAAATCAAAAGTACATATTAAAAATCATGACAATTGGCTCTAAACAACCTAAATCAGAAGCAAATCAAGTATCAAAATTTCATGGAAAAAATCACAATGAAACATGCCCAAACAAATCAACAAAGTCACATTGAAACACATCACAAGAAGGTGCAAAGATGAACACCAAAAGGTATGATATAATGACCTTAAAAATCAAACAAAAATTGTTTTAGGCCCTTTAAGATGTCATCTAATCAATACTAAAAGAATGAATAAAAAATATGATGTGAGGCGAGAGAAAGAAATCATGCAAGTTTAAGTGTCATGAAGAAATTCAATTAAAAAATAAATTAAAAGAAAATATGGAATAATGTGTAAAAAAATCATGAAATCAGAATTAAAAAATTCAAACAATTATTTAAATGTGTAAAGAACACTCGTGAATTTATTTGGGATTTGTATAAGTAATTTGGTATTTTTTAAAAATATAAAACCCAAACACTATGCGAAATAAAAATAAAACAAAAGGAAATAGCATAGGGGGTGTGGCGAAAGTAATTTCCATGTTCAAAATAAATTGGGCTCAGACACTGGGGGTGCAGATATCAAACATAAACCCAGTCCAACATGTGTGTGATTGTGTGTGATACAATGAGTGTGCAGTCAAGTGAAGGTGCAATCATGGCCATGAGATGAAAAAGTCAACAATCAAACTAGAAATTATTATGATCAAACGAATGAAAATGCACGCACATGATAACTTCCATACACACATGCACATGCAATCAGTTCAGAAACCAAAGGAACACGCATGGTATGCGGCACCTTCATTAATGTGCTGGCAACTTTTAGACCATTAGATTAATCTCAATCAAACAAGTACACACATCAAACCATCCAAAGCTAGGGTACACAATAGATAGCATGCACACACACACATTGAAGTCACTCATATTCAACATGATGCACGTGAGAGAGATGATGGATTTTAATGCGTTGGCACTATTAGGACCACACGATGCACAAGATCAACGGCCAAGATTAAAACCGAAGATTAAACCCTAAAACATCTCACCGGCCGGAGAAGGACCTCCGGTCATCTTCTCCGGCCACTCTCCGGCCACCTGCAACCTCAAATATTCCAGAAATTCACATGGCATACATCAAAAGAAAGCTTAGCTCATGTACAATCCAAATCTACCAATGAAAATCACATAGCATGCACGCATAGAGAGATTTGAACGCCAACAGTTTGCCCTAATTTTTCCCCTACGCTCCTAATGAGACTATCAACTAGCCAGGACTCACACAGCTTCTAGTAAGCTTCAAATCAAGATGAAACAAGCTCAAATCACATGAGTACGAAGCAATAAGGTTGAGTGAATTAGAACCTGAAACTTGTGAAGGAACTTGAGTTGTAAGAAAACCAGAGAACTTGAGCTCTTGAACTTGTTGAACTTCACTTTTAAGCAAAATAAATGCTATTAATTCTTGAGTAGAAGAAGAGAATTGATGACTGCAGTGATGTTGAGCTTGAAGAGATGAAGTTTTTCTTGAGTGTTCTTGATCAGAAATTAAACAATGATGATGATGAAGATGAAATGTGGATGAAGATTGTTGAGGTCGTGTGAAATCAGAGAGAAAGCAGAGAGAATCTGAGTGAGTTTTTTCGAGTGAGAGTGGAAAATGAAAGTTAGAATGAATTTGTGAAGAGTTTTTGAATTTATATGTTGAGTTTAGTAGCTTTAACCAAGGTTAATTGGGTGAGTTAAATGAGTTCAGGTTGAGTTAACTGAGCTGCCTCTAACTAACTGAGTCATGTTAGTTAGGGCGAGTTAGCTTTGGTTGTGATATGGTGAGGTTGATTCATGGTGTTATGGTGAGGTGGAAATGAAAAGAATGGTGGTGATGCTATCTCTGATGTAGAAGAAACTTACACAACAAGCTTTGCCTTTCTTCTTTCATGTATGAAGCAACATGGGAAGTACCTAGTGTATAGGAAGTGTTTGGCTTAATGAGGAAAAAACATGACTGGTGTATGCGTGTAAATGTTTAACAACATCAATATTAAAACATTGTTATCTTTGGCAGCTTGAAACATGGAAGTTTGATGATGAAATTCTCTATGATTTGTGGATGGTTTGATGAGTTTTGGGTGTCATTGGAAAGATGATACATCATAGAACAACTTTGATGTGAAAATTGACTTGAATGGAGGCTTGTAGAATGGTGTAAAATGGCTTGGAATGTCAAGGTTTGAAACTGGTACAAATGCGTGGCAAGTGGGGGCATGGCATGGCAACATGGTGCATGGAATTCAGCATGATCATACCAACTTTGAGCCCTTATAACTCCATCATAACTTGCTCAAATGAAAATATGTCCAACATGAATATTGTAGAGGGCATGGAAAGGAACAACTTTGATGTTGGAAAGTTTTCCATTTTAAGCTTCCTTGATGGAGAAAAATGGCTGGACATTTGGCACACCATGTGTTTGTCAAAATTATGGCCGGTGGGCCTAAGCTTGCCTTGCCATGACTTGGTTTTTGCCTTGATTTTACCAAACTTTGATTGACCATAACTCCCTCAATTTTAATCCAATGGAAGAGTTCTTTACATGGATTTGAAGCTTATAACATGAACTTTAATTTTATCAACTTGGGCCTGAAGTTTGGAGCTTTTATCATGGAGAAAGAGAGCCTCAAAGTAGGGTGCAAAATGGTCCAAACTTGCCATTTTTGGAAACCCTAAAGTTTCTATTTTTGGCAGTTTTGTGATTTCTTGATTTTTCATAATTCATCCATCATTTCTTGATCAAATCTTGTCCAATGGACATATATAACTTGAATTTCATGATTTTGACCTCAAAAAGTCAGGAGTTGACTTTTTTCACTGCACAGTTGACTTTTTCCCCAATTTCTTGATTATCAAGCAACTGATCAATTGAACCTCTTCTGAAATGAATCAATGGCCAATCTTCCATCCTTAGACACTTAATATCATTTAGAAAACATGGAGATCAAGTTTGAATCAAAATTTCATCAGGAGACCACTTGAATCCAAAACCCTAATTTTGACTGTTTTTTGTGATAGGAGGTGATGCATTGCCCAATCTTCTTGATGAATTCCCATCTTCCAATGACTTGTGAGATCAAGTGGGATGATATATGATGTAATAAACCCTTGAGGCTTGTTGAGAGACCTTTGTCCCTTATTCTCTTGCTTTGGATGATCCATCTCATTGAGTAACAACTGATCACATGCCCTTATGCAAGATGCAATGCTAAATGTTTAATGTTTTATTTTTCTATGCTTGAATGCAATGCAATAAAATGAAAGCTCATGCTAAATGATATGAAGAAAAGAGAGGGCAAATTTTGGGGTATTACAACGCTGCTTCGACCCACTTGGTGAAGTAATCAATAGCTACCAGGATGAACCGATGTCCGTTTGAAGTCATGGGTTCGATCATACCAATCATGTCGATTCCCCATATGGAAAAAGGCCATGGGGAAGAGAGAACTTTGAGATGTGTCGGCGGTACATGGATTTTGTCTGGGTATATCTGACACTTGTGACACCTCCTCGTGTACTTGTAGCAATCGAATTCCATTGTCAACCAATAGTACCCTGCTCTTAGAATTTTTCTCGCCATTGTGTATCCATTGGCATGAGTGCCAAAGGAGCCTTCGTGAATTTCTTTCATCAACATGTCTGCTTCTGGTCTGTCTACGCATCAGAGCAAGACCGTGTTGAAATTTCTCTTATAGAGTGTATCACTGCTTAGGAAGAAACTGCCAACCAGTCTTCTGAGAGTCTTCCTGTCTTTCCTGGATGCCCCAGGTGGGTACTCTTGTTTCTGAAGAAAGCACTTGATATCGTGATACCAAGGTTTGTCATCTATGACTGCTTCAATTGTGAAGATATAAGTAGGCCATTCCAGGCACATTATGTCAATCTTAGGTATGTCGTTTCATTGACCTACACTAATCATAGAAGAGAGAGTGGCTAGGGCATCGGCCATGTGATTCTCTTCACGAGGGATGTGATGAAACTCGATTCTGTTGAAGAATGGTAACAACCTTCTTGCGTAGTCTTTGTAAGGAATCAACCCTAATTGTTATATTTTCCAATCTCCTTTGATTTGATTGATAACCAAGGCTGAGTCTCCGTACACATCCAAGTTCTTAATCCTTAAGTGAATTGCTTCTTCGAGACCCATGATAAAAGCTTCGTATTCAGCCTTGTTGATTGTACACTTGAATGTCAATCTGGCAGTAAAAGGAATATGGGTACCCTGAGGTGTTATGGTGATTGCCCCAATTCTGTTTCCATAATGGTTGACAACTCCGTCAAAGATTATCCCCCATTGGGAACTTGGTTCTGGCCGTTCACTGGGTAGCGGTTCATCGCAATCTTTCATTTTCAAGTACATGACATCTTCATTTAGGTAGTCAAACCCGACTGATTCTCAATCGTCAATCGGTTGATGATCCAAATGATAGGCTAAAATACTCCCTTTGACGGCTTTTTTAGCATGGTACTCGATGTCATATTCTGATAACAACATTTGCCAACGGGAAATCCTTCCTGTGAGAGCAGGTTTTTCAAAGACATACTTGATCAGATCCATTTTGGAGATTAACCAAGTAGTGTGACAAATCATGTACAGGCAAAGATGTTTGGCTGCCCAAGCCAGAGCACAGCAAGTTTTCTCAAGCATAGTATATCGAGTTTCACAATCGGTAAACTTCTTGCTTAGATAGTAGATGGCAGACTCTTTTCTCTTTGTTTCGTCTTATTGGCCAAGTACACAACCCATGGAGTCTTCCAATACTGTTAAATAGATGATCAGCTGTCTTTCCTCCACTGGAGGTGACAGGATAGGTGGATTCAACAAATACTCTTTGATACTGTTAAAGGCAGTTTGGCAGTCTTCTGCCCATACGCAGTCCTGATTCTTTTTTAGTAGTTTGAAGATTGGCGCGCATGTCGCGGTCATGAGGAATATGAATCTGGAAATATAATTCAAACGTCCCAGGAATCCTCTGACTTGTTTTTCAGTCTTTGGAGAAGGCATTTCTTGAATGGCCTTGACCTTGTCAGGATCAACCTCAATTCCTTTCTGGCTGACAATGAACCCTAACAGTTTTCCTGAGCAGACACCGAATGTACGTTTATTGGGATTCAAGCGGAGTTTGTATTTTCTCAGGCGCACGAATAACTTTGACAAGTGGGTCACATGTTCCTCTTCTGTTTTAGATTTGACAATCATATCATCGACATACACTTCTATTTCTTTGTGTATCATGTCATGAAACAGAGTAGTCATAACCCTTTGATAGGTTGCCCCGGCATTCTTTAAACCGAACGGCATTACCTTGTAACAAAAGGTCCCCCATGAGGTGATGAACGAAGTTTTCTCCATGTCTTCCGGCGCCATTTTGATTTGATTATAGCCCGAGAATCCATCCATAAAGGAGAATACTTTAAACTTTGCTATACTGTCTACCAGCATGTCTATGTGCGATAAGGGAAAATCATCCTTTGGACTCGTTCCGTTCAGATCCCTGTAGTCCACGCACATTCTCAGGATATTCTGAGGTGGCGAGGAAACCCGCGTCAATCTGTTTCTGCACTTCCTCTTTGATTTTAACGGCCATGTCTGGATGAGTCCGTCTCAGCCTTTGTTTTACTGGCGGACATTCTGATCTTAACGGTAGATGATGTTCCACGATGTTAGTATCTAACCTTGGCATGTCCTGATAGGACCAAGCAAATACATCGAGAAAATCTTTAAGAAGTTTTATCAAGGCTTCTTTGACAGTCGGACTGAGCAGTGCCCCAATCTTGAATTCTTTTCTCTCTTCTTCTGAACCCAAGTTTACTGTTTCCAATGGCTCTTTGTGAGGTTCAATGGACCTTTCCTCTTGTCTGAGTAATCGGGAGATCTCTTCTGGAATTTCTTTGTCTTCTTCTTCTTTAGCTTCAAATATCTGGAATTCAAAGTTGGGAGAAGGCATTGGATCATATGTTTTAATGGGGTTTAAAACAAGTAATCTACATGACGTGATGATTTATTTTTAGAAGAGATATAGAGAATGCAAGAGTGCGTGCAGTGCATTTTATGAAAAATGCTTGTACATTTTTTATTTTTGGGCTGTTTTACGATTACCATTTTCTAAAAAAACGAAAAGTGATAACAGCAATAAAATGCTGGAATTACATAACGACGTTATTTATTTATGATTTTGTCGATTCTTGAAACTACAGCCCTATAAAACAAAACTATGTCGCTTTGGGCGAATCGAAGAGGCACGTTTACAAAAAGTGAGCCCTATCAAAACATTTGTTTCAACTGGGCAGTGTAACGCCCTGTATAATATATATCTAGAATAATACCATACAAGTGTTTTATTTGGTACTAACACCATCATAAGTGCCTATTGGCATAATTCACATACTTGACCATTTCTAAAAACATAATATAATGGTACAAGACATGGAAATTAGCCAAAAATATAAAATCTAAGATCAATATACAATATCATCAATTGTATACAACAAATACACAGCGGAATAAGCTCAACTAAGCCTCTCTTGAAACATCCAAGCATAGCTCCACTTGTAAATCATACCTGCAAATACCTCATGAAAATAATCAACAATAGTGGGGTGAGATACATAAAATCTCAGTGAGTTCCCTATCTTATGGATTCTCTCGGCTTCACAGGGTTCTATCTTAGCCTAACTCATGTCATTTATTTGGAGTAAGTTATCTCACTCTTCCTAATTCATTTTAAGCATGTTATTCTCTCAATTATGTTAAACAACAATATTAGACAAGCATATTACAACATCAATCATAAAACACACAAGATAACATAACAAGTCAAACATAATCCACATAGTAGTTCACACACATTTTTAAGGCATACAAGCCACTAATATCCTCTACCAAGCAACCTTGGTTAAATCATGGTCTCACATACCATTTAATAGCACATTGGATTCCCTTTCCAAGGCCTCAAGTCCTATATCAATCGGGCTTCGATTCATGAATTTCCTGTGGAAACATAAACCACACTTTTCACATTCATCACAATATTTAACTCTGCCCTATCAATCCATGACATAAACATATGTTTCTATTTCACTATTATAAAGAGCATTTAAATATCTTTCCAACGCTTCCAACTGTGCATCAATCCGAGTTATGGATCAAAAATTATGAAGGAAACAAGTTGCTCTATTGATATGTCATCGTCTAACACCGAATGATCAATTGTTTGAGTTACCATAAAATTCTCTCTTGAACTTATAAATAATTGATCTCTTCAGAGCTCACCAGTTGCTCTATTGATCCCAAATGTCAATACTTAAAGTACGTAGAGGATTCCATTAATCCAATTATCCAAAGATAGAGCACATGGATACTCATCTGATATCCAACTGAGCATTTAGATAATACGGGGTATTACACTCTCCCCCCCCCCCCAAATTGAAATTTGCCCCCGAATTTCCTCTACTCGACAACAATTGCAACTTATATCACTGTCTTAGATCCACACTTAACTTTACTTCTGTTAGAATTTCTGACATAATCCAGAATCCAACTCGACTTCATATACCAAAATCCGTATTTTCACAATTTATCAAACTTCGTGTCCTTAGTCATACTCTTATTCCAACATTGGGTTAACTTTCAACTTGCTTTTCCTCAATTCATCTGTTGTTTCATACTAAGACACTTGGTCGCATTCTACCTTCGGAAAGAATGTATCATTCTATATTCCTCTACTGAGTCACAACAAAACCGTAACACCTTATCTCAAATTTGGACAACAACACTCAACACATCTTCGCGATGTAATTCAGTGATTTGTCATCGTCACGCAATTACTAATAACAATTCTTTCGTAAATCACATTAACATTCGAACTACTTCACAATTAGTCAAACGACTTCTTTACCAGTTCCATATGGTCTGATATTATACATTGTAACCATTAAATCTGATATTTCATCTCTTTCGTATCACAGCGAAAGGTAACACACTTAGAACAAAATCTTCTTATTTCCATACTTAAAAGCAATAATCTTTAATTCCTTATTATTCTGACTGAATTCCTTCATCTGTCACCTTCCCCTGCGTAATCCTAAATCTAACAGTGGAACACCATGGATTCTTAAGCATTACCAGGTAGCTAATAGTCTGCGGGGAACACACTTATCAATTGGGGTTCTGACTAACCAACGGTACAAGAAACTTACTGACGTCCTATGGTAGAATAATTTCTTGGCCAACACACAATATTATAACATCGGACCAACACTTCCCAGACAGTAGAGATACATGAGCTATACTGGTGCAACCATAACATATACAACTCCAATTTCATTTTAAACTCGAAATAATATATCCAAAATAGTTTAACAACTTCCGGTTCTGGTTACCACATGCCCAATCGATTCTTCTTACGGTTTCCCGACTTACTCAAGGTTTCTTGTTGACACGAGATCTCCACCAAAAACAACGTAACACCAATACAGAACTTTAATCATATGTGAGTCACCACTTATTAAAACTTAAACCATTCAAGGCACAATTGTGAGTTTTCATACCACTCGCCAAATCACAAACAACACTCCACATACACACATACTCTCAAAGGACATGCCACGCTTCCCAGTTGAATCAACTTTTCTCATTCGTTCCGTTTCATAAAGGATTCCAAGTTACATCCTTAACTTCGCAGCGTCCACTTCTTACTCGTACTTGGAAAGCTAACCTTCAAATTTCTTCTCTAGATAAGGTACAACTGTACACAACTGGTACCACTTTCACGGAGTCTAAATCCAATACCATGAACTCGTGGAAGATAGCGATTACTAACTCTAACCAACCGCTCATATCTTAATAACACCAATTACGCACCGAACTATTCCTTGCAAGCTCAATACTTCGTGAGTATTCTCTAACTTCATCCTTAAGACTCGCAACGGTAATAGGTCTAAAACTTCCTCATACTCAACACAGTTCACAAGATTACTTCCCCAAAGTCAACTCCCTTGTTGTCTGAACACATGGTTAACTATGTAACACCTTTCCACAAGTTCTGATTTTAAAAAAAAAAACACAATTTCGTCCTTCATTTATTTGCAATCCTGTCCTTCATTCACACAATAATCTCCAATCGGAGCAACATAAGGTAACAAAACACGGATGATGTTTCCTAAGGGATTTCACAATTTACACACATGTTAATCGATTAACCATCTGAGCTAATCGGTTAACTCCTCAAAATTCAGTGCAAGGCACCATCCTTGCACGTGTTAGTCGGCTAACCCCATTACGTTAATCGGTTAACACTGCTGCAGAAGCTGAAAAACCAATTTCTTACAATTCAAAAGTCATCACAAAACATACTTGATTCGTCCATAAGCAAAATCCAACACACAACCATTATACGGTACCACAAAGCGATGGACATCTCATATCAAACATACAACCTTGTTCTCTCACTTGAATTCCTTGGTGAGAAATAAAACAACAACGTTCTTAGTCCAACAAAAGGTAGATTCTGAATATTCCGATTATTCAAAAATACAGAAGTTTCTCTATACTTGAAAATAAATTGGGGCAATGCATCCTCTTGAAGAACCTTTCCATCACTACGTACATATTAACCAGGATTTATTACCCTTTACGATCCATCGCACATCACACTTACACCAAAATTCTTAACGAAAGATTCGCAACCGACAATTCTCATCAACTCTTAACAAAACCTTTCCGGTATAAATCGTTCCATGATTTACACTTCCTTAACTTAAGCCTCAACAACTACTCAATAGCCCTGTTGCACATTCTTCCAAAGTACATTTCGTTGCCACTTCCTCATAACATACTGTAGCAAGCGATTTTGGTTGTGGTTGCGAAGCACTATCGCTTTACAGTTCGATTCATTTTTTATCCTATTGAAGCTGATGAAGGAAGGGAAATAGATGTCTCCAATTAACCCTGCTTGTAAAATGAGTTTGAACAGATGACTGTTGGTTTACAGATGCCACAAAGATTGTGGGTCTCTCTTAGGTTATTTTGTTAAGAACACGGGGTATAGGCTATTGGTAGGATGTTAGGACTGATGTTTTTCGATTGATGTGTGAATGTATGGGAATTTGGGTTTTTTGATTAGTGTGCTCGCTAAGATTTTTCCAATCTTATGCCTACATATTCCCGTTTAACGAAACAAGGAAATCAGAGCGATCGTAGTTCCTCCTATTCTATGGGAGGAAAATGGTTGTTTTGGTGTGAAAAAAGAGATTTTGAGGAAAGCATCTGTTTGATGGCTTTGGAGCACTCAAACTGATCACAATTGAGCTCTATTTATAGTAGAGCAAGTTTGTTTTGCAAGGAATAGTGAATGGCAACTGCTGCATAGGTTTGGCCAATGTTGAGCAATGAGAATCCAAGTCTCCTCTAGCCATTGACTAGAGGTTAGGGCACAGGCTGCTGGTTCCCTTGGTCTTGGATAAGTCTTGACTAAATTCAGTTGGGAATGGCTCAGTCCATGCCACCTTGGTGTATCCATTAAATGCTCCAATCCAAAATTGGAGTCTTGTCCCTCTTTTAGAGATTTCTAGGTTTGGCATGCTATTTTTGGTTCCAAAGACTTGGGAGGCTTGGGATCAGAGTTGCTTCCTCCTTGGTCCCCCCTTGAGGTGTTCAGATGGATAGAGTTGCTTGCCCTTAGCAAAATTTGGGCAAATCGAGCAAAACTCCAAAATCTGCCTTGCCATGACAGTTTGCATCAAGGCATATTGGCATTGTCATATCTCATGGCTCAAGTGGAATTTGATGGAGTTCTTGGCCATTTTGGAAAGCCCTTATATGATACAACAATTGTTTGATCATAATTGGTTTTGATACTTTTTGGATCCAAGTGAAAAATGCCCCTACATTTGGAAAAAGTGAAGGCAGATTGTGACTTAGTGAAAATTTCACTATGTGTTGGAAAAAATGACATTTCATGTTTTCAGCCATTTTGATCATTCCATAACTCAAAATCCATGATGAATTGGAATGAGATGTAGTTGAAGCTTTTGTAGAGGGCCATGAGGGCTACAAATCCAGCTTTGGATGGGGAAAAATGGCTTTGTGGTTTAGGAGTTATGATCCTCCAAAGTTGGTACCCTGACCCCTTTGTTCCATAACTTAGAAAACTTTCTAAGTTTTTATGGTTACCCCTTTTACAAGTTATCCCACTTTTCTTGATTTTTCTTGATGAATGTTGATTCAAATCACACATTGACATCATTTTAGGGTTAAAGAACCATAATTTTGAAAAATCTCAAAAAGTCAAAGTTGACTTTTATGCACAGTTGACTTTTCGTCAGATGAATTCCAAACTGTACGATCCTCTATGAAATCAAGTCCTTGACCTAAATCAAACTTGATGGATTGATTTCATAGGTGTTATAGGGTGTATTGAATCATGTCCCAAGGTTTGGGAGCATGTCCTGGTCAAAAGTCAAAGCTACAGTTGACTTTTCCTGCGAAACCCTAAATGTGGTTCAGATGAAATTGAAACTTGTTGATCAAGCTTCTTGGATTAATCCATTAGTGCAAATGGATCAATGTAGTATGTTATAGACCCTCAAATCCTTCCTTGAGGTCTTGGCTTATGTTTTGTCCCAAAAGTCAACTTAGGGGTGAATTAGGTCAAGAAACCCTAATTCCTGATTTTTAGTGAATGCATCCCCTGAGGCAAAATTGACTTGATGATTGGGTTCATGATTTCCCTTGGAGCATATTAGGTTATGTTTTGAATCATTGGCTCATGCCCAGAGGAAAATTTCCATCTGGAGGCCCTGGTCGACCAAAACCCTAATTTGGTGACACCGGTGATTTTGAGGCTTGATCCACTTAGAAGGTTGCAGCATTATGCTTAATCCTTGATGTGGGAGTCCTCTTGATCCATTGTGGATGTTTGAGACTTTTAGACAAGTTGAAGATCATGTCATTCCTTGATTGATCCTTTGTCTAAAGCTCTGAGCGGGCCTGAAACCCTAATTTTGATAGTAGTGAATGCTCACCCATCTTTGGGGAGACTGATGAGGCATGAAGGTTCCTCCATATTGTGATGATGATTTGCACAATTATGGGAAATCTTAGTGGTCAAAATTTGGGGCATGACACATACCGTTAATATCATTTTCCACACTGCGTTTACTTCGCTCTCCATTGTAATCCTTTTATGTCCAAATATAAAATCATCATACAAAATTTTCTTGAGTCCAAGGTACTTACTCTGTTTCTTGACGCAAACTTCTTCCGGTCCGTATCACTAAACCTTCATTACTAAATAAATTCCAAACTTTCTCTGACACAATACCTTATACTGTCCCTTGGGTAATTTAACAATTCCAAATTGGTCTCTAGTTGAAAACAGAAATCCTGATGTATCATCTCGAACTTAATCTCTCTATATAACTGAATATACGCAATTCATTACCTATTCTTCGTCTGACGCACACTTGTTTCCCTTGAAGTATGTAAACACATCCTTGTGTCCTTTCACACACTTCTCTACTACTACTTTAGGTTCCCATAAAAGCCGAACATCCTTAACTCTCAACTTTTAACCAGTTGGAAGACATTGTTTCGAACACATTCCTTAAGGTACTCTCATCCATTTAAGATACCATAACGACCTTAGAAACTGAAGTACCAATACTTATCTCACATCCGGACCTTACGTCACACATTCCACAAAACAACTTTTCTTTTCCACAGAAAGAGATTACTTGAAATCCTTATCCATATCAGTGGTCAATCCAACTCTACTAGCGACTTTACATATTCCTCAATACCTTAACCAATTGTCTGATAGAGATCCTTAACATTCAGACTCCATCCATTCCAAAGGATTACTTAAACAACACATCACTCTTTAATTCTATGCTACCCAATCACAACTTCTACTTAAGACCTCAACTGAGCTGACCAAAACTCCTCCCTACTAACTCTTGGCTTGAGTCTACCCTCACAACATAAGTTCCGACAACACTTCAAAGGCCTCGTGGTCGCTCAACCATGATTGTACTTATCACATGCATAGTATTAGGTTGATCAGGCCCAACACTAGATAGTATGATATTAAGAGTCATGCTGGCAAGACACACTTAATAGGCAGAATAGATTTACTTATGATGTTTCAAGGCTAGGTCGAGGCCACGACCTGTTCTGATACCAACTGTACCGCCCTGTATAATATATATCTAGAATAATACCATACAAGTGTTTTATTTGGTACTGACACCATCATAAGTGCCTATTGGCATAATTCACATACTTGACCATTTTTAAAAACATAATATAATCTATGGTACAAGACATGGAAATTAGCAAAAAATATAAAATCTAAGATCAATATATAATATCCTCAATTGTATACAACAAATACACAGCGGAATAAGCTCAACTAAGCTTCTCTTGAAACATCCAAGCATAGCTCCACTTGTAAATCATATATGCAAATACCTCCTGAAAATAATCAACAATAGTGGGGTGAGATACATCAAATCTCAGTGAGTTTCCTATTTTATGGATTCTCTCGGCTTTACAGGGTTCTATCTTAGCCTAACTCAAGTCAGGGGAAGGGAACTAGTCCTTGAGTTCAAACATTTCTGACTAGAGAAACAATCGTACAATTCACAAAATGAAAAACTAGTTAAGGAATCTTCTCCCCAACCATCCCGCTTAAAGAGATTAAACACGGGTCACGGATCCTTAACATATATAACTTCTCCCCGACCATCCCGCACAAGGTGATTAAACATGGGTCACGGTTAACTACAAATGGTACTTCTCCTTGGCCATCCTACACCCAAGGATCTCGACACGAGTCACGGTACCAACCACTAAGTAACTTCTCGCCGGCCATCCCGCACAAGGGGTCCTCGACACGGGTCACGGTTACTTACTTAATAAATACTTTTCCCTGGCCATCCCGTACAAGGGGATCTTCAACATGGGTCACAGTATTTATTAAGGGATGGACTATAAACCAGAGTAAATACAATCCTCCACTGACAGCTACTTAACAAACACTCTCTTCTAGTATCGATGTCTAAACATTATCATTCAAACCTTTACCAAGACCTAGTTACATCTCTAGGATCATGTCATTTGTTTGTGGTAAGTTTTTCTCACTCTTCCTAATTCATTTTAAGCATGTTATTCTCTCAATTATGTTCAACAACAATATTAGACAAGCATATTACAACATCAATCATAAAACACACAACATAACATAACAAGTCAAACATAATCCACATAGTAGTTCACATATATTTTTAAGGCAAACAAGCCACTATTATCCTCTACCAAGCATCCTTGGTTAAATCATGGTCTCACATACCATTTAATAGCACATTGGATTCTCTTTCCAATGCCTCAAGTCCCATATCAATCGGGCTTCGATTCATGAATTTTCGATGGAAACCTAAACCACACTTTTCACATTCATCACAATATTTAACTCTACCCTATCAATCCATGACATAAACATATGTTTCTATTTCGCTATCATAAAGAGCATTGAAATAGCTTTCCAATGCTTCCGACCGTGCGTCAATCCGAGTTACGGATCAAAAGTTATGAAGGAAACAAGATAGAAAATCTGTCACGTTTGCTACTGTATTCGCTAGGCGAACCACTCAGCGAACCAAGTCAGAAGAAAAATGGCATAAAGTTCGCAAAGCGAACACTGGGCGAACATTCGCCTTCCATTCGCTTAGGGGTTTTCTAGGCGAACCCTCGACCAACCGTTCGCTTTCGCCTTCGCCTGGTTCGCTAGGCGAACCATACGAAACTCAGAATTTCCCAGCTGCGTGTTTAGGGTTCCATGAGCTTTAAAAACCCATCATTTCCATACCAGATCATTCCCAAACATCAAAGCAAGTATTATCAAATGATCACAAGCATAATACGACTACACTGCACAATTTATATCGCATTTCATCTGTTAGATTTCATTGATTTATCCGTTTAATCGTTTTCTCTTAAATCTAACCTAAGTTCTAAATCATTAATTCTAGAACTTAGAGTGTCTAACTAGAACCCACCTTAGCATTGAAGAGGAGGTTAAAGAAGATGATGATGATCCATGAGCTTCTTCTCAAGCTTTCCCTCTTTCTCTTCTTCTTTCTCTCGTCCTTCTCTTCTTTCTCTTTTCTTCTTCTTTACTATCTTTTCCTTTTATTTTTCTTATAACATATATATATATATATATATATATATATATATTATATAATATAATCCAACCGGGTAAAATATCTCCAATTGATATTTCATCGTCTAACATCGAATGATCAATTGTTTGAGTTACCATTAAATCCTCTCTTGATTTAATAAATAATTGATCTCTTCATAGCTCACCAGTTGCTCTATTGATCCCAAATGTCAATACTTAATGTACTTAGAGGATTCATTAATCCAATTATCCAAAGATAGAGCACATAGATACTCATCTGATCTCATATAATATCCAACTAAGAATTTAGATAATACGGGGTATTACAGGCAGGGTGAAAGGATAAAACAAAGATGGCAATTACTCAGACTTATGAACGACTTTCGGGACATCGACAACAACCCATTGGCGGCGAACTCCTCGATGAATCACAAAGTCTGGTACCTTCTTTCTTGGCTTGTCTTCAGAAACGACGCTGATTTCTGGCGGAGCAGGATCGTTGGAGTCTTCCTCCCAGGAATAGTTGTCGTAGACAAATTCTTCTGTTGTATCTTGCGTAGTGTTTTCATTCTCAGGAAGATCTCCCCATCCAGTTGGTTGGATGTCTTCGAGCCTGATACAAGAACTTTTAGGAGCGGTGTACTTGACCAAGAAATCATACTTTCCACTCGGCTATCCTAAAGTGTCCCATATATCCGTGGAACTATAGGAGTCATCCTTCTCGATGACGTTGACCTCAGGAAAAGCCTAGTTGATGAACTCTTGTCCTGCAGTCTTTGCAAATTTATCATTGTGCTGGATATTTTCGGAAGGTCCTAAGTAATGATCCCATGATTTGGTGGGGACGCAAGTATTCTTTTCAATGATGCTCAGTTGATATGCATCATTGGGCTGACTCTTTTTCCCTAAGTCTCCTGGGTACGGCTGCCAGATAGACAAGTCATCCATTGGTTCATAATAGTCATAGTCAAAGTTGTCTTTCATCATAGTGTCCTCCTCTAATGAGTTGGGCGGAGCACGGCATCCTTCCAAATCACAATCTCCGTATATCATCTTGACGTCTGATCTTGGTATATATCTCGGATTCTGCGTGGGAAAGAAAAATGGCATATGTGCCTCTCCCTGAGACATATAACCGTCCTCGTTGAGATAGGAGTTCCACTCTTCATCTGTATCGGAGGAGTCACCCTCATTGATGGTGTGTACTTCTTGAGACACTAGATGAAGGAAACCTCGCCTGTGGAAGAAGTCCTGAATGGGATGAAAACTTTCATCGTTAGTAGCAATCTGGGTACAGGTTGAGGAAAAACCAAGTCCTTTCTTCATCTTGTTATCAATAGGAATGACAAGATGTTCCCATCCTTTTGCGTTGTTACTTTTGATTACTTTAAGAGCATCTTTATACGAGGAAATCAATGTTCCTTTTTCTGATTGATTCTTATTGCTCACCGGAAGTGCCTGGAACTGGGTTCCAACAACCTCCTCTGGTTCTACACAGGTGAATGATAAGTTGCTTATGATTAAGTCCTGTTCTCCACAGACTGTGACTAGCTTGTCGTTCTTGATGAACTTCAGCTTCTGGTGAAGTGTCGAAGTGACTGCCCCAGCTTCGTGTATCCAAGGTCTTCCTAATAAACAGTTGTATGCTGCCCAGATGTCCATGACCTGGAAAGTGACTTGGAAAGTGTGACGACCGATAGTTATGGGAAGGTTGACTTCACCGATAACTGTTTTTCTAGATCCGTCAAATGCTTTGACGATGACCTCACTGCCTCTCATTAGAGATCCTTGAAATAATAGTCGCATTAGAGTAAATTTTGGCATAACATTCAGAGCTGATCCGGTATCTACCAGTACGCTGGCTAGAGCATCGTCCTGGCAATTGACTGTAATTTTTAGCGCCATGTTGTGATTTTTTCCTTTTTATGGCAGTTCTTCATCACCGAATCCTAAGTTGTTGCAGGAGGTAATGTTGGAGATGATGATGTCAAATTGTCTTATCGTCACATCTTGTTCCACAAAGGCTTGCTCTAAGACCTTATGTAGAGCTTCCCTGTGAGCTTCGGAACTGAGTAAGAGAGATAGCACAGAGATTCTTGAAGGAGTTTGCAAGAGTTGGTCTACAATGTTGTACTCGCTTTTCTAGATGAGCTTCAGCATCTCATCGTTGTTCTTTGAAAGGTCGGGAATACTGGATTGACCGACTGGTTAATTTGGAACTTCTGTTTGAGGTTCCTTTTCTCTAGTGGGTTCTCCAACTCCTCTGTTGAAGATCCGACCGCTCCGTGTCACTCGACTGATGTCGGCAGTGCTCACGAAGGAGGGTAATGGAGTTTCCTTTCCATTCTTAATTGTTGTTGCACCGTATTTTTAAGGGATAGCCTTATCGGATTCGTATGGTATTGGTCCCGGCATATAGATAACCATAGGAGCCTTTTGATTTTTCTGACCATCGTAGCCGACCTTAATTGGTTCGAGGTTGAGAATCCTTCTACTGTCAAGAGGGAGTCTTGATTCATGGAGTAGAGGGATTGTGGAGTATACGTCTTAGGCCATTTCCTGTTTAGGGATTAAGACAACGTCTTTGCTTTGATCAGGAAGATTGTCTTGCATTACGTTGATCGAACCAGAACTTAAACATGGTCGAATCTCTTTTCGGTCCAACTGATTTTGAAGAGCTGCTCGCACGAGGTAGTATCCTTAGTTGTTTTCTGAGCAAACTCTACAGTGCTCATTGTTGTGTGGTGGCACCCGGCCACGTCCGCTTTGTATGCAGTGCAACCTCACTAGATCTGTTTCCATTGAGCGAACATCCTGACTTTGATTCCTAGTAGGATTCCCGTCAGTCATACTGACTTGTTGTGTATCTTCATCTAGGTAGATCGGAAGCCACCAGTGGTTCAACGGGTGTTGAAGTATTCTTTGGACAAGTGCACATCCTTGGTCGTCTTTACGACAAACTTTACAGTTTTAATAATCATGTGAAGCCAGAAAACCGAGTCGGACTGCTTAGCGTGTAATTCTACCAGGCTGGTATTCATCAGTCGAATATCAAATATTTGAATCATATTGACTTGATAATGACTTCTATCACGGTAGTCCTGAATCCATCCGAGATCCACCTGACGCTGGAGGGCCTCTTGTACAAAAGAGCATCCCTGATTGTTTATCGAGCAGATCGGACAGGAATTATAATCGTTCCGTGGTAGGTCATGATGTTGGCTTTGCCTTGAGTGCTTTGCCACCAAGTTGACATTCATTGCCAGAATGTTGTGGTTCTGGACAATGTTGGTATTTGCGTGAGCCATATTAACTTCACGAATTCTGTGATCTTGGATCCATCCGAGATCCATTTGTTCTTGTAGAGCTTATTGAACTACAGAACATCCTTGATTACTCCTGGAGCAGATATCACACTGGTGATAATTGTGAGACGGTACATGATCGTACCCGCTCTGTCTGCAATGCATCTTGACCAGATTGGCTCCTAATAGGAGTACATCGTGAATTTGATAGCTGTGGTTAGATCCTTCCTCTATCAAATTTACTGCAGCCTTCTCGTGTTGAGGCAACAGGTTCGTCTGAACATTTGGATTTGTATCCTTGAAAGATAGGACCCATCCTGACAAGCTTCTACACATCAGATTTGAAGCTGAGACAGTTTTCTATATTATTCCCCGGTCCTCCTTGATGGTAAGGGCAAGTTTGATCTGCTTTGAACCGAAAAGGTGGATTTTTTGGTACTATAAGAGGAGACCTAGTTTGGACGTGCCCCTTGACCAGTAGTAGTGGAAACAGTTTTGCGTACAACATCGGTATAAGGTCAAACCCTGGTGGTCGTGTCGTACGGTTTTTATTGTTATACTGAGGACGAGCCTGCTGAAGAGGCTGTTGTGTCCTTTGCTAAAAATATTGTTGATTCGTTTGGCTCTGGGCAACCTGAGGTTGATACGTTGGAGCAGGCGCAGGGTTGATAGCAGGAGTTACTGCTGCTACTAGTTGATACCTTCGCCTTTGCTTTCCGAGAGAGATATTACTAATATCTTGCTCTTTTTTCTTAGGGAAAGCACTACCGTATCTTTTGGTACTGCTTGATGGTTATGCATCTTTGACCAGACGTCCTTCTCGGACTCCTTCCTCAAGGCGTACCCCCATGTTTACCATTTCAGTAAAGTCGCTGGGCGCACTGGCGACCATTCGGTCGTAATAGAATGAGCTCAAGATTTTCAAAAAGATCTTTGTCATATTTTTTTCCTCAAGAGGGGGACAGATCTGGGCGGCAATTTGACGCCATCTCTGAGCATATTCCTTAAAGGTTTCCTTGTCCTTCTGCGACATTGCTCTGAGTTAATCTCTGTCTGGTGCCATGTCCAGGTTATACTTATACTGCTGAAAGAAGGCAGTGCCAAGATCTATGAAAGTGACAATCTTGGTGCGGTTTAAACCCATGTACCATTTGAGTGTGGCACCGGTTAAACTGTTTTGGAAGTAATGGATTAGTAGCTATTGATTCTCTGTCTGAGTTAACATCTTTCGAGCGTACATCACCAAATGACTTTGAGGGCAAGAGTTGCCCTTGTATTTTTCAAAGTCGAGCACCTTGAACTTGTGCGGGATTTTCACATTGGGGACCAAACAAAGGTCTGCGGCGTCCTTTCCGAATAGATCCTGGCCGCGAATGGCATGCAGTTCCTTCTGCATCTCCAGGAATTGCTCCTAGAACTCATTCATCCTGTCGTACATACTTTCATTTCCACCAGAGATTACTTGTGGAATCTGTCCTTTCGGGACAGTGTGTACCACTGGTTGTGGTATAGTCATTATGGCGGTGACTCTTGGTGTTTCCCTGTCCCGAAGTTTGTAACTTTCAGGAGTTACTGTCATGACTCTTGCATCTTCGCCTTCCCGAAGTTTGTAACCTTCAGGCCCAGCGGTTCCTGCTGCAGTTTCCGGGTCTTCCGTGACCGGTGGAATATATCCTTCAGGGATAAAGTTTATAGGCATATCCCAAGGATGATCTTTAGGCATGTTGTACCGAGGATCATATATCTCCACTATGGGCGTAGATGTGATCTCTGAGATCACAGTCCTTTGTTGTTGTCTCTGAGCTGTTGCCAGGGATTGCATGTCACTGTGGAGTTTTCTCATATCTTCTTTTAGAGTGTCGATTTCTTCTCTCAGCTCTCTGTTCTCTTCCTCGAGATCATCCATTTTCTTTTGTCGATTGGCCCGAGTATTATACGAATGAAACAGTTTGACTCTAGAATTGTGACACAGACGTGAGATTCGAAGGTAAGAAGAATGCGTTATATGAGAATGATGAATGCAATGATATATATATATATATATATATATATATATATATATATATATATATTAATTTTGGTTTTAATAAAAAAGAAACTTCAACAAATAGATTGCAAATATCATACAGTGGGGAGACCCCGTTTTATTGAATTTAAAAGATTGCGAAAATGGAAATACAGTATTTTACAAAGTGCTGTAAAAGGAAATGTCTAAGCTTATGGATCCTGAGTCCTCTCTGAGGAGAGCTCAGGTGCTGGTTCTAGTATTTTCCTTTTCTTTGATCGGGGCTCTTGAGCCATTGTCGGGTTGTCGGTCCTTTGCTAAGTGAAAGGAGCGAGCAAGTTCCTTTGATCTTCTATAGCATGTTGTTCTAGAATCTCGAACCGATCATCCTTTTCTTTTAACAGTTCCTGAATTTTGGTACACTCCACATTGAGAATATGGTACTTGTTCTTCCAAGATTTATTTTCCCGTCGAACTTTGTTGAGAGTGGCCTGGAGTTTTTCCGCATCAGACATAAAATAGTGGATAGATTCCTTTAGTGGAAGAACTTCTTGACGAGGGTAAGGCATCTTCAGCTTGAGGGCTCTAGTTTGTACCCAGTGGAGATAAGGTTCCACAGAGATACAGTCCGGTTTTCCTAGAGACTCTCTTCCTTTCTTGTGAACATGTTTCAAGGCATGCACTATTTCTGTCTTTAGTTCCCTATCATTTTCTCCTTCCTTGAAGAAAAGACCTTTGAGATGAACATTACGTGGGATATTCCTCATTGGGTATCTGAGTTGACGACGAACTAAAACTGGATGATACTTGATTCCTCCTTTAGTTCCTATGAGGGGTACATTAGGGAAATTTCCACATTTGTCAATGATCCTTATCCCGTCATAGATTTGATTGTACCAATCTATGTCAGAGTTGGTAAGAGACATAATTCTCTGCGACCAACGTAGAGTACTCTTATGATCCCAAAAAGCAGTAGACTTGGGTAAATGGGAAGTGAACCATTTGTATAGCAGGGGTACATAGCATGTGATCATTCCTCCGCTGTACAAATTCCTTAAGTGTACAGAATGATAAGCATCTGTGAGCAAAGTCGGTACGGGGTTTCCAATCAAAAATATCTTAATGGCATTGGTATCGACGAAGTTATCGATGTTGGGAAAAAGGTGTCGCGGCCGGCTAAAAATTTGAGTCGCCATCATATTTTTTTAAGGAAAATAATTGATAAACCTAATTCCTAACCCTAAGGGTGGAGATTCCTAAGGTTCGGGAGTCAGTTAAGTGAGGGGAAGGTGTTTGGCACCCCTCACTTCCATTGTACTCAATGGGATCCTCCTTAGATTTTAGGGTATGCTTGTTTGTTTGTCTAAACGATTTATTTACAAAAGAATCCTAAGTTTTTTATTATTGTACTCGCTAGGGTTTACAACCCTATGCCTACGTACCTTCAATTTTGAAGGATCAGAGTAACCGTAGTTCACCTCCCCTATTCCTACCCCCTAATCCTATCCCAAAACCTAATCCAAAACTTAATCCACTATTTATACTCTTGGATAAAGAGTTTTATCCCCAAATCTATTGTTTATACTCCTAGATAAGGACTTCTATCCCTTATCCATTATTTATACTCTCGGATGGAGAGTTCTATCCCTTATCCATTATTTATACTCTCGGATGGAGAGTTCTATCCCTTATCCATTGTTTATACTCTCGGATGGAGAGTTTTATCCCTTAATCCCTTGGCCTTTATTTATACTCTTGGAACCTAAGAGTTTTATCCCTTATCCCATCCCTTATTTAGGCTCTCGGACCAAGAGCTTTATCCCAAATTTGAATCCCTAGAAAAATCCTTTTATGTCCCTTATTTTAAAAAAACAATAAAATCCCTAAATCCCCAAGTAATTTAATAAAACCCAAAATGCTATTTACTAAGCAACATAGCAAAATAAATCCCCAAAATATTCCAATTTAAAAGATTTTTGACATAATCCCAAAATAAAAGAATTTTAAATCCCTTTTTTTTTAAGTATAACTCCAGCATTTTTAAATATACCCATTAAAACCCAACCCAAAAATCATCCCTAAAACCCTAATAAAATTAAACCCCCATTTCCCCAAATAAATTATTTTAGATATATAAAACTATTTATCATGAAAATAATCAAAAATTAAAAAAAACATCTAAATATTTACCCTAATTAGATAATTAAATTAAGTCTTTAATTTAATTATCGAGAAAAATCCTAAATTAAAAATTAACTCAATTATATAATTAAATTAAGTTATTAATTTAATTAGTTAAAAAATCCTAAACTCCTAATTAAAAATTATCCTAATTAAATAATTAAATCCAGTCATTAATTTAATTAACCAAAACCCTATTCCTTAAAAATCCTAAATAAAATATAACCTAATTAAATGATTAAATTAAGTCATTAATTTAATCATTCAAAAACCTAAAACCCTCTTTCTTATAAATACTAATTAAAATTTAAATCCTAATATTAATTAAATTAAGTAATTAACTTAATTAATAACTAAAAAACAGGGGGGTGCAAAACCAAACAGATTAGTAACTGGGCTTACGAGAGTGGGGTGTCAATAGCATTAGAGCTTAGCCCACCAAGTAATTAGAGGCCAGCGTGTGCAGGAGGGTTTGGCAAGAGGGTCAATGACTGACTTTCTCTTGACGGTCTGATGATGATCAGACGCTTCCAAGGACTGGAGATTCTGGCCGTAGATTCTGATTCCCACCCTAAGTATGCTAAACGAGCGGTCCAGATTTGGAGTCAAAGGAGACCCATGGCACGCACGCGTGAGGACTCTTTCGAAGACTCCAACGGTCAACCAATCTGGGTGGTTCAAGGGAGGACACTTGGCATGCATCCAAGGTCATACGGAGGGAGTACATAAGCCCACATCTTCTCAGAACCCCCTCCATTTTCCACTTTCTTTCTCTCTCTTACTCACTCTCTCTCTCTCTCTCTCTCTAAGTCCCTCGCTCTCTCTAAACGCTTTCCCCTCTCTCTTCTTTCAACCGCCGGTGTGCTTCTCTGGCCACCGTACAAAATCCTTCGGACCACCGCCCAATCCAGGGTTCCGGTTGAACTTCAACCGGAACCTTCATACCCCATGAACCCTAACCCCTCCCCATCCCAGAAACCCATGGTTCTTTAGGGTTCGTGAAGAACCCTAAGAACCCTAACCCTACTCTTCACCTAAACCCAGAAAACCCCATGAACCCTACGGACCCTAAGGGTTCAGTGAGGAACCCTAACCCTAAATCATATGAACCCTAACCCTATTTAAGAACCCTAACCCTAAACAAAACCCAGAACCCCACAAATTGCAACAAACAACTACCAACCTAACAATCAATTAAGCGGAAAGAAAAAAAGCTAAGTTCTATTACCTCCCTTGTCGTGTCCGTATTAAGCAGTTATCCTCTCCTCTCCTTTTCCTTATTTCTCTGATTGCTAATCCTCTGTTTTTTTGTTGGCAGGTGGTCTAGCTCAAGGGACTTAGGGTTCTGATGATGAACCCTAACTCTCTGTTCGTAAGAGCTTTAGGTGGTGGCTATGGATTCACAGCTGCGCAAAATATCTAAGGGGGTCCTTCTTTCAGAAATTTCTTTTTTCTTTTATAGGCATTAGAATTAGGTCTTAGGAATTAAATTCGATTAGGTTTTTGTTTTAGGAAATCTTAGATGTAATTTTATTTGATTTGATTTAGAATTCAAATTAGGGTTTGATTTGTTGTTATTTTGATTCAATACAGATTTGATTTGTAATTTTGGACTGATTAGATTTTGTAATCGTTTTGTAATTGGATTCCAAAATTTATGAAAAAGATATGATTTGATCCATTTTTCCCAAATTCTGCGCACAATTAGGGTTAGAGGAAGAAGAAGACTTGGGTCAACATTTTGACCCAAAATAAAAAAATTAATTCAAAAATAATAATAATAAATAAAATAAAAAGGAAATAAAATATCAACAGACCAACACCGTACAAAATGAAATAGATATAAATTATCAAGAAATAAAAATAAATAATATCTCTCAAAACAAATCTTAAAAACAAAATTAATAATAATTAGTAACTATGTTAATAAATAAATAAAATCTGATACTAATCAACCCTAAACCCTAACTAATAAAATTATTCCTAATTAATAAATAATAATATGTATTAACAATCTAAATCCTAATTAAAACAAAGCTCCTAATTAATTAAAAATAATAATTTTAAAAAATAAAAGGAAATTAAAATAATTAACTCTAAAATAAAACCTAATTATTTTCTAATTAATCTAAAACCAAATTAAAAAATAATACCCACTTAAATCTATTATAATAAAATCTAAGATAATAAACTCTAAAAAAATGAGAAATCCCAAATAACCTTATATTTCCTAATATCTAAGACTTTTAATCCCTAAAAAATAATAAATAAAACCTATACCTGAAGCCCAAACCCCAAAATAAGTTTAGAAGTGTTAGCAGACCCCCTAAAAGCCCAAATGACACTGAAAGACACACCCTCTAGTAGCACAAGAAAAATCCAAAAGATGAGAAAAACACTGGTCAAAATTTAGGATACTACAGTTGCCCCTATTTAATCGTCTTTGAATCAAAAAGAGGAAGTCGACATGTCTTCCTTTTTTGAAGAGGAGATGATTAAATATAATAAGGACTCTAATTTTGACCGCTATGTCAGACAGGTACTACGCTGACTATCCTAAAATCCTTAGTAATACGCATGTAGCAAAATATCCGATTAAACTCTTTTAACCCCGAAAGTACTTATAATCTTATGCCATGTATGCATGTTCACAAGTATGTGTGTATGGTTTTATGAATGATGCATTATTTGGGCTAGCGCCTCTTTTATGATATGCGGTGCATGCTTTTACGCAAACCAAATCTTTTGCATTATTCCGACTTCCCAATCCCTGAACCCTTGACTCCTTTGATGAGCGTAACAAGTCATATGCTCTTGCTATCTGGAGATGTGTATTATTCCTTTGAAGAAACTTCCATAATGATTGAATCATGACTGTTAACATGCAGACCCTGTGTTTAACTTGGAAGAAATATGATCCCTGTACTGTCTCCAAATCGAAGTAAAATACCTTTTCTTCTTTTTTCTCTGAAAGCTTTTGATTTTGCCCAATGTTTCAAAGCATTATTCTATAATTAATCGACATTTTGTAATCAAGCGGAGTAATTGGAAAGAAAAGAAAATTTTATTTATTGAAAAATGGCCCACAAACAGGCAACAGTACATAAGGAAAGCAATCCTCATAAGGAGGAATTACTACAAGATAAAAGAAATGGCAATACGAAAAAAAAAATTTATCTATGTCCCTATTGAATTCAAACACCCGCTAATATCCCTAAGTCTCCGAGGCCATGACACTTCGCTTGTGAAGGTGATGACTGGGTTGATCATTCCCTTCCGAATTCCCGTTGTGTGACTACAAGTGCTATCAGTCATATGCCTTTTGGATATCCCTAATTTTGCCTGGACTGTTCTTTTTTAGTCTTAGTCCACCAGGATAATATACCATTTTTTCAACTAGCCGCCACTTAGGGTTTTCGGCTTGTCGGGTATTATTTTTGTTTAAGTCCCTAATTTTTGCCCGGATTGCTCTTTCGAGTTTTCAATCCACCGGGACGCCCTAATTTTTGCCTAAGTCTCCCTTTCGGGTTTTCGACTTAGCGGGCTTTTATCCCTTTTTTCTAGGCATAGTATTTTTTGACTGAATCGGAATTTACCGGTCGCGGTAAATCCGCTCCATCCATAGTAGTCAACATTAAAGCTCCACCAAAGAAGGCGCTCTTAACGACATATGGTCCTTCATAGTTTCGGGCCCATTTGCCACGAGGGTCTTTATAGATGGGTAGCACTTTCCTTAACACCAGGTCTCCTTCTTCAAATAGGCGAGGACGAACTTTCTTGTCGAATGCCTTTTTGAGTCTCCGCTGATATAACTGTCCATGACATACAGCAGCCATGCGCTTCTCCTCTATGAGATTCAGTTGATCCAATCTATTTTGTACCCACTCCGCTTCATCCAGCTTAGTCTCCATTATGACCCTAAGTGAAGGAATTTCTACTTCAATAGGGAGTACCGCTTCTGTGCCATATACCAAAGAAAAAGGAGTAGCTCCTGTCGAAGTACGAACTGAGGTTCTGTAGCCATGTAGTGCAAAAGGGAGCATTTCGTGCCAATCTTTGTAGGTCTTCATCATTTGAAACTTTCGCATAGCTCATCCATCACTTTGTTATTCAGATTGAGCCTATTATCCGTGATGATCTTGTTAGGAACCCCATAGCGACAGATTATCTCCTTCTTGATGAATCGTGCAATTACTTGCCTTGTCACATTAGTGTTGGAAGCAGCCTCTACCCACTTGGTGAAGTAGTCAATAGCAACCAGAATGAACCGGTGTCCATTTGATGCCTTTGGCTCAATCATCCCTATTATGTTTATCCCCCACATAGAGAAAGGCCACAGAGCAGTTAATATATTCAAAGGAGTTGGTGGCACATGAATTTTATCTGCGTAAATTTGGCACTTGTGGCACTTCTTGACATATTTGAAGCAGTCCAATTCCATAGTCAACCAATAATACCCTGCTCGGAGGATCTTTTTGGACATTGTGTGCCCATTTGCATGGGTTCCAAAGGATCCCTCGTGGATTTCTCTGATGAGTATGTCCTGTTCATGTCCATCTAAACACCGGAGTAACACCATGTTATGATTCCTTTTATACAGTACTTCTCTGTCCAGAAAAAACTGGGCATCCAGTCTTCTAAGTGTTTTCTTATCTCCACTTGAGGCATTTGCAGGATATTCTTGTTTTTGGAGGAACCGTTTGATATCATAAAACCACGATTTACCATCTACTTCGGCCTCTACTGCTGTACAATAAGATGGTTCATCTAGGCGATTAATTCTTATAGCCGGTGCTTCGTTATACCATTTGACTTTGAACATGGATGCCAAAGTTGCCAAAGCGTCTGCCAGTTGATTCTCATCTCTGGGGATATGATGGAAGGTGATCTCATCAATGTATTCTATCATTTTCCAGACACAATCTTGATATCGATTTAGCATGGCATTAAGTGTTCTACATTCTCCTTTGACCTGATTGATGACGAGAGCCGAATCTCCATATACTTCTAAGATCTTGATTCTGAGATTAACGGCTTCGTTAATCCTTAAGATACACGCCTCATATTCCGCCATATTGTTAGTACACGTGAAGCATATTCTCGCAGTGAAAGGTATGTGGAATCCTGTGGGAGAAGTTATAACAGCTCCTACCCCATGTCCCTCTGCATTTGAGGCACCATCGAATATAAGTTTCCACCGAGATCCGAGTTCAGGTCCTTCGTAGGAATCTGGGATATCATCATCTCTTACAGCTATCACATCCTCATCGGGGAAATCAAATTATATAGGTTGATAATCATCTACCGGTTAATGAGCGAGATGGTCGGCTAATATGCTTCCTTTTATGGCTTTCTGAGTGACATACTGGATGTCGTACTCAGTTAGTAACATCTGCCTTCGAGCTACTCTCCCAGTCACTGCAGGCTTTTCGAATATATACTTGATGGGGTCCATTCTTGATATTAAAAAGGTAGTATGGGTATTGTCTTAATCGTCGGGCGGCCCATACAAGAGCACAACATGTCTTCTCCAAGAGTGAGTATCTGGATTCACAATCCGTGAATTTCTTACTCAAGTAATAAATTGTGTGCTCTTTTCTCCCTGTTTCATCTTGTTGTCCGAGTACACATCCCATCGAATTTTCAAGCACTGTTAGATACATTATGAGTGGTCTTCCAGGTACCGGTGGCACCAATATGGGTGGTTCTTTCAAATATTCCTTAATTCGATCGAAAGCCTTTTGACAGTTTTCACCCCATTCAATACTTTGACCTTTCCTCAGTAGCTTGAAGATTGGCTCACAAGTAGCAGTAAGGTGTGAGATGAACCTTGCAATATAATTTAGTCTCCCCAGGAACCCACGCACTTCTTTTTCTGTCCTCGAAGCTGGCATTTCTTGGATGGCCTTCACTTTATCGGGATCCACTTCTATACCTTTCTAACTGACTATGAACCCCAGCAATTTCCCAGATCTGACCCCAAAGGTACACTTCGTCGGATTTAATCGTAGCTTGAACTTCCTTAACCGTTCAAACAACTTCTGTAAATTGACTATGTGTTCTTCCTCAGTTTGTGATTTAGCAATCATATCATCTACGTAGACCTCTATTTCCTTGTGCATCATGTCGTGAAAGAGAGTTACCATTGCCCTTTGATAAGTTGCCCCAGCGTTCTTTAACCCGAAGGGCATTACCTTGTAACAGAAGGTTCCCCATGGAGTAAGGAAAGTGGTCTTTTCCATGTCGGAGGGAGCCATCTTGATTTGATTATATCCGAAAAACCCATCCATGAATGAGAAGACTGAGAATTGAGCAGTGTTATCCACCAACACGTCAATGTGGGGTAGTGGAAAATCATCTTTAGGACTTGCTCTATTGAGATCTCGATAGTCTACGCACATTCTGACTTTTCCATCCTTTATTGGCACAGGCACAATGTTGGCTACCTATTCTGGATACTGTAATACCCTAATTTTTACCCCTAAGATCCCACATGTCCTTTTGCATCTCATACCATAAACAAGATCACACATTGGTTCCCTCTTTTGTAGGATTGTGCCTTGCAGGGATCTTTGGGTATGTGTGTGTTTGTTAGTTGTTTTTATTGCTTAATTTGTTTATGTTTACTAACCTTTAATCAAAATCCAAAAATATTTTGTTTTCTTTCACTAACATTTTCAGAGGAAGAACAGGTTAAAAATACCATAACAACAGCCCCGCAGCTCGAATGAATTTCATTTGTACAACGTCGAAGTTGATCCGTAATCATGTCAAATTTTATCTGATCAAGGATTCCTCAAGTTTTAATTGATTATTATCCAAGGAATTCCAAGGTTCATGTGTTTATTTTCATGCCTTCTTCGACAAGCAAAAGAATCGAGCCAAAGCCGGTGCAATCCAGTCAAACAAAGCAATTTTTGCCATTTTTCACTGATGCAATCGATTGCACTAAAACAACAATCGATTGTACCACTCACATTTTTTGCCAATTTTTGAATTTTTGTACAGGCGCAATGGATTGCGTTAGCACTACAATCGATTACACAGAGGCAAAATTGGCCAAATTCTGTAATTTTCAAATTTTGAAGCATTTGACACCAATTTTATCACATGAGAATATTCTAGATCACCCAAAAATAATTCCCCTACCTCATCACAAATAATTCCCACCATACACCTTCACTAATCACCGCTCTTTTGTTAATTTCCCTCCAAAATTAAATTCCAAGCCTAATTTTGATCTTCCAAACCAAATTCCAAACCACCAAATTCCCAAGCCTAAACTCTATAAATAGAGGCTTCATTTCATTCATTCATTCAAGCTTTTAAGAGCCAAAAACCCCCTTGTAAATTCTCTTCCCAACCACAAAATTCACCAAAGCTCACATTTCTTCTTTTGAAAGTTAACAAGAATTCACATTGAATCTTGTTCAACTTTGAGCTAAACCTTCATCCATTCTTGTTTTTGTTCATCAATTATAGTAGATCAAGGCTTTGGAGTGTAGATCTTGAAGCAATTTGAAGGAATTTTCATATTTGAAGTGGTAATCCATTTCACACCATTGTTAATGCTTCATCTCCATCATTCATCATGTAGAATTTTAGGTTACTTTGTGTTACTTGATCCTTTGGATCTTGTAATTGTGTTTGATTGCAGGTTTTTACTGATGTTTTATTTTACAATTCGTGCACAATTGAATCTATGATCAATAGATGTTTGATGAAATGATTGATCAAGGATTTGCCTCCTAAAATGCTGATTTTCTATTTTTTGAACAAGTGCAATCGATTGCACCTTTTGCGCAATGGATTATGCAGTGTTAAATTTGTGCTGTTTTGATGATTCCGTACAGGTGCAATCGATTGCACAGAGGCAGAATTGTGTTTTTTTATTGTTTTTGGGGTTGTTTTGGTTCCTTTTCCTTTTTCTTCCATTTTTCTTTGTTCTTAGCCTTAGATCACATAATTTTGTGATTTAATTTGGCTTTCTCTTCATCTATTTCTCTTTTTATTTTGATCGATGAAAGTCTTATGGATCTTAGAATTCCGTTGTTGAATTTCGATCAAGACTAGATCGCTACCACTTTTCTTTTCGTGCGGTATCGCTTTCGGATGACGATCTATATATCGTTCATCTAGCATACATTAGCACAAAAAGCTATTGATCGGCCTCATTGTAGGGTAATTACTCCGTAAATTACACGGCGATTGCTTAACATAGCGCAATATTTGTCCCGTATCGGAAAATTATCAAGAATGGTTGATTATTTGTCTTATGGTTCAAAACTCATGAAACTTGTTGTTAGGAGGCTTTGGTCTTATCAATCCTCTAATGAGTTTCATCAACATTGACCTAATTGCAATTATTCAATTGTTATTGATCACTGACAATTAACCACTAACTTACTAACAATATTATTGTATTAATTTTATTTATGTTTCATTCTCGCTCCTTATCTCTTTTATTTTTATGCTTCATTTCATATCATGTTTATGCTTCCGCAATTTTTCCTTCGTCCGTTGGACACATGTTTATGCTTATGCTTTTTGTTCTCTTTGTCCACTTGGACCAAAAACATTAATAAAGGCCAAAACCATAAAAAACTTAATTCTCCTCATTTTGGACTATTGGTTACTATCCTATGCTTTGGAGTGATCTCTCTATGGACCTCTTTTGAAGTAATATTGGACTTATGGACCTAGAATTAGGACTTCTTATCCCTTTGCTTGGAGTATTGATTGAAGACTTGCCTTTATTTGGCCGATTTGCTTAAGGATGGAATTCTTTTAATGTTGCTTTGAAGTGGCTCCATTTTGGTTAGATCCTTCTTTTCCCTAGCTTTTATTTTATGCACTAGGATAGTCACTTCTTCTCCTCCCCATTCTTAAATTTTCAAAATCCTCTCTCTTTTTTCAAAACCTTCTTCTTTTCAACTTAAAACCGCTTTCATAATAAAACCTTGATTTTTGTCAAGTGACTTTTAAAATTTTCTTTTCTTTAATAAATGTCAAGCTATCTTAACCATACTTTGACCATTTCATGAAAACATAAAAAAAAATATGAAACTCACTCAAATCTTTCGTGCTTTTATGCACCTTTTTTTTCTTTTAAACTCTTTTTCATAAGTTTAGACATGATTCATTTCTTTAAGCGAAATTATTCGCTTAGAAATGACGACTTGTCTTTACAATTAAAAATAAATTAAAACCAACAAATTTTTGTTCTTTGTACCATGAACTACGAGGTTTTGATCCTACATTACACATCGTGGGTACGTAGGCATGAGGCGACAAGTCTCTCCAAACACAAAAATATTAAAGAATATTTCTCTTCTCATCTCCTTAATCTCTTTTTCAAGCAAACCATTTTCAGATCAAAAAGCGGTAGATATTTCAAAGGGCTCCTATAGAGTACTATAGACGTTTTGGGTGTTAACACCTTCCCATTGCGTAACCAACCCCCTTACCCATTCTCTGTTTGTTCTTTTTATTTTAGAACTCTTTAGGTTTTGTTCGCTCTTTTTCCTTTCCCTTTGTGGATAAAATAAATGTGCGGTGGCGAATCTGTTTTCCTTGAGTTAAGTTAATCAATAGCTTACACTCACAATTTTTACCGCTACAGATACTTCACTGCGGCTAAGAACCCTGCGTCAAACTGCTTCTTAACCTCTTCCTTGATTTTGAGAGTCATATCTGGTCTAGTCTGCCTTAACTTTTGTTTGACTGGTGGACATTCGGGTTTAAGCGGTAGTTTATGTTCAACAATATCTGTGTCCAAACCAGGCATATCTTGGTAAGACCAAGCGAACACATCCACATACTCTTGTAGTAACTTGATCAACTTCTCCTTTACGTCCTTGTTTAAAGAAGCACCAACTTTAACCTCCTTTTTGTCCTCTTCAGTTCCCAGATTGATCACATCCACTGGTTCCTGATGAGGTTGTATCACCTTATCCTCTTGCTTTAACATTCTGGCTAGTTCTTCAGGGAGTTCACAATCGTCCTCATCACCGTCTTCTGCTTGGTTAATCGGGAACTCGAAGTTGTAAGGAATTATAGCGGTGTTGTTTTCAATAGGTTCATTTTTAAATCTGCATGAGGGAGATTTTTATGCTTATTATTTTTTGAATTGGTGCAAATGAAAGTACTGGAAAAGGAAGTGTATTGCCATTTTGGAAAAAGGAAACAAAGAAAAGAAAAAGATCTTGATTGAAAACAAAAATTCGATTTTATTATTAAATAATTCAAAGAAACAAAAGGTGGCCCTACAAAGCTTGTCCATTTGCCTTGGGCATAGCAAAGGACTTATTATTTTTCTTTAAAGAAAAGTAAATTACTTCGAAACAGAAATCATCTCAGGAATCTTGATGGCCCTCCAATTGTTGAGAACTGTATTTGGTGAGCAATGGCGCACCCAATCTGGTATCCCTCTATTTTCCTCTTCAATTGCAGTCACTTGATCTTCATCTCTGAATCCGGCATTATGGAAAGTTTCTTCGAGAGGAGGAAATGTCATCCGACGAGACTTCTGAACCCCTTTATTAGCTGATTTGTAACCCAACCCGAATTGATCCTTCTTTTCATGTATCTCTATCACCTTGCCCCAGCCTCTAGTATCCCCATTCTAGATTAAGTCTGTGATCCTTTTTGGCCTTTCCTCTTGTCGAACGACTTGCTTACGACTGGCCGTTACAACCTCCAAAGCTTGGAAAGGTATTTCAAATGTCTCCCCATCCACTTCTATGTATCTGAATGACGAGAGGTGGCTGACAAACATGTCTTCCTCCCCATCAACAATTATTAAATTGTCCCCATATATGAACTTCAATTTCTGATGAAGTGTGGAAGTAACTGCGCCCGCAGCATGAATCCATGGTCGTCCTAGAAGACACGTGTAGGAGGGATTGATGTCCATGACTTGGAAAGTGATCATGAAGGTATGTGATCCCACCACTGTAGGTATATCCACTTCCCCAATTACCATTCTTTTCGAACTGTCGAAAGCCATAACAATCAGGGAGTTGGTCTTCATAAAGGTCCTTACATTTGTTAATTTCATAAGGGTATCCTTAGGCATGACATTTAGGGCAGACCCTGTGTCCACTAGCACCCTTGAGAGAATAGTGTATTCACATTTGACTGATATATGCAAAGCCTTATTATGTGCTTGCCTCTCAGGAGGTAATTCCTCACTACTGAAACCCTATGTGCCTCTGAGCATAACGACAAGGATAGAATGGAGATCTTGGACGGTGTTTAATTTAGTTGGTCCACCACCCTATAATCACTTTTCTTTATGATTCTCAAGAATTCCTCGGCGTCTTCTTGAGATATACCCTTCTTGGACAGTCCCTCCCCTGTATTTGTGGTCTCCTTCACCTTTGAGCTTTCGGGGGTATCCTTCTTGGGTTGTTCTGGGGAGTATACTCTTCCACTACGGGTCATTCCTCCAATACCAGCTATGTTAGTAACAGCTGGTGATGGCATTATAGTCTTTCCTCCCACGGACGCAGTGATGTCATACTTCCAAGGTACAGTCTTAGTGCCTTCATATGGAAATGGTGCTAGCACATGGAAAGTGATAGGGCCTTCTGACTTTGCAGGCACTGGAGCTTTGACTGGTGCAGGAATAGGTATTTGAATTGGTGTTCGTGCAGGTACCGGAATTGATATCTGAATAGGAGCCTGTGCAGGCCTTGAAACTGGTATTTGAATGGGTGACTGTGCAGGCCTAGGAACTGGTATTTGAATAGGCACTTGTGCAGACCTTGGAACTGGTATTTGAATAGGAGTTACAACTCCTCTTTTCTGGTATGGAATCTCAGAAGGTACTTGCCCCTGGGATTCTAAGGCAGCCACCTCATTCATATTCCTTAAGTACCCAATTTGAACTATCCCTTTGTCCATTATTTGTTGGAGGACCTCCTTCATCTTCTTATAGTTATTGGGATTAGACGCGTAATTTTTGCAGTCACCGTGCAGCCTTTCAAACTCCTCGTACCCAATTAATACTTCCCTTACTTTCGTCATAGGGGTATTTACTTGTTCTACCCCTCTGATTAAGACATTCTCTCCCAGTCCCTCTATGGAGTTAACAGTTGGTCCCGTGTGCCCTGGGAAAGGGTTGTCTCCCACATTTGGATTATCATAACTGAAGTTAATGACCTTCTGATCCAGCAAATCTTGCACCCTAAACTTGAAGGCTAAACATTTTTCAATCGTATGCCCTGGCAATCCAGCATGGTACTAACATCTAGCATTAGCATCGTACCCTCGAGGAGGAGGCGTAGGATGGGACCCTAATGGCTTGATTTCTACCAATCCCTTTTGGATTAACATTGGCAGGATCTGAGTATATGTAGTGGGTATAGGGTCAAATTCCTTCCATGGCCTCCTTTGTTCCCTTCGGGGATACTTCTGTTGTTGTTGATTTTGCGGAGGTGGCGCCCTTGGCTGCTGGGTTTGGAGTGTAGGAGACGCTTGACTAGAGGTCGTAGCCACCACGTAAGGGTTATAAGGTACTTGAGTATACCTATTAGCAGAAATGGCATTGGCCTCCTTCTTCGAACTATTTCCAAAGTACCTTTTGTTGTTATGTTGACTGGAAGACGACGTTCCAATCTTTCCGCTTTTTAATCCATTCTCGATCCTTTCCCCAATGATAATCAAATCCGCAAATCCAGTTGAGACAGATCCAATCATCTTTTCATAGTATAGTCCTTGCAGAGTTCCCATGAATGTATCCACTAGCTCGCTTTCCCGCAATGGAGGTTGCACACGAGAGGCTAGCTCCCTCCATCTCTGGGCATACTCCTTAAAAGATTCGTTCCCTTTTTGAGACATGTTTTGCAATTGTATGCGATTAGGGTCCATGTCTACATTATATTGGTATTTCCTTATAAAGGCACTTGCCAGATCCTCCCAGTTCTTGATGTGAGTCCTTTCCAGTTGCATGTACCAATCCAAGGATGTCCCACTAAGGCTATCTTGGAAAACATGCATCATCAGCTTTTCATCTTTAGCGTGAGCCCCCATCTTTCGGGAAAACATCCGGATGTGATTTTTGGGACAACTAACTCCTTTATACATCTCAAAGTTAGGTGCCTTGGACTTAGGAGGCACGACCACGTCGGGTACCAGACACATTTCCAAGGCATCAATCCCAAAGATCTTGGATCCTTCCACAGCTCTTAACCGTTCCTCAATTATCTTATACTTTTCATCCTCCCTTCTTCCTTCCATGGCAGCCAGTTTTGTTTCACGAAGTACTTGCCTTGAGTCTTCCTCTCCATATTGGAGGTGCCAGTCATCAGAGACCTCACGAGTGACAGGTATTTGTATAGGTCGTGATTCTCCATTATGCTCAGGTGGAGGAACAGACCCTACAGAAGGCTGAGTGTTTGTCTTCCCTTTGCTAGCCTCTAATGCTTCACGTTCCAAGTCAGCCACAAATCCTAAAAGAGGATTATTATCTTCATACTGGGGAGGAGGGGTAGGGACACTCCTACGGTTACTAGCCTCGGTGTCTCTTGCTATCATATTCTGAATAGCTCGAGTCAGTTGGTCGATTTTGTCCTTCATTTCCTCCATATTTCCTTTGACAGCATCCACATCTCCCTTTAGAGCAGTGTGGTTCAGTTCCATTTGTTCCATAGCTTTCTTTTGATGAGCACGGGTGTTGGGTCGAGACGTCAGATTGTTGCGATGATTCTGAGAGAAGATATTGAAAAAATGATTTTCGTTTGATGTTTTTTTATGTTATGCATGCATGAATGTATGAGTATGCAGAAATTATTTTTATTTCAGGAATCTTAAACTTTTATTCATTAAGGGTAAAGCCAAATATAATGGAAAACAAATACTTTTATTCATGAAAGGAAAGTACTAGGGTCAAAGCCCCATTTATTACATAAGGAAAACCACACTAGGGATACACCCTTAAATTATTCATAGCTAAAAACCAAACGTAAGAAGTCATTAAATAGAAAAGCTAAATCCTCCTCCTAATCCTTGCCCTAAACTCCTCTACCATCTCACGACAAAGTGCAAGAAATTCGGCGATCTCTTTGACCGGCTTGAAGATATCAGCCATGTACTCAGCCTCCTTTAAACTTCGAGGGATCTCGTGGATGAGATCGTTGGATAGTAAGACTAACTTCTGATACCTTTCTCGATAATATACGTCATCACTTTGTAACTTTGCCATGATCTCCAAATCCTCCCTAGTAGTTTGCTCTAGCTGTTGGTTATGTTCTTCAACATAAATGCCCCACGTCCTTATATCTTCGTAAGAATCCTGAAGCTCCCCATATAGCATTCTAAGCTCCTGATTCTCCTCTTGAGTTTCTAACCATCCTTCTAGCCGTAGGGCAAGAAGTTCTTCAGCTGATCTCATCCGTACAGTTGCGTCTAAGGCTTGCCTTTTGCTCTCGAGAAGAGCGCTAGCCAAGCTTTGGACTTCAGCTTCTATGTTGTGGATACGCCTATCACATTCCTCCTTGAACTCTCTTTGTGTTGATGTCATCCAAATGTCCCTCCACTCGTCCCTTTGACGCCAGGCTCAATCTAATTGCTCCTTATGGTCTTTGAGACGTGAACTCATAGCTTGAAGGTCGACGTAAGCTTATTCCTTCTTCTTTTCCTCCATCTGGGATATCCCCTTATTGATCTTTGACTGCTCCATAACTTCATTGAGACTCCTTCTTAACTGACTACTTTCTCCAGTTGCTTGGCAAAATTTACCTTCCCACTCTTCTTTTTCTTTTTGTAATTGTGAAATAGTCTCTTTGAGTCTTTCACTTTCCTCTATGGAGATTGCGGCAGGTGGGGTAACCCTTGGATTAACAGGACGATCCAGAGTAAAAGGCAGCTTCACTATACTCACCCTTTCTTTCATCCATTGCAGATATGGTACCCTAGATTCTTCCCTTGGTCTTTTAAGACTGCCCTTCCCTTTGATACTTAGCCTCCAAGCTTGAGCAATCTTTAGAACATCGGGATGATTTCTAGCTACATTTTGTAGGACGAAGCCTTCTAACAACCTATCCTCTGGCTTGTAGGGCAATGGATGCCCCAATTGCCTCATTGCTAAGACATGATTGTAACTTATGCACCCTCTCGATCCTATCAAGGGTACATTAGGAAAATCCCCACAGCTTAGGATCACGTCGTCTCGATGGAGTATTTGAGGGAACCACAAGATGTCTTTATCACCAAGAGATACAAAATATTGAGACCAAGCATAGGCTTTCATTTTTTCCATGTCCTTTAAATCCCTCACTAGGTGAGAGCACAACCATTTGTATAATAACTGAGAGCAACATAACATAACCCCTCCCTTTCTTTCAAATTTTTGGTGAAGGGTAAAGTATATATCTGCGAGGAGGGCCGGTGTAGGATCTTCTTCTCCAATGGTCACAGCCAAGAATAAATTAATGGCAGCGATGTCTACGAAGTTCTTCGCGCTTGGGAATAGAACTAACCTAAAGATGAGGAGTACCATGATAGCGTCCATGGCTGCCCAATTTTTGCAAGCAGCAAAATGACTGGCTTTCTTCTCCAAGAACCCTTTAGAGAACCCATGAAAGTCTTCTTGAACCCTTAAGTTAGCTTACAGGTCTTCCTCACGGATATGAAAACCACTTGCCATTTCTTTGAAGGTAGGGCGATACTCTAAAGCCTTGAATGAACCTTTGTTGTTCTTGGGGAGACCCAGTGTCCTACGAACTTCTTCTAGAGTGGGGGCTATTTGAAAGTCTTGAAACTGGAAGCACCTTAACTCTGCATCGTAAAACTGAGCCAAGGAGGTTAGGCCCTCTTCTTGAACAGGAGTAGTGACCAGATCTAATATATCCCCATACTTACGAATTAGGGGCTTTCTCCTTTCCTGAGGCAACCCCATAACATAATCCTTTAAGCCCCCTATGTCAGATGCTCTTACTTTGATTGTGATGGTTTTCCTTTTCCCGAATTCCATTGCCTTTGACTTTAACCCTTTTTGAAAATATTTAAGATTCCTGTGATATGATAATGCAAAAAAGAATTTATGAGGATGATGAATGAAAATTTTATGTACTTTGATTAGGGTAAGGTAATATGCAAGCATGACCCTAACTAGGTAGGCTCCCTATAATAGGTTTAGATCTATGTTTTGTCTACCCAATCCCCTCACATGTAGGATATAAAGTTTGGACAGCATAACGACCCTACAATGTACGGACTATACCCTTGTCTTACCATGAGAAGAAGCAAGCCTTCCTATGGTAATCCTTCGGGATAAGTCTCATCTAGGTAGGACCCTAGTAACAATCCTTGAGGGTTGAATACATAGGGTCTCCATGAATTGGTAAAGGGTATGCTAAAAGTTCTCAGAGTCTCGGACCACATCCAAATCATCCTCTACGTTAGGGGCTGGCCCTTTCATGAGGACACCTTTGGAAGGATCTATTCTGAGTGTGGCATCAATGAATTGTTGGGGATGTCACATCCCCCCCAAAAACATTTCTGTTCCACGTCCTAATCTAGGGTTGTACTCCAAGCTTGGGCTTTAGCTTCCCACATCATTTGCCCCAATCCAATGCATGATGACAAAAATAAAAAAATATCATAGACAAATATAATAACTAAAAAAAATTAAAACATAAAATAAATCATAATAAAAAATAAAGAATAAAAAAAATAAACACCCAAAACAAACAAGGACCCTAAAACCTAAGGTTAGGAGGGACTCTCTTTAGGTTACCTCATCCCCAGCAGAGTGGCCAGCTGTCGCGGCCGGCAAAAATTTTCGAGACGCCATCATATTTTTTTAAGGAAAATAAATGATAAACCTAATTCCTAACCTTAAGGGTAGAGATTCCTAAGGTTCGGGAATCGCTTAAGTGAGGGGAAGGTGTTAGGCACCCCTCACTTCCATTGTACTCAATGGGATCCTCCTTAGATTTTAGGGTATGCTTGTTTGTTTGTCTAAACGATTTATTTACAAAAGAATCCTAAGTTTTTTATTATTGTACTCGCTAGGGTTTACAACCCTATGCCTACGTACCTTCAATTTTGAAGGATCAGAGTAACCGTAGTTCACCTCCCCTATTCCTACCCCCTAATCCTATCCCAAAACCTAATCCAAAACTTAATCCACTATTTATACTATTGGATAAAGAGTTCTGTCCCCAAATCTATTGTTTATACTCCTAGATAAGGAGTTATATCCCTTATCCATTATTTATACTTTCGGATGGAGAGTTATATCCCTTATCCATTATTTATACTCTCGGACGGAGAGTTATATCCCTTATCCATTGTTTATACTCTCGGATGGAGAGTTCTATCCCTTAATCCCTTGGCCTTTATTTATACTCTTGGAACATAAGAGTTTTATCCCTTATCCCATCCCTTATTTAGGCTCTCGGACTAAGAGCTTTATCCCAAATTTGAATCCCTAGAAAAATCCTTTTATGTCCCTTATTTTAAAAAAACAATAAAATCCCCAAATCCCCAAGTAATTTAATAAAACCCAAAATGCTATTTACTAAGCAACGTAGCAAAATAAATCCCCAAAATATTCCAATTTAAAAGATTTTTGACATAATCCCAAAATAAAAAGAATTTTAAATCCTTTTTTTTTTTTAAAGTATAACTCCAGCATTTTTAAATATACCCATTAAAACCCAACCCAAAAATCATCCCTAAAACCCTAATAAAATTAAACCCCCATTTCCCAAAATAAATTATTTTAGATATATAAAACTATTTATCATGAAAATAATAAAAAATTAAAAAAACATCTAAATATTTACCCTAATTATATAATTAAATTAAGTTATTAATTTAATTAGTTAAAAAACCCTTAACTCCTAATTAAAAATTATCCTAATTAAATGATTAAATTCAGTCATTAATTTAATTAACCAAAACCCTATTCCTTAAAAATCCTAAATAAAATATAACCTAATTAAATGATTAAATTAAGTCATTAATTTAATCATTCAAAAACCTAAAATCCTCTTTCTTATAAATCCTAATTAAAATTTAAATCCTAATATTAATTAAATTAAGTAATTAACTTAATTAATAACTAAAAAACAGGGGGGGTGCAAAACCAAACAGATTAGTAATTGGGCTTACGAGGGTGGGGTGTCAATAGCATTAGAGCTAGGCCCACCAAGTAATTAGAGGCCAGCGTGTGCAGGAGGGTTTGCCAAGAGGGTCAACGACTGACTTTCTCTTGACGTAGATTCTGATTCCCACCCTAAGTATGCTAAACGAGCGGTCCAGATTTGGAGTCAAAGGAGCCCCATGGCACGCACGCGTGAGGACTCTTTCGCTGACTCCAACGGTCAACCAATCTGGGTGGTTCAAGGGAGGACACTTGGCGCGCATCCAAGGTCATACGTAGGGAGTACATAGGCCCACATCTTCTCAAACCCCCCATCCATTTTCTACTTTCTTTCTCTCTCCTACTCACTCTCTCTCTCTCTCTAAGTCCCTCGCTCTCTCTAAACGCTCTCCCCTCTCTCTTCTTTCAACCGCCGGTGTGCTTCTCTGGCCACCGTACAAAACCCTTTGGACCACCGTCCAACCCAGGTTTCCAGTTGAACTTCAACCAGAACCTTCATACCTCATGATCCCTAGCCCAGAAACCCATGGTTCTTTTGGGTTCGTGAAGAACCCTAACCCTACTCTTCACCCAAACCCAGAAAAACCCATGAACCCTACGAACCCTAAGGGTTCAGTGAGGAACCCTAACCCTAAATCATATGAACCATAACCCTATTTAAGAACCCTAACCCTAAACAAAACCCAGAACCCCACAAATCGCAACAAACAACTACCAACCTAACAATCAATTAAGCGGGAAGAAAAAAAGCTAAGTTCTATTACCTCCCCAGCCGTGTCCATATTAAGTTGCTATCCTCTCCTCTCCTTTTCCTTATTTCTCTGATTGCTAATCCTCCTCTGTTTTTTTGTTGGCAGGTGGTCTATCTCAAGGGACTTAGGGTTCTGATGATGAACCCTAACTCTCTGTTCGTAAGAGCTTTAGGTGGTGGCTATGGATTCGCAGTTGCGCAAAATCTCCAAGGGGGTCCTTCTTTCAGAATTATCTTTTTTCTTTTATAGGCATTAGAATTAGGTCTTGGGAATTAAATTCGATTAGGTTTTTGTTTTAGGAAATCTTAGATGTAATTTTATTTGATTTGATTTAGAATTCAAATTAGGGTTTGATATGTTGTTATTTTGATTCAATACAGATTTGATTTGTAATTTTGGATTGATTGGATTTTGTAATCGTTTTGTAATTGGATTCCAAAATTTATGAAAAAGATATGATTTGATCCATTTTTCCCAAATTCTGCGCACAATTAGGGTTAGAGGAAGAAGAAGACTTGGGTCAACATTTTGACCCAAAATAAACAAATTAATTCGAAAATAATAATAATAAATAAAATAAAAAGGAAATAAAATATCAATAGACTAACACCGTACAAAATGAAATAGATCTAAATTATCAAGAAATAAAAATAAATAATATCTCTCAAAACAAATCTTAAAAACAAAATTAATAATAATTAGTAACTATGTTAATAAATAAATAAAATCTGATACTAATCAACCCTAAACCCTAACTAATAAAATTATTCCTAATTAATAAATAATAATATGTATTAACAATCTAAATCCTAATTAAAACAAAGCTCCTAATTAATTAAAAATAATAAATTTAAAAAATAAAAGGAAATTAAACTAATTAACTCTAAAATAAAACCTAATTATTTTCTAATTAATCTAAAACCAAATTCAAAAATAATACCCACTTAAATCTATTATAATAAAATCTAAGATAATAAACTCTAAAAAAATGAGAAATCCCAAATAACCTTATATTTCCTAATATCTAAGACTTTTAATCCCTAAAAAAATAATAAATAAAACCTATACCTAAAGCCCAAACCCCAAAATAAGTCTAGAAGTGTTAGCAGACCCCCCCCCCCCCCCCCCCCCCAAAAAAAGCCCAAACGACACTGAAAGACACACCCCCTAGTAGCACAAGAAAAATCCAAAAGATGAGAAAAACACTGGTCAAAATTTAGGGTACTACAAAAGGAATAACCTGTATGTGAGTAGAACAAAGATATCTTCGAAAGCAGTAATGTTTCCTATACTGACAAAGTACAGGGCTTTCTCTACCAAAAACTTGGCCGGTAAACCTTGGATTCCATCCTTAGCGGTCATGTGAGTCCTGACTTCTGACTCGTCCAAATAGATTTCTCTTGCAATGGTTTGATCCTTTTTTAATTTCTTCCAGTCTAGAAAATGGAGCTTGGTCAGTGATGGGTAAATCGGTCAGGTGAGAGTACTCCTCCAGTGTTGGTGCTAGTTGATAATCCGGGAATGTGAAACAGTGATAAACCGGATCATAAAACTGGATTAGCGTAGACAGGATTCCTTCAACTACATGGACCCTTAACAGAGACAGCAGTCCTTCTTACTTAGCTCTGAAAGCATCAGGGTTGGTGATCATCCTTGCTAACCCTCTCAAATCCTCTAGTTTTGGAACCTTGAAGGTGTACTTGTGCGTCTTCCTTCTACCGAAATCCATAACACAATCTTTTCCTCTGATATTTGCAATCATTGTTTTAGTTTAATTTTGAAAAAACGAGAGGGGAGAAAAGAAGATTTTTCTTTGTTTAAGAGTTTTTTAAATGAAGGCATGAATGCAGCACACAAAAACATAGAAAAAACATGGGTTCAAAGGTTCAGCGTCACGAGCATGGAGTCATGGCTCTACCCATCCCCAAAGGTTGTACTATGGTGAATTTTTGTTCCTGTAATCAAAATCATTGACCCCCCTTGGGATAACAACAGCAGGCTGGTTCACCCAAGCGAGCTGTAGCATCTTAGGGTAATCTCAATTGAGTGTAGTATCGCGTGTCAACTATTTCCGATAGCTACCGCACTACTAAATAGCCACATGGTTACTGTCTACTAAATCCTCAATTTCATGGATACCACAATCGAACAATCTGCTTTCATAACCAAAGTCGATAGACATTGAATCCGCAAAGGGTATCTCCACTGATTTGATGGTCTACCGGGATAGCTTATTCAGGATTCACTCCCTGTAAGACCGCCCGTCTCTTCCATCACCTATCTTAGGTATCACTCAAACTTTTCACATGCGACATCACTCGCATTCCCATTGACAGAAAAATAAACACGGATTTCAAGTAGGAAAAGCAATATATATATATATATATATATATAGTTTGATTCCTAAAACTAACATCCTAGACCTCTTAGGAATTCTAGTCTATAATCCTAAACAGATCAAAGACGTTCCCAGCAGAGTCGCCATTTTCCTGTAGCGTGCGATTTTTGTCGGTGACGCGACCACCGTATCGCAGAATGGGTTCCTCCTTACCGCAATGATAGGACGAAGAGGTGCTACTTTCTGATTTCTTATTTATCTTGTGAAGCTCGAAGGGAAAGGGAAGCTATCTAAAACTAACCTTGCACGTGATTGTTTAACTGAACAAACGCTTAAAGAGATTGGGGGTCCGGGGTCAGGTTATACAATGGGGAGTTGTCAGTTACCCATCCTATATGTGGTTATCCACAGGGTGTTAGTTTTAGGTTCTACTTTGTACTTGATGGTGTTTATCTGTTGATGGGTTGGGAAAGTTTCTTGTTTGAGAGAGAGAGAGAGAGAGAGAGTTTTTGATGATTTTGGTGAGGTATTGGACCTTAGTTTTGATTAGTATGTGTGAAGCTACTGGACCTAGAGTTTTTGATTGGTATGAAGGTACTGGACCTAGAGTTTTTTATTGGTATGCTCGCTAAGATTTCGCAATCTTATGCCTACGTATTCCCGTTTTAAAGAAACCGGGAAATCAGAGCAATCGTAGTTCATCCTATTCTATGGGAGGAAAAAGATGTTTTGGTGTCTTGTTCAAAGCCCAAGATTGAAGCTAAAAGGTTTATTTGTGTCTTGTTCAAAGCCCAAGATTCAAGCTAAAAGGTTTGACTGAGAGAGAATTTGTCATCTCTAAAGAGAGACATCTCATCTGTTTATCACAACTGTTGGGTGACTGATTATAAAGGAGGATTACTTTAACTGGGATATGTGAATCCAGCAATGCCATAATTTCCTTTATAGGGGTGTTGTCCTGAAGTAGAAAACTTAACTCAGTGTAGAGCAATACCATTTTTCCTTAGGAGTCTTTCATGCTAAGAGAGGGACAGTGGCGTGGAGGTAAATAATCCAGAGGCTTGTCGCTTATAGCAATTAGATGAAAGAGAGGATTTGCCAAGATAAAAGATGGACGACAGCTTGGATATTTGATTCAATAAGTGTGCCGCATATAGCAGTTATCTGGGATTAAGGTTTGTTTTGAATGTTTGTTTTAATGAGTGATAACACAGAGAAATGTCTTCCTACAGAGATATTTTGATTTCCTTTGAGGGGATGTTGATTTTTGTGTGCCTTGATCAAAGCCCAAGGTTGAAGCTAAGAGATTGATTGACTCCACTAGGGAATTCCTTATGCAAATCCTAAGAGGAGGCTAGAAAAGACTGACTCAACAAGAGAGTATTTTTATCTGTCTTGTACAAAGCCCAAGATTGAGGCTAAAAAGAGACTGACTCTTTTGGGGATATCGTTATACAAAGCCTAAGAGGAGGATCGAAGTTTGACTTTTCCGAGGAAAAATATTATGTTTGTCTTGTACAAAGCCCAAGATTGAGACTAAAAGGGATTTTGACTCTGCTGAGAAGGGTTTGTATGTGTCTTGTACAAAGCCCAAGATTGAGGCTGAAAAGAAGACTGACTCTGTGGGAAAGAAATCTTTATTTGTCTTGTACAAAGCCCAAGATTGAGGCTAAAATGAGACTTTACTGACTCGGCTGAGGATATTTTAGGTGTCTTGTATAAAGCCTAAGATTGAGGCTGAAATGAGTTTGACTCTGCTAGAGAGTATTATCTGTCTTGTACAAAGCACAAGATTGAGGCAGAAAAGAGGATTGACTCTGCTTAGGGAAATTTATATGGTGTCCTGTACAAAGCCCAAGATTGATGCTGAAAGGGTTGACCCAACAAGAGAGTGCTTTTGTTTTATACCATTGACTCAACAAGAGAGTGTGGAAAGGTGATTGACTCAACAAGAGAGTCTGAAGAGGTTAGCTCAGCTGGGGAAATCATTGCACAAAGCCTAAGAGGAGGCTGGCTTTGCTAGGGGAAAGTAAGGATCATTATACAAAGCCTAAGAGGAGGATAAATATGCTGAGGAAAGGAAGGATCATTATACAAAGCCTAAGAGGGCTAACTTCTGATGTGGATTATTGAGATCTAGAGGCAGGTCCAAATGGGGAATCAACCCTTGCTGAGGGTTTACAGAAGAGTTAGGATATCAGATTCCTTGAGGTTCTGATTTGAGATAGTGTTATACTGATGATAAGATGACCCTGGCTGGGGTAATTTAAAGTGAGAGTTTAAAGATTGAGTTTTTGAAAACCTATTGAGGTTTCAACTCTACTAGAGATTGGTTAAATGACCAGGGGTTTCTCCTATGTTTATAAGGAACTTGAGAATGTCTTTGAGATGCAAGAGGCAATTAGACTGTCCAAGTCTACTGGTATGGAAGAGTTTATCTTTGTATGATGCCCAAGAGGAGGCTGGTGCTTTAAGGGGTGAGAATCAACCCTAAATTGTCCAAGGTTTTGACTCTTTAGAAGGACTGCTCTAACAAAGGATGACTAAGTTCTGTCATATACCTTTAAGAGGTCTTCAGGGTCCTTGTATTAAGCCTAAGAGAAGGCATGAGAACTTCTAAGAAGTCGGTGGGTCCTTGTACAAAGCCCAAGAGGAGGCGGGGATGCTTTTAGGAAGCCTGTGGGTCCAAACCTAAGAAGAGTTCAAGAAAAGTTTCACCGGGAATAATCTTTTCTTTAATGAACAGTTCTAGGGTTTGAAGAAATTCAAGAGAGGTTTCACCGAGAATTAATCCTCTCTGGGGGAATGAATTTCTTTGACAATTTTCTAATAGTGACAGTCTGAGAAAAGTTTCACCGGGAATAATGCATTTCTCTTTGTTCCACATTGTTTAAACCCAAGAGAAGGCAAGACTATATCTGGAAATCCTATGGGGATCTAGTTTTGACTGTATTTAAGAGTGACCAACTGGCTTTCCTTAATTCTAGACTTAGTTGCCGGGGAAAACTCTAAGCAGATATACAAGTATATATACAGTTGATATATGACAAGTATTTAAAAGGACATGAAAGAAGGACTTACAGGTGAGCAAGCTTCCAGCAATACAGTTATATATATATATATATATATATATATATATATATGAAAGCAAGTAAATGAAAGCTGATAAAACTTACAGGCGAGCAAGCTTCCATTGTAACAGCTGTATGGTTAGTTGTTCAAGAAATTAAAGAAAGTTTTGACAACAACTATGGATCTGAACCTAAATCAAGAGGGAAGTTGTTTTGAAAAGATTGTTAGGGCCTATACTCAAGGAGAGGCCCAGATGAAAAACAGTAATCATGTCATTGTTTTGTAGACTGTATTGGGGCTTATACAATGATTGAGGCCCAAAATGGTTTTCTGTACAGAGGGATGGGTCTTACAACTCAAGGAGAGGCACAAAGGTTTGAAAAAGAAAAGAAATGGGACTTACAACACAAGGGTAGGGCCAAATGGTTTTCATTTAAAATGCGACGACCGCGCCAAGATTTTAAAATTGAAGTGGGACTTATACAGTGACTGAGGCCCAAAAAGGTTTTGGTTAAAAAAAGGATTGGGTCTTACACTTTAATAGAGGCCCATAGATGTTTGAAAAGATTTGTTAGGGTGATAGTGATCAAAACCCTAATTTTTGGTTTTAAAATGTATTTTAATTGAATAAAAATTCAATTAAAATAATCAAACATGTCAAAAAAGGATGTTGTTAGTTTCTTGGATTGGCTGGAATTTTGGTAAAACAAAGGTTGTTCAATGTTTGATGTCAAGGTGGTGATGTCACAACATTGAGTCTTAACACTGGGCTGTGTTAAGAGTTAAGTTGGATGTCTGATGTTACACGCGATGTTGTGACATTAGATCTGCAGAATTAATAACATCAGGTTTTGTGATGTTGTTAGGGTTTGCGTGTCAGCTGGAATTGTGGAGAGCTGTTAGTCTTATTGGATGCGAATATCTTGGGATAGATATTTTCTGTTGCATAGAGATTTGATACAGATTTGTAGGAGATTTAAAAGGTTGAAGATTTGAAAATATTTTAGGAGAAAATCTGTTTTGAATATTCAGTTTTAAATAACAAATCAGGTCAGATATTGTAGCAGGTCTAAGTCCAATTCAAAGAGCTATATAAAGCGCACCAGTACTGAAGGAAAAGTAACAAAGAAAGAGAGCTAAAGACTGAGTGTCGATTGTGTCTTCGTGTATGTTTTGTAAACCATTCGAGTGTGAATTGGTGTTGTAGTTTTGAGTTGTTCTTGATCAAAGTTGTGAAGTAGAATCAAGTAGTGTTATTCAAAGTGTGTGATCTTTGAATTATTTCACTGAAGTGTTGTAGGGATTGAGTAGTGTTCTCATATCTAAGTGGTTTCTTAGGTAGAAAGTCACTAGTAGGAATTAAGATTAGGAGATTGTCAACTGGGTTGTTGAGTCTGTAATTTAATTCTACAAGTAGTGGACTTCATCTCTGGCTTGGTAGCCCCCAAACGTAGGTAGTTAGACCGAACTGGGTGAACAATTTTGGTGTGTTATTCTGCTGTTTAATTTGTCCATTGTGCAGAGTGTGTTGTTGTGACATCGCACTTAACATCACACGTCTGATACCAGAATTTCAATTGGTATTAGAGCAGGCATCCTGTCTGTCTCTGGGTGAGATCTAGGGAAGTTACTTTCTAGTGTAAAGATGGACAAAGAAGTTGGAGGATTTGTAAACAGACCCCCTATTTTGGATGGCTCAAATTATGATTATTGGAAGCCAAGGATGATCACCTTTTTGAAATCCTTGGACAGCAGGGCTTGGAAGGCTATCGTTAAAGAATGGAAAGCGTCTGTTGTGTTTGAAAAAGATGATGCTGGAAAAGATAAGGAGGGCACCTCAAAGCCGAAGCCTGAAGAAGAATGGACCAAGGAAGAAGATGAGCTTGCCCTTGGTAATTCCAAAGCTCTAAATGCAATTTTTAATGGAGTGGATAAGAATATATTCAGGTTGATCAATACCTGTGAAGTTGCTAAGGAAGCTTGGGATATTTTGAAGGCTACACATGAAGGAACATCTAGAGTTAAGATGTCTAGACTTCAGCTTCTAACATCAAAGTTTGAAAGTCGGAAGATGAAGGAAGATGAGACTATCCATGACTTCCATATGAGTGTGCTTGAGTTGGCTAATGCATCCAGTGCTCTTGGTGAAAAGATGTCAGATGAAAAGCTTGTAAGGAAGATCCTTAGGTCCATTCCTAAGAGGTACAAGATGAAGGTGACTGCAATTGAAGAAGCTCAAGACATCAGCAAGATGAGGGTTGATGAGCTCATTGGATCTCTTCAAACCTTTGAGCTTGGGTTGAATGAGGAAGAACCAGAAAAGAAGCCCAAGAGTATAGCTTTGGTCTCCACTCCTGCTGAAGCTAAGAGAGTCAAAGATGATGATTCTCAGGAAGATCTGTCTCAAGCCATTGCTATGTTGGGAAGGCAGTTCAACAAAGTGTTCAAGAGGTGGAACAATAACTACAAGCCTAATGTCAAGAACTTCCCTTCTGACATCAGCAAGTCAAAAGAGAAAGATGAAGAGAAGACTGCCCAGGATAAAGGTGTTCAGTGCTTTGAATATAAAGGGTATGGACATGTCAAGAAAGAATGTCCCACATTCTTGAAGAAGCAGAAGAAGGGCATGTCAGTTTCCTGGTCTGAATCTGATAGTGAAAGTGAAGGTGAGTCAGCAAAGCATGTTAGAGCCTTAACAGGAACTGTTGTTTTTGATGATGACAGTGATGGAGAAATAACTTATGAGGAGTTAGCATCTACTTATCAAGAGCTGTGTTTAAAAAGTGCTGAGATTTGTCAAGAAAATAAGTGTCACAAGCAACAGATTGCTCAGCTTGAGATTGCTAAAGCTGATCTGGAAAATGAGGTTTTGTTGATTAAATCTCAACTTGATCAGATGACAAAATCCGTTAGGATGATGAACAGTGGTACAGCTACTCTTGATAAGATTCTTCAGTCAGAGAAAGTTGTTGGAGATAAACCAGGTATAGGATATGTGGCTGAGAAAAAGGTGTCTGCTGAAGCAAGCACTTCAAGAACCAAGAAGGAAATGTCTTAACCAATGTCTCAACATCAAACTAAGAGACAGGATCCTACACCTAAGAAGGTTGTTCAGCCACATAATGTTGAGAAGAAAAATACTCATCAAAGGAAGGTGCAGCCTCAAGGAGCTAGTAAGTATATGCCTCCTCAATTTCACAAGAGCATGGAGGCTGTTAGGTCCAATCAGATGTCTCAACATCAGGGTAACTGGGATGGATATGGATACGGATACAACAATGTTGTGCCTCATTACTATGGAAGAAGGAAGCCTCATCACCATAGGAGACAGCCTAGAAGACAGCATCCTAAGTTCAAGAGACAGTCTACCTATGGTAAAAGACAACAGCACCATAGAAGACATGCTTACTATGGAAGAAGGAGTCAACATTATGGGTGGGAGCCACAACAATATCATTAGTATAATGATAGATGACATAACCAATTCAGAGATGACAGAGTTAGATGCTTCTATTGTGGAAGGTTTAGACATATGCAGTACTCTTGCTTTAAACTACATGGTTATCCACAATCAGCTCCTCAAAGAAAACTGAAGGAGGTCAGGCCCAAAGTTGTTAAACAATGGGTTCCTACGGAGAAGGTAAAATGTCTTTTAGCCCACACCTCAGATAGATAGGTTGATAAGGATACATGGTACTTTGACAGTGGATGTTCAAAGCATATGACTGGTTTCAAAACTCTGTTAGTTGAAGTCAGTCATTGTCCCTCTCATGAGGTTATTTTTGGCAATGGTGAAAAAGGTGTAGTTGCAGGAGTTGGAAAAGTAAAGTGTGGTGGACCTGAACTTGACAATGTTCTGCTTGTCAGTGGTTTAAATGCAAATTTGATCAGCATAAGCCAATTGTGTGATGAAGGTTACAAAGTTAACTACACCAAAGATGAGTGTGTGGTATCTGATGAGCATAATCAGGTCGTAATGAAGGGTATAAGATCCAAAGATAATAGCTATCAATGGATACCAAAAGAGGTCAGGTATATGGTAATGTTATGATTGATGTTGTAACATCAGATGGTAACATCAAGCATGAAAGAATACTGAGAGGGCAATCAGAATTAATGAATTCTGATATAAATCCTTTTAAAAATTTAAAAGGTAATTTAATTTGGAGGGAGAAAATCAGTGATTGGTCATTAAGAGGTACTCAAATTCAGGCGCCATACCTTAGACTATCATTCCCTACTTTTGATTTCACACGCCACAGCTATCTTCATCTGGACATCTTCTCCTCTAAGAAAAGAAATCTCAACCCCTCTCTAATCATCAGTTGCCATACAGGAACAATGTCGAAACAAGTGTCTTCTTCATCTAAAAAGTCTGAATCCAAAAGTTCCACTCATAAAAAATCTAGGGTTTTGACGAACAAAGGCTCTGTGGATGAAGCTTTGAATATAACTCCTCTATCTATGGTAGTGCCTGCTTTTGAGAGAAGACCTGAGAAGTTTCAACCAAGGAGGGCTTCAACAGGTAACTCTTCTTCTAATCAATCGACTGCTAAGAAAATTGATGATAGCAATAGCAGAGCATTTGTGACTAGCATTTTGTTCGGCGACCGCTCTGTTCCTGAGACTACCACTCCTCCTTCTCAAGCCGTTGAGGAAAGAGTTGATGTTGATAAAAGTCTCAATTAGATTGCCACAAAAATTTTGGATAAGGGTCTGTCGGTGAAAGGAATATCTATACCTCTTAGACAAATGCCTGCTGAAAAGGATGACATGCAGCATACTGAAACCAATCTTCACAGATTGGCTGTTTCAGTCATTGAAGATGCAGAAGTTGAAACTGAAGTTGAAGATGCTCATGTAGAAGAGGAAGTTGATGTTGAACCTAATGTCAGAACATCATCTGATAGGGATGACGATACTAGTCCCATAGAAAAGAAGAATGTTGATAAGGTGGATGTGATTGACCTTTCAGATAATGAAGTTATCGGAAAAGTTGTTCCTGGTATTGCCTAGAGAATAAGGTCTAGAAGAGGGAAGTCTACAGATTCTTCACCTAAGGAGAGACCTGAGAACAAAAAGAAGAAGTCAACTGTGGTGGGTCCTACTAAGACTTGGAGCAAAGTTGCTGTAAATTCCAAAAAAAGGAAGCTGAGGGAAGATTCAGAATCTGACTATGATGTTGAGGACGATGTTCAAGACAACACTCCTGTTAGAAGGTCAATATTGAAGAGAATTGCTGACAAGATTCCTGATGTTCCAGTTGACAACATTTCATTCCACTATGCTAGCAGTGCACCCATGTGGAAATTTGTCCGTCAAAGAAGACTGGCACTAGAAAGAGAACTTGGTGGAGATATTTGGAAATCAAGGAAGTTGTAGAATTGATTAAAGTTGCTGGGCTAATGAAGACTGTTTCTGGATTGTCCAAGTGCTATGATGGGTTAGTCAAGGAATTTGTAGTAAACATTCCTGTGGCTATTAATGACAACAGAAGTATGGATTTTAGAAAGGTATATGTTAGAGGTGAGTGTGTTAATTCTTCTCCTGAGATTATTAATACGTACTTAGGAAGAAAAGGGAAAGAGTATGTAGAGGTGGAAGAGACTGACAATACTGTATGCAAAGAAATCACAGCAGGTCAAGTTAAAGTTTGGCCCTTAAAAGGAAAGTTGTCAGCCAGTTTGTTAAGTGTCAAATATGCTATTCTGCACAGAATAGGTGCTGCCAACTGGGTTCCTACTAATCACAAGACCACTATTTCTGTTGGATTGGGAAAGATAATTTATGCTATTGGGACAAAGTAAAGATTTGATTATGCTGCTACAAATGCTGTGAAGATGCCTATTGCCTTTCCCTCTCTTATCTGTGGGATTATCTTGTCTCAGCATACTGGTATTCTACAGCATTCGGATGTTGTTTGGAAAAGGGAGTCTGCCTTGTCAATCCATTACAAGTTGTTTGAAGGGAAACATGTTCCTGACATTGTCAAGACATCTGCTTCAACATCACAACAGCCACCTGCCAAAACTGGGTTGATTTCAGAATTGGAGGAGGCTTGCAAGGAGTTGGATGAAGTCATCAGAGTGAGTACTGAAAGAAAGCAGACATTTGAAAAACTTCTCATGACACTGAGATTGGCAGAAAAAGAAGATGAAGCAGTCAATGCTAACAATAATGATGATGAAGAACCAGGTTCAGAAGAAGATGATGAGGATGTTGATCATGGAGATGGATCTAGTGAAGACTAGTTTATTTACTTCCAAGTAGTTTAGTTTTATTTCTGTTGTTTTTGTTTCTGCACTGTTGTGCTTGGTTTGTAATTTGAATATTGTGTTGTATATGCACCCTTTATAATTTTGTTCTATGATTTGTTATGCTAACTGTGAGGCTAACAATGAGAGCTAGGGTAGTTCTAACTGTAGTTAGCAGGGCTTCTGGTTGAAGGTTGTCAAATTGTGGCTAAAAAGGGGGAGAAGCAGCCAAGGAGTTGGAAAGCTATCAAATATTCTGATATGTCAGATGCTGTCAAAGGAGTGGATGGGTGTTGCTGCTGAGAATATAGCTGATTGCTGATGTTATATATATAGTACAGAAGTGCAGATATTGAGGGGGAGTATTTGCTGAACAGCTGCTGCTGGTTCTTGTTTTGAGGGGGAGCACCATTAGTGTTTGTTGAAAATTGTAGCTGTTGAAGATGGTGAAGATGGTGCTGCTGCAGCAGAGTTTTTTTCTGAAGTGAAGTCTTTATGTATTGAAGATGCTGCTGCTTGAAGTTTCAAAATTATTCAAGTTTTTTCCGCTGCTGAAGTCTTTGAAGGTGCAGAGATTGTTTTAGCCAAAATTAGCCAAAGGGGGAGATTGTTAGTTTCTTGGATTGGCTGGAATTTTGGTAAAACAAAGGTTGTTCAATGTTTGATGTCAAGGTGGTGATGTCACAACATTGAGTCTTAACACTGGGCTGTGTTAAGAGTTAAGTTGGATGTCTGATGTTACACGCGATGTTGTGACACTAGATCTGCAGAATTAATAACATCAGGTTTTGTGATGTTGTTAGGGTTTGCGTGTTAGCTGGAATTGTGGAGAGCTGTTAGTCTCATTGGATGCGAATATCTTGGGATAGATATTTTCTGTTGCATAGAGATTTGATGCAAATTTGTAGGAGATTTAAAAGGTTGAAGATTTGAAAAGATTTTAGGAGAAAATCTATTTTGAATATTCAGTTTTAAATAACAAATCAGGTCAGATATTGTAGCAGGTCCAAGTCCAATTCAAAGAGCTATATAAAGCGCACCAGTACTGAAGGAAAAGTAACGAAGAAAGATAGCTAAAGACTGAGTGTCGATTGTGTCTTCGTGTATGTTTTATAAACCATTCGAGTGTGAATTGTTATTGTTGTTTTGAGTTGTCTTGATCAAAGCTGTGAAGCAGAATCAAGTAGTGTTATTCAAAGTGTGTGATCTTTGAATTATTTCACTGAAGTGTTGTAGGGATTGAGTAGTGTTCTCATATCTAAGTGGTTTCTTAGGTAGAAAGTCACTAGTATGAATTAAGATTAGGAGATTGTCAACTGGGTTGTTGAGTCTGTAATTTAATTCTACAAGTAGTGAACTTCATCCCTGGCCTGGTAGCCCCCAGACGTAGGTAGTTAGACCGAACTAGGTGAACAATTTCGGTGTGTTATTCTGCTGTTTAATTTGTCCATTGTGCAGAGTGTGTTGTTGTGACATCGTACTTAACATCACACGTCTGATACCAGAATTTCAGTTGTGATCTTGGATTTACATTTAGAAAATCATGTTTCATTCATGGGAGATTTAAAAATCATTTGAATTTTGCAAAACCAAGAGAAAGAAATATTTTTAATGTTTGAAAACAAATAAAACATAATTCTTTAAAAAAATACCAAATATATGAAATAAATAATATTTTTTTTGAAATTTTCATGGAATAAAATATTTTAATATTTTTGTGAATTTTCAAAAAAAGAATCAACCAAAAATGATTAAAATTGAGAGAGAAATTAATTTTTTAATTAATTAATAAAAACATGAAAATATGGAAAATAGCAACAACATAAAAAAATGGCAAAATGGTCTGGGTGGGGTTTGAACCCACGACCATCAAGCCAAACACACATGCGCGCTACCACTGGGGAGGTGATACATCCGTGTGTCAAAACCACCCCATAAATACATAAGGGGTGCCATGTTTTCAGGCCTGGCCAAGGCAAGGCAAGGCAAGTTTTGGCAATTTACGTGAAGCCTCAAACTTTCTCATTTCTCCATGAATTGGGACAAAATTTAGGTGCATCTGACCTAGAATTTCACGAGGAATCCAATGGTGCCCTTGGAATTTTCAGAAAATGTTTCCTCCTCAAAATCCGATAATGATTTCAAAATAGGCCTACTTTTGCATGTTTTATGCTATCTCATGGTACAGGGAAGAATTACATGGCAAATTGGTTCAAACACAACATATACAACATGTATGAGATGTTTATGATCAATGGACATCAAAGGAATGCATAATTCAAAGAGTTCAAGTTGTCACGCACTTACCTCTTAGAGCTTTTTGTGCTATCTGCCAATTTCCTTATGCCAGAAGTAATTTGATGCTTTGGACACTCTCAATTGATCCCTTATAAGCTTTTAGAATGATTAGAACCAATTGGAATCCTCAGGAACAAGTTGTGGTACTTTCTTGCAAAAGGGGCAAAAGTGACCAATATGGCAACTCTCTCAAATGGTGTTCCAGATGAGGGGAACCATTTGCGACAGTTTGAGGATGATATTTGGAGTGTGTTTGAGGCTTTGTTTGGTTTTGGAAGTGACTGAATCAAGACATGGCTTGAAAAATGCAGAAAAGTCCAATTTTGAGGTTTTGGAAGTGGACTTTGTGATTTTGGTGTTTCAGGTCACAAGTGAGTGTTGGAACAGCTTAGATACAACATATTAGAGGTGTTTGGATCATGAGTTGTGGTGGAATTGCTCTCTAACTCAAAAATTCATAGATACCTTGCAAACGAAGGCATTTTGGCCTAAAGAAAATGATTTATAGGAAAGCAAGTGTTGTAGTGCTTTGTTGTACTAAAACTGAGCACAAATGAGCTCTATTTATAGTAGAGCAAGTTTGTTTTAGCATCAATAGTGAATGGCAGCTGCAGCAGGCCTTTGGCCAATGTTGAGCAAAAGAAATCTCAAGACTCCTCTAGCCATTGACTTGAGATTAGGGCACAGACCTATGGTCTTTTGACTCAGAGCTTATTCTTGACTCATTTAGTTAGGAATGTGTCAGTCCATTCCACCTTGGTGTATCCATTAAATACATTACAACAAATTTGGAGTCTTGGCACCTTTTTAGCCTTTTTAGGTTTGTTATGGCTAAGTGTAGATTCTTGGACTTTGGAGGCTTGGGGATTAGACCATTCTCTTTTTTTTTATCCTCAGATGTGTCCAAATGGATGACAAGGATTGGAGTTTCTCAATTTTTCCAAATCGAGCAAAATGCCAAAATCTGCCTTGTCCAAGACAGTTGGAAATGGTGATTTTGAGGGTTGAGTTATGGGAGGCTCTTGTGCTTTTTAGAAAGCCATCATATGATACAAAATATGTGTAATCATAGTTTGTTTTGAAACTATTTGGATCCAACTGAAAAAAACCTCATGAACATTGATGTTCAAGGTTGGTAACTTAGGCAGATTTTCACTAAGTGTTGGAAAAAGTGTCATTTTCATGTTTTTGTCATTTTGATCACTCCATAACTTAAAATCCATATAGAATTGGAGTTGTAGGTAGTTGAATCTTTTTTAGAGTGTAGCAAGACCTACAAATCCAGCTTTGGATCACCCAAAATGGTTGCTTGGATCTCAAGTTATTGTCCATGGAAGTTGGTACCAAAACCACTTTTATTCCATAACTTAGAAAAAATTTGGTTTCTCAAGGTTGCCCCTTTTGCAAGAAACCTCACTTTTCTTGATTTTTTTTTATGGATGATGATCAATATCATACATTAACATTGATTTTGACTTAGGGGAACCATATTTGTGAAAAATTCCAAAAAGTCAAACTTGATTTTGTGCACAATTGACTTTTTATCGGATGAAATCCAAACTATGCGATCCTTTGTGAAATAAAGTCCTTGATCTAAATCAAACATAATGGATGGATTACATAGGTGTTATAGGGTGTATTGAATCATGTCCCAAGGTTTGGGAGCATGTCTTGGTCAAAAGTCAAAGATACAGTTGACTTTTTCCTCAAAACCCTAATTGTGGTCCTGGTGAAATTGAAACTTGTGAATCAAGCATCTTGGATCAATCCATTGTTGTAAATGGATCAATGTGGTGTATTTGAGGCCCTCAAATCATGTCTTGAGGTCTTGGCTCAGGTTTTGTCCCAAAAGTCAACTTAGGGGTGAATTAGGTCAAGAAACCCTAATTCCTAATTTTTGGTAAATGCGTCCCCTGAGGTTAAATTGACTTGATGATTAGGTCCATGAGGTCCCTTGGAGTATCTTCGGTTGTGCTTTGAAGCATTGGCACATGTTCAGATGAAAATTTTCATCTAGAGTCCTCAGTCGACCAAAACCCTAATTTGGTGACACTGGCGATGTTGAAGCTTGATCCACTTGGAATGTTGCAACTTTGTGCTTGATTCTTGATGTGGGAGTCCTCTTGATCCTTTATAGGTGTTTGAGAGGTTAGACAAGTTGAAGATCATGCCATTTCTTGATTGATCCTTTGTCTAAGTGCTCTAAGAGGGCTTGAAACCCTAAATCTTGATTATGGTGAATGCTCAACCATCTTTGAGAAGATTGATGAGGCATGAAAGTACATCCTTATTGGGGTAATAATTTGCAAAATGATGGGAAATTTTGGTGGTCAAAATTTTGGGTATGACACCTAGTCTATCTGTTAACATACTAAGTTTCTCTTGGGTTAATCACCTTCTCTTGGTTCATTACCTGTTCTTTTGGTTGAGTACAGTCTGCCGGTTAAAACCAATCTTCCTTGGGTTAATCACCTCTTGGTTAATCACTCGTTCCTCAGTTAACCACAGTCTATCTGTTAATATTGAGTTCCTCTTGGTTTAATCACCTTCTCTTTGTTAATCACTTGTTCTTTGGTTAATCACAGTCGGCCTATTAAAACCAATCTTCCTTGGGTTAATCACTTGTTCCTCAGTTAACCATAGTCTCTCTATTTACATAGTGAGTTCCTCTTAGGTTAATCACCTTTTCTTGGTTAATCACCTGTTTTTTGGTTAGTCATAGTCCACTTGTTAAAACCAATCTTCCTTGGGTTAATCACATATTGGTTAATCACCCGTTCCTCAGTTAACCACAGTCTATCTGTTAACATACTGAGGTCCTCTTGGGTTAATCACCTTCTCTTGGTTAATCACCCGTTCTTTGGTTAATCATAACCCGCGAGTTAAAACCAACCTTTCTTGGGTTAATCAACTTCTCTTGGTTAATCACTCATTCCTCAGTTAACAACAGTCTGTCTATTAACATACTGAGCTTCTTTTGAGTTAATCACTGTCTCTTGGTTAATCACTCATTCTTTTTAGTTAATCACAGTCCTTCTGTTAAAACTAATACCCCTGTGAATTAGTAACCTTCTTTTGGTTCAAATACGCGTGCCTTTGGATTAGTAACCTTCTTTGGTTCAAATACCCTTTCTTTGATCAAGTACTACTTGTTCAGTTAGTGTACCGAACTCCTTTGGGTCACAACCTTTGCTTGGTTTCACACACGTCCTTTCGGTCACAACCTTCGCTTGGTTCCACACCCATCCTTTTGGGTAACAACCTTCGCTTGGTTCCACACCCGTCCCTTGGGTCACAACCTTCGCTTGGTTCCACACTCGTCCTTTTGGGTCACAACCTTTTATTGGTTCCACATCCGTCCTTTTGGGTCACAACCTTCGCTTGGTTCCACACCTGTTCTCTTGGGTCACAACCTTTGATTGATTCCACACCTGTCGTTTGGGCTCACAACCTTCACTTGATTCCATACCCGTCCTTTGGGTCACAATCTTCGCTTGGTTCCACACTCGTCCTTTTGGGTCACAACCTTTGCTTGGTTCCACACCCGTTCTTTTGGGTCACAACCTGATCTTGACGGCTAATCAGAACCTGAAGTGGGCCAAAGATGACGTCTGCGATGCTGGATGTGTGAGATGAGGAGGGGGTGTACCTACAAGGCACTCCGATGCTAAAGTAAGAATCGAGAGAGAGAGAGAGAGAGAGAGAGAGAGAGAGAGAGAGAGCTAGTACAAAATATGTATTTTGTATGGTGATTTTGAATACCTGGACCTCTCAAATGAGAGGGTTTTTATAGTGCTCCCAACACGTGGCCAACGGTCCCTATTTTTGGGGCGAAATAACCGTTTCCCGAATAATAGGTAACTGCCAAAAACTAGCCATTGGGACAGGCAGAGGTGCCTGAAACTAGTCGTTGCCGCGGGCAAAGGCGCAGTTGCGGGAATGAGCGTCGTGACTGTTTCTGGATGGTGGAATCGGGCATAACGGGCAGTAACTACCGAGGACGAGCAGGTGACCCTTGGGGTCATTCGACCATATTTGCCCGGTAAAGGGGCAAAAAGGTAAATGTTGCCCCAAATTGGCTGGACTTAGGCAACTAGGCCATTCTGGGAGCAGATGTGGATTAGGCCATGTCTAGTCATTGGGCCAGTCTAGAACAGGAGCCCCCCAAGTCGTTCCTCCCGAGCACGGGAGTGATGACTTAAGGGTAATTTGTAGTCTCGGGGAGTTCTAGAAATGGTCGTTGATTGTCGACGAGGTGGAGTTGTTCTATGATGCCCGAGGGAGACGGTGCACGCAGGATAGGTAACGTTGTATGATGTGCCTGGCGTACAGGGAGCCTAATGGTTATGTGATCTGAAGAGGTGAAGTACCACGTGTGCCTCGAGCCATGTGCTGCATTAAAGGCGTCATGATGGCTAGACTAGGGTCATGATGATGCCCCTAGCTGTGCGTGCTCGTGCACGTGCCTTCAGATCGTCTATAAATAGAGGGAGAAGCTGCTCATTTGCACTTTTCGCTTCTCTCTCTTATTTCGCTCCTCTGCTCTGAGTTCTTCCGTTCGCTGTCGTTCAACCGCCGTCCATCTGCTGTACAAGCACCGGCCAGGCTCCTTCGACCCTCTAACACTTCCTCGACCACGTAAGTTACTCAACTTGATTCTAGTTTCAGGCTTTTTAGCTTTCTGATCTTCTAGAACGCATGCTGTTAGGGTGAAACTAGGTAGTGTAGTAGCAGTTTCTGGTGGCTGTTGGTGGTAGGCGGTGGTTTGGTCAGTTTTAGCCGCTGCCATGGTCACCGAAAGCTTAGGAACTTAGGACTTAAGGTAGACTCTGACGCCGACAGGGGCGTTTTTCGCCGAAAGAGCTCATGAATTCTTCGGTGTACTCATGAGTTTTCCGGAAGATCTTCGAACGGTAATCTGGGTAGCGAACCGAGAAGGATCTCCCCGCGTGCGTTTGAGGGGTTGCTCCGGGCATCTCCTCGCGCCATAACTATTCCATTTGAGTAGGGCTTAGGTCGGGGACAGCGTCCTCGGGCCTTTGCGCGCCCTTTCACTTGACTAGCGGTGGAATGGTTGATTTGATTTTTTCATCAAATTCACTTTTGTCCTCTACTTTTCAGGTAAAGGAGATGGCCGGTGAAGCTGAAGATGAAACTCTAATAGACTCGTCCGAGGAGAGCTCCTCGGAAAGTAGTGATACAGAAGACACATCCACTCCCCGTGATGCTGACGAGACCCCACCTTCGAGGACCTTCGCGGAAGAGTGGTCGATCGCGGAACCCGCAGAGCATACCTCCGTTTTTACTTCCTATACTAGGGACATTTTTACGACCGTGGGGGCTGAAGAGGAATGGAAGGTACATTTCCCCGGTGAAGACGACCACATCTGCTCGGACTACGGGGAAAGGTTCCTAATGTACGAGTACGTTTTCAAGGATATTGGGCTGAGGCTGCCCTTTAGCGATTTCCAGAGGTCAGTCTTTGTGCATTTAGATCTGGCCCCTTCGCATCTGCATCCCAAATCCCTAGCCTTTATCTCGGCGTTCGAATTGACGTGCAAATTCCTGAAGATAGGAGTTACCCTCCCCTTATTCTTTACAATCTTCCATCTCCAGCGACAATTCTCCTGGAGGAAGTTCGGTTGGGTCTCATTGAAGCAGGCGAGGAAGTTGTTCAAGCCGTTCTCTAAGTCCATTAGGACTTTTAAGGAGAGGTTTTACATTATCGAGCCTGTTTCAGAGAAGGCCCAAGACTCCACTTATGTCTGGGAGGTGTCGACAGATAATAACGGGGAGGATCTTCTTGACGAGGAGGGCAAAGTAGTGGTGCGGAGGTTGCTGAAGTTCCCCTTTTGCTAGAGTGGGGCTCACTTTTCCCAGGGGACTGACCAGTATCTTGCCCAGCCGGAGATGTTGAATGATGATGACAAGGCCGACTATGCAAAGCTGGTGAACTTTGTTAACAGCTTTACCCCTGCCTAGTGTTGGACGAAGAGCGGGGATCCAATCTTCAAGGAAGATGGGGGGAAGAAGGTGGAGAGCAATTATATTAACACGAAGGAGATCCTTGAGTGCAAGACTCACGATGTTGCTCTTAAACTGCTGGGTAGTCTTTATTTCTTAGCTTGTTTTGATTATTGTCTTCCCCGTTTGCTAACGCGTTTGTTATGTTTTGCAGGTGAGATGTCTTCGGTGTACGAACGGATGGTAAAGAATGCCCATGCGAATGGCAAGGGTGGCACAACAAACACGAAGAGTCGGCTCAGCCAACGAGGGCCACCTCCACAAACAGGGTCGGGGACCTCCTGGTCGACTTCATCGCCTGTCCAGAATTCTCTAGTGCCTGCAAACTCGAGGCTTAAGCGCTTTTGGTAGACCAAGGTGGTGGACCTCAGCCAGGCGGGGGAGAAGAGTAGTTTCGAGTTGCCTCTATGCCTTCATAATAAAAAGTTCTTCGAAGGCTCCTCTTTGACGGTTCCTCGGGCGTGTCGCTCCCAGGATTTTCATCCAGGTACAAATGCGAAAGTGGCGCAGAAACAGAGTCGCCAGCAATGTGTATTTATCCCAAGAGAGGGAAAGGAAACACTGCATAAACCTAAGGGAAAGGAAAAGCATGGTCTCGCGACCAAGAGAAACGGGTAAGGGAGTCGGTTACGCGAGGGGAAGGTATTAGCACCCCCACGCGTCCATCGTACTCGATGGGATCCACGGTTGTTGTCTCGATCAAAGGGTGTCGTCATCTGGAGCTCCACTGCTACAGGAAAGGAGAAGAAACTGGAACGGAGAAGAGCAAAGAAACGGGGGAGAAAGGAAAAATAAGTGACTCGATAGGACATCGCCGGAGTCCTAGGCCTACGTATTCCCTCGTGCAATGGGAAAGTCAGAGTCAACGTAGTTTGGACACTAACTAAGGGGGAAGTTTGCTCGCCAAGACATCGTCGTCTTGTGCCTACGTATCCTTAATCTAACCAGAAGGAGGAACTCAGAGCAGTCGTAGTTCGACCTAACGAGGTCTTAGTGTTTTTTATGAGCGATGTTAAGTTCGCGTCCGGAAGTTAGGGTCGATGCCTGTTTGCGACGAGACGGAAGTAACGTGCTCTTTTCTAAAAAAATGTTTGAAACTTAACGATCCCGAAGGATAAAAATGTTTAAGTTTGTTTTGTGTTTTTTAGACAAGAAGTGGATTGAAGTTAGTTTGCAACTTGCATTGCACCCAAGTCTACAACATAGGAACGAATACTTCACGTATCGTCCCCAACAGGACGTACACTAAGTACCCTAGATGAATGAAGGGAGATTCCCCATAACTCACTTCCCATATATAAAGCTCATGCGCAATACACGTTAACATTTATTAAGTGTTTTAGAAAGGTTATGAGATGAGAAGAGAAGACTCAAGTTGAAAAGAAAACACTAAGGGGCAACTAGTTGTTCCTAATATTATCATGCAAGATGGCCCTAAGGGGAGATTTGAGAACCTAAGTCTAAAGAGAAGAGAGGTATAGCACTATCTAATGCTTATCCTACCTCACCTTAATAAAAAAATTAAGGATGAGCTAGGATCCCCAAAGGGTGTGAGAAAGTTGTACACAAAGCATTATGTCATGCTATTCACAAAAGGAAAAGACAAATAAGATAGATGAGAGATGAAAGAAGAGATGAACATGGATAACCATCCACATGTTCAAGCACCTTACCTCTGCCCCTACATAAAAGGTTAGTAACAAATGATTACAAGTAATGAATATAAGTGTCAAAAGTAAACCAAACAAATGCTAGTTGCTTTAAGAAGATAACTTGAAAAGCAAACAAATGCTAAACCAAAAGGGAAGGGTCCTAAGGGTTAAGGAACATCCAAGGGTAGTAGGTAATCCCAATGTATCCTACTAAGGTTAAGGAATCAAACAAAGTCAAACTAGGTTGAAACATGCATCACAAGATCATACAATTGCAAGTTATGCATTAACTATGCAATATGAATGCAAATGAATCATAAACATGAATAAATGCATAGGTAAACATCCAAGTCAGAATTGAATGACATTTATTAAGGCATGGAGATACCATTAAGAAAGCATGTAATTCATGAATGCAAGCATTGATTAAGTAAGAAGAAGTGGTAGCAAACATCATCCAAGTCCATACATTGATGCATACTTGTAATGCAAGTAAGGAATGGAAGTGCAATATGATCATACATGTAAATGAATGCAAGTCAGTAGCACATGACATTTGAAATGACATTTAGAAGTCAAGAATGATCATATAAAGTCCACACAAGTATCATGTTAAAGCACATTGAAGATTAGAAACAAACTTGGTTCAAACAAGTTCAAACAAGCATGCAAAGGTTTATGGACTTAGAAACATGCAAGATGCAATTAGAGGTCATGTTATATGGTTAATAATGATCACAAACAGAAGTGGAATCATGTTTAAATCGATGGACAAGATCATGCAAACATTTGTGAAAACAAACCATCAAAGATGTGCAAAGGAATGAACACAAACCCACAAGACAATTCAAGTTTGAACAAATGCATACAAGTCATGTAAAGATGAACAAGCAAAGACCTATAACATAATAAAAATGACCTATAATGTTCATACAACATGTGTCAATAGGTCTCAACAATTTTCAAAGAGGGTTGCACACAATGTCCATCAAAACCCTATCATATGATCTCTAACATCCACCCCAAACAAACATTCATTTATGAATTCATAAGGATCATGTTAGGAAGACATAAAAATTTGAAAAAGGCAAGCATCTTAAAGTGCAATCAGTGTGTTAACATGCCTCAAAAGAATGATTCAAAAATCATTAAGGATCACACCAAAACATGCTTCACAAGTTCACCTAAGTGACACAAACATTAGAGACAAATAGGACATTCAAACATTGGTCAAAAATGCTTTTAAAAATCCACAAAAATTACACAAAGTGTCTAAATATGTCCTACAAGCATGTACCAATTTTCATGTGAGAATTCAAATCATAGGTGTGTTAAACAATTCAAGAATGAAGCATGTGTCATGAATAGATGTTCACCCAAAAGAAATTAAATGGAAATTCATGGAAAAATAGGAAAATAATCCAAAATCAGAAATAAAAATGAAAAAAAAATTTTAAATGCCTAATAATGCATCATGAATTTTTTGGGAATTTTTAGATGTCCACAAGTATTTTTTAAAATAAAAAAGCAAATATATATGAAAAGAAAATTAAAAAAGACAAAGAAATAGGCCTGGGGGTGCACAGATAGCAAATATTTAGTTATAATGCGCTTTGGGCCCAAACCTTGGGGGTGTGGCTATCAATCAAAGACCAAGCCCACACGCGTGGGGGTCTGAAGGTTCATATCATGTTCTCAGTCACCATATTGACTCAATGAGAGCCCTTGGATCCAGTCAAATATGATGATCAGGCAAGGTAAACATATCATGTGGCTAATGATGAAATCACATGTTAAGCTATGATGAATTATACACACGTGAGTAAATAATCCAAATAAAATTCAGAAAAAGAGGTACGTGCATGGGAGCGTATTCATTAATGCGCTGGCATATTCATGTCCATTGGATCAAGAGAATCAAATGGTTGGGATTTAAATTGAGGAAACCTAGGGTTTATGCAAGGCTCATGAATTTAGGTGGCCAGAGAAGACTCTGGTCGTCTTCTCCGACGAGCCTCCACCATGCTCAGCCTCCAAACGTTACAAAAATGCACGAACCACACATCATTCTCTTCTTCTCAACACACATGTCACAAATCCAGGCTCAAAAATCACATATCATGCACACACAGAGAGAATCGAAGGTTCAAAGTTTTGCCCTAAGATTTCAAACTAAGCACCTATGGTTCCTATCAACTAGTCGGGGATCACATTGTCCCTAGAGGACTTCAAAATAAGAAAAATCAAGCTTAAATTCAAAATAAAATTGCAAGAAAGTTTGATCTATGAACCTGAACTTTGATGAAGCTTTGAAAACAAGAAAACCAGATGAATATACTCCTTGATTCTTGGAGGTGCTTACTGGCTAAATAAAGGCAAGCAGAACTTTAAATTGCTTAAAAAATAGTTGATGAAGATGAATAAAACTTGATGTAGCAACTTGTTTCTTTCCTTACTCCATGAATGAAGGATCAAAGATGAAGATGAAGAAAACTTGATTCTTGCAGAGATATGAAGCTTCGTGAGAGAGAGAAAATAGAGAGAGAGAGAGAGAGAGAGAGAGAGAGAGAGAGAGTAAAAAAATTCAGAAAAGTGAAGAATGATTCAAGTTTTTTTTTTTCAATTCTATTAGGAATGGTTTATATATGGTGAGTTAAGTGTTAACCACTGTGGTTAACAGTTAGAAGTTTGGTTAACAATTGGAGAATGAGTTAAGTGAAGTTTGAAAAATGAAATTGGAAATGGAGTGAATGAAATGGTGAAGTGTGCACGGGTTTGATTGAATGTGGAGAGGATCATGAAGTGTTATGGTGTGTTCATGATGTAGGGTGGTGATGATGATGTATTGGCTTGGTAGCAGCTTCTTATACAAACTTCTTGTGCAAGTTTCTCTTTCTTTCCCTCGTTTGAACAAAGATGGTAATGAAGGTACATGTGCATGCATGAATGTGCAAGAGATTGCATGGCTAATTATGGCAATGTTTGACATGTACATGGTTGGAAATAGAATGAGATGCGCATACAATCTACTCCTTTTGGATTGTAATGAAACAAAAACAAGTGCTATACATATTCATGATGGTGACTTTAGCAAGAAATATTTCATCAATCCATGGATGAAAGGCCAAGACCTTTGGCTTTTTGGAAAGGTCTCATGAAGTAGAACAGTTTTTGAGTTAAGAACAAACACAATGGAAGCCTCTAATATGCTTAAAACATCTCATGAAAATCCTTGTACATAACTAAGTTAACAAGCCAACCTGACCTGCTCTTGACCAGCCTACATGCGTATGAAAGAATCAGTTTGGAACCCTACTTTGCCTCCCCTTATCTCCCAAATGGTTGATCAGATGAAAAATTATTCAACATCAAAGTTGTAGAGGGGATGGAGAGGAACAAGTTTGATGTTGAACGTTTTTCCAATTGGAGCCTCGATCATGGAGATAATTGGCTATGAACTTGGACAAAACATGCACACCAACTATTTGTGTTATTTACTCCGAGCCACACGCGCATTTGCCTTGTCTGACCAGTCAAAATGCCTTGTGAACCCTCCACTTTAATCCATCATATCTCCCTTGATTTTGATCCAATGGACATGTTCTTGGTATGGTTTTGAAACTCTTGAGATGAACTTTCAATAGGCCTCCATAAACTTTGAGTTTGAAGCTTGGAACATGGAAAAAGAATAGCTTAAAGATGACCCCTGAACTTGAAAAAACTTGCCATAAATGGAAACCCTAAATTTCTAAATTTGGCAACTTTGACTCTTTCTTGATTTTTGATGAAACCCTAGACATTCCTTGATCTAATCTTCATCAATGAACATACTTGAGATGAGGGACATGAAATTGACCTCAAAAAGTCAAGAGTTTACTTTTTCCTCTGCACAATTGACTTTTCCCCAATTCTCGTGATTTTCAATCAATTGATCAATTGAAACCCTTATGAACCAAATTGATGGACAATTCACCAATCTTAGACACTTAAGGACATGTAGAATACCATGAAATCAAGTCTTGCCCAAAAAATCAGAAATAAACTGATTTTATGGCAAACCCTAATTTTATACCCTCAGTCTAGGAGAAATCAGTACATCCTCCAAATCCAAATTCCTCTGAGTATGAAGTGCATCCTCTTAAAAAATGATGATATGTGCCATTTGGTGATGATAAAAGCTCAAAGATCTTGCTCATTGAGGTGTTAAACTCAAGAACCCCAAAACCCTGATTTTGCACTAGTTAGGAGCATGTGATTCACTTGAAATTTCTTGTCAAGCTTGATCATAAGATAGAGTGATGAGTCTCTTAAGGTTTCTTGAGGCTCAAGGCTCCTTGGATTGGACTTAGATGCCTTGATCCCATGCTAAGGCCAATGATATGCAAAGATGATAATGCAAAGAATGCAATGAAACACAAGCCAGTTAAAGCTAAAGCATGAGGGAAAATTCTGAGGTGTTACAGCTGCCCCTATTCAAACTTCTTGGATCCGAGGGTATGGAAGCGAAAGTTTCCAAATAGTCGGGTTACACGGGGTTTGAATACCAAAATAACCTTGAAATTTGCAACCTATGGGGAGATGCAAAATAAAGTGTTTGCCAACCAAAGGTGGACTTAGAAACAGTGAATACCAACCAAAAGTTGGGATAATGAGGACGCCGACCAAAGGCGTGCTTACAACAAAAGAGACCATCCAAGAGTCTGGGTAAAGGAAGTATACCAACCAATAGTTGGAATAAAATACACTAACCAAAAGTTAGGACAACGAGGACGCCGCCAAAGGCGTGCTTACAACAAAAGAGACCAACCAAGAGTCGGGGTAAAGGAAGGATACCAACCAATAGTTGGAATAAAATACACTAACCAAAAGTTAGGACAACGAGGACACCGACCAAAGGCGTACTCACAACGAAGAATACCAACCAAGAGTTGGGATGAAATACACTAACTAAAAGTTAGGATAATGAGGACGCCGACCAAAGGCGAGCTCACAACGAAAGAGAGGCCAACCAAAAGTTGGGATGAAATAAGGGAGGCCAACCAATAGTTGGGACAAAAGAGACCAACCAATAGTTGGGACAAACAACAGAGACCAACCAAAAGTTGGGATAACAGATACTAACCAAAAGTTAGGGTGACAAAGGAGACCAGCCAATAGTTGGGATAACAGATACTAACCAAAAGTTAGGATGACCAAGGAGACCAACCAATAGTTGGGATAACAGATACTAACCAAAAGTTAGGATGAAGAGGGGTACCAACCAATAGTTGGGACAAACAAAAGAGACCAACCAAAAGTTGGGATGACGAGGACGTCGATCAAAGGCATACTCACAACAATAGAGACCAACCAAAAGTCAGGATGAAATATACTAACCAAATGTTAGGACAACGAGGACGTCATCCAAAGGCGTACTCACAACGAAGAATACCAACCAAGAGTTGGGATAACCAAGAGGAGACCAACCAATAGTTGGGACAAAATAGACCAACCAATAGTTGGGATAAAGAAAAGGGTGCCAATCAATAGTTGGAATAACGAGGATGCCGACCAAAGGCGTGCTCACCACAAGGGAGACCAACCAAAAGTTAGGACAAACTAAAATGCACAGGAAGTAGAATCAACGGACTTACGACCTGAAAAGAAGATGACTCAGTGGGGAAAGAGAAATCTAAACAGACAACTCTGTAGGGAAGTATAGGAAGGAACAACAGTAAGAAGGACGAATCCACTGGTTGCAATGTAATGTTAAACAACATCTCCTGAATTACATCCCTTTCTGCTGGGAACAGAAACTGGTAACAGATACCAAACCTGGCTTATGCTTCGAATGCATATGTTTGAACTTTTCTATGGCGTAATGCTCCATACGAAATGGAAATGCTATGCGTTTGGAAGGATGCCATGCAAGAATGATTATGCAATGCAAAAGAGGCGCTCCAGCAAAATAAATGCTGAAGACGAAGGCAACTCCACCGGAGATGACAAACTAAATTGTCCTCTGAATTAAAAGATCCTGCTGAGGAAGATTTCACTGAACGACTTCCTGATCACCAACTTTGCTGGAGATGAAGACTCCGAGAGAAATTCCACTCTGTTGGAGATGGATAAAGATGAATATTGAAGGTGAAACCCAAGAAATTTCTCTCTGTTGGAGATTACCCATGGCTTCTACCAAAGACAGAACTCAAAACGCGGATCTGAAAGATGCCAATAACAATTGGACTTAAACTTGTTGGGGATGTCAACCGCTGTTGAACAAACCATTGTGAAGATCACCACCAAACTCTGCTTGGGGAGAGAAGTCAATAATATCGAACCTGCTTGGGGATATTACTGAACTCCACCTGCTGCTGGGAGAAATTTGTACCTTCACCTTGCTGGGGAATATCAGCCACTATTAGCAAACCTGCTTAGGGAATGGTGATTGACGACATCAACTCTGCTAGGGGATACCATTAAGCTTACTCATCTGTTGGGGATTAGATTATACCGTTGCTGATGGAAAACATTTCCTGACTAGCTGAGGAAAATAGGTGTTCAGACTCTGTGGGGAAAATAGCAACTTTGTCCAAAGAAGGTATTCCTGCTGGGGATGCAACAACATCAACTTCTGACTGCTTGCTGAGAGAGTAATAAATCAACCACAACTCTAGTTGGGGAAATAATCCTTTATACTCTGGCTGGGGAGAGTAACAACCTGTTGAGAAGGATGAAATTTCAATGCTGAGGAGAATAACCCTACTGGGGAGAAATCCTGCTGGCCTGCAAACAAAATCAACAGTATATGCAAAATGGCCATCTAGATTACCATCCTAATGACTATTGTCTGAGCAATTTCCACTGTTTTCCGATATGCTTCGCAAAGCTTAACATTTTCGCATGCAATGTTTATCAAAAATATCAGACGTTTTCACAAACAAAAAAAATAAAAGTAAAAACACAAATGGAAAGCCTTTTGATAAAATGAAAAATTTATTGAATGAATTGGCCTGTAAATAGGCATTTACATCCGGAAGCAATTCCTGAAAAGAGGTAATTGCACAAAAGAAGTAAAAGAAAATACACATGTCGGCAATGTGGGGAACAGATATCCACCATGATTCAATTCAGCTATGACCAGATAAGGCTCGTTTATCCGTAGAAGCTTTGACCTTCGAAGAGACTGACTGGACTGATTCCTTGCCTTCAAAATTTCCAAGTATTAAAAGTGTTCACAGATCGAACGCAGACTATAGCCTCTTGCTTTCAAATCCCTAACTTTTGCATGGATCGCCCTTTTCGGGTTTTCAATCCACCGGGATACCCATTTTTGCCAAAGTTGCCTTTCCAGGTTTTTAACTTTGCGGGTTTATTCTTTTCTTTTCTTTTTATCCCTAATTTTTTCCCAAACCTTTTCTTTTTATGGTTCGCCGGGATGCCCCTTTTTTGCCTGGACTTTCTTTTTGTGTCCAGCGAGTCTCTTTTATGAAAAGTATATTTTGACTACGTTTGCGTTCACAGGGGACGTAAAATCTTCGCCATCCATAGTTGAGAGTAATAAGGCTCCACCAGAGAAAACCTGTCTTACTACATATGGTCCTTCGTAGTTTGGGGTCCATTTGCCCATGTGATCTATTTGAGGAGGAAGGATCCTTTTCAAAACCAATTCACCAGCCTGAAAATACTGAGGACGCACTTTCTGGTCAAAGGCTTTCTTCATCCTGCTCTGATACAACCAACTATGTGCAATGGCTGCCAATCTTTTTTCCTCGATAAGGTTCAGCTGATTCAATCTAGAACACACACATTCAGCTTCATCAAGCTTCACATCTGCCAGAATTCTCAAAGAAGGAATCTCAACCTCTACTGATAGAACTGCTTCCATACCATATACAAGTGAGAAAGGAGTTGCCCCAGTTGATGTGCGTACTGAAGTACGATAACCGTGTAAAGCATAAGGCAACATCTCATGCCAGTCTCTATACGTCACTACCATTTTCTGCACAATCTTCTTGATGTTCTTATTTGCCGCTTCAACAGCCCCATTCATCTTCGGACGATAGGGAGAAGAATTGTGATGTTCAATCTTAAAGCTCTGACATAGCTCTTTCATCATCTTGTTATTCAAATTCGAACCATTATCAGTAATGATTCTCTCCGGGACTCCATACCGACAGATGATGTCCTTCTTTATAAATCGGGCTACCACTTGTCTGGCTGGCATACGAGGCTGCTTCCACCCACTTCGTGAAGTAATCAATGGCGACCAAAATGAAACGATGCCCATTGGAAGCAGTTGGCTCAATCTTTTCAATAATATCAATGCCCCACATGGCAAAGGGCGAAGGTGATGACAACACATTCAGAGGAGTAGGCGGTACGTGCACCTTATCTACATAAATCTGGCATTTATGACATTTCTGGGCGTATTTGAAACAGTCAGACTCCATAGTCATCCAGTAATACCCCACTCTCAAAAGCTTTCTAGCCATAGCATGCCCCTCATGAACTTCTTCCATTAACAGGTTTACCTCGTGTTCATCAACACAACGTAGCAAGACCATGTCAAAGTTCCTCTTGTACAACACATCATCTTTATTAAAAAAGAAATTCCCCGCCAACCTCCTCAGCGTTTTCTTGCTCAGCGAGATATTCTGACAAAACACTTCCCTTAATGGCTTTTTGGGAAACATATTGAATACCGTATTTTGTTAGAACCATTTACCAACGGGCTATTCTTCCAGAAAGCGCCAGCTTTTCAAACACATACTTAATCGGATCCATCTTCGAAATCAAGAGGGTTGTGTGGTTTAACATATACTGCCTCAAACGCTTAGCGGCCCAAGCGAGTGCGCAACATGTTTTTTCCAGCATTGAGTACCTCGACTCACAATCAATGAACTTTTTACTCAGGTAGTAGATGGCATGCTCTTTTCTACCTGACTTGTCATGTTGACCGAGCACACACCCCATTGAATTCTCAAGAACCGTAAGATACATAATCAATGGCCTTCTTGGCACTGGCGGCATAAGGACTGGAGGTTCCTGCAAATATTCTTTTATTTTTTCAAACGCCTTTTGGCAATTTTCGTTCCACCTAACCTCTTGATCTTTTCTTAACAATTTGAATATTGGTTCACACGTGGCTGTAAGATGAGAGATGAATTGAGCAATGTAGTTTAACCTCACTAGGAAACCACGAACCCCTTTTTCTGTTCTCAGTTTAGGCATTTCTTGTATGGCTTTTACTTTAGCAGGATCAACCTCGATACCTCTTTCACTAACAATAAACCCCAGTAATTTTCCAGATCTCACCCCGAAGGTGCACTTGTTCGGATTCAACCTCAGTCTAAACTTTATCAACCTTTCAAACAGCTTCTGAAGATTCACCAGATGCTCTTCCTCCATTTGTGACTTCGCAATCATGTCATCAACATAGACCTTGATCTCTTTGTGAATCATATCATGAAAGAGAGTCACCATTGCCCGCTGATAGGTTGCCCCAGCATTTTTCAATCCAAAGGGCATCACCTTGTAACAAAATGTTCCCCACGGTGTTATGAATGTCATCTTCTCCATGTCCTTTGGGGCCATTTTGATTTGGTTATACCCAGAGAAGCCATCCATGAAGGAAAATACAGAGTATTGAGTGGTGTTGTCCATTAACACGTCAATGTGAGGAAGCGGAATATCCTCTTTCGGGCTTGCTCTATTCAGATCTTTGTAGTCAACACACATCCTGACCTTTCCGTCCTTCTTAGGTACAGGCACAATGTTAGCAACCCACGGAGGATAACTTGTCACATCCAGAAATCCAGCATCTATCTGTTCTCGAACCTCTTCTTTAATCTTGATAGACATTTCCGGTTTCGTCCTTCTCAGCTTCTGCTTAATCGGAGTACATCCCTCTTTGAGCGGCAGCCGGTGTACCACGATGTCAGTGTCAAGCCCAGGCATGTCTTGGTAAGACCAGGTGAAGATATCCACATACTTTCGAAGCATTTCAATCAATCTTCTTTTTACACTGTCTTCCAAAGCAACCCCAATCTTTACTTCTTTCTTTGCGTCCTCGGTTCCCAAGTTAACAATCTCAATTTCCTCCGGATGAGGTACAATGACCCTTTCCTCCTGTTTCAACAGTCTGGCCAATTCCTCGGGTAAGTCACAATCTTCATCAGTCTCCTCTTCAGCCTGATAAATGGGATTATCGAAATCATACCGAGCCATAGCTGAATCATGATTGGTGGTATCTAAACAAGAAAACCTGCATGATTGATGATTTATGTTTATTATGTATGCAACAAACAAAAACACATTGCCATTTTGCTGTGATTTGATGCAAAAAAGTAAAAACAGAAAGAAAGGGATCAAAATATTTGAATGTGAAAAATGTCCTTTATTAATGATAAAGAAAGCACACAAAATATTCAAGCCCTACAAACAAAAATCACTACGTCTTGGGCAGAACGTAGGATTGTCATAGATGAGAAATAGAAGCAATTACACTGGGCCGGTCACTTGAATGGCTTTCTCTGATGACCAGTTGCAAAGACTTTGACCTGGAATATGAGGGCGGATCCAATTATCCATATCGCAATCGCTATACCCTTCCTCATCAATAACATTGATTCTGTCAAAGAACACACCAGCACTGGTAAAACGAACCGGACCATAAAAATTGGGAGAATCCTCAGGACGCCTGGGTGGTTTATATCCCAGCCCGTAAGTATTCTGCTTTTTCTGGACTTCAATAACCTGGCCCCATTTCTGTGAACTGCCGGCTTCAACCATAGCCCGTGCATCCTTGAAGGAAGACATTGAGACCTCTGGATGATATACCACTATAGGCTGCTTTAACACTTCAGATTGGCTGACATCCTTTAGAGATTCCTCAGGGATCTTCACTTCTTTGAAAGCCTGGCATAAAGTTTCATGTATTTCACCATCTACCTCCACATACTTGAAAGTAGATAGATGGCTTATCATGATATCTTCTTCTTCGCAAATCGTCACCACATGTCCGTCTACCATGTACTTCAGCTTCTGATGCAGAGTGGACGTTACGGCCCCAGCACTATAAGTCCATGGGGGCCCAGTAGACAACTGTAAGCAAGTTGGATGTCCATGATATAGAAAGTGGCTTCAAAAACCTCTGGACCAACCTTAATTGGTAGCACAATCTGTAACACCTTTCTACCCCACAAACAAATTAAGGAAAACACTTAATATTATCATAGTAAAATTAGCAAGAAATTCATATTATCAGAGTAACATCAATGAGAAAGATGCCACATATATTCAAACATCATTCACATTCGTTGTCTTGTCCCGTAACACGGGTTACACATTCTTAATAATAAAATCAACAACTATGCAGCGGAAATCAACTTTTTATGTCATTTCAATAAAATACTTCATTACTAAATATATCCAAATCAAATCATCACCAACAATGTAAAAATTCAACATAAAACAAAAGAACGCGAGGTTCACAACAAATCCCAACCCGATGTTACATGACACAGAGCAGGACACCCCTAAACTAAATAGCTATAAAAACACACTTCAAGGCTACATCCTCCATCGTCGCGAATCTACTCTTGGTTATCTGCAAGTTACCCACATAAGAGGCAACATTTCCAAGCAGGCAGGGTGAGAAATCACAATTCATTATAATAATATAAGTACATGGAAAATGAACAGGAAGGCAACAACAACATCATAGTATAGCCAACAACAGCATCATAGCATAATCAATCAACAACATCATAGCATGATCAACCACAACATCATAGCATAATCAACCACAACATCATGATATAATCAACATCAACATCATGATATAACCAACATCAACATCATAGTATAATCAACAACATCATCATGATATAATCAACATAAACATCATAATATAACCAACATCAACATCATAGTATAATCAAAAACATCATCATGATATAATCAACATCAACATCATAATATAACTAACATCAACATCATAGTATAATCAACAACAACATCATGATATAATCAACAACAACATCATGATATCCACAATAAAACATACATATTATTCGACAATCAACTCATACACATGCAATTCCACTTAGAATGAAATGCAACTTCATCGGAAACATGCATGTGGTACCAATTCAACGTGTGATTGACACTGGCCATCAACCCTCCAAATGGAGCACAACATAATCAACGTATCACTCCAATCCGCACCATGAGATTGAAGCTACCAATGGACCGAAGCCCCAACATAAAAATGCTATGAAATGCAATGATGCTAATTCTCCTCAATTCATCAAATATCAACGTGTGCATCATTCATTTCATATTCAACAGTTCATCATCATCCATCATGTTTTATCATCCATACAGCAGCAAAACAACAAGATAACAACAATCAGCAAGAGAAAACATTAAAACAGCGAAAACGGCTAAAACAGTTGTCTGACACGGCCGCCCGTGTCCTGTGACACGGCCTGTGTCAGAAAGCCTGCACGAAAAATCCAAACCAGAAAAATTATAGCAGAAGCAAAGGCCTGACACGGCCGCCCATGTCCCGTGACACGGCCCGTGTCAGAAGCTCTGTAACAAAAGTTTTATTTTTCCTCCAACCAACAAGCTGACACGGGTGCCCGTGTTGGGTGACACGGCTCGTGTCAGAGTACGACAAAACCCTATTTTTCAAAAAAATCATTTTTCTGCTGCGTTTTCGACTCAGAATACCCCAAAATTCAGTTTTGTCCAATACAAAATTTGATCAAAAGACTCACACAATGCACATACATCAAATACACCAATTTGTTCCACTCAATCACATCACAACACACACTCCTAACACAATCTATATCATCAACCACAACCTTGATTCAAGAATTCCACAAAACCTAATCTATTCATAAACCAATTCCTATAAAATTATAATAAACCGTGAAAACTCCCCATACCTTAGAGTAATCCGAAGCTTTATCCTTCTTTCTCCAAGATTCTCCTAGCAATCCTTCAAAACCCTTGTTTTCCTCCTTCTCTTCTCTTCTTCAGCGTTCTTCACAAAATACGGTCAGTTAGAAAATTGATCGATCTTTCTTCTTTAGTTACATTATCCCAGTTTATGAACTTCCAACTCTACCCTTACTCCTTTTCCTTTATGACCATCTTGCCCTTTTCTTAATATTTTTAAATAATAAATAATAATCTAAATAATACATGATTATTCACTCTATTAAAATTATTTAAAAATACTCTTTTAATCCATAATTCTCCAAATTACCAAAAACCTCTTAATTCCTTCTAAATTAAATAAATAAATAAATAAATGATTAATTTAGATTTTCGGGTCGTTACAACTCTCCCCTACTTTAAGAATTTTCGTCCTCAAAAATTTACTCGATGCAGACCACTCCAGATACGTTATCACCTCCGACTAATCAACTTTCATGCCGCGTGTGGCAACACCACGAATAACGTAATACAACAATACACCTTATCAATGCCAGCGACAACAAGATGAAATACTCACGCGATGTACTCGACGACTAACTCAAAACACCGAGAATAATCAGGTTAGGAACATACAGGTTCACTATGAACCAAAATACAACACGATTGTTACCATCACCATAGGCAACCCTCCCCTAACTCCCCATCATAGGAATTAGCTACTCGCACTCGAACCATCACCATAGGTAACGAGGCAACAACAAAGGTAAGAACACAAAGGCCCAAGGCACAATTTCAACGTAATCAACTACCGACATCGTTGATACTCACATAAGAACCAACTGCGCTACCCACGCTTTCGCTACGCACTCTGAGTACTCGCAACTATCTAATCTACCAAGTTTACATCAACTTCTGACCATCAAAGCGGACATAAGAAAAGACCTTTCAACTTAACTCATCGGAATTTTCATCCAAACAGGCATTCTATACTCTTGTGATTACTGAATACTTCGAACTTAGATCCGTAAACAATACCTCTGAATATCCATCACAACTACAACTGCAGCCAATTCCAAATCTTGAATAGGATAGATACTTTCAAGAATTCCTAATTATCGTCAACATAAGCTACAACTTCGCCACCCTGTATTAACACATCATCAAAATTCATCTCAACGCATAACAACCTCACTACAGCATAAGGATACATGTGTCCAATTAATCTCAACAAGAAAAAAAATCATCTTCCAAACAGAGATTAACACCCAATAGCCATAGATTTAGCCTCAATAACCTACACTTAACATGGCACATTAACCAAACCAATCAAATAAACTAATTCCTCAAGTCCTACTCATACTAGCACAATTCTCCAAAATCCCTCATCCGAATTAACACAACCACTCAACTTCATCTTTACAAATCATAATTCACACCTTGCTAACTCAGCATATAGCTTCACTTCTTTCAACACTTGCAACTCAACTCTCAAATACTCTACGAGCTCTTATTCTGATTTTATAAAATGTCAGAATATTCACCACGAACACTAGTTATAACTCATCCAAACAAGTACGGAAAATACCATTCATATTTTCATATATACACTTTAAGGCATACCAGCCACTGCCCTTCTCGATCCGACATCCTTGGTCACAGCATAGTCTTACATTACCATTTACTTCCTACTTGGTTTATCTCTACAGTTCTTCAAGTCTCATGTCAGTCGAATTCTCGATCCACCACAAACCAAAACCCAAGTTATCCAGAACACACTGATAGCTTCCAAACTACTCACTGATCAACTCGCAACCTCATACTAACATCCTCAAGTCCGCCTCGTTTCCTTAATTTTCTTTTTTTTTTTTCATCTCGTCAATGATACGAAAAGTCCAAAATCCAGTAGATATTCTCCTATACAAGTTAGTTACACAACACAATCATTAAATATCCTTCTAATACCGAAAACGTTACCACATCACGTACAATCCAAATTGACCCACTTCAGTCGAAACATTTATCTAAGTTCAAACCTTTGATGACCCTAACCAATCCTTCATCTTCCTTTTTAATCTCACAACTTCGATGATCCGTATAATTTCACACTTGATCATCATTCCAATCACAATCTCAACAATACCATCTCATCATCTGGTTGGTGATATAACTTCCAAAAATTTCTGACTCATGCCGACACATCTCGCCAACAACACACAATCCACTTTACTATTTAACATCCCTCAAAGATTTCTATACTTTAATCATTCTCAACTATCATGCGCCGCACTTCCATGTGCTTCTCCGATACTCTTCTTATTACTAAACATTTTATACTTTACTTCATCTTACTATTTCCAGAAAGAATTGTCCAACTTCAAACACGATTACCTTCTTCAATACAGACCTCCCAGACACAAAATTATATTCTAAAATGAAGGGAATTTTGTGTAGATTCCAGAACTTCAAGAATCGCTCAAATCTGAATTACGAGTAAAAAGTTATCGTCCTTGCAATGAGACTGGTCAAGAAATCCCGTATACAACTTCCACCAAACAAAATCAGCATCAGACCCAACTATTCAAAAGCGTCTTTCTCCCTGCTCAAAAACCTACCGAAGACAAAATTTATATGCAAACTGTAGGGAATTTCGTAAACTTTCCGAAAAGTCCAGAATCGCTTTCATCGGAGTTACGAGTAGAAAGTTATGCGTCTTTTACTGAAGGTTGTAACATACATGTGAAAATAAAAACCAAAAATAGTGAACATGAGTTCTACCTCTTTCTCTTGCTTCAAAACCCTTCCAACAATCCTTGTTTTTCACCCAACTCTGAAAATCATCCGACCTCACTCCGGATATACTCCACTTGCATATCACTATTAGTCTTATTTCCCTATCTTCACCGAGAAGCAAACATCAATCATACTGACTCGTCCTCCTTCAAATGTCTCAACTGGACCGACAGATAAAATCATGAGTCTATACTCTCGTCGATTCACAACAACATAGTTCTGACAACACTTGCACAAAATCAAATCAACTCCAACAACACTTGTACTCTTACCCTTAATATCACCTCGAGTTAACTCCTCACACCAGAAACATCTCCGGGAAGCAAACTTCTCCCCCACTTGTTTCAAACTAACACCGGGTGCCAACGGTTAGAAAATAAACAAGTACCGACAGTGTTCCACACACTTGTTGCTTACCAAGGGATAAACGACATTAGACAACTCGGTCGGACAGACCGACCTGCTCTGATGCCACTAATGTAACACCCTTCTACCCCACAAACAAATTCAGGAAAACACTTAATATTATCAGAGTAATATTGGCAAGAAATTCATATTATCAGAGTAACATCAATGAGAATGGTGCCACATATATTCAAACATCATTCACATTCGTTGTCCTGTCCCGTAACACGAGTTACACATTCTTAATAATAAAATCAACAACTACGCAGCGGAAATCAACTTTTTATGTCATTTCAATAAAATACTTCATTACTAAATATATCCAAATCAAATCATCACCAACAATGTAAAAAATCAACATAAAACAAAAGAACGCGAGGTTCACAACAAATCCCAACCCGATGTTACATGACACAGAGCAGGACACCCCTAAACTAAATAGCGATAAAAACACACTTCAAGGCTACATCCTACATCGTCGCGAATCTACTCTTGGTTATCTGCAAGTTACCCACATAAGAGGCAACATTTCCAAGCAGGAAGGGTGAGAAATCACAATTCATTATAATAATATAAGTACATGGAAAATGAACAGAAAGGCAACAACAACATCATAGTATAGCCAACAACAGCATCATAGCATAATCAATCAACAACATCATAGCATGATCAACCACAACATCATAGCATAATCAACCACAACATCATGATATAATCAACATCAACATCATGATATAACCAACATCAACATCATAGTATAATCAACAACATCATCATGATATAATCAACATCAACATCATAATATAACCAACATCAACATCATAGTATAATCAACAACATCATCATGATATAATCAACATCAACATCATAATATAACCAACATCAACATCATAGTATAATCAACAACAACATCATGATATAATCAACAACAACATCATGATATCCACAATAAAACATACATATTATTCGACAATCAACTCATACACATGTAATGCCACTTAGAATGAAATGCAACTTCATCGGAAACATGCATGTGGTACCAATTCAACGTGCGATGGACACTGGCCATCAACCCTCCAAATGGAGCACAACATAATCAACGTATCACTCCAATCCGCACCATGGGATTGAAGCTACCAATGGACCGAAGCCCCAACATAAAAATGCTATGAAATGCAATGATGCTTATTCTCCTCAATTCATCAAATATCAACGTGTGCATCATTCATTTCATATTCAACAGTTAATCATCATCCATCATGTTTTATCATCCATACAGTAGCAAAACAACAAGACAACAACAATCAGCAAGAGAAAACATTAAAACAGCGAAGACGGCTAAAACAGTTGTCTGACACGGCCGCCCGTGTCCTGTGACACGGCCCGTGTCAGAAAGCCTGCACGAAGAATCCAAACCAGAAAAATTATAGCAGAAGCAGAGGCTTGACACGGCCGCCCGTGTCCCGTGACACGGCCCATGTCAGAAGCTCTGTAACAAAAGTTTTATTTTTCCTCCAACCAGCAAGCTGACACGGGTGCCCGTGTTGGGTGACACGGCCCGTGTCAGAGTACGACAAAACCCCATTTTTCAAAAAAATCATTTTTCTGCTGCGTTTTCGACTCAGAATACCCCAAAATTCAGTTTTGTCCAATACAAAATTTGATCAAAAGACTCACACAATGCACATACATCAAATACACCAATTTGTTCCACTCATTCACATCACAACACACACTCCTAACACAATCTATATCATCAACCATAACCTTGATTCAAGAATTCCACAAAACCTAATCTATTCATAAACCAATTCCTATAAAATTATAATAAACCGTGAAAACTCCCTATACCTTAGAGTAATTCGAAGCTTTATCCTTCTTTCTCCAAGATTCTCCTAGCAATCCTTCAAAACCCTTGTTTTCCTCCTCCTCTTCTCTTCTTCAGCGTTCTTCACAAAATACGATCAGTTAGAAAATTGATCGATCTTTCTTCTTTAGTTACATTATCCCAGTTTATGAACTTCCAACTCTACCCTTACTCCTTTTCCTTTATGAGCATCTTGCCCTTTTCTTAATATTTTTAAATAATAAATAATAATCTAAATAATACATGATTATTCACTCTATTAAAATTATTTAAAAATACTCTTTTAATCCATAATTCTCCAAATTACCAAAAACCTCTTAATTCCTTCTAAATTAAATAAATAAATAAATAAATGATTAATTTAGATTTTTGGGTCGTTACACAATCTCCCCGAAGACAGATCTCTTGGAACCATCAAAAGCACGCACCACCAAATCACTTGGCGTGCAGATTAATCCACGAGTGTCTAACTTCATCAGTGCTTTCTTCGGTAAAACATTCAAAGATGACCACGTGTCAACAAGCACATGCGACATTAACGATCCTCGGCACTCAACTGAAATGTACAAAGCATTATTATGATTTCTCCCAGCTGGAGTCAAATCTACATCAGTAAATCCCAAACCATTTCCTGCATTAACATGGGCCACTACCCCTTCAAGCTGGTTAACTGAAATCTACTGGGGCACATACGCAGCATTCAATACCTTCAATAGTGTGTTTCTATGCGCCTCCGAACACAATAACAGAGATAAAATGGATATCTTAGATGGTGTTTGGTGCAGTTGGTCGACGATTTTGTAGTCGCTCTTCTGAATCAGCCTCATAAACTCTTCTATATTCTCTAAAAAATAATTATCACCTGGCTTTGCTGTGGAATCATTCACTACCGGCGTCTGCACTGAGTTATCCATAACCTGCTTTCCTTTGTCTGGTCTAGAACCACCAGCCTGATCACCAGATGGGATAAAGACCCTACCACTCCTCGTGATAGCTCCTGCTTCATCATTACTTTCAACACTGGAGTTCATCACTGACGTTCCTATCAATTCTTGCTTCTGCCCGTTAACAAACACTTCAGCACCATAATTCCAAGGGATAGCTTTGGTGCTCTCATACGGAACAAGCCCGAGAGTGGTGATAATGACCGGCGTTGGTCTCACCGGCGCTGATATAGTTATCATTTTAAAAGGGATTGTAATAGTGGCAACCTCATTCTTTTTTCCATTAACTTCCTTCTATTGATTACACCTATCAAACTGCAACCGACCTTCGTCAATCAGCTTCTGTATTCTAGATCTCAACAGATCACAACCATTAGCCTGCAGCATACATTCTGAGCAACTCTTATCACAACCAGTGAATACTCCACCCTTCAGTAGTCTCTCTTTCACTACCAACAATGGAGTCTTCAGTTCATTCACATCCAGAACCAAATTCAAAGATTCATCATCTTCTATAACAACATTTACCCTCGGCCCACCATGGTCCGGCATTGGGTTTTGAATGACATTTGGCCAGTCGTTTGAGAAATTAATTGCTTTTGAGTCCAACTGATCCTGAACCTTGTGTTTAAATGCTTTATAATTATCAATGTGATGTCCCGGCGCTCCAGCATGAAAGTCGCAATGAGTATTGGCGTCATAGCCGGGAGGTGGATTACCGGTAAGAGGGGTCAGAGTCCTCTTCTGGACCAACTGTAGTTATAGCAAATGTTAGAACAATTGAGAGTAAGGCATGGGTGGGTTGTAAAATGCCTATCAGCCATTCTCTGTCTATCTGGGTACTGACGGGGAGCAGTATTTTGTTGTTATGCTGCTTGTGGCAGAAGTGCTGCAGGAATAGTTACCAAGGCCACCTGCTGATTATAATTCCGACGCTGCTTTCTCTTACCGCGGTATGAAGAAACAGAATTCGCTTCCTCTTTTTTCTTGTAATTCACATAAGGTTTCTTCCCTCCACTAGAAGAAGACCCATCACTGCCTGACACTTTTCCAGTTTTAATTCCACTTTCCAGTCTTTCCCCAACCAAGATCAGATCAGCAAACTTTCCTGACATGCAAGGCAGCATCTTCTCGTAATAATGACCTGGAAAGGTAGCCATGAACATATTCATCATCTCCTTCTCCAACATGGGAGGTTGTACCCTCGCTGCCAGTTCACGCCACCTCTGGGCATATTCTTTGAAGCTCTCATTATTCTTCTGAGACATACTCTGCAGCTGAGTCCTATTGGGAGCCATATCAGTGTTATATTGGTAGTGCTTGACAAAAGCCTCTACCTTCTCTCTCCAATTGTGGACGTGACATCTCTCCAATTGAATATACCACTCCAAAGATGCCCCAGACAGGCTATCCTGGAAGAAATGCATCAGTAATTTCTTGTCACTAGAGTACGCATCCATTTTCCTTGCGTATACCCGGACATGAGTCTTTTGGGCAAGTGGTACCATTGTATTTCTCAAAGGTAGGAACCTGGAACTTGTGCGGAATTCTGACACCTGGGACCAGCCCTAAATCATCCAAATCCATACCCACAGAGTTCTGATTCACAACCCCATTCAGTTGTTCTTCAATCCACCTGATCCTCTGATCATTAACAATCGGGGGAACACCATCCCCACCTTACACAGAAAATATGTCATCCTGTTGGTCCTCATATCGACGGCCATGAACAGCACATACACTATTTCCTCCTCCTACAACAGAAGGAATCACAACCTGCTCTCCTCCGCCCGTAGGGGTCACAACAGAAGGGACATGAACACCTCCGCCCGGAGGACCAATAGGAACACCATTACCCCCAACACCTCCGCCCGGAGGAATGACATCATTATGAAGGCCGCCATGAAGAACACCATCCTCGTCAACTCTTGCCACTAAGGGTTGGACAAGGGTCCTCAGCTGTTCTTGCCCTTGTGCAACGCCTTGCATTAATTCTATGAACTGGGCCATGCGAGTCTGCATGGCAGCCATCTCAGCCTGCATCTGTTTCATAGCTCTCTTTTGATTGAATCTGGTAAAATACCGATGAATCTGCTGGTCAACAATCCTTCCTGTGGAAGAACACGTTAAGAAAACCAGGGATAAACCTGTTATGCAAAATGCAAAATGATTATGGTTATGCAAATGAAAATGCAAACATCATATTTAAACATTCTCAGGACGTATTTGTTTTGATTCCAGTCTTCGAAACCAGGCAAGGGATTGGACACAATATCGAAAAATAAATCCGAACCCAGAAATACTATAGAATCAACACAAAGGAAGCACATCCTTTCAAAAACTGAGAGCTGATACATACATGATTAAACCAAGCATTTTATATCATGTCATAAGATTCGTACAGACGGGTCTGATACAATCAAAGGTGATTCCATCAACAATCCTGATGGTAATCACAACAAAATATAACAACAGGATCACTACAAATTAATTCCTCACAAGCTAGCTTCAACTTCCTCAAGAAGATCCACAGTGTCTGGATGTGTAGGTCGCTCTATCAGCCCTTTGATCAGTCTGTTTCTCTTTTCAATATCTTGATTCTGCCTAGCAATCTGTTCTTCAACGTTGTTGCCTTCGCGCCTTGATTTCTTGACTTCGGCTTGCAGCTTGAGCTCCTCAATTTCCTTCTAAGCTTCTTTCCACTTACCAGAGAAATGATTTTTTCTTGCTTTCACCCTTTGAAGTTCTTCTTTCAATTCCCCATTCTCAATCTTGACCTTTTCCCACATCTCCTGGTACGTGACAAGCTTGGCTTCAGTCTCGGTCAAGAGCTTCTTGTTTTTCCTGTAGGCCTTGCCAGAGGATTCAGCAGCCATACTGACTTTCTGAAGTGCTGAGCTCTATCGGTGAGATCCTTCTCCTTCTCTTCCAGACGCTCTGTCACATCTTGAACCTTCCATCTCAACTTCCGGTTGTCATGTAAGGCACCCTGCAGCTGACTACTCATACCAGCATTCTCCACCCTCAACTCATACACCAAGTCTCGTTGCTTGTTAAACTCATCAAGGGGTACAGTAAGCCTCTCCTCCACAATCTTAGGATACAAGGTAGGTGCCCAGTCGAAAGGCAACTAGAACTCTTCCACTCTTCTCTTTACCCAGTCTATATACGGAGAGAAAGCTTGATTGTTGGGTTTGCCCAAGACAGCTTTTCCTTTCTTTTGCCTACTGAGCCATGCTTCGGAATCATGTTTAAATAGATGGACAAGATCACAAACAGAAGTGGAATCATGTTTAAATAGATGGACAAGATCATGCAAACATTTGTGAAAACAAACCATCAAAGATGTGCAAAGGAATGAACACAAACCCACAAGACAATTCAAGTTTGAACAAATGCATACAAGTCATGTAAATATGAACAAGCAAAGACCTATAACATAAGAAAAATGACCTATAATGTTCATACAACATGTGTTAATAGGTATTGTAGCACCCCAAAAGTTGCCCTACCTTTTTCTAACTTTTTCTGGCTTATGTTTCTTTTTTTCATCTCATTTAGGTCTTAACTCATAATCATGCATTGCATTGAGCTCTCGAGACGTCGGATCACAGTATCCTTGTGGCTAAGGACTTCTCTTATTCTAAGCAGCAGGCATTAGAGTGCCCCAACAGTTATTTTGCTCGGTAATTTGGTACCAGATCGTTCTTTTTGCAACATGGTATTTTGAGAGTTCACAGCTTATTCCAAACATTTTTAATATTTTCGTATTTTCATTCATCTGACTGTATTTCCACTCAGCATCATCTAAATAGCATGAAATATTGCTTTTCATCTAGCATACTGCCTAAAATATTGGTCGGAATAATTTCTCGAAAATTTACAGACAAAGTGGTCAAATTGAATTTCAGCGGTGCTTAAAATCAGGGGACAGAAAATTTTAAAATCGAACTTGCAGACGTCAATTATATTATTCTACGGTTCGGGTAGTTTAACTCGGCGTGTTCGTTTTAATTTTTCATCATATTTTGATCAATTTGAGCATTTTTACGGATCAAAATTTATTTTAAAATCTGACCAAATGCTGTATTTTTTCGAGTCATATATTTCGTACTAATCATTTTAGTGTACTCGGTTTGTTTTTTTCGATCACTAGGGTATTCGATTTTTATTTATTTGATGTTTGTTTATTTTACTTTTTTAACTAATATTGTTTAGAATAGATAAATAGGCTAATTAGTATTTTATTTTTTAATATTCATTTTTTATTTTAAATTTAACTAATTTTAAGAATAAATAAGTAGTGATTAGCATTTTATTTTAATTTTATCTTAAATTTTTATTTTTATAAATAAATAAGTTTAGTTTTTATTTTAGATTTATTAAATTATTTAAATTTTATTTAATTTTAATATTATTAAACTTGGGCCTCAAATTAGGTATTAGGGACATTATTGGCAACTAAAAGTTAACCCTAATTTTAGTCCCTATATATATACCTAAGTTACACTTTGTTAAAAAAAAAACCGAAAAAAGGGAGTCGACCGTTCCTGTAGATCTTCAGCCGTACTGTCATGTAATGTTTTACTAACTTATGTTACTAGCTCACTTTTTTTACGAGCATACATACATATGCTTTATTATTTAAATTTATTGGTAATAGTATATTCATATGCCGTCACTGTGCAAATATGTTCATATGCCGGTTTACCGTTCTTACATACATATATTTGTTTATACTACCTTTTTATATAAAAATTTTGTTTTACTAACTCACATTTTGAAATGTATATTAATATATAATAATATTTGTTCTATCTATATTTACATAACATTTGGTTTTAATATATATAATTTAGTTTTAATATATACAAATATATATTGTTGTTAATTCTTTTTTTAATTATACAGATTATTCGGATTGAATTGTGTCGATACGCTGTCTGCATATATGTGCATGATGCGTGACCTTTATATTTAGTTCGATCCGACTGCGATAATCGCATTTTGCGTAGCAACATTATTGTTTTAAAACTGTTTATTTTAAAATTTATTTTTCAGGCGTTCTCCATCTCTAGAAAATTTTAGATCCTTACAATTCGGATCCGGTTGCGATGACCGCGTTTTCGCGATAGCAAAGTTGTTGAGGTTTTTTTTATTTTCTTTTTTTTTGTAATATTATTTGAATAATTTCCTTTTGAATTTATTTCATGCATGCATACCTAATTTGTTCATTTTATTTCTCTGCATCCATAAAATATTTCCAATCCATTCCTTTTGCATTCATTCACCAACATTCTTGAGTGCATTAAAATATTTTTCTTTCATTTTTAAGATTATTGCACATTGCATTTTGGTCCTCCTTTTTGCATATTGAGTCATATTCCTCATCTGAACTTCGTATGATTGTTTAAGTGACTAACATCTTGATTTTTGCAGAAGTTTTTGGTATTTGGTTTGTTTCTGGTTGAATAATATTGATGTTTAATTTGGGAATTTTAGGAGTTATTTCTCTAATTATTTGATTGGCTTTCACTTGAGATCTTTGTGTATGCCTATTTCTGACCACATCTGATTATCTGTTGAAAAGGCACTTGTGCCATTTGCTTTGGGGTTGTTCCTTTGATTTCTGAATTCATGTTTGGATTATTATCACTATTGTTTGCCATTGTTTGATTTTCACTTGCCTTCTTTTACTTATGTTTGTTTCTCACTAATCCTTATGCAGGGACTAAGGTAAGTTCTTTAAGGGTGGGAAAGTATCCATGGTCACCTTTACTCTTCTTCCTTCCCTCATCTCTTTCCTTTAGGGTTTAGGTTGTCGTCAAACCTCACTAACCATAGGTCACCCATGCATGATAACTTTAGGACTCATAGTCCCCCTTTAGAGTTACCATTGGGTCTTCTCTCTTCTCATCTCGAATTTCTTTAAAACACTTAATAAGAATAAAGTGTATTGCGCACGAGCCTTGAGTATGGGGAATGAGAAATGAGGGGCTTCCTCTCATCTTTCTAGAGTGCTTAGCGAGCGTCCTGTCATGGGACGATACGTTAAGTATTCGCCCCTGTGCCCTAGACTTTGGCACAATGCAACTTAGGAACTAACTTAAGCCACTTCTGTCCTAAAAAACACAAACCAACTTCAAACCTTTTTGTCCTTCGGGATTCCCAAACTTAAAGGCTATTTTCAAAAAGGGCACGTTACCTTCTGTCTGAGTCGCAAACAGGCATCGACCCTAACTGCCAGACGCGAACTTAACGTCGCTCATAAAAAAACACAAAAAGAACTTGGTCCGAACTACGTTGACTCTGAATTCCCCATTGCACAAAGGGGGTACGTAGGCCTAGGACGTCGACGTCCTACCGAGTCTGTCTTTGTCTTCCCCTCCCACGTCTTAGTACAGCCCTAGATGATAGTATAACTCACCCTTAGAATAGACAACAAGTGTGGATCCCATCGAGTACGATGGACGCGTGGGGTGCTAGCACCTTCCCCTCGCGTAACCGACTCCCGAACCCAGGTTATGGTTGTGATGACCATTCCTTTCCCTCTTCCTCAGGTTTATGCGGTGTTCCCTTTCCCTCTCTTGGGATAAATTTACATTGCTGGCGACCCTGTTTTTCCGCGCCACTCTCGCATTTGTACCTGGATGAAAATCCTGGGAGCGACAGCTGGCGACTCTGCTGGGGACTCTGGTTGACCTATGTTGGTCCATCCCTAAGCGAGTCAATCCTAACGCTTGCTTGTCTCTTTGGGTGTTTTGTTTTTGTTTTGCTTTATGTTGTATTTTATTTTTATTTTTACCGCATTTTCTGCATTTCATTTTTTATTACTGTCATGCTGCTGTGTTGTGTTGGCTGTCTTTGTTTTGCAGGTTGGGTGGGACCGAGAGCTAAGCCCAATACCTAGGCTTGAGAATACCCTAGGACTAGAGTGGAAAGTAGTGGGACCTACGTGCCCGCTTGGTACGTTTGTGTGTTCACGAAATTCACAACCAGACGAGGCTATCTTGGGACGCATTCTAACGTGTGTGTCTTGCGCATGTTAGGATGTTGATCTAGAGAGCCGTTGACTCTGGTGACCAATCATCGAGGACCTTAGTGGAAACATCCCTCTTTAGTGGTGACAGTGGCAGACCACATCCTGTGGCAAACCCATTCGCACCCGAGGGCCCGCTTTGGAACTTGCATAAGATGGCCCCTACGTTTTGAAGAGAATCAGTGGAGGCACTCCTCGGTTGACGATAATACTGTACCCCGAGGGATGAATGTACTATTGTTTCTCGACCCCAGTGCCAAAACTGAGGACCTTCCGCTTTAGAGAATCGGTTGAGGCCTCCTCGATTGATGATGATGCCAAACCAGAAATGGTGAACGTATCATCATTTCTCGACCTGAGAGCCCGGGATACCGAACATCCTAGTACCCACATGTGAGAGGGGATGGGCGTTTACAGGTTTGCAGGTAACCGAGACCTTCAACCTACCCTGCTTTTTCTGGATTTCTCATCAATGTCTGATTATTTGGGTTCCTATCTCAGTGGTTCAGAATTCTGGTTTTCTGGGTTGTGGTTCTCGTTCAGTTAACAGCACAGCACATCCAGCAGTGTGCCTTGACTCCATGCTTGCATAAGCATATCATTTTTTTTTGCATTCTGACATGTTTGACATTTTTCAGGGCTCGCATCTTACCCTTGATTCCGGTTTTCTGAGGTTACCTTAGCATGGATGTCCAGAGAAAGAAGACTGTTTCCTATTCGTTCCTTGAGCCGACTTTGACATTGATTCACAAACTGATTAATATGGTTGGTCCTGGAGTTCGTACAGAGTTCAGTGGAAGGTATGGAAGACTTCGGAAATTCGTCCGCAACATCTCCAAGTATGAGAAGGATGCCATTCACACACTTCTTCAGTTTTACAATCCGTCTCTGCGTTGCTTCACTTTCCCGGACTACATCTTGGCTCCAACGTTGGAGGAGTTCTCATTTATTTTGGGAATCCCCATCAGGCACGATATAGTTTTCGTTTCTGAAGAACACCCCGGAGTAAGAGAAATGGTTGTTGCTCTTCATATCAGTGAGCCCGTTCTGAGCAATAATGTTGAAGAAAAACAAGGGGTTAAGGGTTTCTTGTTGAAGTTCTTATTTGATCAAGCTTGTATACATGTCAAAGAGAAGAACTGGACTGCTTTCCAAGCTATTCTGGCTATGTGTATCTATGGGATTGTTCTGTTCCCGAATATTCCTGATCTGGTGGATATGCATGCTGTCAGAATCTTTATTTCGAAGAATCCTATACCTACCTTGCTAGGTGATGTGTATCACTCAGTCCACTATAAGAATGAGAATAGGCGTGGAAAAACTGTAAGTTGCTGTGCACCGCTTTTAGCTACTTGGTTTCTTAGTCGTCTCCCCGAATCTGGCGCTTTCGTTGATACGAAAGATTCTCTGAAGTGGTCAAAGAGGGTTATGGGCTTGACTACTGATAACATTGTTTGGATCAATCATGACTTGCTAGGAATGGAGAGTATCTACAAGTGCGGAGAATTCCCTAATATACCCTTGTTAGGGAGGAAAGGTGGAATTAACTATAATCCCTCCCTAGCTATCAGACAGTTTGGCTATCCTTTGAAAAATCCACCCGAAGAGCGAGATGTCCGAGAGTCCTTATTCTTCAATGGTATTGAGGATCAAGGGTTGATAAGTAAAGTTGTGAATGCTTGGAGACAGGTGACCAAGAAGGGTAAAATTCCATTCGGGAAAAATAACAATCGGGCTTTCCCTTCCTATAAAGAATGGATCAAGAAGAGAGCAGAAGAGGAGCTTATTCCCTTCCCGGTGGAACCACCTTTGTATCCTTTGATGATCGAGCCTCCTACCACGGTTGAGATAGAGAAATTTGACAGGTATGGGCTGAAAAGGAAAAGCTGCGAGAAGAAAACAGAGAACTACTAAGGGAAATCTATCAGTTGAAGCATGAGCGGGGTGAAGCTGTTTACACCGCCAAATTGAAGATAGAGCTTCTCGCTAAGGCGAAAAAAGAGCTAGCTGACATGGTCGCATCCAGAAAGAGGATGAAAGAAGCTTTGGATGGTATCAGTAAGGTTCTCGAGTCTAAGAAGGAGGAATTGGATGAGGCTTTGTTAAAAATTCACAGGTTCAATGATCACCGAGAAACTGCAATGGCTGAGAATAAGAAAAAGGAAGACGGTTATCTAGCTCAGATTGAGGAGTTGAAGTCGAAGCTCAAGAAGAAAGATGCTGAGATCTTATCAGGGGTATTCCAGAAACAAGCAGTTCAAGACCGACTCAATGAAGTTATAGCCTCCATAGAGGAACTGAAGGTCCAAGCTAAAGTGAAGAGATCTAGACATGAGGAACCTAGCACGGATGGTGTTTCTGGAGAAGACGCTTGGGAGTTGCATTGCCGATATTTGGAAGGGATCATACATAGAAGAGACGTTCTCATTCAAGAGCTAATTCAGAGACCAAAGCATCCCGACACCAAAAAGCTGTTCAAGGAAATTCAAGACTGGAGCAGAAAGCATAGTGGATGGGGAGGATTGACACTTGTGGACTTTGATGACATGCCGTAGTTTTCTATTTTCTTTCATTATTCGGACCACCGCCAGGCTTGTTGGTTGGGATCTATGATTATTATGTTCAGACTCATTTATTTTGGGTTTGTGATTGTTGACATTTGGTTTTCCTCTGGTTTTCTTAATATATGAGCAGCAGTTCCGTTCTATCTTGTCATTAAGCTGGAATCAAGGGGTGGATCGCCCTGCGAATTTTCAAACATGTTCATTTGCATAGTCATGATCATTTTGCATAATCATTTTGCATAATTATTTTGCATAACAGGTGTTTATCTCTGGTGTTCTTATTTTTGCTCTCCATCTCAGTTAGGATTGATCAGCCAATTCACCGGTATTCTACTCAGTCTGTGATAACTAGGGGATAGCCATGGAACAACTCCGTTCAGAGACGCTTGAAATGAAGGTTCAGATGAGGCAGTTTGGGGAAGACATGCTGGTCATGTCCCAAGAGCAGAAGATGCTGAAGGAGGAGGTCAATCAGATGAAGACTCAGATGGGTTTGATCATGGAAATTTTGAAAATAGTGTTAAAGAAGGAAAACGGTCATGTGCTCGCTTCCGCGACAGAGGTCCTTACTCCTCCCATCTCTTTGGAACTTGATTTAAATCGTGGATCTCTTCCACTAGCGGAAGCTCCTGAACTTTCCCAGCAGCAGCTAAGTCTTGGCTCCCAAGAGAAGCCCAAGGGCAAAAAGTGTACACAGAGACAGAAGAAGTCTGAAAGAGTTTTCCACCCGCTCCCTATGCCATATTCTCAACTACTGCAGCATCTCCTTCAGTTACAATTAGTACGAAAAAGGACTTTGGCTCCTCCCTCTGGTACTCCCCCACCAGGTTATGATGCAAGAGCCCACTGTGATTTTCACTCTGGCGCGCCGGGGCATAATGTGGAAGATTGTAGGGCATTTCAGCATGTTGTCCAGGATCTGATAGATTCCAAGGCAATTGAATTCGCACCGAGTGGTGTAAGCATACATGGTGGTCCTACTCTAGCTGTTGAAAAAAAGGTGGATATCCCTGGTGCCTCTCCCAAAGCTACATCAAGTCAGGGGCATTTCTTGCAGTCTTTGGCCTTAGAATCCCCACATCCGCAAATGCTGTCTACGCCTCGACCAAGTCTGAAGAGAAAAATGCCTGAAAAGATTATGCGCTCAAATCAGCATCAACAACAGAAGTATCAGTGTCAGAATCAGCATAGGCCGCGCAACAACTTGGAAAGAAGGAATGCTCCTCTTCATCCAGTTCCCATGTCATACAGTCAACTCTTGCCACACCTGGTTCGAAACTCATTGGTGGAGCCTAAGACTTTGAAGCCTGTTCCAGAACCATACCCTCCGGGGTACAACCCCCATGTGCAATGTGGATATCATGGAGGATCTATAGGGCACTCAACCGAAGATTGTAAAGCCTTTCAAGTCAAAGTGCAACAATTAATTGACCAAGGGTACATATCATTTCCAGAAGGACACTTGGTTGTGCATGTCGACCTCTCATCTGCGTGAAGACTTCAAAGGACATCACCAGAAGAAATTAGTCCAGACGGAATTAAGCCTCCTCAGCAACGGCAGTCATCAGTTTCTTTACTGCATTTTCATTTATAGTTTTTCATTTCTTGTTAAAAGCATCGTATGCATGTAAGACTCGTTTGTTTTTTTATGATGATGTTAATGCAATGAGTATGTTTTCCTTGAAGTAATCCATTCGTGTTCACTCTTAAATGTTTATACGCACTGCAATACCAATTTTCTTGTTTAGAACTATTGAGGGAGGATGATGAGACGAAAACGCAAAATCTCTGGTTGTATGTTCAAGGATAGAACCCTGTTGAAGATGTACAGGCATTGTTTCAACTTCCCAAACACCGGAGATATAAGGGAGATAAACCCTCGTTAACCCCTTTGAGCCTTGAAGTAGGAGCTTCGTTCGTACGGAAAAAACCCTCGCACTTGACCCAGGGGCAGGGTAGGCGTCAGTTAGTTTGACCGAGCGTTCAAATCCCAAGGAGAGTGTGCATCCGAGGAACCATTACCTACTATCCCACCGGCAAAAGGTCAAGAGATGCGAAACCACGATGGTCATCCATCAACAACTAAGGAGTGAGGCAGTCACAACCCTTTCAAGCAAGAAAGACAACCAGTGTCACACGCTTTGTTCAAAAAGGGGAATGAAAAAAAGAAAGCCCGCTAAGTCGAAACTTGAAAACAAGCGACTTAGGCAAAAGTTAGGGCATCCCGCTGGACTTCAAAATCGAAAAAATCAAAAGAGTCAGTCCAGGCAAAAATTAGGGATCAAAAAAGAGCAAAAGAAAAAGCGAAAAGCATTACAAAAGAAAATCCCCGATAAGAACAATTTCGTGTGATTACAGACACAAAAGATAAAAAGGTGACTATCACTCCAAAATTTCCTTAGTGGCGTGGGTTCCTTAAAGATCATAAACCCTTGGAGAGATGAGCGTTTGGGTCAGATTAACTGAACATAGGACTGGAGAACATCACGAAGAGTGGGTGGGCACCGTTAAATTCTGAGCCATAAATCCTTCTTTCTGAAACCGTGAACCAAACCACGTTACAGCCCTTAAAAGTCCTAATTGAAACAGGGTTCAGTCCGAAAACGTACTCCAACCGGATGGCGTTCCTGACTCCTATGAGTTGTGCTAATAAGATTTGTTGGTATTGCATGTGCGCATTGTTTTTACCATTCAAAAATCAAGGTCGCATCCCAGCTGGTGATTCGTTCACAAAGCTTGGCGACGCATTTTCAATAAAACTTCGAGGTTAACATGAGTGTTGCATTAGAATTATCATAAATAATTTATTCTGTTTGCATACATGTGCCTAAGCATCAATGCGGCTTACACAGTGAACGTCAGTCAAGAAGCTTGATCCTGCCAAGTTGGGTTGCTTGAAAATTCTGAAGGACAATCATATCAAAGAGCATGCTGCCAAGAGACTCAGTATAGAGTGGGTTCTCCCCAGTAAGTTGTGTTAAGATGTAGCCAATCTGGGGCAGTCACGTCGAGAAATCTCTCCGAAATTCAGTTATTACTGGGGTATTCATTCTAAGATCAGGGGCAAAGTCACTTCAAAGCTCATATTGGGGCAGGCCACCTCTAGAGCGTGGGAGATTGTCCTCTCCAGAAGACATTTAATCAGAAGCACCTCTTCAAAGTTCAGAATACCGGGGCAAAGTGTTTCAGGTCATTACAAATCCTTTCGAGGTAAGTTACTTCATGGGTCATACAGCCTGGGGCAGTTACGTCGAGATCTGATAAATCTCTCCAAGAGTTTGAAGACCCTGGGGCAGTGCGAACGCCCGGTCTTCTATAAAATCCTCTTGAGGTGATTTCCTCCATTAGACCTGGTGGTCTGGGGCAAGTGAAAAGTTCAAAGAGCCGTTTCTGACCATAAAGTTGCAGGACAACAGGATTGTACACCCCCAGCAGTGGGCTCTCCCCAGCATTGAGATTTCTCCTTCCCCAGCCGGACAAACTTTCCTCAGCAGAGCGGACCTTCCCCAGCAGGAGACCTGGAAAGTATTTTCTCTGAAACAAGATGTTAATTCCCCACAGAATCAGGGTGTTCACTTCCCCCATCCAGTCAGGTAGCGTGCTTTCACCGACGATGTCATAGTCTAATCCCCAGCAAGGGGGGAGTAAAGTCATTCTCCCCATCAGCAGGCTATGTTCAGCAGTATCCCCAAGCAGGATGGTATTATGGACTGTTCTCCCCAAGCAGGATGATTACGGGCTGGTATCCCCCAGCAAGTTCTAAGCCCATTGGTTATTAGCAATCCTCAGCAACTGACTTCTGGTTCTGTCATTGGCATTCATTCTCAACTCCCCCAGCAGAGGAGAAACCTCAGCTTTTGGATATTACCTTCAGTGAAAGACAGGTGTGGCCCCCGGAAGTTCTTTCTGGATTTCATCCCCAGCAGAAGTCGTTGATCCAAAGAGTCGGTCAGTGTGATCCTTCTCAGCAGAGTTCTTGGAATCAGAGGACAATTTATTTTTGTCGTCCCCAGCTGAATGGGTCCTTTCTCTCCGGCATTTATTTTGCTGGAGGGGCTCTTTTGCATATCATAAGCATTTGCATTGCATTCTCAAACACATAGCATTTCCATTTGCATTTGAAGCATAAGCCAGGATTGATGCTTTCCTTGCCAGTTCTCTTTCCCAGCAGCGATGGCATAACTCAGGAGATTTTGGAGGGATGCGGTCCTCATACTTGTGCTCCCCGGCAGAGTCTTTTATTTAGACTTCTCCTTTCCCCAGCGGAGTCATCTTATCTGTGAATCATGGGTCCGTTAGGAGTTTGTCTTGCCTTTTCTCTTTTGTGAAATCACGTTCTTGCTTGACATATTTTGTTTGCCAGAGGTGGTTTAAACCAGAAGTTTTGTTTCACGTTATCCCCAGTGAAGTCGCCGTTTGTTGTGCTAAATCTCTTTATTAGTAGGGATGGCATAGCAATCCTTTGGAGATTTTCTTTCGTCAGTTTCCCTTTATCAGCAGGGATGGCATCTGTTTTGCTAGTTTCTCTTTGTCAGCAGAGATAGCAAGCTTTTGGATATTTCCTTTCGTCAATTCCCTTTATCAACAGGGATGGCATTTGTTTTGCTAGTATCTCTTTATCAGCAGAGATAGCAATCTTTTGAAGATTTTCGTCCGTCAGTTTCCCTTTATCAGCAGGGATGGCATTTATTTTGCTAGTATTTCTTTATCAGCAGAGATAGCAATCTTTTGAAGATTTTCGTCCGTCAGTTTCCCTTTATCAGCAGGGATGACATTTATTTTGCTAGTTTTCTCTTTATCAGCAGAGATAGCAATCTTTTGAAGATTTTCGTCCGTCAGTTTCCCTTTATCAGCAGGGATGGCATTTATTTTGCTAGTATCTCTTTATCAGCAGAGATAGCAATCTTTTGAAGATTTTCGTCCGTCAGTTTCCCTTTATCAGTAGGGATGGCATTTATTTTGCTAGTATCTCTTTATCAGCAGAGATAGCAATCTTTTGAAGATTTTCATCCGTCAGTTTCCCTTTATCAGCAGGGATGGCATTTATTCTGCTAGTATCTCTTTATCAGCAGAGATAGCAATCTTTTGAAGATTTTCGTCCGTCAGTTTCCCTTTATCAGCAGGGATGTCATTTATTTTGCTAGTTTCTCTTTATCAGCAGAGATAGCAATCTTTTGAAGATTTTCTTCCGTCAGTTTCCCTTTATCAGCAGGGATGGCTTTTATTTTGCTAGTATCTCTTTATCAGCAGAGATAGCAATCTTTTAAAGATTTTCGTCCGTCAGTTTCCCTTTATCAGCGGGGATGGCATTTATTTTGCTAGTATCTCTTTATCAGCAGAGATAGCAACCTTTTGAAGATGTTCTTTCGTCAGTTTCCCTTTATCAGCAGGGATGGCATTTATTCTGCTAGTTTCTCCTTATCAGCAGAGATAGCAATCTTTTGAAGATTTTCGTCCGTCAGTTTCCCTTTATCAGCAGTGATGGCATTTATTTTGCTAGTATCTCTTTATCAGCAGAGATAGCAATCTTTTGAAGATTTTCGTCCGTCAGTTTCCCTTTATCAGCAGGGATGACATTTATTTTGCTAGTTTTCTCTTTATCAGCAGAGATAGCAATATTTTGAAGATTTTCGTCCGTCAGTCTCCCTTTATCAGCAGGGATGGCATTTATTTTGCTAGTATCTCTTTATCAGCAGAGATAACAACCTTTTGAAGATGTTCTTTCGTCAGTTTCCCTTTATCAGCAGGGATGGCATTTATTTTGCTAGTATCTCTTTATCAGCAGAGATTGCAATCTTTTGAAGATTTTCCTCCGTCAGTTTCTCTTTATCAGCAGGGATGGCATTTATTTTGCTAGTATCTCTTTATCAGCAGAGATAGCAATCTTTTGAAGATTTTCGTCCGTCAGTTTCCCTTTATCAGCAGGGATGGCATTTATTTTGCTAGTATCTCTTTATCAGCAGAGATAGCAATCTTTTGAAGATTTTCGTCCGTCAGTTTCCCTTTATCAGCAGGGATGGCATTTATTCTGCTAGTTTCACTTTATCAGCAGAGATAGCAATCTTTTGAAGATTTATTTTGTCAGTTCTCTTTATTAGCAGAGAGTGACATGACCTGGGAGAGTTTGTTTCACTTCATACCTGGCACTTGGCGGTACATCATTTATGGCTAATTCTCCAGTGGAGGATTGCAAATTTCCGGGTTCTTTGGTATTCAATCTCCGTGTATCTCGATTGTCTGAAAGTCGTCGCTATCATACCCTCAGGACCAAGTAGATTGAATAGGGGCAGCTGTAGCACCCCAAAATTTGCCCTACCTTTTTCTAACTTTTTCTGGCTTATGTTTCTTTTTTTCATCTCATTTAGGTCTTAACTCATAATCATGCATTGCATTGAGCTCTTGAGACGTCGGATCACGGTATCCTTGTGGCTAAGGACTTCTCTTATTCTAAGCAGCAGGCATCAGAGTGCCCCAACAGTTATTTTGCTCGGTAATTTGGTACCAGATCGTTCTTTTTGCAACAGGGTATTTTGAGAGTTCACAGCTTATTCCAGGCATTTTTAATATTTTCGTATTTTCATTCATCTGACTGTATTTCCACTCTGCATCATCTAAATAGCATAAAATAGTGCTTTTCATCTCTCATACTGCCTAAAATATTGGTCGGAATAATTTCTCAAAAATTTACAGACAGAGTGGTCAAATTGAATTTCAGCGGTGTTTAAAATCAGGGGACAGAAAATTTTAAAATCGAACTTGCAGACGTCAATTATATTATTCTACGGTTCGCGTAGTTTAACTCGGCGTGTTCGTTTTAATTTTTCGTCATATTTTGATCAATTTGAGCATTTTTACGGATCAAAATTTATTTTAAAATCTGACCAAATGCTGTATTTTTTCGAGTCATATATTTCGTACTAATCATTTTAGTGTACTCGGTTTGTTTTTTTCGATCACTAGGGTATTCGATTTTTATTTATTTGATGTTTGTTTATTTTACTTTTTTAACTAATATTGTTTAGAATAGATAAATAGGCTAATTAGTATTTTATTTTTTAATATTCATTTTTTATTTTAAATTTAACTAATTTTAAGAATAAATAAGTAGTGATTAGCATTTTATTTTAATTTTATCTTAAATTTTTATTTTTATAAATAAATAAGTTTAGTTTTTATTTTAGATTTATTAAATTATTTAAATTTTATTTAATTTTAATATTATTAAACTTGGGCCTCAAATTGGGTATTAGGGACATTATTGGCAACTAAAAGTTAACCCTAATTTTAGTCCCTATATATATACCTAAGTTACACTTTGTTAAAAAAAAAAACCGAAAAAATGGAGTCGGTCGTTCCTGTAGATCTTCAGCCGTACTGTCATGTAATGTTTTACTAACTTATGTTACTAGCTCACTTTTTTTACGAGCATACATACATATGCTTTATTATTTAAATTTGTTGGTAATAGTATATTCATATGCCATCACTGTGCAAATATGTTCATATGCCGGTTTACCGTTCTTACATACATATATTTGTTTATACTACCTTTTTATATAAAACTTTTGTTTTACTAACTCACATTTTGAAATGTATATTAATATATAATAATATTTGTTCTATCTATATTTACATAACATTTGGTTTTAATATATATAATTTAGTTTTAATATATACAAATATATATTGTTGTTAATTCTTTTTTTAATTATACAGATTATTCAGATTGAATTGTGTCGATACGCTGTCTGCATATATGTGCATGATGCGTGACCTTTATATTTAGTTCGATCCGACTGCGATGATCGCATTTTGCGTAGCAACATTATTGTTTTAAAACTGTTTATTTTAAAATTTATTTTTCAGGCGTTCTCCATCTCTAGAAAATTTTAGATCCTTACAATTCGGATCCGGTTGCGATGACCGCGTTTTCGCGATAGCAAAGTTGTTGAGGTTTTTTTATTTTCTTTTTTTTTTGTAATATTATTTGAATAATTTCCTTTTGAATTTATTTCATGCATGCATACCTAATTTGTTCATTTTATTTCTCTGCATCCATAAAATATTTCCAATCCATTCCTTTTGCATTCATTCACCAACATTCTTGAGTGCATTAAAATATTTTTCTTTCATTTTTAAGATTATTGCACATTGCATATTGAGTCATATTCCTCATCTAAACTTCGTATGATTGTTTAAGTGACTAACATCTTGATTTTTGCAGGAGTTTTTGGTATTTAGTTTGTTTCTGGTTGAATAATATTGATGTTTAATTTGGGAATTTTAGGAGTTATTTCTCTAATTATTTGATTGGCTTTCACTTAAGATCTTTGTGTATGCCTATTTCTGACCACATCTGATTATCTATTGAAAAGGCACTTGTGCCATTTGCTTTGGGGTTGTTCCTTTGATTTCTGAATTCATGTTTGGATTATTATCACTATTGTTTGCCATTGTTTGATTTTCACTTGCCTTCTTTTACTTATGTTTGTTTCTCACTAATCCTTATGCAGGGACTAAGGTAAGTTCTTTAAGGGTGGGAAAGTATCCATGGTCACCTTTACTCTTCTTCCTTCCCTCATCTCTTTCCTTTAGGGTTTAGGTTGTCGTCAAACCTCACTAACCGTAGGTCACCCATGCATGATAACTTTAGGACTCATAGTCTCCCTTTAGAGTTACCCTTGGGTCTTCTCTCTTCTCATCTCGAATTTCTTTAAAACACTTAAGAAGAATAAAGTGTATTGTGCACGAGCCTTGAGTATGGGGAATGAGAAATGAGGGGCTTCCTCTCATCTTTCTAGAGTGCTTAGCGAGCGTCCTGTCATGGGACGATACGTTAAGTATTCGCCCCTGTGCCCTAGACTTTGGCACAATGCAACTTAGGAACTAACTTAAGCCACTTCTGTTCTAAAAAACACAAACTAACTTCAAACCTTTTTGTCCTTCGGGATTCCCAAACTTAAAGGCTATTTTCAAAAAGGGCACGTTACCTTCTGTCTGAGTCACAAACAGGCATCGACCCTAACTGCCGGACGCGAACTTAATGTCGCTCATAAAAAAACACAAAAAGAACTTGGTCCGAACTACGTTGACTCTGAATTCCCCATTGCACAAAGGGGGTACGTAGGCCTAGGACGTCGACGTCCTACCGAGTCTGTCTTTGTCTTCCCCTCCCCCGTCTTAGTACAGCCCTAGATGATAGTATAACTCACTCTTAGAATAGACAACAAGCGTGGATCCCATCGAGTACGATGGACGTGTGGGGTGCTAGCACCTTCCCCTCGTGTAACCGACTCCCGAACCAAGGTTATGGTTGCGATGAACATTCCTTTCCCTCTTCCTCGGGTTTATGCGGTGTTCCATTTCCCTCTCTTGGGATAAATTTACATTGCTGGCGACTCTGTTTTTCTGCGCCACTCTCGCGTTTGTATCTGGATGAAAATCCTGGGAGCGACAGGTATCAACAATTGTCAAAGAGGGTTGCACACAATGTCCATCAAAACCCTAGCATATGATCTCTAACATCCACCCCAAACAAACATTCATTTATGAATTCATAAGGATCATGTTAAGAAGACATAAAAATTTGAAAAAGGCAAGCATCTTAAAGTGCAATCAGTGTGTTAACATGCCTCAAAAGAATGATTAAAAAATCATTAAGGATCACCCCAAAACATGCTTCACAAGTTCACCTAAGTGACACAAACATTAGGCACAAATAGGACATTCAAACATTGGTCAAAAATGCCTTTAAAAATCCAAAAAAAATACAAAAAGTGCCTCAAGATGTCCTACAAGCATGTACCAATTTGTATGTGAGAATTCAGATCATAGGTGTGTCAAACAATTCAAGAATGAAGCATGTGTCATGAATAGATGTTCACACGAAAGAAATTAAATGGAAATTCATGTAAAAATAGGAAAATAATCCAAAATCAGAAATAAAAATGATAAAAAATTATTTAAATGCCTAAGAATGCATCATGAATTTTTTGGGAATTTTTATATGTCCACAAGTATTTTTAAAAATCAAAACGCGAACATATATGAAAAGAAAATTAAAAAAGACAAAGAAATAGGCCAAGGGGTGCACAGATAGCAAATATTCAGTTATAATGCGCTTTGGGCCCAAACGTTGGGGGTGTGATATCAATCAAAGACCCGGCCCAAGTGCGTGGGGGTCTGAAGGTTCATATCATGTTCTCAGTCAACATATTGACTCAATGAGAGCCCTTGGATCCAGCCAAATATGATGATCAGGCAAGGTAAACATATCATGTGGCTAATGATGAAATCACATGTTAATCTATGATGCAATAAACACACGTGAGCAAATAATCCAAATAAAATTCAGAAAAAAGGCACGTGCATGGGAGCGTATTCATTAATGCGCTGGCATATTCATGTCCATTGGATCAGGAGAATCAAACGGTTGGGATTTAAACTGAGGAAACCTAGGGTTTATGCAAGGTTCATGAATTCAGGTGGCCAAAGAAGACTCCGGTCGTCTTCTCCGGCGAGCCTCCACCGTGCTCAGCCTCCAAACGTTACAAAAATGCACGAACCACACATCATTCTCTTCCTCTCAACACACAGGTCACAAATCCAGGCTCAAAAATCATATATCATGCACACTTAGAGAGAATCGAAGGTTCAAAGTTTTGCCCTAAGATTTCAAACTAAGCACCTATGGTGCGTATCAACTAGCCGGTGGTCACAATGTCCCTAGAGGACTCCAAAACAAGCAAAATCAAGCTTAAATTCAAAATAAAATTGCAAGAAAGTTTGATCTATGAACCTGAACTTCGATGAAGCTTTGAAAACAAGAAAACCAGATGAATATACTCCTTGATTCTTAGAGGTGCTTACTGGCCAAATAAAGGCAAGAGGAACTTCAAATTGCTTGAAAAAATAGTTGATGAAGATGAATAAAACTTGATGTAGCAACTTGTTTCTTTCCTTACTCCATGAATGAAGGATCAAAGATGAAGATGAAGAAAACTTGATTCTTGCAGAGATATGAAGCTTCGTGAGAGAGAGAAAATAGAGAGAGAGAGAGAGAGAGAGAGAGAGAGAGAGAGAGAGAGAGTAAAAAAATTCAGAAAAGTGAAGAATGATTCAAGTTTTTTTTTTTGCAATTCTGTTAGGAATGGTTTATATATGGTGAGTTAAGTATTAACCACTGTGGTTAACAGTTAGAAGTTTGGTTAACAATTAGAGAATGAGTTAAGTGAAGTTTGAAAAATGAAATTGGAAATGGAGTGAATGAAATGGTGAAGTGTGCACGGGTTTGATTCAATGTGGAGAGGATCATGAAGTTTTATGGTGTGGTCATGATGTAGGGTGGTGATGATGATGTATTGACTTGGTAGCAGCTTCTTATATAAACTTCTTATGCAAGTTTCCCTTTCTTTCCCATGTTTGAACAAAGATCGTAATGAAGGTACATGTGCATGCATGAATGTGTAAGATATTGCATGGCTAATTATGGCAATGTTTGACATGTACATGGTTGGAAATAGAATGACATGTGCATACAATCTACTCCTTTTGGATTGTAATGAAACAAACACAAGTGCTATACATATTCATGATGGTGACTTTAGCAAGAAATATTTCATCAATCCATGGATGAAAGGCCAAGATCTTTGGCTTTTTGGAAAGGTCTCATGAAGTATAACAGTATTGGAGTTAAGAACAAACACAATGGAAGCCTCTAATATGCTTAAAACATCTCATGAAAATGCTTGTACATAACTGAGTTAACAAGCCAACCTGACCTGCTCTTGACCAGCCCACATGTGTGTGAAAGAATCAGTTTGGAACCCTACTTTGCCTCCCCTTATCTCCCAAATGGTTGATCAGATGAAAAATTCTTCAACATCAAAGTTGTAGAACGGATGGAGAGGAACAAGTTTGATGTTGAACGTTTTTCCAATTGGAGCCTCCATCATGGAGATAATTGGCTATGAACTTGGACAAAACATGCACACCAACTATTTTGCACTGGTCATGAGAATGTGATTCACTTGAAATTTCTTGTCAAGCTGGATCATATGATAGAGTGATGAGTCTCTTATGGTCTCTTGAGGCTCAAGGCTCCTTGGATTGGACTTAGATACCTTGATCCCATGCTAAGGCCAATGATATGTAAAGATGATAATGCAAAGAATGCAATGAAACACAAGCCAGTTAAAGCTAAAGCATGAGGGAAAATTTTAAGGTGTTACAGGGCAGAGTCTCTAAAGATCGAGGTAATGGATAGCCCGAGCAAGAGGGCAATGCTGGCACAGGATGCTTCCGCCATGATTAGGGTTTTAGAGATGGCGGCAGTTTACGCCGAGGAGGATTCCCAGCAAGGCTCTAAGCAGAATAAGGCGTAAGCCACGATAGCAGTCTTGGAGGAGAAGTTGAAGAAATCTAAGGAGGAGGCTAGGTCGGCCGAGGAGGCGATGGAGAAGAAAGTCGCGGATGATAAAGTGGAGAAAGACACCCTTGCCGCCGAGAAGAAAGTTGCGAAAGATTTGTTCGAGCAACTGAGGTTTGCTGCTGCCCCTGCTGAGGATGAGCACGCGGGGGTGAAAGAGCTAAAGACTCGGGCTGAGTTGGTCGCCCGTATCATCCAGGCGGAGGATAACGTTGAGGCCATTGGCGAGGATTCCTTTAACAATGGTGTGGCGCAGCTGAAGCTCGTGAACCCCGGGGTCCAACTGACCACTGAGGGGACCAGTTTCCTATGTCATGTCGAGAATGGAAAAATCGTCATCCCTTACTTTCTCCAGATCAGCGAGGAGCATGCCTAAACTCTCCACGAGGACCCTCAGCAGATGGAGGAGTGACTTCTTTTTTATTGTATTTTCGGCTTGCGTGCCGTACTTGTGTAATTTATTATTTTGTATGGGGTTTGGCCCCTTGTTAATGTAACAAGCATAATTGTGGTCATCGTGACCACTTATTATTGTAATATATATGTTTCCATCCGATCTGGTCAGTTTTGCATGATCTATATTTGCGCATGGCTTTGTCTTTAGTTTTTCTAAGTGTAGGAAATTTTCTTGATACATGTGTGTGCTCGCTGCAAGGGCAACTTTAAATTATTTATTGTTTCGAGACTTACTCGACTTAGATGTGTTCGGCAATGAGGGGGACTGGTCGAACGTCCTGGATATCTTCCAGGCATGAGAGCGGAGCTCAGGTCGCGTTTGAGGCCTGAGTTCACGGCGTTAACTTCCCATCGCGATATGGGTGTTTTACCTGTCATGGTACTTGGACGACGGAGGGATCGGTCGAGGAACCGCTGTCGGGCATGGGTTCTGGTCGTTCTTGAGCGAGAGCCAGCCTCGATTTGTTTTTGTATACAACGCTTGTACCTGGGAGAGCATTCGTGGTCGGTACACTATGATCGTCGTGTTGACGAAGCAAGCTGATGATTAGGGCCTTAGCTATAATATTGTTTTAGCTTTTTGGCGTTCCATGGTCGAGCAAGTTCTTCCCCGTTGAGATGTTCTAGGTAATAGGCCCCATTTTTTGTCCTTGCTCGGACTCGATAGGGCCCTTCCCAGATCGCAGCGAGTTTGCATTCTCGAGAATCTTTGTGATTCCTTCTTAAGATGAGGGTGCCTACTTGGAATTCTCGTCGTATGACTTTGACGTGGTGCCTAATCACGTTTTTTTGTTTTGGTACGGCTTCGCGGAGGGCTGCTCTTGACCGGACCTCTTCGACGAGATCAAGCTCCTCCCTTAACGCCTCGATGTTTATCTCCTCGTCTAGAGGGGATTCGGTCCACCTGGAGGGCATGTATATCTCAATGGGGATCACTGACTCAGTTCCATATACTAGACGGAAAGGGGTTTCCCCATTCGAGGAGTGAGGCATAGTACGGTAGGCCTAGAGTACGTTGTGCAGCTCCTCGACCCAAGCTTTCTTTGTTTCGTCCAGCCTTCGTTTGAGGCCTCGTAGAATTACCATGTTTGCTGCCTCGGCATGCCCGTTAGTCTTGGGATGTTAGACGAACGCAAAGTGTTGCTTCGTGCCTAGCTAGGCGACGAACTCCTGAAACTTTCTGTCTATGAACTGCGTCCCGTTGTCGGTGACTATTTCTTGGGGGATGCCGAAGCGGGCAAGGATGTTTCGGTTGTAGAAGCGGAGTATGATGTGGGTCGTTATTTTGGCCAGAGCCTCTACTTTTATCCACTTGGTGGAGTAGTCAACGCCCACTATCAAGTACTTGTTCTGGTTTGACCCCACGACGAATGGTCCCAGGATATCTAGGCCCCACCATGCGAAGGGCCACGGGAAGGACATTGCTTTGAGTTAATTGGGCACCGCCAAGTGCATGTCTCCGTGCCGTTGGCATTTGTCGCATCTCTTCACGTGCTCTTTTGCATCATGCTGCATGGTCGGCTAGTAGTATCCTACTCGTAGAACTTTCCCGGTGAGGGATCTCCCCCCGAGGTGCTGGGCGTTGATCCCTTTGTGGATCTCGCACAGGATGTGGGCGACCATATCTTCCTCGACACATTTTAGTAAAGGGATGGAGAACCCTCGCCTGTAAAGTTTATTTTTGACCAGGACGTAGAAGCAGGCTCTGTTCCTGACTACGCTGGCCTCCTAAGGGTCGGATGGTAGTTCATCCTTGGCGAGGTAGTTGTAGACGGGGGTCATCCAGCAGTTATTGTCACCGATGACTTGCACGTCGAGGATCTTGGAAGCTTTCTCGATGTTGGGCCGAGGAAGTACTTCCTGGATGACGGATTTGTTTCTGCCCTTTTTCTTCGTGCTCGCCAGCTTTGACAAAACGCCTGCTCTGACATTATGTTCGCGGGGAACATGCTTTACTTCTACCGTTGCGAATTTTGTCATCTTCTCCTTGACAAGGTTCAAGTATTCAGACAAGTTGTCATTCTTGGCCTGGTATTCTCCTCACACTTGGAGGGCCACGAGTTGAGAATCGGTGCAGATGGTGACTTCCTTGGCTCCTAGGTCTTCGGCCAAGCGTAGACCGGCGAGGAAGGCTTCGTATTCAGCCTGATTATTGGAAGTAGGGAAAAATATGGTAAGAAAGACTTCGACGATAATTCCTTCCTCGTTTTCCAAGATGATACCTGTTCTGCTTCTTGCAGAGTTGGATGCCTCGTCGACGAAGATTATACATTTGTGTGCCCCGCAAGTGGGGGAATCAGCGAATGTCATCTCTGCGACAAAATCGGCCAGCGCCTAGGCCTTGAGGGATTTTCTGCTCTTATATTGGATGTCGAACTCTGACAGTTCCAACGACCACTTGAGCATTCTGCCGACCATGTCTGGTTGGCCTAACAGTTGCTTCACGGGCTGGTCTGTTCGGACCACAATTGTGTGGGCCAGAAAGTAGTGTCTTAGTCTCCTCGCGGCATTGATGAGGGCCAGGGCAACTTTCTCTATTTTTTAGTATCTCAGCTCTGGTTCCTGCAGCTTCTTGCTCGTGAAGTAAATTAGTTTCTGCCCATCAGGCGTTTCACGGATAAGGGCGGCGCTGACGGCCTCGGTCGCCACGACGAGGTAGAGATATAGGGTTTCGTCGTTGTCTGGCCGAGAGAGGACGGGTGGTTCTGACAATGCTCATTTTAGGTGGAGGAGAGCCTGGTCACATTCCTCTGCCCATTCGAAAGTTGCCTCCTTGCAGAGGAGTTTGAAAAAGAGTAGTGCGTGCTGGGCAGACTTGGCCACAAAACGGGATAATGAATCAAGCATCCTATAAAGGGATTGGATGGATTTCTTTGAGCTAGGCGTGGGGAACTCGGAGAAGTCCCTGCACTTGTCGGGGTTAGCTTTGATTCCTCGTTCCGTTAGATAGAAGCCGAGGAATTTTCTCGCTCGTACCCGAAACATGCACTTCTCCGGGTTGAAACGTATCTGGTACTTCTTGGCCTGCTCGAAGACTGCCCTCAAATGGGTCGTGTGATCGGATTCCTCGTGGGACTTCACGATCATGTCGTCCATGTATACTTCGAGCATGTCCCCGATTTCTCCCCGGACACCTTGTTCATCATTCACTAGTAGGTAGCGCCAGCGTTCTTCAAGTCGAAGGGCAATACGTTGTAGTAATAATTGCCCGATTCGGTCATGAAAGGTATGTACCTTTTATCGCTTTTTGCCATGGGTATTTGATTGTAGCCCGAATAGGCGTCCATGAATGATAACAATTTAAAATCGGCAGAATTATCAACAAGTTTATCTATATTGGGGAGGGGATATGCATCTTTAGGGCATGCCCTATTGAGATCGGTATAATCAACGCACATACGCCATTTTCCATTAGTCTATTTAACGAGTACAACATTGGACAGCCAAGTTATGTACTTGGCCTCCGAAATAAAGTTTGCCTCGAGGAGGTCTTTATAGCTTGTTCGGTAGCCTCCGTTTTCTCTGGATATTGCTTTGTCCTATGTTGTGCTACAGCCCTGGCGGCAGGTTCAATTGTGAGCTGATGGCAGGCGACAGCAGGATCTAGGCCCGGCATTTCTGCGGTGCTCCAGGAGAACAAGTATGCATTCTCTCGGAGGCAAGCTTTGAGCTTTTTCCTCGCTATGTCGGGGAGTCCAGCCCCGATCTTCACTCCTCTCTGGGGGTCATCGCTGAGCAGGATGAGTTCGAACTCGCCATCCAGAATTAGGCGCATCGGATGGGAGCTTTCGTCGGTGCTGGTTAAAGCTGAAGGGCTGCTCGAACAAGTTTGGGTCTCTTTCTGGTCATCTTCAGAGAAGCGGTTGTCAAGGTCGATAGAGTCGACGCGGGGCAGCGGCTTTGCCTCCTCAAAACTGCTGGGCAGGGCCGGCTTATTGGAAGTCGTCGGCTTGGCGGCGATGGTGTTTAGTCCTTTGGTGGCTGCTTCGAAACATCTCCTTGCTGCCTCGATATCCCCGTGTAGAGTGGCAACTAGGCCCTTAGAAGTATAATACTTCATTTTCAGGTGCACGGTTGATGGCACGACCACTAATTTAGCCAAGGTTGGCCGCCCAAAGATGAACTTATAGAGAGAAAGGCAATCGATGACCAGGAATTGGACTTTAACAGACCTGACCATCTCTACAAATCCAAAAGTCACAATCAGTTCCACGTATCCCCAGGGCTTTGTGACCGACCCGTTGAAGCCATGTAGATCAGAGCCTACGTAGAGAGTCAAGTGTGATTCATCTAGCTGGAGGGTGGAAAACAGCTGCGAGTACATGATGTCGACCGAGTTTCCTTGGTCGACTAGGATTCGGAGAACATCAAAGTTAGCCATCCGGGCTCTCACGAGCAGCAGAATGCTTGAGTTAGGAGCCCCACCGAGGAGTTCCTAGCGGTAGAAAGAGATGGGGACTGACTCTTCCCGGACTTTGTCGAGCATGCTACTTCTCTTGGAGCTCGTGCTGAGAAGATGCTCAAACTTCCTTTTAACGGAGCCCACAGTAACCTTGTTGAAGCCCCCTCCGGAGATGACCATGACAGAGGGGAAGGTTTCCCACAGACTATGTGCTGCTAAGTAGGAGGAGCGTTGAGTCCCTCGGGGATATAGAAATCCTCAGGCCGCGATATGCTCATGGCGACCTGAAGGTTTTTCTCTTCGGAGGAAGGCACCTCTTCCTCGACTTTCTTGGACTCCTGGGCATCCTACCATGGAACTTCTCTTTTCTTGGTGAACTATTTTAGGTGTCTGTCCCTGATCAGTATCTCGATGGCATCCTTCAGGTGGATGCAGTCATCGGTTGTATGGCCGTGAATTTTGTGAAATCGAACCCCCTGCTTGTTTGAACTCTGTGTTGGCGCATTCAGAGAGGATTTTCTCCCTGGAGACGGTCAAGGGAGTATACTCATGGAAGCGACCGGAGGGTCCTTTGTTGTCCCGGGGGCGATCCTCTCGTCTTCTGTCTCCCCGACGAGATGTTGAGGGATCATCATGTTTGGAGGCCCGGGCACTCTCTTGGTGCTGTGAGTCCCGGGCGGAGCTGGCAGCTTCTTTCTCCTCATATTGGATATACGCTTGTGCCTTGAGGAGAAAGGCATCCAGGGTCCTCGGGGTTTCAATGCCAACAACTTTGGTGAATTTTGTCCGAGGACGAAGTCCTCGCTCGAGCAAGAACTTCTTTATGTCATCGGTCATTGAGACCTGTACTGTTTCTTTATTGAACCTCTCGATATAGGCTCGGAGCGACTCGTCTTTCCCTGGAATTATGGCCTCAAGGGAGGCTTCGGTCTTCGGGTGGCGGCGGGATGCCGTGAAGTGTCTGGAGAAAATTCTCCCCAACTATCTCCATGAGGTGATGGACTCGTTGGGGATTTTCTTATACCAGGTCACCACTTCCTTCATAAGCGTGGTAAGGAACAATCTACATTTAATGGCACCCCGAATGCCACGATAGTCGAGCAAAGCATCGATATTTTTGATGTGCTCGTCAGGATCCTTTGTACCGTCGTAGGTGCCCAGAGATGGTGGTTTCTCCAGTCCCTTGGGGAGGCGCATTGCCATGATCTCCAGAGACAACAAGCCGCGAGGCTCATCGTCGCTACTGCTATTGGACCATGACGGGGAGCAGGTGCTTTGCTCAAGAATAGGACGGTGATTTGTACAGGGAGATGGGGTTAGTGCCCAACCCTTAGATCTGGGAGGAGGCGAACGCTGGTCCCTCCTGGTCCTCTTGGTTCCCGAGGAGTACTGGTTCCACGGGGAGATGTGGTCACGCTTCCTGATGGTATGGAACTTCAGCTCAGGCGGTGCCCGACGGTCTCTATCACGTCGAGGAGATGGACTACGGGATCTTCGGCGCTCTTTCCTGGACGGAGGGGATCTTAGCCGGTTAGACTCCTCTAGGGCTCCAATCCTCGCGTTTTGTTGGAGGATTAGGAGGTTGGTTTTGTTGAGGGCTTCCAGAAGGGCTGCCACGGCCAAGTCGGCGCTGGGCGGAACAGGAACAGGCTGGTGGTCCAGGGGGCTGGTCCTTAACATGCTCAGCATGAGCAGGGGAGGGAGACGCGATGGCTCTATCTCTCATATGATGGGCGTCGCCTCCAAGGAACGGTGTAATTCTGCCAATATCAGTCCTGCTGACAGGGAGAAAAGCAGAGTTGCGACCATCTTGAACGTGATCTTGGCTTGCCATGATCAGAATCTTGGACAAAGGGCTGTTTTGGTCTTGAATCTACGATGGAAGAAAGACAGGGATGACAGAGTGTTCCACAGACGGTGCCACTGATCTTGATGGCTGATCAGAACCTGAAGTGGGCCAAAGATGATGTATGCGATGCTGGATGTGTGAGATGAGGAGGGGGTGTACCTGCAAGGCACTTTGATGCTAAAGTAAGAATCGGGAGAGAGAGAGAGAGAGAGAGAGAGAGTAAGTACAAAGTATGTACTTCGTAGGGTGATTTCGAATACCTGACCCTCTCAAATGAGATGGTTTTTATAGTGCCCCCAACGCGTGGCCAACGGTCCTTATTTTCGGGACGAAATAACCGTTTCCCAAAGAATAAGTAACTGCCAGAAACTAGCCGTTAGGACAGGCAGAGGCTGCCATGGGAAAAGGCGCAGTTGCGGGCACGATCATCATGACTGTTTTTAGATGGTGGAACCATGCATAACGGGCAGTAACTGCCGAGGAGGAGTAGGTGACCCTTGGGGTCATCCGACCATATTTGCCTGGTAGATGGGCAGAAAGGTAAATGCTTCCCCAAATTGGCTAGACTTAGGTAATTGGATCGCTCTGGGAGCAAAAGTGGATTGGGCCAGTCTGGAACACAACCTTCACTTGGTTCCACACCCCCTTCTCTTGGGTCACAACCTTCGCTTGGTTCCACACCCGTCCTTTGTGGTCAAAACCTTCGCTTGGTTCCACACCCGTCCTTTGGGTCACAACCTTCGCTTGGTTCCACACCAGTCTTTTTGGGTCACAACCTTCGCTTGGTTTCACACCCTTCCTTTTGGGTCGCAACCTTCACTTGGTTCCATACCCTTTCTCTTAGGTCACAACCTTCGCTTGGTTCCACACCTGTCCTTTGTGGTCACAACTTTCGATTGGTTCCACAACAGTCCTTTGGGTCACAACCTTCGCTTGGTTCCACACCCGTCCTTTGGGTCACAACCTGCGCTTGGTTCCACACCCGTCCTTTGGGGTCACAACCTTCGCTTGGTTCCACACCCGTCCTTTGGGTTACAACCTTCGTTTAGTTCCACACCCGTCCTTTGGGTCACAACATTTGCTTGGTTCCACACCCGTCCTTTAGGTCACAACCTTTGTTTGGTTCCACACCAGTTCTCTTGGGTCACAACCTTCGCTTGGTTCCACACTCGTCCTTTGGGGTAACAACCTTCGCTTGGTTCCACACACATTCTCTTGGGTCACAACCTTCGCTTGGTTTCACACCCGTCTATTGGGTCATAATCTTCGCTTGGTTTTACACCCTTCCTTTTGGTTGATCATAGTCCATTTGTTAAAACCAATTTCTCATCTCCTTGTTGATTTAATCACCTCTTTATTTATACTCATTTTTCTGGTCAATCACCGTTTGTCGGTTAGAGACCAATTCCGTTCTCTTTTCGGTTAACCACTATTTATCAATTAACACACAGAATCCCTAGAGAGTCATATACCTTCTCTTTGTTCAATACCCTCCTTTCGGTTTATCATAGTCCGTCTGTTGACACCAACCCTTTTTCCCCCACAGAGTCATAATCTTTTATTTCTTCGGTTAATCACTGCCTCTCAGTTAATGTACCGAATCCCCAGTGGATCTTACTTTATCTTGAATCAAGTCCTTTTCTCCATTATTCTCTTAGTTTCAACACCGTCCCTTTGCCTTTCTTTCCTTGTTTTGACATCGTTTCTTTTTGGGCTTCCCCAGTAGAATCTTTCTACCTCCTTTCGCTCTTGGTTTTGACACCATTTTCTTTTCTTTCTCCGTCTTAGTTCACCGAACTACGAAGCTCTGACTTCCTCATTGCACTGTGAAGATAGGTAGGCACAAGATCGTGAGATCTTGGCGAGCTACCTACTACCTTCTTCCATTCTTCTTCCTCTTTCCTGGTTCCTCGAACTACGGAGCTCTAATTTCCTCATTGCACTATGAGGATACATAGGCACGAGGGCCATAATCCTCCGTGAGCACTTTCTTTTTCTTTTTTCATTCCCTCTTTAGCTAGTAGCCTTTAGATAGATAACCTATTCGAGCCTAGAAGCAAGTAGAATGGTTCCCATCGAGTACGACGGATGCGTGGGATGTTAGTGCCTTCCTCTCGCATAACCGACCCACTTACCCGTTTCTCTTCCCCTTAGGTTTTATCGATATTTTCCCTGTCCTTTGGGACTAAATAAAGTTCGATGGCGACTTTGTTATATCTTTGAGTGTGCGATTTACTCAGGTATAATCCCGCTAGCTTCAATGCTTGATATGACTTCTTTGATAGACATCATCCTAGAGGTTTATTGATCATAGATACTCAAAGATTTCAACAAAATTTGGTTGACATTAGGTGTTGTCCTCATCAAAACCACCAAGATCATCTACCATTGAGATCATCTGCAGATGAATATAGCTAAAAGCACATAGCTACACATTCTTCCCCATATTGATGATGACAACACATCTCTCAGCGAGGTAAACAAATAGAGAAACAAAGATAAAGGGTTTGAGTTGTTTAAAATCCCCTCACAAATTTAGAGAGTATACTCTACTCCTCCTTAGAGTATACTTCTCCTCTTTTGAAATTATCATAAAGGAGGGAAACCAAATATATATATAAATATCACAAGCACATAAATTAGATTTAAAAGGAATGATTTACCTGATAAACAGGTGAAAATAGGCATTGAGATATAAGACCATGTTTCTCCCAGAAATTAGAGCCTAGTATTTTTGCTCAGCATGGATGCTTTTCTCTAAGACTCCTTTTGTCTTGGAGGTTCTAATTCCTTAAACCGATAATCGTATAATGGCTTGTGTCAGCTAAGAACAGTTGTACCTTTGAAAGTTAGCGCGGTAAGAACCTTTGGCCATTTTTATTCATATACTCCTGCTTCATGTTTCTTATTACATATAATAGGTCAGCTTTAAAAGACTTCTTCTATTTGATTCTTTGATTCTCTCTAGCTCGAGATATAATTTTGGCATCCATTTCTTTCTTTCCAAGATCATTTATTTTTATGAAATCTTTGAATAACTTTTTCGAATTTAACAATTTGTCTTTTATGCTACAAAGCATTTCTTATTCATGTTTGTTTATTATCAACTTGATATGAAGTATTGTAGCTCCCCTACCATAGTAATTTAGCATCATATTAAAAAAGTCATTGTATAAGGATATATTAGTAACACCAAATCGAAAAAAAATACACACAGGTAAGATGACATGATTGGTTGGAAAACATTTGTATCTTCCTTCCCTCTTAGAAACTTTTTTACATACAGAAAATTTCTTGTAATATCATGCCAATCTATATGAGCTTGTTTTAGATAGTAGATAGTCTTTTTAGATGAAAACAAGAGTAGGAAAATAATAATTTATAAAACTCAGAGGATAATCAACATACACTTCCTCCTAGATGTAATCATTCAGGAACATCCTCTTTAAATCCATTTGGAAGAGTTTAAAAATCATAATGGATAAGAAAGCTAGAAGCATCCTTATGGCTTCTAATCTAGCTATAGGGGCATAAGTCTCAGTGAAATTTAGACCTTCTTGTTGATTGTCTCCTTTCATAATGAGTCTTGATTTATTTCTCAAACCACTTCCAAAAACAACAAGCTTGTTGTAAATTACCCACTTAGGAACCAATCACTTGATTAGCTAAAACTTTGGGAATATGTTCCCAAACGTTGTTTCAATCAAATTGATTTACCTTTTCTTGCTAAGCAAGAAATCAATATTTTTAGATAAGAGCCTCGTCAAATTCCTTTGTCTCAATTAAGAAAACAAAAGCTTTAAAGTTACATACTTCTTGCTAAGGGAGTGTCGAGTTGTAACTCCCTTGGAAATATTTCGTATAACATTACAAACATGATTTTCCTTAGTAATCCTCCAATCATTGGTCATATCTTGATGGTCTACACTTTCCTCTTCATGTTGAGTATCTTCACTTTGACTATGATATTTCTCTACTTAATTTTGATCTGTGTCTTCTATATTTTTGTTTTCCAGGATACCTACATAACTAGATACATCTACCTCTACCTGCTAGGGGTTAGATCAACAAAGGTAACATGTATGAATTCTTATATAGTCATGGTATTTTAGAAAAATCTTTAATAGATGAAAAATAAAATTTTACTTTAGATATTTTAAAGACCGTACATATAGAAGAATTAAATGATAATCTATTACCTTGTCGCTTAACTTACTTAATACTAAGTAATTTGTGCTATAAGCTTAAAAAAAATTAGAACATCACAACAGTAAGGTTAGAGCTCTTAACTTTTTAACTCTAGTACCCAACTCTTTTTTGGGTCCTTTGATGTTAGTGAGATAAACTGACGTATCACTAGATTTCACATCAGGATCATAGCTACACATATAAGATGACTTATGCATTTTTCTCATTTAACGTTCATGATGCCTTCTATAAAAATATAAGGGAGGGTGACCATTTTTTTACTTTAATGGCTTTTCATGATAAAATGGAAAAGAGCAATGCAATTGTTTCTATTGTAATAGTTGCAGTTAAGAGTATATCAATGTTCATAACATTATTATTAGGTTCATAACCTAAATCGGCATTATTGCAATGATGCTCATTGAGTTGAAACATTTTGTCTTTCCCTATGAGTTTCCACTTCCTCTCTAATGTTTTTTACTATCAATTTTAAGCGAAGAGATGGTCTCTTTAGAGTTTGAGACAATTTTTTTTTAAACTTAATAGTTTCTTTATTTAACTTCTTGCAAAGACGAAATAAAACATGATAAGAAAACTAGGAAGTTACCTCATTATCTTTGTGGTCTGCCACAAGACAAATGTTTACTTATTCCTTGTTTGAGGTTTCTGGAATCTTCTCTTATTATGGTTTCTTCTCTGGTTTTTTGGGAAGTTTGGTCTTTTGATCCCTTTCTTTCTGTATGATCGAATGTTGGAATGAATGAGGATATTTCTTCTCTTTACGTACGAAGCTTTGAAGATTGTTTTTCGTGCCTTATGAATTTTTGAAACATGGGTTTTAGGTATTCATTAATTCTGCTTTTGTTATCTTTATCTTTTAATTTAATATATTTTCCTCTTATTTTTGTCATCTTTTTCATCATAAAGAAGTCTCTTAAGCTCTATCTAATGTTCCTATAGTTTACCAAATAAAGTATCCTATTCAATGGATGACAAGTTCTTAGATTCACAAGTCGTAGTGACTTTATGTTGCCAACTACGGTTTAAGCATGTAAGGACTTGTAGAACCAAGTCCTCATTTTGAAATTCTTTCCTAGAGTTCTCACGTGATTCACGATATGAATGAATCATTTTTTCATGTCATAAATGTTCTCTCCAGTTCTCATTTTGAAGAGCACTTAATCATGGGTCAATGTGTTTAACCTCAATCTCTTTACCTCAAATGTTTTATAATGGGTAAGTTAGAGAGCGTCCCACATTTCTTTTGTAGTCTCAGATTGAGAAACACGCATAAACACATCAAGACCAAGTGGCAATGATGATTGTTTTTTATTTCAAACTATGTTGCACATTTTCTTTCTTATCTTTGGTCAAATCATCTTCATTGTCTTAGTTCACCATGACACCATTAACTGCATATGTGGGAACAAATGGGCATTCTTTCACGGCCTTAAAAAAATCATGATTCATCCCATCAATGAATATTCTCATCTTCGCTTACCACAAAATATACTCATCTCCATCAAAGGATGGGGGTTTGCTTAGTGAATAGACTGAAGTCATTTCCTTCTTCCTGAAGAACCATAATTGTGGGCATGTTAGACTACTGAAGCATAATTGTGGGTGTAACACCTAAGGCCGAAGAGGGCCGAGAGTGATTACATGTAACGCCTAAGGGCGAGGGAGTGGTTGTCGGTGCACGAGGCATGATAATGAGGCACTCCTAACAGCTTTTGGGGAAAACTGAATTCACATCGGAATGAGAGGGGTCTTGAGGCTGTGCAGGTATGGGACTACATGGTTGAATGAAGGCTTATAAAGATTAATTTGTACTACCTATACTAACAAGATGCATCTTCTTTTCGGTAGCCTAACCAATAGGAACTCCATAGTTAAGCATGCTTGACTTGGAGTAGTATTGGGATAGGTGACCTTTTGGGAAGTTTCTCGGAAAGTTTGTGAGTAAGGACAAAGCATGCTGAAAAGATCTGTGTTGGTTTGTGGAGTCAGTCAGTAATCCTGAAAGCAGTCTGAAGCGTTACTAATGGTATCAAAGCAAGACCTCTCCCATTACGATGTGGTTCGGGGACGAACCAAGCGAAAGCTGGTGGGCATGTAACATCCGAGGCCAAATAGGGAATATAGTGGTTACATGTAACACCCGAGGAAGAGGGCGAGGGAGTGGTTGTCGGTGAACGAGGCATGACAATGAGATACTCCTGGCAGCTTCTAGGGAAAACCGAATTCACATTGGAATAAGAGGGATCATGAGGCTGTGTAGGTGTGGGACTGCATGGTTGAAGGAAGGCATATAAGGATTAATTGGTACTACCTATACCAACAAGATGCATCTTCTTTTTGATGGCCCGTTCATAAGAACTCCATAGTTAAGCATGCTTGACATGGAGCAATTTTGGGATGGGCGACCTTTTGGGAAGTTTCTCGGAAGGTGTGTGAGTTAAGACAAAGCATATGCTAAAAAGACTCATGTTGGTTTGTGGGGTCAGTCGGTAATCTTGAAAGCAATCGGGGGTGTTACAAATGGTATCAGAGCCAAACCTCTCCCAGTATGATGTGGTTCGGGGACAAACCAAGCGGAAGATAGTGGGCATGTAACACCCAAGGATGAAGAGGGAAGAGAGTGATTACATGTAACACCTGAGGGCAAGGGAGTGGTTGTCGGTGCACGAGGCATGACAATGAGACACTCCTAGCAGCTTCTAGGGAAAAATGAATTCATATCGGAATGAGAGGGATCCTGAGGCTGTGCAGGTATGGGTTTGCATGGTTGAATGAAGGCATATAGAGATTAATTTGTAATACCTATACCAACAAGATGCATCTTCTTTTCGGTAGGCTAACCAATAAGAACTCCATAGTTAAACGTGCTTGACTTGGAGTAGTATTGGGATGGGTGACCTTCTGGTATGTTTCTCAAAAAGTTTGTTAGTGATGACAAAGCATGTTGAAAAGACATGTGTTGGTTTGTGGCGTTAGTCGGTAATCTTGAAAGCGGTCAGAAGTGTTACAGTGGGAATGTTAGAATACTGAAGCAAAAAAATATGATTAGGAGCAAGTGGAAGAAAGTGGAAAAATCAAGGTTCAAGCAAGGCTTGAACTTTATAAAAGTTGTTCAATAAATGGTGAATTGGTAAAGAGAAGTAAGATGGTTGATGGGTAAATTGACATCACCATGGTTTTAAGTAAACGAGGAGATTGCTGAAGTATGCCTTAAAATCTTACATGATAAAGAGAAAGAAAACATATTTTTTGAAATTACAAAAACTAGATATCAGCAACTAAGTCTATAAAGAAGACATAACTACGAGAAAGGATAGTAGTAGAGCGAGTGTGATTGTATTGAGTGAGGATGACGGAGGAGCTGGTGTGGTGGCACATAGTGAGGCTTGATTTGGAGCTAGAGTTAATTGAGGATGGAAACGAGTGTGAGGTTAGCTCTAAATTTAGGTGGCGGCACAGAGTGAGGCTGATAGTGGAGTCGGAGCAAGGTGAAATTAGTGTTAGAGTCGAAGTGGTAGAAGGTTGGCGGTAAAGACAGTGGCGCTGACGTGACAGTTGGTTGTCTCTTAAGCACGTGAGTTGTGTAGGTCTCCTTCTCTTCTCTATAATACGGAGTCACCCTAAACACGTTTTCTATTTCTCTTTATTAAACTTGTTCTTAAAAAAGAGAGAATTCTCATAGAAAGCGAGTGGTTCCATCTTGTCAAACTCTTGGATTTAGAGCACTTAACTTGACACCCCCACTTGAACCTGACATCCTCCATTTTAAACAAATTTAGCTTTTATATGCGTGAAAATTTTCGAAATTTTCGAAATTTACAATATTTTACCGAAAATTTTGAAGATTTATAGGTTTTTATCAAAATTACCAGAAATTTTGAAATGTACAATATTTTACCGGAAACTTTAAAATTTCCGATATGTTTTGCCCGAAATTTTGAAATTTCTAGTATTTTTTATCAGAAATTTTAAAATTTCCGATAATATTTAACTGAAATTTTGAAATTTCCAGTATTTTTTACCATAAATTTTCAAATTTCTATTATAAATGTCAGAATTTCCAAAAATGCGAAAAAATACATACTGAAAATTTCGATTGTATTAATGAAAATTTCATTTTTGGTATCTCTCACTTTATATAAAGGCAAAACTTGTTTTGGGTATAACCTATTTTTTTTTTTCAATTATACCCTTTTTAGTTTTTGTTTTAAATCTCAACTTCTTTTCAATTATACACAAAAAAGATACTGTTTATATTTTGACTCGTTTATGTACTAATTCGTGTCCGTCTGAACGCTAGTATTAGTAAAAGTGAAAATTTAAAAATAAAAAAAATTTGATTGATAAATAATAACAAAGACATTTAAATTTTTTTAAAATATGTGATGAATCAGATATAATATAGGAGATGGCAAGTTAAATTCTCTTGAATTTATTGCCTGGTTCTTCTTAGGCCCGCCGCTTCCTCTTCGGTTGATTGACCATATATATCTCGTCTATCATGGATAAATATTAAGCATATCAAACTTAATATGTATAAAATGATATTATGTTATCTATACTAATGCAAGATTCTCTAAAGTTCTCTTGAATCAATTATTTTTACTGGTACCACGAGTCATTATCGAAAATTCATAGTTTGAAGTCCACCTTAAAATATTTGAAGTCCTAAAACTAATTGTTAAAACCAAGGTTTTGAAATGTAGTAGTCTCCTCAACCACGTTGAACCGTAATTACAATATGAATTAAAATTCTGCATACAGTAGCCAATAAAGATCTCTTTAAATTTTTTTTTTCAATTTTCTTTCATTATTTTCATTAAAATTCGAAATTTCAGAACCCAAACACTTAATTTACTTCTTCTATAATAAAAAATCTTAAATCAAAATTTTTTTAACAGTATATTTTAAAACTAACTTATAAAAATTTATGTTGCAATGATTGCTAAACATATTGTAGTAACCGCAATGAATGCAATTATAATATCTTAAATCACATGTGCCGCAATCACAATTGCATCCACTCAAATATCATATAAAATGAGGGTATATAATATATTGTAATTATTCATATCCCTAAAATTTATCCTCCAACTTGAATCATTTCTATGTCTGGAGTGATGCAAAAAATAAAGAGGATTTCTTAATACATCACCTAAGGTTTTTAGATACCACGTGAAATTTTATTTTTGTCACTAGATTACAGATTTGTACATCCGGACGCACCAAATTTTTAAAAAACGCTGATATGTTCCGGATATGCACATCCGAAAAAATTCCTGATTTGCAAATCCAGAAAAAATCAAAAGAATTCCATAAAATCATTTACTTCTAAATATAATTAAATTCAATATAATTAAAATTAATATTATTTTTTCAATATAATTAAATTCAATATAATTAAATCCAACATAATTAACATCTATATTAATTAAAATTAATATGATATTTAATATGATTAATTTTTTTTAATATAATTAATATGATTAATATGGTATGTAATTTTAAATGATTTTTTTATATTAAAAAAATTAATTTAATTAAATTGGACTTAAAATTATATGGTATTTACTTCTAAAATTGAATTTAATTATATTGGTATTTAAAATTATATGGTATTTACTTCTAAATTATATGGTATTTACTTCTAAATTATAATTAAAATTATATGGTATTTACTTCTAAAATTAATTTAATTATATTGAATTTAATTATATTGAAAAAATCATATTAATTTTAATTATATTGGATTTAATTAAATTAAATTTAATTATATTGAAAATCATATTAAGTTTAATTATGTTGGATTTTAATTATATTGGATTTAATTATATTTAGAAGTAAATGATTTTATGAAATTATTTTGATTTTTTCTGGATTTGCACATCAGGAATTCTTTCGGATGTGCACATCCGAAAAAAACTAAAAAATTTTTTAAAAAATGGTGCGTCCGAATTTGCACATTCAAAAATTGAAAGTAAAAATAAAAATTCAAGTGGTACCTAAAAAACATAGATGGTGTGATAAGAAACTCTCAAAATAAAAAGAATCACACTTTTTTTATTCCTAATAACTAGCCTGAAATGCATGTATGACAAAAATAATTTGGATCATTCTCCACTTAATTCGAAGCTTTTATATGAATTTGCACTCTTCACTAAAAGTTCCAAAGTATTAACATCTTAAAAATTCACTTATCCTCCAAACAGGATCCGTAAGTGATACCTAATCTTTCACATTAAAAAGGGGGGTTTTGTTCCTTGCTCTTACCTCAATAGTTGTTTTTAGAGCATTCTAATATTTTAAAGGATTAAATATGTTTGTAGTCCTCTTAAATATCATAAATTATACTTTTAGTCCTTTAAAATATTTTTTTTAAAGAATGATTCTTCTAAAATTTTTCATACACTTTTGGTATCTAATACTAAAATCGTCGCTAAAATTGTCACTATTTCAATTATTAAGTTAAAAATCGTCGCTAAAACTGTTGTTAATTCTTTAGCTAAGTTGTAAAAACCGTCGCTAAGTTGCAAGAGGAACCAAACGTGTGGATTAAAAATTTTAGAATGATCATTCTTTAAAAAAAATATTTTGAGAAACTAAAAACGAAATTAAAATATTTATGAGAACTATAAACATATTTAATCTTATTTTAAAATGTCTGTCTTCAGTTCGTTTTATTTTTATCATGTTTTTTTCTCTTATCATTTAAGGTCAACCAAATTTTGGGAAGATATGCAATTAGAGTCACTAAATCCACCATAAGCTGTTGGTTAGTATTGTATTGGCATTATTCAATAGATCAGGTTCTACACCTAACTTTGGATTTTTTTTAAATGAAAAATATTGTAGGGCCACATTTGTTTCATATGCAAGTTTATCATCAATAAAAGGACGTTTTTGTATTAAAAAATTGTGTTCCCTATCTTTCATTTTACAATTTTCATTTTTCAAATAAAAATGGCAATGTTTTTCTTTCTCCATAGTTTGTTTTCTTTCTTTTCAAAAAAGCTCTTTCTAAAATAAAGCATGAACTATCATTCATGCAGAAACAATCCTACAGATCCAGTTGATAACGGTTCTACTATGGTTCGGTATGACTTTGATAATCCAATTTACCAAGCTGAAGAGGGGGTGAGGAAGACTGCGAACTTCCCGAAGAATTGGCCAGATTATTGAAACAGGAAGAAAGAGCTATTCAGCCTCATCAAGAGTCATTAGAAGTTATCAACCTTGGCACCGAGGATGCGAGAAAAGAAGTCAAGATAGGGGCAAGCCTAGCAGAGAACGTGAAGAAAAAGTTGATTGATATGCTACGTTGATATGTCGGGATTAGATACCAATATTGTCGTGCACATGTTGCCTCTCAAAGAAGGTTGTTCCCCCGTCAAACAGAAGCTCAGAAGAACTAAACCAAAAATAGCCATTAAGATCAAAAAGGAGGTGCAGAAACAGTTGGATGCAGGTTTCTTGGCCGTCACCAGCTATCCACCATGGGTTGCGAATATTGTCCCGGTACCTAAGAAAGATGGTAAGGTCCGGATGTGTGTTGACTACCATGATTTAAATCGAGCAAGTCCGAAAGATGATTTTCCATTACCTCACATTGATGTGTTGGTAGATAATACAGCTCAATTCTCGGTATTTTCCTTCATGGATGGCTTTTTCGGTTATAATCAGATTAAAATGGCGCCGGAAGACATGGAGAAAACAACGTTTATTACCCCATGGGGCACGTTCTGCTATAAAGTGATGCCTTTTGGTTTGAAAAACGCAGGGGCAACTTATCAGCGTGCTATGGTGACACTTTTTCATGACATGATTCATAAAGAGATTGAGGTTTATGTTGATGATATGATTGCTAAGTTGCAAACTGAAGAAGAGCACTTGGTGAATCTGAAAAAGCTTTTTGAATGGTTGAGACAATTCAGACTAAGGCTGAACCCGAATAAGTGTACTTTCGGGGTGAGATCTGGTAAGCTGTTGGGCTTTATTGTCAGTGAAAGAGGAATCGAGGTTGATCCAGCAAAAGTAAAAGCAATACAAGACATGCCCGAGCCAAGAACAGAAAAGCAAGTTCGTGGTTTCTTAGGGAGATTGAACTACATTGCTAGATTCATCTCTCATCTTATAGCCACTTGCGAGCCAATATTCAAATGGTTGAGAAAAGACCAATCAATTCGTTGGAATAATGATTGCCAGAGGGCATTTGATAAAATAAAAGAGTATTTGCATAAACCTCTGATTCTTATGCCTCCAGTTCCAGGGAGACCACTGATAATGTATTTGTCGGTACGTGAAAATTCAATGGGTTGTGTTCTCGGTCAACACGACGAGACGGGTAGGAAAGAACATGCCATATACTACCTGAGCAAGAAGTTTACAGATTGCGAGTCTAGATACTCAATGCTTGAGAAGACATGTTGTGCACTTGTATGGGCTGCTAAGTGTTTGAGACAATATATGCTGACTCATACAACTCTATTAATATCAAAAATGGATCCAGTCAAGTACATTTTTGAAAAGCCAGCTCTCACCGGAAGGGTTGCCCGTTGGCAGATGGTGTTGACAGAGTATGACATACAATATACTTCCCAAAAAGCCATAAAGGGTAGTATTTCGTCTGACTATCTCGCTGAGCAACCAATTGATGATTATCAGCCAATGAAGTTTGAATTCCCCGATGAAGACATCATGTACTTGAAAATGAAAGATTGTGACGAGCCACCAGTTGATGAAGGATCAGATCCTGATGACAAGTGGAAATTGATGTTTGATGGGGCCATTAATGTGAATGGTAGTGGCGTTGGGGAAGTTCTCATAACTCCGAAAGGTTCCCATATACCTTTCACGACCAGACTGACTTTTGATGTCACCAATAATGAAGCCGAATATGAAGCCTGCATTATGGGTATTGAAGAAGCCATTGATTTAAGGGTCAAGACTCTTGATATATTTGGGGACTCTGCTCTAGTGATCAATCAGGTCAGCGGAGATTGGCACACCCATCAACCCAACTTGATCCCTTACAGAGATTATACGAGAAGACTATTGACTTTCTTCAAAATAGTAAAACTGTATCATGTACCTCGTGATGAGAATCAGATGGCAGACGCTTTGGCAACGTTATCTTCGATGATTCAAGTGAATTGGTGGAATCATATACCCAAAACTGATGTGATGCGGCTTGATAGACCTGCTCATGTGTTTGCAGCCGATACAGCGACTGATGATAAACCTTGGTATCATGATATCAAGCGTTTCTTGGAGAGTCAAGAGTATCCGGCTGGGGCATCCAATAATGACAAGAAGACTCTGAGAAGGTTGGCAGGCAGTTTCTTCTTGAATGAAGATGGTGTATTGTACAAAAGAAATTTTGATATGGTCTTGCTCAGATGCGTGGATAGACACGAAGCAGACATGTTAATGCAAGAAGTGCACGAAGGTTCTTTTGGTACCCATGCTGGTGGACATGCCATGGAAAAGAAATTGTTACGAGCTGGTTATTACTGGATGACCATGGAGGCTGATTGTTTCAAATATGCTCAAAAATACCACAAGTGCCAGATTTATGCTGTAAAGTGCATGTGCCACTGAATCCTTTAAAAGTGATGAGTTCTCCTTGGCCATTTGCCATGTGGGGTATTGATATGATTGGGAAGATTGAGCCCACCGCCTCTAATGGACATCGTTTTATTCTAGTGGCCATTGATTACTTCACCAAGTGGGTGGAGGTTGCTTCGTTTGCAAATGTCACCAAGCAGGGCGTTTCCCGGTTTATCAAGAAAGAGATTATTTGTCGTTACGGGGTGCCCGAAAGGATCATCACTGATAATGGTTCTAATCTTAATAATAAAATAATGCAAGAGTTGTGCCAGAGCTTCAAAATTAAACATCATAATTCTTCTCCGTATCGCCCAAAGATGAATGGTGTCGTCGAGGCAGCCAATAAAAACATCAAGAAGATTGTGCAAAAGATGGTCGTGACGTACAAGGATTGGGATGAGATGTTGCCTTTTGCTTTGCATGGGTACCGTACATCAGTACGTACGTCTACTGGGGTAACCCCGTTTTCTCTTGTGTATGGTATGGAAGCGGTCTTACCGGTTGAAGTTGAGATTCCTTCTCTGAGGGTCATGATGGATGTCAAGCTTGATGAGGCTGAATGGGTTCGAACGAGGTTTAATGAGTTGAGTCTCATAGAAGAGAGGAGGTTGGCAGCAGTATGCCATGGGCAACTGTATCAGAGAAGGCTGAAGCGGGCGTTCGATCAGAAAGTGCGTCCTCGGAATTATCAGACAGGTGACTTGTTGCTAAAAAGGATTCTTCCTCCTAATACAGATCACAGGGGCAAATGGACTCCGAATTATGAAGGTCCATATGTTGTCAAGAAGGTTTTCTCTGGCGGAGCCTTGATGGTTACAACTATGGATGGTGAGGATTTTCCGTCGCCTGTGAACTCAAACGCAGTAAAAAAATACTTCGCATAAATGGACCCGCTGGACAGTAAAAAGAGAGTCCAGGCAAAAAAAAGCATCCCGGCGAACCAAAAAAAAAGGAAAAAAGAAGAAAAAGGTTTGGGCAAAAATTAGGGATAAAATAAAAAAAATGAGTACACCCGGTAAGTTGAAAACCCGAAAGGGTAACTTAGGCAAAAATGGGTATCCCGGTGGATCGAAAACCCGCAAAGGGCGATCCAGGAAAAAAAGGGATTTAAAAGCGAAAGGCTGCGATCTGAGTAACATGTATCCCATCTCGTTTCAATAAGAGGCATTTCAAAGGATAGGAATCGGTCCAAAGCGAAGCACTTGGAGAGTCTTGAAGACATATGAACCATAGCAGGTTTGAAACTCAATGGATTTCTGTTTTCCACATTGCCATTAGGATAGTTTCTTTTCTCTTTTAAGAAATTACCTCTTTTCAGGAATTGCCTCTTGATGTAAACGCCTATTTTCGGGCTCTTCAATCAATAAAGTGTTCTTTATTCAGAATAGCCATTTCTTTTGTTTTCTTTTACCGTTTGTTTTGATTACAAAAACGTCTGATTTTTGTGATAAACATTGCATTTGAAAACATCGAGGCTCTACAATAATATGCGCGAAAAAGAAAACAATTAAAATTGCTTTGAATGCCAGGTGCTCTTAGGTGATGAATTCAAAACTCATTGATACCCTGGGGCATGTGTGTACACCTTTTTATTTGCAGGTGTTAGTGTTCGCTGGTTAGCCCATCAATGGCACGTGATGTCTTCAGTGTCTTTTCCAGCAGGACTCAAATAAGAGTTCTCCCCAAGTAGAAGCGGTTACCTCAACAGGAAGTTTCTTCCTTGAGGTTGTCATCCCTAACAGAGTTCTACGGTTCTTCCCCAAACAGATTGCTTCAGGTGATACTTCCCTAGCAAGATTATCGTTCCTTACAACAATCATTAACGAGATGAATAGCCCAAAGCTCAGAACGTTGCAATGTTAATCCCCAGCTGAGAGGATACTTCCTCACAGGCTTTCGGGAGGTCAAGTTAATTTGTTTGCCTCGGCACAGTTTGTGGTCATGAGGACAATCCAGTTTTTCATCCCTAGCAGAGTTGCCAGCTGTCGCTCTCGGGATTTTCATCCAAGTATAAACGCGAAAGTGGCGCGGAAACAGAGTCGCCAGCAATGTGTATTTATCCCAAGAGAGGGAAAGAAAACACTGCGTAAACTTGAGGGAAAGGAAAAGCATGGTCTCGCGACCAAGATAAATGGGTAAGGGAGTCGGTTACGCGAGGGGAATGTATTAGCACCCCTTCGCGTCCATCGTACTCGATGGGATCCACGCTCGCTTGTTATCGATCAAAGGGTGTCGTCATCTGGTGCTCCGCTGCTACTGGAAAGGAAAATGAACGAGAACGGAAAAGAACGAAGAAACGAGGAAGAAAAGAAAAAGAAGTGACTCGATAGGACGTTGCATCCTAGGCCTACATATTCCCTCATGGAATGGGAAAGTCAGAGTAAACGTAGTTCGGACTACGATTTGGGGAAAAGGTTGCTCGCCAAGACATCGCGTCTCGTGTCTACGTATCTCATCGGGAATGAGAATCAGAGCGTCGTAGTTCCCCTCACTAAGGATGGATTTGCTTTGTTTATGTTTTTTAAGGTGGAATACGTCAACATTCGCGTTCCAGCAGTTAGGTGTTGCAGCTCGTTGTACGGAGTCTTAAGCATTTACCTGTTTGCGGTAGAACGGAAGTAACGCATCCTTTATGAAAGGAGTGAGGAAGATGAGAAGAGAATGGTTTGTTTTTTTGTCTTTTAAGAAGAAGTGTTTTGATTATTTTGTGTTTGTAATGCATATTGCACTAAAGTCTATGACATAGGATCGAATGCGTCGCAAATCGACCCAAGACGGGACGTATGCTAAACACTCTAGGAAAGTGAAGGAAAATCCCCCACTCTCCATTTCCCATGTACTTAAGGTTCATGGCGTACAATACGGGTTGCCTTTATTACATGTTTTTTATTTTTGTTTTGAGATGAGAAAAAATTTTAAGTGATGAAGAGAAATAAAATTTATTTCGAGATTGTAATAATTAAATAACAATTTGAAAGCCGCCAAAGATTATATACACGTAAGGGAGGCTAGAAGAAAAGTTGTCATGATGGTGCGAAGATTTAGAGGCTAATTATAGAGTTGGCGTGGTTTAAGGTCAACTCTGAAGTTGGTGTTGCAGTACAGAGTGAGGTTGGTGATGGAGTCGACGCGAGAGGAGGATGGCGGTGGTCCCGACGCGACAGTGGATTTCGGTCTGGCAACCGGTTCGATCAATCGGAACTCAGATTTTTCTTGATTCATGTATATTAAACTTTGTTGTTTTGGTTTATGGATCATTTCATTAATGGTTTATATTTTAGGCTTGTTATGGATCTATTGGATTTCAACAATTATAAATATGTATCTCTTGTATTTTTATTTTTCACAACCTTCCGAACTTTAGAGCCGAAGATAGAGATAAGGGTTTGAGAATCTTATTGGTAATATTAGATAAGCAATAGTTAATTCTTAAAAGTTTGCTCTTAGAATTTGAAAAATTCTTAAGATATCTAAGGGAGATTGGGAAGGACTTCTAAAAATTTTGAGTTTGTGATTCATATAGAGAGTTTGAGAGGTTGAGAAATACTTGGGTAAAAATAGGGTTTGTTCTTAGAAAATTTGGTGACTATTTTCTTGTAACTCATTTATAATATTTTGTAACAACTTTTAGATGTATAATGAATCCAAGATCCGGCCTCTTCACTACAGTAGATCGTTAGATCAAATTTGGTAAACAAATTATTTTGTTTCTTTTCTTTTATTTTATTTTTCAAACTTAAGTTGTCGTCTTATTGCACATAAAGTTATTTTTGTTGAAGACCTTATTTTGATTGTCACTGTTCTTTTTCCCCAAACATCAAATTTCTTGGTGTGATTGAACTTTCAATTTCATAACAGCTGACGTCCAGTGTGGGAAAAAGAGATTTTGTTTACAAGTGAACATCATGAGTTTCAACTGGAAAATCGAGAATTTTTCTAGAGACAATAACTTTGGGTTATGGAAAGTGAAGATGCAAACAATTTTAACTCAAGAAAGTGTGTTGAAGCATAGAAGGGTGAGACATCAATGCCAGCAAGTCTAACATAAGTATAGAAGACTGAGATGGTAGATAAGGCCAGATGGTGGATAAGGTTAGGGATAAATTTCTAAGAGAATTTTTAAAGATCAAAGATTTGAAGATTGGCGATACTGGGAAGGCTTGAGTGTCTCAATAAGAAGAAGTGAGCGTAAAGGGATATCTAAATCAAAGAGGTTTGACAAGTTAAGGTTTAAATTCTTTATTTGTTAAAAAATCAATCATTTCAAGATGGATTGTCCCAAGAGGTAGTACAATGAAGATTTTGTTCAATTTTTTGTTGCTTCTGATGAAGTTAGTTATGAGAGTGTCGGTTTTGGAGACTGAAAAGGGTTGAGTTATGAAATCATGTTACTTTTATCACTTGTGTCCAAGAAAAGAATAATTTGAGACTTTGAAACTCGAGGAAGGTGGAGTACTTCACCTTAATCAGAATAAGGCTTGCAAGGTTCATGGTATTGGTACGCAGACTTATAATGTTGGATGATCGTGAGTTTCTTCTTCATAATGTGAGGTATGTTCCATAGCTCATGTGAAATATGTCATCCATAAGCATGTTTAATGAGTTGGGCTATTACACATTTTCATACAACATGAATCAAACTACTTGATCAACATCAACTCTTTTGCGAACTTAATCAAGAAAGTTTCAAAATCTTTTTCATAATAAACAATCAGATGAAAAAGGATTAGTTGGACATGATTATCCATCTTATTCCCGAGTATTTGGATGATGGTTGTAATTAGCCTACCGTTCGAGTACCCGTCTTCCGTTCAAAACACAATAAATGACTGAATATAGTTTATTTCTTTAGTGGATGAAAAAGGATTAGTTGGACGTAATTATCCTTCATAATCCTCGATTATTTGGATGATGGCCGTAATTAACCTACCATTAGAATACTTGTCTTTCATTAAGGAAGTGTGACTTAATTCGCCTCACAAACTTCAGAAATAACTTGGATGAAAAAGGATTAGTTAGATGTAATTATCCATCATTGTCCCCGAGTATTTGGATGATGGTCGTAATTAGCCTAGTGTTCGAATATTCGTCTTCCACCCAATAAAACTCAACTCATCAAACTTACTTTTTCCGCATTAGCGTGACCGCAAACTTTTAACAAGCGAACAATGTTGTATTCGTTCCACCGCGATACAAACATACGCTTAACCCTCTCGCGTGAGCATATAAGCAACGTTTAATTGGTAGAATGCGACCTTAATATCGTTCACTAAAATCAACCAACACATACATGATTTTCTACCCAAAACTACGTAGCTTTGAATTCTTCATCGCACCTGAGGATTTGTAGGAGCAAGACTTGCAATCTTGTCCAACACACTAATAAAAAAAAACTATTTTTAGTCCTTTTCTTTTCCCTTTCAAATTTTAATAACTCGAAGAAAAAAATAAACGAAAGCTCACATTGTATTCACAAAACTAATTAAATGGTTCTCGTTGAGTACAACGAATGTGAGGGGTGCTAATACCTTCCCCTCCCATAACCGACTCCCGAACCCGAATTTGGTTGCGACGACCATTTCCTTTTTATTTTAAGGGTTTTATAGATATTTTCCCTTTCCTTTTGGAATAAATAAACTTCAGTGGCGAATCCGTTATTATTTTGAGTGTGCCAATGCTCGAGTATTTTTCGCGCTGCAGCACAGTAGACACAGAAGGATCTCTGGGAATGTATTGCATGTAGCCGAACTTTTGCATGACGAACTTGAGAAGATAAGAAATCGTTAGACGCGAAGTGAAATCCAACCATACATAGTATAAGACTATGTCGTTAAAGGGATGTGTCTCACAATGATCGGCGTACGTATGGAAGTGTATAAACTCTGCTACCAAGCAGTCAAGATACACTCTAAATGGCTCTGTCACCTGGTTCCCTCTGAGCGGCATGAATGTAATAGTACATGGAAAATCCTTAATATAGGTCGGTATACATGACTAGCCAAAGATAAGTGGGAAGTGTTGGAGGATCCAATCCTGAAAGTGTAGGAACACATGAATTATTAGTCATGTCATTGCAAAAGTCTTATGAAAATGGCACACAAACACTAGAAAATCAAGGAATATTAATTTACCGTCAATAGTGTGATGTTTCATTTCACCTATTTCGTCTTCCACATACAGTCTTCAGATAACTTAGAGTAAAAGTTAACCAAATAAGCGGCCCCTAGTTGTACTCATGGATCCGCTCAAATTCGTTGAAGTATCAGAGGTAGATGACATCCAGATAAGTGGAACTCTTGTCCACAAAAATGGAAGTGTCAATCAAATACAACATATATGCTCTCATAGTGTATGCTCTATGTTGCACAGACTTATAGTCATCACCAGTTGTCTGTTATGCTCTAAGTAGCTCATTTGTATACACATTCTCTAGGAATCGAAACCTAGGAGGAGCCCCTCAGATGTTTTTAAACTCTTTCATGGAAGCCTTTAGATTAAATCCCATATATTATACCATTACCTCCAATGCATCATCTCTGCTAATCTTCCCATGATCTAAAAGTTTCCCCCTAATCAAAATCTGCATCAGACACGAGACATTGTTTAGTGTAATAGACATCTCACCTTGTGGTAGATGAAATGATGACGTCTCTATGTGCCATCTCTCTACAAATGCGTTAAGCTTACCATGGTTAACTGTAACATAATCATTATTGCACAACTATCGCATCCTAGATAGTTACAAAACATCCTGAAACCACTACTCATTAGGCTGCTGCAGTCTACTAATCTTCCGCCCATGGTTGATAAATTTTAGCGGATCATTGTATTATAGAAAAATAAATAATCGTCATAAACTTTAAATATTATACAAACATAATTTAAAAAGTTTGAATCCAACTAAATTTTACCTCTTCGTCCCAAACATGTTTGGCAGTATAGTTCGTGTAAAAAGGCAGCAGTGACAAGTTTGACGGGTCTCTTCTGATCCCCGGTGGTGCCTGGGGTGCCTATGTTGCCTCTTGGGCTTGGGGTGCCTTAGGTACCTCTCCTACCTCCTGTGTTGTGGTGCCTCAGGTACATCTAGTGTCTGAGGTTCCTCTGGTGACTTCGGTGCCTCTGCAACCTCAGATTCCTGAATAGGTGGAATATGCCACCTACGGCAAGATGAAGGCAGTAATGCATGAGTAGGTGAAACTCGTCTCCTATGGGAAGAAGAATGCGAAGATACATGAGCCTCATAAGCTGACACCACCACAACAACCGAGCTAGAGGTAACAGGAGCCTGTGATGGTTGGTTCTTTTCCCTCCGAACAGATGCATGTCGTGTAATTCTGCCGTGCCTTGATCAGTTTTTCCTATAAACCATAATGCCTGTAAGTAAAACACATAAGCGTTACACAATGAGTACAAACAAAAATTGCAAAAAAAATGCACTGAAAAACTCTGGAGACGTATCTCTGATTTTTGGGAATCAAAACATTAGAAAATTCCAGAGATATATCTTTGAAATTTTCTACAACTTTCATCATTGTCAATGGCAAAAAATGTAGTCCCCAAAACATCAAAAATATGCATTAATCAATAAAACTACCTGATCTGGGATGATCAGAATAGATCCTCTTGGCCTTCCGTGTAGGGCGGCAATGATGGTTGTAGGAGAGGAGGGGATGTATCTGCAAGGTATTCCGATGCCAAAGTAAGTTTGGGCGAGAGAGAGCAAGTACAAAGTGTTTAGGTATGAGTTAGAGTGAATTGAATAGGATACCTGACCCTCTCAAGTGAGAGGGTATTTATAAGAATCCCCCAGCACGGGGCCAAGGTCTCTTATGTGTCCGAAGTATCTGGTCGACCAATGGGAGACTGCCAGGTGGAAGATCTAGCGTGTGACCTTTTGACCTGGTCCAACTGTCCCCGTGAACTCCGAAGGGGCATTTGGTCGCGTGAACTGTCAGGCTCGTGAGGAGGATGTGCCCAACGACTATATTCTCCCCAACGGCTATATTATCTCCAACGACTATATTGTGCCCAACGACTAAATTTTCGTTATTGGGCCTTGCCTAAAGCTGGACTGGATTGGGCCTTGCCCAACTGTGGGCCTTGTGCCAGTCCAGTCCAGAACAGGAGCCCCCCAAATCGTCGCTCTAAGGTGGAGAGTAATGACTTGAGTTAGCCTTATTGGTTGACCGATGGGCAAGAGTTGTGTCGGAGAGGCTTTCTGAGGTCGTTAATTTCGAGCAAAAATCTTCGAGGACGTGCCCCTAGTTTCTCTATGATAAGCGTGGTCGGTTGTTAGTTCATGATCATGATGATTCCTTGGGGTGCAAGGACGTACTCGCGAAAAGGATGTTTTTGTGTCGACCATACTTGCGGAGAGGATGTTTTCCAGTATGACTTGTCGAGGATGTTGTGCCTGCGGAGAGCTGGGGGGAACCTGTTTTGGGGAATGCAAAGTCTCAGCCTTGAGAATGCCAACCGAAAGATTCTCCTCTGAGACGTGGTGGCACAATTAATTTTTGTTAAGGGCTAGATGTCTAGGCTAGCTAGGCAATGATGGCTTCTGCCCTTTGCGCTTCTCCATGCGAGCAAATGCTTATAAAAGGGGGGCGAGGATTCATTTTCACTTCACGCAATTCTCTCTCCCCAACCTATTTTTCTCTGCAACTTGTTTCTTTGCCGGAGTTCTTTTCTCTGCTGTCAACCTTCATCTTCTACTTCTAGATCTTCATCTTCAAGTATCCAATTCAAGTAAGTTCTTTATCCTTGCTTGTAGAGCTTAGGGTAGCCATGAATTTTCTGGAAATTAGCTTGAATTTCCCGGTGACGCATGAGTTTTTCGGTTGAAGTTGATGTGTTCTTCGATGAACACATGAATTTCTGGGAAATCCATGAAGATGTTGAAGAACATGAATATGGGATGAATGTTTTAGGATGTTGTGTATAACTGTGTAGATCTTCCTAGGTTTTTTGTTAGAATTAGCTTATGTTTGTTGTCGAGCATTAGGCCCCCTCGGCGCGAGAATTGATTTTCGCGTGCTTGATAAGTTTTAATTATCGCGGAGATTCGTCCTTGTAGGAGCCTCTCGTAGAGTCGTGGAGACTCATCCCCGCTCTTTGGGGAGAGGATCACGCCATGTCCCCGTGCTGTCGACTAGGGCTCGAGGACATATCCTCATACTTATCCCTCGCAATTTCACATGATTTGCGGTGGAAAGGTGGATTTGATTTCTTGTCGAATTCACTTTTGCTTCCTTTTATTTTTAGGTGAAATGACCGATAGGAACGAGGAGATCTTCCCCGATGCTGAGCTTGCTAACGACGAGGCGGTGCAGCCTATCAAGTACGTCAATGTCCAGGTAGCCCATGGGATCTTAGATGGATCACCCAAGAGCCTCTGGTAATGAAGTCGACTTTTACCAAGGAGGAGGCTAGCTCGTTCACTCTCCCTGAGGATCAGGCAGAGGGCGTACCCACGGGCTGGAAGGCGATCAGCCCCACAAAGGATGACAGGATATGCTCGGTCTATCCGGGAAGGAGATTTTCGATGTACGAATTTTCTTTCAAGGAGGCGGGGTATCTTCTGCCCTTCACTGATTTTCAAGGGGCAATCTTCTGTCACCTCGAGTTGTGTCCTGCCCAGCTTCATCCGAATGCTCTGGCGTTTATTCGAGCCTTTGAGCTGGTGTGTCGGTATTTGAAGATTGGGGCTACAGTGGAGCTCTTTTTCTGTATCTTCCAGCTTCAGAGGAGCACGACTGGTCCAAAGAAATCTGGGTGTCCTTCAAACAACAAAGTAGGATGTTCTAGTCGTATTCAGAATCTGTTCAAAACTTTAAGTTCAAATTCATGGTCGTGAAGCCTCTCTCAAAGGCAGCCAAGGATTCTCTGATCACCAAGGAAACCGTGGAGGAGGATGGTCGGGAGGTAATGAGTCCGGTGTCAAAATTCCCACTAGAATGGGTGTTTTCCCATTTTAGATACAGGACCGACCAGTTCCTCGTGAAGCATGACCAACTGAGCACCGAGGATAAGAAATCTTTTCGAGCGTTGACGACGTTCATGGAGAGCTTTATCCATGTTATTATGGTGGACAAGGATAATAACTTGCTTTATGAAGAGGACGGGGAGCCTGCCTGGACGGCCCGTTATATAAACATTAAGGCCCTCATAGACTGCAAAACTGAGGATGATGCGTTCGAGCTTTTAGGTATAGATTAGTTTTTGCCTATATTGCTAATGTCTGGTGTAATATGCTAATCCTTTTTCTTATTTTTGTAGGGAAAATGTCGAACATGTGTGAGCGCCTGGTCAAGTCCGCAGCGGCAAAGAATCTTAATAAGGCGCCGATGTCAAGGGTTGACGCGGTCAAGCAGCAGGCAACCCTGGAGAAGTTTGTTGTTGGTTCTTCTCCTTCTTCGGGCAGCACCTCAGCTCCCCCTACCCCGAATTCTCATAAGAAAAGGAAGCGGGATGATCTCAGTACTCCCCCAGTTGACGGCCCGAGTGGCTTTGTCGGGGGCAAGTTTGTTTTGTCACCCTGTTACTTGCAGGAAAAGATCTTTGACGGGGAAGGATCCATTGTAGTCCCCGACCTTGAGGCGTCAGCCATCTTATCTGCTGATCCTAAGACGAGGAGAAAACTTCTGTGCCAGGATGCAGCGGCAGTGATGAGAGTGCTGGAGGCGGCGCTGGCCCTTGGGGATGCAGAGACAGTTCCTCTCAAGGAGTTTAAGAAGGTCAAGGCAAGGGAAGCTGAGCTCGAACTAGAAATTATTGAATTGTTCAACAAACTGACGACCCTTCAGGGCAACTACGAGGCCAATGTCGAGCTTCCGAAGGAGATGAATCAGACCAGAGAGGAGATGCAACGCGTGAAGGAGTAGAACATCGAGCTAAAGGCGAAGATTGCTGGGCTAGAGGGCTCCTCTGTTGTCGGCCAATATGAGACTGAGGAGGATAGAGCCATGAAGATCCGGGAAGACCTGATCGGAAAAATTCGTATACTCGAGCAAGATAACCTGGGGGCGGTCGAGTTTGGGTTTAATGTCGTCGTGGAGCAGATGAGGGCCTTGAACTCTGATGTCCAACTGGTCACCGACGGGATGGGCGTTTTGCACTAGGTTGTTGATGGGCAGGTGGTCCCTCCTGAGCTTTCTACCGAGGATGTTTAGTTTCTTTATACCTTAGTCTTTATTGGTCTGCGTGCCCTTTCTATTGTAATTCTTGATGGTTGCGCTTGGTTTGTATTTTGTAATATATTAACAATTTTTCGGCCTTGTGGTCGGACTTATATATACTTATGTTCGACATTGCATGCCTTGCATCTTATTTTTTTTATGTATGTTGTATATTGATTTCTGTGAGTTGTGTTCATTAGATATAGGATTTTGCTCGACTCGTTATGAAGCTCGACAGTTTAGGGAACTTGTCGAGGAAGCGAAGTTGTTTCGCTGGTCGTGGGACTAGGATCTCGGTCGAGGTCCTGATCACACAGGGCTTGGACTATTCCCATTGCGAGTTGGGTGTCCTGCCACACTGGTACACCAACGGCGGAGCTCGATTGAGGTATCCCTATAGGGCATAGAGTCTGCTCGTTCAATTAGCAGAAACTTGCCTTCGTTGTAAATTTAGGGATTGTGCTTGCACCAGGGCACACTCTCGTGGCCGAGCAATATCTCCGTTATGGGGTGAGTTCATCGGAAGTTAGTCCTGATCGGTTGTTGGTCCTAACTGTAATATTATTTGATCTTTTCAGCATTCCATGGTCGAGCGAATGGTTCTCCATTTAGTTGTTCGAGATAGTAGGCACTGGTGCCTCTTTTTAATTTTACTCTATAAGGGCCTTCCCAATTTGCGGCCAGCTTGCCCTTGCGTGAATCTTTTTTATTTCTGCGTATGACCAGGATGCCAACTTGGAAATCGCGCTTTATGACCTTGGCGTCATGGCGGAAAGTTATTTTTTGTTTTAGTGAAGCTTCGTAAAGAAATGCCCCAGATCGGATCTCTTCGACCAGGTCGAGTTCTTCTCTTAATGCTTCGTCGTTCAGTTCTTCGTCGAGAGGAGCTTCTGTTCTCCTAAAGGGTTCCCTGATCTCCACCGGGATTACTGTCTCGGTTCTATACGCTAGTCGGATGGGAGTTTCCCCGGTGGTTGAGTGTGGAGTAGTTCTATAGGCCCAGAGCACGCTATGTAGCTCCTCGACCTATCTATTTTTTGCTTCGCCTAATCTTCGTTTTAGACCTCAAAGGATCACTCTGTTTGCGGCCTCTTCTTGCCCGTTAGTTTTGGGATGTTCGACGGACGTGAAGAGTTGTTTGGTGCCTAGTTTGGCGACGAAGTCTTGAAACTTCCTGTCTGTGAACTGGGTCTCGTTGTCGGTCACAAGGGCCTGGGGCACACCAAATCGCGCGAGGATGTTTCTTTTGTAAAAACGAAGTATGTTGAATGTTGTGATCTTGGCGAGGGCTTCGACTTCAATCCATTTTGTGAAGTAATCGACATCCACGATCAAAAATTTGTTCTGATAGGACCCCATCATAAAGGGGCCGAGGATGTCCATTCCCTACCAAGCGAAGGGCCATGGGGAGGACAAAGTCTTCAACTCGTTGGGGGGTGCTAAGTGCATGTCCCTGTGGCGGTGGCATTTGTCACATTTTCTGACATGCTCCTTAGCGTCATGTTGCAGGTCGACCAGTAATATCCTGCTCGTAGGGCCTTTCGAGCCAAGGGTCTCCCTCCCAGGTGTTGTGCGCTGATCCCGTCATGAATTTCTTGGAGAATGTTTGGGACCTTGTCCTCCTCAACGCATTTTAGGAGGGGGATGGAGAATCCTCATCGGTAGAGCTTGTCTTCGACTATGACGTATGAGCAGGCCCTTCGCTTAGTTATGCTAGCCTCTTTGCTGTCTTCGGGCAACTCCCATGTGGTGAGGTAGTTGTATACCAGGGTCATCCAGCAACTGTTGTCGCCAACGGAGTTGACGTCGAGCAGCCCCGATGGTTTTTCGATACTTGGACAGGGAAGTATCTCTTGTATAACAGACTGATTGCCACCTTTTTTCTGGTGCTGGCTAACTTTGACAGGACGCACTAGTGCAGATATATGAAATTACACCCGATTTTTATACATTTAACACCCTTTTTTAGAGTGTGAATTCAACGGGTGAGAAATGTCTGACAAATTTACACCCGTTTTTTAACGGGTGTAAATTTGATGTTATATTACTCTTTTTTATAGAAATTGGGTGTAAATTTTTACATATATACATTTATAGATGGTATATTACACCCTTTTTTTGTTTAAAACAGATATATATACATTCCACTTTACACCCTATCTTATAGAAAACGGGTGTAAATTTGATGTTAAATTACACTCTTTTTTATAAAAATCGGGTGTAAATTTTTACATATATACATTTATAGATGGTATATTACACCCTATTTTATAGAAAACTGGTGTAAATATGTAAATAATTGCATTTCAATCAAACAAATTTACACCCAATTTCATAAAAATCGGATAGAAAATGAGCAGTAATTACTATAGAGGTTTGCAAATTTACACTCTGTTTTCTTTAAATAGGGTGTAAAAACGCGGTGTATTACACAAAACAACGACAGTTTGTCTAAATTCTCCTATGCTATGGTGAGATAGTGCGACATAGCTGCAATTTAACTCTAAATTTAAGACATCCAAAATTTATGATAAGATACATTTATATCAGTAATAATTTGAGAAAACAAAAATGATTATATGTAATCACGCAAAAACTTAAATCGGTGTTACAAAATTCTTAAGTTTCGAAGAACTAAATATGAAAAAGGTTCACATGAAATGTACAACAGACCACAAGGAGCAAATCAAAGAGCTAGCAGGAACACCTAGAGATTGGCCTAGATTAAGGGCTTCCGATATTCCCAGCATGCTCACTACTGCTACTTTTGTATGTTGATTTTTATTTTGGTTTTGAAAAGATATCTTCCCAGCAGTACGATGCAGGTGTTAAAAGGTCATTTTGCTTCTCTGTCCGTGCCTACATGCAAAGAAGACATAGAGCATATGAAAACTATGAAGATAAAATTATTCATAGTTTTATTGATAGGACTCTAATGCACTAATTATGTAACTAACTCTATAAATTGCAAATATTTAAAAACTTCCATTAGAAATCATAACTAACATGTACAAGTCTTAGAAACAAACTTCAAAGACAAGACACATAACAATTTCTTAAAGAAAACAATGTATGCAAATCCTAGAGCTTAATAACTTGACATAAAAACTAACGCAATTGTGAGTACAAGCAAAAATCAGAGGAAAAAGCAAAGTGAAGAAAAACTAAACGAGTACTCACAAACATTGAGAACTTTCAGAGCATTTGGTGAGCTTTTGAGCAAGCAAAGAACAACCAAAATTTCCTTCAAGTCAGTGAAGTTTATGCCTAAGGCAAGAGATTTTAGATTCATAAAAGGTGTAGACAGCTTAACTGGCACAACACATGCAGTCAAATACTGAAGCAAAATAGACAAACGTCTCTAAATCAGAATATTACGTCTCTAAATCATACAATCAAACTATACATTTAGAAATGTGAGCATTATACCTTTAAAAAGTAATCAGCAAGCGCTAGGCTCTCAATGTGAGGTCGACAATCGAAAAGTTTGAGCAAATTGCTAGAGCATCCATGCAATCTGCATGGATTGCTTTCAGATTGCAGAACAACAGATACTCTAGTTAACTGGAAACTGTTTTCAAAGCTAATATCCTCAAATTTACCAAAAAAGTGAAAAGACTTGAGATTTGGTGCATGAATATTAATATGGGTTAAACCATCAAGTCCCATCAATTTCAATTTTTCAAGTAGAGGGAAGCCGGATATCATGTTTTCAAAAGCATCTTGAGCCACTGTTACCGATTCCAGCTCAAGCCTTTTCAAGTTCCTAAAGCCTTCAAACGCAGTTGGAGGTTTAAGCCGACAACAATATAATTTTAAACGATGTAAAGTTTGACAAGAGAATAAGCACCAAGGTATCTTATAGGGTTGCTCCATCCATATTATGAGCACAAACTCTTTAATAAACCTTCCTGTTAGATGAAGAATCCAACTATCAATATCAGTCACAAAATTCCCACCTCCAAGGATATCATAACCAGAGTTGGAGAGTTTGAACTTATTGATTGGCCCAGAGTGAAGCAACAGTACACGATCAATAAGCCTCAAAAGCTTCCTCCATATAATTGGAGTCTTCGGAAGGTGCAGCATATACACATCGTCTATCGAGCACAAGATTTGGTAGTGTGGAGCCTTTGTTCCTCCATTTGCTAGATAAAACACTTGTTCTCCTGCCGCCTTAATTGGCAAATGTGAGAGAATCTTGTCTATAAGATGATCCGGTAAGCAACTAATTCTATCAGACTCCATCTCCGTTAAGATAAAAAACAGTCACTTTTCGGAAGAAAGTGTAAAACAATCACAAGATCTGAAGGCACGTAATTAGTTTACACAGTAATTTCAAATTCATTTACGTATTACCTAAGATCTGAAGGCATGTCTCCGTTGAAAAAGCATCACAAAAGCAACCTTTACTTTCTCGCCGTTTCTCAGCGGCCAAATGGATCCACAAGATGTAAACTGGGTTCTGTTCAATGATGGAAGTGGAAACCGTTGCATGAAAGCAAAATACATATTCACTACGATTTTTATCAATATTAATAAATAATTTTTCATATTAGCTATTTGATTCCATTTTCTTCCAAACAGCACAACTGCTACTGTTAGGCGTTCATCCTCCTCGGGTGTAAAGCTTCCTTTCCTCACAGGACAAATTGATTTTTTCCATCTACATTAATTATAATTTGTTGCATTAGAACACAAAATGCAGCAGCAAATAAAAAACTTCTCTTGTTCTCCAATATACTGAGCTGAGTTTCAAACTATACTGAGCTGAAATCTAATTATTATTTGTTAGTCACTTATACCGGAAAGCCCACATGGCATTCCCTTGAGGAAATATCAAAAATAGATGATTTAAAATCACAAACAGTTGTAAATGAAATACTTATGACTAGGCTTTAAACTAATTAATAATATGTACATCGTTAATTTAAGTGATAGGCTACCATTGAAATTTTTCTGATTTCAGTTAATGGATTATTACCAAAATGCAAAAAATATATATAAATACAGTACAAAATTACAACAAAGAGTAAACCAACCTATTTGAGCATTGAGTTCCCGTCCGCCTTTCTAAAACAAAAGCCACCGACTGCCAATTACTCTCACCAAAATATGCAACAGCGGAACAAAGTTGAGCATCTTCTTCCTCAGTCCATTCACTATTTATCATCGAAGAATTTAAGCTCCTTTGGTATCGTGCCAAGTGTAGCGAGCAATTTTGGACGCGGTTCTTGAGCGCGGTCGCTCTCTGCGGTTAGTTAACTACAGGTCGATTCATTTTTTATCCTATTGTGAGCTGAATAAGGAAGGGAAATAGATGTCTCCAATTAACCCTGCTTTGCATACTGAGTTTAAACAGCGGTCTGTTAGGTTACGAATGCTATCAATGTGGGGGGGCCCTTGTATTGGTTATTTGTATTTTCGCCAATACTGTTTTCTCTCTTTTTGATAGGATACTGCTTCAGATTAGGATATATGGGATTTTGGGTTTTTGTTTAGTGTGCTCGCTAAGATCTTTTCTTTCGATCTTATGCCTACGTATTCCCGTTTACCGAAACAGGGAAATCAGAGCGTTCGTAGTTCCTCATATTCTATGGGAGGAAATGGGTGTTTTGGTGTCTTGTTCAAAGCCCAAGACGTGAAGCGAAAGGTGGTTTGTATCTTGTTCAAAGTCCAAGATGTGAAGCTGAAAGGTCTATTTGTATCTTGTTCAAAGCTCAAGATGTGAAGCTGAAGGTCCTGACTTTAGAGAGAATTTGTCATCTCTAAAGGGGGTCTGTTTGTCACAACTGTTGGGTGACTGACTGTAAAGGAGGATTACTTTAACCGGAATACGCGGATCCTAGTAATGCCATAATTTCCTTTATAGGGAGTTTTAACCTGAAGGAGAAGACTTCAACTCAGTGTAGAGCAATGCCATCTTTCCTTAGGAATTTCTCATGCTAAAAGAGGGACAGTGGCATGGATGTAGATGATCCAGAGGCTTGCCGCTTACAGCGATTAGATGAAGGGGAAAGAGTTGTTGGTGTTTGTGTACTGTGAACGAGGCACAGCTTTGATACTAAAAGGTTAATTGGATCAACCAGTGGTTTTCTTATATAAAGCCTAAGAGGAGGCTAATATGTGTCTCGTACAAAGCCCGGGAGAGAGGCTAAAAGGTTTTTGACCCGACGATGGAGTCTTTTGGTATCTCGTATAAAGCCCGAGATGAAGGCTATTTGACTTAACAAGAGAGTTTTTTGTATCTCGTACGAAGCCCGAGATGGAGGCTAAAATTTGTTTGGCTCAATAAGAACCTTTTTGTATCTCGTATAAAGCCCGAGATGGAGGCGAAAATGGTGATTGACTCAACGAGGGAGTCTCTTATGTGTCTCGTACAAAGCCCGAGAGAGAGAGGTTAAACGTTGTTTGACTCCGCTGGGGAGAATCATTGTACAAAACCCAAGAGAGAGGCTATGGTGACTGTTTCAGTTAAGTGACAGGTCTAGTATACTGATTTAAAGAGAAAATTAGTTCTTATATGAGCAACACTGTACTCAAGGATTTGATTCGAGGATCCAGATTATTCCTGTTCTTTAAGGAAGTGGGAAATCCGAAGGGTAATGAGACTGTCCGAGTCTGCGGGTTTTCTTCCTATTTTTGAAGGGTGTTTGAGAATGTCTTTGAGACTCAAGGAGATTAGACTGTCCAAGTCAAGAGGTGTATGTGTGGTTGATTGTGATGGAAAAGCTCTCAAGCTCAAAAACTCAAAGTTGCCTTGCTAAAGAAGGCATTTTTGCCAAGAGAAATAGGTTTTGAGGAAAGCATCTGTATGATGGCTTTGGTGTACTCAAACTGATCACAATTGAGCTCTATTTATAGTAGAGCAAGTTTGTTTTGGGATCCACAGCGAATGGCAACTGCTGCAGTGGTTTGGCCAATGTTGTCCAATGGAAATCCAAGTCTCCTCTAGGCATTGACTAGAGGTTAGGGCACAGGGTTGTGGTTCCCTTGGTCTTGGATAAGTCTTGACTGAATTCAGTTGAGAATGGCTCAGTCCATGCCACCTTGATGCTTCCATTGAATGCTCCAATCCAGAATTGAAGTCTTGTCCCTATTTTGGCAATTCTAGGTTCAACATGCTATTTCTTGTTCCAAAGACTTTGGAGGCTTGGCTCAGTGATTGTCCCCTTTAGATTTAATCCTCAGAGGTGTCCAAGTGGATAGGAGCATTTGGATTTGGCTGATTTTGGCAAATCGAGCAAAAATGCAAAATCTGCCTTGCCTTGACAGATTTCAACAAGGCAACTTGCCAATGTCATATCTCATGACTCAAATTGAATTTGGTAATGTTCTTGGCCATTTTGGAAAGCCCTTACATGATACAAAAACTGTTTGAACATGTTTGGTTTTGATCTCTTTGAATCCAAGTGAAAAATCCCCCTATTTTTGGCAAAAAGTAGGGTAAAATCTGACTTAGTGAAATTTTCACTAAGTGTTGGAACAAAGTGACTTTTCTTGATTTTAATCACTCCATAACTCAAAATCCATGAGGAATTTGGACATAGGTCAGTATGAAGCTTTTGTAGAGGACAATGATATCTACAAATCAAGCTTTGAATGGGGCACAATGGCCTTGTGGTTTAGGAGTTATGGTCCTCCAAAGTTGGTACCCTAGCCACTTTAATTTTAACTTAGAAAATTTTCTAAGTTTTTATGGTTACCCCTTTTACAAGTTATCCAACTTTTCTTGATTTTTCTTGATGAATGATGATTCAAATCATACATTAACATCATTTTAGGGTTAAAAAACCATTTTGGTGAAAAATCTCAAAAAGTCAAAGTTGACTTTTGTGCACAGTTGACTTTTTATCAGATGAATTCCAAACTGTGCAATTCTTCATGAAATCATGTCCTTGACCTAAATCAAACTTGATGGACATGTTCCATGGGTGTCATAGGGTATATTGATGCATGTCATAGGGCTTGGGAGCATGTTCTGGTCAAAAGTCAAAGTTACAGTTGACTTTCCTCGCGAAACCCTAATTGTGGTGCAGATGAAATTGAGACTTGTTGCTCAAGCTTCTTGAATTAATCCATTGTTCCAAATGGATCAATATAGTTCATTTGAGACCCTCAAACCCTCTCTTGAGGTCTTGGCTCATGATTTGCCCTAAAAGTCAACTTAGGGGTGAATTAGGTCAAGAAACCCTAATTCCTGATTTTTGATGAATGCATCCCCTGAGGCAAAATTGACTTGATGAATGGGTCCATGAGGTTACATGGAGTATATTAGGTTGTGTTTTGGATCTTTGGCTCATGCCCAGAGGAAATTCTCCACCTGGAGGCCCTGGTCGATCAAAACCCTAATTTGGTGACACTGGCGATCTTGAGGCTCGATCCACCCAGAAGGGAGCATCTTTGTACTTAATCCTTGGTGTGGGGGTCCTCTTGATCCATTGTGGATGTTTGAGAGGTTAGACAAGTTGAAGATCATGTCATTCCTTGATTGATCCTTTGTCTAAGGCTCTGAGAGGGCCTGAAACCCTAATTTTGATAGTAGTGAATGCTCAACAATTCCTTGAGGAGATTGATGAGGCACAAAGGTACATCCATATTGTGGTGATGGTTTTCACGATGATGGGAAATCTTAGTGGTCAAAATTTGGGGTATGACAGATGCCCCTATTTAATCTTCTTGGACACGAAGGTGTGAATGACGAAGGTATTCGGGCATTCGGGGTGCAAGAGGATTAAATTTCGAAATATCCGAAATTTTGACAGCTATGAATGGCAGCTTGCGCATTCATCTTCCTTTGATAAGCAATGATGCTTGGAAAAGGTAAAAACTTCCCCTCGATCCTGGTCTTCAGCCAAGGAACTGGTCTTAGTTTCTGATTTAAACCTCCCCTCGATCCTGGTTTCCTACCGAGGAACTGGTCTAAGTTTCTGATTTAAACTTCCCCTCGATCCTGGTTTCCTACCGAGGAACTGGTCTAAGTTTCTTTTGTCAATAAACTTTATTGACAAGGGACGCTATTCGTAGCGATTTTCCTCAAACTTCTCGCCGAATTTTCCTGGGGAGATGCCATTTGACGGAAAAACTATTGATGTCAGACTTGCTGGGGAACCCAGTCGTCTGAGTTGTAGAGTTGCACAAACTTCTCTGTTGGAGACGCCATTTATTTCTACAGGGGGAAAGCAGGTCTCTTGAGAGACTACTGTTGCTTGGGATCTTTCATCATACTTTTCTCGGGATCTTCCCGGAGAAATGTCATATGATGGGGTCCAATTTTGAGGTGCCGATGACCTTTTCATTAGTGATCTTTTCAGAGCGAAACTGGCATGCTGCCGAATTTCTGATTACAAGGCTTTCTCTGTGGATTTTCCTTAATCCGGGAAAGCGAGGATATCATCTTCAATGGCGAAGAGTGATGTTGACTGAAAGTTCCTCTGGTTTTTCAGAGGTTCAAGTTATCAAAGTGGTCAAGGGCCAATTTCAATCCAGAAATAAACTGGAGGTGAGATTGTTCAGACACAATATTTCCTGACGAGGAAAGAACTGACAACTAGATTGAGAGGACTTCTATCACTAGGGGACAAGACCGACTAGAGTGATAGTGATGCAATATGAAATGTGAATGCAAATCAATAATGCATGATGTATGTATGATTATTCTGACAAAACTGACGCGACACACAAACTAAAAGATGAACATGACTGGATACTCGGCCATCGGGGGGCGAAGAAGTACCGCTGGTCCAAAAGTAGCAATTCTGCCTTGCTTAGGAGAGATAGTCCCCGCGGAGAGCTATGTTGATCGGGCTTAGGAGATGAGAACTCGGCCGAGGCGTGTCAGACGAAACAAGGTCTCTGACACAGTTGATCCCTTCATTCAGGCATACTGGCTTTTTAGAAGGCGTATTTTGATTCTGCACTTTGAAGTTCGCTTATTTCTGGAGAAGCGGTCGATGTTCCTTTGATGTTCAACAGTCAAAAGAAATTGCCGACTTTATTTTAAAAGCAGAAAAAGTTTTAACAAGTAAATTCATTTTTGTTTTATTTCAAGAATCGTTAATCATGTTAACAACGTCGTTCTGTAAAGCTAAAACAAATAAGAATTACAAACAAAAGCACAAGGGCTCAAATTTTATTGATAAAATGGAAATCAGCCAAGCGCGTGATTCCAAAGAGTATATACAAAGTCAGAAAATGGTAATTTACAGGGAAAAGGGCTACGTTGAAACATAACGACCACTATCCTTCTACCAACTTTGAATTTAGGGCATCCTGAGCTTCTGTCGAAGATGACCTTGACTGGAGTTTTCTGACGGAGGATGTAACTGCTGCTGCTGAGGGACTTGCCCCTGTTGAACATAGTTACTTGCCACTATCCCTAATTTTTGCCTGGATTGTACCATGATGTTTCCAATCCATCGGGATGATTTTTTTTATCTTGTCTCTAACTTTTGCCTTGACCGCCCTTTCGGGTTTTCAATCCACCGAGACGTTTTTCTTTTTTTTAGTTTAGGCGAAGTATTTCTTGACTACATCAACATTCGTGGGGTAGGCAAATTCCTCTCCGTCCATGGTTGCAAGTCTCAAGGCGCCGCCTGAGAAAGCTTTTGTGACCACATAGGGGCCATCATAATTTGGGGTCCACTTGCCCCGAGAATCAGTGAGAAATGATTGTATCTTGTTGAGCACCAGGTCTCCTTTCCTGAAGATGCGAGGTCGAACCTTTTTGTCGAACGCCCTCTTTATTCTCTGTTGATACAACTGACCATGACATAAAGCCGTAATTCGCTTTTCTTCGATCAGGTTCAGTTCACCGTGTCGGCTTTGACACCACTCAGCTTCGGTGAGCTTAGCTTCCATCAATACTTGGATTGACGGGATCTCTACTTCTATGGGGAGCACTGCTTCCATGCCATACACTAGAGAGAAAGGGGTAGCCCCTGTTGAAGTGCGGATAGATGTGCGATAACCTTGAAGAGCAAAGGGTAGCATCTCGTGTCAGTCTTTGTAGGTTACAACCATTTTTTGAATGATCTTCTTGATGTTCTTATTGGCCGCTTCTACCGCTCCGTTCATCTTTGGGCGGTAGGGAAATGAGTTATGATGTTCGATCTTGAACTCTGAGCACAACTCTTTCATCATCTTATTGTTCAAGTTAGATCCATTATCAGTAATGATCTCGCTTGGAACACCATAACGGTAGATGATATTGTTTTTGATAAAGCGGACCACCACTTGTCGGGTTACATTAGCGAATGACGCTGCTTCGACCCACTTGGTGAAGTAGTCAATGGCTACTAGGATGAACCGATGTCCGTTTGAAGCCTTGGGCTCAATCATGCCAATCATGTCGATTCCCCATATCGAGAATGACCATGGGGAAGAGAGAACTTTGAGATGTGATGGCGGTACATGAATTTTGTCGGAGTATATCTGACACTTGTGACACCTCCTCATGTACTTGTAGCAGTCGGATTCCATTGTCAACCAATAGTACCCTGCTCTGAGAATTTTTCTCGCCATTGTGTGTCCGTTGGCATGAGTGCCAAAGGATCCTTCATGAATTTCTTTCATAAGCATGTCTGCTTCTGGTCTGTCAACGCAACGGAGCAAGACCATGTCGAAGTTTCTCTTATAGTGTATCACCGCTCAGGAAGAAATTTCCAGCCAATCTTCTGAGGGTTTTTCTATCCTTCCTTAGTGCCCCAGGTGGGTACTCTTGTTTCTGAAGGAAGCATTTGATATCGTGATACCAAGGTTTGTCGTCTATGACTGCTTCAATTACGAAGATGTAGGCGGACCGTTCTAGGCGCATTATGTCAATCTTAGGTATTTCGTTCGATTGACCTACACTAATCATGGAAGAGATAGTGGCTAATGCATCAGCCATGTGATTCTCATCACGAGGGATGTGATGAAACTCGACTCTGTTGAAGAAGGGTAACAACCTTCTTGTATAATCTTTGTAAGGAATCAATCCTGATTGGTATGTGTTCCAATCTCCTTTTATCTGATTGATAACCAAGGCTGAGTCGCCATATACGTCCAAGTTCTTGATCCTTAAATCAATCGCTTCTTCGAGACCCATAATACAAGCTTCGTATTCGGCCTCGTTGTTCGTACATTTGAACGTAAGTCTGGCGGTGAAAGGAATGTGGGTACCCTGAGGGGTAACAATGATTGCCCCAATTCCGTTTCCATAATGATTAACTGCTCCATCAAAGATAAGTCCCCATTGGGAACCTGGATCTGACCCTTCACTGGGTAGCGGTTCATCGCAGTCTTTCATTTTTAGATACATGACATCTTCGTCTGGGAAGCCAAATCCGACTGATTCCTGATTGTCAATCGGTTGATGAGCCAAATGATCGGCTAAAATACTTCCCTTAATGGTTTTCTGAGCGTGGTACTCTATGTCATATTCTAATAGCAACATCTGCCAACGGACAATCCTTCCCATGAGAGCAGGTTTTTCAAATACATACTTGATTGGGTCCATCTCGGACACCAACCAAGTAGTGTGACGAATCATGTACTGTCGAAGACGTTTGGCTGCCCAAGCCAAAGCACAGCAAGTTTTCTCGAGTATCATGTACCGAGTTTCATAGTCGGTGAACTTCTTGCTTAGATAGTAAATGGCAGACTCTTTCCGTTTGGTTTCGTCTTGTTGGCCAAGTACACACCCCATTGAGTCTTCCAAGACTGTGAGGTAAATGATCAGTGGTCTTCCTTCCACTGGAGGTGATAGAATCGGTGGGTTCAACAGGTATTCCTTAATACTGTTGAAGGCAGTTTGGCAATCTTCTGACCAAATGCAATCCTGGTTCTTTTTGAGTAATTCGAAAATCGGCGCACAGGTCGCGGTCATAAGGAATATGAATCTGGAGATGTAGTTCAAACGTCCCAGGAATCCTCTGACTTGTTTTTCAGTTTTCGGAGAAGGCATTTCTTGAATGGCATTGACCTTTCCAAGATCAACCTCAATTCCTTTCTGGCTGACGATGAACCCTAAGAGTTTCCCTGAACGGACACCGAAGGTGCACTTGTTGGGATTTAAGCGGAGTTTATACTTTCGCAAACGCTCGAACAATTTTGACAGATGTTCAACGTGCTCACTCTCTATTTTTGATTTTGCAATCATATCATCGACATATACCTCGATTTCTTTGTGTATCATGTCATGAAATAGAGTAGTCATGGCCCTTTGATAGGTTGCCCCGGCGTTCTTCAAACCGAACGGTATTACCTTGTAACAAAAGGTACCCCAGGGGGTAATGAACGAAGTTTTCTCCATGTCTTTCGGCGCCATTTTGATCTGGTTATAGCCCGAGAATCCATCCATGAAGGAGAAAACTTTGAACTTTGTTGTACTGTCCACCATCATGTCAATGTGTGGTAAAGGAAAGTCGTCCTTTGGACTAGCCTTGTTTAGATCCCTATAGTCGACACACATTCTGACCTTTCCGTCCTTTTTGGGAACGAGTACAATGTTGGCTAACCATTGAGGATATTCAGATGTAGCGAGGAATCCCGCGTCAATCTGTTTCTGTACCTCCTCTTTGATTTTGATGGCCATGTCCGGGTGAGTGCATCTCAACCTCTGCTTTACTGGCGGACATTCCAATCTTAACGGTAAATGATGTTCCACGATGCTGGTATCCAACCCTGGCATATCCTGATAGGACCAAGCGAATACATCAGGAAATTCTCTGAGAAGCTTTATCAAAATCTCTTTGGCAGTTGGACTGAGCAGTGCCCCAATCCTGATTTCTTTTCTCTCTTTTTCTGAACCCAAGTTTACCGTTTCCAACGGTTCTTTGTGAGGTTCAATGGACCTTTCCTCTTGTTTGAGTAATCGGGAGATCTCTTCTGGAATTTCGTCGTCATTTTCTTCTTCAGCCTCGAATACCGGGAACTCAAAGTTTGGAGAAGGCATCGGATCGTATGTTTCAACGGGGTTTAAAACAAACAATCTGCATGACGGTATGATTCGTGTTTAGAAGAGATAGAGAAAAATGCAAGTGTGTGCAGTGTTTTATCTTTATTACTGCTTGTTTTTATTTTTAAATTGTTTTTTAGGATTACCATTTTCTGAGAAAGCAAAAAGAGAAAACAGCAATTAATGCGGAAATTACAGAACGACGTTATTTTATTAATGAACAAGTCGATCCTTGAAACTACAGCCCTATAAAACAAAACTCTGTCGCTTCGGGCAAAGCGAAGAGGAAAATTTACAGAGAGTGAGCCCTATCAAAACATCTGTTTCACCTGGGCAGGGTGAAAGGTTAAAAGATGGCAATTACTTTGACTGATGAACGACCTTCAGAACCTCAACGGCAACCCATTGGCGGCGAACTCCTCGGTGAATCACAAAGTTTGGCACCTTCCTTGATTTGTCTTCAGAAATAACGCTGATTTCTGGTGGAGCAGGATCAATGGAATCTGTCTCCCAGGCAGAATTGTCGTAGGAGGATTCCTCAATGGTATTTTGTAGAATATTTGTGCTCTCAACTGTATCTTCCCATCCAGTTGGCTGGATGTCTTCGAGCCTGATACGAGAGCTTTCAGGAGCGGTGTACATGACCATATAGTCGTATTTTCCACTCGGTTGTCCCAAGGTGTCCCACACTTCTTTTGAACTGGAGGAGTCATCTCTCTCGATGACGTTGACCTCGGGAAAAGCATAGTTGATGAATTCAAGTCCTGCAAACGTTGCGAATTCATCTTTATGTTGAGTAGTTTCTGAATGACCCGAGTGTTGATCCCATGACATGGTGGGGACACAGGTATTCTTTTCAATGATGCTCAGCTGATTTTTGTTACTCGGCTGACTTTCTGGCCCCAAGTCTCCTGGGTAGGGCTGCCACATTGGCAGGCCATCCATCAGGCCATAGTAATTGTGGTCAAAGTTGTCTTTCATCAGAGTGTCCTCCTCTAATGAATTTGGCGGAGTACGACATCCTTCTGGATCACAATCCCCGTATATCATTTCGACATCTGACCGTGGTATAAATCTCGGACTCTGTGCGGGATAGAAAAATGGTATAGGCACCTCTTCCTGAGACATATAACCGTCCTCGTTAAGGTAGGACTTCCATTCTTCATCTGTGTCAGAGGGATCTTCCTCATTGATAGCATGTACTGCTTGAGACACTGGGTGAAGAAAACCTCCACTGTGGAAGAAGTTTTGAAGGGGATGAAGACTTTCGTCGTTGGCAGCTGTCTGGGTACAGGTTGCAGAAAAACCAAGACCCTTCTTTGTTTTATTGTCAATAGGAATGACAAGTTGTCCCCATCCTTTTGTATTGGTACTCTCGACCACTTTGATAGCATCGTTGTATGAAGAAATGGAAGTTCCTTCTTTGAACTGATTATTCTTGCTTACCGACAGTGCTTGGAACTGCGTTCCAATAACCTCCTCGGGTTCTATACCAGTAGATGATGACAAGTTACTTACAAGCAAGGCTTGTTCCCCACAAACTGTGACAAGTTGATCAACCTTGACGAACTTTAGCTTTTGGTGGAGGGTTGAAGTAACCGCTCCAGCCTGATGTATCCAAGGTCTTCCTAATAAACAACTGTACGTTGCCCGGATGTCCATGACCTGGAAAGTGACTTGGAAAGTGTGAGGACCGATAGTTATGGGAAGATCAACTTCGTCGATAACTATTTTTCTGGATCCATCGAACGCTTTGACGACGACCTCGCTGATTCTCATCGGAGGACCTTTGAATGATAATTGCATCAAAGTGGACTTCGGCATAACATTCAGAGCTGACCCTGTGTCTACCAGTATGCTGGCTAAAGCATCGTCCTGGCAGTTGACTGTGATATTGAGCGCCATGTTATGACGGCGACCCTCTTCAGGCAATTCCTCGTCACTAAATCCCAAATTGTTGTAGGAAGTGATGTTAGAGACAATACTATCGAACTGTCTGATTGTTACATCCTGTTCCACAAAGGTTTGCTCCAAGACTTTCTATAGAGCCTCCCTATGCGCTTCTGAACTGAGTAACAGTGAAAACACAGAGATCTTTGAAGGAGTTTGTAACAGTTGATCAACAATGTTGTATTCACTCCTTTGGATGAGCTTCAGCATCTCATCATTATTTTTCGAAAGGTCGGGATTACTGGACTGACCGACTGGTGGATCAGGAGCTTCTGTCTGAAGTTCCTTTTCTTTGTTAAGTTCCCCAACCCCTCGGTTGAAGATTCGACCGCTCTGTGTTACACGATTGATGTCTGCAATATTCACGACGGAGGGTAATGGAATTTCCTTTCCATTTTCAACTGTCGTTGCACCGTATTTGTAAGGGATAGCCTTAGTTGATTCATACGGTGTTGGTCCCGGCAGATAGATGACTATGGGAACCTTCTGATTTTTCTGACCATCATAAGTAATCTCGATCCGTTCCCGGTTGGGAACTTTAGATTCGTCAAGTAGAGGGATAATGGCAAAAACATCCCTGGTCCTGTGATGACCAGAGACTGTGACAACATCCTCAACTTGATCGGCAAGGTAATTCGGCGTCCAGTTGATGGGTCCAGAACCTGGATATGGACGAATCTCTCCACGATCCACCTGACCTTGAAGAGCTGCTCTCACAAGGTAACACCCTTGGTTACTTTCCGAACAGACACTACAACGGTCATAGTTGTGTGGTGGCACCTGGCCACGCCTATTTTGAATACAATGTAACCTCACTAGGTTAGCCTCCACAAGTCAGACATCCTGACTCTGACGCCGAGTAGGATTCCTGTTACTGATACTAATTTGCTGAGTATCTTCATCCATATAAATTGGCATCCACCAATAATTTAACAAGTGCTGAAGTGCCTCCTGGACAAGGGCACAACCTCGATCGTTTTCGCAACCCGCTTTACAGCTTTGATAGTCATGTGATATTAGGAATCCGAGTCGGACCTGTTCAGCATGTAACTCTACCAGGTTGGTATTCATCACGCGAATATCAAAGATCTGAACCATGTTGATTTGATAGGAATTCCTGTCATGGTAGTCCTGGATCCATCCAAGATCCATCTGACGCTGGAGGGCTTCTTGTATGAAAGAGCATCCCTGTTTGTTTACCGAGCAAGTCAGACAAGAACTGTAATCATGCCGTGGCAGATTATGATACTGGTTTTGCCTTGAGTGCATTGCCACCAAGTTGACATTCATTGCACGGATGTCGTGGTTCTGAATGACGTTAGAATTCGTGTAGACCATGTTAACTTCACGAACTCGGTGCTCTTGGATCCATCCGAGATCCATTTGTTCCTGTAGTGCTGCTTGCACCACAGAACATCCCTGGTTGTCTTTAGAGCATATATCACACTGATGATAGTTATGAGGTGGCACATGGCCATATCCACTCTGTCCACAATGTATCTTGACCAGATTGGTTTTCAACAAGAGTACATCGTGAATTTGATAGACGTCGTTAGTCTCTTTCTCAATCAGATTGACTGCAGCCTTCTCGTGTTGAGGCAGCGGGTTCGTGAGAACATTAGGATTTGTATCCTTGAAGGATAAGACCCTGCTCCTAACAAGTTTTTGCACGTCGGACTTGAAATTGAGACAAGTCTCTATGTTATGCCCTGGACCTCCTTGATGATAAGGGCATGTTTGATCCACCTTAAACCAAAAAGGCGGATTTTCCGGTACTGTAAGAGGGGACTTAGTCTGAATGTGCCCCTTGGCTAGCAGTAATGGAAACAGTTCCGCGTACGACATAGGTATAGGATCAAATCCTGGTAGGCGTGTTGTACGGTTGTTGTTGTATGGAGGATGAGCCTACTGAAGAGACTGTTGGGTCCTTTGCTGATCAGGTTGGCTCTGTGCAACCTGGGGTTGATACGTAGGAATAGGCACAGTGCTGATAGCAGGAGTTACAGCTGCTACCGGCTGATAATGTCGCCTTTGCTTTCTGTTAAAATACTGAATTATGATGGAATGCTTAAGTGAAATTCCACTCAGCTGATTTGCTTATATACACACTAGAAATTAAATACAATGTGAGAGTTACAAGGACATTAATGTAGTTTCTAGTTCCTAAGTGCATGAATGTGATTTACTAGGCATTTAATTAGTTATTAATCTCCTAAACAAATTCCAACACTCCCCCTCAAGATGGAGCATATAAATCAAATGCTCCAAGCTTGGAACAAATATTTTGAATCCGCGGCCCTCTTAAAGATTTAGTGAAGATGTCTGCTAGTTGATCATTGGAACTAACAGATTTGGTGACAACTTCTTTAGAAAGGACTTTCTCCCGGACGAAATGACAATCAATCTCAATGTGTTTAGTTCTCTCATGAAACACTGGATTAGAAGCTATATGTAGCGCTGCCTGGTTATCACAACAAAGTTTCATTTGTTGAGTATCTCCAAATTTTAATTCATGAAGAAGTTGTTTAATCCAAATGAGCTCACACGTGGCTACAGCCATAGCTCTATATTCTGCCTCTGCACTTGACCTTGCAACCACATTTTGCTTCTTGCTCTTCCATGATATAAGATTTCCTCCAATAGACACACAATACCCTGAAGTAGAACGCCTATCAATTGGTGAACCTGCCCAATCTGCATCGCAAAATCCGACTATTTGAGTACTTCCGTTGTCTTCATAAAGCAATCCTTGTCCCGGGTTTCTTTTAATGTACCTTAGGATTCGAATTACTGCATCCCAGTGATCCTTATGAGGAGATTGCATGAATTGACTTACCACTCCAACCGCAAAAGAAATATCCGGCCTTGTAATAGTAAGGTAGATGAGTTTTCCAACCAATCTTCGGTATCTTTCAGGATCAGAATAAGGCTCCCCCTGGTTGGGCAACAATTTCTGATTTGGATCCATAGGACTATCAACTGGTCTACAATCCAACATACTAGTTTCTTTGAGTATATCTAATGCATAACTCCTTTGTGAAATGATAATCCCATTCTTTGACTGAGCAACTTCAATTCCAAGAAAATATTTCAACCTTCCTAGATCCTTAGTCTGAAAATGTCGGAATAAATGTTCCTTCAGTTGAGAAATTTTTTCTTGATCATTTCCAGTGATGACTATATCATCTACATAAACCACCAAATAAACACATTTACTTGGAGAGGTATGGCAATAGAAGACTGAATGATCTGCTTCACTACGTTTCATTCCAAAAGCCTGAACAACTGAGCTGAATTTCCCAAACCAAGCTCGCGGGGACTGTTTAAGTCCATAGAGAGAGCGTCGTAGTTTGCAAACCAAGCTAGACTCCCCCTGAGCAACAAATCCAGGTGGTTGCTCCATATAAATCTCCTCTTCTAAATCTCCATGTAGAAATGCATTTTTAATATCCAACTGATGCAACGGCCAATGACTTATGGCAGCTATGGCTAAAAATAAACGAACAGAGGTGATTTTTGCCACAGGGGAGAAAGTATCACCATAATCAAGGCCATAAATCTGGGTATAACCCTTGGCCACTAAACGAGCTTTGAGACGATCAATCTCTCCATTCGGCCCAAATTTAACGGCATAGACCCATCGACATCCAACAGGTTTCTTGCCCGGAGGAAGAGGGACTAGATCCCAAGTATTATTATGCTCCAAAGCTTGCATTTCATCAATCATGGCCTGCCGCCATCCTGGATGATCAAGTGCCTCACAAACATTTTTAGGAATGGAGATAAAAGATAAGGATGCTATAAAAGAACAATAAGAAGGAGAGAGACGATGATAACTTAAGAAGTTATAAATAGGATGAGGGTTTCGAGTTGATCGAGTACCTTTCCTATGAGCAATGGGCAAATCAAGATTTTCGTCAGGCAGGTCTGTAGTAGGGTAAGCTGCTGGAGTAGGACATGATTCACTTGGTCTCTCAGTGCCCTCCAATTCACCATTAGGAACACGTGGGCGTCGCTGGTATGTAATGATTGGTCTTTGAGATGGCGTGGGTGAAGGATTATTTGGAGTAAAATCTATAGTTGAAGCTGATTGCTGCAAGGGAGAAAAAGGTGAACTAAAGTAGGGAATGGAAAAAACTTCTTGAATGGTATTGGATTCAACTGAGGAAGGTAGAAAATATGGTTTTTCTTCGAAGAAAGTTACATCTGCAGAAACATAATAACGGTTGTGAACTGGAGAGTAACAACGATAGCCTTTCTGCAATCTAGAGTATCCAAGAAAAACACATTTGATGGCTCGGGGAGACAACTTGTCTAAACCTGGAGAAAGATCATGAACAAAGCAAGTACTTCCAAAAACACGTGGAGCGACATGAAACAAAGGTTCTTTAGGAAATAAGATGGAGTGAGGTACTTTGTTATTAAGAGAGGAAGAAGGCATCCGATTAATTAAAAAACAAGCAGTCAAAATTGCCTCACCCCGATGACGGACTGGTACGTTTCCATGAAGTAACAATGTTCGAGCAGTCTCAACGAGGTGTCTATTTTTCCTTTCAGCTATGCCATTCTGTTGAGGGGTATGTGGGCAGGAAGATTGATGGAGAATGCCCTGTGATGCCAAAAAAGAAGTAATGGCAGAAGAGAAATATTCTTTTGCATTATCACTTCTAAGAATACAAATTGTCTTACTGAATTGAGTCTTAATTTCATTAACAAAAGAAGTGAATATGGACAAAATTTCAGATCGTTCTTTCATTAAGAAAACCCAAGTACATCGAGAAAATTCATCAATAAAAGTAGCAAAATATCTATAACCCATAGAAGGCACACGACTAGGGCCCCATATATCTGAATGAATAACTGAAAACGGTGAATCAACATGACTTTCAACATGTTTAACAAAAGATGATCGAACATGTTTTCCTAATTGACATGACTCACATGACAAAGTTTTTATTTTTTCAAGACTTGGAACCATTATTTTTAGTTTGGCCAGGTGAGGATGTCCTAATCGTTCATGAATAAGTTTTGGTGAGGCAGCGACACTGCAAATCCAAGAAGAATCAGACTTGAGATAGTAAAGACCATGAGATTCATGTCCTACGCCAATCGTCCGACCCGTACCACGTTCCTTTATAACAAATGAGTCAGCATCAAAGGTTACTGAACAGTTGTGAGAACGAGTAAGTTGGCCGAGAGAAATCAAATTGAAAGGACTGCCAGGTATGAATAAGACAGAGTTTAAGGATAGGGAAGTAGTGGGTGACACATGACCGATACCCTTTGCTGCAACTTTGGAGCCATCAGCTAGAGTAATAAAATGAGGAATCTTGGGAGGAGAGATAGTAGAAAATAAAGAGACATTACCGGCAATGTGATCGGAGGCACCTGAATCAATTAGCCATGAACTTGGATCATTTCCAGATTGAGAAATACAAGCAGTAGAGTTATGAGCAACTATGGCAGATGAACTTGCAGATTCCTTGGCAGCTTTTAGTTGAAGGTATTCTTGATAGTCAGCTTCTGAAAACTTCATCTCTGATGTTTCAGCCGTAGAAACATTTACAGACTTTCCAGGAAATCCGTATATAGAGTAGCAAGTGTCTTGAGTGTGGCCCATTCTTTTGCAATAAGAGCATTGAGGTCGGCCTCCTCTTCCGCCTCGTCCTCCTCGGCTTCCACGACCTCCTCGTCCCCCTCGATTGGAAACCAAGGCAGAAGTTTCCATGATATCAACCGAATTCACTTCTGTTTTTGACGAGGGGACTCGAAGGAGTCGAGTTATTAAACTTTCTAATGAAGGAACTTCTTGACAAGTTAAGACTTGATCACGAACATGATCAAAATCTGGATGCATTCCTCGTAGAACCAGCACCATATACAAGTTATCAAGTTTTTTCTTCATATCTTCAATTGTGTCAGCTTCCAACGATAATTTTAACCCCTCGACTGCAGATTGAGCTTTTGAAACATAAGAAACCATGTCATGATCAGTTTGTCTTAGAGTGGCCAATTTTTGTGCAGCATCATACAATTGTTGAATGTCATTAGCAAAGAAACTTTGAGCCTTTTTCCAAAAAGAGTGACAAGTTTTAAAGGCTCTACAGTTTGTCAAGATGGCTGGCTCCACAGATTGCCATAGAAGAGAACAAAGTTGATAATCAAGTTTTTTCCATTGGTCACGTTTTTCCGCTGAAATCTGTTCCGATGATTGTTTCAGATGTTCCTCATATCCTTGACCAAGAAACCAAAGTTCTACTGAAGCAGACCAAGCTAAATAATTTTTTCCATTCAATTTTTCTGAAGTGATTGTTGGTGTTCCAGAAAAAGAGAAAGTAGGTCCATCATTTTTTGAAGAGTTTGGGGCCATCTAAATACTTGGGACTGTTAGAGTTGTGAGAAATAACTAAAAACAGAGGACCAAATAACCAGAAAAGTAGATCCTGGAACCAGAAACAGGACAGCAAATAGAAAAGACTAAGTGTGAAAGACCAACCTTTTAAATGACTAAAACAGAGAGAATTTTTTTTTTAAGTACTGCTGGACCAGAGACAGTAGTGACCCTTAAGAGGCTCTAGATACCATGTTAAAATACTGAATTATGATGGAATGCTTGAGTGAAATTCCACTCAGCTGATTTGCTTATATACACACTAGAAATTAAATACAATGTGAGAGTTACAAGGACATTAATGTAGTTTCTAGTTCCTAAGTGCATGAATGTGATTTACTAGGCATTTAATTAGTTATTAATCTCCTAAACAAATTCCAACACTTTCCGAGAGAGATATTCCCAATATCTTGCTCTTTTTTCTTAGGGAGAGCACTACCGTATTTTTTAGTACCGCTCGTCGATCCAGTGTCTTTTACCAAACGTCCTTCTCGGACGGCTTCCTTAAGACGTACGCCCATGCCGACCATTTCGGTGAAGTCACTGGGCGCACTGGAAAACATTCGGTCATAGTAAAATGAGCTTAAGGTCTTTAAGAAGATCTTCGTCATCTCTTTTTCCTCAAGAGGTGGACAAATTTGAGCGGCAATTTCACGCCACCTTTGAGCATACTCCTTAAAAGTTTCCTTGTCCTTTTGCAACATCGATCTGAGTTGATCTCTGTCGGGTGCCATGTCCAAATTGTATTTGTATTATTGGACGAAGGCAGTGCCAAGATCTCTAAATGTGCTGATCGTGGCACGGTTTAAACCCATGTACCATTTTAAGGCAGCACCGGTTAAACTATCCTGAAAGTAGTGAATCAGTAGGTCCGGATTCTTCGTCTGAGCTGACATCCGCCGAGCGTACATCACCAGATGGCTCTGAGGGCAAGAGTTACCCTTGTACTTTTCAAAGTCGGACACTTGGAACTTGTGCGAAACTTTCACATTGGGGACCAAGCAGAGGTCTGCGGCGTCCTTTCCAAATAGATCCTGACCGCGAATGGCTTGCAGCTACTTCTGCATTTCCAAGAACTGCTCCTGGAATTCATCCATTCTATCGAACATAGTTTCCTTTTTACCAGAAGGTATCGGTGGAATCTGTCCTTCCAGGACAGTGTGCACCACAGGGGGTGGTACCGTGACTACGGTAGCGAATCTTGGCGTTTCCTGAAGTTTGTAACCTTCAGGAGTCTTTAGTATGCCCCTGGCATCTTCGCTTTCCCGAAGTTTGTAACCTTCAGGCCCAGCGGCTTCTGTTGTGATTCCCTGATCTTCAGTGATCGGCGGAACATATCCTTCCGGGATATAATTAACAGGCATGCCCCAAGGACGATCTTTCGGCATCTGATACCTAGGACCATACTTCTCCACTATGGGCGTCGAGGTGATCTCTGAGATCACAGTTCTTTGTAGCTGAGCTTCTGCCATGGCTTGCATGTCATTACGAAGCTTTCTCATATCCTCTCTCAGAGCATCGATTTCTTCCTTCAACTCTCTGTTTTCTTCCTCAAGATCATCCATCTTTTTCTGACGATTGGCCCGAGTATTGTACGAATGAGACAGTTTGACTCTAGAATCGAGACACAAATGTGAGATTCGTAGTGAAGAAGAATACGTGATGTGAGAATGATGAATGCAATGATTATATTAATCGTTCTTTGGTTTAAAAATAAACTTCAACAATTAGATTGCAAATATCAAACAGTGGGGAAACCCCTTTTTATTAAATTCAAAGGATTACAGAAATGGAAATACAGTAGATTACAAGGTGCAGAAACAGAAACCTAAGCTAATGGGTCCCGAGTCCTCTCTGAAGAGAAATCGGGTGCTGACTCTGGTATTTTCCTTTTCTTTGACCGGGGCTCTTGGGCCGTTGTCGGGTTGTCATTCCTTTGCCATGTGAAAGGAGTGAGCAAATTCCTTTGGTTATCTTGATTCTCTACAGCATGTTGCTCCAAAATTTCAATTAGAGCATCTTTTCCTTTTAGTAGTTGCTATATTTTGATGCACTCTATGACGAGGGTGCGGTACTTGTTCTTCCAAGACCTTCTCTCCTTTTGAACTTTGTTGAGAGTAACCTGAAGCTTTTCAGTTTCCGTCATGAAGTACATGACAGATTCCCTCGGCGGAAGAATTTCGTAACGAGGATAAGGCATCTTCAGCTTGAGAGCTCTAGTTTGTACCCAATGGAGATAAGGCTCCACCGAGACACAGTCTGGTTTTCCCAGAGACTCTCGTCCTTTCTTATGAACATGTTTCCAAGCGTGCACTATTTTCGTCTTTAGTGCTCTGTCGTTTAATCCTTCCTTGAAGAAAAGACCTTCCAGATGAACACCCCGTGAGACGTGTCTCATCGGGTATCCAAATTGACGATGAACGAGAACTGGATGGTAATTGATTCCTCCCTTAGTTCCTATAAGGGGTACGTTGGGGAAGTTTCCACAACGGTCAATGATCCTGATTCCATCATAAATCCTATTACACCAATCTATATCAGAGTTGGTAAGAGACATGATCTTCTGCGACCAACGTAAGGCGCTCTTGCAATCCCAAAAAGCAGCAGACTTGGGCAAATGGGAGATAAACCATTTGTAAAGCAAAGGTACACAGCATGTGATCTCCCCTCCGCTGTACAAATTTCCCAAGTGTACAGAATGATACGCATATGCGAGCAAAGTCGGCACAGGGTTTCCAATGAGAAAAACCTTAATGGAGTTGATATCGACGAAGTTATTGATGTTGGGAAACAAAAACAACCCGTAGGTGAGCAAGACAAAGATGCTTTCAAAAGCAGTCACGTTTCCTATACTGGCAAAATACAGGGCTTTCTTTGTCAGGAACTGGGCTGGCAAACCTTGGATGCCACCCTTAGTGATTAGGTGAGTCCTGACCTCAGACTCGTCCAAATGAATTGCTCTTGCAATAGTCTGATTCTTTGGAATTTCTTCCAGTCCAGAAAATGGAGCTCGATCAGTAATGTGTAGATCAATCAGATGAGAATACTCCTTCAGCGTTGGTGCGAGCTGGTAATCCGGGAATGTGAAACAGTGATAAACTGAATCATAAAACTGAATGAGCGCATCCATGATTCCCTCAATCACATGGACTCTTAACAGTGGTAGCAGACCTCCGTGCTTGGCTCTGAAAGCCTCTTGGTTTGTGATCATCCTTGCTAACCTTCTCAAATCCTCCAGCTTTGGAACCTTGAAGGTATACCTATGGGTTCTCCTTCTACCGAAATCCATTAGTGCAATCCTTTTCTCTGATATTTGCAATCACAGTCTTAGTTTAATTTGAAAAACAGAGAAACTAGAAGAGAAATTTTTTTCTTGTTTTAATGTTTTTTAAATGAATGCATGAATGCAGCACACAAAAACATAGAAAAAACATGGGGTCAAAGGGTCGTTGTCCCCAAAGGTTTATACTAGGGTGATTTTTGTACCTGTACTCATTATCATCAGCTCCTCCCAGGAAAGCAAAACAACAAGCGGATCGCCAGCGAGTTGTAGAGCAATCTTAGAGTAAGTGCCATTCACCGAGAATAGATCACCAGCCTCAAATGAGGGTAATATCGCGTAACTATTCCCGATAGTTTCCGCACTACAAAAGGGTTTGGCTCCTCAGCTTCTCAGACATCACAATCGGCCCATTGTCTAGGTGAGAGAATGGGTTGCATTGGTCAGCCTCCACTGAGGTTGATGGTCGACCTCGTCGCCATCACTTATCTTAAGTGTATACTCAATCTTTCCACATGCGGCATCACACGCATTCCCATTAGCAGAAAAATAAACACGTATAGCAATTAGGAAAAGCAGTATATATATTTGTCCTAAACATCCTAGACCTTTAAAGCTATGAATCCTAAGTTCCTGACAGAAATGGGTTCCTCGGCGGAAGCCCTAATCTGTGGTATTCACACAAGTGAAGGAAAAAAGGTTTAGAAGCAACCCCACGGTGGGCGCCATTTTCCTGTAGCGAGCGATTTTGGACGCGGTTCTTAAGCGCGGTCGCTCTCTGCGGTTAGCTAACTACAGGTCGATTCATTTTTTATCCTATTGTGAGTTGAATAAGGAAGGGAAATAGATGTCTCCAATTAACCCTGCTTTGCATACTGAGTTTAAACAGCGGTCTGTTAGGTTACAAATGCTATCAATGTGGGGGGGCCCTTGTATTGGTTATTTGTATTTTCGCCAATACTGTTTTCTCTCTTTTTGTTAGGATACTGCTTCAGATTAGGATATATGGGATTTTGGGTTTTTGTTTAGTGTGCTCGCTAAGATCTTTTCTTTCGATCTTATGCCTATGTATTCCCATTTACCGAAATAGGGAAATCAGAGCGTTCGTAGTTCCTCATATTCTATGGGAGGAAATGGGTGTTTTGGTGTCTTGTTCAAAGTCCAAGACGTGAAGCGAAAGGTGGTTTGTATCTTGTTCAAAGCCCAAGATGTGAAGCTGAAAGGTCTATTTGTATCTTGTTCAAAGCCCAAGATGTGAAGCTGAAGGTCCTGACTTTAGAGAGAATTTGTCATCTCTAAAGGGGGTTTGTTTGTCACAACTATTGGGTGACTGACTGTAAAGGAGGATTACTTTAACCGGGATACGCGGATCCTAGTAATGCCATAATTTCCTTTATAGGGAGTTTTAACCTGAAGGAGAAGACTTCAACTCAGTGTAGAGCAATGCCATCTTTCCTTAGAAATTTCTCATGCTAAAAGAGGGACAGTGGCATGGATGTAGATGATCCAGAGGCTTGCCGCTTACAGCGATTAGATGAAGGGGAAAGAGTTGTTGATGTTTGTGTACTGTGAACGAGGCACAGCTTTGATGCTAAAAGGTTAATTGGATCAACCAGTGGTTTTCTTATATAAAGCCTAAGAGGAGGCTAATATGTGTCTCGTACAAAGCCCGAGAGAGAGGCTAAAAGGTTTTTGACCCGACGATGGAGTCTTTTGGTATCTCGTATAAAGCCTGAGATGAAGGCTATTTGACTCAACAAGAGAGTTTTTTGTATCTCGTACGAAGCCCGAGATGGAGGCTAAAATTTATTTGGCTCAATAAGAACCTTTTTGTATCTCGTATAAAGCCCGAGATGGAGGCGAAAGGGGTGATTGACTCAACGAGGGAGTCTCTTATGTGTCTCGTACAAAGCCCGAGAGAGAGGGTAAACGTTGTTTGACTCCGCTGGGGAGAATCATTGTATAAAGCCCAAGAGAGAGGCTATGGTGACTGTTTTAGTTAAGTGACAGGTCCAGTATATTGATTTAAAGAGAAAATCAGTTCTTATATGAGCAACACTGTACTCAAGGATTTGATTCGAGGATCCGGATTATTCATGTTCTTTAAGGAAGTGGGAAATCCGAAGGGTATTGAGACTGTCCGAGTCTGCGGGTTTTCTTCCTATTTTTGAAGGGTGCTTGAGAATGTCTTTGAGACTCAAGGAGATTAGACTGTCAAAGTCTAGAGTTTCATCTTTTGTACTATGCTTTAAGAAACAGTAGTAGACTCTTGAAAGGACTGTTCTATGGAGATGATTAAGTTATGTTCCTATACCTCTAGGAGGTCGTCGGGACAATTTGTACGAAGCCCAAGAGGAGGCTGAAAACTTTTAAGAAGCCGATCAGTCCTTGTACGAAGCCCAAGAGGAGGCTATCATTCCCGGAGGAAGAGATCATTATACGAAGCCTAAGAGGAGGTTGTGAATACTTCTAAGAAGCCGTAGGGTCCTTGTACTAAGCCCAAGAGGAGGCGGGGTTGCTTTTAGGAAGCCTGTGGGTCCTTGTACGATGCCCAAGAGGAGGCCGATGCTTTTAAGAAGCCCGTGGGTCCCCAAACCCTGAGAAATTCAAGGCAAGTTATTCACAAGGAATAGATCAAGTCAGAAAAGTTCGAGAATTTGGAAGAAACTCAAAGATGTCATTCACGGAGAATACATCCATCTCTGGGAGTAGAGTTTCTTGACAATTCCTAATGAGGACAGCCGAAGAGAAGACTGTATCTGGTGATCCTATTGGGGATCTAGTTGTCTATTTCTACGAAACGACTTCACCTATTTCTAGACGTAGTTGCCGGGGAAACTCAAAATATCTATACTATTATTACACAGTTGATATGAGTTTATGAAAGAAGACTTACAGCGAAACAGCCCCACAATACAGTTATATGTATATGAAAGCGGTAAATGAAAGCAATAACCACTTACTCGGTTGTAGAGCTTCCATGCTGTTTGGTTAGTTGTTCAACAAAGAAAGATTGAAAACAACAGTATATTCAAAATCAAAGGAGAAAGTGCTTTGAAAAAGAAAGATTTGGGGCTTACAGCTCAAGGAGAGGCCCAGGGTTTTAACAGTGAGCGCACTGTTTGAATTTGTACAGAGGGACTTATGCAAGTGACTGTGGCCCAAATAGTTTTTCTGTACAAAGGGATGGGTCTTACACTCTCTCAAGAGGCCCAAAAGGTTTAAAGAAAAAGAGTGGGGCTTATAACACGAGGGTAGGCCCAGTTGATTTTCCATTTGAAATTGGCGATCGCGCCGAGATTTACTTTTAACGCAGAGGGACTTATACAATAAGTGAGGCCCAAAATGTTTTGGTTAAAAGGGGATTGGGTCTTACACTCTATTAGAGGCCCAAAAAGTTTTAAGAAAAGAAATGGGTCTTACTACTCAAGGGTAGGCCCAGGTTTGTTTTGAAAAGGCGACGATCGCGCCGTTTGTTTGAAAATGTACAGAGGGACTTATACAATGAATGAGGCCCAAAAAGTTTTCTGTACAAGGGGCTGGGTCTTACACTCTAATAGAGGCCCATGAGTGTTTGACAATGATTTGTTTGAGTGAAAATCAAAGAAACCCTAATTTTATTCTTTAAAAGTAAATATTTAAAGAAAATCAATGAAAAATACCAAATAGGTTTGAATAAACCACTTGTGATTTTTGTTTAAGGTTTGAAAAATGAGGTATAAATCACAAGAGATATTAAAACTCATTTGGTCTTGATTTTTCAAGATGAGTATTCATTTTAAAATGTTTAAAAACAAATAAAATGAATTTATTCACAAAAATACTAATTATATTAAATAAATAATATAAACTCAATTTTTTTGTGTAATAAAATATTTCAACATTTTTGTAATTTTTTTCAAAAAGAACCAATAAAAAATAATTAAAATTGAAAGAGTTATTAATTTTCCAATTAATTAATAAACCATGAAAATATTGGAAAAAATGACAAAATGTGAAAAAAACACAAAATGGCATAGGAGGGGTTTGAACCCAAGACCTCAAGGTTACAAGGCGCGCGCCTTACCACTGGGGTGGTGATACATCCATTGTTTGAAACAAAACAACAAATATACAAGTCATGCCTTGGTTTTAAGCCTGGCCCAAGGCAAGTTTTGGCTCAGAAACGTGAAGGTCATAACTTTCTCAATTCTTAATGGTTCGAGACAAAATTTATATGCATCTGGACCGGAATTTCATAAGAAATCCAATGGTGGTGGTAGTTTTTTCAGATCACACTCCCTCCTCAAAACCCGATAGTGGTTTTGAAAATGACCTATAATTGCATTTTCTATGCTACAGCTTGGTACAAGCATGGATTACATGGTGAATTAGCTCAAACACAACATATACAACATGTATGAGATGTTTATGATCAGTGGACTTCAAAGCATTGCATGATTCAAAGATTCCAAGTTGTGAGGCTTACCTCTTTTTTGAGATTTTGGAGCTTTTGTGCAATCTGTCAAACCTCTTGTTCCAGAAATGATTTGATGCTTTAGGTGTACTCAAAATGATCACAATTGAGCTCTATTTATAGTAGAGCAAGTTTGTTTTGGGATCCACAGCGAATGGCAACTGCTGCAGAGGTTTGGCCAATGTTGTCCAATGGAAATCCAAGTCTCCTCTAGCCATTGACTAGAGGTTAGGGCACAGGGTTGTGGTTCCCTTGGTCTTGGATAAGTCTTGACTGAATTCAGTTGAGAATGGCTCAGTCCATGCCACCTTGATGCTTCCATTGAATGTTCCAATCCAGAATTGAAGTCTTGTCCCTATTTTGGCAATTCTAGGTTCAACATGCTATTTCTTGTTCCATAGACTTTGGAGGCTTGGCTCAGTGATTGTCCCCTTTAGATTTAATCCTCAGAGGTGTCCAAGTGGATAGGAGCATTTGGATTTGGCTGATTTTGGCAAATCGAGCAAAAATGTAAAATCTGTCTTGCCTTGACAGATTTCAACAAGGCAACTTGTCAATGTCATATCTCATGACTCAAATTGAATTTGGTAATGTTCTTGGCCATTTTAGAAAGCCCTTACATAATACAAAAACTGTTTGAACATGTTTGGTTTTGATCTCTTTTGAATCCAAGTAAAAAATCCCCCTACATTTGGCAAAAAGTAGGGTAAAATCTGACTTAGTGAAATTTTCACTAAGTGTTGGAACAAAGTGACTTTTCTTGATTTTGATCACTCCATAACTCAAAATCCATGAGGAATTTGGACATAGGTCAGTATGAAGTTTTTGTAGAGGGCAATGATATCTACAAATCAAGCTTTGAATGGGGCACAATGGCCTTGTGGTTTAGGAGTTATGGTCCTCCAAAATTGGTACCCTAGCCACTTTAATTTTAACTTAGAAAATTTTCTAAGTTTTTATGGTTACCCCTTTTACAAGTTATCCAACTTTTCTTGATTTTTCTTGATGAATGATGATTCAAATCATACATTAACATCATTTTATGGTTAAAAAACCATTTTGGTGAAAAATCTCAAAAAGTGAAAGTTGACTTTTGTGCACAGTTGACTTTTTATCAGATGAATTTCAAACTGTGCAATTCTTCATGAAATCATGTCCTTGACCTAAATCAAACTTGATGGACATGTTCCATGGGTGTCATAGGGTATATTGATGCATGTCATAAGGCTTGGGAGCATGTCCTGGTCAAAAGTCAAAGTTACAGTTGACTTTCCTCGCGAAACCCTAATTGTGGTGCAGATGAAATTGAGACTTGTTGCTCAAGCTTCTTGAATTAATCCATTGTTCCAAATGGATCAATATAGTTCATTTGAGACCCTCAAACCCTCTCTTGAGGTCTTGGCTCATGATTTGCCCTAAAAGTCAACTTAGGGGTGAATTAGGTCAAGAAACCCTAATTCCTGATTTTTGATGAATGCATCCCCTGAGGCAAAATTGACTTGATGAATGGGTCCATGAGGTTCCATGGAGTATATTAGGTTGTGTTTTGGATCTTTGGCTCATGCCCAGAGGAAATTCTCCACCTCGAGGCCCTGGTCGACCAAAACCCTAATTTGGTGACACTGGCGATCTTGAGGCTCGATCCACCCAGAAGGGAGCAGCTTTGTACTTAATCCTTGGTGTAGGGGTCCTCTTGATCCATTGTGGATGTTTGAGAGGTTAGACGAGTTGAAGATCATGTCATTCCTTGATTGATCATTTGTCTAAGGCTCTGAGAGGGCCTGAAACCCTAATTTTGATAGTAGTGAATGCTCAACAATTCCTTGAGGAGATTGATGAGGCACAAAGGTACATCCATATTGTGGTGATGGTTTTCACAATGATGGGAAATCTTAGTGGTCAAAATTTGGAGTATGACACCAAGCATTGAAATGGGGTCCTGTTTGTGGCCAATGATGCAGCAATGTCAAACCAATTCCTGATGCCCATCTCTTGGACAATAATCAAAAGAGACCTATCCTCTTCACCAGTCTATGAGCCATGATTGATCAAAGGGTCTTCACAATTCAACCACCTATGGTTGCAAATGTTAGAAGAATTTGTCAAATATAAGTATGAGAATCCATCAATTCATAGATATATGTTATTCTATGGGCTACATTAGATTCAAACAGACATTTGTGATGACAATCATCACAGACACGTTAAGCACCACCATCTTTACTTGCATAGAAAAACAGAAGATTACTAACTAAGAAATACATACCTTGATTCACATTCAGCACCAGTACGGGCAGTAACTTGCATAGAAGCCAATGGATCCCATTTAACTTTAGGTAAAAATGCTCTAATCCTCACTGGTGTGATTTCAAGACCTTTAAATGAATCAATTATGTCTCCATGTGAGCACTCTGAACTGCCAAGTATAAGTTAAAAAATTAGCCCATTGCAATGACAAATAGAACCTTTAACATACAAGATTTTGCACCACCAGAATAAGATGCGAAGACAATGGGACAAGGCCTAATTTTCAGCCCCTGCATAATGAACAAACAGCAGTATTTGTAAGCTTGTTCATATGGGTAATTCTTTTACTAAAATAACAAAATATTACAAATTCAGCAGCAAATTAAAATTTAACAGTTAGATTATTTCATAATAGAGTTTAAGATGCCAAGGAAACTTTAGATGACTGAGATAATTTAAGAGAGGAGCATCATGAAGAATTGTAAAGTTATCTACTGAGATAAAATATAGCTTTATATAGTACTAGTAGCTGTGCAAGACAAACTTCCCTGACTGACGTGTAACTGAAATACCTAAATGAGCAACAAAATATGCTGATTCAACACTCTGTTATGTACAAAAGTGACCAGTTAATATTATAATAACTTAGCCTAGTTGTACTAACTATACTCTAATACTTCATTTCAGACTATTTTAGACATGTTTTAATCAATGTGACAAAACAAGAATAGATGTTACAGATATACTTCTTAACTTATCCAGACTCATTTGTATAAAATCTTAAAACAGGATCATAGACCACTTAAGTGTGCAAGGAAAATAATTTTTTTAGCTGACTCGAACTCATTGCTGACTAACCTACAAAAATGGATAGACTACAGTAAAACTTACCTCAGTGAGTTCATTTAGAATATCAACAGCGAGAGTTGTGGCTTTATCAGGGAAGAACCTGCAAATAATATAAAGGTTATAATCATGACCCATGGGGATGAATAGCCAGGCGGCTTGTTGTGTTCATGACTAACTATTCCTGGCTTGCCTCAGTGTATTTACTAAATAAGCTTGGCCAAGGATTTCTAAAAAGCAAATTTAGCTAAAAATGTTAGTCTTTAAATTTTGTAAAATGTGTTTCGAGATTGATGGGCTGCCTTATTTGAATTAATGTGCATAATATGATAATATTATCATCACTGTCCTGATTAACTAATTGATCTCGATAGCATATTTAAATGTTTAGTTTAATCCCATTAGCCAACATATAGACATTGGCCTCATGCCCTATTTGGAGATAGGCAAGGTCTTTCAAAAGATCAGAGAACCGCAATACAGATGACTCCTAAATCATCTACTAGCCATTTTACCAAACAATTAAACATGGACTTCGAGTTGAGATTGCTAACAGAAAATGCCTCCAGTGGCAATTTTAGCCAGCATACAAGTAGTATGGTCTACTTCAAAATCCTAGAAGGCACGGTACAACTAATGGTCCACTATTAATCATACCCCATGAAGCCAATACGTGATAGTTCTTTCAGCAAACATAAAAAGAACAACATGTAAGCACCATCCCCTGCCACTTTTTTTATGCATAAAATTATGATCAGGCTTCAAACATTAGATGTGCCAATAAAACCAAAATGTCAGGTACTAACAGATTTACGAGTAATGCTATTCGCCAATTCTCTTTTGCTTTGTAATCGTTTGGCATAAAATATCCATTTAGCACACATGACTAGGAATTAAACATTAGTAGTGATAGTAGTAAGTCCTTGGTTCGTATTTTGATTAAGAGTTGTTTCTAACTCCACAACATTTTGTGTACCAAACTACCACGCACCACGGATCCTCTTCCTATGTCGATACCTGTAAAATAATTTGAAAACTGAATAAATTAGACGTAATCACAAGCGTTGGTGTCACAGACACACGTTTTCAGAGGTGTAAGGAATGGTGGTAATACAGAGGTTATTAGTTTTTAGATTCATTTTAATTAATAATAATTTTACTCTTTCGGTCTTCCCTATTTTTTTCAAAAATGAACTAATATAAGTCATATTCATCTACTATTACAATTGAAAAACTAATTATCAAAACTAATCATCTATGCAACAGTTTCAAAAACACTATCATCTTATTAACTCTTATTGTTTACAATAACAAAAATCATGATCAATATCAAAATCATAGGTTAAAAACAAACTCACATATTGAGAAATTGAGAGTGGCATATGATTGAATTCCATCCAAAAGAAGTGTAAAGATCCACTTATCTCATCAAGTGCTTCTCCTCACTTGACATCCATGCGAACACCACAACAATCCCATTCGCTTTCTCAAAATCCACCTTTCTCCCCCAATAATATCTACCACCAAATCCCAACATTTTTGCTTTTCTATAAAAATTGAGGAGGGAGCGAAAGTAAGGGTTAAATACATGAAATTTCGGTTCTAAAAAAAAACTCATGCTAGAAGAAAACTCCGTTTATTTGTTCGATTGGTTCAATTCACCTTTTTCTTAGTGAGTCTGTTTTGGGATTTATATGAGAAAAGTCAAACATATCCTTTATTATTTTTTATTTTTTTTATCTATGGGGTTTGAATTGAAGGGTGATATTGTTTAATTTTTACTATTTAAATTTTGTGGAGTCTCGTGGTATGATTATCTTTGAAGATAAATATTTTAGAAAGTAAATTTGATATTGACATGTGTTTTGTTATTATTTTATTTATAAAATATTAATTAATAAATGTATATTTTATTAATTTATTTATTTACTCAAATGATACTTAATAAAATAAAGTGTGGTTTATTAATATTTTAAGGTTAATATTTAGAGTTATTAAATTAAATAATTATTTTTCAGCTAATTTTAATTTACATCCGTTTTTCCTTTAATGAAAATAATAGAGATATTATTATAGTAATGATTTTAATTTATTATAATAATGTTTTTAATTTATACCTTTTTTTTTAAATAGTGTGTCTATTGTCACGTACTGCTACTATAAATGACATTGTATTTACAAATTTGTCACCGCGTTTATTATTTACACCCGTTTTCAGTATAATGGGTGTAAATTTTAAAATTATATTCGTCACTTTGCACTAGTGACGTCTGCCCGAGTGTTTCGTTCGCGGGGGATGTGCTGGACTTCCCACACGTAGAACCTAGCCATCTTCTCTTTTACCAACGTCAGGTATTCGACGAGATGATCGTTTTTGGCTTGATATTCTCCTCGTACTTGGGAGGCCACGAGCTGGGAGTCTGTGAAGATTTTTACTTCCTTAGCACCCAGGTCTTCGGCCAATCATAAGCCTGCGAGGAATGCTTCGTACTCGACTTGATTGTTCGAGGCTCGGAAGGACAAAACCAATTACACTTCGATTAGGATCCCTTCTTCATTCTCGAGGATGATGCCTGCTCCACTCCCTGTGGAGCTGGAAGCTCCATCGACGAAGATGGTCCATTTATGCGCCTCGCTTGATGGGGAAGCTGGAGGTGTCATTTCTGCCACGAAATCGGCCAGGACTTGTGCTTTAAGGGATTTCCTGCTTTAGTAATGGATGTCAAACTTTGACAATTCTAAGGACCATTTGAGCATCCTGTCGGCCATGTTTGGTCGGCCAAGCAGTTGTCTTATGGGCTGGTCTGTTCGAACCTTTATCGTGTGGGCCAGGGAGTAATACCTTAATCTTCTTGCAGCATTGATGAGGGCCAGGGCAACTTTTTCGATCTGCTGGTATCTGGTTTTGGCCCTTGCAAGGCCTTGCTGGTAAAATATATTGGCTTCTGCCCGTCGAGGGTTTCTCAAATGAGGGCAGCACAAATGGCCTCGTTAGTGACGGAGAGATAAAGATATAGCGTCTCCCCGCTTTATGGCCGTCGCAGAACTGGTGGTTCAGATAAGGCTTTCTTGAGGTGGAGTAGAGCCTGCTCGCATTCCTCTGTCCATTCGAATGTTGCCTCTTTTCGTAGAAGCTTGAATAAGGGCAGAGCGTGTTGGGCAAACTTGGTCACGAAGCGAGATAGGGAGGTAAGCATCCCGTTGAGGGATTGTATAGATTTCTTCGACTTTGGCGTGGGGAATTCATAAAATGCTCGACATTTATTAGGGTTGGCCTCGATCCCCCTCTCAGTGAGGTAAAAGCCGAGGAACTTCCCTGCTCGCCGCCGAAGGTGCATTTCTCCGGGTTAAATCGCATTTTGTATTTCCTTGCTTGGTCGAAGACCTTTTGCAAGTGGATCGTATGATTGGATTCCTCTTGGGATTTCATGATCATGTCGTCCATATATACTTCGAGCATGTCTACGATTTCTGATCGGAAGACTTTGTTCATCATACGCTGGTACATGGCCCCAGCGTTTTTCAGACCGAAGGGCATTAGGTTGTAGTAATAGTTCCCCGACGAGGTCATGAAAGCGATATATCTCTTGTCTTTTTCGGCCATGGGAATTTGGTTTATCCTGAGTATGCGTCCATGAAGGACAAGAGTTTGAAGCCGGCAGAATTATCTACTAACTTATCAATGTTACGCAAAGGATAAGCGTCTTTCGGGCAAGCCCGATTGAGATCAGTGTAATCAATGCACATCCTCCACTTTACATTATGTTTTTTTCACAAGTAAAATATTGGACAACCAGGTTGTGTACCTGGCCTCCGAGATGAATTTCGCCTCTAAGAGGTCTTTTACAAGTTTTTCTGCAGCTTTTGCCTTCTCGTCAGACTGTTTGCGTCTGCGCTGCACTACCGCTTAAGCTGATGGCAAGTAGTTTCAGGATCGAGGTCGCGCATGTCCGCGGCGCTCCAAGCAAATAAGTCTGCATTGTCTCTTAGGCATGTCTTCAGCTGCTCCTTCACCTCTTCGGGTAGTCTTGCGCCTATCTTGACTCCTCTGCTGGGATTTTACCCGAAAGTGATCACTTCGAAGTCCCCGTCCGATACAGGGCGCATGATGGTTGATGCAAGGGACCTGCTGTCGCTCCCGAGGATTTGCATCCATGGTACAAACGCGAAAGTGCCGCGAAAAAACAGAGTCGCCAGCAATGTGTATTTATCCCAAGAGAGGGAAAGGAAACACTGCGTAAACCTGAGGGAATGGAAAGAGAATGGTCTCACGACCAAGAGAAACGGGTAAGGGAGTCGGTTACGCGAAGGAAAGGTGTTAGCACCCAACACGTCCATCGTACCCAATGGGATCCACGCTTGTTGTCTCGATCAAAGGGTGTCGTCGTCTGGAGCTCCACTGCTACTAGAAAGGAAAGGAACGGGAACGGAAAGGAACGAAGAAACGAAGAAGAAAAGAAAAAGAAGTGACTCGATAGGACGTCCTCGGAGTCCTAGGCCTACGTATTCCCTCGGGAACAGGAAAATCAGAGTCAACGTAGTTCGGACACGAACTAGGGGGGAAGGTTGCTCGCCAAGACATCGTCGTCTTGTGCCTACGTATCCTCAATCGGACGAGAAAGAAGAAATCAGAGCAGCTGTAGTTCGACTAATGGGTCGATGAAGAAGTCTCGATCACACTGGGGCGAGAGAAAAGATTTCGGTTAACAAGTCTCGATCACACTGAGGCGAGAGACAAGAAGGGAAGTTAACAAATCTCGGTCACACAGAGGCGAGAGACGAAAAGAGGGAAATTAGTTGTTAGTGTGCTCGCCGAGATATCGCATCTCGTGCCTACGTATCTCATCTGGAAATGAGAATCAGAGCATCCGTAGTTCGTGGAACCACGGGAAACGGGATCTCGATCACACTGAGGCGAGAGAAAAAAGGGGGAGACGCACGAAAGGTCTAAGGGAACTGAATCCTACAAGTTATCATGCAAAATGGCCCTAAGGTCAGGATTATGAGGGAAATCTACCTAATGTTGTCATGCTTGGATTGAGAGCCTAATGTCTATCCTACTCCAAGCTTAATCAGAAATTAAGTCGGACTAGGAGCCTTAAGGGAGCATGCGAATATAGAGTAATCAACACGTAAACATCAGACAGCTCAATCACAAAGAGAAAATCAAACAGGAGGCAAGTCAAGTATTTAATCAGGAATAAACGTCAAAATCATGGTCAACAATTATTCAAGAATACCCACAAAACTAAAATGCTAATTAAAAATGAAGATCAAGAATATCCAAGATAAAATAAAGTGCAAATTAAAATCTAGATTAAAGTTAGCCAACCATTATCCTAAAATTAATATCTAAACCTAGTGTTAATTCAAATTAACTTCCAATTAAAAGAAAATCAAAATTAACTTCTAAAAAATAGTTCTAAGTCAAGATTAAATCCTAATTAAAAAGTTAATCTAAAATTAATACCTAATTCTAAAAATTAAACCTAGAATTGATTCAAGTTAATTTTTAAAAAAAAAAAAAATCTAATTCTAAAATTAATCTCTAAGTCTAAAAACTATTCTAAACTTAAAATAAATCTAATTAAACTAGAACCAAAACCAAATTAAAATTCTAATTTCTAATTAAAATCTAATATTTAAAAAAAATTAACCAATCTAATTAACCTAAATCAATTAACAAAATAACAAAATTCCAAAAAAATAAAAAAAAGGGGTGCAGACAGAGATTGGGAGGCGTAGAGGGATTCTGGGCGCATGGGCCCTAATCAGCTGGCCCAAGGTTTCGTTTGTATCCAAAGAGGGTGTGCAGTCAGTGATACGGGTGTGGAAATGAATTTATTAGGCCTAAGAGCCCGACCCGATTCGGTTTACAGCATTGAAACAAAATGTTAAAAAAAACCCTAGAGGACTTTCAGCAAAGTATAATCCTCACTCTCTTCTTCAACACAACGCACTCCTCCTTCTTTTCCATTTACGCCACCGCAGCAACGCGGTCACTCTCCCCGCCGGCAAAACCAAAGCCTCATGACGCTCGTCTTCCTCACCATCATCTTCATTGTTTCACCATTGCCCTGCTTCTCTTCAACATGTCGCCGATAACAAACATTGCGCCGCCGCGTCATTCCTCCCTCCGTCTGCATCTCTCCGTCTCAGTTATCCGGCCGTGACCTCATCATCGTCTTCGTTTGCTCTCCCTCACACGATACAAATCAGCAAATAAATATCCTCCGCGCCGTGGCCCGTTGCCAGCGACGGCGGAGTGCGAACCGCAACAACTTAACATGAGAGAAAGTTCAGAAACTCATCATTGAATTCGAAACGAAATCGCAATACTCATGGAGTAATACAGAAATTGTTACGTACCTATCGGAGTCGCTCCGATGGCGCTTCGATGACGATGGAAGAAGATACCTCAGCTTGATGCGATAGCGGTAACGAAGCTTCCGGTAAGATTTGCTTCTTATTCTTCTCTTCTTCTAATGTCGCGGTAACGAATCTCTTTCAAATCCTCTTCAATCCGGTGTTACCGTTTCTGCGATCTGCTTGCTGCGAATTCCTTGCGTGAATTGGTGAGACACTGAGTTCTTGAATTTTGATGTTGAAGTTGATTCGTCCTGATCTTGCAGGTCTGCAGAAATTGAAGAATTGGTGATGAAGGTTTGCGCAAGAAGCTTGCGGAAATTGGTGATGGCTGAAGCAGGTTTTGAGAGTTTCTTCGTGGATTTTGTAGGATTATCGAAGATGATGAAGATTGGAAGGAGCAGAGTCGTTGAGGGAATTATTGAGCTCCCTCTCTTCCTTTCCAGGATGAAGATACCTCCGCCTTTTAAAGAAGATCTCAAAGGGTAGTTTAGGTTTTTGGAGTGAATTCTGTGAGGAGAATTGTGTGATTCTGTTCTTTTTTTTTCGTTTGTGGCTTTCTTTCCATACTTATCTTTTTTTTTCTTTGATTCTCTTCATCTCTCCTCTTTTAAAACAATTGAAAACTTGGTTAACAAGGTTTTTGGTACAGGCTGTATTGTACCTTTTACAAGGGTTGTTGTGGTTTTGGAAATAGTAGCACGCGGGTTGCAGGGCTGTGCTGGTGGTACGTTGTGCAGGTCCTTGTGTACGGTTTAGAGCAGGTGCAGGCAGGTTATGGTTATGTTGTCTGGTGTGGGTTTGAAGTGTAGCAAGTTTTGTGTATGCAGCAGGTTTGTGCGCTACTTTATGTGCAAAGCGTGGTCTGCAGTGGGATTCAATTTTGTTACCACTTGGTTTGTACAGGGTCATGGAAAAGTATTATGTTTTAAGTTTTGGTTAAAAGTGTAATGGACTTATATGGACAAGGGATAAATTAATTAAAATGGATGTTGATAATTTGGAAAAAAAGTGAATATAATAAAAAAAGAAAGGAATTATGTGAATGGATTGGATAATGTTTGGATAATTGAAAGTAAGAAATGGTTTTGAAATTTGGGTTAATGGATTAATAAAATGGATGATTATTAAAAGTGGGTAACGAAATAGATTAAAAAAAATGGAATCGGATATTGGAAATGTGGATATGGTTATAAATTGGAAAAATGTATTATGGATAAAAAAGAAAATAATGGATAAATGGTTTATGGAAATGGATATGATGGATTAGATATAAGTTTAAAAAAATGGATAAGAATGTATAATGGTTTTGAAATTGGAATCTGAAGGTGAATAGAAAGAAGTGTATTGAGAAAGAATGGATCTTGAAAGTGAAAAACAAAATGATAAAAAGAAGAAAAAGAATGGATTTGGTTTAGAAAAAGAAATGGTTTAAGGAATGGAAATGAACTGATTTTTATGAAATGAATCGACTACCACAAACCCGTACACAACCATGAACCAACTTGCCTTATTTCCCACAATCTCTGATAAAATGAACACAGTTACCACTGAACAATTTACAACTGAAGCAACAGCCGTCTGAAGCCATTATCCTCTGAATCTTTGATCAAATGAATCCTCCCATGAACCCTTGCTTGACAACCTGATGAAGTCTACAACTCAACCTTGAAACAAACCCTAATTCACCTTGATGTACACTGATAAATCTTGAAGAAGATGGCTTGAACTGAGAAGAAATTAAACTCTGATTCACACCAATGAAACCCTGACCCAACACTCTTAATGCCTCCTCTGAATAAGAGAAACCCTGGAGCTTGATGAACCTCTGAATGAGAGAACCTTCATGATAATGTGAATTCAACCCTGAATAGAGACGAAAATCTCACAACAAAAGAGACTCCCGAGCTTACACATAATACCTTGATCCCACGTCTTAAGAACCAATGCAAAAAATGAATAAATATGAACTATGACCTAATGATGATGCAAATGAGTGCGAAACAAAAGCCAGAAAAAGGTAGGGTAAATTTCGGGGTGCTACAGCTGCCAGTCACTGCTGGGGTGTCTTCGCTACTGCCCTCCTCGCCTTCTTCTGAGATTCGGCTATCGAGGTCAATGGTGTGGACTGGGAGTGTTGGATTTTTGTCGGTTGGCTCTCTTTACTGGGAAGTTCTTCGTCTCTCGCCTGTTTGACGGGCTTTAGCGCTGCACCAATTGAGCTTTTCCCTCTGGTAGATGCTTCAAAGCATCTCCTTGCAGCCTCTATATCTCCATGCAAGGTGGCAACGTGAAGCTTCTCAGTGTAATATTTCATCTTGAAATGAACTGTTAAAGGAACGACGATCAGCTCAGCGAGGGTTGGTCTCCCCAGAATACACTGGTACAATGAGGGACAGTCGATGACCAAGAATTGTGTTTTGATTGTTTTGGAGGCCTCCTCCTCCCCGAATGTGACTGGGAGTTCCACGTACCCCCAAGGCCTGGCGGTAGCCCCATTGAATCCTTGCAGGTCTGATCCCACGTATTGAGACAAATTCTTCTGATCGAGCTTCTGGGCGCGGAATAAGCTGGTATACATAATGTCCACCGAACTGCCCTGGTCGACCAAGATTCGGCAGACATCTATGTTAGTTAACCTGGCCTTGATGAGAAAAGGGATGTGCGAGTTAGGGGAACCTCCAGGGAGCTCTTCATAATAGAACATGATGGGCTGAGAGTGTTCTCAGAACATCTCGAGTGTAGATAGTCGGTCAGGACTGCAATCGATCAGCTGATCGAACTTCCTTTTAACTGACCCTACGGTGAGCTCACTGTACCCGCCACAGGAGATAACCATCGTAGTGGGGAAGGTCTCCCAGGAGTTATGTACTGCAAAATAAGGAGGGTCCTCGAGATAGTCAGGAACAAAGAAGTCCTCTGGCCGCGAAACAGACATGGCAACTTGCGGGGGAGGACTAAATGGTGAATCTTCTATTTCCGTCTTCTTAGACTCAGACGTCTCTCGCCGGGAGGCTTCTCCTTTCTTCGTGTGCTGCTTCAAATGACCCTCCTTGATGAGGATCTCGATGGCATCCTTTAAATGGACGTAATCTTCGATCACGTGGCCATGACTGCGATGAAAACGACATTACTTGCTTTTGTCCGTGTTGCCCTTTGATGCTGTTGGTTTAGGGAAACAGACACCCCCTTGCTTAAACTCGGCGTTGATGCATTCGGAGAGAATGCGCTTGCGAGGAGATGTTAGCAAGGTGTACTCCGTAAAGCGACCAGCAGGTCCTTTGTGTTCTCGAGGACGCTCATCTCGCCGTCTCTCCTTGTCGCGTCGGGGAGCTTCTGACTCATCATTCTTTGATACCCTGGAATTCTCCTGATCCCTCGAATCCTGGGCTTTGTAGGCAACTTCTTTTTCCTCGTATTGTATATAAGCTTGGGCCTTACAAAGGAGTTCGGGCAGAGTATGAGGTGTTTCAATACCCACTGCTTTGTGAAATTCGCTTTTCGACCTTAGCCCCTTCTCGAGGAGGTATTTCTTCATGTGTTCCGTTGTGTGGATCTCTATTGCTTCCTTGTTAAACCTCTCGATGTAAGTACGCATGGGCTCATCTTTGCCCTAGATAATGCCTTCGAGCATGGCTTCTGACTTGGGATGACGTCTGGAAGCGGTGAAATGTTAGGCCAACTGGTTTTTCAGGCCCCTCCACGAGGTGATCGAGCCTCGGGGAAGATTCTTATACCAGGACATGGCTCCCTTTCTGAGGGTTATAGGGAACAACCTGCACTTGATTGCTCCGCTTACGTTGTGATAATGGAGCATGGCTTCGATGTTTTCTATATGGTCGCCAGGGTCCGTGGTGCCATCATAGAGAGCTAGAGGGGGAGGCTTCTCCAACCCACGAGGGATACGAGTGTCCATGATCTCTTGGGATAGAGGTCCTTGGATGTCGTCCTCGTCGCTCGTGCTTGACGACCTGCATGGGGAGTGACTACGCCGATGAATTTTGTTGCATCGAGGAGAGTTTATGCGCTGACGACGATGCTCGCGATGTCTCTCGTAAGGCTTGGTCCTCTTAGGGGCAGGAGAATGTCTGGACCTCCGGGGAGGGGTACGATGTCGTATCCTCATGACCTCTTGCTCAAGCTCTTCTAATTTCGACCGTCCCCTGACTGGGGAGATGCTTCGAGATTTGTCTCGCCAACGTTTCTAAGGGTAAGAACGAGGGTGTGGAGACGGACTGCGAGGCCTTTGTGAAGGGAATCGCTGTTGAAGGGCACTTTCCAGCATGTGGATCTTCTCGCCCTGCTGGAAGATCAAGTAATTGGATATGTTGAGAGAGGCGATGAAAGCCGCACTGCTGGGATCAGTGTCTTGTGGAACGAGGATGGGCTCATAGACATGACCAGAATTCAGGACGCGGGGTTTCACGTCGTCGGAGGATGGAGAGGCAGTATTTCCATCCCTGTGATCGGTCTCGAAGACCATAATTCCAGGGTTATGGTGGTCGCCGTTATTCAGGGTGACGTCGACAGCAGAATCTTGAGGGACATCATTGTTACGGTGAGACCCTATGATGATAGAGGAAGGTTTTAGAAAAAAAAAGCTTTGGTCTTTGGGTTGAAAAGATTGGGGATCGTAATTCAAGAAAGACGGGGAAGCTTGGTTCCCACAGATGGCGCCACTAATCTGGGATGATCAGAATGGATGCTCGTGGTCTTCTGTGTAGGGCAGCAATGATGGTTGTAGGAGAAGAGGGGGGTGTACCTGCACGGTACTCCGATGTCAAAGTAAGTTTGGGCTAGAGAGAGAGCAAGTACAAAGTGTTTAGGTATGAGTTAGAGTAATTTGAATAGGATACCTGACCCTCTAAAGTGAGAGGGTATTTATAAGAATCCACCAGTGCGGGGCCAAGGTCTACAATGTGGCCGAAGTATCTGGTCGACCAATGGGAGACTTCCAGGTGAAAGATCTAGTGCGTGCCCTTTTAACCTGGTCCAACTGTCCCTGTGAACACCGGAGAGGCAGTTGGTCGTGTGAACTGTCAGGTGCGTGAGGAGGATGTCCCAACGGCTATATTCTCCCCACGGCTATATTCTCCCCAATGACTATATTATGCCCAACGACTAGATTCTCGTTATTGGGCCTTGCCTAAAGCTGGATTGGATTGGGCCTTGCCCAGCTGTGGGCCATGTGCCAGTCTAGTCCAGAACACTACCTATGAAACACATTTATCATTATGTATAAACTATCAAACAAGTATAAAATATCTATTTCATAACCTAATCACCAATTTCTACAAATTTATACAAAAATTCTAAAAAGTTTATAAAAATAAAAAACTTATAAATTGTGAGGTTACTTCAGTGTTGGATGAGCAATTTGATGGATTTGGTGTTCATGAAAGAAGCTTTGAAGTCGGTTAAATACTTTTGAGAGAATGTGAGTTGAGAGAGTTTGAGAAACTTTAGTGGGTTTGATTTGTTTTCTAGAAGTGAGAAAGGAGAAAGGATTCTGGCACTATTTTGAATAAACAGTGTTAGAAGATGTATCTCTGTAATGTACATGGAGATACATCTCCGTAATTTTTTTCACATCGACTTAAGAACTAATTCAAAAATGTATTGAGTTGGGGTGCGTTCGAAGATGCATCACATAAATTTAGAAGTATTATTTTATTTTTCATGATGTATGTTATAAAACCCTAGGGTGCAGTAAGAAAGTTCTTAAAAAACAGAGAGATAGATAGATAGATAGATAGATAGATAGATAGATAGATAGATGGATAGATAGATAGATAAATAGATAGTGTTCTGGACTGGCCCGAGGCTGCCCAACAGTCGAGCAGGCCCAACCCATATAGCATGGGGAGGCCCACTAAGACCCCTCCGCGGGGCCCTTGACTGCTGCAAGCAGACCAACGTTCCCCCCGAGCACTTTGCAGTGTCGGGCATCTAGGTCAACAGGACAGGAGGACCTCGCATCCCGGCGGAGAGGTACCTCCTCGACATACCAGCTTCTCCCCGCGAGAATGCCACATACCACTCCTCGGCAGACATGGTCCCTCCCCGCGAGGACATGCCCGTCGTACGGCTTGTTGGTCCTCGACACAGAAGACTCCTCCCCTGCGAGGAGTGCCTAACGGTCCGTACCACGTGGACACGTTCCAAGTAACCTCCCACTTCCGCAGGATTCGGTCTGCCCTAATCCCGGAAATCTAGGAACGGTTACCCCAGGGCGAAGACCACGTGCTGGTCTTCACTACGCCACGTAAGCCCTGGCAGTTACTTGGATTGGGCCTGACAATCCAGCCCAACGCAAGTAACCGTTGGCCCCGCGCTGGGGGCTCTCTATAAATACTCTCTCACTTGAGAGGGTCAGGTTAAGTCACTTTTTTCACTCTTTGTATTTGCTGTTACTCTGTGCACTCCCTAACTTGAGCGTCGGAGTACCTTGCAGGTACACCCCCCCCCCGCCGTACTTCAACCTCACCGGAGCCGGAGCTCAACGGACGTCGTTGGCCACCTGTAACTGTCTGATCCAGGTACGATCAGTGGCGCCGTCTGTGGGAACTTTATAAGCTTCCCCGTTTTCTCCTCGATAAACCAAAGCTTCCTCTATTCATCACCAACATGGCCAATCCGACCGTCAACCAGGCTCTGGACACCGTGCTCGCGCAACTGGAGAACGGGAACCACCGTGAGGACGCCGTCATCCTCCACGGCGACGAAGGCGACATAAGGGACGGACGGACCGCCTCCCCGGACTCACAGGATGCGACTATCAACGTCGTCCGCACGGACGACCAGCAAACCCCTCTCCAGCCAGTGGCTCCGCCGCTCAACGCGGACCCAAGTACCGTGGCCCTATTTGCGTTGATCAATCAGACCAATCAGCTGATCGCGCAGCAGAACACCAGAATTGAAGCCTTGGAGCATGGACGTGCACGACGATCATCCCCACGAAGACATCGTCGCCCCCAGTCACCTCGCCTCTCTCCTTCCCCGCGAAGAACCCCTTCCGAAGATTCTCGGACACCGTCGCCCGTACGCCATGGTCGTCGACCGCGTCTCGAGCGCCCCCAGCCGACAATCACCCAGAAACGCCCTCGTTCCCCGCCCAGGAAGGAACCCAGGGCCTCCGCCACCTCCAAGAAGTCCAAGCAGACCGAAGAGAGACCAAAGAACCGGTCGAGGAACTCTCCTCCACGGCACCATCGATCACCTTCGAGATCCCCGGCTGATAGCGACGACGAGGACCAAAGGACCCCTTTGTCGTGGGAAATCATGGACGCCCCAATCCCTCCAGGCATGGAGAAACCTCCACACTTGGGGACCTATGACGGGCTGACCGACCCTGACGATCACGTGGAGAATTTCGAAGCGATGCTCGACTTTCGAAACGTCAGGGGAGCCATCTGGTGTCGGCTGTTCCCCACTACCTTACGGAAGGGAGCCATGACGTGGTACAAGGGCCTGGAACCTGGTTCGATCACGTCGTGGAAGCAGGTGAAACAACGCTTCACCAAACACTTCACCGCATCTCGTCGACACCCCAAGACAGAGGCTGCCCTAGAGAAAATCTTCCAAGGGAGGAACGAGTCCCTCCGAAATTACATTGAAAGGTTTAACAAGGAAGCCGTCGAGGTCCACACAACCGACGACATGAAGAAATACTTAATTATTCACGGACTACGCGCCGGGTCGGACTTTGCCAAATCCATTGGCCTCCGAAGACCCAGGCGTCTCGAAGACCTTCTCGCTCGAGCCCAGAAGTACATCGAGCTCGAAGAGACGGAAGCAGCCCAGATCGCTCTTGAGACAAGACGCAGAGAAGGCCCCCGCGGCCACAAAGACGATGACGCTTCTCCCCGGCGGGGAGGAGAAAAGAGGAAGGAAAATCGCAATCGAGATCCCCGGGAACAGCGCGGGCCAGCTGGCCGATTCACGGAGTACACGCCGCTCAACACTTCCCGGTCTCGGATCCTCTCAGACTGCCAGAATTCCGAGTTTGTGAAAGGAGGAGTTCGCTTCCCGAAGCCCGCGGCTCCCAAACCAAACGTTGACAAATCTAAGTACTGCAGGTTCCACAGAAGCCACGGGCATGTCACCGAGGATTGCATCCACCTCAAGGATGCCATTGAGATTCTCATCAAAGAAGGGCACTTGAAGAAATATGCCCAGCAGAATGATCCTCCTCGTACCAGCTCAAAGGAATCGCAGAACGTCGAGGAGACAACACCCCCTCCCGCCGACAGCCAGCTTCAGGTCGCCCTCAGCGTCACTCGGCCCGAGGACTTCTTCGTCCCCCAATCATCGAGGGCGAAGAGGCAATCCGCAACATGTGGGCGACCTTCCCCGACGAAGGCCCCGTCACGGCCCGTAGTACCTGGGAAGGCTTCCCCAAAGCAATGGTTATCTCCGGAGGAGACCCCGGGAAAATATCGGTTGGGTCGATCAAACGAAAGTTTGACGAACTGGAATCCGCGACATCGTCAAAGGCGACCACCCTCGAGAAAGTGCGCGGAAACTCCAATCCCATCACCTTCTACCTCGAAGAACTCCCCGGGGGAGTACCAAACGCCACTATTCCCCTCCTGGTCAGGGCCCAAATGGCGAACTTTGACGTCCGAAGAATCCTAGTCGACCAGGGGAGCTCGGTCGACATCATGTATTCTCATCTGTTCGGGACCCTTCAGCTGGACGAGAGGCATTTGACCCCATACGTCGGGTCAGACCTACAGGGGTTCAATGGATCCACCACCAGACCATGGGGTTACGTGGAGCTGATGGTTACGTTCGGGGCCGAAGACACGGCCCGACAGGTGAAGATCCGTTTCCTGGTGGTGGAATACCCATCCCTCTACAACTGCATCCTCGGAAGGACCACCCTTGCTGAACTCACGGCGGTCCCGTCAACGGTCCATCTCAAAATGAAGTACTACACGAGGAGAAGACGGGTAGTGACGATGCACGGGGACATCGACGCGGCTAGGAGATGCTTCGATGCCGCCGTCAAGGGCCTAAGTTCCATTGGTCCCAAACCTAAGGCCGTGGCCAAACCACCCCAGGACGTCGGACAGATACCTCTCCCGCGCGTCAACGCGGTCGACCTCGACAGCAGGTTCTCCGGCGAGCCCAATGAAGATAGAGTCGAAGACCACGACCACCGGGCGGAAAACAACGGGCAACCTCTCCACCCAATACGCCCCATCCCAGATGGAGAGTTCGAGCTTGTGGCCGTCGGAGGCAGTCCGGATCGCAACGTGAAGATCGGCACCAGGATCCCCGACCTAGCCAAAGAGCAGCTTAAAGCATGTCTGAGGGAGAACGCTGACCTCTTCGCGTGGAGCGCATCCGAGATGCCTGGCCTCGACCCCGAGGTGGCTTGCCATCAGCTCGCAGTAGATCCGGCCGCTAGGGCCGTAGCACAGCGTAGGCGCAAGCAGTCTCCCGAGAAAGCGGAGGCTGCTGAGAAAGCTGTAAAAGACCTCCTAGAGGCAAATTTTATTTCAGAAGCCAAATACACGACATGGCTATCCAACGTTGTACTTGTTAAGAAAAATAATGGAAAATGGAGAATGTGCGTTGATTATACTGATCTTAACCGGGCTTGCCCGAAAGACTGTTACCCCTTGCCTAACATCGACCAACTGGTCGACAATTCTGCAGGTTACAAACTACTGTCTTTCATGGACGCCTATTCAGGATACAACCAAATTCCCATGGACAAGGTCGACAAGCAACACACGGCCTTCATGACCGCGTCGGGCAACTACTACTACAATGTAATGCCTTTCGGTCTGAAGAATGCCGGTGCGACCTACCAGCGGATGATGAACAAGGTCTTTCGAACTGAAATAGGAGACATGCTCGAAGTCTACATGGACGACATGATCGTCAAGTCCGCAGAAGAAGTCAACCACGCCGCGCACCTCAAGAAGGTGTTCGATACGGCGAGAAGATGCCGTATGAGGTTTAATCCCGACAAATGCACCTTCGGTGTCCGGGCAGGAAAGTTCCTCGGATTTTACCTCACGGAACGAGGAATCGAGGCAAACCCCGACAAGTGCAAAGCCTTTTCTGAGCTCCCTACTCCGGGCTCGAAGAAGTCAATACAATCATTGAACGGAATGCTCACCGCCCTTTCCCGGTTCGTCGCCAAATCCGCACAGTACGCACTCCCCTTTTTTAAACTCCTCCGGCAAAAAGCAGAGTTTGAGTGGAGCGGGGAATGCGAACAAGCGCTCGCACATTTGAAGCAAGTCTTATCGCAACCCCCGGTCCTCTCGCGACCCGAGAACGGGGAAACACTCTTCTTGTATCTTGCGATCACGAGCGAAGCGGTCAGCGCCGTCCTCATTCGGGAAACACCAGACGGACAGAAGCCAGTTTACTTCACGAGCAAAGCTCTCCAAGGCCCCGAGCTCAGGTATCAACAGATCGAGAAAGTCACACTGGGCCTCATCACCGCGGCCAGAAGACTCCGCCACTACTTCCTTGCCCATACCGTCGTCGTGAGGACCAACCAGCCGATCAGGCAACTCCTCGGACGACCAGATATGGCGGGGAGGATGCTCAGGTGGTCGTTCGAGCTGGCCGAATTCGACATCCAATACGAAGGGAGGAAAGCCTTGAAGGCACAAGTGCTGGCCGACTTCGTAGCAGAGATGACCGTCCCAGAACCCTCAGCCAACGGGTCGCAGAAATGGACAATATATGTCGACGGAGCATCCAGCCCGAAAGGAAGCGGAGCGGGAATCATACTCGAAAATGAGGAAGGCATCCTCATCGAGGTGTCCCTCGAACTGGCTTTCCCGACTTCGAATAACCAAGCCGAATACGAGGCCTTCCTTGCGGGACTCAGGCTGGCTGAGGACATTGGCGCCAAGGAGGTCAAGCTATTCACCGATTCCCAGCTCGTAGCCTCGCAAGTCCGAGGAGAGTACCAGGCCAAGAACGACAGTCTCATAGAATACTTGGCCTTGGTAAAAGAGAAGATGAAGAAGTTCACCTCGGCAGAAGTGACTCACATTCCCCGGGAGCATAATGCCCGGGCGGACGTCCTGTCAAAATTAGCAAGCACGAAAAAGAAAGGCGGAAACAAGTCCGTCATACAAGAGGTCATTTCCCACCCGAGCGTCGATAAACCTGGTATGGTTTCGAATATCAACGCCATCGGGGACAGCGGCTGCTGGATGACCCCGGTATACGAATACCTCACGACGGGCAAACTGCCCGAAGACCCCAAAGAAGTTAGAATGGTCAAGAGACGGGCATGCTCGTACACTATAGTCAAGGATAAGCTATACCGGCGAGGATTCTCTATTCCCCTCCTCAGATGTATCGAAGATACCAAGGTCCCCGGCATACTCCAGGAGATCCACGAGGGAATCAATGCGCAGCACCTAGGCGGACGATCGCTAGCTCGGAAAGCACTCCGGGCAGGATATTACTGGTCGACCATGCAACAAGACGCCAAGGAGCACGTCAAGAAGTGCGATAAATGCCAGCGGCACGGGGACATGCACCTCGCTCCCCCTAGCGAACTCACGACGCTATCCTCCCCGTGGCCGTTCGCATGGTGGGGGATGGATATCCTCGGGCCTTTCGTCCAGGGGTCGTATCAAAACAAATACCTCATCGTCGGGGTAGATTACTTCACAAAGTGGATTGAAGCAGAAGCATTGGCCAAAATCACCGCTTTCAACATACTTCGTTTCTACAAAAGAAATATCCTCGCCCGGTTCGGAGTGCCTCAAGCCATCGTCACAGACAACGGAACCCAGTTCACCGACAGGAACTTCCAAGACTTCGTCACAAAACTAGGCACGAAGCAGCACTTCACGTCGGTCGAGCACCCTTAAACGAACGGGCAGGCTGAGGCCGCTAACAGAGTGATCCTTCGAGGATTAAGGCGGAGACTGGGCGACGCCAAACAACGGTGGGTCGAAGAGCTACACAGCGTTCTCTGGGCCTACCGAACAACCCCACACTCCACGACCGGGGAGACCCCCTTCCGTTTGACTTATGGAACGGAGGCAGTGATCCCCGTGGAGATCAGAGAACACTCGAGGAGGACGGAAGCCCCCCTCGACGGGAACACGAACGACGAAGCCTTGAGGGAAGAACTCGACTTCGTGGAGGAAACACGCTCGGGCGCTTCTCTCCGAGAGGCGTCACTTAAACAAAAAATAACACTGCGTTATAATGACAGTGTCATTAAACGTGATCTTCAGGTGGGCACCCTCGTCCTACGAAGGAACCAGAAAGACTCGCGAGAAGGCAAACTCGCCGCGAACTGGGAGGGCCCGTACCGCATCCGCGCGAAGACGGGGACAGGAGCCTATTTCCTCAAAAATCTGCACGGGGAAGAACTTGCTCGACCATGGAACGCTGAAAAGCTAAAACAATATTACAGTTAAACACTGCCCGCGGATGACTAGCACCGCGATACGGGGACGCGCTGGGGTACAAGCGCGACACCCCTATAAGAACACGATGATCAGAGACCGCGTTGTGTGTGCGCGAGGACATTTGATCCGGCGGGGATACCTCGATCGAGGCCCACCGTCGTCGTGCCAACCGGGCATAACACCCAGCTCGCGATGGGAAGTTCATGCCACGAGACTAGGACCTCAACCGAGCTCTTAGCCTCGTTGAAGGTCGGAGTACTCCTCTGGCCGCCCGACCAGCTCTCCACGCGGTCAGGGACGATCAAGGTCGAGCAAATCCCGAAGCCTTATTACTTGGGCAAAAATAAAGTATAAAACAATAAAGTATACCAAACACCACATCACACACAAGGAAAATTAACAGATATTATAAAGTACGAATAGCGGGCAAAACACTTGGTCCAAAAAGTTACAAATATGAGCCCACAAGCCGGGCGAAAATAACCATTGTGCAAAAAGTACATCAGCTAAGCCCACAAGCCGGGCGAAACAAAACGGCTCGCAGGCCGACCAAAACAAAGATAAAAACCTACTCAGCTGTGGTCCCGTCGGGCTCCTCGTGCGCATGAATGTCGTTCTCCCGCAGAGGATACACGATCTGGCCATCCACCACCTCAGCGTCGGGGTCGATCCCTTCGATGACAAGGTCGGGGTTGAGAACCCGAAGCTGCGCCACGGCACTGCGGAAACCTATACCCGCGGTTTCGATAGAATCATCCTCGGACACTCGGAGATCCTGCTCAAGCTTCCGGAGCTGCGCCACAAACGCCGCACGAGTGGTCAGGAGTTTGTCCTCCTCAGTCTCCCCTTCGGCTGGCCACACCGCATCTTCCAGCTCGGCAATTCTTACCTTAAGCCGTTTCTCCTCCAACTCCAGCTCAGCGATTCGGGCAAGGTGGCTCTTCTTTGTCTCCTCGGCTTCCTTAAGCTTGGCCTCGACCAATTGCTGCTGCTTGCCTTGCTCTTTGTTCAGATCTCGGCACTCTTTTAGCTCCTTGCGCATGCCGAGCATCTCAGCACCCAAGGTATCCAGTGCCTCCTGCAGGCGGTCCAGTTCAGCAGCAGGGCGGGTCTCGTCATTTAGAATGAGGGCAGTCGAGCAGATACGCATGACGGCCGACAGGTCCTCAAAAAGCATCTTCCTCCTCACTTCAGGTGCGGTCCCCAGCACGGTTTGGATCTCGGAGGGAAGGGAGCGAGGATAAGTGACCTCGGAGAAGAAGTGAGGTTTTTGATGGCAGGGGGGAAGGTCAAAGCTGGAAGGAACCGGGGGACTATCTTCACCACCCAGGTCGACGACCTCCGCAACGCGCTGCCTCTTCGGAGTCCCTTGGGTAGCCGGGGATTGGCTTCCCGCAGGAGTTGTGCGGTCACCCGCGGTCCCCGATACAGAGGCAGCAGGCTGGGACAGAGTGGATCCTTCGGGGGCAGCGGCCGTGGAAACACCCTCGTGCGGGGCCCCAGAGGGGGCAACTTCCTGATCTTTGGAGCGCGACGCTTCTTCCCGGGCCTACGCTTCCCGGGCCCTCTTCGCTTTCAGTTTCTTCAACCTCTCCTCGGCTCCGGCCATTGTTCCTGCAAAAGAAAGCGTTAGTAAAGCAAGAAACACAGATACGAGGAAGAAATAAAACCAGGGCGTTTCACCACCTAACAATTCGATGGCCTCCTCGTCGGAGAAGGTCTTGAGCAGAACGCGGGTGTTTATCAGGCGACGTTCTTTCTTCACCTGCCCATCTGCACCCATTATAGGCTGGCCGTCCAGCGTCTCATGTCGAGCCTCTGAAAAGCTGTCGACGAAAGCTACGATTTTATCGTAGGCTTCCCGCTCGTAGGCCTCCATCTGAACAGGTTTCGTTTTATACTTGTCAACTCCCTTCTTAAAGTGTTCCTCCGTCCAGTACAGAGGAAACTTCGGCACCAGCACCTCCTCGGAACGGCCGTCGACCTCGCGGGTGACTTTCCGGTACAATGAATATATCGCCTCGAGGGTGACCGGCTTCACATAGAAATAGCGGAACTTGAAATCCCGGATGGAATCCAAGTAAGTGTGGAACAACGCCTTGCTCTGCTTGAAGGACACCCAGCCGTGTCGACCTCCTACCGACGACCGTTGGAGGTGGAATATGCGGAAGAAAAGGCGAACGGTCGGCACGATCTCCAAATATTTGCATACGAGCTCGAAAGCCCGGATGAAGGCCAGCGAGTTCGGATGAATCTGCGAAGGGGCCAACTTCAACCAGTCGAAGATCCCCTCCTGAAAATCCGTGAAAGGCAGCCTCCACCCCGCCTTCTCGAACATAAACTCGTACAAGGGGACCCGCATTCCCCGGTAAGGGGAGCATATCCGGTGATGCTCCTCGGGACGAAACACCTTCCAGGATTGACCACTTCCGATTAGTCTGTGCTCGACGGTGCAAAAAGCATCGCCCACATCTGGGTACACGAAGATGGACGACATCTCAAGGGCTTCGCTACAGACCCAGTCCTCAAGCGGCCTCTCCTGCGCAAAGGCCATGTGAGCCATGGGGGAGTCAGGCTGGTCGTCGTCGTTTTCCTCGAAATATCCTGCGGCCACCTCTGCAGCCAAATCGTCCATTTACCTGAAAAGCAGAAGGAAACGGTGAATTCGATTGGTCGTATCAAATTCACCCCTCCACCGCTGTTCAAGCGAACGGGCGAAGAAGGGGCAAGGCTTTCTCAATTCCCCGACGAGATCGACCAAGGATCAACTTGCCCACCGGGGAACTCATCGTCTCCCCGGAAGGTTCTGCCCCGTGTCCCCGCGGCACTAACAAATACACTGATCATCAAGGACCCCGAGACATTCAACGGATCCCCGACGTGTTCGTCCCTGATCCCCGAGGTATTCATCAATAGCGAGCAAGAATCTTCGCACTTTCCCTCTCCACAACTAAAGATTCCCGCCGTAATCGCCGGGAATCCCTTCGCTTCTCATGGGAATGTCATCAATTCGCCAAGGAAACGTCCTACACTAGTTAAAATCGAAGAAAAACGCAAAATAAAGGTCCGGTTTGAAGCAAATACCTGGTAAGCGGCGGTGTAGGGTTCCGGCACGGAGGTTTCCGGCTCTGGTACGGCGGCGAACGGCGGTCCTAGCGGAGGAAATGCGTCCGGCAGAGAGTGCCCGGCGAATGACGACGGCGAGCTACGACGGAAGAGGTTAGAGAGAGAGGGAGAAAGTTTCTTGAGAGAGAAGCGGAAAAGTGAAGAATGAGCGAGGGGAGCGGCTTTTATAAGCGATTCTCGCGAGACCCGAGGGGCGTAGGGCACTCGAGTGCGCTACCCTAGCCAGCCGCCCTAGCCCCCTAGGTAATGATGGCAGGCAACACGTGGCACGCATGCAGCCACCCGTCTCCCCACGCGTGTCGTTTCGGGTTTCCCCAGCGCTTTGAATCCGAAGCCCTTCATCTCCCCGACCATACGACCAGACACATCTGTCCGACGCCCGACACTCATCCGGCCGAATGAATTTCGCATAGGATATCGACCTCCTCGGTTCCTCTCTTAGCGTATCCTCGACATATAATAACCTTTAAGTCATCACTCTGCCACCTCAGAGCAACGACTTGGGGGGCTCCTGTTCTGGACTGGGCCGAGGCTGCCCAACAGTCGAGCAGGCCCAACCCATATAGCATGGGGAGGCCCACTAAGACCCCTCCGCGGGGCCCTTGACTGCTGCAAGCAGACCAACGTTCCCCCCGAGCACTTTGCAGTGTCGGGCATCTAGGTCAACAGGACAGGAGGACCTCGCATCCCGGCGGAGAGGTACCTCCTCGACATACCAGCTTCTCCCCGCGAGAATGCCACATACCACTCCTCGACAGACATGGTCCCTCCCCGCGAGGACATGCCCGTCGTACGGCTTGTTGGTCCTCGACACAGAAGACTCCTCCCCCGCGAGGAGTGCCTAACGGTCCGTACCACGTGGACACGTTCCAAGTAACCTCCCACTTCCGCAGGATTCGGTCTGCCCTAATCCCGGAAATCTAGGAACGGTTACCCCAGGGCGAAGACCACGTGCTGGTCTTCACTATGCCACGTAAGCCCTGGCAGTTACTTGGATTGGGCCTGACAATCCAGCCCAACGCAAGTAACCGTTGGCCCCGCGCTGGGGGACTCTCTATAAATACTCTCTCACTTGAGAGGGTCAGGTTAAGTCACTTTTTTCACTCTTTGTATTTGCTGTTACTCTGTGCACTCCCTAACTTGAGCGTCGGAGTACCTTGCAGGTACACCCCCCCGCCGTACTTCAACCTCACCGGAGCCGGAGCTCAACGGACGTCGTTGGCCACCTGTAACTGTCTGATCCAGGTACGATCAGATAGATAGATAGATAGATAGATAGATAGATAGATAAAGAGAGAGAGAGAGAGAGAGAGAGAGAGAGAGAGAGAGAGAGAGAGAGAGAGAGAGAGAGAGGGGGGATGGTACGTGCCAACTCCTTCGACTCACTTGGAACTTTTCAAATAATTGTTAATATTAAGGGTGGACAAGTTTATAGAAAATCATCCGTGTTCGTCTGGCCCGCAATACCTGTATGCAATCGATTGGGTCAAATACGGGTATTTGGTTAAATTAGGTGATAAAACTTGTTTCAAGTGGTTGCTGGAGGTTCGGGTCGGTTGAGTCAGTCCAACTCAAAAGAAACTGAACCCGACCGCTTAATATGCTATTTTCAGTTTTATATTTTATAGTATATCTATACTGGGCTGGGTTGAGTTCTATTAAAGGCCAATGAAAATATTTATTGTTAACTGCTTAAGCTAACATTCATCTTCACAAACCTTAGTTGTTTCAATTCCAAACATGTATTTCTCTCTCTTATTCTTCGTATTTCCACCATCTCTCTCTCTCTCTCTCTCCATTTTTTCATTTTCTCTTTTGAAGGGAACTATTAGGATTTGTTTTTTGATTTTCTTTTAAAATTATTTTTGTTATTTTTATTTTGTTTTGGGTACTCATATTCGGTTTGATTTCTCAACTTAGGTGAATTGAAAAGTAAGTGATTAATGTTTTATTTTAGTTTAGATTTAAGTTATATATTTCTTATTGTTAAACTTCTTTCTTCTCACAAAATATCATTTAGTTAATAAATTGTTATAACATATTTTATTAGAAATAAAAAAAAGAAAAAAGATAAATTTGCACTATGTCTTTTAATTTTTGGGTTAAATATACAAAATCTCTTTCGTAATACTCAGATTCTCTCACTTAATCCCCTGATTGCTATATTGCAGCAAAGATTTTTTCATATTGCCTGCGTGGCAGTCCACATAGCATTTTTTATTATTATTTTTTATTTTTTATTTTATTATTTTATTATTTTTTATTATTTTTTATTTTTTTAATTTTTTTATTATTATTTTTAATTTTTTTATTTATTTTTTATTTTATTTATTCAATAAAAATATAAAAATACGAAAAATATATTTTAAAAAATTTAAAAAATATAAAAAATATAAATAAATAAATAAATAAATAAAATATTAAAAAAACAAAAATTAAAAATAAAAGTATAATATTAAAATAAATCCACATGGAATTAAAAATAAATAAAAATAAAAAATGCCACGTGGACTGCCACGCAGGCAATATGAAAGAATTTTTGCTGCAATATAGCAATCAGGAGCCTAAATGAGGGAATCTAACTAAGATAACGAGGTTTTTAAAAAAAAACTTTACCATGAACTAAATTGAGAACTCACTAACATTACAGGGGAAGTTTGTGTATTTAACCCTTAATTTTTTGATAATGTTTTGTTTTTTATACTATCTAATGTTTATTTTTAATTTTTAAGTACCATTCTTTTTTTAGTAAATAAAGGGCAAAAGCCCGTGATATAAATAAAAAATAGGTACAGAAATGGGGAGGGGGGAGAACCTGACCTCAAAGCCTAACTTGTTTTTGTTGAAATTTACTAGAATATCCGGGTGAACCTCATTTCACCAAGTAAATGAGTTAACCGATAATCCAATGTTAGCTAATATGTATGCACATTAGTTTCCTTCCCTAAATATGTGTGCAGCAAAAAAAATTAAAATTACTCAGCCTAGACAAGCTCCTATCTATTTATAATACACCAAGGAACAACAGAGGAATTAGGAAAAACTGAGACAACTAATGAAGAATCAGATTTCAAGCACAAGTTCTTCCAATTCCTATTAAAAGCAACTTCCATGGCTAAAATGGTCCTCACAAGCTCGGCCTGAATCACATTCGTAGACCCCAAAAATCACCCAAATCTACCTAGGTGATCACCAAAAGCATTGTGGAAGATTCCGCTACAAAAATCACCCAAATCTACCTAGGTGATCACCAAAAGCATTGTGGAAGATTCCGCTACACGCTACCTGCAAAGGCGAACCACCAGAAGACCCATCGACATTGACATTAATCCAACCATGCTGGGGAGGCATCCACAAGACCTTAAGCACTTTCAGAGGTCGAGGCGGATGAAGTGCAACCTTAAACTTCTTTAACAAAACAAAATTTGTAATGGAAGAGTTGGCCCTGCAACAGGAGATATTGCCTGATAGAGATGTTAAGGAGAGGATTTCAGCACAAACTGTTTTCCAATGAAGCAGCTTGTTTTGAAATCTAGCTAAATTTCTAGCATTCCACCAAACTAGTAACCAACCCATGGTCTAACATGTCACCCAACCAATTCCAAATGTTCTTTGCAAAAGAGCATTTGAAGAATAAATGGTTCAAAGATTCAGATTGCTGCCAACAAAGATTGCAAACAAATGGAAGATTCTGACCGCGCGACCTAAGCATATCATCCGTAGGAAATTTACCATGCACCAACCTCCCAAACAACAAGGACTTTAAAGGTGTGATAGCTTTGTTCCAAACATTTCGCCCCCAAGCACAGATAACAGGTTTACAACACCAATTGTACGCACCTTTAAAAGAGAGTTGGCCATTATCCGTAACTTTCCAAATTAGCTTGTCAGCCATCTGAGAATTAAAAAAAAACTCGATCAACTAGGTTCGGTAAAGAAGGAAAAAGGCTGATTAACTCAAGTGGAAGAACAATTCTGCCATCTTGAATAAAATCCTTTAAAGTAACATTTAGGTTCTCTATAGAATCACATGGATCATGAATTAAAATAACCAACGGAATACCGCACCAATTATCTCTCCAAAGACTTATTTGATCACCATTACCAATTAACCACTGAGATTTTTTCTTAATTACCTCCTGATAGTTTTTGCTCCCTATCCATATTAAAGAGAAAATATGGTACTTTACATGACTCTCTCTTAAAAACTCTAGCTCTAAGAAGGTTGGCCCAATCCTCATAACTATTAAGCACACTCCAACACTGCTTCAAATATGATGATTCATCAATAACTCTCAGCGACTTAATACCAAGGCCTTTATCCTTCACATTTTTTCCGCAACGTTTCCACGTAATTATCACCAGTTTCCACTCCAAATAAAGTTCCTGCACCATCTTTCTACCATTTAAATGACTCTAACAGGCCAAGAGTAAACCATCATTGAATAAATCATCATGCTACAAATTACCGACCTAACAAGATGCATTCTTCCAGGGATAGAGAGTAATCTTGCTTTCCAGGCAGCAAGTTTACTTTTTATTTTGTCTGTAAAGGATGGAAATAAACCGCTTTAGGCCTGCCATAAAAAATAACGACTCCCAAGTAAATAAAAGAAAGATGATCCTGAGAGAAACCAATCTTGTTTTACAGAAAAGTATTTCTCTCTTTAGTCATCGAACCCGCATACATAAATGACTTACTAGGATTACAAACCTGACCAGAACAGTCAACATAGTCAAGGAACAACTCTGCTATAACATCAACAGAGGAGGTACAACCGCGAAAAAATAGAATTATGTCATCAGCATACAAAGTAATTTGGAGAGACCCCTGCTGATGACGTCCTCTGTAATGCAAAACAACAAAGGGGATAACGGGTCCCCTTGCGTAACGCCCCAATGACACTTGAAAAAACCGTGTTGATGTCCATTAATTGAAATGGAAACATTAGCCGGGGAGAGAATGACCTTAATCCACAAACAGAAAGTATCATAGAAGCCAAACTGTTTAAGAACCTTTAGAATAAAATTCCGACTTAAAGTATCAAATGCTTTCCCAATATCAACTTTCAGCATGATGTTCCCACCAAGAGATTTCCTATGTAATAGATTTGCCGCTTCAGAAGTTAAGCTGATGCAGTCCTTAATACTTCTTACACCAATGAAACCCTTCTGTTCCTTGGAAATAATGTGAGGCAGCACCTTGGCTAATCTATCCGCGAGAACCTTAGCGATAATCCTGAACTTGAAATTTGCTAGAGCAATGGGCATGTAATACTATATACTACCGGCTTCCTTGACCTTAGGAATGAGAACAAGAGTGTTAGAATTATAGCATGGAGATATCCAACCCTCCTTGAAAAATTGTAAGGTTGCATTCATAACATTCTCCTTGACCAGCTTCCAGAAATGTTGATAAAAAATAGATCCAAACCCATCTGACCTAGCAACACTATCCCTTCTAAGGTTGAAGATGAAACTATGGATTTCTTGTTCAGTTGGAAACATGGTGAGTAAATTATTGGTTTGATCACTCACAAGCTTGGGGATGACACTTTCCATGAGATTGTTTTCCTGTAAAACAGAAACATTGTCATAAAAAGCCCTAAAATGTTGCACTACATTCTCAGCAGTTTTATCTTGATTGTTGTAAGTAACTCCTTCAAGCTTCATGGAGTGAATATCCTTAATAGCATTTCTGATTTTTGTAACTCTGGAAGAATTTAGTATTACGATCCCCCTCTGTGTTCCATTGCACTCTTGCCTTTTCTTTCTAGAAGGTCTCCTCATAATTAAGATCCAGATCTAGTTTAGCTTGAGCCTCCCTTTCCTTGATAGCCAATTCATCGTTTTATCCCTGTTGTGCAATTTCCTCCTGAATGCAACTTAAATCCTTCTCTGCAGTCTTAACCGATCCCGCATAGTCCCAAAAACATTTTTGTTCTAAGCTTTGAGATTTCCTTTAAGAATTTGGAGTTTCTTATAAAGAACATACATAGGGTAACCCACGACTATAATGTTCTAAGAGTCTTCAACCACTCTATTGCAGTCCTTGTGTAGAGTCCAAGCAAGAAGAAATTTAAATTAAGACCTAAATCTAGCCACCTGATAATAAAAAATAATCAAAATTAAGGAGAGGATAATGATCAGATCTTTTTCGAACAAGGGTGGAACAAGAAGTATGCAAGTAAGCATCCATCCAGTTCTGGTTACATATAGCCCTATCCAGTCACTTCTGAGTGTGCCTTGCTTCACATCTACCATTAGACCAAGTAAATTTAGCACCACTCATTGGGATATGCACTCAATGATTAAAATCAGTCCAGTCACTAAAATCCTCCATGGGGCCTCTGGCAGGAGAGTAAGATCTGCTGTATTTGCGAGCTCCAATAATGGTATTGAAATCACTAATAAAATACCAGGGTAAGCTAGCATGGTTTAACACTTTTTGTAGCCCACTCCACAAGTTTCTCCTAGCTAGCAACATAACAAGTAGAAGTATACACCGTCACAATACCAAAAGTTTGCTCATTCGACTTAAAGGTGAAAGAGATATGCTGATCACAATGTCCACAATGTCAGGCTAAATGTTATCACATAAACACCACAAGTTAGGGGAAAAATCACCTCTACTGTTAACATCAAAAAGTTTAAGGTTAAATCTATTAAGCCAAGAGATAGGGAAAGAATTTACACCCATCCAAGCCTCTGCTATGAAAACAAACAGAGGATGAATAGATTGAATCAACCTTTTTAAAGCCAATTTCGTTGGAGAGTTGGCTATTACTCTTACATTACAATAAATGAAATTCATGGAGTATTTTGAGCACTACAATGTCGTGACCTTGTTGCATAGTTGCTCCGAGCTATTTGCTTCTGGATATACTTATTTCTTGTTCTAACTTTAACCTTCTGAAAACCATCAACATCAACGATAATTCCATCATCCTTTTTGTCTTCTTTTCCCTTCCTACCTTGCTCCATTTCCACCATATTTTCCCAAGAGGAATTCAAGAACTCCACTTCATTCGCCACCTGATTAAAGTTATTTTCAGGAACTTCCTCTTCATTTATGTCTTGTGAAGCATCGATGAAACTGGAGTCCCCTCCTGAACTCTCAGTATCCCTAGCCCTATTGATGTTCTATTGTGGTTCAATTACACCATTTATTCCTTGAACTAAATCAATTAAAAGGTCTCCATCCAAATGAGTCTGAACAGCCAGTATAGCGTCATCTTCTTTGTCAACCACTACTTGCTCTATTGCTTCTACATGGTGAGAAGTTTCCCTGATGTGAAATTTGTCCTCGCTTTTGTTATTATCCACTTCTTGCTCCTTGTTGTTGACTCTTTTATACACCTTCTTTCACGCCTTTCTATGATGCCCCAAAACACCTTCTACCTCAACACTCTCCCCTTTCCTCTTGCAGCTGCATAGATTGTGCCCAATTATATTATATGTTCTGCAAAACTCTGGAAAATTCTCATACTCCAGCTCCACAAAAAGGCATAACATTTCCTCTATACCAAGAATTTATACCTCATTTCCTTGGACAACTCCATGTCAACCAGGACTCTAACAAAATGCCTAAAAGGCCGCTCGAAGCAACAACTATTGGATGTTGAATCTGTGCACAAAGGCGTCCCAGCACTACTTGTTATAGCAAAAACAATTCGTGGCCTCCAATACTCTTGAGCCAAGCCATAAATTCGAACCCCGAGGTATGCTTTAAAAGGGTTGGGTTTAAATCCTTACTCTAATTAAAAAGCTTTAAGTTACCTGAACCCAGATTCCACGAAGCAATGGATCTAACACATCGCATATCTTCCAAGCAAGAAAATGAAAATTCATAATACCCTTTTCCTAGAGAGGTGACTCCCCACTTCCCAATTGATTTCCATAGCCCTAGAAGCTTCGTCTTTAGGCATTGGACCGTTTGCGGAGAAGTTCCTTTTGTCCAGATAACTCTACTGTGCAAATTGTGTTTGCAAGCTTCGACACCTTTTTGATATTCTTTCTCCGGTATAACAATGGCCAACTGATCCCCTTTAATGCAAGGAGTTGGAAGTTGACTCATAAGTATGGTACAAACATTATTCACAAATTCTACAAAAAAATTGGGTTGTTTTGGGATTTCATTCGGTTTCGTTGATTGCTCACAACTAGAAATGTTTGGGATGTTCGATTTTGAAGATTGAAACCAAGAAGCCTGACCAATTTCAGGAAAAAGGTCTTCCATGAAGGGCAAAGGGAACTCTTAAGTACCATTCAACTTCTTAATTCCTATTATAAATTTATATATAATATTTTATTAAAAATTTATATATAATATTTTTTTATATTTGGTTGACGTTTACTTATAGATTTACTTATGGTTGATGTTTACTAATAGATTTACTTATTAATATTAATTTGGGTGAACTTTTCGGTATGTTTTTTATTTATTATTTAGTGTTTTCAACATTATTTACTATTTTTGTGTTCCTTTTCTGTGTGGAAAGAATAGAAGTTGGATCTGGATTTTCTAATGAAGTTGAAGTCAATATCTATGGAGAATTGTGAGTTTTGTGTGTAACTATGTAAGTTGATTTATGATTACTTTTATGATTTAATTTAACTTACTTGTTTATATATAAATATGCTTAAATGTACTTTTGGTTTTTGTAAGTTAGGGAATTTTTCAGTTTAATCCCTGCAATTTATTTTTTATGGTCTGAGTCTCCATATTTCACTTTTTTGTATGTATTTTAGTTCTTAAAATCAAAATCCGCAGGAAAATCTAAAAAAAAATCCATAGAAAAATCTAAAAGAAAATCCGCAGGAAACCTGCAGATTTTGACTTTACAAACTAAATCACACACAAAAAATGAAATATAAGAACTCAGAGCAAAAATAAATAAATTATAAGGACCAAATTCAAAAATTCGTTAACTAACATACTATTTAAACCTAAATATTTCATTCAATCATTTAATTATTGGAGTTACATATACGTTCTAACTTAACATAGTTTTTCATTTTGGTACGGATGCAGCTTCAAACATCAAACTAAGAGCATCTCCAATGAAAAGTTTTTTCTCCAGTTCTCCACCTGACATGGGTTGTATTAAAAAAAATTCCATTGGAGTTAAGCCACCGTGGTCAACCGTTGCATTGCAATGCAACGTACCTCAAGTATAACAAATAATAAACTAATAATAAAACAAATATCAAACATACTTTCTTTCTTCTTCTTCTTTTTATTTTTAATTTATTCACTTATAAATGATTTATATATTAATTTTTATTTTATATTAACAATTTTATAAACAAATTATTTTTTGTAAATGTTAATTTACTTTTATTTTAATTATTATTTTGAATTTAAGTTTAATTTAATTTATTTATTTATTATATATTTTTATTAATTTAAATTAAATTATTAATATAAATAAAATATTAATATATAAAGTAGAGTTGTAGAATCCAATATGAATTCTTTAAGATTGTACCATTGAAGTAAAAATTAAATGGGTTGCTTTAAGATGACGTGGTTTAATGAGTCTCACAAAGAACCCAAAGATGAATAACACCATTGAAAATGCTCTAAAGAACATTTAAAACTTCTACAACAACTACTCAAGAATTTATTTTTAAAACTGTATACGTATCATTTTAATTAAATTATGAATGATTATAATCTATGAATTATTGTATAGTTTTTGTATGGTTAGATTAATCTACTAGAGGTATTATAATAATTTATAACTATGAAAACCCGACTATTATGTGAGTTTATTTATGTGAAATATATTGTACTTAGATTAAGTCGTAAAAGTTTACTTTCTGAATTTTTGTTTAAGAATGGGCCAATTATTTTCCGATCAAACTGGAAAACTGTTTTAACCGAAACCTATCAAATTCGAAATTTTTATGGTCAAAATTGAGCCTTGCAAATGGAATCGTGATTTGAAATAAATCTCAGTTTTGGACTCGAATCAACGGATGTCTGACCCTAATTAATATTAGGGTATTTTTTAATACACCGTCCAAATTGTTTAGGCACCACGCGAAATTTTTTTTGTCCCTTGATTTCGAATGTGCACATCCGGACACATCAATTTTTTAAAAAATGTTGATGTGTTCCGGATATGCATATCCGGAAAACTACCTGATCTGCAGATCCGGAACAATGTCTTATTAATTCGTGTCAAACCTTCTTCCTCCCCCTCATTCTTCACATTTTCATATTCCAAACACCAAACTCTCTCAAACTCTCAAATTCTCAATCCCACAAATCTCGACTTTTTTCACCCGAGTTTGGCGCAGAGCAACTTCTACAACGATCAAGACACTCCAAATCCTCCGTATCTCAATTTAATCAGTAAGTTTTTCAAATTTAAGAGTTTCGGAGTTATTTTCAAGTAATCGATTTAGAGTAAACATTTAGGTGTAGAAATTATTAGGTCGTATGAATAACATGGGTTAGAGACAATGTAGGTATTGTTTGTTGCTTCAAACGGAGGATCAGTGCATTAAAATGTCCTTTTCCATGGTATAGTAGCCATGACTGCTATTTTTGAACTTGAAAATACGTACCGGATGTGCAGATCCGGAAGGATTTTAACGTTAAATATTCTGAGTGCTTCCGGATGTGCAAATCCGGAAACACCCAACGTTAAATATTCTGCGTACTTCGGATGTGCAAATCCGGAAGACACTTGGTTTTTTGTTTGTTTGTTTTTTTAATTATTCTTAAAAAATTCTAATTTATTTATTATGCTTTGCAGATTACATGGCTGACAGAGACGATCGTATCATACATGGACGGACAGCTCAACACGCATCTGTCCGACGTGAGCGAACACAGTCTACAACTGAGGCTTTCGGCACAGAGGGAGTTGGGGTAGCCCCTACAGCTGAGGGACATCCTACACCACAACCTTCCACATCACAGGTTCATGCCACTTCCACATCACAGGTTCACACCAATCCAAACAATGATCATAAATGTTATCTCCCACAATCCAAGGCACGCCAATCCACTCCGTTAGTTTTCTCCACACAAGCGCAATAAAAGGGCAAGCACAAAATATATGATTGGTATCTTCATTGGCCAAAAAACAGAATACACAAATCAAATTGTGAGAAATCGAGATTATTCCCCTGGCCGCCATGTTTCCTCTTGTTGGAAGTCTATCCCAAACCATTCTCCAACAAAATACACGAGTTTTCAGTGGAGCCTTTGTTTGCCATAGAATGTCCAAAACACTCTTGGGAATAATCTCAAGATGTGACATCCCGGAATGCTGCAGCATAGATTCATAGCAAGCCTTAACAGTAAAAATATTAGAAATACCAGTTTCCACATAAATTTATCTCTCAAATCCGGAACAGGCATGAATTCCGCCAACAACCCCTTCAATGCTAGCACCACCTCTTCCAAATCGGTGGGACCATATACATGCAATCGCTCCAATTTCCACGTCCAAACTCCTGCTTCCTAGCCTCCCAAATCTGCTACTGCAACTTGCTTCTAATAAACGTATTCATAAAGCTCGATGAACCAAAAATGCAAGGGTTTACTTGACAGCTAACAACAATTCCAAAAAGATACATTTATGCCAGTTCCTATACTACAGGATAGCTGTTCTATGAATCCACCTTCAACCATTGAGTCCGCAATTGCCATTAAATATTTCCACCATAACGATTCAGCCAAACAAGATCTTGGTTTAACTTTAAGAATGATTCTTGAGATTAAATCCCCGTACCTGTAACTAAGTATTCCCCACCAGATTGTCGTGTTATCATTTAACAGTCGCCATAGCTATTTGGATAACAATGAAGTGTTGAACATAACCAAGTCTTTGATACCCAAACCGCCTCGAGATTTTGGAAGACATGCCTTATCCCAACTTACCCATGTTATGTAGTATTTGTCGTATACTCCCGACCATAAGAAATTCTGTTGTATTGCAATCAGTTATTTCACCACTTTGGAAGGCACTTTGAAGAAAGAAAAGTAGTGAATTGGTAAATTCGTCAGAACTGAGTTTATAAGAATGACTCTACCTCATATCGATAATAATTTTCCACGCCAAGTTGATAGTTTAACTCTGAATGCCTCCATGACTTGAGCCCAAAAGGATAGAGATTTATAGTTGCCTCCTACATGTAAACCCAAGAATTTGAATGGGAGAATACCTACTCTGCACGCCATAAAATGTGATGTTGTTGCTAACTGATCCTGCTTAACACCAATGCCAAAAATGCTGCTCTTCCAGAAGTTTATACCAGGCCAGATAATAGTTTGAAGCCTCTAAATAACGCCTTCATACCCCAAAAGTCATCCCAGGATCCATCACTAATAAGGATTGTGTCATCAACATATTAGACTAGGTTGACAAATTCATTGTCCTTCACGTTTTAGCCTTTCAAAATGCCTTTGTTGTTGGCCTGCTTCATCATTTCTGCAAGGCTTTCCGCTACCAAAGAGAAAAGGAGAGGGGACAAGGGGTCTCCTTGTCTCAGGCCACGTTCTGCCTTGAAATCCCCTGTGGTTCCACCGTTCACAATAGCAGACAAATAACAGTTTAATGCTCCACCTTTAATCCAGGATATCCACTTAGGGCATAATTTCATTGCTAGCAAAACCTCTTCAAGGAAAGACCGGTCCACGCAATCATATGCTTGCGCAAAATCAACCTTGAAGAATACACAACTTTCTTTCCTCCTCTTTGCTAAATCAAGGACTTCATTTACTAAGTGAACTCCATCAAGTATTTGCCTGTCCTTTTGTTATTTAAATTTTTGTTCACATTCTTGATTATTTAAATAATTAAAATTATAAATAAATATTTAAAAATATTTTTTATTTTTATTATTCAAAATATTCCATGTTTTCGTAGAAAAACATTCCATGTTTTCTTATCAACCAATTATGAAAAATATTTAATTTCAATTATTTTTAAAATAATAAAAATAGAATTAAACCCTATATTTTGAATTTGTACATGCATGGGTGTGTCTATATATGTATATATTTTTAAATGACAATTATTTCAAATTTACATTCTTCTATATCTTATATTATTTTAATATATGTTAATTTTTTAAATAATGAAAAGTAGCACTACACCCTGTATTTTTAACTTATACATGCACCAGTTCAGAAAATATATTAATTTCCTTTCAGAAAATTTTTAAAAACTGTTTAATGCCTCCATTTTTTATTAAGACAGTGAATCAAACATTTGACCTCAAGTGAGGAAACATTGAGAGTGGTGATATCATGGAACTTGAATACCACTGGGTGATGGGAAAGTTATGGTGGACAGTAGGGTTGATAGTGATAAGCAGTGTTATAGTATTGGTGGAGAAAGTGCTGTTGAAGCCAAGAAGGATTAGATCAGTTATTGAAAAACAAGGTATCAAAGGACCAAAGCCATCTTTTCCCTATGGCAACGTTTCTGAGATGCAGCAAATTCGTCCTCAACCTTCTGCATCTGCTGATCCGTATCAGGAATGGATTCATTCCCTGTTTCCATATTTCCAAACCTGGAAACAACGTTATGGTATGTCGATTTTTCATTATTTTGTGTATATTTTTTGTTTTAGTTTTGAGAAGAGCTGAATTAGAGTCACTTTTGCAAATTTAGTTAATGTTTTGAGTTGAGGGGAAGACGGACATGACATTGATGCCTCTTGGAGCTGTTGCTTTTGGTGATAGTGTAATTGTTGGTGTCGTCTTCTTTTCGTTAGTGTAGTGTCTGGCTTTTGTTGTCTTCCGTTTGTTGTTTTTATTGTTGTTTTACTTGTTGGCTTTCTTATGGTTTTCTTCAAGGTTTTGAAAAACGCTCCCAACCACAAAAATGAGGCAAAACAGTTTTGGAAGATACCGAAATTTTGTCTTTTTTTAATGTCAAAGAATAAATTATAGATAATTTGCACAACGGTAATGACAATCAATGTCACGACATTCATATCGATCGAAATCTCAAAAGTTTTTATGCAAACCGAATTTTAAGATTCAATTTTATTAGAATAGGTCTCTCAAGTAAGTTTTGTTGGTGTACAAGGTGAAATAATGGTGAAAAGAGAAGAATATATTATAGAGAATGACAGCTAGGATTACAAAAGGATTACTAAAAAATACTCACTACCACTAGTCTATTTATAAGCTAAAACTAAGGCTACAAAATCAACAATAAAATACTAAAATACCCTCTAACAAACTTGGTCACCAAGTTTGTGAATATTAATTAAAATATAAATTATTTCTATTTCTAATATCATCCCTTAATTTATATTTCCTCAAAACTAACAACTCCAATTCCATCCCTTAAGCGAAGGAATTGATCAGTCTTGATAGCCTTCGTCAGAACATCTGTCAACTGTTTCTGGGTGCTACAGTGCAGAACTTCTAACACTCCACTCTGAACTTGACTTCTCAGATAGTGATACTTTGTCTCAATATGCTTGCTTCTCCCATGCAACACTGGGTTTCTGGCAAGATTGATTGCAGACTTGTTATCAATCATCAGCTTCAGAGGTTTGTCAACTTTGATCTTCAGATCCTCCAGCAAGTTCAGAATCCACACAGCTTGGCATGCAGTAACAGCGCCTGCAATATATTCAGCTTCACAGGTTGACAACGCAACAACAGGTTGCTTCTTAGAACTCCAAGAAATAAGGCCTCCTAGAAACTTAAACAAGTATCCAGAAGTACTTCTTCTATCAACTCTGTCTCCACACCAATCAGAATCTGAATAACTCAGAAGTTCTGATTCAGTCTTTCTTCCAGAAGGGAATAACACTCCATACTTCAGAGTTCCCTTGATATACCTCAGAATCCTGACAGCAGCTTGGTAATGGGACCACTTAGGTTTACTTATGAATCTACTAACCATTCCAACTGCATAGCAAATATCAGGTCTGGTATTACACAAATACCCCAGAGAACCAACCAACTGTTTGAAGGTTGTAGCATCCACATCCTCACCATCAGAATCAGAATCTAGTTTCTGATTCGTATCTGCAGGTGTGATAGCAGCCTTACAATTCTGCAGCTTAAATCTCTTCAGAAGTTCTCGTTCATACTTCAGCTGATGCAAAATGATACCTTTCTCAAAATATCTGAACTCTATCCCTAGAAAGTATGTCATTTTCCCGAGATCAGTCATTTCAAACTCATTCATCAGCACCTTCTTGAACTTAGTTAATTCTTGTTCAGAACTTCCGGTCAGCAATATATCATCAACGTACAAACACACCAGAATCATATTGCCTTCAGAAATATGCTGAACATAAACACCGTATTCCATCTCACATTTCTGAAAACCCTGCTTCTTAAAAAATGAATAAATCTTCTGATTCCAAGCTCTGGGCACTTGCTTCAATCCATACAAAGCTTTATGTAATCTGTACACCATCCCTTCCTTATTCTCTTTCACAAATCCAGGAGGTTGTGACACATAAACTTCTTCTTCTAATGGACCGTTCAGAAATGCAGATTTCACATCTAAATGCATCAGATGCCAATTCCTGTTAGCAGCTATTGCAATCACCAATCTGATTGTTTCATGTCTCGCTACAGGTGCAAACACTTCAGAATAATCCAGCCCAGGTTTCTGCAGAAATCCTCTTGCTACCAACCTCGCTTTGTGTTTGCCAATTGATCCATCTGGTTTTAGCTTCTGCTTGAAAACCCATCTGACGCTGATGGCTTTCTTGTCCTTTGGAAGTTCTGTCAGCTTCCAAGTCTTATTTCTCTCTATGGCCTCAAGTTCTTCTTTCATGGCCTTTAGCCAGAACTTCTGCTTGAGAGCCTCTTCTGTACTCACGGGTTCAGAGTCTACTAACATGGCACACTGAATAATCTCTCCCTCAGAATCTACTTTAGTGTCTTGCAACATGTCAAACTCTTCAAATCTTCTTGGAATTTTTCTAATTCTCTGTGGCCTCTGACCTCGTTCAGAACTTTCTCCGGATGCTTGAACCTCAGAAGTTCTGTCCTCAGAAGTTTCTCCTTCAGAAGCTCTTGCTCTAGAAGGTTGACTTCCTCCAGAACCTTGACCACCTTCAGAGTCTGGCATATTCCCAGAGTCTGAATCACCACCAGAATCTTGATCATCATCAGAATCTGGATCATCAGAATCACCTTCATCTTCTGTGTCTCCTTCAGAGTCAGAATCACCATCAGTTTCAGAAATTCTTATTTCTGACCTTTCTTCAGAAGTTCTCACATCAGAATCAGATTGAGACTTATCCCAATTCCAAACTTCTGATTCCTTCACAATAACGTCTCTGCTGAACTCAACTTTATTAGTTTCTGGACAATAAAGCTTGTACGCACCCGTATTGTGGTACCCCACCAGTAACATTACTTTGCTTCTATCATCCAACTTCTGTCTTCTAGCTTCTGGAACATGTTTGTAACAAACAGAACCAAACACCTTCAGATGACTAACACTTTGCTTTTCTCCCGTCCACTTCTGAATAGGAACTATTTCCTTCAGCTTCTTCGTTGGACATATGTTAAGCACATATGCTGCGGTGGCAACAGCTTCTCCCCAGAAGTTCTGAGGAAGCTTCTTCTCCTTCAGCATGTTTCTCACCATATCAAGCAAAGTACGATTTCTTCTTTCAGCAAGACCATTGTGTTGAGGAGTGTAAGGAGCAGTAACTTCATGCTCAATTCCATTCTCCTCACAGAACTTCTGAAACTCTTTGGAGTTATACTCACCCCCACCATCGGTTCTGAGAATCTTCAGAGTCTGACCACTCTGATTCTGAAATTTAATTCGGAACTTCTTGAATTCAGCAAACACCTCGTGTTTGAACTTAATAAGGGATACCCATATCATTCTCGTGAATTTATCAGCAAATGACATGAAGTATTTATTCCCTCCGATCGATTCTACTGGAAATGGACCACACACATCAGAATGTACTACTCCCAAGGCATGTTTTGCTCTTGGAGCAACTTCTGACGCAAATGGCAATCTTGGTTGCTTTCCTTCCATGCACACTTTGCATGACTTCTCAGGCTTCTTAATTGTAGGAATTCCATGTACCAGCTTCTTCGAATTCAGATGTTCTAAACTTCTGAAATTCAGATGACCAAATCATCTGTGCCACAGCTCACTTTCTTTCACAACACTTGTTGCACTAAGACATTCAGAGTCAGAAGTTCTGACATTCACCTTGAATGTTCTATTCCTTCCCTGTTCTGACTCCATAATCAACTTCTGATTACAGTCATACAGCTTCAGAAGATTGTCCTTCATGGTAACTGAAAAACCTTTCTCAATTAATTGTCCCACACTCATCAGATTGCCTTTTATGCCAGGTACATACCACACTTTCTGAATCAATGCTGTTTTCCCATTGTTCAGAACAACTCTGACATCTCCCATACCTTCAGCGTTAAGATATTTTTCATCAGCACATCTGATCTTTGTCCTCTTCTCAGAATCAAAATCAACCAGCCATTTCTTATTTCCAGTAAGATGATTTGAGCAGCCAGTGTCCATATACCACCAGTCTGTCAAATTTGTATCATCAGATTCAGAAGCCATCAGTAGCACAGATTCATCATCAGAACTTCTGGCTATATTTGCTTCTTCTGACTTCCTTTCTTTGTTTGACCAACAATCTCTAGCAAAGTGACTAAACTTCTTGCAACAGTAACATTGGATCTTCTTCTTGTCATACTTCTCTTTTCCCTTCTGAGCATTCTTTTGCCTATCAGAAATTGAGGCTTCTGACTTCTGACCACCATCAGATCTTCTCTGCTTCTAATGTTTCTTATCAGAAACTACTTTCAGAGCCTGCTGCTCTACTTCCCTTTCAGAAGTTCTCTCAGTCAGACGCAACTCTTGCGCTTCTAGACTGCTTTGCAGCTCTTCAATTCTCATGGTGCTCAGATCTTTAGAATGTTCTATTGCTACCACAATGTAATCAAACTGAGGAGTAAGGGATCTCAATACCTTCTCAATGATTACTTGTTCAAAAAGAGTTTCTCCACACGCCTTCATCTCATTAGTGATCATAATCACTCTGGAGATGTACTCAGAAACTTTCTCATTGTTCTTCATGTTGAGATTCTCGTACTGCTTACGTAGAGACTGAAGCTTCACCTTCTTCACTGATGCGTCACCACCGTAACATCTGACCAGTGTGTCCCACGTCGCCTTTGCCGTCGTTGAATCTGCAATCTTCTCAAACACATTCGCATCCGCACATTGATGGATGTAGAACAATGCTTTCTGATCTTTCTTCCTTGTATCCTTCTGCGCGTTCTTCTGCTCCTCTGTCGCATCTGCAGCTACCGGAACGTAACCTTCGGTGACAAGATCTAGAACATCTTGAGCACCGAACAGTACTCGCATCTGAATCATCCAACGATTCCAGTTTTTTCCATCAAATACTGGAAGCTTGGTGTTCATGCCGCCGTTGTCATTCATCATCTTCAACCTTGTACAGTACACTCAGAACTTACCACGCACAGTGTTTCCCAACCCACAGAATCAACAAATTATGATTCTGATCAGAATTTCGTTCAAGATTCAACACAAATCAAGAACCAAAATTCAATCACACAAGAAATCCTCACGTTTCACTCGTGTTTCCCGTTGATCCGAACCGGAACTCTAGATACCAATTGTTGGTGTACAAGGTGAAATAATGGTTAAAAGAGAAGAATATATTATAGAGAATGACGGCTAGGATTACAAAAGGATTACTAAAAAATACTCACTACCACTAGTCTATTTATAAGCTAAAACTAGGACTACAAAAGCAACAATAAAATACTAAAATACCCTCTAACAAACTTGGTCACCAAGTTTGTGAATATTAATTAAAATATAAATTATTTCTATTTCTAATAAGTTTTTCTTTTTTTTAGAATTTTAGTGCACTTTAATCCTAACAAAATAATTTTTTTACGGGATCCTGCAAAATAAATAAATTTCTATTTAATTATATATTAATCGTGAAATATATTTTATGAAACTCAATTAATATTTATATATTATTATATTTTTCGTTAAAAATTTAATATAAATTTTTCAATGCAATTAATATATTTCTATTAATAATAAAAATTATTTGTATAAGTTTATCCGAAAAATAGAAAATAAATATTAAATAATAGAGATGAGGATATTTAAAACATTAAAAGTGTATTTTTTTTTTATAATCTTTTTTAATCAGTCAATTTAGTTATTAAATTTTTTCTAAAAGGTATAATATAATGAAAAATGTTTAATTTCATAAGCGTTTTAAATTTTAGTTAATTTGATTAATTTGTTGTTTTGGTGAACTTGTACAATGATGCTCAGGTTCAGTTTATCTATACTCTACCGGACTGAAACAACATCTATATGTGGGGAAGCCAGAATTGATAAAAGATATAAACTTGCACACGTCTCTAGATCTAGGCAGGCCTTCCTATCTAAGCAAACCATTAATGCCTATGCTTGGAAATGTCATCCTCAGAGCCAATGGGCAACTATGGTCTTTCCAGAGAAATCTTATTGTTCCTGAGTTCTTCATGTCCAAAATTAAGGTTAGTATATCCTATCTTGCATGTCCGTCTTATGTTTTGGAGGTTCTGTGTAGGTTAAAGATATAGGTAATAAAATGGGTTTGACTTGTCGGCACGTTTGTTTTGTCTGCACTTTTTCGTAGGACTGATTAAGGTTTTAGTTTCACATCTTCTAGTATGTTCGTCCAGCTCAAATTTTTTGCGGATGTAGACATTAACATATAATTTTACTATTTTTAAGATTAAAAGGTGTAAAATCCGTGGGCCCGTCCTGCCCTGCCCTTATTCTTTTTGGAGCAGAGTAAGGTTTTTGACTGACACCCTTAATTATGTCTGCCCTATTCTGCTCTGTTTTTTTGAAAAATTTTGCGTGACAGACATTGCTCGTTTACCACCTCTCGTTAAACATAATACATAATTCAAGCGTAGCAAAACAAATAGGAGTCTAATTTTGCCATGACATTATCATGACAAATATTTTATGACATCTTATATACTCACATTTTAACTGAGATAGATTTTAAACTGTGTGTGATAACGTGTCTTGCACGCCATGAATAGGAGTCTTATTTTGCCACGACATTATTGTGACAAATATTTTATAACACCTTATCTACTCACATTTTAATTGTGACAAATTTTAAACTCTATCTGATAAAGTGTCTTTCACGCCTCAAAGATGGCCTGCTATGTTGATTTAACATTTGTACAATTTGTTACCATCCGATTGTATTCTATATGTTGATTGTTGTTTATTTTATGTAGAACATGATAGACATTATGGAAGAATCTACCTTAACAATTATCAAAAAATGGGAGCGATGCATAACCGAAAACAAAGAAAAGATTGCAGAGATAGTGATTGAAGTTGATCTGAATATTCTTACTGAAGACATTATTTCAAAAGCTTGTTTTGGAAGCGATTATACACAAGGAAAGCAAATATTTTCAAAATTGAAAGATATGCAAGCTGCACTTTCAAAGCCTAGTATACTTTTTGGATTTCTAAACCTAAGGTCATTTCAAATTCCATTAACTTACACTAAGAATCAATCATTGTTCTATTGAGATATGAACAATTGAGATATATGCTAAGTTAACCAATGTTATTATTAGGCATACACAGTTTTTTTCCCACTAAGGAAAGCAAAGAGATGTTTAAGCTGAAGAAAGAGGTCGACGAGTTGGTAATGAACATCGTCTATAATCGTGAAATACAAAACCGAGAGAACAATTTAAACGAGAAACGGAACGATCTATTACAAAAAATACTAGAAGGTGCTGCAAGTGATGCAAATTCAAATGACGTCGGGAAGAACAAGAATCCGATAATTATAGATCTCTGCAAAAATATATACTTTGCTGGCTCTGAGTCAACTGCTCTCGCTGTTAGTTGGACGTTGTTGCTCCTTGCATTACATCCGGAATGGCAACAACGCGTCCGATCTGAAATTTTGGATGCTTTCGTTAACAGTTCGCCTCATTTTTTCGGCGACTTTAGCAAACTTCAAAAATTGAAAGTGGTTAGTACTTAGTACATTCATTCACAATTTTATTTAGCCTTTTACTATTTTGCTGTCTTAAAAATCTTGAAATGGCGTAGCAGTGTAACAGCGCAGTTTGTTGTCTGTTTGTCTTCTATTTCTGTATAATTGTATAATATCATTTATATAAAAACAACTAACTTTAAAATTTTTCTAACGCAGTTAACAACTGTGATTCAAGAGAGTTTACGGCTCTATGGACCTGGAGTATTTGCGACAAGGGAAGTTTTAGCTGATATGAAGTTGGGAGAATTCGTGCTTCCTAAAGGCATATTTACGTGGTTGTTCATTCCGTCGCTGCATCGCGACATTGATAATTGGGGTCCAGATGCTACAAAATTCAAGCCAGAAAGATTTGAGAATGGTGTTTCTGCAGCTTGTAAGTATCCTCAAGCATATATACCATTTGGACTTGGGAGTCGAAGTTGTCTCGGGCAAAACTTTGCGATTACGCAAATGAAGATAATACTTAGTCTTCTTGTTTATAACTTCTCCTTTGAGGTTTCACCAAATTATAGGCATTTTCCTGTCTATAATATGTTGTTGATGCCAAAGTATGGTCTGAAGCTTCTTGTTAGGAAGGTTGATAGCTCTGGAAAATGATTTTGGTTCTGTTATGCTCCTAGTGTTTTTTTTTTGAATTATTATCGAACAAGACTTGTTAATTTTTTGTGGTAACTTTGATGGTTTTAACTAGTATCAATAGACAATAATATTGGTGAATTTTTGCCGTTTTGTGGTTTTTTAAATATTTTTTCTGTTGTGTTGTTTTGCATTTTTGTTTTTTGTCTAGTCTCTTCTCTTGTTTTTTCTAGGAATACATAATTGGTGAATAAATATTTTAAAAGTATAAGAAGACCATTTTGTTTTGCTGTTAAATATATATATTGAATGTCATGCTACTTTTGTATGTATGTAAGTAAAAAAAAAGGCACTTTTAAATTTTAATGTACTATTATGAGAAATTGTCATTTGCAGATTAGTATTAAGAGTGTTTTCAATAGTGCAACTCATCTTTGGGTTATTTGTAGAATCTATTAAGTCATGTCATCTTTAAGTAGCTCATTCAATTTTCACTTTAATGGTACAACTCTAAAGAACCTATTTTAGGTCGCACCACTTTATTTAATATATTAAAATCTCATTTATCATTTTCATATGCAGCACCATTTTGGGTCCCACCATTTTCATATGCTATGCACATTTAATGTTTTTTTATTCAAAGCCACCGTTGCAATGCACTACAACGTTTGCAAGGTGGTCAACTTTGAATTCCAACTTTTCCTTTAATCTCACGTCCAGCTGGCGAACATTTAGAAAAAACCATCCGCTGGAGATGGTCCAAGTGACCCAAATAACAGCAGTTGTTCGTGCAGGAGTGTGCTGCAACCTACATGTACTACACAAAAGCACTCAATTAATATTTAAAAATGGGTCAAATATGTCAGGGTCCTCGTAAATACGTTAACATTCAATATTAGTCTTTTAAAAAAAAATTTCAAATAATGGTCATTGCAACTTTTCCGTTTTTGTAATTGGTATTTCTCATTAGTTTCCACTAATGAAGGCCTATGTGACATGTCATGTAGAATTTTTTAATAATGTGGCATACATGTGGCAATATCAATGTGAAAAAAAGGCTAACATGGATGTCACATGTATGTTGATTTCATTTAAAAAAAATTATATTAACATCATACTTAAACCCAAAAATGATATATAATCTATAATTTCTAACTAATTTAAACATTCTATTCTATTAGTATAGAATATTTTATGTGTGCAATGCATAAAACCAGAATCATTTAGTAAATCGATACCAAGAAGCAAAAGTGTGAGCAAGATTCCTTTAAAATTTGTTTGAAAAGATGGTGGAGAAAATATGATAAGGCTGAGTTGTAAATTTTGGTTTCATTCATTCTTATCAGCTTTGTAAGTCAAGTTAGCAACATCTACTAATTCCACTTTGTGCAACACATGCTTGGTTTCACCATCTACACGTAAAATTGTGGAATTCTTAAATAAAATTGCATTTAAAGTTTTATATATTGAAAAAATTATTCAAGTAACACTAAATTTGTACTGACCTTTATCGAAAGTGAGTTTTTTTATGGGTTCAACATCACTGTTTCCTTCAACAATTTCATTACTTTTGATGGCATCAATAATATTTGGAGTAAAGTTATCCGTATCTCTGTAATTTAGTAGTATTAAAAAATATGGTTAACTGAATTGTATACTTAAATTGAATTGTATTGTACTATAAAAAACTGAATCATTTAAATAATTAATGAACTGAACCATTTAATTAAGACAATACAAATTTAGTTTAAAATCGGTTCAGAACCAATTTTATTTTATAAACTGATTTACTTATATAAATTAATTATTTTTTAATAAAAAAGATAAAAAATTATGTGACAGTAAAAAAAATTTCTGAAAATTCAACAAAAAAAAAAAATTTTAAAAAAATTTTTATTTCCTAAAAAAAACTAATATCGATTTTGTTCGAGAAAACGATTTTTTTCAAAAATACGAAACATCAATTTTTTTCGAAAATATAATATATCGATTTTTTTTTCAAAAATACGAAAAAAAATCTAATTTTTCAAAAATACAAAAAAAATCGAGTTATCGATGTTGTACTTTTTACGTGTTGCATGGTCGAGGGAATCATAGAGACCGACGATAAGCCCGACTCATCGTTGGCGCCGACCACTGGTGCTAGGGAGCGAACGGCTGAAGATTAGGCTGGCGAGGAGCCTTTGGGCGTTCCGTCCTTGTTTGCTACGGATTCCAGTGATGCCTTCGCCACCGTCGAGAATTGCAGTGAGGGTTCCTCGAAGAACTGGATGGTGTACAAGCCTCTAGAACACCACCGCATCTACTCGAGATTCAAAGGGATGAGATTCCCTATGTACGAGTTCACATTCGATGAGGCGGGCTGGCGCCTGCCCTTCAGTGGCTTCCAACGAGAGGTGTTCACTTGGTTACGTCTGCCACCTTCGCAACTTCACCCCAACGCGCTTGCCTTTATACGGGCATACGAGCTCGTCTGCCAGTACCTCGGCATCGGGGCTACTATACCCTTGTTCTTCCGTATTTTCCACCTACAGAGACAGACAACTGATGGAAGGCACAATTAGGTGTCTTTCAAACAAGTGAGCATGTTATTCCGGACTTACATGGGCTCTGTCCTACACTTTAAGTCCCGATATTATGTCGTCAAACCCGTCACATTCAAGGCTGCGGAGACAGTGTATAACCGGGTGTTAAAAAAAAAAGATGGGCAGCAGGTGGAAGTCCTCGAGGAGAAGTTCCCTCTACAGTGGACGGAGGAGCACTTCAAGAAGGGCACATACAGCTATATATTCAGCCCGGGCACGCTGGCCGAGGAGGACTGGCTGGCCTACCAGGAGAGAATCACGTTCGTCTCTGGTTTTAAACCTGCGCAACTCATGACTCCGGACGGGAAATTTATCTGCAACGACGACGGGAAGATTTTAGAGGAAGCTCAATTGATTAACACGAGAGCCCTCCTTGAGACACATTCGGACAAGGACGCTCTCTTGCTGTTAGGTGGCGAGCAACTCCTTGACTTGGCTTCCCTGTATATTTTTGTCTTTGGTCTACTGACATGCTTTATTTTTCTTTTGCAGACAAAATGTCGAGCATGGAGGAAAGCGTTAAGAAGTTGGCTGTTGCCCGAGGCCCCAAAAAGGGTGGAAAGAGGCGAGTCGATCAAATCCGACAGCAGCGGCAAGGCCCTATCCCGACATCCGGGGACTCTTCCAGCTCCCCTCAGTGTAGCCAATCTCCAAATTCGCAGGGTCCCCGAAAAGGCAGCGAACTAGCGCATGTCAACCTCACTGAGAGCCCTCCCGGCGAGAAGTTCGTGCTCCCGCCCTGTCACCTGAGGCCTAATTTCTTCTCATGGGCCAACTCCCCGACCGTTAGTGCTTCCGAATCCCAGGCCATCTTGGGCGCTGATCGGGCTGCGAGGAGAAAAATCTTGGAGAAGGACATGACTGCGATGATGTGGGTGTTTGCCATAGCCCTGGTCTTGAACGATGATACATGTCCGTCGGTTGAGCTGACCAAATTGCAGGACAGCTTCACGTCAGTCGAGGCGGAGATGAAGAAGCTGGGCAATGACCTCGCGGATTATAAGAAGCAGAATGAAGCCTAGGTCGAGCTTTAGGAAAAGTTTGAGGAGAAGCTGAAGAACGCCGCTGAGGAGAGGAAAAATCTCCTGGCGAGAATCGCTGAGCTAGAGCAAGTTGTCAGACCTGCTGTAGAGGAAACAACTGAGGACAACCTGCTAACCTCTCAAGCCGAATTGATCTCAAAGCTCAGGCAGACCGAACAGGATGTCCTTTGGGCTGTTGAGGTGGGCTTTGCTCTTGCTGTGAAGCAACTCCAGATTGTGAATCTGTGTGTCGAGCTCATCACCGAGGGGACCGGGCACTACGCCAAAATTTCTTTTTGGCAGCACCACATTGACAGCGCTTTTTATCAAAAGCGCTGCTATATGTGTTAAAAAAAACACGCTGAAAAAAAGCGCTGCCTAAAGGCCTACTTTAGAAAGCGTTGCTAAAAGCCATACAAATGTGACACCTTAGAAAGCGCTTTTAGGAAAGCGTTGCTAAAGGAACGCTTTAGAAAGCGCTTTTAAAAAGCGCTGCTAAAGGCCTTACGTAGGTCACACATTAGAAAGCGCTTTCTGAAAGCGCTGCTATAGGCAATTAAAAAGAAAGCGCTTTTAGAGAAAAAGCGCTGCTAAAGCTAATACATAAGAAAGCGCTTTCCAAAAGCGTTGTCTTATGTTATTATTTCATAAATATTAAAAAACTTTTCATTATTTCAGAACGCCCTAATCATTTGTTTTCTTTCTCCCTCCGCAGTGTCTCCCCCTCTCTCGCGACTTCTCCCTCCGCACTGTTCCTCTGTTCGTCTTCTCCGACCGGTGTTCCTCTGTCCGTCTTCTCTGACCGGCACTGTTCCTCTATTCGTATCTCAATCTTTTTCGACCGGCATTCCTCCGTGAGTGTCACTGTTTCTTTTGTTTGTTCTTGAGTTTTAGTGATTATTTAATGTTCTTGAGCTTGCTATATAGTTTCTTTTGTTTGTTCTTGAGGGTTTGTTCTTGAGCATCTTGTTTTGTTTTTGTTTTGTTTGTAGTTTGAATGTGTTAGTTTGAATGTAGTTTGAATGAGTGTTGCTATATTATAGGAAATTATATCCATTACAAAAATGAGGGTTGTTAGAAAAATGAGTGTTATAGAAAAATGAGTGTTGTTAGAGTATCAAAGTGTTGATGTGGTTGTTGTCGATTTGGTGAATTAGTGTTGATGTGGTTGTTGTTTGAATTTGATTTTGAAATTGTTGTTGTAGTATAGTCGAAGATGATAAATAGTGATATTTGTGGTGGATTTATGTTGGGAATTGGTGTTAATTTTGTAAGTTGATGTTGAATGTTAGCGATGATTTTTTAAAATTAATTGATAATAATGTCATTGTTGATGGATACTTTTTAGTGATTACTTTATTTTAATCTAATTGTTGATTGAAAATGATAATGAAATTAATTGTTATATTTTCTATGTTAGTGATGAAAATGAAAATGAAATTGTTGAAATTAATTGATTCTTGAGACTTTGACTTGTTTCTCCGATATATCTTGTTTGTCCTATTATATACTAAATTTGTCCTGTTATATTTGGCATACACCATCATCCCTATAGCCTCTCAAGCTAAACAAGTGTTCTATGTCACTGATCCGACAAGTACGAAATGGTCTATAATGCTTTTATCTAACAAAATAATTGATGAAAACATTGGAGATCAAGGTGATATTGATGTTGAGATTGAATCGTTTACTAGAAATGATCAAGATGAGAATATTATAGCAAATGAATCATATATTAGAAATGAGCATAATGAGGGTATTTGGATCAATCCAACTGTCCATGTTGTTAAGAGACGAGTATAACATATTCCAACCAAGAAAAGAAAGAGACGTTAGTGCAAAAGGTACTATTTCGTGTCTATTATTTAATAAGTTGAACAATTTATTTACACATTTCAATGAAAATAGTCGAATGTTTATTATGTTTTTATTTAAGGTTCTTGTATGACAAATTGATGCGCGGGAATCAATTGTCAAACAGATTCTATTTCGTGTCTTCCGCCCGTATAATACTGGCAATGGGTTAGATTTTCATTCTAATTTCATTCTAATCTTTGTATCTTTTGCGTAGAAAATTTCCATCTAAACTTTTATTTTTTTTACAGTGGTCACTGGTTTGTTGGTTGCTATTAATCCGATCACAAAGAGAAGCTCAAGTATCACGGTCTAAAGCAAACAACATTACATGGATCAGAGTGGAGGTATATTAATTTTCACAATTTTGCTTATAATAGTGATGATACTTGATAAAATAAGCCATCATTGCAGGTTTGTCTGATACATGTACTTCTCTTTGCAAGGAATTTCTGAAACTTCTTTTTTAAATAGTCAAGTTAAGAAGATGGTTATTGTGATTATTATTTGCAGGGTGTTGGTGTAATGCAGAAGAAGGCATACAAATTTTTTTCAATCATTCTCAGGGTATTTGTCTACTTCATATTATTTGATTTTCTGATTAACATAGATAGAAGTTTGAAAATATTTATCTCAATAAAATATTCATGTTGGAACTTTTTGGCTATAAAATGTTCAGTCAAGGGTGTTGTCATGGGTTTTCTTCTTATATTGGTTTTTATTTATCAGTTAAGTGATCATCAAAGTTTTTGATGTGCAATATTTTCGTGGAGCATTTCTGCTTACTCTTTTCTCATTGGATTATTATTGACAGAGCTCGGATAGTATTGTTTCATCAAAGCTTGCGTATTTGCTTGAGCATATGGTTGAAAATTTTCCTTGCCATTTCTCTGCCAAAAGTCAAAGACTTGATTGCATTTACTTCTTGATTCTCCATGTCTTGAAGTCAGAGACAGCCAAAGTTCAGTTACCTTACTTCTTAACAGTCAATGACTCAAAGTCTAAGGTATCCTAAGTTGGTTTATTGTTTCCGTGTTTGTCACCACACTTTTGTTGCAGTGTATCAGATATGTTGTCGTAATATTATAGTATAGCATTAAGAATCTGAACTTATGTACTGCCAACATGATGATTTGAAGATCAGGCTAGAAGTTTTCCTCACCGAGATAATACTGGCTCTTAAAGAGGTAATGATGTGTCCCTTTCCCGTGTAGCATTTTTTATAATACATGAATCAATATATTTCTTTTGCCTTTACTCTGATTTTTATATACAACTATATACATGAATCAACTATATAAAAAATGAAACAAAATAAAAAACGCTTCCTAAATTCTGATTTTTAAAAAAGTGCTTTTAAAAAGCACAATTTACGTGAAGAACAGACAGCGCTTTTCAGAAAAAGCGCTGCCTATAGTTCACAATAGAAAGCGCTTTCCATTAAAAGCGTTGCCTTAAAGTGAAATAAAAAATACATTAGACAGCGCTTTAAAAAGCGCTGTCTAAAGGGGGACAATAGAAAGCGCTTTTTCCTGAAAAAGCGCTGCCTAAAGATGCCAATAGAAAGCATAAAAGGCCAGGGAAAACGCTGCTAAAGGCCCACTTTAGACAACGTTTTTCCAGAAAAAGCGCTGCTAAAGGCCTACATAAGGCAGCGCTTTTGCATAAAACAAAAGCGATGTCTTTACCTATAGCAGCGCTTTTAAACGCTGTTAAAAGCAAAAAAAAGCGCTGTTTTTTCCCTTCCGTGGCATAGTGGGGCCTTACCATCAGGTGGTTGAAGGTCGAATTGTCCCACCGGAACCCGAGGAGGATGAGGACGACGATACCATGGCGGACGGGCAGCCTGAGGAGAACGCAACTGTTTAGTTTTTCTTTTGTTTAGTTTGTTTGGCCTGTGTGCCAGTTTTTGTAATGACCTTTGCCCGGCCTGCGTGCCAGGGGCTTATGATATTTTTGTACGTACTCTTTGAACAATGGGCTTCTGCTCGATTCCAATTGTATGGTATTTCTTTATCTTGTGTGTGCGATGTTTGTATGTTAATTATATATCTGTTTCGTTTTTGTCTAAGTATTTTGGGGTTTCTGCTCGACTTTGTTGATCCTCGTCAGTGCAGGGAACTGGTCGAGTGGTCAGAGCTGTATTTCGACCTTTAATGAGGCTAAGAGCTTGATCGAGGTCTTAGTTTCGTGGCGTGGGCTTCCTATCGCGAGCTGGGTGCCCTGCCTAGCTGGTATGGCGACGACAGAGCTCGGTTGAGGTGTCCCCGTCGGATCAAGGATCCTCGCGCACACACAATGCGGGTCCTTGTCTTCTTGTCTCAAGGAGGGGAGTCGCGCTTGTACCTTAGTGCGCCCCCGTGGCTGCGACGCGGATGGGTCACGGGCACTATTTAACTGTAGTACTGTTTAAGCTTTTTAGCATTCCATGGCCGAGCAAGTTCCTCCTAGTGTAGATATTCGAAGCAGTAGGCACCTGTCCTTATTTTCGCGCGGATGCGGTAGGGGCCCTCCCAGTTCACGGCGAGCTTGCCTTCACGCGAATCTTTCTGGTTCCTTCGTAGGACAAGGGTGCCTACCTGAAAGTCATATTTAATAACTTTGTTGTTATGGCGTAAAGTAATTTTCTGCTTGAGTGAGACTTCACGAAAGGATGCACCCAACCGTATCTCTTCAACCAGGTTGAGCTCCTCCCGGAGGGCCTCATCGTTTAGCTCCTCGTCAAGGGGAGACTCAATCCTTCTCGAGGGTTTCCTTATTTCCCTTGGGATCACCGCCTCGGTTCTGTAGGTCAGTCGGAATAGGGTTTCCTTGGTAGTAGAATGCGGGGTTGTTCTGTAGGCCCAGAAGATGTTGTGTAGCTCCTCCGCCCACCTTTTCTTGGCGTCGCTCAGTTTTCGCTTCAGGCCCCGTAGGATCACCCTGTTCGCGGCTTCGGCTTGCCCGTTTGTTTGTGGGTGTTCAACCGATGTGAAGTGTTGCTTCATGCCAAGCTTGGTGACGAAGTTCTGAAGGTTCTTGTCAGTGAACTATGTCCCGTTGTCGGTGACGATTGCCTGGGGTACGCTGAACAGGGAAAGTATGTTCCTCTTGTAGAAGTGTAGTATGTTGTGGGCCATGATTTTGGCCAGGGCTTCGGCCTCGATCCACTTGGTGAAATAGTCAACGCCGACGATCAGGTACTTGTTTTGGTACGACCCCACGATGAAGGGTCCGAGGATGCCTATCCCCTACCAGGAGAACGGCCACGGGGACGACAGTGTTTTGAGTTCACTGGGCGGGGCCATGTGCATGTCCCCGTGTCGTTGGCATCTGTCGCATTTCTTGACATGCTCCTTGGCGTTCTGGTGCATGGTCGGCCAGTAGTACCCTGCTCGTAACGTTTTACGGGCTAGTGGTCGTCCTCCGAAGTGTTGCGCGTTGATTCCCTCATGGATCTCCTAGAGTATGCTGGGGACCTTGGACTCCTCGATGGATTTGAGGAGGGGGATCAAGAAGTCGCGTCGATACAACTTGTCTTCGACAATCGTTTAGGAGCAGGCACGTCGCCTAACAACTCCGACGCCTTTGGGGTCGTCGGGGATTTTACCCGTGCTGAGGTACTCGTACACCGGGGTCATCCAGCAGTGGCCATCTCCGATGGCGTTCACGTCAGTCACGGGAACGGGTTTCTCGATGCTTGGGCGCGGAAGCACTTCTTGTATGAAGGATTTGTTCCCGCCTTTCTTCTTTGTGCTCACGAGTTTCGACAAGACATCTGCTCAAGTATTTTGTTCGCGCGGGACGTGGTTTACTTCCGCCGAGGTGAACTTCTTCATTTTTTCCTTCACTAAGGTCAAGTATTCGATGAGGTTGTCGTTCTTGGCTTGGTACTCTCCTCGTACCTGGGAGGCCACGAACTAGGAGTCGGTGAATATTTTGACTTCTTTGGCGCCGAGATCCTCAGCTAACCGTAACCCGGCGAGGAAAGCCTCGTATTCAGCCTGGTTGTTCGACGTCGGGAAGGATAATGTGATGGAGACTTCGACCAAGATACCTTCATCATTTTCCAGGATGATGCCCGCTTCGCTACCTGTCGAGCTGGATTCCCCATCAACGTAGATCGTTCACTTTTGGGATCCATTGGTCGAAGGTTCTAAGATGGTCATTTCCGCCACAAAGTCGGCCAATACCTGAGCCTTTAGGTCCTTTCTCCCCTCATATTGGATGTCGAACTTGGCGAGTTCGAGTGACCACCTGAGCATCCTCCCCTCCATGTCTGGTCGGCTGAGGAGTTGTCTCACGGGTTGCGCGGTCCTTACCACGATCGTGTGGGCTAAGAAATAGTGTCGTTGTCTTTTGGCCGCGGTGACGAGGGCCAGAGTGACCTTTTCGATCTGCTGGTATCTAAGTTCAGGACCTTGGAGGGCTTTGCTGGTGAAGTAAATCACCTTCTGCCCGTTGGGGGTTTCCCGGATTAGAACCGCGCTGACTGTTTTGCTCGTGATGGCGAGGTATAAGAATAACGTCTCCCTGCCCTCTGGTCGCGAAAGAACCGGTGGTTGCGAAAGGACTTGTTTGAGGTGGAGGAGCACCTGCTCGCACTCTTCGGTCCATTCGAACGTGGCTTTCTAGCGTAGGAGTTTGAAAAATGAGAGTGCCTACTGTGCCGATTTGGCCACGAAGCGGGAAAGCGAGGTCAGTATCCCGTTTAGCGATTATATCGATTTCTTTGAGTTCAGTGTCGGGAGTTCGGAGAATGCCCTACACTTGTCGGGGTTCGCCTGGATCCCTCGTTCTATGAGGTAGAAACCGAGGAACTTGCCTGCCCGAACGCCGAAGGTGCATTTTTGCAGGTTGAACCTCAACATGCATTTTCTCGCCGTGTCGAAGACCCTCTTAAGGTGGGTAGCGTGGTCGACTTCTTCCGCAAACTTTACGATCATGTCGTCTATTTAGACCTCGAGCATGTCGCCGATCTCTCCCCTTAAGACTTTGTTCATCATCCGCTGGTAGATCGCGCCGACGTTCTTCAGGCCGAAGGGCATAACATTGTAGTAGTAATTGCCCAACTCGGTCATGAAGGCGGTGTGTTGTTTGTCGGCCTTGGCCATGGGGATTTGATTATACCCTGAGTAGGCATCCATGAAGGACAATAATTTGAAACCTGCAGAGTTGTCGATCAGTTGGTCGATGTTAGGCAGTGGATAAGCATCTTTCGGGCATGCCCGGTTAAGATCAGTGTAGTCAACGCACATCCTCCATTTTCCATTATTTATCTTGACAAGTACAACATTGGACAACCAGGTTGTGTACCTGGCCTCCGAAATGAAATTTGCCTCTAAGAGGTCTTTTACAGCTTTTTCAGCAGCCTCCCCTTTCTCGGGAGATTGCCTACGCCCACGTTGCACTACTACCCTAGCGGCTGGATCTACATTAAGCTGGTGACAGGTCACCTCTGGGTTGAGGCCGGGCATCTCCGACGTGCTCCACGCAAACAAATCAGCATTCTCCTGGTGGCAGGCCTTCAACTGTTTCCTCGCCAGGTCGGGGAGCCCGGTACCAATCTTCACATTCCTGTCTGGATCGTCTCCGAGAGTGATGAGCTTGAAGTCTCTGTCTAGAATGGGGTGCGTTGGATGGAGAGGCTCCCCGTTGCCTTCAGTTGGGAGGTCGTTGTCTGCTGCTCCCCCTTCTTCCTGCTCGCCGGGGAAACGTGTAACGCCCCGTTTTGTCTGATTTATTTAATTGAGTCGATTTAATTATTTTCGTTTTATATTATTTTATTATTGACTTTTATTTGACAATATATTATTTTTCATCGTTGTTTATGTTTTATCGCATTTTAAGAGCGTTTGGGAGATATTTGAGCTGAGGGGTATTTTGGTCTTTTGCTTGGGTAAGTTTTATGTTTTTATATAAATAGAAAGAAAAGAGAGAAAAGATAGTAAGGAAAAGAAAAAGAAAGAAGAGAAAGAGAAGAGAAGAGAAAATGGAGGAAAGAAAAGGGAGAAGAGGAAAAGTGGGGAAAATCGACATAACTCTGTTTCAATCGCGATTAATCGGGTAAGGGTGAGAAGTTTCAATTATATCTTGCTTGTGTATGTTTTCTTGGATTGTTTTGGATATTTTCTTATAGTTTTAATTTAGGTCGAAATGGTAAAAATGAGTAGAAATCGATGTTTTTACAGACGAAAGTCGGAATAAATCGCGTGGTAGAGTCGAGTGATGTTGGATCGTGATTTAGCGTGATCATTTGATTGAATCGAGTTGAATTTGTAACTTTTGCGTTTTTGATATATATCGATGTTTTTGTGCAAATTGATGTTGTGATCGAGTAAAAGTGTTTGGATATGTCTGGTAACATTGGTATAGGTTGATATTTAATCGGGTAAGGATAGGAATTAATCGGGAATGGTTATTTGTGTGTTTTCGAGTGGTTTTGAGCGAGTTTGGAGTCGGGATAAACTAATAAAATTATGTTTCAAAATATTTAAAAAATGGAAAATGTGTTGGATGGCTTTTTAATGGTGAAAATATTGTAGTATTTCGAATTCTGAGACCGGGGCTTTTTACGGAATCAAAATCGGAGGTCCGGAAGGCATTTAACGATCGAAAACTGAATTTTTAGCAAAATCTGCGCATTCATGCGCTAACCCCCAGGATCATGCGCTAACCCGGGCGAAATTTCCAGGATCATGCGCTGACCCCCAGCCTCATGCGTCGACGCATGATCACAGAATTTCCCAAAATGTCCGATTTTGTTTTCTTCATAACTTTTGAACCGTAAGTCCGTTTTGACCCCCGTTTGAAGCGTTGGAAAGCTAATAAAATATTCTTTCTATTAAAAATGGGTGGGAGGTCAGTAGATGATTTATTTAAGTTTTGGTTTTGAAAAAGTGTTGGTTTGTCGGATTTTTACCGTCGTATTGGTGTGCGAATGATGTGTTATCATGCTATATGCTTTTGATATGTAACGTATAGCTTGTGTGTTGTTATATGGCGTGAGTATATGTGATGAGATGTTGTGCATGATTGATACGCATTGGTGATGGATGTAAGATATTTGAATGGTGTTGTTTTGTCGACTTTTGTCGTTGTTATTGTGTGTAATTGATGTGTATCATGCAATGTGTTGTTGATATGGATATTGTATGACTTATGTGCTGTTGTGAAATGAAAATGCACGTGATACATGTCGTGATGATGATTTCTGGCCTAAGGGCAGGAAAATGCAATGTGTGGTATTTGATGATATATGCATGATTATGGATGTGTATGTTTGTGCATTTTGAATGTCATGAGTCATTGTATGCCAAGCATCATGATATGTATTCTTGTGACGTCCTGAGTGACGGATTGATTCCAGAAGGAATCTGCTATAACATCGTGCGCCTTAAAAATAAGAGGTATGAATCGCCTTAAAAATAAGAGGACCGAAGGCGATGGTTATAAACGATCGTGTGCCCATGTGGGGTGTGAGGGATTGGGTCGTGTGCCCGTGTGGGGTGTGAGCGATCCATAAACGTCGTGTGCCCATGTGGGGTGTGAGCGACGGGGAACATCGTATGCCCGACGGGGAGTTACACTAAGTAACGAGCGATGGTTCCAGTAGAGTTCTTGAGTAAACTAGTGATGAGAAATATTGGAAGTCGGTACCGCATGGCATTTGCATAGAGTCGTGGTGTCGGTCTCTGTGCATTTTCATGAATCATGGATTGATTATGTGTGAGAATTGTGAATGGATGCATTATGTGTGGAAAATCATGATTTGATTGATTAGGTGTGGAAGTTGTGCATCGATTTGTTATGTGTTGAGATTGTGATAGCATTGGTAATTTGATGTGCATATTTGATAAATGCATTGGTTGTGGATAATATGTATTATGCGTAGACATATGCTATGTGATGTGTGATATGTTTCTAGATGTTATGACTTGGCATGCCTTATGTGCAAATATGTGAGTATATTGGGTACTTGATATATCCTATATTGTTGGATTAATAGATATATGTTACGTATATGTGGTATGTTATATGTATTAGTATGTGGTGCTTGTGGTGAGAATAACTATGCATGTGAATTGTTATGTATTTGCATATTATTATGCAATCTTGATTTAGTTGTTATTTCTCACCCTTCTGCTGTTTTATAATGCTCTATGAGGCATTGCAGATTAGAGTTGCTGGAGGTCTTTTTGTGAAGATTAGCCCTCCGTTCTGTTGTCGGTCTTGGTGTCTGCTCTGATACGTAGCACGGGAGTCGGGAAACAATTATATATATATATATATATACATTTGTTGAATGTATTTCGTAGTAATTTTGTGTGTATAGTTGATGTTCTAAAATGATTTATTTTGTAAAACAAGTCGGTTATGAATCTTTCCGCTTTATTCCATAATTGACCTTTCCCTTTAGATGGAAAAAGTTTCCCGTTAATGATATTCTCTATTATGTGTTATGTATCAAAAAATTGAGCAGGGATTGTGTTTTCTTATTTTAAAATGTGGCATCCTTGTTTCTGTCGAAAAAATAAATTTTTAGTTACTCTGATTTATTTATGTATTATTTATTCGCGATGGGAATTGGGGTGTTACAAAACGACTGTCGAGGTCCACCGTGTTGACACACGAGAGTGGCTTCTGCTCTGCAACCGGGGCTGGCTTCTCTCCGGTCTAGGGATTGACATTGATTGAGCTTAGGCCCTTGGTTGCAACTTGGAAGCATCTCCTAGAAGCTTCGATATCCACGTGGAGGGTGACGATCCGACCTTTGGTCGTGTAGTACTTCATCTTCAGATGGACTGTAGATGGTACCCGCCGTGAGTTCGGGCAGAGTAGTTCTCCCCAAGATGCACTAGTAGAGGGAAGGACAGTCCACCAACAGGAAGCGGGTTTTGACTTGTCGGGCAGTCTCGTCAGTCCCGAAGGTAACCATCAGCTGGACATAGCCCCACAGTCTGGTGGTGGTGCCGTTGAAGCCCTGGAGATCTGATCCCACGTAGGGGGTCAGATGTCTTTCTGTCATACCCTAAATTTTGACCACTAAGATTTCCCATCATTGGGTAAATCATCATCACAATATAGATGTACATTTGTGCCTCATCAATCTCCTCAAGGAATTGTTGAGCATTCACTACAATCAAGCTTAGGGTTTCAAGCCCTCTCTGAGCTCTTAGACAAAAGATCAATCAAGGAATGACATGATCTTCAACTTGTCTAACTTCTCAAACATCTACAAAGGATCAAGAGGGCTCCCACATCAAGAATTAAGCACAAGAGTGCAACATTTCAAGTGGATCAAGCCTCAAGTTCATCTAATACAAAGTCAACTGACGCAGAAAGTCAAAGTTTGACTTTTGGTCAACTTTGAGCTTCACAAGCCATTACTCAAGAAAATATGATGGATGATTTAATTTGATCAAATTTAAATCAAGAAATCATGCAAAATTGCAAAATTGATCAAATTGAAGGAAACTTAGAAATTTTTTCTAAGTTAAAATCATGTTCAAATGCACAATTTTTTAAGGTTGTAACTATTGATCCAAGCATCCATTGATTTTGCGTAAGAGCTACTTTTAAAGAGGGTATTTGATACTTCAACATTGTAGAAGGGATCAACTCAAAATATCATAAGGATTGAAAGATATAAATGATCAAAGTTGGGAATTCTTAATGTCAAATGTTCCGACATTTCATAGGGCATCATTAATATTTTTCCAGCAAGAATGTCCCAACTTCAAGGATGTTTTTCTCTATGATCCAAGTTGATTCAAGCCAAACCTTGAACATCAAAATTGAAGTACGTAATCGCACCTTTCCAGAAAGTCCTATAAAGCTCATTTATCATTCTCGAACAGAAAGTTATGGTCTCTGCAAAAGGCATTGATAAAACTGAATTTTCATGACAGCTTTTAGGACATATTTGATCACACAAGTTCAAGGTCATTTTTGACAACTTTACAAGTCTTATCTTCACAAACCTTGAACATCAAAGTTGAAGTACGTTATCTCAACTTTCCAGAAAGTTGTAGAACGTCCATTTATCATACTCGAGCAGGAAGTTATGGACTTTACAGTAAGGCTTGCTGCAGCTATTTTTTAGGACAGATTTTGTGCACTTTTTCTTGTGCCACACAATTTTCAAGCTTTGTCACCATGCAAGACAAGCATCAAAGATGCAATTCACTTCAACTCAAAATATCATAATGGATTAAAAGATATAAGTGATTAGAGTTTGGAATTGTTAATGTTCAAAGTTGTCAAATGTTTCAACATTTCATAGGACATCATTAATATTTTTCCAGCAAGAATGTCCCAACTTCAAGGATGTTTTTCTCCATGATCCAAGTTGATTCAAGAAAAACCCTGAACATCAAAGTTGAAGTATGTCATCTCAGCTTTCCATAAAGTCCTGGAACAACCATTTATCATTCTTGAGCAAGAAGTTATGGATTTTACAACAAGGTTTGCTGCAGTTGATTTTTAAGACAGGTTTCAGGAAAGATTTGCATATTTCTTGTGCCACATGAATTCCAAGCCTTGTCATCATTTTGGACACATCTGAGGATCAAATCCAAGGAGGATGATCTGATCTCCAAGCCTCCAAAGTCCTTGGAACCAAAAATATCATGCCAGACCTAGAAAACCCTTAAAGAGGGACAAGACTCCAATTTTGGTTTGGAGCATTTAATGGATGCTTAGAGGTGGCATGAACTGAGCTTCCTCTAACTGAATTCAATCAAGATTCCTCCAACAACAAGGGGACCAACAGCCTGTGCCCTAACCTCTAGTCAATGGCTAGAGGAGACTTGAGATTCCAAAATGCAACCATTGGACAAACCTCTGTTGCAGCCACCATTCACTATTGCTTGCAAAACAAACTTGCTCTACTATAAATAGAGCTCATTTGTGCTCAGTTTGAGTACACCAAAGCCATCAAACAGATGCTTTCCTCAAAATCACTTCTTTCACTCCAAAATGCCTTCTTTAGCAAGGTAATTATGAGTTTTTGAGTTAGAGAGCATTTCCATCACAACTCATGATCCAAACCCATCCAATATGTCATATCTAAGATGTCCAAACTCTCATAAGTGACCTATAACACCAAAATCACAAAGTCACATCTCAAAACCTCAAAATTGGACTTTTTTGCATTTTTCAAGCCATGTCTTGATTCAGTCACTTTCCAAACCAGATAAGACCTCAAACACACTCCAAATATCATCCTTGAACTATCCCAAATGGTCCCCCCATCTAGAACACCATTTGAGAGAGTTGGCATTTTGGCCACTTTTGCCCATTTTGCAAGAAAGAGCTCAAACTTGCTCCAGAGGTTTCCAGCTGATTCCAACCATCCTAAAAGCTTCTAAGAGGTCATTTGAGGGTGTCCAAATCATTAAATCACTTCTAGAACAAAGCACTTGGTAGGTTGCACAAAATCTCCAAAAAAGAGGTAAGCATCACAACTTGAATTCTTTGAATCATGCTTTCCTTTGATGTCCACATACATGCATCATATTGAACAATTCTTGAAGCAAAAATGTAGTCCTTAATGTGTATGTTGTGATCCTCCTACTGTTTGCACTTTAACATGTTTATATGTGGAGTTTATGTTGTTTTAAAATTCATGTCCAGTTCTGGTTTTTTGCTTCGTGTGTTCTGTACATTAAGTTTCAGTATTTATGAGTGATACCATTGGATTCCTTGCAAAAAATCGGTCAAGTTAGGTTCTTACGGATTTTAATTTCGTTAAAAATTGAGAGAGTTTTGAGTGTTGGAAGTTTGATAAAAAAGATGTTGAAAACTAAAAGAGATGTCGAAGAGGATGTTGTGACATCTTTCCTCTTTTTCTTATTTTATTTTCAAAACTCAACCAATTCTTTTACATAGCAAAAATCATCATTTTCAAATTTTGTTTTACACACTTCTTATTCATACTCCATAATATTTTAATCCACAAAAAATCACAAAAAAATATTATTATTTGATATATTTTTAATATATTCAAAAATATTGTTTTAAATTGTTTTAAATGCTTTTAAAATGATTTCTTTTTCTTGATTTTTAAAACCAAGATGATTTTAAATATTCATGTGGATAAAATACTCTTTTATAAACCTTATTCATTATTTATAACATGATTAATGATTTTTTTGATATTTTTATCATTTTTTTACTTGATTTTTCTTTGAAAAATGCCTTTAAAAAATGAAATTGGGGTTTCTTTGATTTTCACCCTAACAAATCTTTTTAAAACATTTTTTGGGCCTCTAATAGAGTGTAAGACTCAATCCTTTGTAAATACAAACCTTTTTTGGGCCTCAAATGTTGTATAAGTCCCGTTGTATTTCAAAAGTTCGGCGCGATCATCGCCCGTTTAAAATAAATCATCTGGGCCTCTCCTCGAGCTATAAGACCCATTCAAAATCATTGGGCCTCTAATAGAGTGTAAGACCCAATCCTTTATAAATACAAACCTTTTTTGGGCCTCAAATGTTGTATAAGTCCCGTTGTATTTCAAAAGTTCGACACGATCATCGCCCGTTTAAAATAAATCATCTGGGCCTCTCCTCGAGCTATAAGACCCATTCAAAATTATTGGGCCTCTAATAGAGTGTAAGACCTAATCCTCTTTTAACCAAAACAATTTTGGGCCTCAGATATTGTATAAGTCCCTCTGTGTTAAAAGAAAATCTCGGCGCGACCGCCAATTCAAAAATCAAAACCCTTGGCCTCTCCTTGAGCTGTAAGCCCCATCACCGGTACAAAAACATTTTGGGCCTCTAGTAGAGTGTAAGACCCAACCCTTTTTGAAAATCAAAATGATTTGGGCCTCAGTGTATTGTATAAGTCCCAATACCATCAAATAGTTTGGCGCGATCGTCGCCTTTTTTATAAAACTTTGGGCCTCTCCTTGAGCTGTAAGCCCCACCACTTGTATAAAAATAAACCTTTGGGCCTCTTGAGAGAGTGTAAGACCCATCCCTTTGTACAGAAAACCTTTTGGGCCTCACATATTGTATAAGTCCCTATGTACAGTTTTTAAAACAACAGTGTAATCACTAATAAAACCTTGGGCCTCTCCTTGAGCTGTAAGCCCCAACAATCTTTTCAAAGCACTTTCTCCTTTGATTTTGTATATAATATTGTTATCAAAGATTTCTTTGTTGAACAAACTAACAAAACAGCATGGAAGCTCTACAACTGAGTAAGTGTTTACCCGCTTTCTTTATCCGCTTTCATATATATATATATATATATATATATATATATATATATAACTGTATTGTGGGGCTGCTCACTGTAAGTCTTCTTTCACAAACTTTTATATACTTGTCAAATATCAACTGTGTAATACTAGTATAGTTATTTAGAGTTCTCCCCGGCAACTACATCTAGGACTAGGTAAAGCCCTGTTGGTCACTCTTAAATACAAACAAAACTAGATCCCCAGGATTACCTGACATAGACTTCCCTCCTCTTGGGGTTAAACAATATGGAGACGTGAAAAGCAGCATTCTCAGTGAACCCTTTCTCAGACTGTCACCCTTAGAAATTGTCAAAGAAACTCTAACTCCCCAGAGATGATCTTTTCTCCGTGAATGGCATCTCTTGAGTTTCTTCCAAATTCTCGGACTTTCCTGGCTTGATCTATTCTCGGTGAATGGCATGTCTTGAACTTCTCGGGGTTTGGGGACCCACAGGCTTCATAAAAGCATCCTCGCCTCCTCTTGGGCGTTGTACAAGGACCCTTCGACTTCTTAAAAGCTCTCATGCCTTCTCTTGGGCTTCATACAAGGACCTAGAGACCTCTACAGGTATAGGAACATAACCTAGTCATCAATTTGCTAGATCTGTCTTTCTGATTCAAGTGTCAGACCAGTTAATGGGTTGACCTTCATCCCTTAACATACCAGCCTTCTCTTGGGCATCGTACAAAGATCATTCACTATCTGAGAATCGATTTCTCAAAACACCAGTGGACTTGGATAGTCTTAATACCCTTTGGATTTCCCATTTCCTTAAAGAACCGGAAATAACCCTGATCCTCTAATCAATCCCTAAGCACAACATTACCCATATAAGAACTGATTTTCTCTTTTATCCAACATACTGGACCTGTCACTAAACTGAAATAATTACCAGCACAGCCAGCCTCCTCTTGGGCTTTGTATAATGATTCTCCCCACACTCTCTTGTAAAAGACTCTCTTGTTGAGTCAAACCCATTTTGCCTCCATCTCGGGCTTCGTACGAGATACAAAACACTCTCTTATTGAGTATAAAAGACTCTCTTGTTGAGTCAAACACCTTCAGCCTCCATCTCGGGCTTCGTACGAGATACAAAACACTCTCTTGTTAAGTATAAAAGATTCTCTTGTTGAGTCAAACCCCTTTAGCCTCCATCTCGGGCTTCGTACGAGATACAAAACACTCTCTTGTTGAGTATAAAAGACTCTCTTGTTGAGTCAAACCTTTAGCCTCTGTCTTGGGCTTCGTACAAGACACATAAAAACACCCTCTTGTTGGGCCAATAGCCTCCTCTTAGGCTTTGTATAAGGAAAACCCCGGTTGAGTCAATCAACCTTTTAGCATCAAAGTTGTGCCTTGTTCATAGCATACAAACATCAATAACTCCTTTTCCCCCCATCTAATTGCTGTAAGCGGCAAGCCTCTGGATTATTTACATCCACGCCACTGTCCCTCTTTTAGCATGAGAAATTCCTAAGTAAAGATGGCATTACTCTAAACTGAGTTAAAGTCTTCTCCTTCAGGTTGAAAATCCCCTATAAAGGAAATTATGGCATTCCTGGGTTCACATATCCCAGTTAAAGTAATTCTCCTTTATAATCAGTCACCCAACAGTTGGGACAAACAGACCAAATATCCCCCTTTAGAGATGACAAATTCTCTCTAATCCTAAACCCTTCAGCTTCACATCTTGGGCTTTGAACAAGATACAAACCACCTTTAGCTTCATGTCTTGGGCTTTGAACAAGACACCAAAACAACCTTTTTCCTCCCATAGAATATGAGGAACTACGATCGCTTTGATTTCCCTGTTTCGTTAAACGGGAATACGTAGGCATAAGATTGGAAAAATCTTAGCGAGCACACTAATCAAAAACCCAAAATCATGTACCTTCATACATCAATCGAAAAGCATCAGTCCTAACATCCTACCAATACCCTAGACACTGTGTTCTTAACAAAATAACCTAGGAGAGACCCACAATCTTAATAACATCTGTAAACCAGTAGTCATCTGTTTAAACTCAGTTTGAAAGCAGGGTTAATTGGAGACATCTATTTCCCTTCCTTCATCAGCTTCAATAGGATAAAAAATGAATCGAACTGTAAAACGATAGTGCTTCGCAACCACGCAAAAATTTGCGCTACAGAAAAATGGCGACTCCACTGGGGACAGCGAGATTTTGTTCTCTTCCCATCTCTTAGGTAGAAACCTTAAGTTCACATTCATGTCACAAAAATGGCGACTCTGCTGGGGAGTCATTGTTTGTATAGGATCATAAGACTAGAGGTCTAGGATGATTAAGACAAATATATATACTGCTTTTCCTAAATGATATCTGTGTTTATTTTTCTGCTAAAGGGAATGCATGTGATGCCGCATGTGGAAAGATTGAGTATACATCTAAGATAGGTGATGGCAATGCGGGTAATCTTGCGGGGAGTGAATCCCAGTTAAGATCCCCCGATCGACCATCAAACTTAGTGGAGACTCCCTTTGCAGATACATTGCCTATACGACTTCAGTTGTTGAAAGTAGTGTGGTCAACTGGGTTATCTCAGAAGCTGAGGTTTTTAGCAGACTTAAGCCATTTTGTAGCGCGGAAGCTATCGGAAATAATTGTCACGCGATACTACCCTCATCTGAGATTACTCTAAGATACATCACCTAGCACGGTTCCCGGCCCGCTGATGTTATCTCGAAGGGAATCAATGATTTTGAGAGACAGGTACAAAAATCACCAGTATAAACCTTTGGAGGGGGGGGGGGGGGGGTAGAGCTTTGACTTCATGACACCGACCCTTTGACCCCATGTTTTTTCTATGTTTTTGTGTGCTGCATTCATGCATTCATTTAAAAAACATTAAAACAAAAAAAATCTTCTCTTCTAGTCTCTCTTTTTCAAATTAAACTGGGACAATGATTGCAAATGTCAGAGAAGGAGATTGTGCTAATGGATTTTGGTAGAAGGAAAACTCATAAGTACACCTTCAAGGTTCCAAAGTTAGAGGATTTAAGAGGTTTGACGAGAATGATCACCAACCACGAGGCTTTCAGAGCTAAGTATGGAGGACTGCTGTCTCTATTAAGGGTCCATGTAATCGAAGGAATCCTATCCATGCTAATCCAGTTCTACGATCCGGTTTATCACTGTTTCACATTCCCGGATTATCAGCTAGCACCAACGCTAGAGGAGTATTCTCACTTGACTGATCTACACATTACTAATCAGCTCCCTTTTCTGGACTGGAAGAAATTCCAAAGGATCAAACCATTGCAAGAGCAATTTATTTTGACGAGTCAGAAGTCAGGACTCACATGACCACTAAGGGTGGCATCCAAGGTTCGCCAGCCCAGATCTTAACAAAGAAGGCTCTATACTTTGCTAGTATAGGGAATGTGGCTGCTTTCAAGAGCATCTTTGTTTTTCTCACCTACAGGTTATTTTTGTTTCCCAACATTGATAACTTTCTAGACATCAATTCCATTAAGATTTGTCTGATTGGAAACCCTGTACCAACCTTACTCGTAGATGCGTATCATTCGGTACACTTAAGGAATTTATACAGTGGAGGAATGATCACGTGCTGTGTGCCCCTGCTGTACAAATGGTTCACTTTCCATTTGCCCAAGTCTGCTACATTTTGGGATCAAAAGAATACTTTACGTTGGTCGCAGAGAGTCATGTCTCTTACCAACTCCGACATTGATTGGTACAATCGAATCTACGACGGGATCAGAATCCTTGACCGTTGTGGAAATTTCCCAAATGTACCCCTTATAGGAACTAAGGGAGGAATCAACTATCATCCGGTATTAGTTCGTCGTCAATTTGGATACCTGATGAGGCATGTCCCGCGCAATGCTCATCTGGAAGGTCTTTTCTTCAAGGAAGGAGAAAATGACAGGGCATTAAAGACAGAAATAGTGCATGCCTGGAAACACGTTCATAGGAAAGGACGAGAGTCTCTAGGGAAACCGGACTGTGTCTCGATGGAGCCTTATCTCCACTGGGTATAAACTAGAGCTCTCAAGCTGAGGATGCCTTACCCTCGTCAGGAAGTTCTTCCATTAAGGGACTCTGCCCTTTATTTCATGTCTGAGACGGAAAAGCTTTAGGTTACTCTCAGCAAAGTTCAATAGGAGAAGAGGTCTTGGAGGAACAAGTACCGTATTCTCAATGTAGAGTGTAGGAAAATACAGCAATTATTAAGAGAAAAAGATGCTCTGATTGAGATTTTAGAGCAACATGCTGTAGAAAATCAGGATGACCAAAGGAATTTGCTCGCTCCTTTCACTTGGCAAAGGAATGACTACCCGACAACGGCTGAAGAGCCCCGGTCAAAGAAGAGGAAAGTACCAGAACCAGCACTTGAGCTCTCCTCAGAGAGGACTCAGGATCTATTAGTTTAGGTTTCCTTTTTCAGCACTTTGTAATCTATTGTATTTCCGTTTCCGCAATCCTTTGAATTCAATAAAATGGGGTTTCCCCACTGTTTGATATTTACAATCTAATTGTCGAAGTTTACTTTGAATAAACAAAAACATACAATCATTTCATATCATTCATCATTCTCATAAACACATTCTTCTTACCTGCGAATCTCACGTTTGTGTCTCGGTTCTAGAGCCAAACTGTCTCATTCGTACAATACTCGGGCCAATCGTCAAAAAAAGATGGATGATCTCGAGGAAGAGAACAGAGAGTTGAGAGAAGAGATCGAAACTCTGAAAGAGGATCTGAGAAAGCTTCATAACGACATGCAAGCTCTAGCAGAAGCTCAGATGCAACAACAATGGATTGTGATCTCAGAGATCACATCTACACCCATAGTGGAGAAGTATGATCCTAGGTACAAAATGCTGAAAGATCGTCCCTGGGGCATGTCACTCAACTATATCCCGGAAGGATATATTCCGCCGATCATGGGAGATCCAGGAACCGCAGCAGGAACCATTGGGCCTGAAGGTTACAAACATCAGGAAAGCGAAGATGCCAGGGGCATGACAGCAACTCCTGAAGGTTACAAACTTCGGGAGACATCGAGAGTCTCGGTCATAATGACTATACCACCGCCCGTGGTACACACTATCCCGGAAGGAGAGATTCCCCAGATACCTTATGGTGGAAACGACAGCATGTTCGATAGAATGAATGGATTCCAGGAACAGTTCTTGGATATGCAGAAAAGAACTGCAAGCCATTCGCGGTCAGGATCTATTTGGAAAGGACGCCGCGGACCTTTGTTTGGTCCTTAATGTGAAAGTTCCACACAAATTCCAAGTACCCGACTATGAAAAGTACAAGGGTAACTCTTGCCCTCAGAGCCATTTAGTGATGTACGCTCGGCGAATGTCAGCTCAGACAAAGAACCAGGAGCTACTAATTCACTACTTTCAAGATAGTTTAACCGGCGCCGCATTAAAATGGTACATGGGTTTAAACCACACTACAATCGGCACATTCAGAGATCTGGGCGCTGCCTTCGTTCAGCAGTACAAATATAATCTGGACATGGCACCGGACAGAGATCAACTCAGATTGATGTCACAAAAGGACAAGGAAACCTTTAAAAAATACACTCAGAGATGGCGTGAAATCGCCGCTCATATTTCTCCACCTCTTGAGGAAAAAGAGATGACAAAGATCTTCTTAAAAACCTTGAGCTCATTTTACTACAATAGAATGGTTGCCAGTGCGCCTAGTGACTTCACCGAGATGGTGGGCATGGGAGTTCGTCTTGAGGAAGCTGTCCGAGAAGGATGCCTAGTTAAAGACGCTGGATCATCAAGTAGTACAAAATGATACGGTAGTGCTCTCCCTAAGAAAAAAGAGCAGGATATTGGGAATATCTCTCTCGGAAAGCAAAGGCGACGTTACCAGCCAGTAGCAGCTATAACTCCTGCTATTAACCCTGCGCCTGTTCCTACGTATCAACCTCAGGTTGTGCAGAGCCAACCTAATCAACAGAAATATCAGCAAAGGGCACAACAACCTCTTCATCAGGCTCGTCCTCCGTACAACAACAACCGTGAAACACGACCATAAGGGTTCGACCCTATACCCATGTTGTACGCAAAATTGCTTCCATTATTATCGGTCAAGGGGCATGTCCAAACCAAGTCTCCTCTTACAGTATCGGAAAATCTGCCTTTCTGGTTCAGAGCGGATCAGACTTGTCTTTACCATCAAGGAGGACCAGGGCATAACATAGAGAACTGTCTCAGTTTCAAATCCGACGTACAAAAGCTTGTTAGGAGCAGGGTCTTATCTTTCAAAGATACGAATCCTAATGTTCTCACAAACCCGCTGCCTCAACACGAAAAAATTGCAGTCAACTTGATAGAAGGAGAGTCTAACGACAGCTATCAAATTCACGATGTACTCTTATTAAGGGCCAACTTGGTCATGATGCATTGTAGACAGAATGGATATGGCCATGTACCACATCATAATTATCACCAGTGTGATATTTGCTCTAAGAACAAACAAGGATGTTCTGTGGTGCAATCAGCTCTACAGGAACAATTGGATCTCGGGTGGATCCAAGAGCATCGAGTTCGTGGGGTCAACATGACCTATACGAATTCCAACATCATTCAGAACCACGACATCCGTGCAATGAATGTTAACTTGGTGGCGATGCAGTCAAGGCAAAGCCAGTATCATAATCTGTCGCGGCACGATTATAATTCTTGTCTGACTTGCTCGGTAAACAAACATGGATGCTCTTTTGTACAAGAGGCCCTCCAGCGTCAGATGGATCTTGGGTGGATCCAGGACTACCATGATAGAAATCCTTATCAGATCAACATGATTTAAATCTTTGATATTCGTTTGATGAATACCAGCTTGGTGGAGTTACACGCCAGACAGGTCCAACTCGGTTTTCTCACTTCACATGATTATCTGAACTATAAAGTATGCAGTGAGAGTAACCAAGGGTGCGCTCTTGTTCAAAGAACTTTACAACACTTGTTAAACCACTGGTGGCTTCCGATCTATCTAGAGGAAGACACGCAACAAATCAGTGTGCTTAATGGAAACCCTACTCGGCGTCAAAATTAGGATGTCCGATCTATGGAAACCGACCTAGTAAGGTTACACTGTATTCAAAGTGGACGTGGCCAGGTGCCACCACATAACTATGAACGCTGTAGAGTCTGCTCGGAGAGTAACCAAGGATGCTACCTTGTGCGGGGAGCTCTACAAGGTCAGTTGAATCGTAAAGAGATTCACTCGTGTCCGAGTTCTGAGCCAATCAACTAGACGCCGGACTACTTCGCTGATCAAATCAGAGACGTTGTCATAATCTCTGATCATAAACAGAACAAGGATGTTTACCATCATCCCTCTACTGGACGAATCAAAAGTTCTTAACCAGGAACTGATTGAAGTTACTTACGACAGTCAGAAAAATCAGAAGGCTCCTGTAGTTATTTATCTACCGGGACCGTTACCGTATGAAACAGCTAAGGCGATCCTTTACAAATACGGTGCAACAATAATTGAGAATGGAAAGGAAATTCCATTACCCTCCGTCGTGAATATTGCAGACATCAGTCGAGTAACACGGAGCGGTCGAATCTTCAACCGAGGAGTTGGGGAACCTAACAAAGAAAAGGAACTTCCGACAGAAGCTCCTGATCCACCAGTCGGTCAATCCAGTAATCCCGACCATTCAAAGAACAATGATGAGATGCTGAAGCTCATCCAAAGGAGTGAATACAACATTGTTGATCAGATGTTACAAACTCCTTCAAAGATCTCAGTGCTATCACTTTTACTCAGTTCCGAAGCCCACAGAGAGGCTCTACATAAAGTCTTAGAGCAGGCCTTTGTGGAACAGGATGTGTCAATACGACATTTCGATAGCATCATCTCTAACATCACTTCCTGCAACAACTTAGGATTCAGTGATGAGGACTTGCCAGAGGGGGGAAAAAGTCACAACATGGCGCTCAATATCAGATTTAACTGCCAGGATGATGCTTTAGCTAGCATACTGGTAGACACAGGATCGGCCATCAACGTTATGCCAAAGTCCACTTTAATGCGACTATCATTCAAAGGATCCCCGATGAGGGGCGGTGAGGTCATCGTCAAAGCCTTTGACGGATCTCGGAAAGCAGTTATCGGTGAAGTCGACCTTCCCATAATTATCGGTCCTCACACTTTCCTAATCACTTTCCAGGTCATGGACGTCCGGGCAGCGTACAACTGTTTATTAGGAAGACCTTGGATACACCAGGCTGGAGCAGTCACTTCGACGCTACACCAAAAACTGAAGTTCGTCAAGATCGATCAACTCGTCGCGGTCTGTGGAGAACAAGCCTTGATCGTGAGTAACCTGTCATTATATACTTGTGTAGAACCCGAGGAGGTTGTTGGGACTCAGTTCCAAGCACTTTCGGTGAGCAACGAGAATCAATCAGAAAAAGGAACACTGATTTCCTCGTACAGAGACGCTCTCGAAGTGATCGCAAATAACAATGCAAAAGGATTTGGACAACTTATCATTCCTACCGATAATAAAATAAAGAAGGGTCTTGGTTTTTCTGCAACCTGTACCTAGACAGCTGCTAACGATGAAAGTCTTCATCCCATTCAGGATTTCTTCCATAGTGGAGGTTTCCTACACCCAGTGCCTCAAACAGTCCATACTATCAACGAGGAGGATCCCTCCGATACGGATGAGGAATGGAAGTCCTATCTCAACGAGGATGGTTATATGTCTCAGGAAGAGGTACCTACGCCATTTTGCTATCCCGCACAGAGTCCGAGATTTATACTCAGGTCAGACATCGAAATAATATATGGAGATTGTGATCCAGAAGGATGCCGTGCTCCACCAAACTCATTAGAGGAAGACACTCCGATGAAGGACAACTTTGACCACGACTATTATGGTCCAATGGATGGCTTGCCTATCTGGCAGCCGTACCCAGGAGACTTGGGGCAAGAAAATCAGCCGAACAATGAAAATCAGCTGAGCATCATTGAACAGAATACCTGCGTCCCCACCATGTCATGGGATCAACACTCAGGTCATTCCGAAAATATCCAGCATGACGATGAATTCGCAAAGTTTGCAGGACTTGAGTTCATTAACTATGCTTTTCCTGAGGTCAACGTCATCGAGAAGGATGACTCCTCCAGTTCCACAGAAGTGTGGGACACCTTAGGATAACCAAGTGGAAAATACGACTATATTATGCATCCAGCCAACTGGAAAATACATCCAGCCAACTGGGTGGGGAGATTTACCTGAGAGAACAAATACTATGCAAAATACAACTGAGGAATCCTCTTACGACAACTCCGCCTGGGAGACAGATTCCAATGATCCTGCTCAACCAGAAATCAGCGTTATTTCTGAAGACAAATCAAGGAAGATACCAGACTTTGTGATTCACCGAGGATTTCGCCGCCAATGGGTTGCAGTAGATGTTTTGATAGGGCTCGTTTTCTGTAAATTTCCCTCTTCGCTTCGTCCAAAGCAACAGAGTTTTGTTTTATAGGGCTGTAGTTTCAAGAATCGACTTGTTCATAAATAAAATAACGTCGTTTTGTAATTTCTGCATTAATTGTTGTTTTCTCTTTTTTCTTTTCTCAGAAAATGGCAATCCTAAAAAACGAATAATAATAAACAAGCAGTTTTTCAAAAAAAAATATACACTACACACACTTTTGCATTCTCTCTATCTCTTCTAAACACGAATCATACCGTCATGCAGATGGCTTGTTTTAAACCACGTTGAAACATATGATCCGACGCCTTCTCCCAACTTTGAGTTCCCGGTATTTGGGGCTGAAGAAGAAGATGACAACGAAATTCCAGAAGAGATCTCCCGACTACTCAGACAAGAGGAAAGGTCCATTGAACCTCACAAAGAGCCGTTGGAAACCGTCAACTTGGGTTCGGAAAAAGAGAGAAAAGAAATCAGGATTGGGGCACTGCTCAGTCCAATTGCCAAAGAGAGTTTGACAAAGCTTCTCAGAGAATTTCCCGATGTGTTTCCTTGGTCCTATCAAGACATGCCAGGGTTGGATACCAGCATCGTGGAGCATCATTTACCGTTAAGGTCAGAATGTCCTCCAGTAAAGCAAAGGTTGAGACAGACTCACCCGGACATGGCCATCAAAATCAAAGAGGAGGTACAGAAACAGATTGACGTAGGTTTCCTCGCCACATCAGAATATCCTCAATGGTTAGCCAACATCGTACCCGTTCCAAAAAATGACGGAAAAGTCAGAATGTGTGTCGATTACAGAGATCTAAACAAGGCTAGTCCAAAGGACGACTTTCCTTTACCACACATTGACATGATGGTTGACAGTACAGCAAAGTTCAAAGTTTTCTCCTTCATGGATGGATTCTCGGGCTATAACTAGTTCAAAATGGCGCCGAAAGACATGGAGAAAACTTAGTTCATTACCCCATGGGGTACCTTTTGTGACAAGGTAATGTCGTTCGGTTTGAAGAACGCCGGGGCAACCTATCAACGGGCCATGACTACTCTGTTTCATGACATGATACACAAGGAAATCGAGGTATATGTCGATGACATGATTGCCAAATCTAGAACAGAGGAGGAGTATGTGACCCACCTGTCAAAGCTATTCGAGCGGCTGAGAAAATACAAACTCCGCTTGAATCCCAACAAGTGCACGTTCGGTGTCTGTTCAGGGAAACTCTTAGGGTTTATCGTCAGCCAGAAAGGAATTGAGGTTGATCCTGACAAGGTCAAGGCCATTCAAGAAATGCCTTCTCCAAAGACTAAAAAATAAGTCAGGGGATTCCTGGGACGTTTGAACTATATTTCCAGATTTATATTCCTCATAACCGCGACATGCGCGCCAATCTTCAAACTGCTCAAAAAGATACAATCTTTTCTCACTGATTCCTGGGGCAAATGGACCCCGAATTATGACGGCCCCTATGTGGTCAAGAAAAATTTCTCAGGCGGCGCCTTGAGACTTGCAACCATGGATAGAGAAGAATTTTCCTACCCCACAAATGTTGACGTAGTCAAGAAATACTTCGCCTAAACTAAAAAAAAACGTCTCAGTGGATTGAAAACCCGAAAGGGCGGTCCAGAAAAAAATTAGAGACATAATAAAAAATCATCCCGGTGGATTGAAAATCTCAAAGTACAATCCAGGAAAAAGTTAGGGATTCATGGCAAGTAACTACGTCCAACAAAGGGGCAAATTCCTCAGCAGCAGTTATGCCATCCGTCAGGAAAACTCCAGTCAGGGTCATCTTCGACAGAAGCTCAGGATGCCCAGAATTCAAAGTTGGTAGAAGGATAGTGGTCGTTATGTTTCAATATAGCCCTTTTCCCTTAAATTACCATTTTCTAACTTTGTAAATACTCTATGGAATCACGCGCTTGGCTTATTTCCATCCTATCATTAAAATTTGAGCCCTTGTGCTTTTGTTTGCAGTTCTTATTTGTTTTAGCTTTACAGAACGACGTTTTTAACATGATTAACGATTCTTGAAATAAAACAAAAATGAATTTACTTGTTAAACTTTTTCTGCTTTTAAAATAAAGATGGCAATTCTTTTGACTATTGAACATCGAAAGAACATCAATCGCTTCTCCAGAAGTAAGCGAGCTTCAAAGTACAGAATCAAAGTACTCCTTCTAAACCAGTGCGCCTGAATGAAGGATAAGTTATGTCAGATGCGAATACTCCGTCTGACATCCTCGGCAGAGTCCTTATCTCCTAAGCCTGGCCAACGATTATCCCCGAAGGGACTATCTCTCCTAAGCAAGGCAAAATTGCTATCGTGAACCCCAAGCGAAAGCAGACTCTCAAGAGACTCGTTTTCCCAGTAAAATCAATAAATGGCGTCTCCAACAGCGAAGTTTGTACACCTCTACAACTCAGACGACTGGGTTCCCCAGCAAGTCTGACATCAGATATTTTTCTATCAAATGGCATCTCCCCAGGAAAATTTGGCGAGAAGTTTGAGGAAAATCGCTACACATAGCGTCCCTTGTCAAGAAAGTTTATTGACACAAGAAACTTAGACCAGTTCCTTGGTAGGAAACCAGGATCGAGGGGAAGTTTATATCAGAAACTAAGACCAGTTCCTTGGTAGGAAACCAGGATCGAGGGGAAGTTTATATCAGAAACTAAGACCAGTTCCTTGGTAGGAAACCAAAATCGAGGGGAAGTTTATTTCAGAAACTGAGACCAGATCCTTGGTAGGAAACCAGGATCGAGGGGAAGTTTACAACAGAAACTGAGACCAGTTCCTTGGTAGGAAACCAGGACCGAGGGGAAGCTTATTTCAGAAACTGAGACCAGTTCCTCGGTAGGAAACCAGGATCGAGGGGAAGTTTATTTCAGAAACTGAGACCAGTTCCTTGGTAGGAAACCAGGATCGAGGGGAAGTTTACCTTTTCTAAGCATTATTGCTTAGCAAAAGAATAAGGATGTATGAACTACCGTTCTTAACCGCTATCAAAATTTCGGGTATTCCGATATTTAATCCTCTTGCACCCCGAATGCCCGAATACCTTCGCCATTCATACCTTTGGGTCCAAATAGATTAAATAGGGGCATCTGTCATACCCAAAATTTTGACCACTAAGATTTCACATCATTGGGAAAATCATCATCACTATATGGATGTACCTTTGTGCCTCATCAAACTCCTCAAGGAATTGTTGAGCATTCACTACAATCAAGCTTAGGGTTTCAAGCCCTCTCTGAGCTCTTAGACAAAAGATCAATCAAGGAATGACATGATCTTCAACTTGTCTAACTTCTCAAACATCCACAAAGGATCAAGAGGATTCCCACATCAAGAATTAAGCACAAGAGTGCAACATTTCAAGTGGATCAAGCCTCAAGTTCATCTAATACAAAGTCAACCAACGCAGAAAGTCAAAGTTTGACTTTTGGTCAACTTTGAGCTTCACAAGCCATTACTCAAGAAAATATGATGGATGATTTAATTTGATCAAATTTAAATTAAGAAATCATGCAAATTTGCAAAATTGATCAAATTGAAGGAAACTTAGAAATTTTTTCTAAGTTAAAATCATGTTCAAATGCACAACTTTTCAAGGTTGTAACTATTGATCCAAGCATCCATTAATTTTGCGTAAGAGCTACTTTTAAAGAGGGTATTTGATACTTCAACATTGTAGAAGGGATCAACTCAAAATATCATAAGGATTGAAAGATATAAATGATCAAAGTTGGTAATTCTTAATGTCAAATGTTCTGACATTTCATAGGACATCAATAATATTTTTCCAGCAAGAATATCCCAACTTCAAGGATGTTATTCTCCATGATCCAAGTTGGTTCAAGCCAAACCTTGAACATCAAATTTTAAGTACGTAATCTCACCTTTCCAGAAAGTCCTATAAAGCTCATTTACCATTCTCGAACAGAAAGTTATGGTCTCTGCAAAAGGCATTGATAAAACAGAATTTTTGTGACAGCTTTTAGGACAGATTTGATCACACAAGTTCAAGGTCATTTTTGACAACTTTACAAGTCTTATCTTCACAAACCTTGAACATCAAAGTTGAAGTATGTTATCTCAGCTTTCTAGAAAGTTGTAGAACGTCCATTTATCATACTCGAGCAGGAAGTTATGGACTTTACAGTAAGGCTTGCTGCATCTTTTTTTTAGGACAGATTTTGTGCACTTTTTCTTGTGCCACACAATTTTCAAGCTTTGTCACCATGCAAGACAAGCATCAAAGATGCAATTCACTTCAACTCAAAATATCATAATGGATTAAAAGATATAAGTGATTAGAGTTTGGAATTGTTAATGTTCAAAGTTGTCAAATGTTTCAACATTTCATAGGACATCATTAATATTTTTCCAGCAAGAATGTCCCAACTTCAAGGATGTTTTTCTCCATGATCCAAGTTGATTCAAGAAAAACCCTGAACATCAAAGTTGAAGTATGTCATCTCAGCTTTCCATAAAGTCCTGGAACAACCATTTATCATTCTTGAGCAAGAAGTTATGGATTTTACAACAAGGCTTGCTGCAGCTGATTTTTAAGACAGGTTTCAGGACAGATTTGCACATTTCTTGTGCCACACGAATTCCAAGCCTTGTCATCATTTTGGACACATTTGAGGATCAAATCCAAGGGGGATGATCTGATCTCCAAGCCTCCAAAGTTCTTGGAACCAAAAATAGCATGCCAAACCTAGAAAACCCTAAAAGAGGGCCAAGGCTCCAATTTTGGTTTGGAGCATTTAATGGATGCTTAGAGGTGGCATGAACTGAGCTTCCTCTAACTGAATTCAGTCAAGATTCCTCCAACAACAAGGGGACCAACAGCCTGTGCCCTAACCTCTAGTCAATGGCTAGAGGAAACTTGAGATTCCAAAATGCAACCATTGGACAAACCTCTGCTGCAGCCACCATTCACTATTACTTGCAAAACTAACCTGCTCTACTATAAATAGAGCTCATTTGTGCTCAGTTTGAGTACACCAAAGCCATCAAACATATGCTTTCCTCAAAATCACTTCTTTCACTCCAAAATGCTTTCTTTAGTAAGGTAATTCTGAGTTTTTGAGTTAGAGAGCATTTCCATCACAACTCATGATCCAAACACATCCAATATGTCATATCTAAGCTGTCCAAACTCTCATAAGTGACCTATAACACCAAAATCACAAAGTCACCTCTCAAAACCTCAAAATTGGACTTTTTTGCATTTTTCAAGCCATGTCTTGATTCAGTCACTTTCCAAACTAGATAAGACCTCAAACACACTCCTAATTCATCCTTGAACTGTCCCAAATGGTCCCCCCATCTGGAACACCATTTGAGAGAGTTGGCATTTTGGCCATTTTTGCCCATTTTGCAAGAAAGAGCTCAAACTTACTCCAGAGGTTTCCAGCTGATTCCAACCATCCTAAAAGCTTCTTAGAGGTCATTTGAGGGTGTCCAAAGCATTAAATCACTTCTGGAACAAAGCACTTGGTAGGTTGCACAAAATCTCCAAAAAAGAGGTAAGCATCACAACTTGAATTCTTTGAATCATGCTTTCCTTTGATGTCCACATACATGCATCATATTGAACAATTCTTGAAGCAAAAATGTAGCCCTTAATGTGTATGTTGTGATCCTCCTACTGTTTGCACTTTAACATGTTTATATGTGGAGTTTATGTTGTTTTAAAATTCATGTCCAGTTCTGGTTTTTTGCTTCGTGTGTTCTGTACATTAAGTTTCAGTATATATGAGTGATACCATTAGATTCCTTGCGAAAAATCGGTCAAGGTAGGTTCTTACGGATTTTAATTTCGTTAAAAATTGAGAGAGTTATGAGTGTTGGAAGTTTGATAAAAAAGATGTTGAAAACTAAAAGAGATGTCGAAGAGGATGTTGTGACATCTTTCCTCTTTTTCTTATTTTATTTTCAAAACTCAACCAATTCTTTTACATAGCAAAAATCATCATTTTCCAATTTTGTTTTACACACTTCTTATTCATACTCCATAATATTTTAATACACAAAAAATATTATTATTTGATATATTTTTAATATATTAAAAAAATATTGTTTTAAATTGTTTTAAATGCTTTTAAAATGATTTCTTTTTCTTGATTTTTAAAACCAAAATGATTTTAAATATTCATGTGGATAACTTAATTTTTTATAAACCTTAATCAATGTTTATAACATGATTAATGATTTTATTTGATATTTTTATCATTTTTTACTTGATTTTTCTTTGAAAAATGCCTTTAAAAAATGAAATTGGGGTTTCTTTGATTTTCACCCTAACAAATATTTTTAAAACATGTTTTGGGCCTCTAATAGAGTGTAAGACTCAATCCTTTGTAAATACAAACCTTTTTTGGGCCTCAAATGTTGTATAAGTCCCGTTGTATTTCAAAAGTTTGGCACGATCATCGCCCGTTTGAAATAAATCATCTGGGCCTCTCCTCGAGCTATAAGACCCATTCAAAATCATTGGGCCTCTAATAGAGTGTAAGACCCAATACTTTGTAAATACAAACCTTTTTTGGGCCTCAAATGTTGTATAAGTCCCGTTGTATTTCAAAAGTTCGGCGCGATCATCGGCCGTTTAAAATAAATCATCTGGGCCTCTCCTCGGGCTATAAGACCCATTCAAAATCATTGGGCCTCTAATAGAGTGTAAGACCCAATCCCCTTTTAACTTAAACAATTTTGGGCCTCAGATATTGTATAAGTCCCTCTGCATTAAAAGAAAATCTTGGCGCGACTGCCAGTTCAAAAATCAAAACCCTAGGCCTCTCCTTGAGCTGTAAGCCCCATCACTGATACAAAAACATTTTGGGCCTCTAGTAGAGTGTAAGACCCAACCCTTTTTGAAAACCAAAATGATTTGGGCCTCAGTGTATTGTATAAGTCCCGATACCATCAAAAAGTTTGGCGCGATCATCGCCTTTTTTATAATACTTTGGGCCTCTCCTTGAGCTGTAAGCCCCACCACTTGTATAAAAATAAACCTTTGGGCCATTGAGAGAGTGTAAGACCCATACCTTTGTACAAAAAACCTTTTGGGCCTCACATATTATATAAGTCCCTCTGTACAGCTTTCAAAACAACAGTGCAATCACTGATAAAACCTTGGGCCTCTCCTTGAGCTGTAAGCCCCAACAATCTTTTCAAAGCACTTTCTCCTTTGATTTTGTATATAATATTGTTATCAAAGATTTCTTTGTTGAACAAACTAACAAAACAGCATGGAAGCTCTACAACTGAGTAAGTGTTTACCCGCTTTCTTTATCCGCTTTCATATATATATATATATATATATAACTGTATTGTGGGGCTGCTCACTGTAAGTCTTCTTTCACAAACTTTTATATACTTGTCAAATTTCAACTGTGTAATACTAGTATAGTTATTTAGAGTTCTCTCCGGCAACTACGTCTAGCACTAGGTAAAGCCCTGTTGGTCACTCTTAAATACAAACAAACTAGATCCCCATAGGATTACCAGACACAGTCTTCCCTCCTCTTGGGGTTAAACAATATAGAGACGTGAAAGGCAGCATTCTCAGTGAACCCTTTCTCAGACTGTCACCCTTAGAAATTGTCAAAGAAACTCTAACTCCCCAGAGATGATCTTTTCTCCGTGAATGGCATCTCTTGAGTTTCTTCTAAATTCTCAGACTTTCCTGGCTTGATCTATTCTCGGTGAATGGCATGTCTTGAACTTCTCGGGGTTTGGGGACCCACAGGCTTCATAAAAGCATCCTCGCCTCCTCTTGGGCATTGTACAAGGACCCTTCGGCTTCTTAAAGCTCTCATGCCTTCTCTTGGGCTTCATACAAGGACCCAGAGACCTGTACAGGTATAGGAACAGAACCTAGTCATCAATTTGCTAGCGTTGTCTTTCTGAGTCAAGTGTCAGACCAGTTAATGGGTTGACCTTTATCCCTTAACATACCAGCCTTCTCTTGGGCATCGTACAAAGATCATTCACTTTCTGAGAATCGATTTCTCAAAACACCAATTGACTTGGACAGTCTCAATACCCTTTGGATTTCCCATTTCCTTAAAGAACGGGAAATAACCCTGATCTTCTGATCAATCCCTAAGCACAACATTACTAATATAAGAACTGATTTTCTCTTCTGATCAATCCCTAAGTCTCAATACTGGACCTGTCACTAAACTGAAACAATCACCAGCACAACCAGCCTCCTCTTGGGCTTTGTATAATGATTCTCCCCACACTCTCTTGTTGAGTATAAAAGACTCTCTTGTTGAGTCAGACCCTTTTAGCCTCCATCTCGGGCTTCGTACGAGATACAAAACACTCTCTTGTTGAGTTTAAAAAACTCTCTTGTTGAGTCAAACCCCTTTAGCCTTCATCTCGGGCTTCGTACGGGATACAAAACACTCTCTTGTTGAGTCAAACCTTTAGCCTCCGTCTTGGGCTTCGTACAAGACACATAAAAACACCCTCTTGTTGGGCCAATAGCCTCCTCTTAGGCTTTGTATAAGGAAAACCCCGGTTGAGTCAATCAACCTTTTAGCATCAAAGTTGTGCCTTGTTCATAGCATACAAACATCAACAACTCCTTTTCCCCCCATCTAATTTCTGTAAGCAGCAAGCCTATGGATTATTTACATCCACGCCACTGTCCCTCTTTTAGCATGAGAAATTCCTAAGGAAAGATGGCACTGCTCTAAACTAAGTTAAAGTCTTCTCCTTCAGGTTTAAAATCCCATATAAAGGAAATTATGGCATTGCTGGGTTCACATATCCCAGTTAAAGTAATTCTCCTTTATAATCAGTCACCCAACAGTTGGGATAAACAAACCAAATATCCCTCTTTAGAGATGACAAGTTCTCTCTAATCCTAAACCCTTCAGCTTCACATCTTGGGCTTTGAACAAGATACAAACCACCTTTAGCTTCATGTCCTGGGCTTTGAACAAGACACCAAAACAACCTTTTCCTCCCATAGAATAGGAGGAACTATGATCGCTCTGATTTCCCTGTTTCGTTAAACGGGAATACGTAGGCATAAGATTGGAAAAATCTTAGCGAGCATACTAATCAAAAACCCAAAATCCCGTACCTTCATACATCAATCGAAAAGCAGCAGTCCTAACATCCTACCAATAGCCTAGACACTGTGTTCTTAACAAAATAACCTAGGAGAGACCCACAATCTTAATAGCATCTGTAAACCAACAGTCATGTATTTAAACTTAGTTTGCAAGCAGGGTTAATTGGAGACATCTATTTCCCTTCCTTCATCGGCTTCAATAGGATAAAAAATGAATCGAACTGTAAAACGATAGTGCTTCGCAACCACGCAAAAATTCGCGTTACACTTTCATTGAGCTGAAGGGTCTCGAAGAGGTGGGCGTACATGATATCCACCGAACTCCCTTGGTCGACTAGGATTCGGCGGACATCGAAGTTCGCCATCTCCGCCCTGATCAAGAGAGGGATGGTAGAGTTGGGGCCGCCACCTGGCAGTTCGTCGAGGTAGAAGGTGATGGGGTTCGACTTCCCTTGTACCTTCTTGAACGTGGCAGTCTGGGCCGAGCTCGCAACGGAGACCTTGTTGAATCCCCCGCCTGTTATAACCATTGTCGTGGGGATGCTTTCCCACGGGCTACGAACGGTCACAGGGTCCTCGGGGGGAAGACTTTCCCACAGGCTACGAGCGGTCACAGGGACCTCGGGGGGAAGACTTTCCCACAGGCTACAAGCGGTCGCGGGGACCTCGGCCTCGCTGGGGATGTAGAAGTCCTCTGGTCGAGTGATACTTAGAACGACTTGTAGCCTGTTCTCTCCAGCGAGAGGGGCCGTCTCCTCGAACCTTTGTGTCTCCCGGGCATCCTGTCTGAGGGGCGTAGTTCCTCTTCGTGTACTGCTTGAGGTGTCCCTCCTTGATTAGAATTTCTATCGCATCCTTAAGGTGGATGGAGTCCTCGGTGACATGCCCATGGCTCCTATGGAACCTGCAGTACTTGTACTTGTCAACATTTGGTTTGAGTGGTGTCGGCTTCGGAAAGCAGACACCTCCTTTCAGGAATGCCGAGTTGATGCACTCGGCCAAAATTCGCTCGCGTGGAGCAGTGAGTAGCATGTACTCTATGAACCGGCCAGCTGGACCTCTGAATTCACGAGAGTCTCTAGGACGGTCTTCTCTTCTTCTATCACCCCTTCTTCAGGGAGCGGTAGAGTCTTCTTTCCAGGAGCTTTGGGGGCCCTCTTGGTGCCGCGAGTCGCGGGCACAATGGGCAGCCTCCAACTCCTCATATCAAATGTATGTTTGAGCCTTGTGGAAGAGCTCTTCCAAGTTGCGGGGCCTTTGAATACCCACAGCCTTGGCGAACTCGGTGCTAGGACGCAGTCCTCGCTCAATCAGAAACTTCTTCATTTCGTCGGTCGCGGCCACCTCAACGGCTTCCTGGTTGAATCTCTCGATATAATCTCTATGAGATTCGTCCCTCCCTTGGATGATGGCTTCCAGGGAGTCCACCATCTTCGGGTGGCGTCGGGACGCAGTGAAATGCCTGGAGAACTGTCTCTTCAGTTCCTTCCAGGTGGTGATGGACTCTGGTGCGAGGATCTTGTACCACACCATGGCCCCCTTCCAGAGGGTGGTCGGGAAGAGCCCGCACTTGATAGCTCCCCGAACATTCGTGTAGTCGAGCATTGCCTCGAAACTCTCAACGTGGTCATTCGGGTCGGAGGCTTCTCCATCCCAACGGGTAAAGGTGTCTCCATAATTTCCCTGGACAGGGGGGTACGATGGTCGTCTTTGTCACTCCAAACTGGTGACTGTGAAGGGGAGTGATCGCCACGACCGCGCCTGTTTCGTCGGAGGGACTCCTTGGTCAGCTCTTCGGCTTTTCGCCATAAGATTTTCTCCTCTTTTGGACAGGGGAACGTCGTTGTTCCTTCCGAGCAGGGGACCGATTGCGCTTCTGGGCAACAACAGGTTGGGGTCGTTCTAGACGTGGGCGGCGTCCCGCAAGTTGGGGAGAAGGAGTCTGAGAGTCGTCCTGCTATGTCCTCCGTGGGGGAGGAGAATGGCTGTGAGATATGGGGCGACGATGTCTCCGCGGGGGAGAGCATTGTTGTCGCCCCCTTTCAAGCGCTTCTATCCGCACGTTCTGTTGGGAGATCACCAGGTTGGTCTGATTAATTAGTACAAACAGGGCCACCGTGTTTGGGTCAACATTCGGTGGCGCGGGGACCGGCTGGTAGACAGTCGGGCTGCTGTCACGTTGGGCGGCGTTGAAGGTCGCATCATTAGAGGAGGGGGAGGCAGTACGCCCATCCCTCGGATCGCCCTCTTCGACGTTAACGACCACATTGAGCTCGTGGTCGTCTCCGTTGTTGAGTTGAACGAAGGCGGTGTCCGGAGTATTGGCATCAGTTCAGGGGCTGGCCATGATTGTCAGAAAATGAACGTTGCTTTGGCTTTTACAAGGAGAAAAACAGGGAAGCAAAGGTTCCCACAGACGGTGCCACTGATCGTACCTGATCAGAAAGTTGATCGGTGGCCAGAAAATGTCGTGAGCTCCGCTACTCCGATGGTGTGAGACGGTGGGGGGTGTACCTGCAAGGTACTCCGATGCTAAAGTCAGGAACGGAGCAAGCAAGTATAGAAGGTAGTGAGAGTAAGAATCAGAATACCTGACCCTCTAGTGAAAGAGGTTATTTATATTGTGCCCCCAGCACTGGGCCAACGGTCGTCTACACTGGGTTAGGTTGCTAGGCCCAATGCAGATGACTGTCAGGGCTTACGTGGCGTAGGGAAGACCAGCACATGGTCTTCTCCCTAGAGTAACTACCCCTAGATCTCCGGAAAGTGGGTAGACCAATTCTTTCGGAGGCGGGTAGTCACTTGATGACGTGTCCCCGCGGGAGGAGTGTAGTACCCCAAAATTTGCCCTACCTTTTTCTAACTTTTTATGGCTTTTGTTTCGCATCCATCGGTATATCCGTTAGGTCATAACTCGTTCATAAATCATACACATCATTGGTTTTCCTAAGACATGGGATCACGGTGTTCTTTAAACAAGAGGTGGAAAATCGAAACCGGGACTTCAACATCATTTCCAAGCAAATTTGGGTAAATTGGGCTGCAGTAACCGGTTAGCAGTTATGCTGTAACCGGTTACATAGTGTATTTTTCACCAGAAACGCAGGTTTTCAAGCATGTAACCGGTTAGCATATATGCTGTAACCGGTTACTCTGTACAAAGTTGCAGATTTTGCTGCATTATTGGTACAGAACCATTGCACACACTTGGGTCTTTGATTCTAAAGCATTCTAGCAGCAAGTGGAACATTCTAGACATCTCTAGACATTTCAATTCAATCCAATTAATTCCAAGGGCATTTATTCTAATGTTTCATTTCAATTTAAGTGCACCATATTCCTTGTTTTCCAAGCATCTCCACCTTTGGATGTTGAAGTTCACCTTGGGATTGTTACCGAGTTGGTTCTAACTAACCGAATTAACCGCCTTGACTCGGTGAGTCAAGTCCAACTAACTCCGACCCTAGCTCCAAACCCAAAGCTAAGTCCAAATCTAATCCCGAACCTCCCACCCTCCGAACCTAAAATCTATATAAGAAACCCTTCACTCATTTTTCAAGGGGAACCATTCTACAAAATCTCTCACACTTCTCACTCTTAATTCTCTCATTTCTCTCTAAACTTTCTGCTACTTCTACATCTTCATCTCAATTCTCTCCTCCAAACCCTCACAAAAAGCTCTTATTTCTTGAAGGATAATCACTTTTCACATTGAAAAGTGATTAATTCTTGAGCTCAAACTCCATCATTTGGTTTTCTTTGGTTGGATTTCTGGAATTTCAGCTTATTCTACTTCAATCCAAGGGTTTCACACCATTTATTTTGGTGCAAGTTCGATCTCAGTGATTTTTCGTGATTTTGCTCGGTTTCGACGCGTTTCGGCTACTAATCGAGTAATCTCTGGTTTTCATTAATTTTCTGCACCAAGATCATTTTAAACAATCACCAAAGAAAATCTCCGCTTTGTAGGTTGGTTTTCCTCAGATCTATGCTTGTTTAGCTTATTTCCAACTTATTCGATGTAGATCTTTGGTGATTTTTGATTTGGATCCATGGCGCTTGAATTTGATTCTTGATGTTGTGGTTTGTTGGATCCAATTGATGTTTGATGGATGTAATTCAATGTAATTTCGTGCTTAATTGATTGCATGTTCGTTTGGATGTTTGGATAAGTCATTTGCTGCTGAAAAGTCCTTTTGGAGTTGTTTTTTTGAATTTTGTTGTTGTGTAACCGGTTAGCAGTTATGCTGTAACCGGTTACACTGTGTATTTTTAGCGTAGTTTGTGCAATTTTGAACTGTATGACCGGTTAGCAGTTATGCTGTAACTGGTTACCACTGGAGCAGAGTGTGATTTTCTTGCATTTTCTTGTTCTTTTGAGATCCGTTGCATGCCTAAACTTCATGGATCAATATGTTGATGATTGGTGGATTATTCTTGAGTCATTTTACTTCATACCATGGCATGAACATGATTTTTCGACATGCGATTCTTGATTGTTAATCGATGAATGTTTATGTTTGTGTTGTGTATTAATTGATGTAATGATCGCATAATGCACACACATTGAGCTTGTTAATTGTTAATTGATGCTTGTGTTGCTGGAATTGATATGTGCATGTTCATTTACTTTCTATTTCAAGAGGTGCACACTTGTTTTAACTTGTTCACATGCTTAATAATGTGTATTCTCTTATAATGTGCATTATTCTATGATGATTTCAAGAATTGTTTACCATGATTTATGGCATGATTGTAATCATGTCTGATTGAAGAATGTGTAAGGCTTGATGCATGATTGTTATTTCTATGAGTGAATTGGTTGTGAATGCATGCTGCCTTGATGTACCATTGCTGTCTATGTGCACACATGCTGTTATATGTGCTGCTGTTTGACTTTTTTATAGCTCCTTTTGTGCTGAATCATGTGCTGTTATAAGCTGTCTTGCTTATGTGCCACTTTTTACTACTGTATGGATGCTGTAGCGCTGTAATAGCCGCTGTTTTTCTTGTTTATTCGCCTCTCATTGCTTTTATGGATTACATGATATAATGCTTGTTTGTGTAGAACTTTCTCACATCCCTTAGGGATCCTAGCTCATCCTTCATTTTTGATTAAGGTGAGGTAGGATAAGCATTAGATAGTGATATCCCTCTCATCTTTTAGTCTTAGGTGGTTCTTATGCTCCACATAACCCTAGGATTTCCATGCATGACAACATTAGGATAGAATTCCCCTTAGTGTTTTCTTTTTCCTTTGAGTCCTTTCTTCCCATCTCATAACACTTCTAAAACACTTAATAAATATAACGTATATTGCGCTCGAGCCTTAAGTGTAGGAAATGAAGAACGAGGGGTCTCCCCTCCTCTTCTAGAGTGTTTAGCATACGTCCCATTTGGGGGCGACCATGCGATTCACTCGTTCCCGCATGGTAGACTTTGGTACAATGTAAGTTACGAACCAGCTTCAATCCACTTCTTCTAAAAAAGACAAAAACAAACAATTCTCTTCTCATCTTCCTCACTCTGTTTGTAAAGGATTCGTCACGTCCGTTCTACCGTAAACTAGTAAATGCCTAAGACTCCGTACAACGAGCTGCGACCCCTAACTGCTGGAATGCACGCCTGGACGTACTCCACTTAAAAAACACAAACAAAGCAAGCCTTCCCTAGTGAGGGGAACTACATCGCTCTGATTCTCGCGTGCGAGCGAGATATGTAGGCAGGAGATCGTGCGAGATCTCTCCGAGCACCATCCTTCTCTTTTCCCCCCGAACCGTAGTCCGAACTACGTTGACTCTGACTTTCCCATTGCACGAGGGAATACGTAGGCCTAGGACTCCGAGGATGTCCTACCGAGTCTCTTCTTTTCTTTTCCTTTTCTTCTCCATTTCTTCGTTCCTTCTCGTTTCCAGTAGCAGTGGAGCTCCAAATGATGACACCCTTTGATCGAGACAGCAAGCGTGGATCTCATCGAGTACGATGGACGCGTGGGGGTGCTAATACCTTCCCTTCGCGTAACCGACTCCCTTACCCGTTTCTCTTGGTAGCGAGACCATGCTCTTTCCTTTCCCTCAGGTTTACGCAGTGTTTCCTTTCCCTCTCTTGGGATAAATACACATTGCTGGCGACTCTGTTTCCGCGCCACTTTCGCGTATGTACCTGGATGAAAATCCCGGGAGTGACAGCTGGTGACTCTGCTGGGGATTCTGGTTCCCTATGTGAGTCAATCCTAGCGCTTGTCTGTTTATTTTCATTGGGTGTTTGTTATGGTGCTTTGTTTTGTTGTACATTATTGTATTACTGTTTTGCTATATTACTATATTTTACAGCATTTATTGCATTGCATTTCATTATTGTCATATGCTGGACTGTGCTGTACTGTACTGGTTTTCTGTTTGGAAGATTAGGATGTTCTGAGAGATAAGGTCACTACCCAGGCTTGAGCATACACCAACGATTAGCGTGGAAAGTAGTGTGACTTGTTTGGCATTTGGCCAGACGTAGTATACATGAAAACTCCACATCCAGGTGAGGTTTTCTTTGGTAATATTCTATCCTGCGCATTTGGGGCAGACGATGGAATGTAACCTGGAAAACTGTCGACTCTGGCAACCATCTCCCGATGACTCAGTTGCGGTACTCCTCCCGAGAGGTGATAATGGCAGACCAGAAATGGAAAATCAATTACGCTTCTCGATTCGAGGACCCAATGCTGGGAACTCGCTATAGGATATCCTTTTTGAAAGCGAATCAATGGAGGAACTCCTCGATTGGCGATAGTATTGTACCCCGAGGGATGAATGTACTATTGCTTCTCGACCTCAATGCCAGAAGCTGGGGATCTTTCGTTTTCTAGTACCCACATGTGAGAGGGGCGGGTTGTTTACATGTTTGCAGGTAACCTTGACCTTCAACATACCCGGTATTCTGGATTTCCTATCAGTGTGGACTTATCAGCCTGGTATTCTGGTATTTTGATCATCCGGTATTCTGGTATTCCGGTATTCTCTTCAGAGCAGACCTATGAGCTTATTCAGCCATCAGTACAGTACCATGTTTATTCAGATTATATGGAAACTTTGATCCCATGTCTTATTGCATTCATAGCATTGCTTTGCATTTGCATACTCATTCGCATAACAGGTGTTCGAGGCTTGGTTATTCTTATCCTGATCTGGTTTTCATCAGAATTATAGACTTAACTGCTCAAGCCATTCGGAAGTTGACCATGGATATGGTTCAAGCAAAGTTGAGGGAAATGCGAAGCCAAATGGGGCAGTTTATGTGGGACATGGAAGCTCTGATTCAAGACCAGAAAATGCTGAAGGAAGAGGTCAATCAAATGAAGATTCAGATGAGTCTGGTCATGGAAGTTGTGAGAAATGTGCTCAAAAAAGATGATAATCCCATGCCTGAGGCTACGACAGAAATTGTCATTCCACCATTGCCTGTAGAATTTATCCCAAAGAGTGATTTACCTCACGGATCTTCTGCACAACCTGAGGTTCTGGAATTTCCTCATCAGCAGTTACTTCTCGTCTCCCAAGACAACCCCAAGGCCAAGAAGTACCCACCAAAGTTGAAGAAGGCTGATAGAATCTATGATCCGACTCCTATGTCTTATGCTCAGCTGTTGAGGTATCTACTTCAGCTCCAATTGGTTGAACTTCGGACGATAAATCCTCCTCGTGGAAAGCTCCCATTCGATTATGATACAAATGCCCATTGCGATTTTCACTCTGGTGCGACGGGGCATGATGTGGAAAAATGTAAAGCCTTTCATCATGTGGTCCAGGATCTGATTGATTTGAAAGCAATTGAATTCACGCCGGGCGGCGTGAGCGTACAAGGCGGTCCTACTTCTGTTACTGCAAAAGAAGTGAATATCCCAGTTTTCCCTCCTGAAGTTGCACCAAGTCAGGGGAATTTCTCGTAACTTGTGGTCTTGGAATCTTCTCGTCCTTAACTGTTGCCTGTTCCTAAGCCAAATCTAAAGAGGAAAGCGCCCGAACGAGAGGAAGGCACAAGTAGGTATCGGCAACAGAGCTATCATATGAAGAGTCAACAAAAGTCCAGAAGGCAGGAGAGAAAGTTTGATCCCATTACTGTTCCTTACAGTTATCTGCTTACTCGTTTACTTCAAGACTCTTTGATCGAGCTAAAGGAAGCTTCTCCTGTTCCGTATCCCCTTCCCCCAAATTATGACAAGAGTGTTAGATGCGAGTACCACTCAGGGACACAGGGGCATACCATTGAAGATTGCAAGGTATTCAGACACAAGGTTCAAGATTTCATTGATGTTGGGTTTATCAATTTCACTGAAGACGGTCTGTACGTTAACTGAAACTTCCCAAGTGAGCAATTGAGACCACAAAGACATCTCTTGAAGCAATCAGTCCAGTCGGAGCCAAGCCTCCTCAGCAATGGCGAGCATCAATTTTCTTTACTGCATTTTCATTTGTAATTCTCATTACTGGTTAATGTTTGCATGTAACAAACTTGTTTGTTCTTGAATGATGATTTTCATGCAATAAATATGTTTTTCTCGAAAAGTTCATTCGTATTCACTCATTTAAGGTTGGTATGCACTGCAATATTAACTGTCTTGTTTAAACTCTTGGAGGGAGGATGATGAGATGAAAACGCACAGTCTTTGGTTGTATGCCTTTGAACAAAACCCTGTTGAGGATGTACATGCATTGTTTCAAATTCTTAAACACCAGAGACATAAGGAAGATAATCCCTTGCAAAACCCGTTGAGCCTAGTAGTAGGAGTTTATTTTTGAAAATTAAAAACCCTCAATCTTAACCTGGGGCAGGGTAGATGTCAGCTAATTTGACCGTGCGTTCAAATTTCAAAAGGAGTGTTCCGTTCGAGGATCAATTCACCAACCTAAGAGTGAGACGGTCGCAACCCTTTACAAGTCAAGTCAAACCTGTGACTCACGATTAGTTCAAAAAAAAAGAAAAAGGAAAAAGCCCGCTAATTCAAGACTTGAAAACAAGTGACTTAGGCAAAAGTTAGGGCATCCCGCTGGACTTCAAAATTGAAAGATTCAAAAGAATCAGTCCAGGCAAAAATCAGGGAAATCAAAAAGCAAAAGAACGAAAAACGAAAAGGATTACAAAAAGAAAAATCCTTGAGCAAGAATAAGTCGTGTGACTACAGACACCAAAGACAAAAAAAGGGTGACCGTCACTCCGAAAACCATGTGGGTTCCTTCTATCCTCGTACCATGCACTAAACTTTTTGAAAGGTGAGCCTTTGTGTCGAATTAGCTGAATGTAGGACTGGAGAACATCAAGGAGAATGGGTGGGAAAAAATCTAAATAAACCCGTGAGTGATGCAAAGTGTAAAATAATGCAAATAAGAGATCGGGAATCAGGGTTGGTTATACAAAGGGAAGGTACTAGCACCCTAAGTATCTATAGTATCCTATAGGAACCTCTTGTGTATATTTATGTTACTATTGTTTTAAGTCATCTGCTGTGTATAGGGAATTTTTTTATTGTTTTGAGTGAGTGATAAGAGTGGGAAATGTTTTTTGTTTTTGTTTTTGTAGGGTATGTTGAAATAAATTAAGACAAAGGTGTAGGAACCTAAAGGTTTTATTTATTATTGTGCTCGCTAAGATCTCACAATCTTATGCCTACGTATTCTCAAAAGGAAGTTGAGAAATCAGAGCGTTCGTAGTTCCACCTACTAATAGGTGGAATTGGGTTTGTTTGGTTTGAGAGAAGAGACAAGTTGTCATCTTAAGGGAGATATCTCACCTATTCACCACAAATATTTTGAGAAAGAAGATAATAAGGGAAGAAGCTTTAAACTTAGATGTAGAAAATCTAGAGTAATGCCACATCTTCCTTTAAATGAATCTTTGCATATTAAGAGAAGGACCTTGACTTGGATATAGAATCAACAAGTGTGCCACTTATATCACTTAAATGAAAGAAGTGTTTTTTTACCATAATAAGAGAAGGACTCCAACTTGGATTTTTGAATCAATAAGTGTGCCACTTACGTCACTTAAATGGAAAAAAATTTCAAATGTTTGATTTATGTTGTGGGGAATAGAAGAGACATCTCTTCTATAGAGATGATTCATCTCTCATCTCTGAGAAAAAAGTTTTGAATTTAAAGCCAAAGGTTAGCTAGGGTTTGACCTGAAGTTGAGTTTTGAAGCAACAAAAGGGAGCTATGGTTTTGACTTGAATGAAGTTGAAAATTTCAAGGGGAATCCTAAGGTTTTATTGAGGTTGAGAACCTCAAATGGGATCCTAGGGTTTTAACTAAATTACAGTTTTGAAAAGGATCTTAAAGTTTTAACTAAGTCTAAACTATGGATGAGTATTGAAATGCTACAGTTGTATGAATGCAAGTGTTATCAATGTAAATGTCAAGAGAAACTTAACAAGACAAGATTGATTAAGCTTTTAAACAAAATGTAGTCATCAAGGATGAAATGAACATGGTATTGACCAAGCATGGTATATCAACATGTGAATGAGTATCAGACAAGTATATATGTTCATCATGGTGAGAGTTTATGAAGGAAATACTTGAACATGTGAGAAAAGATTTGATCAATTGAAGCAATCACAGAGGAGTTCAAGTAAGTCAAATATTCAAGATGAATCGAGGATCAGATGAGTATAAAAAGGGTAAACAAAACCCTAATGGAAGTTTATAGAGATAAGCACATGATCAAGACATTCAAACATGGTTGAATCAAGGGCTTTGGGGAATCCAAACTCAAGTAGAAGTCCTAGTTATGTATCAAGATGTTTTCAAAAGATTAGTTGACAAAACCCTAAGGTTTCAACTAAAACAAAATTTAATTGAGGTATTCTCCAACAGAAATAACATTTAATCATGGTATAAAAATGGTGTATATGTCAAGACAACATGTTATGCACATTAAACAAGACTTAAACAAAGTATATTATGACCATACAAACATACATGTACAATTAGGTCAAAAGAAAAATCAAAAGAAATCATGAAAAGGCATGAAAATACTTTAAAAGTACTAGTTTTCAACCTAATAAAAATGTAAAAAATAAATATTATTTTTGGGATTTTTTGATGGATTCTTAAAATAGGGAAGATAAATGAGAAATGTGCAAAACATTAGCTCAAAATAATTAATTTTTCTTGGTGAAACAATTTGATGAAGTTGTGAAGAAAAGTAAGAAAAACAGTGCTAAAAAAAAGGGGATGGCCCTCACAAGTGTTGAACCCACGCCCTCCATGTGATGGGCCTAAAATTTTACCACCGGACCATGTGCTTGCATGGTGTTGAATAGCGCGCAGTGAAAATAATATAGACTGTTTGAAATTCTGGCATAGTAGACAGCAGATGCCCTAACACATGTCAAGACATTGTTTTGTATAATTAATCAACAAGGAACAGAACAGCAAACTGATATCCAGAATATCTGTAACTATAGAAAGACAGATGTTTTGACATCTGTTACTTAGGGGTGTACATGGGTTGGTTTGGATTGAATTTAGCCAAAACCATGACCCAACCCATATAGGGTACACTGGTTTGGGTGAGGTAAAATAACCACCCACAACATCATTGGGTCGGGTTGGGTAAAACCACAAATTTGTGGGTTGGATTGGGTTGGGTAGTGGGTTACCCAACTTTTTTTTTCTTTTTTTCCTTCCTTATATAATTATAAATGATTTGTCACATTTTTTCTTAATAAATAATTTAACTTATTACCATTATTTTTTAAAACATCAAATTTCTAAATGCACAATAAAATTCATCATAAACATATTTACAAAAAGCAAAGTTACATTACAGTAATACATAAAATTTATAAAATACTTACAACTTACAAGAATTAGCATCAAAATTATAAAAGTGTGACATCCTAAATAAGTTAAAACCATTACTTATAAAATAAAAGATGTTCAATGGGTTGTAATTGAAGCAACCAAGATTAAATACATCAAAGTCATCACTCATTAAACTATAAAAAAATAGCTAAAAAATAGTCACTCAATAACCCATGGGTTTTGTGGGTTGGGTGTGGGTTTACCCAAAACCCAATTATTTTGAATGGTTTTTCATTTTTGAAAACCATGTTAACCCAATGACCCGATCCGACCCATTTTTTTGAGTCGGTTTGGGTGGGTTTTACTGGGTTTGTTGGGTTTTATAACATGTTAACCAAAACTAAACTGTAAATTGAAGAGTGATAAACAACACAGAATATGATGACCCAGTTCGGTGCAAATCACCTACATCTGGGGGATACCAATCCAGGAAGAAGAATCCACTATCAGTAGTATAGTTTTATGTAAACAACCTCTAGTTTACAGTAAACACCCACGTTTACCTATCACTACCCAATGAAAACTTTATCTAAGAACTCCATCCTAGATAAGAGAAACCCATCTCACTACGTAAATCATAACCTGTGATTATCTAACAGTTACAACAACTGTATCATCCTATTGAAAGACACCTATTTCAATACAAAGTTCAGTCAATCATCCTTGACTAACAAGTTAACTTGGATTTTCTTAAAAGCTTCATCCAAGAACAATACATGATTCATTACCTACGGGTTTCTGAATCTGTACAAGTACCTATGTCTACCACAATGTATCAAATCGATACAAAGGGAGACTTACAAGAGAAACCTACGACTCTCAAAACCTAAACCCTACTTTACAAAATAGGATTCCTAAGTCTATGTCTCTCTCTCTCTCTCTCTTTCTCTCCTCTGCCTTAGGTCTTGGTCTTCTTTTATAGTCTTCTGCTGCGTTGGGCTTCATATCTTTGTTCCTTGATCCACTGACAATCCCACCTTGAATCTTGGAACAAATTTAAAACAAACCTGTTGTGATAGTCATGATGTCAAGTCTTCATGCTGGGACATTTCACTCGACATCTTTGGTTTGGGGCAAAACCCTTCATGTTGGAACATCTTTCACAATATTATGTTTTACTAAAATTTAGTCAAACTCTTGGAGCTTTCAATCACCCCCTTTTGACAAATTTTGGCTAAAACATACTTTAGTTTGATAGGGCATGCAGTGAGAAAACCTGAAGCAAGTGTCAAGGAAGAGAGAGAAGATAATTTCAAGTTCCCCTCCTCATTCACCTTATGTTACTGAGTACATAGAGAATGTAACTCAGATCACAAAACACAGCTTGCGTTCTAACTCTGATCACAAAGTATAATTTACCCAAGATGTTAGAACCTAGAACGTCAGAACATCCTTTGAGACATTTTTCCAGATCAGTAACTCAAATACATACACACAGTTTATAGTAACAATATGGCCATTCTCCCCCCTTTTAGCCAAAAGTTGGCAAAAATGACCCATGCAAAGCCATACCCAGACTGTGCTGACCCAAACACGGACAAAACCCATTTGCTCTCAATTTAACAAGAAGGATGTTTTACAATTCAATCATTGCGATCCTCCTTAAATATTGAAGAAGCTAGATAGGTAGAGCCAATCCATCAGAAGACTAGTCAATGAATGTAATAACTTCTGGTCAAGTTAGTTTCGAAAGTTTCCACTTTTTCTGACTTGTCCTTGAAACCACCGTCCCTTTGATTGCCTTTTTCTGAAATAGATTCTGAGCAAAGTCCTGATACCTAATTTGACTTTGCCAGTTTTTCCAATAAATGATTTGTAGTCCCCACAACATTGATTCAGACAGAACTATAAGTACTGTTAGACGATGGCTATGGATCTAGAAGGGGGGTTGAATAGATCCCAAGAGATTTACACGCAAAAATTGATTTTAAAAATTTTAAGCAGAAGCAGCCACCGAATCGCTCGTCTACAACGAACCTCTACTAAAAGGATCAGATATGCACGACAATATTATAAATGGAATACGGATGAGAAAAATTCAGAACGATTCACACAATTGAAACGCAATCAACAAAGTTTACTTGCTTAATACTTAATCCAAACCAATGAGGTGAATCGATAAACAATTAGAGACAAATGCGTTTGATTTTGCTTTGAAACAAATTATCAAACACTTGGTGTGTGTAAACACACTAAGTGCAGAATTTCTATGGAATGTAATGTAAAGCTGCTCCAAGATACAATTCAAGGAATTGTATCAATTTAACAAAACCGTTTCTTAGCTTACAATTACACTACGACAAAAATTTCAATAAATTGTGACTTCACAAATTCGAATAAACTAAAATGTAAAAGAGTTAAGGGAAAGAGAAAACAAACGAGATTTGATTAGGCAGTTCCCCAATCGTCCTCGCTTTGGGTACGTCTGCCCCCAATTCCACAATTGGAATTGATATATATATATATATATGCAGCTATTGCAAATTGTTTATTACAAGAGAAGAACTATGAACATCCAAACTCCCAAAAGTCTTTGATCGTTGATGCAGAGCCTTCTCTTCCCTTGATTCGAGACGAATCAAGTGCTTCGAATATGGTTGATCCAATTACCGTCTCACGCTACTTGATTGCAAGAAATCTTGTTCTTCAATCCTTTTCACTCGATCAATTACGATCTACCAGAGATTCAAACCCAAACCTCTCTTCTACGATCCTCCGATTACAGCTACTAAACTGAACGATTACTCCAATCTTCGGTTACCTTCGCCCGGCAGAATCCCTGTAGAACGAAACGGTTTGTGCAAAAACTCCCCAAACTCTACTCGATTCTTGGAGGACAAAACCAACTGGTTTTATTCAAGAAACACCTACCAAACTCTCAACTTAGAAAATGAAGATCATACACTTCCTAAATTCTGAACGTTATCACTTCGATCAATGGGCGACACAAACAAAGATGATTATGTGTGATTGTTTGCTTACTCAATGAAGAAGATGAAGATGAAGAGAAAAATGGTATCTATTTTCAAATTTCTTGTTTTTTTGGATAATGAGATGACCAAACTATTTATAGAGAATGAATTGACCCAATAAAAGTTGTAACAGAAATAAATAAAAAAATTTAAGTGAAAAATTCAGATAAGACGCGTATGGGTTGACTCATACTTTAATGAGGGTCGGCGTGCGCTGACCCGTGGAAAATACTGTGAAAATTTGACAAGTTATGCCTCGACCCAAAGGCATCATGCGTCAACGCATGAATGCAATTTTTGCATTCCCAGAATCATGCGCTTTCCCGGCCATTTCACCAGTTTTGCACTAGTAAGCATGAGTCAACACATGCATAGGGTAGGTCAGCGCATAACTTGCATTTTTACATAAAATGCTTTTTTTTTGTTGCACATTTTAACTGACCAAGACCCAGACAAACATACTAGACACCAGTATAATGATCATGCACATGTATTTATGGATAAGACAAAGTCCTATTTGTCTAGATACATGAACAACAATGACTAGATGCAATTTGTCCAACAAGAGAAGTGATACCGCTCAAATTACAATCTAATACTTAGCATATTTGTTGACATCATTAAAATGAAATAGATGAAAGACCTTAGCCCTCACATATTCCCCATTTTTGATGATGGCAACACTGTTTAGCTTTCTCTTGATTTGTAATTTGAGAACGAACAAGCCCCCCCTGTCATTAACACTTGGTTAATTTCCGCTAATTTTTGCGTGCTATCCTTCTCCCCCTTTGACAACATCAAAAAGAAGAGAAGAAGGTGGTCAAAATAATACTATAACACGTAAGGATCCATCACATATTTGCAACACAACAACATTAACACGCATCCACATATGATACAGTTAATGTAAGATTAGAAACGAATTAAATACGGAACATAAAACGCAAAGACAAATCATTCCATAGTTACAAAAAAAATCCAAAACACACTGAAAAAAAATTCAAAGATAAACAACAGGAAAGATCTTGCAAACCAAAACACCCAAAACATAAAAGACAAAAAACACATGTAATATGATGCAGTAATCTCTATGGTCTCCTCCCCCTATATGGATGACCTCTTCCCCTATAGTGTTGGCCTTGTTCAAAATGTTCTGAATGCAGGATGCATAACCTAGAGCCTGAAATTTGTTGGAGTTGCGGGTAACGAACATCCGATATGCAAAATAATATGGCCAGTTGATTTTGATCCGATTCTTCAGAATATACATGAGATGAACTTCAGCCTTCTCAACCCGTGAGTATCCACCTTTCTTAGGTCTCAAAATACGAGCAACAATCCATTGCGAAATGCGGTCTTCAAATTTCAAATGACCGGTAGTGACATTTTTCGGAAAGACGTCACTTGCCACAACATCGTCAGGATATGGTTCCCGTAACATAGAGTTCAGAGCAGTCTTAAACTCAAAGTTTCGAACAAACATTTTATCAGTTACTTTGGGAAGATTTTCATTTGTGTCCAAGCTAAACAAAGTAGACCATAAATCATTGTTCACATCATGAAGTGCATTATTCATAGAAAACTTAAACTCAGCCCCCTTAAATTTACCCTTAATTCCACAGTAGAACACTCGAACCAAATCATTATTGTACTTATCATCACATTCCAGGAACTCACCAAGATTCTGAACATTGAGCATTTCAGTTATCTCAGGAATGTGATAATCTTGACCCATCAATACATAGAAACCATGTTGTGGTATAACAGGACGACTACTAAACAATGCCTCATAAGGACCAGACAGTGCATCAGAAATTAAAGAGTTAACAGTTACCGATTATGAAGAGGTTCCGGCAGATGAAACTCTGGTTGTTCTTTTACCGATTGTGCGTCTAGAAGCCATTGTTGATGAAAGGTTGAAGAAAATGAATAATGCACGGTGGTAGAAAGATGATGATGAACAGTATTTCGCAGAAGCTGTAGAGGAATGATGAGCAGCCGTTAGAAACCCTTGTTATACCCTTGAGGATTCACTCTTTGTAGGTTTTGATTTTTAGGGATTTTGATGAGGTTTTGATGGAGATTAATGGGTATTGATGGAGTTTGATGGAAGAAATAGAGAGAGGGAGACCACAAAATCTGATATGTTTACATGCAATGAATAAGAAATTAAGAGTAATGAAGATATGTAGTGGGAATAGGTAGCATTAGGTCGGCACACACATTCCCATTAAAGTAGGGATTCTGAGAGTGTCAATCATGCGTCGACCTATAGACAGGGTGCGTCAGCGAACACTTACAGGGACAAAAAAAACATTAAAAAAATAAGATGTGCCGACCACAGGTGATCCTGCGCTAACCCGTGTGTTTCCCTTTGAAATTGCATTAGCTCATGAGTCGACCCATAACATGGTCCGGTCGACTCATCCAAGGAAAAAATGAAACAAAATTGAAATTTTTGCAATCATAAGTTCCAAAAAGATAAATAAGCATACACACACATAGAACAAACATCCAAGTGAACAATATATGCACAACATGTAATAAACATCAAGTTTAAAGTAGTTAACATGGCACAAAATATGTTAAACATATATGAATCGGAACGATATTACCTTGATCACTATGACGATGAGAGCCCACACATATAGCTAAATATCTCTTTTCATTGTTAGTTAAAAGAATAAACAAGCATGTATATATGTGAAGATCACTATCTTAAAGGATTATCAAACACGATCCGAGATATCGAGAATGCCAAGTTCCCTACGGATGTGAAAGAAAGGCTCAGTGGCTAACGGTTTTGTAAAAATGTCAGCAAGTTGATTTTTAGTATCAACATGCTCAAATATCACATCACCTTTCTCTACATGATCCTTAAGAAAATGATGGTGTATTTCGATATGCTTGGTGCGTGAATGCAATACGGGGTTCTTAGTTAGATTAATCGCACTAGTGTTATCGCACAAAATTGGAATACGCTCAAGTTTTAAATTGAAATCAAGAAATTGTTGTTTAAGCCATAAGACTTGAGCATAACAACTACCGACGGAAACGTATTCCGCCTCAGCTGTTGAGAAAGCAACGGAAACCTGTTTCTTGCTATGCCAACTCCCCAAGGAATTTGCGAAAAAGTGACATGTGCCACTAGTAATTTTCCTATCAAATTTGTACCCAGCAAAGTCGGAATCGGAATAGCCAACTAAGGAACAAACACTACCTTTGGAATACCACAGTCCATACTTTGGAGTACCAGAAAGGTATCGAAGTATGCGTTTAACTGCTTTTAAGTGGGATTCCTTGGGACGTGATTGATACCTCGCACACATACATACACTGAACATAATGTCGGGTCGTGATGCGGTAAGATAAAGAAGAGATCCAATCATACCTCGATACTTCTTTACCTCTACATCCTTACCATTTTCGTCACGATCAAGATTGGCACAAGTAGGCATTGGAGTATCTATTGCTTTGCAGTTTAGCATATCAAAACATTTAAGTAGCTCAAGACAATATTTTGTTTAACTCACGAATGTGCCCTCTTCGAGTTGTTTGATTTGCAATCCGAGGAAATAGTTGAGCTCCCCTATCATGCTTATTTCAAACTCCCCCTGTATCAAACTAGAAAACTCCTTGACCAAGGTCATGTCAGTAGACCCAAAGATAATATCATCAACATAAATTTGTACCAAGATTAAATGTTTTCCTTGACGTTTAATAAAGAGGGTTGTGTCAACCTTCCCTCTTGAATACCCTTGATCAAGTTAAAATTTGGTTAGACGTTCATACCAAGCCCTATGGGCTTGTTTAAGTCCGTACAAAGCACGCTTAAGTTTGTAGACATGATCAGGATATTCATGGGATTCAAAACCTGGAGGATGGGCAATATAAACCTCTTCATTTATATATCCATTAAGGAAAGCACTTTTAACGTCCATTTGGAATAATTTGAAGTTCTCGGTGCAAGCATAAGCAAGTAAAAGGCGTATAGCCTCAAGTCGGGCAACTGGCGCATAAGTTTCCTCATAGTCAATTCCTTCCTTTTGGTTATTGCCTTGCGCTACAAGCCGCGCTTTGTTACGTGTTATTACTCCATTTTCATCAATTTTATTCCTAAACACCCATCGGGTGCCGATTACTCGATGATCTCGCGGAGGAGGGGACAAGGTCCCAAACCTCATTTCTCCTGAATTGGTTTAGTTCATCTTGCATTGACAAAAACCAATGATCATCGAGTAACACCTCCTTTGCATTTTTAGGTTCAACTTGGGAGACAAAACCAGAGTAATAACAAAAGTTACTAAGTTTAGAGCGAGTGGTTACTCCCTTAGAGATATCACCGATGATATTTTCGATTGGATGGTCTTTGGAAGACTTCCATGCTGGAGGAAGGTCATCTTCATTAGTTGGATGATCCTCTTCACTCTTCATTGGTTGGTGATCCTTTTCCTCCTTAATACACACTGCTTCAGGCTGATCAGTTCCTTTATCAGTGTCCTTGAGCATGTCTTCACAAGATGCACCTGCACCATGAAAAGAACTACCTTCTCCGACATTTCTCGGATAAGACTCATCAAAAGTAACGTGCACTGACTCTTCAATAATACATAACCTTTTATTATATATTCTATAAGCTTTACTTAACTGAGAGTATCCAAGGAAAATACCCTCGTCGACTTTGGCATCAAACTTACCAAGCGTCTCGTTTCCATTGTTCAACACAAAACACTTGCAACCAAAGACATGAAGGTGAGAGATATTTGGCTTACGCCCTTTTAAAAGCTCATACAGTGTCTTGTTTAGAATAGGCCGGATGAGCACCCTATTCAAAACGTAACAAGCCGTACCTATGGTGTCGGCCCAAAAGTATTTCTGAAGTCCACTCTCATTGAATAGTCTTTCCTAATTCTTCCAAAATTCTATTTTTACGTTCCACAACCCCGTTTTGTTGAGGGGTACGTGGTGCGGAAAAATTATGATCAATTCCATGGGTTTCACAAAATGCTTCAAATAAAGGGTTTTCAAACTCACCCCCATTATCACTTCTAATCGCCACAATGTTCGTGTTTAACTTGTTTTGAGACAACTTAGCAAATCTCTCAAAAGCCGAAAAGGTATCACTTTTGTTAGCTAAGAAAATGGTCCAGCAAAACCTAGAAAAGTCATCGACTATTACAAAACCATAATAGTTACTACCTAGGATTTTAACCCTAAATGGTCCAAAGAGGTCCATATGGAGGAGCTCAAGGGGTCTCATAGTTGAGACGATGTTTTTAGATTTGAATGAGATCCTTGTTTGCTTCCCCCATTTGGCATGCATATCAAAGGTGATCCTTTGTGAATGTGATTTTGGGCAAACCGATGACTAGGTCTTTAGAGACTATTTTGTTAAGCAAATCTAAGTTGATATGAGCCAAACGTCTATGCCACAACCATGAATCTTCATTCATAGTGACTAGACACTTGTCTCCATCCAACGATACCTCGTTTAAGTCTAGCATATAGACATTGTTCACCCTCAAGCCCTTAAACACATTCTTTTGTCACTATCTTCAACTATGCAACAATCCTTTGAAAAAGAAACTTTATAATTCTTGTCACATAGTTGACTAATACTTAAAAGGTTGTGTCTAAGGCCTTCCACAAGCAGCACATCAGAGACAATAGTAGATGAGGGGTTTTGTCCCTTATTGTTATCTCCGTAGGTGACAAACCCCTTTTTCTTTGCCACAAAGTCGATGAAAAGAGATATGTCTCCTGTCATGTGTCTTGAGCAACCACTATCCAGAACCCATCATCTTTCGGTGGTCTCAAGACTTTGTACCTACAAAAACAATCAAGGGAGAGTATGTACCCAATTCTCATTGGGTCCTTTATGGTAAGTGAAACCAAGATTGCCTTTGGGAAACCATTGATAAATGCCGTTTGGAACAAGAAATCTTCTAAAGCGTCACTTAGCAATAGTATGACCCGACTTACAACAATATAAGCAATCACGGTTCATTTTGAATTCACCTTTTCTATCACTATCTCGAATCACATACATATATTTTTTATATGGATTATTCATTGTTTCACGGAAATGTGATCGATCAATAGCAAACGTAATTTTAGGCTTAAGAGCCTTGTCTAACTTGGCTTTGAGGGTTCTCACCTTCTTGCCAAATACGACAAGTATCACAGCCCCAAAACTTGAACCATGAAGACTTATTCTCATCAGTCTTAGCTTTAGATGCATCCACCATAGAGTTTTTAAGATCACCCAATTTCTTTTCGGAATCGACAACCTTTTTCTCCAAGTATTTAAAAATCTTTTTGTTTGAGGCTAAGCGTTGAAAAGCTTCCTTAGCCTCATGGTGCAATGTATCAAAGGCTCTTTTTAATTCAGCATGAGACATATTATGAGAATTTTCATATTTAGAGTGCTTTACCTCCTTTTTCTTGTTTCTTTGAGCCATAAGACATAGATTTACGGACTCGCTTTCGTCACTTGAGTTGTCCCCTTTTTCAGACTCACTATTGCTTTCCCAAGTGATGTAAGCTCGTCTTGACTTATTTGACTTCTTATTGTGACGAACCTTGTCCTTGTCTTTGTCCTTCTTAAGCAATGGGCAATCCGGCTTGTAGTGCCCGGATTTCCCACAATTGAAACAAGATCCTTTAGCTTTGCTACTCTTATTTCCTTCGTTTCTAGATTGCTTTCTAAACTTGACTAGATTTTTATCCGAGTGTTGGATCTCATTTTTCCGAATATACCTATTGTATCTCTTCACAAATAGGCCCATGTCTTCACCGGATTCATCATCTTCGTCGTTGTTGGTTTCACTATCACTATGCTCTTGGTGTGTGGACTTTGAACAAGAAGTCTTAAGAGCAATCAACTTCTTCTCTGTATCTTTTGTCTTCTCCTTCTTTATGCTCTTTTCATGTTTTGCCAATCCAATAAGCACCTGCTCATGCTCATCGAGTTTACCAAAAAGTGTTGTGAGGTCTAGTGTAGCTAAATTGTTGGCCTCCTTGATCGCGGTGACCTTAGGTTGCCATTCCCTGTTAAGACACCTCAGAATTTTGTTAGTAGCAACCTCGTTTGGAATTGGCTTACCAAGCACATGTAATTTGTTGATAATATGAGTAAATCATTTTTGCATATCCGCAATGGTTTCCCCTTGCTTCATGTAAAACAAATCAAACTCATGCGTTAGTGTGTTAATACGGGCCATTTTAACATTATTAGTGCCTTCGTGGGCTACTTGTAGAGCATCCCACATGGCCTTGGCCGTCTCACAATGAGAGACACGATAATACTCATCAACTCCCAATGAGAAGATCAAAATATTACGAGCCTTCCAATCGTAACTGTACTTTTTCTCGTCCTCCTTATTCCATTGAGCTTCGGGTTTGGGAACGACAATGCCATTCGCATTTGTCATAGTAATTTCCATGGGACCGTTTAAAATAACGTTCCAAACCTTCCAATCTATGGAATTAATATGGACGCGCATACAATCCTTCCAGTAGCTGTAATTCTCGCCTGTAAAAACTGGAGCTCTATTATAAGCCCCTTTAGGTTCGTTCGCCATGATCCAAGAAGTTTTACTGAAGCACCAGATAAAACGGAGCTCGTGATACCACTTGTTAGACGATGGCTATGGATCTAGAAGGGGGGGTTGAATAGATCCCAAGAGATTTACACGCAAAAATTGATTTTAAAAATTTTAAGCAGAAGCGGCCACCGAATCGCTCGTCTACAACGAACCTCTATTAAAAGAATCAGATATGCACGACAATATTATAAATGGAATACGGATGAGAAAAATTCAGAACGATTCACACAATTGAAACGCAATCAACAAAGTTTACTTGCTTAATACTTAATCCAAACCAATGAGGTGAATCGATAAACAATTAGAGACAAATGTGTTCGATTTTGCTTTGAAACAAATTATCAAACACTTGGTGTGCGTAAACACACTAAGTGCGGAATTTCTATGGAATGTAATGTAAAGCTGCTCCAAGATACAATTTAAGGAATTGTATCAATTTAACAAAACAGTTTCTCAGCTTACAATTACACTACGACAGAAATTTCGATAAATTGCGACTTCACAAATTCGAATAAACTGAAATGTAAAAGAGTTAAGGGAAAGAGAGAACAAACGAGATTTGATTAGGCAGTTCCCCAATCGTCCTCGCTTTGGGTACGTTTGCCCCCAATTCCACAATTGGAATTGATATATATATATATATATATATATATATATATATATATATATATATATATATATATATATATATGCAGCTGTTGCAAATTATTTATTACATGAGAAGAACTATGAACATCCGAACTCCCAAAAGTCTTTGATCGTTGATGCAGAGCCTTCGCTTCCCTTGATTCGAGACGAATCAAGTGCTTCGAATATGGTTGATCCAATTACCGTCTCACGCTACTTGATTGCAAGAAATCTTGTTCTTCAATCCTTTTCACTCGATCAATTGCGATTTACCAAAGATTCGAACCCAAACCTCTCTTCTACAATCCTCCGATTACAGCTACTAAACCGAACGATTACTCCAATCTTCGGTTACCTTCGCCTGGCTGAACCCTTGTAGAACGAAATGGTTTGTGCAAAAACCCCCCAAAATCTACTCGATTCTTGGAGGACAAAACCAACTGGTTTTATTCAAGAAACACCTACCAAGCTCTCAACCCAGAAAATGAAGATCATACACTTCCTAAATTCTGAACGTTATCACTTCGATCAATGCGCGACACAAACAAAGATGATTATGTGTGATTGTTTGTTTACTCAATGAAGAAGATGAAGATGAAGAGAAAAATGGTATCTATTTTCACGTTTCTTGTTTTTTTAGATAATGAGATGACCAAACTATTTATAGAGAATGAATTGACCCACTAAAAGTTGTAACAGAAATAACAGAGAAAATTTAAGTGAAAAATACAGATAAGACGCGTATGGGTCGACTCATACTTTAATGAGGGTCGGCGTGCGCTGACCCATGGAAAATACTGTGAAAATTTGACAAGTTATGCGTCGACCCAAAGGCATTATGCGTCGATGCACGAATGCAATTTTTGTATTCCCAGAATCATGCACTTTCCCGGTCATTTCACCAGTTTTGCACTAGTAAGCATGAGTCGACACATGCGTAGGGTAGGTCAGCGCATAACCTGCATTTTTACATAAAATGCATTTTTTTTGCACATTTTAACAGACCAAGACCCAGACAAACATACTAGACACCAGTATAATGATCATGCACATGTATTTATGGATAAGACAAAGTCCTATATGTCTAGACACATGAACAACAATGACTAGATGCAATTTTCCCAACAAGAGAAGTGATACCGCTCAAATTACAATCTAATACTTAGCATATTTTTTGACATCATTAAACGAAATAGATGAAAGACCTTAGCCCTCACAAGTACAACCTTCTTCTCTTTATTCTAAATCAATTCCTTAATCCACAATTAGCAAACTTAATCAATACAGAATGCATCCATTTAACTTTCCATCAGACAGCAATAGAGACTCCCAAGATACTTGTACCACTTTTGATTCAATCCATTGACACCCAATGACAGAATCAGAATAACCTGATAAGTCCACCTAGAACTTATTCCAGTAGAGCAATGTCACGACATCTCGTCTGAAATATCATCCTCACCTGAGGCAATCTATCACAAACTGCTTGAAACCACAAACAATCTTGATAATAAACTGCACTACTGTAGCAACATATCCAGAACAAAAGTTTAACTTCCCCTCTCGTAGATAACCAGTGCTCCTTCACCAGAAGAACACCCTGAATGAATGGAAAACATAAGACGCATCTTGATGTCTTCAAGAGCGCACCCTCTGTTCAACACACCTGCTGAACGCATTCACCTAATGCTTGATTCTCAAGCAATCTATGTACCACACTAGTACATTTATCAGACAGAAGTTCTCCCCCCCCCCCCCCATCTTTCTCAACAAATGCTTCTTCAGCAAGAACCACCCAAAATCACTACATGATATCCCATGACAACTTCATGATCATATAGTGAGAGTACCATGAACGCATCCTTGTACCACAACCAACAAACTCTTGGATTAAGACCAAAACACCATTGATCCCTCTCGTTCAGAAACCATCCATACACCATACAAATGCCTCCTAAATTCTCATGTATAGATCTCCTTGTTCTCTGAGATACAACCCAATTGAATCTGGAATACTTCACATTCCTCAAAGAGACATACAGAGCCCCTTAGTTTGCTAGCTCGCCCAGACGTTCTTCACTTGAAGGACATCAAACACATGCTCCAGAAATCCTCAGCTTATTTGCTCCACAAGCACCAAAATGATCCACTTTTCTCTAACATGACTTGTAGCAGAAGATACCACCTCTCCACAAGTATTCTGACTTCAGCAAGAGTCAGTCTTCTAGATAAACACCCTACGATCCAAGACAGTCTTCAATCTATCATTCTCCCATATGATAAGATAGAATACTTCTGATTTAACTGGTGAATATCAGCTTCCATATTCTGAACACATCAGAATCCAGACCTTCATGCAATCAACCCATGATCCACTTCATTCTGATACCATATTCACATAAGACTTCCAAGACAGTCCTTTACCCATCATTCTCCAGTATGACAAGATAAATACCTCTTAGATAAGATGTAAGTGTCACGTTCCATACACAGAACTTAGAATCCTACTCCAAGGATAACCAACCCAGAAGATGTTCTAACATCAGTTAGGACATCCTTCACATATCACTAACACCAACCAACATGGTTCTAGATATGCTTCACCACTGGACTTAGTATCTGCATAGTACTCCAACTTAAGATCTTCAAACAATACTGCGCCACCAGCTTGATTAACAAGAACTCCAGATAATCGAAGAGAGAAATAAACTCTCATCCACCAAAAGAAGGTAATCTTCCATAATCACCTTAGAACTTCTACCACAAGCTCCAAGATAAAATTGAACTAGAACCTCCTTAAGTCTTCAACCAACTACCCTTCTGCCCAAGAGTAGTTAGTTCCAAACACCCTACTTGAATGCACAATAAAGATCAACCAAATGCCACTGTTTAGTTAATCTTAGTTTTTCTTCAGAGTTTCAGAAAACCTTCTGATCCACCAATGAAACCTAATCTTCAAGTCACATAGTCCACTTACTCCATAGCAAGCCATCTTAGATCTACCAAGCCTTAGATATGTAACATCTTCTCCTTCTTACAGCTCCCGCAAACTGCATGAGATAGACCTTTTTGAAGCGTAAATTCCATTTATTTCTGAGAAGATCAACTTATTTTACGATGATGCGCCACAACATCAACTAAGACCCTGAAGTTTCTGCTTAATGTCATGACATCTGATCAGACATCCAACTGAGGAATTCAACCCTTCCTTCTGCCACTTAGAAGAACGTCATCCATATAACAGAACAAGAGTTCCATGTTCTCATAGACTTGATTCAACCACCAAGTTTGAGTAGACAACCTTCATCCTGCTTAAACATATCACATGTATTCAATTCAAGCTCACACCTTGATGAATATCTGCTTCACAAATCCAAAGAACTCAAACGTGCCAAGTCTGATTCTTCATCACAACTATACCAAAGGAATGCCACTTTCCTTAAGTAGAGCAATCTGCAGAGAGTCAGAGATAACTGCCACTTATCCTAGACCTCCAAGATGAGCAAGATCACATGCCCTTATGTACCTAGATCAGAAATAAACTGACCCAAGTTGTGCCATCACCAGCACCATGTTCTGGACAAGTCTCTTACCAGGACACTTTCCAGATACATCATGTGCTTCTAGTAATAAATGGAACACACCTGCTGCACTCCAATACTCCTAGATCAGAAATAAACTGATCCAAGAAATATTCATCAAGATTATAATGTCTTCTTCTTCATCTTCAACATCACCAGTGTCTAGACCAGTTTCTTGCCAGGAAACACTCTAGAGATCAGATGCTTCTGCCATACCAAACTGAAGCAGATTCTTAGGTAAACACCCAAGAGAAATAGATCCAAAAGAGTATGCAGTACCCTTCCCATGATTCTGCACAAATTCTGATAAAGAGATGTTTCAACATCTTGTTGAACATCAACAATCTTGAACTTCAAATACAAGGATAATCAATTAAATACTTGTGAATATCACAAATAGCAATTGATCTTAAATCCTTGTTAAATACCCTTGTTTCACTGATGAAGCCATACTCCAACAGATCCCTCCATGAACACTTATCAAGTATTCAATCTTTGCAAGTATCTTCCTTGACAAACAAACTGTTAAGATACCAAGGGTGACACCCTTGACTCAAGTAACTAGGATTCTCTCTAAACGAACCCTATTTACCTCAACAGTTCTGAAATTTTCATTCAGATTGGATTCATCCTTAGGATTAAGAAAGATGAATCCTTCCTTGCCCTTTTGGACGGTAACTAGAAGACTTCAGATGCACAACTGAGATGCCTTTATGAGTGGACTTGAGAGAATTCTCAAGTATCTTTGACAACTTAGCCGATCAATAATTTATCAAATTCCTAGAGCAAGAATTTGATAAACCTAATCTCAACTCACCTTCTCTTTAACTGACTTCAAGATGCACAATGGAACCAAGCTTCCAAGTACCAAGTCACCATAACAGATATCTACCAACAAATCTCTCCATTCCATCGCTCTCGACTTTGGAATAAAAAGATGCAGATATCTTTAAATATAGAAGCCAACAGTTGAGATCTTCCACCATCTGTCTTCAGTAACAACTCCAGAATCCCATAATACCAGAGTTCTTCCATCAGAAGCATATGCAGCGGAACCATCAAAGAACAAATTCAACAATGCCCTAATAAGATGTCAGAACATCTAATAAGACATACCAACAAGAGAACTAGCCACTTCTCCTGCAGTTGTTGTAGAACCTCCTCAGAAAACATGAACAACCACTAAGTTGTTACCTTTGATCCAAAACATCTATCCCATCCATTAATACCCCTGAGTATGTCTGAGTTAATGATCTGATCTCCAAAACTCCTCCTTGTTTAAAACGCCAGAAATTATCTCCCAAAGATCTCATCCAGAAACATATAGGATGCCTGCTCTGATACCAATTGAAATTCTGGTATAGCAGACAGCAGATGTCCTAACACATGTCAAGACATTATTCTGCATAATTAATCAACAAGGAACAGAACAACAAACAGATATCCAGAATATCAATAACTGCAGAAAGATAGATGTTTTGACATCTGTTATAACATGTTAACTAAAACTGAACTGTAAATTGCATAATGATAAACAACACAGAATATGATGACCCAGTTCGGTGCAAATCACCTACATCTGGGGGATACCAATCCAGGAAGAAGAATCCACTATCAGTAGTATAGTTTTATGTAAACAACCTCTGGTTTACAGTAAACACCCACGCTTACCTATCACTACCTAATGAAAACTTTATCTAAGAACTCCATCCTAGATAAGAGAAACCCATCTCACTCCCTAAATCACAACCTGTGATTATCTAACAGTTACAACAACAATATCATTCTAATGAAAGACACCTCTTTCAATAAAAAGTTCAGTCAAGCATCCTTGGCTAACAAGTTAACTTGGATTTTCTTAAAAGCTTCATCCAAGAACAATACACGATTCATTACCTACGAGTTTCTGAATCTGTGCAAGTACATGTGTCTACCACAATGTATCAAATCGATACAGAGGGAGACTTATAAGAGAAACCTACGATCCATATTTTTGTTCCTAAGTCTATGTCGTTCTCTCTCACTCCTCTGCATTAGGTCTTGGTATTCTTTTATAGTCTTTTGCTGCGTTGGGCTTCATATTTTTGTTCCTTGATCCACTTCCAATCCTGCCTTGAATCTTGGAACATATTTAAAATAAACCTGTTGTGATAGTCATGATGTCGAGTCTTCATGCTGGGACATTTCACTCGACATCTTTGGTCTGGGGCAGAACCCTTCATGTTGGAACATCTTTCACAATATTATGTTTTACCAAAATTTAGTCAAACTCTTGGAGCTTTCACTGTTTAAGTTGAAAAATGGTTAAAAAAATAAAAGCATAAGGTCTGGGGTGAGGGGGATTCGAACCCCAGACCTTGCACACATACAAACCTTTAAAACACACGCTCTAACCACTAGGGTGGTGATACATCTGTTGTTTTATTTTCACCAAAATTATAATATAGTAAAAATACGTTTTATATTGAAAAAATGGCCTCATGGCCATCTTCATCTTCTTCCTCCATTCTTTCAATTTCTAGAAAACCTATCTCTCTTAATACTCAATGAAATGGCACGATGTAATCATGAAAGTTGCTGGAATTTTAACAAGGAATTGAATGATATTTTTGAATTTCATTTATATTAAGTGTATCTCACACAATTAAATTGAAATCAATATGAACCCTAATTTGAATATTCAAAATGAAATTCTATATGTTCATGATATAATGCAATTAATTGATGGAAAACAATCACCACATCATGACAAACATATTTGTAACTTAAATGATCAAGAATGATGGATGAATCATAGAGTTCAGTTTAGAACAACTTACCTTGCAAAAGTGAAAATCGAATTCTTGCGTGGAGGTGTTACAGAAGCAATTTGTTGATTCCAACAACTTCCTTGACCTTCAAGGAATGTGTTGCAATGTTTAGAATGAATTGAAACCTTCTGGAACTTTCTGGTCAAATCAATCTGCAACTTTGATGCAAGTGAGATATGGAAGATGTGTTTCTGGTGTTACAGTTAGTAGATGATTGTTTGGATCACTTACACATGATGTACGTGAAGTGTTTTGATCACTAGTTTAAGTGGAAATTGCTTAGACTTGAAGTTTCAAGTTTTCACTTCTTTGGACTTTAAGTTTTGGAGAGGAGAAAGATTTCTTAGAAAACAACCTTCTTGCAATGTTTTGGTGTGTTTTTAATCATTAAATTGAGCTCTATTTATAGGAGAATGTCTCAGATATTTGTGAAAAATCTTGGATTAGGATACATGCTATTATCCAATAGGTGATGTCATGTATCCATTACTTGAGTGCCAAGGTACATAGCCTCCATTCTCACATGGCTACCCATTCTAATCTTTTGAGCTTGATTCTCTCATATTGTATCTCATACCTTGGTGTTTTGATCATCCTTGGACAGATTGAAGTGGTTTTTGGCAAATTCACTATAGCACTTTAATGGTAGAGGACAAAACTTCACTTCCTACCTTTTGAATTATTTTTATCACATGCCAAGGGATAGAACTTTGAAATTTATGTTGTGATCTAGCAGAGCACATGGTGCATGATGATTTTGTTGTTGATCATTGAAGAAATACAGCCAAAGCTCACTCCAAAATCGTGTGGCACAAGTATGTGTAGCAAATCTGCCTTGAGAATTCAGATGTAACAAGGCCTATTGTGAAAATCATATCTCCTTGCTCAAGTAAGATAAATGGATGAACTTGGCCATTTTGGAAAGCTGAGATGACATACTTCAACTTTGATGTTCAAAGTTTATCTTGAATCAATGTGGATCATGGAGAAAAATGGCCCTAAAGTTGGCTCCAAGACAAGACAGATTCTGTTTGAAAAATTCTCTAAGTGTTTAAGTTCAAAAAGTATTGAACCTCCAACTTCATGGCTTCATATCTCTCACAGTCTATGCATTTTTTGGGAATTCATCCTCATGGACAAAGTTGTAATATGTAACAAGCTCTTCAATTTGGTCTTTGAAACAAAGAAAATGGTTACTTGGATTGGAAGTTATGGCCTTGGCAAGTTGGACAAAAATCATTGAATTTCATAACTTAGAAAAATTTCAAATTCTTCAATGTTGCCATTTTCACAAGTAACCTTGTAACACCCTAATATTTAGTAATTAATTATTTATATTAATTAATTAAGTGATTTTATGAATTATTTGATTTATGATTTATTTGATTTATTTGAATTATTTGATTTATTGAATTTATATGAATTGTTGATTTATATAAATTATTGAATATATATATAAATTAATTGATTTATTTGATTTATATGAATTAATTGATTTAATTGAAATATGTGATTTATTGAATTATTTGAAATAATAGATTTGTTTAGATTTATTTGAAATAATTGATTTATTTAATTACTTGATTTATTTGGATTATTTAAATTAAGTATTTTATTTAATTTATTCTATTTGGTAGATTTATATAGAAGTGCTAGATATTAGTTGGGCTTATGTGGTGTGTGAATAGTAAGTGAGATGAGTTGGGTTAAGCCCAATAGCTTAAAGACAAAGTTAGAGTTTAAAGAGAATAGAAAGATAGTAAGAGAGAAAATTGGAACAAGTGAAGTGTAGAGGAAAGAAGAGGAACCCAAAAATCCAAGCTTAAGAATTCATCCAAAATTAAGGTAAAGGTGAGTTTTCTCTCATTATTGAGATTATTTGATGATGATTAGTGGGTAGAAATATGTTTAAATTAAAAACCCCAAAATGTCTTATGAGATTGGAATTATTAGGTTTTGATATTAATTTCTAAAAAATGTTAATTTTGTCTGTTTGGAATTAATTTTTGTTAATAGTATAGAGACCCATTTAATATTTAGAGTAACCAATTAAAATAGGATGTGAATGGAAATAATAATATTAGCGCAGCCTTTATGAACTGAACTGTAGCGGTATGCTTCATATTGTTGTTTTAAAATTATAGTTATTTACTTTCTATGCAATATGTTTCCCAACTTATTATAATATACTCAATAACCAAGTCAAGAGCTTTATAATTTGGATTATTAGAAAAATTTCAAAATCTAAACTCATATTTATTAGTGGGCCCATTTTGCAATAAAATCACATTTATAGTGTTAATTTCTTAAGTAGATTCTTAGATTTCATACTTGTCGTAGTCATTTTCAATTAATTTGCTGGTGATTGAGAGTGGGTTAATGTAATGTTATTTGAAGGCACACTCAAATATGCTTATTCTGTCCTTTCAAATTAATAAATTAATGTTGAAGTTGAAATCTTTTAAATTTTGAAACATATCAATTTTTATGAGCCAACAGAGTCTATTTTCCACTGGATATTCTATGAAGAATGAGATGTTGGCATATCCTAAATTAAAAGGCTAAACTGATGAGTTTAGGCAAAGAAGGTGATAACATATATATATATTAAAAGTAGTAGTGTTAGGAAGATATTAAGTGTTTTTTTCTTCTTCCGATACCGTAGCGAGAAGAATAGGAAATGAGTAGAATAAGAGTGACCCCTCCTATTCACTATGCTACTGTAATAATACTTATTAATTTATGAAACCTTAATTAAATATTAATTATCTATTCCAATATTAATTATTTATTAAAATATTAATTATTTATTGAATTTTGAATTATTTATTAAATATTGATTAATTATTAAAGTATTGGTTGTTTATTAAAATATTGATTATTTAATTTAACATATTGATTATTTATTTAATTATTGGTTATTTATTAAATATGGATCATTATTTAAATATTAATTATTTATTTAGATATTGGTTATTTATTTAAATATTGATTATTTATTTAAATATTGGTTATTATTTATTGAATAGTTGAATTTTATTTAATATTGGATTCAATTATTGGTGATAGACTAATTATTCTATATTTAATCGATATCGTGTGCTTTGCGAGTTGCGAATAAATCGAGTTGATACTTATGAATTAATTGCAATGTGTAGTGATAATATTTGAGGTAGGAATGCTTTGATTATGAAAATGTGTTTGTGTGTGCAATTGTGTGGTAATTCAAATGTGATGAATTATTGATGATATGCTTGGGTATTAAGATTAGGGAATGATCTTAATTGCATATGATTGTTGATTGCATACACATCATTTGTGTCAAGAGGGAATGCTTGTTAGTTCCATGGGAGCTAGTGACTTGTCCCAAACCTAGAGCGGGGTTTGAAAGCTTAGGGAGCGAACTTTTGTTTGTTATTGGTCTAGGGAACGAACCCGGTTTAAGTGTAAAAACCGAAAAATAATAACAAGTGTTGGTACCACATGGCATGAGTTGCATTGAGTCTTGCATCGAATCACGTTGAATATATGTTTGTTATATGGAAGTATGTGTATGTATGTGACTTGTTGAATTGGCGAAATTGTGGACTTGTATACATGTACTTGTGAATTGTATGGTTACTTGAGTAATACTTTGTTGATGAAACTTTGAAGTGTGAGAATAATTGTAATTATGTTTGTATGCCTTTTCATTAATTATTATCTTATGATTTCAATAATTATGTGAAATCTCACCCTTCTGTTGGAATGATGTTTTATACGACATCGCTCAGGTACCGAGGAGTAGAGTTGCTTCTAGCGCGAGGTAGCCGTTGGAGTAGCTATTTTAGTGTCTTTATTTACGTTGGGTCGAGTCATGCTCTGATCATGTAACATTTGGATCGTTTCAGTTTATGTTTGAGAGATGCATTATGTACCCTACTTTATGCTTTTATGTGTATTTGAATTGTATGAAGTTTTGGCTTTCATGCCTAAGTATTGATGATGAATGTGATGAGCATGAAACTTTCATTATGTCAACTATGATTAACTTGAAATCCGCTGCTACATGCTAAGTGAAGTTTTGGAAAAGCATGAATTATTTTAGTGTTAATGAGCATGACATATGTTGTATGATGTTTTGGAAAATACATGTGACACCCTTTTGTGAAATGCATGATATTTACTCTGATTTATTTATATATTTTCAGCGGGGTTTAGAAGAGTGTTACATTAGTGGTATCAGAGCAAGGTAGGTCAGTTGACTAAGTTGTTGGTGTGTTTATTTCCTTTTGTACTTGATATGTGTGTGTAGCACTATCGGTATTGTTTGTTCTAACGAAGATTTGTTGTTGGAATTTAGAATAATGGTTGCAGGTAGGAATGATGAAGCGATTGCCACAGCTTTGGAGATGTTGGCTGGAGCGATTGGGCAGAATCAGCAAGGCAACATGAATGCTGGAAACAACGCTGATGACGAGTTTCGTGCTTTGGGGAAGTTTCAGAGGAACAATCCGGCAATCTTCAAGGGAACACATGAACCTGATAAAGCACAACTATGGCTGAAAGCAATTGAGAAGATCTTTCGAGTCATGAACTGTTTAGATACACAGAGGGTTCAATTTGGCACTCATATGCTTGAAGAGGAAGCTGGGGACTGGTGGGATAACACTCGTCATAGGTTTGATGAAGATGAGATTGAGGTTACTTAGGATGATTTCAAAGACGCGTTTCTGGAGAAGTATTTTCCAGAAGATGTTCGTGGGAAGAAAGAAATTGAGTTTCTTGAGTTGAAGCAAGGTATCTCAACTGTGGCCGAGTATGCAGCAAGATTTGAGGATTTGATTAAGTTTTGTCCTCATTACAACACTGCTAATGTTGAGAGATCCAAGTGTCTTAAGTTTGTGAATGGTTTGAGGCCTGAAATCTAGCAAGCCATTGGTTATCAGAAGATTAGGCGATTTTATGAGTTGGTGAACAAGAGCAGGATCTATGATGAAGATAGTAGAGCTCGATCTGCACACTACAAGAGTTTGAATAATAAGAAAGGAAAAGGTCAATTCAGAGGGAAACCGTATGTGACTCCTCCTGATAAGGGGAAACAGAAAGCTGGTAGTGGCAAGAAGCCGAGTGGGGGAGGAGCCCCTACTCCGATGAAGTGTTTTCGATGTGGGGTTGAAGGAGATCATGCTCCTGCGTTCACAAGTGTTGAGCAGAAGTGTTTCAAGTGTGGCAAGCCAGACCACAAAGCTTTAGAGTGCAGAAGCGGTGCGAATGTGACTTGCTACAACTGTGGTGAGCAAGGGCACATTGGTACCAAGTGTGACAAACCGAAGAAGGCTCAAGCAAAAGGAAAGGTGTTTGCTCTATCAGGATCTGAGACTACTAGTGAAGATCGATTTATCTGAGGTACGTGCTTCATTCATGGTATACCTTTGGTTGCTATAATTGATGCTTGAGCTACACATTCTTTTATTTCTTTGGATTGTGCTAAGAGATTGAATCTTGAGTTGTCTGTTATGAGTGGCGGTATGGTTATTGATACTCCTGCCACGGGTTCAGTAACTACCCCATATGTGTGTTTGAATTGTCCGTTGAGTATTTTTGGTAAAGACTTTGGAGTTGATTTAGTGTGTCTTCACTTAGATCAACTTGATGTTATCCTTGGGATGAATTGGTTGGAATTCAACCATGTTTATATTAACTGTTTTCATAAAATGGTTATTTTTCTTGAACCTGAGAATGAAGGAGACTTATTCATGTCTGCTAAGCAAATGAATGAGTCGGTGCAAGATGGTGCCAAGGTGTTTATGTTGATGGTAACTTTGAGTATTGGTGAAAGCGAAGCAATTGATGTTTTACCAATTATTCGTGATTTTCTGGAAGTTTTTCCTGATGAGATAAGTGATTTACCACCGGAACGTGAAGTGGAGTTTTCGATCGACTTAGTTCCTGGAACTAGTCCGGTATCGATGGCCCCATATCGTATGTCCGCATCGAAATTGAAAGAGTTGAAGAGTCAACTTGAAGATTTGCTTGAGAAGAGGTTTATTCGCCCGAGTGTGTCACTGTGGGGTACACCAATTTTGTTGGTTAGGAAGAAAGAAGGTTCTATGAGGCTTTGTGTGGATTATAGACAATTGAACCAGGTGACTATCAAGAACAAGTATCCACTTCCGAGGATTGATGATTTGATGGATCATTTGGTTGGTGCAAGTGTGTTCAGTAAGATAGATTTGAGATCTGGATATCATCAGATTCGTGTGAAGGCTGAAGATATTCAGAAGACTGCTTTTAGAACATGGTATGGACATTATGAGTATTCTGTAATGCCATTTGGTGTAACTAACGCACCATGTGTATTTATGGAGTACATGAACAGGATTTTCCATCCTTATTTGGACAAGTTTGTGGTTGTGTTCATTGATGATATTTTGATCTATTTGAAGAGTGAAGAGGATCATGCTGATCATCTGAAGATTGTGTTATCTGTGTTGAAAGAGAAGCAGTTGTATGCTAAACTTTTTAAGTGCGAGTTTTGGTTGAAGGAAGTGAGTTTCCTTGGCCATGTGATTTCGAGTAGAGGTATTTCAGTTGATCCATCGAAGGTTGAGGATGATTTCGAGTAGAGCTTTTGTTCGTCATTGGTCTAGGGAACGGACCCAGTTTAAGTGTAAAAACTGAAAAATAATAACAAGTGTTGGTACCACATGGCATGAATTGCATTGAGTTTTGCATCGAGTCACATTGCATATATGTTTGTTATATAGAAGTATGTGTATGTATGCGACTTGTTGAATTGGCGAAATTGTGGACTTGTATACATGTACTAGCGAATTGTATAGTTACTTGAGTAATACTTTGTTGATGAAACTTTGAAGTGTGAGAATAATTGTAATTATGTTTGTATGCCTTTACATTAATTATTATATTATGATTTCAATAATTATGTGAAATCTCACCCTTCTGTTGGAATGATGTTTTATACGACATCGCTGTTGAAGCTAGAATAGCAGCAAGCAAAAATATATAAGTAACCCAGTTTTGTCGTTCCCAACAGGTATCAGTGCAAGGGAAAGAATGCCATTCAACGATTTCTATGTTTCTAGGCTCATGGTTCAAAAGTTTTGGTTTTAAGAAGGAACCAAAGTAAAATGCGGAAAATATAAAGACGGAAAATATAAAATAAAGACTGAATTATAAACGGAGTCTTGTTGGAATTGGATCTCATCAATTGATAACACATGCATTCTTCTAATCATATTATACATAAATCAATCATCCACCTAATATCCACATGAATCACCCACGACAGAGGTTATGTCTAACGCAACATCGAGAGATCGACCGTATTACCTCATTGATGATGTCTCACGCAATAAAAAGCAATACAGAGAATTAAGAGCTGATACTCACGCAAGTGTTAAGCCTAAATCTATCTCTAGAGTTCAGAACAAAACAGATAATCATCTTAGATCCAGATCTGAAGAGTATATGTCTATAGCGGTTCAAATCAAAGATAAACAGGTAAACAAAGATGACACCCACATCAGATAAATGATTGCTTCATATAAAATGCCAACGATCAGAATACGTACATACGTTTAACCCTTTTTACATGTATTCAACTAATTTGTCAAATGAATGTGAATACCGTTCTTAGTCACTATTATCAAGCATCCTCGCAATACCGTATCGATCCTACTCATGCTAGCCATGCTACTTAAACCACGCCCCCAGAAATTCTCGTGAGTTTGCAATGCGAAGGATCACTCGCAAAGCAAACACTCGCTTTCCCGTTCGCAAAGCGAACTTTAGTGCCTTTTGCCCCTGCCAAAATCTGGGACTATTCGCTAGAGACCTCGCCAGAGTTCGCAAAGCGAACCTGTTGTTGTTTTCCTCTTTCTTTGACAGCTTGCACCACTTTCTTGTGTCTTACACTTTTGATCATGTATGCCTTTTACTGCACAATAACACACACATTACAAGGACCAAAGGTATATTCTCATTGTTAGAAGAACAACAACAATTCACTAGTAAAACTAATGAAAACATGAGAAAAGTGTGGAAAAAGTGCAAGGAAAGATAGTTCATTTTTAAGTTAAATCCGCACCTAACAACTCTCCCCAACTAGATTTTTGCTTGTCCTGAAGCAAAGTATGCCTCTCATTAAACCAAGAGGATTTGCTCAAGAATAAGACTCAACCAAAGTCAAACATGAAAATGCGCACAAGCAACGTTCACCACTCAATAGAATCGAACAATGGCAAAGAATTAAGTTCTTAAACAAATATCATGAAATGGTTCAAATGACAACTAAATTTTCATACTTGAATCACTCTAACACTCCTCTTCAGAAATAAGAATGAAGAAATTGACGCGTTTGCAACCACGGGGAAATTTCACTCACCTGACAAACAATGTTAATACCAATCCAATTTATACAACATCTAACAATAAAAAATGAAAATATGGAAGCAAAAAGACCATTAAGGGCTTCAAAGGTTGTAACTTGGTCGGGTTCACAACAAAGGGACATTTCTAAAGGCCATGGAATCAAAATTGCCGATGCAAAAAGAAACATTCACTATACATGGTATTTACACATCAAACTTCATTCACCAATTTCATTCCTTTACCACAAACCTTCTCAAACTTTCTTATGCACAATTATTTCATTCTCTATTTTTCTCATTCAAACAAGCATTCTTTTCTTTTGTTTTTCACATTCATATTCACACTTTTTCTTTTCATGCTTGTTTGATCTTTTTCAAAAGTTTTAGCATCCTACCAATCTTCTTTTTCATTCTCCCCAACTTATATTCAACCAAACCTCAAGTGAATGCTCCTTGCTTTTTAAAGTCAAGGAAATCAAAGTAAAACAATGTTCAAAGGTTCAAGAAGAACATTTTTAGAACCTCACAAAATTCAATGATGAACTACACTTTCAAATTATGTACAACACAAAGTTCATCACTAAAATGAGATCTAAACTGTTTAGGCTCAAAGGGGTTAACAAATACTCACTACTCACGGGTAAGGTACTTTTGGATACGGTTGTGCTCAATATAAACAAATGCCTTGATCATTTCTAATTATAGCGAGCGATTTTGGACGCGGTTGAGAAGCGCTATCACTCTTTGGTGCCTACAGCTCGATTCATTTTTTATCCTATTAAAGCTGACGAAGGAAGGGAAATAGATGTCTCAAATTAACCCTGCTTGCAAACTGAGTTTAAACAGTGGCCTGTTAGGTTACAGATGCTACAAAGATTTGGGGTCTCTATCGATTTTTTTTAAAGTGGTGGGAGGTTTAGATGTTAGGACGGATGCTTCTTGATAGATATGTGAGAGTATGGGGATTTTGGTTTTTTTGTTTAGTGTGCTCGCTAAGATCTTTTCTTTCGATCTTATGCCTACGTATTCCCGTTTACCGAAACAGGGAAATCAGAGCGTTCGTAGTTCCTCCTATTCTATGGGAGGAAATGGTATTTGGTGTCTTGTTCAAAGCCCAAGACGTGAAGCAAAAGGTGGTTTGTATCTTGTTCAAAGCCCAAGATATGAAGCTGAAGAGTCTATTTGTATCTTGTTCAAAGCCCAAGATGTGAAGCTGAAAGGGTGTTGACTTTAGAGAGAATTTGTCATCTCTAAAGAGGGGGTTTTTGTCACAACTGTTTATAAAGGAGAATTACTTTAACCGGGATATGTGAATCCGGCAATGCCATAATTTCCTTTATAGGGGATTTTAACCTGAAGGAGAAGACTTTAACTCAGTGTAGAGCAATGCTATCTTTCCTTAGGAAATTCTCATGCTAAAAGAGGGACAATGGCATGGATGTAGATGATCCAGAGGCTTGCCGCTTACAGCGATTAGATGAAGGGGAAGGAGTTGTTGACGTTTGTGTACTGTGAACGAGGCACAACTTTGATGCTAAAAGGTTGATTGGATCAACCAGTGGTTTTCTTATACAAAGCCTAAGAGGAGGCTAATATGTGTCTCGTACAAAGCCCGAGAGAGAAAGGCTAAAAAGCTTTTTGACTCGACAATAGAGTCTTTTGGTATCTCGTATAAAGCCCGAGATGGAGGCTATTTGACTCAACAAGAGAGTTTTTGTATCTCGTACAAAGCCCAAGATGGAGGCTAAAGGGGTGATTGACTCAACGAGGGAGTCTCTTATGTGTCTCGTACAAAGCCCGAGAGAGAGGCGAAACGTTGTTTGACTCCGCTGGGGAGAATCATTGTACAAAGCCCAAGAGGAGGCTACGGTGCTGTTTCAGTTAAGTGACAGGTCCAGTATACTGATTTTGAAAGAGAAGATCAGTTCTTATATGAGTAATGCTGTACTCAAGGCTTTGATTCGAGGGTCAGGGTTCTTCCTGTTCTTTAAGGAAGTGGGAAATCCGAAGGGTATTGAGACTGTCCGAGTCTACGGGTTTTCCTCCTATTTAACGAAGGGGTCACTTGAGAATGTCCTTGAGACTCAAGGATATTAGACTGTCCAAGTCTAGAGTTTCATCTTTTGTACTATGCTTTGAGAAATAGTAGTAGACTCTTTGAAAGGATTGTTCTATGCAGATGACTAAGTTCTGTTCCTATACCTCTAGGAGGTCGTCGGAACAATTTGTACGAAGCCCAAGAGGAGGCTGGAAGCTTTTAAGAAGCCGACGGGTCCTTGTACGAAGCCCAAGAGAAGGCTATCATTCCCGAAGGAAGAATCATTATACGAAGCCTAAGAGGAGGCTGTGAATACTTCTAAGAAGCCGAGAGGTCCTTGTACTAAGCCCAAGAGGAGGCGGGGTTGCTTTTAGGAAGCCTGTGGGTCCTTGTACGATGCCCAAGAGGAGGCCGATGCTTTTAAGAAGCCCGTGGATCCTCAAACCCCGAGAAATTCAAGACAGGTTATTCACAGAGAATAGATCAAGCCAGGAAAGTTCGAGAATTTGGAAGAAACTCAAAGATGCCATTCACGGAGAATACATTCATCTCTGGGAGTAGAGTTTCTTGACAATTCCTAACGAGGACAGTCGAAGAGAAGACTGTGTCTGGTGATCCTATTGGGGATCTAGTTGTCTATTTTTACGAATAAACGAAACGGCTTTTCCTAGTTCTAGTCGTAGTTGCCGAGGAAACTCTAAATATCTATACTATTATTACACAGTTGATATGAGTTTATGAAAGAAGACTTACAGGGAAACAGGCCCACAATACAGTTATATGTATATGAAAGCGGTAAATGAAAGCGGATAAACACTTACTCGGTGGTGGAGCTTCCATGCTGTTTGGTTAATTGTTCAACAAAGAAAGATTCAAAACAACAGTATATTCAAAATCAAAGGAGAAAGTGCTTTGAAAAAAAAATATTTGGGGCTTACAGTTCAAGGAGAGGCCCAGGGTTTTACCAATGATTTTCACTATTGAATTTGTACAGAGGGACTTATACAAGTGATTGTGGCCCAAAAAGGTTTTCTGTACAAAGGGATGGGTCTTACACTCTCTCAAGAGGCCCAAAAAGTTTTTAAAAGAAAAAGAGTGGGGCTTATAACACGAGGGTAGGCCCAGATGATTTTTCCGTTTAAAATGGCGATCGCGCCGAGGTTTTCTTTTAACGCAGAGGGGCTTATACAATATCTGAGGCCCAAAATGTTTTGGTTAAAAGGGGATTGGGTCTTACACTCTATTAGAGGCCCAAAAGTTTTGAATGGGTCTTATAGCTGAAGGAGAGGCCCAGATGGTTTATTTTTAAACTGGCGACGATCGTGCCGAATTTAAAAATGTACAGAGGGACTTATACAATAAGTGAGGCCCAAAATATTTCCTGTACATGGGGGGTTGGGTCTTACACTCTAATAGAGGCCCAAATGAGTTTTAAGAAAAGAAATGGGTCTTACTACTCGAGGGTAGGCCCAAGCTTTTTTTTGTTTTGACAAGGCGACGATCGCGCCGTTTGTTTTTTACGGTATCGGGACTTATACAATGCACTGAGGCCCAAAAATGATTTGGTCAAAAAAGGATTGGGTTTTACACTCTATTAGAGGCCCAAAGTGTTTTGAAAATGATTTATGAGGGTTGAATTAATCCAAAACCCTAGTTTGTTTTCAAAAATGTATTTAATTGAATAAAAATGATCAAAATTGTTTAACATATGGAAAACAAATTGTGCTCTTGGATTAATGCTTCAAAGATTAAGTATTGACCTACAAAATAATTAGAAAGCAATAAAAGTTGCAAAATCAAGGTGGAAAAAATATTTTAAATGTTAAAAACAATTAAAACATTAATTCTTTGCAAAAATATCAATTATACAAAATAAATAATATTTTGGGGATTTTTTGATAAAATAAAATATTTTAACATTTTTGTGAATTATTAAAAAAAGAATCAACTCAAAATCATTAAAACTCAGAGAGAAATTAATTTTTGAATCAATTAAACAAAATCACAAAATTCAAATATTCAAATATTCAAAAAATGGCGCCAAGAACACCCAAGACACGCGCGTGTTCTGGGTTTTCCCAGATTTGCATTTTCTCTTCAATCTCACTGAATACTTGATTATATCATGCAATCCACATACCAATCAACTCGTTTCAACCTCACGATCATGTCTATGACAATTAATTTTATTTAAATTAAGCATAAAACAAGAAATCACGAAAAATCCTCAAGAACCCTAATTTCTGCATGAAGGCTAGGATTTTTTATACACGATTCAAACAATGCAATTAATTGAGGGGAAACATTCCATGCATGATTATGAACATATGGCCAAATTATTGTGCAGCAAAAATTGCATGGATCATAGAGTTAGAAGAGCTCATGCTTACCACTTGCAGCTGGTGATCGTGATTTGTGTTGGAGGTGTTACAGCTAGCTTCCAATGATCTGGATAGCTTCCCTAGGTGCCATATGAATGCTTGGAATGGATTGAAATGATCTGGAACTTGAGATGGTACCCCCAACTGCAAATCTATCAAGAACTTGAGCAATTGGCTGGTGATTTTGTGAAATCTATGTTCCAGATGTTATGTGAGTGTTTGGATCACTTCTATATGATGTATATGAGGTGTGTGTGTGTGATTGGTTTGATTGGAAAAGCTCTCAAACTCAAAACCCGATAGTGACTTGCCTTAGAAGGCAAAATTGGAGTGAAAGAAGAGATTTTGAGGAAAGCATCTGTTTGATGGCTTTGGTGTACTCAAACTAATCACAATTAAGCTCTATTTATAGTAGAGCAAGTTTGTTTTGCAAGGAATAGTGAATGGCAACTGCTGAGTAGGTTTGGCCAATGTTGGCAAATGAAAATCCAAGTCTCCTCTAGCCATTAACTAGAGGTTAGGGCACAGGCTGCTGGTCCGCTTGGTCTTGGATAAGTCTTGACTGAATTCAGTTGCTAAGAGCTCAGTTCATGCCACCTTGATGCTTCCTTTGAATGCTCTAATCCAAAATTGGAGTCTTGTCCCTATTTTGGCAATTCTAGGTTCAATATGCTATTTCTTGTTCCAAAGACTTTGGAGGCTTGGCTCAGTGATTGTCCCCTTTAGATTTAATCCTCAGATGTGTCCAAGTGGATAAGAGCATTTGGATTTGGCTGATTTTGGCAAATCGACCAAAAGTGTAAAAATCTGCCTTGCCTTGGCAGATTTCAGCAAGGCAACTTGCCAATGTCATATCTCATGGCTCAAATTGAATTTGGTAATGTTCTTGGCCATTTTAGAAAGCCCTTATATGATATAACAACTGTTTGAACATGTTTGGTTTTGATCTCTTTTGAATCCAAGTGAAAAATCCCCCTACATTTGGCAAAAAGTAAGGTAAAATCTGACTTGGTGAAATTTTCACTAAGTGTTGGAACAAATTGACTTTTCTTGATTTTGATCACTCCATAACTCAAAATCCATGAGGAATTTGGACATAGGTCAGTATGAAGCTCTTGTAGAGGGCAATGAGATATACAAATCAAGCTTTGAATAGGGAACAATGGCCTTGTGGTTTAGGAGTTATGGTCCTCCAAAGTTGGCACATTAGTGTCACTTTTTCCATAACTTAGAAATTTTTCTAAGTTTTTATGGTTACCCCTTTTACAAGTTATCCCACTTTCTTTGATTTTTCTTGATGAATGATGATTCAAATCACACATTAACATCATTTTAGGGTTTAAAATCCATTTTGGTGAAAAATCTCAAAAGTCAAAGTTGACTTTTGTGCACAGTTGACTTTTTATCAGATGAATTCCAAATTGTGCAATTCTTCATGAAATCATGTCCTTGACCTAAATCAAACTTGATGGACATGTTCCATGGGTGTCATAGGGTATATTGAATCATGTCTTAGGGCTTGGGAGCATGTCCTGGTCAAAAGTCAAAGTTACAGTTGACTTTCCTCGCGAAACCCTAATTGTGGTGCAGATGAAATTGAGACTTGTTGCTCAAGCTTCTTGGATTAATCCATTGTTCCAAATGGATCAATATAGTTTATTAGAGACCTTCAAACCCTCTCTTGAGGTCTTAGCTCATGATTTGCCCTAAAAGTCAACTTAGGGGTGAATTAGGTCAAGAAATCCTAATTCCTGATTTTTGATGTATGCATCCCCTGAGGCAAAATTGACTTGATGATTGGGTCCATGAGGTCCCGTGAAGTATATTAGGTTATGTTTTGGATCATTGGCTGGTGCCTAGATGAAAAATTTCCATTTGGAGGCCCTGGTCGACCAAAACCCTAATTTGGTGACACTGTCGATCTTGAGACTTGATCCACCTATAAGGGAGCAGCTTTGTGCTTAATCCTTGGAGTGAGAGTCCTTTTGATCCATTGTGGATGTTTTAGAGGTTAGAAAAGTTGAATATCATGTCATTTCTTGATTGATCCTTTGCCTAAAGCTCTGAGAGGGCTTGAAACCCTAATTTTGATTGTAGTGGATGCTCACCCATCTTTGGGGAGACTGATGAAGTATGATGGTTTCTCCATATTGTGATGATGATTTTCACAATGATGGGAAATCTTAGTGGTCAAAATTTGGGGTATGACAGATGCCCCTATTTAATCTTCTTGGACACGAAGGTGCGAATGACGAAGGTATTCGGGCATTCGGGGTGCAAGAGGATTAAATATCGGAATACCCAAAATTTTGATGGTGGTTATGAATGGTAGCTTACGCATTCATCTTCTTTAGCTAAGCGATGATGCTTAGAAAAGGTAAAAAAAACTTCCCCTCGATCTTGGTTTCCTACCAAGGAACTGGTCTCAGTTGCTGAAATAAACTTCCCCTCGATCCTGGTTTCCTACCAAGGAACTGGTCTCAATTTCTGATTTTTGAACTTCCCCTCGATCCTGGTTTCCTACCATGGAACTGATCTTAGTTTCTGATTTAAACTTCCCCTCGATCCTGGTTTCCTACCGAGGAACTGGTCTTAGTCTCTGATTTAAACTTCCCCTCGATCCTGGTTTCCTATCGAGGAACTGGTCTAAGTTTCTTTTGTCAATAAACTTTATTGACAAGGGACGCTATTTGTAGCGGTGCTCCTCAAACTTCTCGCCGAATTCTCCTGGGGAGATGCCATTTGAAGAAAAACTTTTGATGTCAGACTTGCTGGGGAACGCAGTCGTATGATTTGTAGAGTTGCACAAACTTCTTTGTTGGAGACGCCATTTGTCGATTCTACCTGGGGAAAATGAGTCTCTTGAGAGACTGCTTCCACGTGGGATCTTACATCATACTTTTCTCGGGATCTTCTCGGAGAAATGCCATACGATGAGGTCCAATTTTGAGGTGCCGATGACCTTTTCATCAGCAGTCTTTTCGGAGCGAAACTGGCATGCTGCCGAATCTCTAATTACGAGGCTTTCTCTGTGGATTTTCCTTAATCCGGGAAAGCAAGGATATCATCTTCAATGGCGAAGAGTGATGATGACTGAAAGTTCCTCTGGTTTTTCAGAGGTTCAAGTTAACAAAGTGGTCAAGGGCCAACTTCCTTCCAGAAATAAACTGGAGGCGAGGTTGTTCAAACACAGCGTTTCCTGACGAGGCAAGAACTGACAACTCGATTGAGAGAACTTCTATCACTAGGGGACAAGACCGACTAGAGTGATAGTGATGCAATATGAAATGTGAATGCAAATCAATAATGCATGATGTATGTATGTATATGCTGACAAAACTGACGCGACACATAAACTAAAAGATGAACATGACTGGATACTCGGCCATCGCGGGGCGAAGAAGTACCGCTGGTTCAAGATAGCAATTCCGCCTTGCTTAGGAGAGATAGTCCCTGTTGGGAGCTATGTTGGTCGGGCTTAGGAGATAAGAACTCGGCCGAGGCGTGTCAGACGAAACAAGGTCTCTGACACAGTTGATCCCTTCATTCAGGCGTACTGGGTTAGAAGGAGTACTTTGATTCTGCACTTTGAGCTTCGATTACTTCTGGAGAAGCGACCGATGTTCTTCTGATGTTCAACAGTCAAAAGAAATTGCCGTCTTTATTAAAAAGCAGATAAAGTTTTAACAAGTAAATTCATTTTTGTTTTATTTCAAGAATCGTTAATCATGTTAAAATGTCGTTCTGTAAAGCTAAAACAAATAAGAATTACAAACAAAAGCACAAGGGCTCAAATTTTATTGATAAGATGGAGATCAACCAAACGCGTGATTCCAAAGAGTATTTACAAAGTTAGAAAATGGTAATTTACTGGGAAAAGGACTACGTTGAAACATAACGACCGCTATCCTTCTACCAACTTTGTATTCGGAACATCCTGAGCTTCTGTCGAAGATGACCTTGACTGGAGTTTTCCTCCGATGGACGGTGTAACTGCTGCTGAGGGATTCGCCTCTGTTGAACATAGTTACTTGCCATTATCCCTAACTTTTGCCTGGATTGTACTGTGATGTTTCCAATCCACCGGGATGATTTTTTTCTCTGTCTCTAACTTTTGCCTGGACCGCCCTTTCGGGTTTTCAATCCACCGAGACGTTTTTTTTTAGTTTAGGCGAAGTATTTCTTGACTACATCAACATTTGTGGGGTAGGCAAATTCTTCTCCATCCATGGTTGGAAGTCTCAAGGCGCCGCCTGAGAAAGCTTTCGTGACCACATAGGGACCATCGTAATTCGGAGTCCATTTACCTCGCGAATCAGTGAGAAATGATTGTATCTTTTTGAGCACGAGGTCTCCTTTCTTGAAGATGCGAGGTCGAACCTTTTTGTCGAACGCCCTCTTCATTCTCTGTTTATACAACTGACCGTGGCATAGCACCGTGATTCGCTTCTCTTCGATCAGGTTTAATTCGCCGTGTCGACTTTGACACCATTCAGCTTCTGAAAGCTTAGCTTCCATCAATACCCGGATTGATGGGATCTCTATTTCTATGGGGAGAACTGCTTCCATGCCATACACTAGAGAGAAAGGTGTTGCCCCTGTTGAAGTGCGGACAGATGTTCGATAACCGTGAAGAGCAAAGGGTAGCATCTCGTGCCAGTCTTTATAGGTTATAACCATCTTTTGAACGATCCTCTTGATGTTCTTGTTAGCCGCTTCTACTGCTCCGTTCATCTTTGGTCGGTAGGGAGATGAGTTATGATGTTTGATCTTGAACTCTGCGCACAACTCTTTCATCATCTTGTTGTTCAAGTTAGATCCATTATCAGTAATGATCTGGCTCAGAACACCATAACGGAAGATGATATTTTTTTGATAAATTGGACCACCACTTGTCGGGTTACATTGGCGAATGACGCTGCTTCGACCCACTTGGTGAAGTAGTCAATGGCTACCAGGATGAAGGTGGGTCGTTCAAGGTGCATTATGTCGATCTTGAAGACGTAGGTGGGCCGTTCAAGGCGCATTATGTCGATCTTAGGTAGGTCATTCCATCGACCTACACTAATCATGGAAGAGAGAGTGGCTAAGGCATCAGCCATGTGATTCTCATCACGAGGGATGTGATGAAACTCGATTCTGTTGAAGAAGGGTAACAACCTTCTTGCATAATCTTTGTAAGGAATCAGTCCTGATTGGTATGTGTTCCAATCTCCTTTTATCTGATTGATAACCAAGGCTGAATCGCCGTATACGTCCAAGTTTTTGATCCTTAAATTAATCGCTTATTCGAGACCTATGATACATGCTTCGTATTCGGCCTCGTTGTTCGTACACTTGAACGTAAATCTGGCAGTGAAAGGAATATGGGTACCCTGAGGGGTAACAATGATTGCCCCAATCCCGTTTCCATAATGATTAACTGCTCCGTCAAAGATAAGTCCCCATTGGGAACCTGGTTCTGGCCCTTCACTGGGTAACGGTTCATCGCAATCTTTCATTTTTAGATACATGACATCTTCGTCTGGGAAGTCAAACCCGGTTGATTCTTGATCGTCAATCGGTTGATGAGCCAAATGGTCGGCTAAAATACTTCCTTTAACGGCTTTCTGAGCGTGGTACTCTATGTCATATTCTGATAACAGCATCTGCCAACGAGCGATTCTTCCCGTGAGAGCAGATTTTTCGAAAACGTACTTGATTGGATCCATTTCTGAGATCAACCAAGTAGTATGAAGAATCATGTACTGGCGTATACGTTTGGCTGCCCAAGCCAAAGCACAACAAGTTTTCTCAAGCATAGTGTACCGAGTCTCGCAGTCGGTGAAATTCTTGCTTAGATAGTAAATGGCAGACTCCTTCCTTTTAGTTTCGTCTTGTTGGCCAAGTACACATCCCATTGAGTCCTCCAAGACTATGAGGTAAATGATCAGTGGTCTTCCTTCCACTGGCGGTGATAGAATCGGCGGATTCAACAGGTATGCCTTAATACTGTCGAAGGCGGTTTGGCAATCTTTTGACCAAATGCAATCCTGGTTCTTTTTAAGTAATTTGAAAATCGGCTCACATGTCGCGGTCATGAGGAATATGAATCTGGAGATGTAGTTCAAACGTCCCAGGAATCCTCTGACTTGTTTTTCAGTTTTCAGAGAAGGCATTTCTTGAATGGCCTTGACCTTGTCAGGATCAAACTCAATTCCTTTCTGGCTGACGATGAACCCTAAGAGTTTCCCTGAACGGACACCGAAGGTGCACTTGTTGGGATTCAAGCAGAGTTTGTACTTTCTCAACCGTTCGAATAGTTTTGACAGGTGGGTCACATGCTCCTCCTCTGTCTTAGATTTTACAATCATATCATCGACATACACATCGATTTCCTTGTGTATCATGTCATGAAACAGAGTAGTCATGGCCCTTTCATAGGTTGCCCCGGCATTCTTCAAACCGAACGGCATTACCTTGTAACAAAAGGTACCCCATGGGGTAATGAACGAAGTTTTCTCCATGTCTTTCGGCGCCATTTTAATCTGGTTATAGCCCGAGAATCCATCCATGAAGGAGAAAACTTTGAACTTTGATGTACTGTCAACCCGCATGTCAATGTGTGGTAAAGGAAAGTCGTCCTTTGGACTAGCCTTGTTCAGATCCCTGTAATCAACACACATTCTGACCTGTCCGTCCTTTTTGGGAACGGGTACGATGTTGGCTAACCATTGAGGATATTCAGATGTAGCGAGGAAACTTGCGTCAATCTGTTTCTGTACCTCCTCTTTGATTTTGATGGACATGTCCGGGTGAGTCCGTCTCAACCTTTGCTTTACTGGCGGACATTCCGATCTTAACGGTAAATGATGTTCCACGATGCTGGTATCCAACCCTGGCATATCCTGATAGGACCAAGCGAATACATCGGGGAATTCTTTGAGAAGCTTTATCAAACTCTCTTTGGCAGTTGGACTGAGCAGTGCCCCAATCCTGATTTCTTTTCTCTCTTTTTCTGAACCCAAGTTTACCGTTTCCAGCAGCTCTTTGTGAGGTTCAATGGACCTTTCCTCTTGTCTGAGTAGTCGGGAGATCTCTTCTGGAATTTCGTTGTCAACTTCTTCTTCAGCTCCAAATACCGGGAACTCAAAGTTGGGAGAAGGCATCGGATCGTATGTTTCAACGGGGTTTAAAACAAGCAATCTGCATGACGTGATGATTCGTGTTTAGAAGAGATAGAGAAAATGCAAGTGTGTGCAGTGTTTTATTTTACTGCTTGTTTTTATTATTGATTTGTTTTTTAGGATTACCATTTTCTGAAAAACAAAAAGAGAAAACAGAAATTAATGCGGAAATTACAGAACGACATTATTTTATTAATGAACAAATCGATTCTTGAAACTACAACCCTATAAAACAAAACTCTGTCGCTTTGGGCGAAGCAAGGAGGGAAATTTACAGAAAGCGAGCCCTATCAAAAGATCCGTTTCACCTGGGCAGGGTGAAAGGTTAAAAGATGGCAATTACTTTGACTGGTGAACGACCTTCAGAACATCGACAACAACCCATTGGCGACGAACTCCTCGGTGAATCACAAAGTCTGGTACTTTCCTTGATTTGTCTTCAGAAATGGCACTGATTTCTGGTAGAGCAGGATCATTGGAATCTGTCTCCCAGGCAGAGTTATCGTAGGAGGATTCCTCTGTTACATTTTGCATATCATTTGTGCTCTTAGCTGTATCTCCCCATCCAGTAGGCTGGATGTCTTCGAACCTGACACGAGAGCTTTCGGGCGCATTGTACTTGACCATATAGTCGTATTTTCCACTTGGTTCTCCCAGAGTGTCCCAAACTTCTTTGGAACTGGAGGAGTCATCTCTCTCGATGACGTTAACTTCAGGAAAAGCATAGTTAATGAATTCTAGTCCTGCAAACGTTGCGAATTCATCTTCATGTTGAGTAGCTTCAGGATGACCTGAGTGTTGATCCCATGACATGGTGGGGACACGGGTATTCTGTTCAATGAGACTCAGCTGATTTTCATTGTTCGACTGACTTTCTTGCCCCAAATCTCCTAGATAAGGTTGCCACATTGGCAGACCATCCATTGGGCCATAGTAGTTGTAGTCAAAGTTGTCTTTCATCAGAGTGTCTTCCTCTAATGAATTTGGCAGAGCAAGACATCCTTCCGGATCACAATCTCCATATATCATTTCGATATCTGACCTGGGTATAAATCTCGGACTCTGTGCGGGATAGCAAAATGGCGTAGGCACCTCTTCCTGAGACATATAACCGTCCTCGTTAAGTTAGGACTTCCATTCTTCATCTGTGTCAGAGGGTTCTTCCTCATTGATAGCATGTACTGCTTGAGACACTGGGTGAAGGAAACCTCCACTGTGGAAGAAATCCTGAATGTGATGAAGACTTTCATCGTTGGCAGCTGTCCGGGTACAGGTTGCAGAAAAACCAAGACCCTTCTTTGTTGTATTGCTAGTAGGAATGACAAGTTGTCCCCATCCTGTCGTATCGGTACTCTCGACTGCTTTGATAACATCTTTGTATGAAGAAATGAAAGTTCCTCCTTGGGATTGATTGTTCTTACTCATCGACAGTGCTTGGAACTGAGTTCCAATAAACTCCTCGGGTTCTATACCAGTAGATGATGACAAGTTACTTACAAGCAAGGCTTGTTCCCCACAAACTGTGACAAGTTGATCGTTCTTGACGAACTTTAGCTTTTGGTGGAGGTTTGAAGTGACCGCTCCAGCTTGATGTATCCAAGGTCTTCCTAATAAACAACTGTATGTTGCCCGGATGTCCATGACCTGGAAAGTGACTTGGAAAGTGTGAGGACCAATAGTTATGGGAAGATCAACTTCGCCGATAACCGCTTTTCTAGATCCGTCGAATGCTTTGACGACAACCTCGCTGATTCTCATCGGAGGGCCTTTGAATGATAATTACATCAAAGTGGACTTCGGCATAACATTCAGGGCTGACCCTGTGTCTACCAGTACGCTGGCTAAAGCATCGTCCTGGCAGTTAACTGTAATGTTGAGCGCCATGTTATGACAGCGACCCTCTTCGGGTAATTCCTCATCACTAAATCCCAAATTATTGCAGGAAGTGATGTTAGAGACAATGCTATCAAACTGTCTGATTATTACATCCTGTTACACAAAGGCTTGCTCCAAAACTTTCTGTAGAGCCTCCCTGTGCGCTTCTGAACTGAGTAACAGTGATAACACCAAGATCTTTGAAGGAGTCTGTAACAGCTGATCAACAATGTTATATTCACTCCTTTGGATGAGCTTCAGCATCTCATCGTCATTTTTCGAAAGGTCGGGATTACTGGATTGACCGACTGATGGATCGAGAGCTTTTGTCTGAAGTTCCTTTTTCTTTGTTGGATTCTCCAACTCCTCGGTTGAAGATTCGACCACTCCGTGTTACACGACTTATGTCTGCAATATTCACGATGAAGGGTAATGGAATTTCCTTTCCATTTTTAATGGTTGTTGCACCGTATTTGTAAGGGATTGCCTTAGCTGCTTCATACGGTAATGGTCCTGGCAGATAGATGACTACGGGAGCCTTCTGATTTTTCTGACCATCATAAGTAATCTCGATCCGTTCCCGGTTGGGAACTTTAGATTTGTCAAGTAGAGGGATGATGGAAAAAACATCCCTGGTCCTATGATGACCAGAGATTGTGACAACGTCCTCGACTTGATCGACAAGGTAGTCCGGCACCCAGTTGATGGGTCCAGAACCCGAATATGGGCGAATCTCTCCACGATCCACCTGACCCTGAAGAGCTGCTCTCACAAGGTAACACCCTTGGTTACTTTCCGAACAGACGCTACAACGGTCATAATTGTGTGGTGGCACCTGGCCACGCCCACTTTGAATACATTGTAACCTCACTAGGCTAGCTTCCATTGATCGGGCATCCTGACTCTGACGCCGAGTAGGATTCCTGTTACTGACACTAATCTGCTGAGTATCTTCATCCATGTAGATTGGTATCCACCAGTGATTTAACAAGTGCTGAAGTGCCTCCTGGACAAGGGTACAACCTCGATCATTTTTGCAACCTGCTTTACAGCTTTGATAGTCGTGTGATATTAAGAATTCGAGTCGGACCTGCTCAGCATGTAACTCTACCAGGTTGGTATTCATCACGCGAATATCGAAGATCTGAACCATGTTGATCTGATAAGGATTCCGATCATGGTAGTCTTGGATCCATCCAAGATCCATCTGACGCTGGAGGGCCTCTTGTATGAAAGAGCACCCCTGTTTGTTTACCGAGCAAGTCAGACAAGAACTGTAATCATGCCGCGGCAGATTATGATACTGGCTTTGCCTTAAATGCATTGCCACCAAGTTGACATTCATCGCATGGATGTCGTGGTTTTGAATGACGTTAGAATTCGTGTAGACCATGTTAACTCCACGAACTCGGTACTCTTGGATCCATCCGAGATCCATTTGTTCCTATAGAGCTGCTTGCACCACAGAACATCCCTGGTTGTCTTTAGAGCAGATATCACACTGATGATAGTTATGAGGTGGCACATGGCCATATCCACTCTATCTACAATGCATCTTGACCAGATTGGTCTTCAACAAGAGTACATTGTGAATTTGATAGACATTGTTAAATTCTTTCTCAATCAGGTTGATTGCAGCTTTCTCATGTTGAGGCAGCAGGTTCGTGAGAACATTGGGATTCGTATTTTTGAACGATAAGAGCCCGCTCCTAACGAGCTTTTGCACGTCGGATTTTAAATTGAGACAATTCTCTATGTTATGCCCTGATCCTCCTTGATGATAAGGGCGTGTCTGATCCACCTTAAACCAAAAAGGTGGATTTTTCGGTACTGTAAGAGGAGACTTAGTCTGAATGTGCCCCTTAGCCAGTAGTAACGGAAATAGTTCTACGTACAACATGGGTATAGGATCGAACCCTGGTGGCCGTGTTGTACGGTTGTTGTTATATGGAGGACGAGCCTGCTGAAGAGGCTGTTGTGTCCTTTGTTGATTAGGTTGGCTCTGCGCAACCTGAGGTTGATACGTAGGAATAGGCGCAGGGCCGATAGCAGGAATTATAGCTGCTATTGGTTGATAACGTCGCCTTTGCTTTCCGAGAGAGATATTCCCAATATCCTGCTCTTTTTTCTTAGGGAGAGCACTACCGTATCGTTTTGTACTGCTTGATGGTCCAGCGTCTTTTGCCAAACGTCCTTCTCGGACGACTTCCTCAAGACGAACTCCCATGCCCACCATCTCGGTGAAGTCACTGGGCGCACTGGCAACCATTCGGTCATAGTAAAATGAGCTTAAGGTCTTTAAGAAGATCTTTGTCATCTCTTTTTCCTCAAGAGGTGGACAAATTTGAGCGGCAATTTCACGCCACCTTTGAGCATACTCCTTAAAGGTTTCCTTGTCCTTTTGCGACATCGATCTGAGTTGATCTCTGTCGGGTGCCATATCCAAATTGTATTTGTATTGTTGGACGAAGGCAGTACCAAGATCTTTGAATGTGCTAATCGTAGCACGGTTTAAACCCATGTACCATTTGAGTGTGGCACCGGCTAAACTATCCTGAAAGTAATGAATCAGTAGGTCCTGATTCTCCGTCTGAGCTGACATTCGCCGAGCGTACATCACCAGATGGTTCTGAGGGCAAGAGTTACCCTTGTACTTTTCAAAGTCGGGCACTTGAAATTTGTGCGGAACTTTCACATTGGGGACCAGACAAAGGTCTGCGGCGTCCTTTCCAAATAGATCCTGACCGCGAATGGCTTGCAGTTCCTTCTGCATTTCCAAGAACTGTTCCTGGAATTCATCCATTCGGTCAAACATAGTTTCCTTTTTACCAGAAGGTATTTGTTCTTCCGGGACAGTGTGCACCACAGGGGGTGGTACAGTGACTACGACAGTGAATCTTGGCGTTTCCCGAAGTTTGTAACCTTCAGGAGTCTTCAGTATGCCTCTGGCATCTTCGCTTTCCCAAAGTTTGTAACCTTCAGGCCCAGCGTCTTCTGTTATGATTCCCTGATCTTCAGTGATCGGCGTAACATATCCTTCTGGGATATAGTTAACAGGCATGCCCCAAGGACGATCTTTCAGCATTTGATACCTAGGATCATACTTCTCCACTATGGGCGTTGAGGGGATCTCTGAGATCACAGTCCTTTGTAGCTGAGCTTCTGCCATGGCTTGCATGTCGTTACGAAGCTTTCTCATATCCTCTCTCAGACCGTCGATCTCTTCTTTCAACTCTCTATTTTCTTCCTCAATATCATCCATCTTTTTCTGACGATTGGCCCGAGTATTGTACGAATGAGACAGTTTGACTCTAGAACTGAGACACAAACGTGAGATTCGTAGGTAAGAAGAATACGTGATGTAAGAATGATGAATGCAATGATTATATTAATTGTTTTTTTTTTGGTTTAATCAAAATAAACTTCGACAATTAGATTGCAAATATCAAATGGTGGGGAAACCCCTTTTTATTGAAATCAAAGGATTACGGAAACGAAAATACAGTAGATTACAAGGTGCAGAAATAGAAACCTAAGCTAAGGGGTCCCGAGTCCTCTCTGAAGAGAAACCGGGTGCTGATTCTGGTATCTTCCTTTTCTTTGACCGGGGCTCTGGAGCCGTTGTCGGGTTGTCATTCCTTTGCCAGGTGAAAGGAGCGAGCAAATTCCTTTGGTCATCTTGATTATCCACAGCATGTTTCTCTAAAATCTCGATCAGAGCATCCTTATCTTTTAGTAATTGCTGTATTTTGATGCACTCCACATTGAGGGAGCAGTACTTGTTCTTCCAAGACCTCATCTCCCATTGAACTTTGTTGAGAGTAACCTGAAGCTTTTCAATTTCCGTCATGAAGTACATGACAGATTCCCTCGGCGGAAGAATTCCGTAACGAGGATAAGGCATCTTTAGCTTGAGAGCTCTAGTTTGTACCCAATGGAGATAAGGCTCCACCGAGACACAATCTGGTTTTCCCAGAGACTCTCGTCCTTTCTTATGAACGTGTTTCAAAGCTTGCACTATTTCCATCTTTAGTGCTCTGTCATTTTCATCTTCCTTGAAGAAAAGACCTTCCAGATGAGCATTCAGCGGAATATGCCTCATCGGGTATCCAAATTGACGACGAATGAGAACTGGATGGTAGTTAATTCCTCCCTTAGTTCCTATAAGGGGTACGTTGGGGAAGTTTCCACAACGGTCAATGATCTTAATTCCATCATAAATCCTATTACACCAATCTATATCAGAGTTGGTGAGAGACATGATCTTCTGCGACCAACGTAAGGCACTCTTGTAATCCCAAAAAGCAGCAGACTTGGGCAAGTGAGAGATAAACCATTTGTAAAGCAGAGGTACACAGCATGTGATCTGCCCTCCACTGTACAAATTCCCTAAGTGTACAGAATGATACACATCTACGAGCAAAGTCGGCACAGGGTTTCCAATGAGAAAAACCTTAATGGATTTGATATCGACGAAGTTATTGATGTTGGGAAACAAAAATGACCCGTAGGTGAGCAAGACAAAGATGCTTTCAAAAGCAGTCACGTTCCCTATACTAGCGAAGTACAGAGCTTTCTTTGTCAAGAACTGGGCTGGCAAACCCTGTATGCCACCCTTAGTGGTCATGTGAGTCCTGACCTCAGACTTGTCCAAATGAATTGCTCTTGCAATGGTCTGATTCTTTGGAATCTCTTCCAGTCCAGAAAATGGAGCTCGATCAGTGATATATAAATCGATCAGATGAGAATACTCCTCCAGCGTTGGTGCGAGCTGGTAATCCGGGAATGTTAGACAGTGATAAACCGGATCGTAAAACTGAATGAGCGCATCCATGATTCCCTCAATCACATGGACTCTTAACAGTGGTAGCAAACCTCCGTGCTTGGCTCTGAAAGCCTCTTGGTTTGTGATCATCCTCGCCAAACCTCTTAAATCCTCTAGCTTTGGAACCTTGAAGGTATACCTATGGGTTCTCCTTCTGTCGTAATCCATTAGCACAATCCTTTTCTCTGATATTTGCAATCACAGTCTTAGTTTAATTTGAAAAACAAAGAAACTAGAAGAGAAATTTTTTTTTTAATGTTTTAATGTTTTTTAAATGAATGCATGAATGCAGCACACAAAAACATAGAAAAAACATGGTGTCAAAGGGTCGTTGTCATGAAGTCAAGGCTCTACCCATCCCCAAAGGTTTATACTAAGGTGATTTTTGTACCTGTACTCATTATCATCAGCTCCTCCCAGGAAAGCAAAACAACAAGCGGATCGCCAGCGAGTTGTAGAGCAATCTTAGAGTAAGTGCCATTCACCGAAAATAGATCACCAGCCTCAAATGAGGGTAGTATCGCGTGACAACTATTTCCGATAGTTTCCGCACTACAAAAGGGTTTGGCTCCTCAGCTTCTTAGACATCACAATCGACCCATTGCCTATGAGAGGGAATGGGTTGCATTGGTCAGCCTCCACCGAGGTTGATGGTCGACCTCGTCGCCATCACTTATCTTAAGTGTATACTCAATCTTTCCACATGCGGCATCACACGCATTCCCATTAGCAGAAAAATAAACAGGTATAGCAATTAGGAAAAGCAGTATATATATTTGTCCTAACCATCCTAGACCTTTAAAGCTATGAATCCTAAGTTCCTGACAGAAAATGGGTTCCCCGGTGGAAGCCTTAATCTGTGGTATTCACACAAGTGAAGAGAAAAAAGGTTAGAGGGGCCCCACGGTGGGCGCCATTTATAAAGTTTCTACCTAATAGATGGGAAGAGAACAAGATCTTGCTACAAAGGTGAGATAGATCCTAATGATGATCCCCAGCAGAGTCGCCATGTCCCCAGTGAAGTCGCCATTTTTTCTGAAGCGAGCGATTTTGGACGTGGTTGCGAAGCGCTATCGCTCTTTGGTGCCTACAGCTCGATTCATTTTTTATCCTATTAAAGCTGATGAAGGAAGGGAAATAGATGTCTCAAATTAAGCTTGCTTGCAAACTGAGTTTAAACAGCGGTCTGTTAGGTTACAGATGTTACAAAGATTCGGGGTCTCTATCGGGTTTATTTTTTTAAAAGTGGTGGGAGGTTTATATGTTAGGACGGATGCTTCTTGATAGATATGTGACAGTATGGGGATTTTGGTTTTTTTGTTTAGTGTGCTCGCTAAGATCTTTTCTTTCGATCTTATGCCTACGTATTCCCGTTTACCGAAACAGGGAAATCAGAGCGTTCGTAGTTCCTCCTATTCTATGGGAGGAAATGGTATTTGGTGTCTTGTTCAAAGCCCAAGACGTGAAGCGAAAGGTGGTTTGTATCTTGTTCAAAGCCCAAGATATGAAGCTGAAGAGTCTATTTGTATCTTGTTCAAAGCCCAAGATGTGAAGCTGAAAGGGTGTTGACTTTAGAGAGAATTTGTCATCTCTAAAGAGGGGGTTTTTGTCACAACTGTTTATAAAGGAGAATTTCTTTAACCGGGATATGTGAATCCGGCAATGCCATAATTTCCTTTATTGGGGATTTTAACCTGAAGGAGAAGACTTTAACTCAGTGTAGAGCAATGCTATCTTTCCTTAGGAATTTCTCATGCTAAAAGAGGGACAGTGGCATGGATGTAGATGATCCAGAGGCTTGCCGCTTACAGCGATTAGATGAAGGGGAAGGAGTTGTTGACGTTTGTGTACTGTGAACGAGGCACAACTTTGATGCTAAAAGGTTGATTGGATCAACTAGTGGTTTTCTTATACAAAGCCTAAGAGGAGGCTAATATGTGTCTCGTACAAAGCCCGAGAGAGAGAGGCTAAAAAGTTTTTTTACTCGACGATAGAGTCTTTTGGTATCTCGTATAAAGCCCGAGATGGAGGCTATTTGACTCAAGAAGAGAGTTTTTGTATCTCGTACAAAGCCCGAGATGGAGGCTAAAGGGGTGATTGACTCAACGAGGGAGTCTCTTATGTGTCTCGTACAAAGCCCGAGAGAGAGGCGAAACGTTGTTTGACTCCGCTGGGGAGAATCATTCTACAAAGCCCAAGAGGAGGCTACGGTGCTGTTTCAGTTGAGTGACAGGTCCAGTATACTGATTTTGAAATAGAAGATCAGTTTTTATATGAGCAATACTGTACTCAAGGCTTTGATTCGAGGGTCAGGGTTCTTCCTGTTCTTTAAGGAAGTGGGAAATCCGAAGGGTATTGAGACTGTCCGAGTCTACGGGTTTTCCTCCTATTTAACGAAGGGGTCACTTGAGAATGTCTTTGAGACTCAAGGATATTAGACTGTCCAAGTCTAGAGTTTCATCTTTTGTACTATGCTTTGAGAAACAATAGTAGACTCTTTGAAAGGACTGTTCTATGCAGATGACTAAGTTCTGTTCCTATACCTTTAGGAGGTCGTCGGGACAATTTGTACGAAGCCCAAGAGGAGGCTGGAAGCTTTTAAGAAGCCGACGGGTCCTTGTACGAAGCCCAAGAGAAGGCTATCATTCCCGGAGGAAGAATCATTATACGAAGCCTAAGAGGAGGCTATGAATACTTCTAAGAAGCCGAGAGGTCCTTGTACTCAGCCCAAGAGGAGGCGGGGTTGCTTTTAGGAAGCCTGTGGGTCCCCAAACCCCGAGAAATTCAAGATAGGCTATTCACAGAGAATAGATCAAGCCAGGAAAGTTCGAGAATTTGGAAGAAACTCAAAGATGTCATTCACGGAGAATACATTCATCTCTGGGAGTAGAGTTTCTTGACAATTCCTAATGAGGACAGCCGAAGAGAAGACTGTGTCTGGTGATGCTATTGGGGATCTAGTTTTCTATTTCTACGAATAAACGAAACGGCTTTTCCTAGTTCTAGACGTAGTTGCCGGGGAAACTCTAAATATCTATACTATTATTACACAGTTGATATGAGTTTATGAAAGAAGACTTACAGCGAAACAGCCCCACAATATAGTTATATGTATATGAAAGCGGTAAATGAAAGCGGATAAACACTTACCGGTTGTAGAGCTTCCATGCTGTTTGGTTAGTTGTTCAACAAAGAAAGATTGAAAACAACAGTATATTCAAAATCAAAGGAGAAAGTGCTTTGAAAAAGAAAGATTTGGGGCTTACAGCTTAAGGAGAGGCCCAGGGTTTTACCAGTGATTTTCACTGTTGAATTTGTACAGAGGGACTTATACAAGTGACTGTGGCCCAAAAAGGTTTTCTGTACAAAGGGATGGGTCTTACGCTCTCTCAAGAGGCCCAAAAAGTTTTTAAAAGAAAAAGTGTGGGGCTTATAACACGAGGGTAGGCCCAGATGATTTTTTCGTTTAAAATGGCGATCGCGCCGAGGTTTTCTTTTAACGCAGAGGGGCTTATACAATATCTGAGGCCCAAAATGTTTTGGTTAAAAGGGGATTGGGTCTTACACTCTATTAGAGGCCCAAAAGTTTTGAATGGGTCTTATAGCTCAAGGAGAGGCCCAGATGGTTTATTTTTAAACTGGCGACGATCGTGCCGAATTTAAAAATGTAAAGAGGGACTTATACAATAAGTAAGGCCCAAAATATTTCCTGTACATGGGGGTTGGGTATTACACTCTAATAGAGGCCCAAATGAGTTTTAAGAAAAGAAATGGGTCTACTTCTCGAGGGTAGGCCCAAGGTTTTTTTTGTTTTGAAAAGGCGACGATCGTGCCGTTTGTTTTTTACGGTATCGAGACTTATACAATGCACTGAGGCCCAAAAATGATTTGGTCAAAAAAGTATTGGGTCTTACACTCTATTAGAGGCCCAAAGTGTTTTGAAAATGATTTATGAGGGTTGAATTAATCCAAAACCCTAATTTGTTTTCAAAAATGTATTTAATTGAATAAAAATTCAATTAAAATGATCAAAATTGTTTAACATATGGAAAACAAATTGTGATCTTGGATTAATGCTTCAAAAATTAAGTATTGACCTACAAAATAATTAGAAAGCATTAAAAGTTACAAAATCAAGGTGGAAAAAATATTTTAAATGTTAAAAACAATTAAAACATTAATTCTTTACAAAAATATCAATTATACAAAATAAATAATATTTTTGGGATTTTTTGATAAAATAAAATATTTTAACATTTTTGTGAATTATTAAAAAAAGAATCAACTCAAAATCATTAAAACTCAGAGAGATTTTAATTTTTGAATCAATTAAACAAAATCACAAAATTCAAATATTCAAATATTCAAAAAATGGCGCCAAGAACACCCGAGAACACGCGCGTGTTCTGGGTTTTCCCAGATTTGCATTTTCTCTTCAATCTCATTGAATACTTGATTATATCATGCAATCCACATACCAATCAACTCGTTTCAACCCCCCGATCATGTCTATGACAATTAATTTCATTTAAATTAAGCATAAAACAAGAAATCACGAAAAATTCTTAAGAACCCTAATTTCTGCATGAAGGCTAGGATTTTTGATACACGATTCAAACAATGCAATTAATTGAGGGGAAACATTCCATGCATGATTATGAACATATGACCAAATTATTGTGCAACAAAAATTGCATGGATCATAGAGTTAGAAGAGCTCATGCTTACCACTTGAAGCTGGTGATCGTGATTTGTGTTGGAGGTGTTACAGCTAGGTTCCAATGATCTGGATAGCTTCCCTAGGTGCCATGGAGTGTGTATGAATGCTTGGAATGGATTGAAATGATCTGGAACTTGAGATGGTACCCCAACTGCAAATCTGACAAGAACTTGAGCAATTGGCTGGTGATTTTGTGAAATATGTGTTCCAGATGTTATGTGAGTGTTTGGATCACTTCTATATGATGTATATGAGGTGTGTGTGTGATTGGTTTGATTGGAAAAGCTCTCAAACTCAAAACCCGATAGTGACTTGCCTTAGAAGGCAAAATTGGAGTGAAAGAAGAAATTTTGAGGAAAGCATCTGTTTGATGGCTTTGGTGTACTCAAACTGATCACAATTGAGCTTTATTTATAGTAGAGCAAGTTTGTTTTGCAAGGAATAGTGAATGGCAACTGCTGAGTAGGTTTGGCCAATGTTGGCAAATGAAAATCCAAGTCTCCTCTAGCCATTGACTAGAGGTTAGGGCACAGGCTACTGGTCCCCTTGGTCTTGGATAAGTCTTGACTGAATTCAGTTGCTAAGAGCTCAGTTCATGCCACCTTGATGCTTCCATTGAATGCTCTAATCCAAAATTGGAGTCTTGTCCCTATTTTGGCAATTCTAGGTTCAACATGCTATTTCTTGTTCCAAAGATTTTGGAGGCTTGGCTCAGTGATTGTCCCCTTTAGATTCAATCCTCAGATGTATCCAAGTGGATAGGAGCATTTGGATTTGGCTGATTTGGCAAATCGACCAAAAATTGTAAAAATCTGCCTTGCCTTGGCAGATTTCAGCAAGGCAACTTGCCAATGTCATATCTCATGGCTCAAATTGAATTTGGTAATGTTCTTAGCCATTTTGGAAAGCCCTTACATGATACAACAACTGTTTGAACATGTTTGGTTTTGATCTCTTTTGAATCCAAGTGAAAAATCCCCCTACATTTGATCACTCCATAACTCAAAATCCATGAGGAATTTGGACATAGGTCAGTATGAAGCTTTTGTAGAGGGAAATGAGATCTACAAATCAAGCTTTGAATGGGGAATAATGGCCTTGTGTGTTAGGAGTTATGGTCCTCCAAAGTTGGCACATTAGTGTCACTTTTTCCATAACTTAGAAATTTTTCTAAGTTTTTATGGTTACCCCTTTTACAAGTTATCCCACTTTCTTTGATTTTTCTTGATGAATGATGATTCAAATCATACATTAACATCATTTTAGGATTAAAAATCCATTATGGTGAAAAATCTCAAAAAGTCAAAGTGGACTTTTGTGCACAGTTGACTTTTTATCAAATGAATTCCAAACTGTGCAATTCTTCATGAAATCATGTCCTTGAACTAAATCAAACTTGATGGACATGTTCCATAGGTGTCATAGGGTATATTGAATCATGTCTTAGGGCTTAGGAGCATGTCCTGGTCAAAAGTCAAAGTTACAGTTGACTTTCCTCGCGAAACCCTAATTGTGGTGCAGATGAAATTGAGACTTGTTGCTCAAGCTTCTTGGATTAATCCATTGTTCCAAATGGATCAATATAGTTTATTAGAGACCCTCAAACCCTCTCTTGAGGTCTTGGCTCATGATTTGCCCTAAAAGTAAACTTAGGGGTGAATTAGGTCAAGAAATCCTAATTCCTGATTTTTGATGTATGCATCCCCCGAGGCAAAATTGACTTGATGATTGGGTCCATGAGGTCCCATGAAGTATATTAGGTTATGTTTTGGATCATTGGCTGGTGCCTAGATGAAAAATTTCCATCTGGAGGCCCTGGTCGACCAAAACCCTAATTTGGTGACACTGTCGATCTTGAGACTTGATCCACCTAGAAGGGAGCAGCTTTGTGCTTAATCCTTGGAGTGGGAGTCCTTTTGATCCATTGTGGATGTTTGAGAGGTTAGACAAATTGAAGATCATGTCATTTCTTGATTGATCCTTTGCCTAAAGCTCTGAGAGGGCTTGAAACCCTAATTTTGATTGTAGTGGATGCTCACCCATCTTTGGGGAGACTGATGAAGTATGATGGTTTCTCCATATTGTGATGATGATTTTCACAATGATGGGAAATCTTAGTGGTCAAAATTTGGGGTATGACACTAATGCTTCCACAAAATCACAATAATCAAAAGATAAAACATGAATCAAAAGAATTAAACAAAGTTATCAGTCATCCTAGCATATAAGAAACAATGGAGATTTCTCGCAATTTGTGGCTTTTGGACCTAAGTGAAACAAGCATTCAAACAAGTTGCAACATGAAACAAAAATACACATTTACACAAAGCACAAAAGTCTTAAAGCATTCTAACATTCTATGAAGCGGTACAATTTACCTCGCATACTTTCAAAGCTCACCATCCAGACTCGATCGAAGCTTCATTGAATACTTTTATACAAATAGCAACCAATTTAGGAGGAGTTCTCATCACTCCTGATCACACTAGAGAAAACATAAAAGAAAAAAAATACATATAATATAAACAAATGTACAAAGCTAAAAAATATAGAAACTATCGCGATGCGATTTAATATCTAAACACCGATCCCCGGCAACGACGCCATTTTGTTGAAGCTAGAAAAGCAGCAAGCAAAAATATATAAGTAACCCGGTTTTGTCGTTCTCCATAGGGATCAGTGCGAGGGAAAGAATGCCATTCGACGGCTTCTATGTTTCTAAGCTCATGGTTCAAAAGTTTTGGTTTTAAGAAGGAACCAAATTAAAGTGCGGAAAATGTAAAGACGGAAAATATAAAATAAAGACTGAATTATAAACGGAGCCTTGTTGGGATTGGATCTCATCAATTGATAACACATGCATTCTTCTAATAATATTATACATAAATCAATCATCCGCCTAATATCCTCATGTATCACCCACGACAGAGGTTATGTATAACGCAACGTCGAGAGATCGGCCGTATTGCCTCATTGGTGATGTCTCACGCAACAAAAACCAACACAGAGAATTAAGAGCTGATACTCACGCAAGTGTTAAGCCTAAATCTATCTCTAGAGTTCAGAACAAAACAGATAATCATCTTAGATCCAGATCTGAAGAGTATATGTCTATAGCGGGTCAAATCAAAGATAAACATGTAAACAAAGATGACACTCACATCAGATAAATGATTGATTCATATAAAATGCCAACGATCAGAATACGTACATACGTTTAACCCTTTTTACATGTATTCAACTGATTTGCCAAATGAATGTGAATACCGTTCTTCATCACTATTATCACGCATCCTCGCAATACCGTATCGATCCTACTCATGCTAGCCATGCTACTTAATCAACATAATACAACAAAAGATACAATGAATATCAATTCACAAAACCATGTCAAAAGTTTGGTTCATTGATAGATGAAAATCTAAGATCAAGAATTTGTAAAGGTTTTGTCAAGACCACAAATAATCAATCAAAGACAACAAATAATAGAGAATCAAAACATATTCACAAACATACATTAGATGAAATACATAAGGTATCAAGAGATTAAATCCTCATCCAACAAGAGATCAAAGATCCTACCTTTTCTCCCTTGGAATGAAGAAATATCAAGTTCTGATCTTTAATTACAAGTTGTATCAAATATCCAAAAACTAAAACATAAAAACATATTAAAAACATAATCTAAAAAGTGTGAAAGTTCTATTTATAATGCAATCTGAAATTTCACAGTTCGCAAAGCGAACCCTTCATTCACACAACGAATGGTAAAAATAGGCATTTCAGGTGCCTCTAAATAGTTAAACCGCGCCCCCAGAAATTCTCGTGAGTTCGCAATGCGAAGGATCACTCGCAAAGCGAACACTCGCTTTCCCATTTGCAAAGCGAACTTTAGTGCCTTTTGCCCCTGCCAAAATCTGGGACCATTCGCTAGAGACCTCGCCAGAGTTCGCAAAGCGAACCTACTGTTGTTTTCCTCTTTCTTTGACAGCTTCCACCACTTTCTTGTGTCTTACACTTTTGATCATGTATGCCTTTTACTGCACAATAACACACACATTACAAGCACCAAAGGTATATTCTCATTGTTAGAAGAACAACAACAATTCACTAGTAAAACTAATGAAAACATGAGAAAAGATTGGAAAAAGTGCAAGGAAAGATAGTTTATTTTTAAGTTAAATCCGTACCTAACAACTCTCCCCAACTAGATTTTTTCTTGTCCTCAAGCAAAGTATGCCTCTCATTAAAACAAGAGGATTTGCTCAAGAATAAGACTCAACCAAAGTCAAACACGAAAATGCGCACAAGCAACGTTCACCACTCAATAGAATCGAACAATGGCAAAGAATTAAGTTCTTAAATAAATATCATGAAATGGTTCAAATAACAACTAAATTTTCATACTTGAATCACTCTAACACTCCTCTTTAGAAATAAGAATGAAGAAATTGACGCGTTTGCAACCGCGGGGAAATTTCACTCACCTGACAAACAATGCTAATAGCAATCCAATTTATACAACATCTAACAATCAAAAATGAAAATATGGAAGCAAAAAGACCATTAAGGGATTCAAAGGTTGTAAATTGGTCGGGTTCACAACAAAGGGACATTTCTAAAGGCCATGGAATCAAAATTGCCGATGCAAAAAGAAACATTCACTATACATGGTATTTACACATCACAACTTCATTCACCAATTTCATTCCTTTACCACAAACCTTCTCAAACTTCCTTATGCACAATTATTTCATTCTCTATTTTTCTCATTCAAACAAGCATTCTTTTCTTTTGTTTTTCACATTCATATTCACACTTTTTCTTTTCATGCTTGTTTGATCTTTTTCAAAAGTTTTAGCATCCTACCAATCTTCTTTTTCATTCTCCCCAACTTAAATTCAACCAAACCTCAAGTGAATGCTCCTTGCTTTTTAAGGCAAGGAAATCAAAGTAAAACAATGTTCAAAGGTTCAAGAAGAACATTTTTAGAACCTCACAAAATTCAATGATGAACTACACTTTCAAATTATGTACAACACAAAGTTCATCACTAAAATGAGATCTAAACTGTTTAGGCTCAAAGGGGTTAACAAATACTCACTACTCACGGGTAAGGTACTTTTGGATACGGTTGTGCTCAATATAAACAAATGCCTTGATCATTTCTAATGCTTCCACAAAATCACAATAATCAAAAGATAAAGCATGAATCAAAAGAATTAAACAAAGTTATCAATCATCCTAGCATATAGTAAACAATGGAGGTTTATCACAATTTGTGGCTTTTGGACCTAAGTGAAACAAGCATTCAAACAAGTTGCAACATGAAACAAAAATACACATTTACACAAAGCAAAAAATTCTTAAATCATTCTAACATTCTATGAAGCGGTACAATTTACCTCGCATACTTTCAAAGCTCCCCATCCAGACTCGGTCGAAGCTTCATTGAATACTTTTATACAAATAGCAACCAATTTAGGAGGAGTTCTCATCATTCCTGATCACACTAGAGAAAACATAAAAGAAAACAAATACATATAATATAAACAAATGTACAAAGCGAAAAAATATAGAAACTATCGCGATGCGATTTAATATCTAAACACCGATCCCCGGCAACGACGCCATTTTGTTGCAGCTAGAATAGTAGCAAACAAAAATATATAAGTAACCCAGTTTTGTCGTTCTCCATAGGGATCAGTGCGAGGGAAAGAATGCCATTCGACGACTTCTATGTTTCTAAGCTCATGGTTCAAAAGTTTTGGTTTTAAGAAGGAACTAAATTAAAGTGCGGAAAATGTAAAGACGGAAAATATAAAATAAAGACTGAATTATAAACGGAGCCTTGTTGGAATTGGATCTCATCAATTGATAACACATGCATTCTTCTAATAATATTATACATAAATCAATCATCCGCCTAATATCCTCACGTATCACCCACGACAGAGGTTATGTATAACGCAACGTCGAGAGATCGACCGTATTGCCTCATTGGTGATGTCTCACGCAACAAAAACCAACACAGAGAATTAAGAGTTGATACTCACGCAAGTGTTAAGCCTAAATCTATCTCTAGAGTTCAGAACAAAACAGATAATCATCTTAGATCCAGATTTGAAGAGTATATGTCTATAGCGGGTCAAATCAAAGATAAACAGGTAAACAAAGATGACACTCACATCAGATAAATGATTGCTTCATATAAAATGCCAACGATCAGAATACGTACATATGTTTAACCCTTTTTACATGTATTCAACTAATTTTCCAAATGAATGTGAATACCATTCTTCATCACTATTATCACGCATCCTCGCAATACCGTATCGATCCTACTCATGCTAGCCATGCTACTTAATCAACACAATACAACAAAAGATACAATGAATATCAATTCACAAAACCATGTCAAAAGTTTGGTTCATTGATAGATGAAAATCTAAGATCAAGAATTTATAAAGGTTTTGTCAAGACCACAAATAATCAATCAAAGACAACAAACAATAGAGAATCAAAACATATTCACAAACATACATTAGATGAAATACATAAGGTATCAAGAGATTAAATCCTCATCAAACAAGAGATCAAAGATCCTACCTTTTCTCCCTTGGAATGAAGAAATATCAAGTTCTGATCTTTAATTACAAGTTGTATCAAATATCCAAATACCAAAACATAAAAAAACATAATCTAAAAAGTGTGAAAGTTCTATTTATAATGCAATCAGAAATTTCACAGTTCGCACAGCGAATGGTAAAAATGGGCACTTCAAGTGCCTCTAAATAGTTAAACCGCCCCGGAAATTCTCGTGAGTTTACAATGCGAAGGATCACTCGCAAAGCAAACAATCGCTTTCCCGTTCGCAAAGCAAACTTTAGTTCCTTTTGCCCCTGCCAAAATCCAGGACCATTCGCGAGAGACGTTGCCAGAGTTCGCAAAGCAAAGCTTCGTTGACAATTCGCCAAAGTTCGCAAAGCGAACATGCTGTTTTTTCCTTATTTCTTTGACAGCTTGCACCATTTTCTTGTGTCTTACACTTTTGATCATGTATGCCTTTTACTGTACAATAACACACACATTACAAGCACCAAAGGTATATTCTCATTGTTAGAAGAACAACAACAATTCACTAGTAAAACTAATGAAAACATGAGAAAAGAGTGGAAAAAGTGCAAGGAAAGATAGTTCATTTTTAGGTCAAATTCGCACCTCACAATCGCTCAGGTACCGAGGAGTAGAGTTGCTTCTAGCGCGAGGTAGTCGTTGGAGTAGCTGTTTTAGTGTCTTTATTTATGTTGGGTCGAGTCATGCTCTGATCATATAACATTGGGATCGTTTTGGTTTATGTTTGAGAGATACATTATGTACCCTACTTTATGCTTTTATGTTTATTTGAATTATATGAAGTTTTTGCTTTCATGCCTAAGTATTGATTATGAATGTGATGAGCATGCAACTTTCATTATGTCAATTATGATTAACTTGAAATCCGCTGCTACATGCTAAGTGAAGTTTTTGAAAAGCATGAATTATTTTAGTGTTAATGGGCATGACAGGTGTTGTATGATGTTTTGTAAAATACATGTGACACCCTTTTGTGAAATACATGATATTTACTCTGATTTATTTATATATTTTCCGCGGGGTTTAGAAGGGTGTTACAAACCTCATATTTCTTGTTTTATCTTGATTGAATATGATTTAAATGACACATTATCATCATTCTTGAATTGAGGAACCCATGTTTGACCAAAAAGCCAAAAGTTAACCTTGACTTTGATTATTGGTTGACTTTTTATCAGATGAACTTGAACTTTGTGATCTTTAATAAAATCAAACCCTTGGGCTAGTTGAACACTATGGGTGGTCTCCAAGGGTGTTTTTGAGTATCTTGAATCATTTCCCAAGGCTTGAGATCATGTAGTGTCAAAATTTAAAGGTGCAGTTGACTTTTCATCTAAAACCATAGTTTGTAGACCAGATGAATTTGAATTTTTGTATTGCTTATGAACCAAGCTCCTTGGATCAATCCAATCATATGAATGGACTAATATGATGAATTTGAAATCTTTGAAGCACGTGGGATCATGTTTTGCTTCAAAAGTCAGCTAAGGAATGGATTAGGTCAAAACCCTAATTTGGGTGTATCTGAGGATTTGAGCCTTATTGATATTGGTTCAATGCAACTTTTCACTTGATCATTGATGAATGAAAGCGCTTGATATTCATGAATAAGGAACTTGAGATGTTGAATATGATGCCCATCCTTTGACAAATTATCTACTTGAGTCCTTGGGGGATCACCTAACTTGTAAAGCAGTCAAGCACACACATCTGGCATTTGTAATGGGTTAGTGATGCATAAAAACACACACACACACACGTGTAATGATGAAAGTTATGCAAATTATGTAAATGAGGTGGCATCTTAGTGGTAAAAAAATAGAGTATGACAGATGTCTGTCGCTCCCGAAAGATTCGCATCCAACGGTACAAACGCGAGAGTGGCACAGAAAACACAGAGTCGCCAGCAATGTGTATTTATCCCGAGAGAGGGAAAGGAAACACTGCATAAACCTGAAGAGAAAGGGGGAAAGACATGGTCATCGTAACCATAGTCCGGGTTCGGGAGTCGGTTATGCGAGGGGAAGGTGTTAGCACCCCACGCATCCATCGTACTCAATGGGATCCACGCTTGTTGTCTGAACGGAGGGTGAGCTATCCTACTATCTATGGATCCAAAAGAAAATGGGTATGGGGGTGACAAAGACGGACTCGGTAGGACATATTCGATGCCCTAGGCCTACGTACTCCCTCAGTGCAATGGGAAAGTCAGAGTCAACGTAGTTCAGACGGGAACTGTGGGGGAAGGTTGCTCGCCAAGACAATCGCTATCTTGTGCCTACATATCCTCAATCGGACGAGAGAGAGGAATCAGAGCTAATGTAGTTCGTGGGTACGACCACGAATGGGTAGGTATTTTTTACGTGAGCGACGAGCTCTTCTCTGAAAATGAAATTTGAAACCCAACAATCCCTAAGGATAAAAAGATTTGAATTTGTTTTGTGTTTTTTAGACAGAAGTGTTTTCTTAAGTTAGTTCATAACTTGTATTGCACCAAAGTCTAGGGCACAGGGACGAATACTTAACGAATCGTCCCAAGACAGGACGCCCACTAAGAACTCTAGAAAGATGAGAGAAAGCCCCTCATTTCTCATTCCCCACGCTTAAGGCTCGTGCGCAATACACTTTATCTTTATTAAGTGTTTTCAAGAAGTTTTGAGATGAGAAGAGAGAAGACCCAAAGAAAGCTCTAAAGAGAAACTAAGAGTCCTAATGTTATCATGCATGGGTAACCTATGGTTAGTGAGGCTTAGGAGAGACGACTACCTAAAACCTAATGCTAATCCTACTCCAAGCTTAATCAAAAATTAAGTTGGACTAGGTAGCTCTAAAGGGAGAGAATCCAAGACTTAAACAAGTCTTGAGATTCATGGGAGGAGAAGAGTGAAAGAGAAGAATGAGAAAGAGAAGGATGAGATAAGAAACAAGATAGGGAAGCAAGCACATCATATCATAAATGTCCAACTCAAATCATAAAAAATGTTTCAAAGATCAATGCAAAACAATCTCAAGTAAGCATGCAAAGATAAACATGAAAGAATGGAAGCATACTTATATGAAATGCACAATTAAGCCCCAATGAACTTTATACCAAGATGAAATGAGAAAAATAAGATGAAGATGAAAACAATCTTGAACCAAGATCATATTATCATCAACAATTCTCATGTGCAAAAGGAAATCAAAGCATGAAACATTATGCACCAAAGAAAGATACAAAAAGAGGATAAAGTTCCAACACTTAAGCATACTCAAACATGATTCAAACATGATCCATAAATGGCAAAACTTGGTCACAAGGGACCTCAACCAGGGTTAAACATCATATCAAATGCACATACAAAGAATCAAGAAGAAACTCAAGCAAATAGGCATGGCAAGTCAACTTGTGTAAAGAGGTGTCAAGATATAGTCATGCATAAGTCATTTAAGTATTAATAAACAAACATATATCAAATGACACTCAAAAATTGTGAAATTAGAACCCAAATGACCTAAGTCAGAGACTAACAACATGTCAAAATATCACACCAAAATTCAAAGTTTAAGTACCTCAAACAATTATGCAAAGATCACATAGGGACCATGAATCAATATGCAAAGGATAGGGACTAAAATGCAATATGCAAAGAATTTAAAAATATGAGAAAAGTGTTTTTAGGAACCCCAACATGTCCTCTAACAAATGCAAAAAGAATGAGATGCAAATCATGTATAGATGATGAGAACAAAAATCAACAAGGCAGGGTGTGCATATATGAAACAATCCAAAAAGAAATTAATTAATCAATTAAATCAGAGGCACAAAATTAAATAAAAATGGAAAATAAAATTTTCCAAAATTTTATAAAACCCGAAGGATGATTCATGATTTTTTTTGGTGATTTTTGGATGCATTTAACTAATTTTAAAAATCAAAAATGAAAATGCAACAATAAAATAATATAAAATGAAAATAAAAGCCAGGGGGGTGCAAACAGCAAGGGAAACACGTTCAATGCATCAAATGGGCTGATTAGGGGGTGGGAATAGCAGGCCTAAGTCAAAAAGTCCAAGAGCGAAGTCAAACATGAAACACATGGAACCTAGTCAAATATCAGACTCAATCATAACCATAGGATTGATCCAACGCATGCAATCAGGTCAGCAGAAGTACACAGTAATCAAGATCAACAGGCAAGATCATACAACCACCATTGTAACCATGCACGTACACACATACAAGTGGTCAGATTTAAAAAATAAAAGCACGTGAGGGACACATGATTCTTTAATGTGTTGGCATAATCATGATCATCAGATGAATCCAACGCATGTGAACAATTTAATGGATCTTAAAAGCATGCAAGATCAAAGGTCCAGATTTAATGCACATGGTAAATATCATGGATTGACACACACGCATATCACAAATTGAAATAAGAACATAAAAGATCTGGCACAATCAGGACCGTTGGATCAAAGCAATGAACGGTGGGATTGCATCTTCCACGTTTGAAACCCTCACCGGCCAGAAAACATACTAGGTGTCGGAGCCCTAACTCCGGTCACCTTCTCCGGTGAACACCAACCATAAAATTACCAGAAATGGCTCATGAGTACATCAAATTAATCAGAATTTCACAAGGATCTCATATATGCAATTAGTTTTCACAAACAACCAACACACAAGCCAAATCGAACAGAATAAGTTTGGATCTAAAAACTTAAATCTCAAAATTCTAACAATCCACACGTCCAAACTCAAAACTAAATAGATCAGCATCATCAGTGAACATCATAGATCATTTTGCAAGCAAGAAAAACAAGTTACATGATCATGAAAAGTATGCTAACCTGGGAACTGTAGAGCTCAAAATACACTAAGAACTCATTCCAAAAGCTGCAGATCTTCCTCTTTTGAGCTCTATTTGCAAAATAAATGCAAATAGAGGCTTGAAATTGGCTGGATCTAAGGTTTTGAACTTGAGCAACTTGAACACGAACTTGATGAAATCCTCACTCTAAGCTCAAACCAATGGTAGATTCTTGTTCCTCTCACCACACTGATCAATAACGTGCAAAGAAAACTTCAAAAACTCTCAAGAGAAGAGAGATTCGAAGAGAGAAAAGTTTGGAGGTGAAAATGGATTCTGAGCAAATGAGGGTGCATGACCTAGCTTTGTGCGTGTGAGTAAGCTTATATACTCTCCATTAGACCTCTCATCATGATTAGCAATTGATTAAACCCCTGATTAGTGAGTTTTGATTGGTTTTGCCATTTTGCAATTTGTGTTCAATCCCTTAATTTATTCGTGCACCTTCATGCTTTTCATGATGGATACCTCACACTTGACTTGCTGATCACTTTTCAAAAACAATTGGGCCTTGAATTTGCTTGGATAATGAGATTTGGATCAATTTGCAAATTGTTTATTTGTTAAATACACCATGTATACGTCACGGTTTGGCATGAAACAAGGGTCAAAATTGGTGCTCATGGCTTGTACTTTGATGGTACAATATGACTTGAAGCAATTGAAGTGATTACAAGTCCTTTTTGATGAAAATGCAAATAGTGGAAAATTGGTACATGTGGAAAACCTCAAAATGCACCTTGCCTTGCCTTAGCAATAACTTGAGTTCTACAAAAGGTATGAACATATTCTAGTACTTTTTGGAAAGGGGAGAGAATCATATTCAACTTTCATGTTTGAGTAAAATTCATTTGAAGCTTCTTTGATAATGAAAAGTTAAGTTGAATGTAGTGTAAAAACTTGCCAAAAATGGAAACTTCTCATTATAGGTCATTTTCCAAATTTAGTAACTTTTGTACAAACCCTTGATTCTTGATAAATGGTATGAAACTTGACCCTTGAAGACCATATGAGGATGTGAGACCTTGAAAACCCTGAAGAGAACCTCAAAATTCCACAGTTGACTTCCCTTCTCACTGTTGACTTTTCTTGGTCTACAAGCAATTGATCCACTGAACATCTTTCACAATGAAACACTAGCCAAGTCTTTCCTCCATGAGTACTTGTAAGCATATAGAACCTCATGAGAATGTATTTGAACAAGCAAAACCCATCAAGAAGAATTTTGGAACCAAAACCCTAATTTGGACCATCTGATTAGGAGAGTGTGGTTCACTTGAAATCTCTTGCCAATCTTGATCTTATGATGATATGATGAACCCCTCAAACCATCTTGAGGCTTGAGACTCCTTTGAGATAAACCAAGTACCTTGATCCCATGTTAAGAACCAATGCTATGCCCAAATGCTAATGCAAGAAATGCAAAGAAACATAAGCCAGTTAACTAAAAGTAAGAGGGCAAATTTTGGGGTGTTACAGCTGCCCCTATTCAATCAACTTGGTCCTGAAGGTATGATAGCAACGGATGACTTGCGTTCAAAGGATTCACGGAGATTGAATACCAAAAGAACCTGAAATTTACAATCCTCAAAGGAGGGACGACTCCACTAGGGAACAAGCAATAAATACTGCACTGTCACAACACGTACGAGTGTTGGAAACCAATACAAAGAATGTATTGAAATGTCTTGAAATAAACACAAACGAGTGTTATCTATGCTGGGAATAAACACTGACGGGTGTCAAGGAATAAAAGATATCAGATACGGACGGGTATTGAAAAATACACGGACGGCTGTAAAAGGGTTCAATACGGACGGGTATCGAAAAGGTACACGGACGGGTGTAAAAAGTTTCAATACGGACGGGTATCGAAAAGGTACACGGACGGGTGTAAAGAGTTTCAATACGGACGGGTATCGAAAAGGTACACGGACGGGTGTAAAAAGGGTTCAATACGAACGGGTATCAGAAAGGTACACGGACGGGTGTAAAAGGCTCAATACGGACGGGTATCAGAAAGGTACATGGACGGGTGTAAAAGGGTTTCAATACGGACGGGTATCGGAAAGGTACACGGACGAGTGTAAAAAGAGTTCAATACGGATGGGTATCAGAAAGGTACACGGACAGGTGTAAAAGGGTTTCAATACGGATGGGTATCGAAAAAGGTACACGGACGGGTGTAAAAAGGTTCAATATGGATGGGTATCGAAAAGGTACACGGACAGGTGTCTAGAAAAACAGTATTGAGTAAAAGACATGAAAACACGGACGGGTGCCGAAGGAAACACGGACGAGTGTCATCAAAAGGTCAATACGGACGGGTATTGAAACAAAAAGGTTCAAACACGGACGGGTGTTGAAGGAAACACGGACGGGTGTCATGGTAAAAACCTCGAAGGGATGAATCAAAAGACCACCTGGACGAAAGGGGTGAAAAGAGATCATGGGTTCACAATCCTGGCAAAACACTCTGCCGTGGGACTGTCAAATATTGCTTTGAATGACTAAACCCAACACTTGTGGATTAAAGTCGAATGATATTCTCCTGAAATCCGGCTTTCCTGTCGAAGGAAAACTCAAACCTGGCTTATGCTTCGGATGCACATGTTTGAATTTTGCCGTAATGTTCCACACGAAGTGGAAATGCTACGCATTTAGGAGGATGCCATGCAAAAAATGTTTATGCGATGCAAAAGACCATCCCAGCGAAATAAATGCTGAGAACAGAAGCAGCTCCACTGAGGACGACAAACTACATTGTCATCAAACCAGAGAAATCCTGTTTGAGGAAAACTTCACCCTGCTAGGGAAGATCACAATCACCAATTCTGTCGGAGATGGACGAATCTCTGAGAGAAAACCCACTCTGTTGGGGGATATTAAGATCAACAACTCTGCTGGAGATGGACGAAACTCCGAGAGAATACCCACTCAGCTGGGGAGGGAGATGAATACTGAAGATGGAAACTCCTCCTCCGGGGATCACCAAATAATTCAGAACTTGGATTTGACGCCTGCCAAAAACGATTGGACTTAAGACCTGCTGGGGATACCAATCACCACCAGACTCTGCTTGGGGATGTCGGTGAGCTTAATCTGCTGCTAGGGAAATAACTTTACCCTCACCCTGCTGGGGATTAGATCAAACCGTTGTCGGTGAGACTATACTTTCTAACCAACTGAGGAAAGTAGACCCCAGGACTCTGGTGGGGATAATAACATCTTTGTCCACGAATCTCCTGCTGGAGATACAACAATATCCACCTTAGAGCAATCAACTTCTGAATGCTTGCTGGGGAATAATAATCCAAACACAACTTCGGCTGGGTATACAATCCTCTGTACTCCTGCTGAGGGGGACGATCCTCTTATATCCTGTTGAGGGGGACAATCCTCAACGGCTCCGCTTGGGGAATTACTTCTTTATACTCTGCTGAGGAAGACGATCCTCGATACGCTGACTGGGGAGAGCAGCAAACTGCTGAAGACGATCAGACTTCAAAGTTGAAGAGAGCAGCTCTACTGGGGAGGTACCAATGAAGATTGGACTTTGAATTACTTGAGATGACTAGATCTGACCGCTGAGGAAGAGAACACTCCGACTCCTCATCGTCTTCTTGACGATATTCTATCGTCTTACCTTGCTGAGAGTGAGGATTCCATCTGTACAGCTAGAGATAAGAAACCTTCATAAAAGCCCTTTTCGAACATAGGAAAATTCTCTGCTTGAGGAAGAATAACAATTCCCACACCTTTCTGGAAAAAGATACCCTCTGGCTCTTTGCTGGAGGGAAAAGATTCCAAAAGTCCCACACTGGGAACAACTCAGTGCTTCAAGTTTCTGCATATTGATTGTCAAGAGCGAAACACAGTTCCTTTAACTCTCCACCTTGCCTCAGACCACGGGATCTACTTGAAGTAATTATCTTAAGAGGATTTTACAGAAAACCTGGCATTCAACAATGCCCCAGGGTCTTCAAACTCTTAGAGATGTATCCGGTCTGGACATAACTGTCCCGTACTTCATGATTCATGAAGTAAACCAACTCGAGAGGGTTCGTAATGACCTGAAATGTTCTGCCACAATATTCTGAACCTTGCAGAGGTGCTATTGATTGACTATGTTCTGAAGGGAAAATCTTCTCGCGCCCTTGAAGTGACCTGCCCCAGTACAAGCCTTGCTGTACATTTTTCTCTGACCGACTAGTCTTCGAGAGACTTACCGAATCTCGACGTGATTGCCCCAGTTTACACGCTTGGGGAGAGATTTATCGGATCTCGACATAATTGCCCCAGTTCGAAGAAATTTTCTCAACATGAATGCCCCATGGTTGATTGTATTCTGAAAAGACCTTCTCAACTTGAATGCCCCAACTTGGCTACATTTTGAAGAGATTTCTCGATGTGATTGTCCCATATTGGTTACATCTCAACACAAATAGCTGGGAACGCCTTTTTCCCACATAATCTTTCAGCAACATGTCCTCTGGAGTCTCAGGCACCTCAACTTGGCCAGTTTAAGCGTCTCGACTGATGTTCATTGTGTAAGCTTCTTTGATGTCAAACAAATGTATGCAAGCAGAAAATATTTATTCTGAGAATGATTATTCAAATGCAACACATATGTTAATCTTGAAGTCCTTATTGAAAATATGTCACACAACTGAGTTATGACCCTTATTTTTGAAAGGAAAGCAATACGCACATGCAACACCAACAAAAATCTTATTAGCATAACTCATGGGAGTCAGGAACGCTATCTCGTTGAAGTACGCCTTCAGACTAAACCCTGTTTCAATTAGGACTTTTAAGGGTTGTAGCGTGGCCTGGTTCGCGGTTTGAGAAAAAAGGATTTATGGCTCAAAGTTTATTGGTACCCACCCACTCTTCATGATATTCTCCAGTCCTATGTTCAGCTAATTTGACACAAGCGGTCGTCTCCCAAAAGGTTTCCCGATTTCAAGGGAATCCATGCAATTGGTGATTCGACACCTGACGAGGTTTTGGACTAACAGTCGCCCCTTTTTGTCTTTTGTGTCTATAGTCACACGACTTTGTTCTTATCGAGGATTTTCTTTGTAATCCTTATGGCTTTTCGCTTTCTCATTCTTTTGCTTTTTGTTCCCTAATTTTTTGCCTGGACTGACTCTTTTGAGTTTTCAATTTTGAAGTCCAGCGGGATGCCTTAACTTTTGCCTAAGTCACTTGCTTTCAAGTTTTTCGACTTAGCAGGCTTTTTATTTTTCTCTTTTTTTCTCTTTTTTTTTTGAACAAGTCGTGTGACACCGTTTTGCCTGACTTGTTTGAAAGGGCTGTGACTGTTTCACTCTTCGGTTGGTGAGGAGTAACAATTGTGGTTCTACACCTCTTAACCTCTTGATAGTGGAGTGGAAGGTAATGGATCCTCAGATGTACACTCCTTCTGAAAGTTAAACACTTGGTCAAACTAACTAACGCCTACCCTGCCCCTGGGTTAAAATTAAGGGTTTTTCGTTTTCAGAAAGAACTCCTACTACTAGGCTCAAAGGGGTTGACAAAGGTCTATCTCCTTATCTCTCCGGTGTTTGTGATTTGGAAACAATGCCTGTACATCCTTAACAGGGTTTTATCCAAAAGCGTACCATTAGAAATCTGCATTCTTATCTCGTCATCCTCCCTCCAAGAGTCTAGACAAGAAAGATAGTATTGCAGTGCATATAAACATTTAAAATGAGTGAACACGAATGGAATTCTTCAAGAAAAACATACTCATTGCATTATGATTGTCATTCAGAAACAAACAAGTTTTTACATGCAGACAATGTTTAAACAAACAAATGAAAGCTACATATGAAAATGCAATAAAGGAAGCTAATGATTGCCATTGTTGAGGAGACTTGACTCCGTTTGGACTTATTGCTTCTGATGACGCTCTTGCAATCTGGTGCTTACTCTGACAAAGAAGCTTCAATCCAAAGGGGTACCATCTGGCGTGATGACCTTTGAGTCGATCAAGTCTTGCACCTTGTGCTGGAATACATTAAAATTATCAATTGTATGCCCAAACGTTCTCGAGTGGAACTCGCACCTAGCATTCATGTCAAAGTCCGTAGGAATAGGGTATGGCACTGGCGTGGTACTCCTCGTTTGAATCAGAGAGTTCTTGAGCAGACGAGCAAACAACTGACTATAAGGGATAGGAATAGGATCAAATATCCTCTTGGGCCTTCTTGGTCTGAATTGCCTCTGCTGTTGATGATTCTGCTGCTGCTGCTGATGTGGGCGCCTCACCTGCGCTTGCACTTTCCTTTCCACATTTGGATGAGGCACAAACAAAGGTTGCTGACGTATAGCTTCTGCAGCAAAAGGTTGTGGAGAAAGTCCATGACATGAGGTGGATCCTGCAAAGAGGGGAGGAGTCTCCACTTCCTTTGCAACAATTGGGGTAAAATCACCATGTATGCTCACGCCGCCCGACGTGAATTCAATTGCCCCTGCATCAATCAAATCCTGGACTTGGTGCTTAAAGGCCCTACATTTCTCCACAGTATGCCCTGGTGCCCCAGAATGGAAATCACAATGGGCTCTTGCATTGTAGCCTGGTGGGGGATTACCAGTAAGAGGAGCGAAAGTCCTTTTCTGTACCAGTTGCAACTGAAGGAGATGCTGCAATAGCTGAAAATATGGCATAGGGAGCGGATGAAAAACTCTTTCAGACTGCTTCGGTCTCTGTGCACACTTTTTATTCTTAGGCTTATCTTGGGGGACAAGACCTGGTTGCTGTTGGTACAGTTCTGGAACCTTGGGTTGTGGAGGGGATTCACGAGGAAATCCATGATCTAGAGAAGGCCCCAAAGAGATGAGAGGAGTAAGGATTTCTATTGCGGATGCGAGCACAGGATTGTTTTCCTTCTTTAGCGCCGCATTCAAGATTTCCATGACCAAACCCATCTGAGTCTTCATCTGATTGACCTCCTCCCTCAGCATCTTCTGATCTTGCATGAGAGTTTGTATATCTTCCCCAAATTGCCTCATCTGAATCTCCATTTCAGTCACCTCTGCACGAAGTTGTTCCATGGCTATCCTCTGGTTATCACAGGCTGAGTAGAATACCGATGAACTGGTTGATCAATCCTGACTGTCAAAAAGAGAGAGCATAAGAAAACCAGAGAATCCAAGATAACCTGCTATGCAAAATGAGATGATTATGCAAATGCAAATGCAAACATGTATGAACATTATCAAGGCGATCTATCCCTTGATTCCAGTTTTAACAATAGAAGAGAACTGAATTCCTGATCATATAAAGAGAATAAGCATCCGTTACAACACAAGTCTGAATAAGTATAAACAAAGACCCCGACCAACAGGCCTGGCGGTGATCCCGGAAATACAAAGAAAACAGCAGCAAGGAAACTAAGGCATGTCATCAAGACTCAGCCGTGCTATAATTCCCCATTCGTCATTCTTTTTGCACCAATTCTGCACTTCCTTGAGAAGCTTCTTGGTATTAGGATGCTCTGGTCTCTGAATCAACTCCTGAATCAAAAGATCCCTCCTGTGCAAGATTCCTGTTAAATAACGAATATGCAATTCCCAATCATCTTCTCCAGAAGCTCCACCTAAACTTGGACCTTCGCTTCTGGCTCTTTTCACTTCGGCTTGGATCTTCAGCTGTTCCATATCTGCCATGGTTTCCTTGAGCTTTTCCTCAATTTCTCTCCTCTCAAAGATCCCTGATAAAATCTCCTTATCCTTTTTCTGAAGCTTTGTCTTTAAACCTTCAATCTGCTCCAGATACTTGTCCTCTTTTAACCTGTTGGCAGTAATTGCTGTATTCCGACGGTCACGGAACCTGTGAATTCTTGACATAGCATAAGCCAACTCTTTCTTTTTGGACGAAAGGGCCTTGCTAACACGTTTCAACGCTTGAGCCACTTTCTCTCTGGCTGTGGCTTCTTTAGAAAATTCTTTCTCCTTTACAGCCAAAAGTTCTGATTTCAACCTGGCAACATGGATAGCTTCGCCTTTTTCGTGCTTCAACTGACCAACCTCTATGCCCAGCTCACGATTCTCCTCTCGGAGTTTCTCCTTCTCAGCCCATAACTTATTATACTTCTCTATATCAACAGTCGTTGGAGCCTCGATCATCAAAGGATACAAAAGTGGTTCCACCGGGAAGGGAAGAAGCTCCTCTTCTGCTCTTTTCTTAATCCACTCTTCATAGGAAGGAAAAACCCGGTTGTTACATTTCCTGAATGAAGTTTTTCCCTTCTTGGTCACCTGCTTCCAAGCATTCACAATCTTCCTTATCATCTCTTGATCCCCAGTACCATTGAAGAATAAGGACTCTCTGATATCTCGCTCTTCAGGTGGACCTCTCAAAGGATAACCAAACTGCCTGATAACAAGGGAAGGATTATAGTTAATTCCACCTTTTCTCCCTATCAAGGGTACATTAGGGAATTATTCGCACTTGCAAATAATCTCCATCCCTAGCAAGTCATGGTTGAACCAAACAATGTTGTCAGCAGTCAAGCCCATTAACCTTTTTTACCACTTCAAGGAATCTCTCGTATCAACGAAAGCGCCAGCTTCGGGGAGATGACTCAGAAACCAAGTAGATAAGAGTGGTGCATAGCAACTCACAGTTCTTCCACGCCTATTTTCATTCTTGTAGTGGACTGAGTGATACACATCACCTAGCAAGGTAGGTATAGGATTCTTTGAAATAAAGATTCTGACAACATGCATATCCACCAGATCAGGAACATTGGGAAACAGGACAATCCCATAGATGCACATAGCCAGAATAGCTTGGAAAGCAGTCCAATTCCTCTCCTTAACATGTACGCAAGCTTGATCAAACAAGAACTTCAATAAGAAACCCTTAGCTCATTGTTTCTCCACAATATTACTGCTCAGAGCGGATTCACCAATATGAAGAGCAATGGCCATTTCTCCTATCCCGGGATGTTCTTCAGAAAAGAATACTATATCATGCCTGATGGGGATTCCCAAAATAAATGAGAACTCCTCCAACGTTGGAGCCAAGATATAGTCTGGGAAAGTGAAGCAACGCAAAGACGGATCATAGAACTGAAGAAGTGTATGAATGGCATCCTTCTCATACTTGGAGATACTGTAGACAAACATCAGAAGTCTCCATTACTTTCCACCGAACTTTGTACGAACTCTGGAACCAGCCATACTAATCAGCTTGTGAATCAACGTCAAGGTCGGGTCTGGGAACGAATAAGCAACAGCCTTCTTTCTCTAGACATCCATGCTAAGGCAACCTCAGAAAACCGGAATCAAGAGTAAGATGCAAGCCCTGAAAAATGTCAAACATGCAAGAAAAATGATATGCACATGCAAGCATGGGATCAAGGCATCACTGCTGGATGTGCTGTGCTGTTGCATGGATAAGACCCAGAATATCAAAAACCCAGAAATCCAGAATAACGACCCCTTCAAACTGCCAGAATATCAGGATGATAACAGTACACTGATGAGAAATCCAGAAAACCGGGTAGGTTGAAGGTGTCGGTTACCTGCAGACTTGTAAACACCCATCCCTTCTCACATGTGGGTTCTAGAAAGGCAAGGATCCTCAATATCCCGGGCTCTCATGTCGAGAAATGATGATACGTTAACCATTTCTGGTTTGGCATCATCATCAATCGAGGAGGCCTCAACTGATTCCCCTAAAAAATAAGGTCATCCTATGCGAGTCCCTCAGCATTGGGTCCTCGGATCGACAAGTGTAATGGGTTTGCCATTTCTGGTCTGCCATTATCACAGGTCGGGAGGAGAGGCGCAACTGAGGTATCGGAGAAACGGTCACCAGAGTCGACAACTCTCTAGATCAACACCCTGAAATGCGCAAGACACACACGTTAGAATGCGTCCCAAGATAGCCTCGTCTGGTTGTGAATTTCGTGAACACACAAACGCACCAAGTTGGCACGTAGGTCCCACTACTCTCCACTCTAGTCCTAGGGTGTACTAAAGCCTGGGTATTGGGCTTATCTCTCAGAACAACCCAACCTGCCAAATAGAAACCAGCCAGCACAACGCAGCAATATCCAGTATGACAGTAATAAAATGAAATGCAATGCAATAAAAGCTGTAAAACAGTAATATACAACATAATAAAGCACAACAAATAAACACCCAACGAGAAAAACAAACAAGCGCTAGGATCGACTCGCTAAAGGGGATGGACCAGCAAGAGGTCAACCAGAGTCCCCAACAGAGTCGCCAGCTGTCGCTCCTGAAATATTCGCATCCAACGGTACAAACACGAGAGTGGCGCAGAAAACACAGAGTCGCCAGCAATGTGTATTTATCCCGAGAGAGGGAAAGGAAACACTGCATAAACCTGAAGAGAAAGGGGGAAAGACATGGTCATCGCAACCATAGTCCGGGTTCGGGAGTCGGTTATGCGAGGGGAAGGTGTTAGCAACCCACGCATCCATCGTACTCGATGGGATCCACGCTTGTTGTCTAAACGGAGGGTGAGCTGTCCTACTATCTATGGCTGCAAAAGAAAACGGGGATGGGGGTGACTAAGACGGACTCGGTAGGACATATTCGATGCCCTAGGCCTACCTACTCCCTCAGTTCAATGGGAAAGTCAGAGTCAACGTAGTTCAGATGGGAACTGTGGGGGAAGGTTGCTCGCCAAGACAATCGCTGTCTTGTGCCTAGATATCCTCAATCGAACGAGAGAGAGGAATCAGAGCTAATGTAGTTCGTGGGTACGACCACGAATGGGTAAGTGTTTTTTACGTGAGCGATGAGCTCTTCTCTGAAAATGAAATTTGAAACCCAACAATCCCGAAGGATAAAAAGATTTGAATTTGTTTTGTGTTTTTTAGACAGAAGTGTTTTCTTAAGTTAGTTCATAACTTGCATTGCACCAAAGTCTAGGGCACAGGGACGAATACTTAACGAATCATCCCAAGATAAGTCGCCCGCTAAGCACTCTAGAAAGATGAGAGGAAGCCCCTCATTTCTCATTCCCCACGCTTAAGGCTCGTGTGCAATACACTTTATCTTTATTAAGTGTTTTCAAGAAGTTTTGAGATGAGAAGCGAGAAGACCCAAAGGAAACTCTAAAGAGAAACTAAGAGTCCTAATGTTATCATGCATGGGTAACCTATGGTTAGTGAGGCTTAGGAGAGACGACTACCTAAAACCTAATGCTAATCCTACTCCAAGCTTAATCAAAAATTAAGTTGGACTAGGTAGCTCTAAAGGGAGAGAATGCAAGACTTAAACAAGTCTTGAGATTCATGGGAGGAGGAGAGTGAAAGAGAAGAATGAGAAAGAGATGGATGAGATAAGAAACAAGATAGGGAAGGAAGCACATCATATCATAAATGTCTAACTCAAATCATAAAAAATGTTTCAAAGATCAATGCAAAACAATCTCAAGTAAGCATGCAAAGATAAACATGAAAGAATGCAAGCATACTTATATGAAATGCACAATTAAACACCAATGAACTTCATACCAAGATGAAATGAGAAAAATAAGATGAAGATGAAAACAAGCCAGAACCAAGATCATATTATCATCAACAATTCTCATGTGCAAAAGGAAATCAAAGCATGAAACATTATGCACCAAAGAAAGCTACAAAAAGAGGACAAAGTTCCAACACTTAAGCATACTCAAACATGAGTCAAACATGATCCATAAATGGCAAAACTTGGTCACAAGGGACCTCAACCAGGGGTAAACATCATATCAAATGCACATACAAAGAATCAAGAAGAAACTCAAGCAAATAGGCATGGCAAGTCAACTTGTGTAAAGAGGTGTCAAGATACAGTCATACATAAGTCATTTAAGAACAAATAAAAAAACATATATCAAATGACACTCAAAAATTATGAAATTAGAACCCAAATGACCTAAGTTAGAGACTAACAACATGTAAAAATATTACACCAAAATTCAAAGTTTAAGTACCTCAAACAATTAGGCAAAGATCACATAGGAACCATGAATCAATATGCAAAGGAGGGGGACTAAAATGCAATATGCAAAGAATTTAAAAATATGAGAAAAATATTTTTAGGAACCTCAACATGTCCTCTAACAAATGCAAAAAGAATGAGAAGTAAATCATGTATAGATGATGACAAGGCAGGGTTTGCATATATGAAACAATCCAAAAAGAAATTAATTAAACAATTAAATCAGAGGCAAAAAATAAATAAAAATGGAAAATAAAATTTGCCAAAATTTTATAAAACCCTAAGGATGATTCATGATTTTTTTTGGTGATTTTTGGATGCATTTAACTAATTTTAAAAATAAAAAATGAAAATGCAACAATTCAATAAAATAAAATGAAAATAAAAGCCAGGGGGTGCAAACAGCAAGGGAAACACGTTCAATGCATCAAATGGGCTGAACAGGGGGTGGGAATAGCAGGCCCAAGTCAAAAAGTCCAAGAGCAAAGTCAAACATGAAACACATGGAACCCAGTGAAATATCAGACTCAATCATAACCATAGGATTGATCCAACGCATGCAATCAGGTCAGCAGAAGTACACAGTAATCAAGATCAACATGCAAGATCATACAACCACCATAGCAACCATGCACGTACACACATACAAGTGGTCAGATTTAAAAAATAAAAGCACGTGAGGGACACATGATTCTTTAATGTGTTTGCATAATCATGATCATCAGATGAATCCAACGCATGTGAACAAGTCAATGGATCTTAAAAGCATGCAAGATCAAAGGTCAAGATTTAATGCACATGGTAAATATCATGGATTGACACACACACATATCACAAATTGAAATAAGAACATAAAAGATCTGGGACACTCAGGACCGTTGGATCAAAGCAATGAACGGTGGGATTGCATCTTCCACCTCTGAAACCCTCACTGGCCAGAAAACATACCAGGTGTCGGAGCCCTAACTCCGGTCACCTTCTCCGGTGAACACCAACCATAAAATTACCAGAAATGGCTCATGAGTACATCAAATTAATCATAATTTCACAAGGATCTCATATATGCAATTAGTTTTCACAAACAACCAACACACAAGCCAAATCGAACAGAATAAGTTTGGATCTAAAAACTTAAATCTCAAAATTCAAACAATCCACACGTCCAAACTCAAAACTAAATAGATCAGCATCATCAGTGAATACCATAGATCATTTTGCAAGCAAGAAAAACAAGTTACATGATCATGAAAAGTATGCTAACCTGAGAACTGTAGAGCTCAAAATACACTAAGAACTCCTTCCAAAAGCTGCAGATCTTCCTCTTTTGAGCTCTATTTGCAAAATAAATGCAAATAGAGGCTTGAAATTGGCTGGATCTAAGGTATTGAACTTGAGCAACTTGAACACGAACTTGATGAAATCCTCACTCTAAGCTGAAACCAATGGTAGATTCTTGTTCCTCTCACCACATTGATCAATAATGTGCAAAGAAAACTTCAAAAACTCTAAAGAGAAGAGAGATTCGAAGAGAGAAAAGTTTGGAGGTAAAAATGGATTCTGAGCAAATGAGGGTGCATGACCTAGCTTTGTGCGTGTGAGTAAGCTTATATACTCTCCATTAGACCTCTCATCATGATTAGCAATTGATTAAACCCCTGATTAGTGAGTTTTGAGTGGTTTTGCCATTTTGCAATTTGTGTTCAATCCCTTAATTTATTCGTGCACCTTCATGCTTTTCATGATGGATACCTCACACTTGACTTGCTGATCACTTTTCAAAAACAATTGGGCCTTGAATTTGCTTGGATAATGAGATTTGGATCAATTTGCAAATTGTTTATTTGTTAAATACACCATGTATACGTCACGGTTTGGCATGAAACAAGGGTCAAAATTGGTGCTCATGGCTTGTACTTTGATGGTACAATATGACTTGAAGCAATTGAAGTGATTACAAGTCCTTTTGGATGAAAATGCAAATGGTGGAAAATTGGTACATGTGGAAAACCTCAAAATGCACCTTGCCTTGCCTTAGCGATAACTTGAGTTCTACAAAAGGTATGAACATGTTCTAGTACTTTTTGGAAAGGGGAGAGAATGATCTTCAACTTTCATGTTTGAGTAAAATTCATTTGAAGCATCTTTGATGATGAAAAGTTAAGTTGAATGTAGTGTAAAAACTTGCCAAAAATGGAAACTTCTCATTTTAGGTCATTTTCCAAATTTAGTAACTTTTGTATAAACCCTTGATTCTTGATAAATGGTATGAAACTTGACCCTTGAAGACCATATGAGGATGTGAGACCTTGAAAACCCTGAAGAGAACCTCAAAATTCCACAGTTGACTTCCCCTCTCACTGTTGACTTTTCTTGGTCTACAAGCAATTGATCCACTGAACATCTTTCACAATGAAACACTAGCCAAGTCTTTCCTCCATGTGTACTTGTAAGCATATAGAACCTCATGAGAATGTATTTGAACAAGCAAAACCCATCAAGAAGAATTTTGGAACCAAAACCCTAATTTGGACCATCTGATTAGGAGAGTGTGGTTCACTTGAAATCTCTTGCCAATCTTGATCTTATGATGATATGATGAACCCCTCAAACCATCTTGAGGCTTGAGACTCCTTTGAGATAAACCAAGTACCTTGATCCCATGTTAAGAACCAATGCTATGCCCAAATGCTAATGCAATAAATGCAAAGAAACATAAGCCAGTTAACTAAAAGTAAGAGGGAAAATTTTGGGGTGTTACAATGCCCCTATTTAAGTTCTCCGATTCGGAGAGATGGAGATTGACGTCTTGGTCTCGGCCAGATAGGGGAGGCTTAAATACAATAATGCACAATTTTGGCCCCTAAGAAGCCACAAAAGGTGATATGATATGAATGCATTTATGAATGCAAGATATGAGACCTTTGGGAAATGATTCCACAGGAGACTGAGAATAGATTAAACCACTGGGTTCTAACAAAAGAATTATCTACTGGGGAAATAAAAATTGAAGGAAATGTTGATCTCTATTGGGAGAGAAATAGCAACTCCACTGGGGGAAAAGGATATAGCTCCACAAGGGATGGTGTTATAACTATGAAAAATTGAACTTCCAACGTTGGAAAATGGTTCAACATCTTCTTTAACTAAGCAGTCCTACTTAGAAAAGGGTAAATTCAACTTCCCCACGCTTTGGGTCGTAAGCCATGAAACTGGTCTCGGTTTCTGAAATAAATTTCCCCTTGTTTATGGACATAAGCTATGAAACTGGTCTCGGTTTCTGAAATAAACTTCCCCTCATTTTTAGATATAAGCCATGAAACTGGTCTCAGTTTCTTCTTTATCAAGTCTTTCCTTGAAAAGGGGTAAAATAGACAAGTTCCTAAAAGGGTAATCACTTGCTGAAATGATAACTTCACCGGGAATCTTCAAAGAGATGTGGGTCGATTAATTTTGCGAAACGGATTTCTCAAATAAAGAGAAAAACTTCTTGTAAGGATCTTCATCAAACTTCTCACAGGGATTCGCTGGGGAGATGCCATTTAATGGTAAATATCTTCATCATACTACTCTTTGAGACCTCTTCAGAAAGATGTCATATGATGAGTGAAAATTGGTAGCAGACTTACTGTGGGAATTGCCATTGGCTGTAGCTTTGATTTGCATCGAGCAGATGAAACCATATATAGGAATTTATCTCAAATAAACACTTGTGACAATCTTCAATAAGTTTCTCTGATGGAATCTTCCAGAGAGATAACCATTTCTTTATCATACTTCTCTTCGAGACTTTTTCGGAGAGATGCCATGTGATGTAAAATGAGGATTCAACGATCAAACTTCCCTACGGGACTTGTCCGGAGAGATGTCATTTGTTAGAAAATAAGGATTCATAACAAACTTCTCTAGAGAGATGCCATTTGCTGGAAAAATAATCTTCATCATACTTGCTTTCGAGACTTCTTCGGAGAGACGCCATAAGATGAAAGAAAATTTAATATGCTGATAGCTTCAATGGGGATAGACAAACTACTCAGAAAGAGACTGCCACTTGCTGATTCACTGGGAAATTCAGGGATAAAAAAGAGCTTCTCAAATAAAGAGATTATCACTTTCTGTCAAGTGTAGATTCGAAAGCGGAATAAATTTATCTTGCTGGGGAACCTTCAACAGATTCTTTCTGGGGATGTAAACCACCTAAAAGGTGAAAAATAAATGCCCTTTTAATTTAGAGGTTCAAGTTATCAAAATGGTCAAAATACCAACTCAATCCAGGAATAAGATGGAGAGATACCATCAAATTAGACGTTAACCAGTGAGGATTGAACTCGAACTGGGGATTTATCCTATCCAAATGTGGAAAGTCCAAGTGTGGAAAGGAGAACTAAATCAAAACTTCCATGAAGATTAAACTCAGCGGGGAGTTAGAAAAGATATACATTTTCTGCCTACAGCTGACCACTCTATTGGAGAGAGGAAACATATCACTTGGGGATAAGCACAACCAAGGTGAATGAAGTAAACATTATCAACAAATGCACTATGAACATGGATATGAATTCAACTATGCATGATATATGTATGCGTGTTATGTTTTTATGCTAACAGAATAGGCGAAAGAGATATACTGGCGAAGAAATAAACATCATAATGTGACCGGGTACTCAGCCAGTTGCTTGGAAGTATCATTGGAGATAAAACAAAAAGAGCCACACTCAGCTTGCATTCAAAAACTCAACTAGGGAATACCAGGTTTAATTCTTTCCTAGAGAGCATCAGGTCCAAATTTTTACTAGAGATATGGGATCGTATGTCCAACATATCAAGGTGTGGATAGAGTTAAAGATCCATCATTTTGGCGATACCTTTCAAGGAAAATCACAAGAACATTCAATCCTGTATTTCAAGGTTTACTCGTTCTTGGAGCAACTACTGATATTCCTTCTTATGTTCACAAATCAAAAGAAAGCAAACACAAGCATTTTTAAAAGCAAAAGAAAAATTTTAACTTTTTGTTTCAATAATTAAAAAAAAAAAGTCATTTTAAAAGATGTAAATAAAACAATAGTTGCAAATAGATGGGAAAAAGCTCAAATCTTATTGATAGAATGGTAACCCGCAAATAGTGTGATTCCTTGGACTATTACAAGAGTTGAAAAATGACAATTAAAGGGAAAAGGCTACATTAAAATATAATGACTGAATTCTCCCTAACAACTTTGAATTTCCAATATTCTCTACATTCGGCGACCTGATTTGATTTGAGGGCTCTTTGATAGATGTTGCTACTTCAGATGATCCAGTCTGGTTTGATGCAGTTACTTGCCATATATCCCTAACTTTTTCCTAGATTGCCCTTTCGAGTTTTCAATCTACCGGGATGATATTTTTTTATGTCTTTAATTTTTTCCTGGACCACCGGGTTTTCAATCCATCGAGACGCTCTTTCTGCTTTTTGTTAGGAGAAGTATTTCTTGACTGCGTCGACGTTTGTAGGATGAGTGAACTCTTCACCATCCATAGTTGTAAGCAATAAGGCACCGCCTGAGAAGGCTTTTTTGACAACATATGGCCATCATAATTAGGAGTCCACTTTCCCTAGAATTAGTAAGGAATGATTGAATTTTCTTAAGCACAAGGTCGCATTCTCTGAATACACGAGGTCAAACCTTCTTGTCGAAAGCCTTCTTCATTCTTCGTTGATATAGCTGACCATGACATAGAGATGTCATTCTTTTTTCTTAGATCAAGTTCAACTCATTGTATCTGCTTTGACACCATTCAACATCTGTCAACTTAGCTTCCATCAAGACTCTCATTGACGGGATTTTAACCTCTATGGAGAGCACTACTTCTATGTCGTATACAAAAGAGAAAGGGGTTGCCCCTGTTGAAGTACGAATAGAATGATGATACCCATGAAGAGCAAATGACAGTATCTCATGCCAATCTTTGTAGGTTACCACCATTTTCTGGACAATTTTTTTGATATTTTTGTTAGCTGCTTCAACAACTCCATTCATCTTAGGCCGGTAGGGAGAAGAGTTATGGTGTTCAATCTTGAATTTAGCACATAATTCCTTCATTATTTTGTTGTTTAAGTTTGATATATTTTTAGTAATGATCTTACTCGGAACACTATAACGGCATACTAGATTATTCTTGATAAAATAGACCACCACTTGCCTGGTTACATTGGCATAAGATGTTGCTTCAACCCATTTGGTGAAGTAATCAATGACCACTAGGATGAAATGATGTCCGTTCGAAGCTTTGAGTTCAATCATACCAATCATGTCAATTCCCCACATAGAGAAAGGTCATGGAGAGGAGATAATATTGAGAAGAGTCGGCGGTACATGAATTTTGTCGGCATAAATATGACATTTGTGATACTTCTTCACGTATCTACAGAAATCAGATTCCATTGACAGCCAATAGTATTCTGCTATTAATATTTTCTTTGCCATTGCTTGCCCATTGGCATGAGTACCAAAAGAGCCTTCATGAATTTCTTTCATCAACATGTCTTATTCGTGTCTATCCACGCATCTGAGCAAAACCACGTCGAAGTTTCTTTTGTATAACACATCATCATTCAGGAAGAAGTTGTCAGTCAGTCTTCTGAGGGTCTTCGTATCTTTCTTTGACGCCCCAAACGGGTATTCTTGTTTTTGAAGGAAGCATTTGATATCATGGTACCATGATTTAAAATCAACAATCTCTTCCAGGGTAAATACGTGAGCGGGCCTATCAAGGCGCATAACGTCGATATTAGGTACATCATTCCAACGATTCACAACAATCATTGAGGATAATTTAGCTAGTGCATATTATTTTGTTATAGGGACTAAAAACATATTTAACTCTTATATATTATGTATAATGTTAATATTATTTTAGAAATAATATATTATTTATGTATTATTAACATACTGCTTTTACATATTATTTTTTAGATAATACTTATATTTATTATATAATATTATTTTTGAAATAATACCTTTAAAAATAGTATAAATAAAATTTCAAAAATAAAAAATAAAAAGATAAAAAATAGTATATATTTATTATTAGTTAGTATTGTTTTAGTAAACATAACACTTAAATTTTTTTTAGAAATATTAAATATTATTTGATAAATAATATTATAAAAAAAATAATGTTTTTTTAATATTATATACTGTTTTTATTTATTAATTTTGAAATAATACATAAAAAAATAGTACAAATTATATTTTGAAAATAAATAAAAAACATTATAAAAATAAAAAAACAATATTTGTACGTGGATAATCAATGGTACTACCTTCGTTCCTTTATATAAGAGACACCTCATTTTTTAGGTTTATTGAATAATTAATGTATTTGGTCAGTTTATAGACTAGATATATTGATTATTCAATGAACCTAAAAAGTGAATAGTCTCTTATAAAAAAAACGAAGATAGTATTTTATTAAAATTATAATTATATTAATGGTATTTTATATATAATGGCATTAATGGTATTTTATATGTAGTGATATTAATGGTATTTTATATTAATGGTATATAATGATATTATTGATATTATAATTATATTAAGGGTATTATTTTATTATAATTAACTAGTAAAAACCAGTGCAATGGCATGGATCCCATCTGAATTCACATTACATATTTCTCATTCTTATTTGTCAATTATAAAATTTATTTTGTATTCCATAACTATTCACCTAATTTCAAATATATACTAATATTATACACCAACATTTTAGGCATTGATCTCTAATTATAGATTCACTATCATGAATGAATACGATGAAAATAAATGGATGCACCTAATAAAATAAGTTAATTTGCAATAAAAAAACCACCAATTTCTTTTTTAATTCTTTCCATATCAATCATGTTTTCTAGAAAGATTCTATTAATTTCAATTTGAAAATTCTCTCATATTGGTGAATTCTTTCCATATACTAATAAAATAAGAGAATTTCTTAACACACCACCCAACCTTCTTAGGCACCATGCGCGCTGACGAAAATACTCCTGCGTTCCGGATGTGCAAATCCGGACGCACCCTTTTATTAAAATTTTCAGTTTTTTCCGGATGTGCACATCCGGAAGAAATTCGTATTTGCAAATCCGAAATAAATCCTGATACAGAATACCAAAAATCCAACAATGTTTCTCACATTCATAAAATAAAATCAGGATTACATTCAGAAAATCGCCATTACGTCGACAGAAATTTAAATATTACAAGATCAATAGCCCGGTGGACGCTTGCACATCTCTAAGATGTCATCGACTATTCTTCAAATTTTGACGGTCGTCTCAAACTCGAGCGTGAATTGTTCTTCGCAACCGAAAAAAGTTTTCCACATCGCTCTAACATCCACTTGATTCTTGAGCTCAACAAGGCTGTAAGCAACGTTCCCCTCGTTGTCAACCAAAGGTGAACGATACTGAAGCTTCGCAACCTTCCTTTTGTCTCCGTAAGGTAGGAGATGTTCGATGTCGTCAATGATCTCGCCGATGGAGATGTCCCTCATTACCTAAACGTGTGGCCGCGTGTTCACTTCAAAAATGTACATTTTGTCGTACGATTATACAAAAGAGTTAAAAAAAAAATCTCCGTCTAAATCTATCGGAGCTTGACCTTTCGACTTTTCCGCATTTGATGCCTTTTCAATTGCGTTCAATATTGCAAATTCAAGCATCCTTTCGAATTCTAGTACCGGTTTCGTCTTTTTTAAACTTCCGTAGAGTTACTTGATATTTGCCGCTTCTTTCGCACCCCAAAATTACAAAAGCCTTTCTTCTTTCTGAACCATTATTCGATCTTCCGATATTTACACCGAAGCCAAGCTCAATAGCCATCCTACGAATGTATGCGAGCATGCTTTCACGATCATCAAACTCTTTCTTGTTATTAAAGTCACCGCCGACATCAACCGACTTAACGATAATCCCTTCATCTTTCGGGGAAATCGGTGAAACTAATTCTTTTGACATGTTATCGGGGTGCACCATATCTATTTATAAACAATAATAGAACAATAAGTATGTATAAATAAAACATATTAAAAATTGCTCAAAATTAAAATTAATTAGTTCCAGGCACTTTTCCGGATGTGCACATCCGAAAATGTTCATGCTCAATTCGTTTCGGATGTGCACATCCGGAAGTAGCGTAACTTGTTTTTTCCAAAAAAGTAGATTGATAATGTGAGCAATGTAGTGGATGAAGTTGAATATTTACCTGAAATTCAATCTTCTCTTGCTCCCTTTGATTTGTTGCACCAAAAAGTTGAAGTTTTTGAGTGAGAATTGGTATTAATGAAGTAGGGTTTTTTGGGTTGGTGAGGGTGAGTATGGAAGAAGAAAGGTTGAGAATGGGAGGGGGAGTGATCATGCAGGTTCAAATATATCAGCAATGTTTCCGGATATGCAGATCCGGAGCCCTTTCGGATATGCACATCCGGAACAATTTTTTTTTAAGGTCATGGTGCGTCCGGTTGTGCACATCTGAAATCAGGGGCATAAGAGGAATTTCACGCGGTGTCTAAGAAAGTTGATTGGTGCATTAAGAAACTCTCTAAAATAAATTACTTTGCAATAAAGAAATCACCAATTATTTTTTGGAATTCTTTCCATATCAATCATGTTTTTTAGAAAGATTATATTAATTTCAATTTGAATAATTCTTCCAAATTGGTGAATTATTTCCATATACTAATAAAATAAGTTGCTTTACAATAAAAAACCACCATTTTTTTTGGAATTCTTTCCATATCAATCATGTTTTCTAGAAAGATTATATTAATTTCAATTTGAAGAATTCTCTCATATATGTGTAGCTGCAGTGCTGAAAGTTTCAGTTAATTTGAATCGAAAAACCTATACTTTTATGCAGTAATACTTGTTGGATAATTCCTGTCAAATAATTACAGCAACTAAACATATACTTTTATGCAATAATACTTGTTGGATAATTCTTGTAGCAGAAACAAATTTGATCATATTTGAATATAGCAGAGTCACACCAGCGTTGAAGAACATCAGTAGTAACTGCTAATACAGCAGAGATACAAATTAAGATGATATAATCCCACATATGCTAGCCTTCTTTAATGTTCCAAGCACAGAGAATGAAGAATAATAATTGATTAATATTTTATCACCGACATTATTATGAACCATGATATCAATGTAATTAATGAAACCAAGAGAAGATCTCAGAATTTCAGAGATATATAATAAAAACAATGTATCTTTTGAACTTCTTAACTTGTACATACATCAGAGAGAGATTTAAAGCATTAGTAATGATAATTTGTTATAAACAAAAATGCACATATTACAAAATAGTTTCACATGTGAGACTAAAATTGTCATGATTGTTCTTATAAAATGATTTTTTGACAGAAAAGTGCATTTTCGTGAATGAGTGTGATCTCGTTAAGTACCTATTCCGGACAGAAACCTACTAAAAATAAAATGAAAATCGGCTGTTTTTAGGTGCTAAAAAGTGTTAATATTTAGATTAGTTTTTAGCACCTTTTTGTGAGTTTTATTCGTAAATCCAAGCCATTTCCCATTGTTTCCGTTTTATAACCGTTTTCTAGCTAATTTCGTTATTTGACTTATCTATTTAACTTTTGTGTTTTTATTGCATATTTTTGCATGGAAGTGTGAAGAATGGAGCTATGAAGGCCCCACAAAAGCAGTTTTGGGAAATAATCATTTTTGGAGCATGCTTGAAGCACGCTCAGCGCGCTGGGAGCGCGCTGGTAGGAGTAGTTACAGGGGGTTGCGCGCTCAGCGGGGTCCTTATCCCGCTCGGCGCGCTCTTAGGCGGTTTATTTTGTAAGTGGAGCTCGCTCAGTGGGTGGCTGCGCGCTCAGCGCGCTCCGCGAATCTCCTCCCCTTTTTAAGTTATTTTGTTCAGAATTTTAGAGGATCCTTTTTTACATTTTTAGATCAAAATACATTATACACTGTACCACTTCATCTTTGGAAGATTGAAAGCATCATTTTGTCGAGAAATCGTCGTTGATGCTCGATTCTCTTCTCCCGATTCTTGTTGATCAAGCTACCATGAATATGTGTAGCTAATTTCTCTTTTGTGTCAAGGTTAGATGGTAGGTAAACCTGTCGTTTGTATGTATAGGTATTGATATAGCTTGTGAACTCTTGGATGATGAATGTATGATGAAAAACTTTGTTTATATGGTTTATTCTTTGTGTTGGTTCATGATTGAGAAATGTGTTCCTACTCTTTACCTTGGTTTTTCATCCATTAATGTCCATTGGCTGGCTAGAGATATTAATGTGTGTTCATGTTCATAAATATTGAACTAGAATGTTGTCATTTTGATTGTTTGAGTGAGAGATCATCAAAGGATCAAAATGGTAAAACTCATAATATGTGTTAGAGATAAACATATTGGGAGGATATGTGATTACATTTACCGTCTAAACGAGTTTATTCGCTTTGTCGATTCTATCCGTGCAAAATGGTTTGTTGAACCCTAATCTTGACATGCTTTTATAAACCGTTAAAACAAATCTTTTTACCGCTTATACTTAACTTTGAATGCAGGTGTTCCAAAACAACCAAAAACCCTTGTTACTTTGAAGTTTAAAACGTACACGACTGTAGAACGGTTGCGATATCACTGAACAATCTCTATAGATTGATAACAAAACCCGAACTCTATGAGTATTTCAACAAATTGGCGCCGTTGCCGGGGATTGTTAATTGATATTGCAAGCATTGCAATAGTTGTGAAGTTTTAGACTTGTTACAAATTTTTCTTGTGCTTGTTGATTTGTTTTGTTTAGTGTGCAAACTTTGTTTATGCGAGGGCAACTACCGGCAGACCAACTTCTATTCGATCCCGAGATTGAAAGAATTGCTCGTAGACTCAATAGAAAAACTAGACGGAGGAGGCAACTAGCTAGACAAAGGCAAGAACAAGGAGAAAGTTCGATTTCTACACCACCACCAATTCCACAGTTCACGCCAATCATGGATCCACCACCACCACCCGCTTCCACACCATGTGTAAATAGCCCACGTCACACCGCTCAGTTTGCTAACAACAATCAAGGAAGGCAAGCTGAGATGAAAACTGGAACTTTGAACTTATTGTATGGAAGTCCGTTCACGGGAATGGATCATGAAGACCCTTTCGCTTTTCTCACCAAATTTTATGAGATAGCGTTAACAGCCAGAGTCGATCAAGCGCAAGAGTTACCTCTTTTCAAGAGACTATTTCCTCATGCTTTGCTTGGCAAGGCTAAGGATTGGTATCTTGATCAAACTCCCGCTGTGATGACCGATTGGAACGTTTTGATGGAAAAATTTATAGAACGGTTCTTTTCTCACAACCGCTTTATGGAGTCAAAAACTGCAATTTCTGTGTTCTCTCAGGGCACTAGTGAATCTCTGAATGAAGCATGGGAACAATTCAAATCCATGCTTCGAAAATGCAAAGGCCACGGGTTCGACGAGTTAACACAAATTCACATCTTCAAAAATGGTCTCCAACCAAATTGTAAGACATTATTGGATGCCACTTCTGGAGGATCTTTGTTATCAAAGAGTGCCGAAGAAGCTATGGATATCATCAATAGAATGAACCTCAATGATATTCAAAGTCAAAGCCGTAATAACTTGCAAAAGAAGCCTGGGGTACTTGAATTGGGAACTAATGATGCAATCCTTGCACAAAACAAACTCATATCTCAACAAGTGGAACTTTTGACTCAACAGATTAAAGAATTGAAGGAACCTAGCAAGAGTAAACAAGTTGCTTGTTATGAACTTTGCAAAGGAGAGCATGACGCCGGATTTTGTCCTCCTCCGGGATTTGAAGAAGTGAACTACATGAATAATCAACGAGACTATCAAGGAAGACAACAACAACAACAACCTTATCAACAACAACACAATCCTCAACAACATTACCAAGGCAATCAAGGATATCCACCGAGGGCGAACTATCAACATAATCAAAGTTATAGTGGCGGTTCTTCAAACCGGCAAAATCCTTATCAACCTCCACCACCTCCGGTTGCTAGCTCTAAGTTGGAAGACACTTTGACTCAATTCATGCAAATGTCTATGGCCAATCAAAAGAGTAGTGATGCGGCGATAAAAAATCTAGAAAATCAAGTGGGGCAACTTGCCAAGCAACATGCCGAGCAACAATCGGGTACTTCATTCTCCGTAAATACTCAAGTGAATCCTAAGGAGCATTGCAAGGCAATCGTTACAAGAAGTGGGAAGGAGTTGGTAAAAGAAAATGAGAAAAAGGTGGAGGAAGAAAAAATTGATGGTATTGTGGAGGAGGATAGTGATAAGGAAGTAGTTGAAAATAAAAGTGAGAATGAAGGTGTAGTTGAAAAGAAAGATGATGAAATAGTTGAAGTTGAAAATAAGAGTGGTGAGGAGTTGAAGAAAAAGGAGAGACTTAGGAGAGTGAAGAAGGGAAAGGAACTAGAGAGCACTATTCCGATCCAACATTTACCATACCCTCATGCTCCTTCAAAGAAAGAAAATGAACGGCATTACGCTCGTTTCATGGATATTTTTAAACAATTGCAAATTAACATTCCTTTTGCCGAAGCTTTGGAGCAAATGCCAAAATATGCTAAGTTTATGAAAGACATTCTCTCAAAGAAGCGGAGGCATTCAGAACCGGAAACTATTATCCTTGACGCAAGTTGTAGTGCCATCATCCAAAGAACTCTTCCAAAAAAAGAAGTTGACCCGGGGCGTGTTACTTTGCCGGTAACAATTGGTGACGTCTATGTTGGCAAAGGCCTAATCGATTTGGGCTCAAGCGTTAATCTAATTCCTTTGTCCATTGTAAAGAGGCTTGGGAACATTGAGATGAAATCCATTCGGATGACGTTACAATTAGCCGACAAGTCCACAACTCATCCTCATGGGTTAACTCAAGATGTCTTGGTAAAAGTTGACAAGTTTTTCTTTCCGGTTGATTTCGTTGTTATCGATATGGAGGAAGATGAGGATGCGCCTTTAATTCTTGGGCGACCTTTCATGAAAACTGCACAAATGATGATTGATGTGGATGACGGTTTAATGAATGTGAGGGTTCAAAATGAAGAAGTTTGCTTTGATCTTTTTGAAGCAATGAAACATTCTCGAGACAAGCATGATAGCTTTCGTATCGATGCAATTGAAGAAGCAACTTTGGAGGTTTCAAAGCATGTTCATATATTATCTCCTTTGGAAATGGCTCTTGATGAATCATTTTAGGTGTTTTTCGATGAAGAAGAAAGAGCTCTTGAAGAATGTTTAAAAGAGCTTGAATCTATCAAAGAGTTGCAACCGTGGGAAGTAGAAATGGAAGAGTTAAAGAAGGATGTGAAAGATGAGAAGTCACCACTTGAATTGAAGGTCTTGCCTTCGAATGTAAAATATGCGTTTCTTGATGACGGCGGTAACAAGCCGGTTATCATTAGCAACGTTTTGTCCAAAAACGAGGAAGACCGTTTAATCCAAGTTTTGAAGAAATATCAAGATGCAATAGGTTGGGTTCTTTCCGATCTTAAGGGAAATAGTCCATCTTATTGTATGCACAAGATTCTTATGGAAGAAGATTTCAAGGCGGTTGCTCAACCACAACGCTGCTTGAACCCAACTATGAAAGAGGTGGTGAGGAAAGAAGTTGTGAAGCTTTTGGATGCGGGAATGATCTACCCGATCTCTGATAGTCCATGGGTAAGCCCCGTGCACGTTGTTCCTAAAAAGGGTGGCATTACCATTATCCGAAATGATAAGAATGAGTTGATCTCAACCAAGATTGTGACGGGGTGGAGGATGTGCATTGATTATAGAAGGTTGAACACCGCAACTAGAAAAGATCATTTTCCACTCCCATTCATGGACCAAATGCTCGAGAGGTTATCTGGGCAGCAATTCTATTATATCTTGGACGGATATTTAGGTTATAATCAAATTGCGGTTGACCCGGCGGATTACGAGAAGACGGCTTTTACTTGTCCCTTTGGTATTTTCGCCTATCGGAAGATGCCTTTTGGGTTATGTAATGCGCCGACAACTTTCCAAAGGTGTGTTCAAGCTATCTTCTCCGACCTCATAGAAACGACAATGGAGGTGTTTATGGATGATTTTTCCGTCTTTGGAGCATCTTTCGACTTGTGTTTGAAAAATTTGGAAACTGTCCTTGAGAGGTGTGTTAAGACTAACTTGGTGTTGAATTGGGAGAAGTGTAACTTTATGGTGACGGAGGGAATTGTGCTCGGCCACAAAGTTTCTTCCAAAGGCCTTGAAGTAGATCAAGCGAAGATTGAAGTAATCGAAAAATTGCCTCCTCCTACCAACGTCAAAGGAATTAGAAGCTTCTTGGGGCATGCGGGATTCTATAGGCGTTTCATCAAAGATTTTGCAAAGGTGCAAGGCCATTGAGCAACTTGCTCAACAAAGGTCAGGTATTTCTCTTTGATGATGAATGTCTTATTGCTTTCCAAATTTTGATCGAAAAACTAATTACCGCTCCAATAATCATCGCACCAAATTGGACTTTAAATTTTGAACTAATGTGCGATGCGAGTGATTATGCCATTGGAGCGGTGTTAGGTCAAAGGAAGGACAAAAATTTTCATGCTATACATTACGCAAGAAAGGTATTAGATGAGGCGCAAGTAAATTACGCCACAACCGAAAAAGAATTGCTTGCTATTGTATATGCACTTGAGAAGTTTCGTTCTTACCTAATCGGGTCAAAAGTGGTTGTCTACACGGATCATTCGGCTATAAAATATCTACTCACTAAACCGGATTCGAAGCAAAGGCTCATCTGTTGGATCCTTTTGCTTCAAGAATTTGATTTGGAAATAAAGGATAAAAAGGGTTCGGAGAATTTAGTGGCGGATCATTTGTCCTGTTTGATCAACGTGGAGGTAACCAAAGCTGAAAAGGAAATCCGAGAGGAATTTCCCGATGAAAAATTGTTTAAATTCCAAGTTAGGCCTTCGTTTGCAGATTTTTCTAACCACAAAGCAACCGGTTGGGTGCCCCAAGACCTAACTTGGAACCAAAAAAGGAAGTTCCTGTCGGATGCGAATTACTATGTGTGGGATGACCCGTATTTGTTCAAATTAGGAGGTGACAACCTTTTGAGAAGGTGTGTCACAAGTGAAGAAGCCCAAAGTATTCTTTGGCATTATCACAACTCGCCTTATGGCAGCCATTTCAATGGTTCGAGGACGGCCACGAAAGTCTTGCAATCAGGCTTTTATATGCCTACTCTCTTTAAAGACGCACATCTCCATGCGAAAAGTTGTGACATGTGCCAAAGAATGGGTGGAAATGGAAAAAGAGATGAAATGGCCCTTTAAAATATACAAGAAGTTGAAATTTTTGATTGTTGGGGTATCGATTTTGTTGGTCCATTCCCACCATCTTTTGGGAACGAGTACATGTTGGTAGCGGTTGACTACGTATCGAAGTGGGCTGAGGCGATTGCCTCACCTAAGGCAAATGGCAAAACGGTGATCAAATTTTTAAAGAAACACATATTTTCCCGTTTTGGCACTCCTCGGGTGCTCATTAGTGATGGCGGGTCACACTTTTCTAATACACCTCTTGAAAATGTTTTAAAACACTATGGTGTATCGCATAAGGTGGCGACCCCTTACCACCCACAGTCGAATGGTCAATCTGAGGTATCGAACCGTGAGGTAAAAATAATCTTAGAAAAAACTGTGTCAAGTTCTAGGAAGGATTGGTCGCAAAAGTTGGACGAGGCTTTATGGGCATATCGCACCGCTTATAAAGCTCCAATCGGTCTAACTCCGTTTCAATTGGTTTATGGTAAAACTTGCCATTTACCGGTTGAAATGGAGCATAAGGCTTTGTGGGCTTTGAAAATGTTAAATTTTGATAAGAACTTGGCCGGTGAAAAAAGAAAAATGCAATTGCTTGAGTTGGAAGAAATGCGGAATGCCGCATACCATTCAAGTTGGTTGTACAAAGAGAAGGTGAAAGGATACCATGATAAGAAGATTAAGCATAAGGAATTTGAAGTTGGCCAGCTGGTTCTCTTGTTCAATTCCCGGTTAAAACTTTTTTCGGGAAAATTAAAATCAAAGTGGTCAGGACCATTTCGTGTCAAAGAAGTAAAGAGTTTTGGAGCAGTCGTGATTGAGGACTTAGAAAAGAAAGACTGTTGGACCGTAAACGGTCAACGTCTGAAAATTTACCTAGGAGGGAATTTTGATCGTGAGTGTTGCTATGTTCTTCTTGATGTTCTTAAGTGAGCATCTTGAGCCGTCGAGCTTATTCGACGTTAAGCAAGCGCTTGTTGGGAGGCACCCCAACACTGTAAGTATTTATCGCATTTATAGTCCATTTGCTGTTTAGATCGTGTTTTCTGTAAAGTTGATGTTGTATGTTGCTTAGAGTGTTGTTTTGGACTGCTGTTAGTTGAAATTTTCAAGCTGGGAGGATTCTGAGCATTGCAGTGCGCGCTCAGCGCGTTCTTGAGATTTTGGACCCCTTCGAGGCAGTAAGCAGCCCGCTGAGCGCGGTTTGCGAAATTTAAAAAAAAAAATATTTTGTTTTTCTGGGCCCGCAAAGCTGTACCCGACCCAGAATGTAACTTAAGTTGCTAGGGTTCAGAATTTTTGCCTCATTCCCCTCATTTTCTCTCAAAACTCTCTTGTTCTCTCTCCTCCTTCAAGATTTTCAAAACCTCCTTGAATTTTCAAGTTCCTTAACAACATCTTCCTTATTATTTTCTGCTAAGCATCATCATCTTCAACACTGTAAGTCTTTATTTTTCATTTTTTTATTTTCATTTAGAAACCCATTTTTGGGTCATTGTTGTTAAATGTTGAATGTTCTTGTTCTACTTCTTTCCTTTGCTTCTGTTTATGACTAATTTCTGTATAAGTGTTTATTTAGTATGATTGCATGTTGGTTAGAAGTTAGAATTTTAGAATTGAGGGTATGAAATTTTAGAAGTTAGGTTTTGTGAATAGTTTAATTAGTTTTTAATTTATGTGAATTCGTTTTGGGCATTTCTCTGTAAATATGGCTGTGTTGAGGAATTAATTGTAGTTTTAACAGTTTGGAACCATCTGTTGCAGAGGGGGTTTTTTCTGCATTTCGTATAGCCCGCTCAGTGCGCTCCTGCGCGCTCAACACGCTCCTGCGCGCTCAACACGCTCTGAGATTTGCAGAAAATCCCCCCTTTTTCAATTCTGTTCTGCTGCACTGTGATTGTTCTATGTAATTTTTTATGATTTAGATTTTTTTTAGCAAGCTGTTTCCGCTAACGTGTGGTACTGTTTTGTGTTTATTTTTGTTTTTGTTTTTTTCAGATGTCTGGACAAAAGAAGCAGCGTCTTGTTGGTTCGACATTAAACCCTAACAGACGAGCTCCTGCTGGCCAATTCGATAGGACGCGTTTTGTTGGCCTCGAGCAACAACAATGATACGTACAACTAGAAAAGAGGTCGATTTGCCCAGACAGGATAATTTTGATTGATCCAGATGGTCCCCATAGAAACATGGCCCATTTTGTCCAAGGTGGTGCGTGGGATAAACTTTGTTCTCCCTTTCCTGAGTACCACATAGACATTGTGAGGGAGTTTTACGCTAATGCGTTACCCTCCGATGGTGATGCGTTTACTTTCAAAACTTGGGTTCGGGGGAAAGAAATCGATTTCTCAAGAGATTCCATCAATACCTACCTTGGAAACCCACCTCAGCTGAGAGAAGATGAGTTGTGTGACTTTGGATGGACGTTGGCTCGGCGGAATTGGAATGCCAACCAACTTAGGGATGCTTTGTGCGTAAGCGGGGGTACTTAAACTTTAAGCGCTAATGGAGCGCCCCTAAAGTTTGCTAGGAGAGTGTTGGATACTATCTCACAGCTTGTCATGTCTGTTGTTCTATACAACCTTCGACCATGAAGCCACACCTCCTCTATTACCATGGAGACCGTGGCTCTGATTTTTCATTTACGCAGAGAGGGCCATACCGTGGATTTTGCAAGGATTATTTATAATGAGATAAAGAGAACTGCCACCAGCGCTACACCTCTTGGAGATCGTGTGGCCTGCGCCTTTATTTATCCACGGTTGATTATGGCTTTATGCTATGAGGCGCAAGTTGCATTACCTACCCATGGGAATGTGAAGCTCCCTGTTGTGGATGATGGTTATGTCACCCGTTATTGTATGGGGGTGATTGATTTAGAGGATGCTGCCCCTGTAGCTGTCGCTGCCCCTGCTCGCGGGTGCGGGCGTGGACGAGGGTACGCTTATGATCCAAGTGCTGAGGCCAATTGGGCCATGCACGAGGCTCATCAGCGGGCCTTCATGTTTATGCATGATTCCATGGTTCAGTTGCAGCTGCAGTTTCGGGAACCACATGTAGACCACCGGTTGAGGTCTCGCGAAGACCTCATGGCTTATGCTCGTTGGCCTGAGGGCAGGCCTGGTTTTCTAGTGGGGGCAAGTGAAGGCAACCACGATGACGGTGATGATGACGATGACGTTGATGATGGAGCGGGTCATGGAGCGTCTAGCTCTAATTTTGACTGATGTTGGGTTTGATTAGTCCTTTATTATATTTTGTTTTTTTTTTATTTTGGTATAATTATTATGTTTGTATTTTGTATTGACTACCTTGTGTAGGAATTTTGTATTCTCCATCCGGGCGGATGTGAGTTTGAATATTTGTTAAAATTTTTGTTGATTAATGAATTTAACATCTGGGTGGATGTTGTTCTATGTTTATATGGTTTGTTTGTACAATTTTTTTTTTGTTGTTTTCCCTTTATTTTTAAGGTAATTGGTGGATGAAGCAAGTTTGCTTCTTTGAACAATAAGTGATGCACTTCACCATTCATTGATGGTGATGATAAAATTCTAAGTTGGTGCACACAAAGGTACTCTGTTTTGTGCTTTGTAGAATGTCAGTATGTTTATGAACTTTGTGCTTTACATAATTTTCAAGCTTTTCTTCATTTTGCATTTTTGTTCATTTTGGAATCAATTAGGACACAACCACAAATATGAGTCCCTCCATTGTTCATAAATATTGAGAGATTTTGTAATTGTTGTTTAGCTCGTATGATTCATGTTTAATCTTGTATTCATTTGCAAACCTTGGAAACATTGAAATGATCTAGGCAATTTTTTATTATGAGAAAAACCACCAATCCAAATAAACTTCAATTTTACCTTGTGAGAGGTGTGAACACTTGCTAGCCATGTTGAGCCTTGAAATTGGAATGAATCTTGCATAAACCCGTCGAATGATCAAAGGAATACACTCAATAGTGGGTTGTTGATGCTAAAAAGAAAATCAATGTGATTCATTCTAGTTTTTATTTATTTTTAGACACTTAACCCTTTGTTTGAACATACTTTTGAAGAACATTTCACATTAAATATGGTATGGTTTAAAGTTGGGGAGAGTGGTTCTAGCTCGTGAAAAAGAAAAAGAAAAGGTGAATTGGTGCCTCTTGTGAAAAAGAAAGAAACATGAAACACTATTTTGTGCTATGCTTTGCACTCCAAAGGGAGTTGCTTGAAAAGAAAATGAAAAATGGCATTCTAAATAGAATGAAAGAGTGCACCATAAGAAAAGAATAGAAAAGAAAAGAAAGGATTGAATTGAATTGTTATGAGGTTTGTCTAAGTGGGTTATTGGCATGTTGTTCATTGTTGAAAATTTTTGTTAACCACTTTGTTTCAATGGCCTTTTACAAATATCCCTTTCTTGTTAAACCTTGCCAAGTTACAACCTTTAGAAGCCCTTAAGAGATCTCTGTTTCCTTGGTTTTCTTGTTGAATTGGTTTGATGAAAGCATGAATTATTCTGGATGCTGACACTTTTGCTAATGAGTGTGTTTTGTCCCTTGTATATATTGAGCTAGGCTCATTTGAATAAATTAGGTGATTCCAATTTGAACATTTGTTGGCTTATGATTTGTGCTTGTTATTTATGTTTAGAAGTTAGTTCATTTACATGTTTTCATTCTTTGTAAGGCCGAGCGGTACTTGCGTGCGTGTTAATTTGGTTTGAACCATTGATTTTTGTTGGTGTTTGTTTCCGGTTTTCCGCTTGCTTCTATTCTATTTTACCTTCGTTTGAGCACAAACAAAGAAACAAGTTGAGGAGATTTGTTAGGTGCTAAAAAGTGTTAATATTTAGATTAGTTTTTAGCACCTTTTTGTGAGCTTTATTCGTAAATCCAAACCTTTTCCCATTGTTTCCGTTTTATAACCGTTTTCTAGCTAATTTCGTTATTTGACTTATCTATTTAAAATTTGTGTTTTTATTGCAGATTTTTGCATGGAAGTGTGAAGAATGGAGCTATGAAGGCCCCATAAAAGCAGTTTTGGGAAATAATCTTTTTTGGAGCATGCTTGAAGCACGCTCAGCACGCTCCCAGCGCGCTGGTAGGAGTAGTTACAGGGGGTTGCGCGCTCAGCGGGATCCCTAGCCCGCTCGGCGCTCTTAGGCGGTTTATTTTGTAAGTGGAGCCTGCTCAGCGGGCGGCTGCGCGCTCTGCGAATCTCAGCCCCTTTTTAAGTTGTTTTGTTCAAAAGTTTAGAGAATCCTTTTTTACATTTTTAGATCAAAATACATTATACACTGTAGCACTTCATCTTTGAAAGATTGAAAGCATCATTTTGTCGAGAAATCGTCGTTGATGCTCGATTCTCTTCTCCCGATTCTTGTTGATTAAGCTACCATGAATATGTATAGCTAGTTTCTCTTTTGTGTCAAGGTTAGATGGTAGGTAAACCTGTCGTTTGTATGTATAGGTATTGATATAGCTTGTGAACTCTTGGATGATGAATGTATGATGAAAAACTTTGTTTATATGGTTTATTCTTTGTGTTGGTTCATGATTGAGAAATGTGTTCCTACTCTTTACCTAGGTTTTTCATCCATCAATGTCCATTGGCTAGAGATAGTAATGTGTGTTGATGTTCATAAATATTGAACTAGAATGTTGTCATTTTGATTGTTTGAGTGAGAGATCATCAAAGGATCAAAATGGTAAAACTCACAATATGTGTTAGAGATAAACATATTGGGAGGATATGTGATTACATTTACCGTCTAAACGAGTTCATTCGCTTTGTAGATTCTATCCGTGCAAAATGGTTTGTCGAACCCTAATCTTGACATGCTTTTATAAAACGTTAAAACAAATCTTTTTACCGCTTATACTTAACTTTGAATGCAAGTGTTCCAAAACAACCAAAAACCCTTGTTACTTTGAAGTTTAAAACGTACACGACTGTAGAACGGTTGCGATATCACCAAACAATCTCTGTGGATCGATAACAAAACCCGAACTCTATGAGTATTTCAACAGTTGTTAGCATTCTATTTAGAATGAATATGCAGCAAGAGAAGTATGTCATAAAAATCATATAAAGTTTTTAATCACCAAATTTAGAGAACCAATTACATGAGGGCCCCAGTTTAGCTCCATCTTCGTTCAGAGCTAATCTTTCCTGAAGCAAAAGTAACAAACACAGACAATTAGCATATAGATTGTTGAATATGAGAGAGAATTAACCGAATGAACATCAAGTCTGTTGGTTCAAACCTGTAACAAACTTCTGAAAGGAGCCAACCCAGTTCTAGGACCTATCATAATTATTTTCACTTTACTATTAGCTGAGAGTCTTAAATTGGAATGCCTAACAAAGATAGGAGCCCAACTACAGTCCTGAATTTTCTACAATTGTACAGAATTATGAAAATAAAAACATAAGATAAGTTAATGCTTTCAAATGAAGTAATAGTAAATTTCTAATATGACCGAGCATTGTTATCAAAATTCAAAAGTTTCCAGATATCACCAACTGATATTAATATTTAACCATTTTACTGATATTAATATTTAAGTAACCATTTCATAGTAATTTTCTCTTACCTATGTAGAATTAGATACGACAGGAAAAAAGGTGATAAAAAATCTATTGCTATACAGAGACAAAAGAGAGGAAAACATGGAGGATGCATAAAAATGTAAGCTATTGGGTGAAACTGACATACTTTTAGTTCTTCACATGTAACAGTAATATTGTATGTGCAAACATCTTCATCGAGTGATTCCCCTACTCTTCTGCCATCGCCATTGAAAAGGCGCCTTAAGTAGTATTTAGATTCAAATGTTTGTATACAATTCAATAATGTTAAAATAGAGAATGAAAACTTAGTTAGATAGCTATGAAACATAAATTCCACCTCACCATTTTTGATGCTGGATCCGCCATTGGCACGATCAACTAAGACTGAGAATTTAGATTTCCTATCCTTGGTATAAATCCCAAGACTAGGCTGGACAGAAAAAAATTAGTTATTTTTGGGATTGAGGTGGACAAATATTATAATTCATAATATAGTTTTCAAGTCACCATATGATTATATCAACTTAATCAAAGACTATAAAATCAAAATTAATACGGCGAAAGAATTTTACTTGGTAGTAGTTTCCTGTTACAAGCTGAGTAATTTGAATTGGCCAATCTTCCCTGTTTAGTGCTACGGTCGGATCGAATATACTTGCTTCCAGAATAAGGTATAGTTGCGAATCTGACTTGTTTTAGCAGGATAAATTTCAGAAAAATCACCAGATGAACCTTCAACAGTAGTAAAAGGAAGTTGAGCGTCATCGCAGTTACATCCACCAAATTGGTGTAATTCCTTTTTGACACAGTCCGCAGGAGCTGAAGGCCCAAAATGATAATCACAGTTCGGTTCATCAACGGTTAATCCTAAAGCACGACTTGTCAATACTTCTTCCTCAACCGTATTATCCGAGTCTTTCAACTGGGAGGGCAAACCATGTTCAACAGAAACTTGCAAAACAATGCATGAATAAATATGTTTCTAAAGATTTCCAAACGAAGACATGACAATTTAGGCGAACAATAATTTTTCCTTTAATGAAAGTTACAAAATATATGTTATATACAAATAGAATGGTTAATAACATAAACGTGCATTTGGTTTTCATAGTGTATTTAGTAACATATCAAAGTAATTGATCGATTATTTCAAAAAAGCATTAGACTTATGTTTCCAAAGAAAGTATTTAGATTCTTTGATTACCTGTTCATCCTTGCCACCAGTAGGTACAAAATCTAGTGTGGCTTCACGTAAAATCTTGATGTGATTTGCTTCTACAATTTCATAAGATCTTGAAATTCAAAATTTGCTTCCCTTAATGCATTTGTTTTCCCCTCAGGCCAATCAAAGTGCTTTTGGACAGTTCGTTCATAAACCATGTATTTCATAGGGAATCAAATAAGATGTATAACATATAAGTATCTACTAACACACTATAATATAAATCGAACTCCTCAAATAACTACCAATTATGGTCAACTTTTCTTTCAACTTTAGATGAATGAATTATCTGTGATGTTGAGAAATGACACTCAAAGGCATGCATACCAGGAAGGAAAGTTCTTCATTTATCTAGTTCACAAAGGCTACCAGGTCATTAGCATTTGAAAAGTAGGATGCTCTAACTTTAGCTGTCAAGGATGTGACAAAATCACCTTGTGTTTCTACATCAGCTTTCACCTATATACACATACACATGTTTATTGAACCGGTTAATATCCTTCCTATCACCAAGAGCCTACAAAAATGCATTTAGATGAAGTAATAAGAATCTAATTCTAATACAATAATTGATAAATGAAAATTTACTAAAACTTAAACACTTATCACATCATAATATGTATTATGTTACATCCAAGGCACACTTCTTGTCCTAAAATATAATGAGTACCGGGAAATATACACATCAAAATGATATTAATAACAACCAAACTTTCAAAATATGATATTTTAAGTGTTAACTTAATGATATACTATACATCTGTAAAAACATCAAAATCAAAAAGATCAAGTTCCTTTCAAAGTTAGATATGATCCTTCACAGGAAAGTTAAATTTGGGAGAGCTGCTAACATATGAAATCACAAAATAATTGAAGAATTAATGAGAACAACATCAACCTTTTCACTCATAAAAAAATAAAAATGAACTGAATCTCCAACAAAAATATTCATGTGAATGCATGAATAATACTTACTTGAAACAACATTACCACTAATTTCTTAGTAGAAGCCACATCAACACCAACGCCTGAACCACCAACCTTTCCTTTACCCACTGGTGTGCTTTCAACTTTAGTTACAGTGTATCCTCTACTAACATATCCATAAGATTATGGTTTCCAAATCACAGATGAATATTGGGAGCAAAATGATTCACCATCACAAACCACCGTAAAGCTCGTCGGCGTCACTCTCTGACCACCTCCTTGAGAACGAAATAAACAAAAACAAATAATGAACAATAATCAAGACTAAACTAAAATAGTGACAAAATTGCGGTTAATTTCACGGAGAATTAAACTGTATACACAATCATCTTAGAGTAAAGCAAGTAATAGCGGATTCAAATGGATCAAAAGAAGTGAAAAATCGCAAAGAAAATCGAAGAAATTAGAACTAATTGAGCATGGAGAGTGTGAAACGAACTAGAATCACAATGTAAAGCATTGAATTGAAAAAGAAAGTGAGTGAGAGAATCGTTTTACCTTATGAGATTTTCTTGTAAAATGGTGGAAAATGAAGAGAGAGAGAGAGAGAGAGAGAAAGAGAGTAATTATTTGTGCTGGTGTTATTTGTGTTGAGGATGTAAACCTTGGTTGCAATGTGAATTGATTATAAGCATGAAAAGTTATGTTTCCCAAATAAAATTGGCATTATCAATGATTGCTAAATAATAGTAAATAATGGATTTTAATTAACAAAATAGTATAAAATTATTTTAAAAATGGTGAGCATTACACATCAGACGCAATAAATGCCAAATGCATAATATTGCAGTAAAGTTTGTAAAAATATTACCCAAAACCTTAAGGTGATAGATGTATAAGTTCTCCCATTTATAAATGTTCAACTCTCCATATTTATAATCAACGTGAGACTCCAACTCACACTTGATATATTATTCTCAACACTCCTCCCCTCATAAATTTTTATTTTGTGAAAGGATTTTTACAATAATAAAGAATTTAACCCCTAGTTAAAAACGCTTTTTTTTATAGTGTTTATTTTCCTTTGGCATGTCACGGATACTATTACCCCTTACATCCAATATCTCTAGGTTGCAGAGCATGGATTTTTAGATTTTAATACCAACATGTTGAAATATTAGATTTGATTTGATTTGATTTAATATTTAGATATAATCCAAGTTGTGTTAGCCCATGCCCAATTAGGGTTGTATATAAATAGACCTAGCTTGTATCATTATTTACACAATTCAATAGTACAAATCCTTATTTCCTTATTCTCTCTCTTTCTCTCCTCACTAAAAGTGCCTCACGCACTAACAAATTGGTATCCAGAGCTTCCGGTTATTGTTCTTGATCGAATTTTCAAGAACTTCACGTCAGAGATCGTGTTTTCAGGGCAAGTGAATCAACCGCTGCGAAGATGACTGGTGATAAGAACATTCTGAGTTCCCTTCCAATGCTTGACGGCAAGAATTGGATCCGATGGAAAAAACAGATGCAATCCTTATTTGGCTTCCATGAGACCCTAGAAGTGGTTAACGGTGGCGTTCCTGTGTTAGCTGAAAATGCAACCGAAGAACAGAAAAAAGCCCACAACGAAGTCAAGAAGAAAGATTGCAAGGCTGCTTATTGCATTCAGACGGCGGTCAATGCTGCTAACTTTGACAGAATCTCTCATGCTGAAATGGCGAAAGAGGCATGGGATATTCTGGTGAAGTATTATGAAGGAGGTGCGAAAGTCAAGGTTGTCAAGTTGCAAACCTTGCGTCGACAATATGAGTTGTTGTCGATGGGAGAAGACGAAAAAATCGCAGAATATGTGTCGAAGGTTCAGAAACTCGTCCATCTCATGAAGGGTTGTGGTGAAACCATAATTGATAAGATGATAGTTGAGAAGGTAATGAGAACGTTGACCTCCCACTTTGATCACGTTATCGTAGCTATTCAAGAATCCAACAATCTTGAAACCCTAAAAGTGGAAGATTTGGTTGGTTTGTTGGAGGCGCATGAGATGAGGATTGACGAAAGAAAAGGAGTTCAGGATTCGATACAAGCACTGCAGGCTCAGTCATGGAAAAAGAATGATGGTTCCAACAAATTCGAAGGCAAATTCGACAAGACTCAAGGAAAGAAATCTTGGTCGAACCCTCACAAAAATCAGGTCGAAGATAGAGCTTCTGAATCCTCGAAAAGATGGGGAGGAAACTATCGAAAGAACAAATAAGATAAGAAAGGTATACGGTGTTATAACTGTAAAAAGAGGGGTCATTTGGCCAAACATTGTTGGTACAGGAAAGACAATGGATCAGAAAAAGGCAAGGACGAAGGAGCGAACCTTGCACACCAAGATTCAGATGATTCTGAAGGTGGTATGGCGGTTATGGCTGCAGTAGCAGATAACCTTGTCGAATCCAAGATCTAGTTCCTTGACTCAGGTTGCTCAAATCACATGACTGGTCGAAAGCAGTGGTTGGCAGATTTTGATGAGTCGAAGAAGAGCAAGATAAAACTTGCTGATAATAGTTTGTTGCAAGCAGAAGGTACTGGCAACATAGTTTTTCAACTGAGTAATGGAGTGAAAGCTATGATCAGAGATGTATTCTATGTACCTGAAATGAAGTGTAACCTATTAAATGTTGGACAACTGGTCGAAAAAGGCTTCTCAGTTGTCATGAAAGATGGAGTATTGAAATTGTTCGACACCCAGAACAATTTGGTCTTGAAATCTCCATTGTCGAAGAACAGGACGTTTAAGACCATGATCAGTTCGACTGAAGTACAATGTCTAAAAACTGTTGTCGACCACAAGGATAGTTGGTTGTGGCATTTGAGGTTTGGACATTTGAACTTTCAATCACTCAACCAGCTGATTACTTAAGATATGGTATCTGGTATTCCAAGTCTTGAGATGTCTGACAAACTCTGTGAAGGTTGTTTAGTCGGAAAGCAATCTAGAAATTCTTTCATTTCGACTATGCCAATGAGATCATCCTGCATACTCGAGTTGTACATTCAGATATATGTTGTCCATTCAAAGAACATACCATTGGTGGAAACAGATATTTTGTTTCATTTGTCGATGAGTTTAGTCGAAAGCTGTGGATCTATGTGATCAAGAGAAAGGATGAAGTATTTGAAATCTTTAAGAGATTCAAGATGTTTTTTGAAAACCAGAGTGAGAAGAGGGTCAAAGTTTTGCGAACAGATGGAGGTGGCGAATACACTTCGAAGATGTTTGAAAAATTCTATGCAGAACATGGTGTTGATAATGAGGTAAATGCTCTTTATACTCCTCAACATAATGGAATTGCTGAAAGAAGAAACATAACCATAGTGGATATGGTGAGATGTATGCTCAAGCAGAAGAATTTGCCAAAATCTTTATGGGGTGAAGCTATTTTGACTGCAGTTTATATCCTGAACAGGTGCTCTACCAAGAAATTGAAGAACAAGGTTCCTGAAGAAGTGTGGAGTGGAAAACGACCATCAGTGAGTCATCTGAAGGTGTTTGGCTCTATGTGTTACAAGCATGTTCCTGATGCAAGAAGAAGGAAGCTTGATGACAAGAGTGAACCTATGATTCTGGTAGGATATCATAAGACAGGTGCATACAGGCTATTCAATCCAATTAATGAGAAGATTGTGTTAAGTCGAGATATTGTGATTGATGAAAATTCTGCCTGGGATTGGAATTCTAGTAATTCAATTAACAAGCCATTGATGAGCTCTAATTTCGACGAAGAAACCGATGAAGTCGAAGTTGAAGAAATTGCTGAGAATCAAGTCGAAGTCGAAGTAGAAGCAGTTGCTGACATTCCCGATACAGAGGTTGTGGCTAAAATAAGCCAAAGACCTCGGCGAAATAGAGTTCCTCCAACAAGACTTCATGATTATGAAGTGACTGGTGATGATGAAGTCACACCAGATGGAAAATTAGTTCATTTTTCTTTACTTGCAGGTGCTAAACTAATCAACCATAACGAAGCTTTAAAAATTCAACAGTGGAAGTTAGCTATGGTCAAAGAGTTACAGGCAATCGAAAGAAACAACACATGGGAGTTAGTCGAATTTCCAGCACAACAAAAGTTATCGAAGTAAAGTGGGTGTTCAAGTTGAAACACAATGTTGATGGGCCGATAGCAAGACATAAAGCAAGATTAGTAGCTCGAGGGTTTCTTCAAAGAGAGGGACTTGATTACTCTGAAGTATTTGCTCCAGTGGCAAGACTGGAAACTGTTCGACTTATGGTAGCATTGGCATGTAACCAAGGTTGGTTGACATTTCACTTAGATGTGAAGTCAGATTTTCTGAATGGTGCGTTAGACGAAGAGGTCTATGTCACATAACCTCCTGGGTTTGTGATTCAGAAGGAAGCGAGTAAAGTATATAAGTTGCACAAAGCGCTCTATGGTCTCAAGCAGACACCTAGGGCATGGAACAAGAAGATCGACTCATGCTTAGTCAAATTGGGATTTGTAAAATGCAAGTCTGAGTATGGTGTCTATGTTCAGGTTGTAGCACAAGATATAATAATCATCAGCTTATATGTCGATGACTTGTTAGTAACTGGAAATAGCCTGAAGAACTTGTCGAAGTTCAAAGAGCTAACGAAGAAGGAATTTGAAATGTCGGATCTGGAAAAATTGTCTTATTTTCTAGGCATGTAATTTCATATGTCGAAGCAAGGTATGGTGCTACATCAAAGGAAGTATGTCAAAGAGATACTCAAGAAATTCAGAATGGATGATTCGAATCCTGCATCCTCACCCGTCGAACCAAACTTGAAGTTGGAGAAGAATGGAGAGGAAGACAAAGTTGTTGTAACTTTGTTCAAACACATAGTTGGATCTTTGAGATATGTGTGCAATAGTCGACCTGATATAGGTTTCGTAGTCGGATTAGTGAGCAGATTCATGAGCGAACCAAGAGTGTCACACATGAAAGTTGCAAGAAGAATTCTAAGATACTTAAAAGGAACAACAGATTTTGGAATTCTATTTCGACGAGATTCTAAAGGCAAAGGAGCAATAGTTAATTGTTTTTCAGATGCAGATTGGTGTGGAGATAAGGAAGATCGAAGAAGTACAACTGGCTATTTCTTTCAAGTATTTGGTGCCCCAATCTCATGGTGTTCGAAGAAGCAACCTGTGGTGGCATTGTCATCGTGTGAAGCTGAATATATAGCAGGATCTTATGCTACATGTCAAGCAATTTGGATTAGATCAGTACTTGAAGAAATGGAGGTCGAAGTGAAGAAACCTTTTGTGTTACAAATCGACAACAAGTCAGCTATAAATCTGGCGAAGAATCCAGTCCTGAATGGAAGGAGTAAGCATATCGAAGCCAGATTTCACTTCTTGAGGGAAAAAGTAAATCGAGGTGAACTTGAAGTTAGGCATTGCTCAAGTGAAGCACAGTTGGCCGACATTTTCACCAAAGGATTAAAGATCGACAGATTCCTGAATTTGAGAAAGAAATTAGGAATAGTTCAGATCGACTAGCGTAGGTTCGACAACTTGGATTATGAGGGTGTGTTGAAATATTAGATTAGATTAGATTTGATATGATTAGATTTGATTAGATTTAATATTTAGGTATAATCCAAGTTGTGTTAACCCAAGTCCAATTAGGGTTGTATATAAATAGACCTAGCTTGTATTATTATTTACACAATTCAATAGTACAAATCCTTATTTTCTTATTCTCTCTCTTTCTTTCCTCACTAAAAATGCCTCACGCACTAACACAACATATTTTGAAATTAAAGATTCAGGGCAACTGATTCAAATTTTCAGCATTATATGCTTCGATACAAGCTTATGAAATCACCAGAGTTCATGCTTTTGGAGTGACGATTGAAATCTTCTTCCGCGCTTTATTTCAAACAATAGAATTGTTTGAAATCCTAGTTAATATCATTAATCATACATCATAATTGTTGGGGGAGTTTTTCAAAAGGACATTGAACTTATTTCAAACTTATTTCAAACAATAGAATTGTTTGAAATCTTAGTTAATAACACTAACCATACATGAAAATTGTGGGGGAGTTTTTGAAAAAGAGAGCATTGAACATTGTAGAACTTCCCTTTTAAACAATACCTTTGTGAGATTCAAGCCACATATTCATCAAAAATCTTAAAGTAATAGGTGTGTGGACTCTCCGATTTACAAATGCTTAAGTAGCTATACTTCCAATCAATATAGACTCAAATATAAAAGAATTGGAGAATAAAAACCATAAGAAATATTATTCATTATCCAGGATGTATTATTGATATCAATCAAAAGCAACAACAAAGTCTTTCATCCTAAGAACTAAATAGTCATGAATGATCATAATTATTTAAAACACCACAAACCATACTCATCATTTTCCTGCATTACGCTTGCTAACAAGAAGCTTCATACCATACTTTGGTACCAGCAACAAATTCGACGCAGGGCAATGGACATAATTCGGTGAAAGCTTGAGGTCGAAATTGTAGACCATAAGACCAATCACGATCTTAATTTCAGTCACGGTGAAGTTTTGGCCTAAGCAGAATCGATTCCCGTATCCGAATGGCATGTAAGCTTGTGGATACTTACAAGCTCCTGAAAGACCATTAGCAAATCTTTCTGGCTTGAATTCAGTTGCATCCGGTCCCCAATTATCAACGTCGCGGTGCAGCGATGGAACAAACATCCATAGGTACAATCCTTTAGGCAGCACTAGATCTCCGATCTTCATATCAGCAAATGTCTCCCTCGAGTTTGTCACTGCAGGCCCGTAGATACGCATACTCTCTAGAACCACCATTGTTAGCTACACGAAAAACACATCGAAGAGTTTGCGTAATTGTAAGAATTTAGCATTATAATCTCAAGATACAAAGTTCAAATCTCATAGGACTAAAAAATTCTATGCACACTAACCGTTTTCATCTTTTGAAGTTTGCTCATGTCGGTAAAAGAAGGAGGCGAATCATCACCAAAGATTTCCGAAATCTCATCTCGAATTCGTTGTTGCCATTCAGGATAAACGGAAAGGAGGTACAAAGCCCAAACAACAGAAAGAGCAGTGGATTCAGAACCAGCAAAGTAGATACTTTTGCAGATATCGATAATCAACTGGTTCATGTCATGGCCAGGCTTCAAAGTTCCTTGTCCGCTAGCATTCAAGAGTTTCTCCTTTTCCACACCTTCTATTATTTTCTGCAACAGATCATTTTGTTTCTCACCATTGTTGTTCTCTTGGTTTTGCTTTTTGCGTGCATGTATGATATTCATGATTAACACATCCACCTCTTTCTTCAACTTCCATATCTCTTTGCTTTCCTTTGAAGGGAGAAAACTGTGATAAACATCATACAAACAAAGATTAATTAACTTATTTAACACATAGTACATGATAATATAAGATATGTTGATCTTTGAAACACTGAAACCTCTGAAAAAGTTGTGTCTATGTCAGTGTCCGTCTAAAACTTAGATGAACATCTGTGATTACATTTGTTTTATTCATTTTTTTTTTCAAAATATTATTAATATCAACGTGTCAGTGTCGTGTTTTTGGTGATCGTGCTTATAGGTGTATATAAATTACCTTAGGTGAAGATATCCCAAGAGAGTACTAGTCTTTGAAAGCTTGTTTTGCATCCCTGCTAATTTTTCAAAAATATATTTTCCTTGTGTATAATCACTGCCAAAACATGCTTTGGAAATAATATCCTCTGAAAGAACCTTTAGGTCATTCTCAATCACTATCTCTACAACCTTGTCTTTACTTTCATTTATTAACCTTTCCCATTTTTGAACAATTTCTAGGGTAGAACCTTCCATGTGACCAACCATAGTCTACATAAAATAAAATATAAAATAATTATATTCATGGAATAATTATTGTATGCATTCTACACAAACCAAAAAAAAAAGTTACATAACCATTATAAACTCACACACAACCATCAGTAACAAAGTTCGAGTTTGTGATGATGTTCAGATCTAAGAATATTTAATAAATTTAAAAAATAATTTTTTTTTATAAAAAAATACCAGAGAAGTAGCATATACTAACCTTAACTTTGCTCATGAATAATTCAGCTATAATAAGATTTCTTTGGAAGATCCATGATTTTCCATTGGCTCTAAGAATACCATCTCCAAGCATGGGCAATAATGCTTTGTTTAGATACTCAACCCTACCAAGATCAGGGGACATATGCACACTCAAATCTCTGATCACTTTACCATTCTCAACATACAGATGTTGCTTGATTCCAGTGGAGTAGGTAAACAATGAGCCTGAACATCATAGTGGTTCACCAAAACAACAAGGCTTAGTAAGAGAAACTAAAACAAATAGCTTAAAGAAAATCACCTAATTAAATATCTAAAATAAATTTGACACACCATACTGTTGTTTCCATGCCTGAAAATATGGAAACAAAGAATAAACCCAATCTTCAGTGACATCAGCCGATGCAGGACGTTGAGGACGAATCTGTTGCATCTCAGTAACATTGCCGAATGGAAAAGAAGGCTTTGGTCCTTTGATACCTTGTTTTTCAAGCATGGTTCGAATCCTTCTTGGCTTCAACAACACTTTCTCCACCAATACTATAACACTGCTTATCACTATCAGCCCTACTGTCCACCATAGCTTTTTCAGCCACTGGTATTCAACTTCCATGATACCACTACTCTCAGTGTTTCCTCACTTAAGGTGAAATGTTTGATTCACTACTCTTTTTTTACTATCCAATATATATTTGATTTAGATGTTATATAGAACTTTAACAATATTTAATTGAATATTTTTTTAAAACATTTTTGTTTAAGTACATTTAATAAAAATAGAAAGCCTGACTCTGAAATATAGGGTGCATGTATAAGTCCAGAATATAGGGTGTAGTGTTATTTTTTATTATTTAAAATACATAAAAAAAACTATTGATAAGGAAATATGAAAGAATTTACTAATATATTTTTTAATGTAAGGAAATATATATATATATATATATATATATATATATATATATATATATATATATATATATATATATATATATATATATATATAATTTTGTTAGGATACACCGACCTATTTTTATAAAGGTGTGTTTTAGCAAACTTTAATTAAAAAATAGTTAAATGCACCATAAGGTGCATGTTACTAAAACACACATTCTAAAATGTAAGTGGGTGTAAATTAGTATTTGCTTTAGGCATTTTCTATAATATACCTATTTATTTATTAGAAGGAGTGTGTTAGCAAATAATAACTAAAATTCATTAAATACACCTTAAGGTGCATGTTGATAAAACACACCTTCATAAAAATAGGTGAGTGTATCCTAACAAAACCCATATATATATATATATATATATATATATATATATATATATATATATATATATATATATATATATATATATATATATTAAAAATTGTATTTATTTAAATTTTTATTCACATTCTTGATTATTTGAATCGTAGACAAGCATTCCATGTCTTCTTATAAACCTAAATTTTTTAAATATATTTTTAACTTTAATTATATTTAAAGTAAAAAAATAGAATTAGATCCTATATTTTAAATTTATTCATGCAAAGAACATAATTCAATAACTCTATCAAAGTTGATTGCTCCGAGTCACAAGAGAGTTACATCGGTGACTTATTTGCATAATGCTTTTTCCTCTTCTTCTTCGTGCTAGATGTAACACCCCAAATTTATTATAATATTTATTTAATCTATTTAAGTATAATATTTGTGAATTTTCGGTGAATTTTGGTGGTTTGTGTCGATGTCGGTATTCTGGTGATGTTTTGGTTATTTTAATAAAATAATAGTATATAATATGAATATATTAGTATTATTATTAATTTAAATAATATTAGAGGAATTAAGGGTAAGATGAACTTTTGAGGAGGATTAGTGAGGGTATTATGGGGAAAGCCCATTTTGGAAGCCCAAGGGTTTAACAAAAAGGAATTGGGAAGAACCGGATTCATTTGGTTAGATCGTGAAAATAAGAGAAAAGTACAGAGCTCTGAGGAAAGAAGGAAAATGCGAGGATTCGAGAAGGTTTCTAAAGAATCAGTAGAGAAAACTTCGAAACGACAATCTAAGGTATATGGAGTATTGCCTTTCATTGTTTTCAATATAGGAGTGATGTGTTAAAAATGGATCTTGAGGTTTTTGGGGTTTTTGAAGGGTTTATGAGTTATTGATGATTTAGGAGTATTTCTGAGGATCGATGATGGATTATTAAGGGTTGAATTGATTCGGGTAAAAATAAACCTTCGAGGCTAAACCTTTTTGATGATATGTGGGATCTTGTATGAGAAATAGGTTTATGGGGTTTATGGGAATCTTGAGAATTTGCGAAGGTTTAGGTATTTTTGAGTTAAAATATTGAAATTAACCGACCTAATAGTCGTAGGTTTTATGCCTTTGATTGCCTTGATGTTTCAGAACTCTCTTGGGAGTGTTTTGGGGTGAATTGAGGTTGGAATCGTAAAGATTTTTGAGGCTGGGATGCTACTGGTGCGTAGCAGCGATTGCAGAAATCGCAGGTTCGCAGGTTCGCAAAGCGAACCATTCCTTCGCAAGGCGAACATTCGCACAGGCTCGCAAAGCGAGCAGCGCAACGAATGCACGATGATTTTTTTGGTGAATACTGGGAACTCTGTGGTTTTTGTGTGGGATTTGTGGGATTTGATCCTTAAGTCGATCGTTTCTTCGAGACCCATGATACAAGCTTCATATTCGGCCTCGTTGTTTGTGCACTTGAATGTCAGTCGGGCGGTGAAAGGAATGTGGGTACCCTGAGGGGTTATGATAATTGCCCCAATTCCATTTCCGTAATGATTGACAGCTCCATCAAAGATAAGTCCCTATTGGGAACCTGGTTCTGGCCCTTCACTGGGTAGCGATTCATCGTAATCTTTCATTTTCAAATACATGACATCTTCATTTGGGAAGTCAAACCCGACTGATTCCTGATCGTCAATCGGTTGATGAGCCAAATGATTGGATAAAATACTCCCTTTAACGGCTTTTTGAGCGTGGTACTCAATATCATATTCTGATAACAACATCTGCCAACGGGCAATTCTTCCCGTGAGAGCAGGTTTTTCAAATACATACTTGATTGGATCCATTTCAGAGACCAACCAAGTAGTGTGACGAATCATATACTGGCGAAGACGTTTGGCTGCCCAAGCCAGAGCACAACAAGTTTTCTCAAGCATAGTGTACCGAGTCTCACAGTCGGTGAATTTCTTGCTCAGATAGTAGATGGCAGACTCTTTCCTTTTGGTTTTGTCTTGTTGGCCAAGTACACAACCCATTGAGTCCTCTAGGACTGTTAAGTAGATGATTGGTGGTCTTCCTTCCACTAGACGTGATAGAATCGGTGGGTTCAACAGATATTCCTTGATACTGTTGAAGGCGGTTTGGCAGTCATCTGTCCAAATGCATTCCTGATTCTTTTTGAGTAATTTGAAGATTGGCGCGCATGTCACGGTCATGAGGAATATAAATCTGGAAATGTAGTTCAAACGTCCCAGAAATCCACTGACTTGTTTTTCAGTTTTCGGGGAAGGCATTTCTTGAATGGCCTTGACCTTGTCAGGATCAACCTCAATTCCTTTCTGGCTGACGATGAACCCTAAGAGTTTCCCTGAACGGACACCAAATGTGCACTTGTTGGAATTCAAGCGGAGTTTGTACTTTCTCAGACGCTCGAATAGTTTTAACAGGTGGGTCACATGCTCCTCTTCTGTTTTAGATTTTGCAATCATATCATCGACATATACCTCAATTTCCTTGTGTATCATGTCATGAAACGGAGTAGTCATGGCCCTTTGATAGGTTGCCCCGATGTTCTTCAAACCGAACGACATTACCTTGTAACAAAAGGTACCCCATGGGGTAATGAATGAAGTTTTATCCATGTTTTTCGGCGCCATTTTGATTTGATTATAGCCGAGAATCCATCCATGAAGGAGAAAACTTTGAACTTTGTTGTACTGTCTACCAGCATGTCAATGTGTGGTAAAGGAAAGTCATCCTCCGGACTAGCTTTGTTTAGATCTCTGTAATCGATACACATTCTGACCTTTCCGTCCTTTTTTGGAACTGGTACGATGTTGGCTAACCATTGAGGATACTCTGATGTGGCGAGGAAACCCGCGTCAATTTGTTTCTGTACCTCCTCTTTGATTTTGATGGCCATGTCTGGGTGAGTCCGTCTCAACCTCTGTTTTACTGGCGGACATTCTGACCTTAACGGTAGATGATGTTCCACGATGTTGGTATCCAACCCTGGCATGTCCTGATAGGACCAAGCAAATACATCGGGAAACTCTTTGAGAAGCTTTGTCAAACTCTCTTTGGCAGTTGGACTGAGCAGTGCCCCAATCCTGACTTCCTTTCTCTATTTTTCCGAACCCAAGTTTACTGTTTCCAACGGCTCTTTGTGAGTAATCAGGAGATCTCTTCTGGAATTTCGTCGTTAACTTCTTCTTCAGCCCCAAATACCAGAAATTCAAAGTTGGGAGAAGGCATTGGATCGTATGTTTCAACGAGGTTTCAAACAAGCAATCTCCATGACGCGGTGATTGTTTTTTAGAAGAAATAGAGAGAATGCAAGAGTGTGTGAAGTGTTTTTCTGAAAACTACTTGTTTTTATTATTTGAATTATTTTTTAGGATTACCATTTTCTGAAAAAGCAAAAAGAGAAAACAACAATTAATGCGGAAATTACGGAACGACGTTATTTTATTTATGAACAAGTCGATTCTTGAAACTACAGCCCTATAAAACAAAACTTTGTCGCTTTGGGCGAAGCGAAGAGGGATATTTACAGAAAGTGAGCCCTATCAAAATATCCATTTCACCTGGGCAAGGTGAAAGCTTAAGATAAACACGGCAATTACTTAGACTTATGAACGATCTTCGGAACATCGACTGCAACCCATTGGCGACGAACTCCTCAGTGAATCACAAAATCTGGTATCTTCCTTGATTTGCCTTCAGAAACAACGCTGACTTCTGGTGGAGCAGGATCATTGGAATCTGTCTCCCAAGCAGAGTTGTCGTAGGAGGATTCCTTTGTTGTATTTTGCATAGTATTTGTGTTCTCAGGTAAATCTCCCCATCCAGTTGGCTGGATGTCTTCGAGCCTGATACGAGAGCTTTCAGGAGCAGTGTACTTTACCATATAGTCATATTTTCCCCTTGGTTGTCCTAAGGTGTCCCACACTTCTGTGGAGCTGGAGGAGTCATCCCTTTCGATGATGTTGACCTCAAGAAAAGCATAGTTGATGAATTCTAGTCCGGCAAGCTTTGCCAATTCATCGTCGTACTGGATGTTTTTTGAATTCCCTGAGTAATGATCCTATGACATGGTGGGGACGCATGTATTCTTTTCAATGATGCTCAGCTGATTTTCATTGTTCGGCTGATCTTCTTGCCCTGAGTTTCCTGGGTACAGCTGCCAGATAGGCAGGCCATCCATCGGGCCATAATAGTCGTGGTCAAAGTTGTCTTTCATCGGAGTGTCTTCCTCTAATGAATTTGGCGAAGCACGACATCCTTCTGGATCACAATCTCCGTATATTGTTCTGACATCTGACTTGGGTATAAATCTCAGACTCTGTGCGGGATAGCAAAATGGCGTAGGAACCTCTTCCTGAGACATATAACCGTCCTCGTTAAGATAGGATTTCCACTCTTCATCCATATCGGAGGGATCTCCCTTGTTGATGGTATGGACTGCTTGAGGCACTGGGTGAAGGAAACCTCCACTGTGGAAGAAATCCTGAATGGGATGAAGACTTTCATCGTTAATAGTAGTCTGGGTACAGGCTGAAGAAAAACCAAGACCTTTCTCTTTCTTATTGTCAGTAGGAATGACAAGTTGTCCCCATTCCTTTGTATTGTTACTTTTGATCACTTCGAGAGCATCTCTGTATGAGGATATAGAGGTTCCCTTCTCTGATTGATTCTCAATGCTTACCGAGAGTGCCTGGAACTGAATTCCAACAACCTCCTCTGGTTCTACATAAGTAGATAATGACAGGTTACTCACGATAAAGGCTTGTTCTCCACAGACCATGACGAGTTTATCGTTCTTGACGAACTTCAGTTTCTGGTGCAGTGTTGAAGTGACTGCCCCAGCCTGGTGTATCCAAGGTCTTCCTAATAAACATCTGTACGCTGCCCGGACGTCCATGACCTGGAAAGTGATTAGGAAAGTGTGAGGACCGATAGTTATGGGAAGGTCGACTTCGCCGATAACTGCTTTCCGAGATCCGTCAAAGGCTTTGACGATGACCTCACTGCCCCTCATCGGGGATCCTTTGAATGATAGTCACATTAAAGTGGACTTTGGCATAATGTTGATGGCCGATCCTGTGTCTACCAGTACGCTGGCTAAAGCATCGTCCTGGCAGTTGACTGTGATGTTGAGCGCCATGTTGTGACTTTTGCCCTCTTCTAGCAATTCCTCATCACTAAATCCTAAGTTGTTGCAGGAAGTGATGTTAGAGATGATGCTGGCGAACTGTCGTATTGACACATCCTGTTCCACAAAGGCCTGCTCTAAGACTTTCTGTGGGCTTCGGAACTAAGTAAAAGTGATAGCACAGGGATCTTTGAAGGAGTTTGTAACAGCTGATCAACAACGTTGTATTCACTCCTTTGGATGAGCTTCAACATCTCATCCTCGTTCTTTGAAAGGTCGGGATTACTAGATTGACCGACTGGTGGATTGGGAACTTCTGTTGGAGGTTCCTTTTCTTTGGTAGGTTCTCCAACTCCTCGGTTGAAGATTCGACCGCTCCGTGTTACTCATCTGATATCTGCAATATTCACGATGGAGGGTAATTGAATTTCCTTTCCATTCTCAATTATTGTTGCTCCGTATTTGTAAGGGATCGCCTTAGCTGATTCATACGGTAATGGTCCCGGTAGATAGATAACTACAGGAGCCTTCTAATTTTTCTGACTGTCGTAAGTAACTTCAATCAGTTCCTGGTTAGGAACTTTTGATTCGTCAAGTAGAGGGATAATGGTACAAACATCTTTGGTCCTTTCATGATCAGAGATTACGACAACATCCTTAATCTGATCAGCAAAATAGTCTGGCGTCCAGTTGATGGACCCTGAAACTGGATATTGTTGAATCTCTTTGCGGTCCAACTGACCTTGAAGGGCTGCTCGCACGAGGTAACATCCTTGGTTATTTTCTGAGCAAACTCTACAGCGTTCATAGTTATGTGGTGGCACCTGGCCACGTCCGCTTTGAATACAATGTAACCTTACTAGATCTATTTCCATTGATCGAGCATCATGACTTTGATGCCTAGTAGGGTTCCCATTAACCACACTGACTTGTTGTGTGTCTTCGTCCATATAGATCAGAAGCCACCAGAGGTTTAACAAGTGTTATAAAGTTCTTTGAACGAGAGCACATCCCTGGTCACTCTCACAACATCCTTTACAGTTTTGATAATTATGCGAAGTTAGAAAACTGAACTGGACTTGCTTAGCATGTAATTCTACCAAGCTGGTATTCATTAAGCGAATATCGAAGATCTGAATCATGGTGATCTGATAAAGATTCTTATCATGGTAGTCCTGGATCCACCCAAGATCCATCTGACGCTGGAGGGCCTCTTGTACAAAAGAGCATCCCTGATTGTTTACCGAGCAAATTAAACAGGAATCATAATCGTGTCGTGGCAGATCATGATATTGGCTTTTCCTTGAGTGCATTGCCACCAGGTTGGCATTCATTGCACAGATGTCGTGGCTCTGAATAATGTTGGAATTCGTATAAGTCATGTTGACCCCATGAATTCGGTGCTCTTGGATCCACCCGAGATCCAATTGTTCCTGTAGAGCTGATTTCACCACAGAACATCCTTGATTGTTCTTAGAGCAGATATCACACTGGTGATAGTTATGAGGTGGTACATGGCCATACCCGCTCTGTCTGCGATGCATCTTGACCAGATTGGTCCTCAATAAGAGTACATCATCAATTTGATATCTGTCGTTAGACTCTCCTTCTATCAAATTGATTGCAGCTTTCTCGTGTTGAGGCAACGGGTTTGTGAGAACATTTGATTTCGTATCTTTGAAAGATAAGACCCCGCTCCTAACAAGCTTTTGTACGTCAGATTTGAAACTGAGACAATTTTCTATGTTATACCCTGGTCCTCTTTGATGGTAAGGACAAGTCTGATCCGCTTTGAACCAAAAGGCGGATTTTCTGGTACTGTAAGAGGAGACTTGGTTTGGACGTGCCCCTTGACCAGTAGTAACGGAAACAGTTCTGCGTACAACATCGGTATAGGGTCGAACCCTGGTGGTCGCGTTGTACGGTTGTTATTGTACGGAGGACGAGCCTGCTGAAGAGGCTGTTGTATCCTTTATTGATATTGTTGTTGATTCGGTTGGCTCTGCGCAACCTGAGGTTGATACGTAGGAACAGGCGCAGGGTTGATAACAGGAGTTACAGCTGCTACTGGTTGGTACCGTCGCCTTTGCTTTCTGAGAGAAATATTCCTAATATCTTGCTCTTTTTTTCTTAGGGAGAGCACTACTGTATCGTTTTGTATTACTTGATGATCCGGGATCTTTGACTAGACGTCCTTCTCGGACCGCTTCCTCAAGACGAACTCCCATGCCTACCATCTCGGTGAAGTCACCGGGCGCACTGGCGACCATTCTGTCGTAGTAAAGTGAGCTCAAGGTTTTCAAAAAGATCTTTGTCATCTCTTTTTCCTCAAGAGGTGGACAAATCTGGGCGGCAACTTTGCGCCATCTCTGAGCGTACTCCTTAAAGGTTTCCTTGTCCTTTTGTGACATTGATCTGAGTTGATCTCTGTCTGGTGCCATGTTCAGGTTATACTTATATTGTTGAACAAAGGCAGCGCCAAGATCTCTGAAAGTAGCGATCTTAGTGCGGTTTAAACCCATGTACCATTTGAGTGTGACACCGGTTAAACTATCCTGAAAGTAGTGAATCAGTAGCTCCTGGTTCTTTGTCTGAGCTGACATTCGCCGAGCGTACATCACTAAATGACTTTGAGGGAAAGAGTTACCCTTGTATTTTTCAAAATCGGGTACCTGGAACTTGTGCGAAACTTTCACATTGGGGACCAAACAAAGGTCTGCGGCGTCCTTTCCAAATAGATCCTGACCGCGAATGGCCTGCAGTTCTTTCTGCATCTCCAGGAATTGTCCCTGGAACTCATTCATTCTGTCGAACATACTTTCGTTTCCACCAGACAATATCTGTGGAATCTGTCCTTCCGGGACAGTGTGTACCACGGGTGGTGGTATAGTCATTATGGCAGAGACTCTTGGTGCCTCCCGAAGTTTGTAACCTTCAGGAGTTTTTGTCATGCCCCTGGCATCTTCGTTTTCCCAAAGTTTGTAACCTTCAGGCCCAGCGGTTCCGACTGCATCTTCCAGATCTTCCATGATCGGTGGAATATATCCTTCCGGGATATAGTTGAGTGGCATGCCCCAGGGACAATCTTTCGGCATTTTGTACCTAGTATTGAACTTCTCCACTATGGGCGTTGACGTGGTCTTTGATATCACAGTCCGTTGTTGTTGCATCTGAGCTTCTGCTAGAGCTTGCATGCTGTAATAAAGCTTTCTCATATCTTCTTTCAGAGTGTCAATTTCTTCTCTCAACTCTCTGTTCTCCTCCTCGAGATCATCCATTTTCTTTTGTCGATTGGCCCGAGTATTGTACGAATGAGACAGCTTGACTCTAGAATCAAGACACAAACGTGAGATTCGTAGGGAAGAAGAATGCGTTTATGCGAGAATGATGAATGATATGCAATGATTTTACTAATTATTTTTTTGTTTAATCAAAAGAAACATCAACAATTTGGATTGCAAATATCATACAGTGGGGAAACCCCGTTTTATTGAATTCAAAGATTGCGGAAATGGAAATATAGTAGATTAAAAAATGCTGAAAAAGGAAATGTCTAAACTATTGGATCCTGAGTCCTCTCTAAAGAGAGCTCAGGTGCTGGTTCTGGTGCTTTCCTTTTCTTTGACCGGGGCTCTTCAGCCGTTGTCGGGTTGTCATCCCTTTGCCAAGTGAAAGGAACGAGCAAGTTCCTTTGGTATTCTTGGTTCTCTACAACATGTTGCTCTAAAATCTCAATCAGAGTATCCTTATCTTTCAATAGCTGCTGCAGTTTCTTACACTCTACATTGAGAATACGGTACTTGTTCCTCCAAGACCTCCTCTCCTATTGAACTTTGTTAAGAGTAACTTGAAGTTTTTCTTTGAATGACATGAAATAAAGGAAAGAGTCCCTTAACGGAAGAACTTCCTAATGAGGGTAAGGCATCCTCAGCTTGAGAGCTCTAGTTTGTACCCAGTGGAGATAAGGCTCCACTGAGACACAGTCTGGTTTTCCTAGAGACTCTCTTCCTTTCCTGTGAACGTGTTTCCAGGTATGCACTATTTCTGTCTTTAGTGCTCTGTCATTTTCTCCTTCCTTGAAGAAAAGACCTTCCAGATGAGCATTACGCGGGACATGCCTCATCGGGTATCCAAATTGACGACGAACTAATACTGGATGATAATTGATTCCTCCCTTAGTTCCTATAAGGGGTACATTTGGGAAATTTCCACAACGGTCAATGATTATGATCCCGTCATAAAATCGATTGTACCAATCAATGTCAGAGTTGGTAAGAGACATGATTCTCTGTGACCAACGTAAAGTATTCTTTTGATCCCAAAATGCAGCAGACTTGGGTAAGTGGGAAATGAACCATTTGTAAAGCAAGGGTACACAGCACGTGATCATTCCTCCGTTGTATAGATTCCTTAAGTGTACCGAATGATACGCATCTGCAAGTAAAGTCGGTACAGGATTTCCAATCAGACATATCTTAATGGCATTGATATCTACAAAGTTATCGATGTTGGGAAACAAAAATAACCCGTAGGTGAGCAAAACAAAGATGCTCTTGAAAGCGGCCATGTTCCCTATACTGGCAAAGTACAGGGCTTTCTTTGTCAAGAATTGAGCTGGCAAACCTTGGGTGCCACCCTTAGCGGTCATGTGAGTCCTGACTTCTAACTCGTCCAAATAAATTACTCTTGCAATGGTTTAATCTTTTGGAATTTTTTCCAGTCGAGAAAAGGGAGCCTGATCAGTGATATGCAGACCAGTCAGGTGAGAATACTCCTCTAGTGTTGGTGCTAGCTGATAATCTGGGAATGTGAAATAGTGATAGACCGGATCGTAGAACTGAAGGAGTGTGGATAGGATTCCTTCGATTACATGGACCCTTAACAGAGATAGCAGTCCTCCATACTTGGCTATGAAAGCCTCTGGGTTGGTGATCATCCTCGCCAACCCTCTCAAATCCTCTAGTTTTGGAACCTTGAAGGTATACTTATGAGTCTTTCTTCTACCAAAATCCATAACACAATCTCTTTATCTGACATTTAAAATCATTGTCTTAGTTTAATTTGAAAAAGGGAGACTAGAAGAGAAGATTTTTCTTTGTTTTTTAATGTTTTTTAAATGAATGTATGAATGCAGCACACAAAAACATAGAAAAAACATGGGGTCAAAGGGTCGGTGTCATGAAGTCAAGGCTCTACCCCCTCCCCCCAAAGGTTTATACTGGATATTTTTTGTACCTGTCTGCAAGATCATTGATCCCTCTTGGGATAACAACAGCGAGCGGATCGCCAGCGAGCTGATGTATCCTAGAGTGATCTCAAATAAGGGTAGTATCGCGTGACAACTATTTTCGATAGCTTCCGCACTACAAAATGGTTTCAGTCTGCTAAAAACCTCAGCTTCTCAAAAAGCCAGTCGACCACACTACTTTCAACAACCGAAGTCGTATAGGAAATGTATCTGCAAAGGGAGTCTCCACTGAGTTTGATGGTCGACCGGGGACACTTAACTGGGAATCACTCCCCGTAAGATTACCCGTATTTCCATCACCTATCTTAGGTGTATACTCAATCTTTCCACATGCGGCATCACACGCATTCCCATTAGCAGAAAAATAAACACAGATATCAATTAGGAAAAGCAGTATATATATTTGTCTTAATCATCCTAGACCTCTAGTCTTATGATCCTATACAGACAATGATTCCCCAGTAGAGTCGCCATTTCTATGATACTTTGTGAACTCAGGGTTTTCTACCTAAGATTTTGAACTTAAGGTTTATACCGAAGATTGTAAGAAAGAGAAGAAGGCCCCACGGTGGGGGCCATTTTTTCTGTAGCACGATTTTTGTGGTCTTGAAGCACTATCGCTCGGGTACTACAGTTCGATTCATTTCTTATTCCGTTAAGCTGATTAAGGAAGGGAAATAGATGTCTCCAATTAACCCTGCTCCCAAACTGAGGTTAAACTGTCAAAACTGTTAGTTTACAAATGCAATTAAGATGTGGGCCCCTCTCCGGTTATTTTGTTAAGAACACAGTTTCTGGACTATTTGTGAGGTTTTTGGTAATGTGTTTAGATTTGATGCTTTTGGGTTGATTTGACGGAGATACTGGATTTTGGGTTTTTTGGTTAGTATGCTCGCTAAGATTTTTCAATCTTATGCCTACGTATTCCCGTTTAACGAAATAGGGAAATCAGAGCGATCGTAGTTCCTCCTATTCTATGGGAGGAAAAAGGTTGTTTTGGTGTCTTGTTCAAAGCCCAAGACATGAAGCTAAAGGTGATTTGTATCTTGTTTAAAGCCCAAGATGTGAAGCTAAAAGGGTTTTGGCTGAGAGAGAATTTGTCATCTCTAAAGGGGAGTTGTTGATGTTTGTATGCTGTGAGCAAGGCACATGTTTGATGCTAAAAGTTTGATTGACTCAACTGAGGTTTCCTTATACAAAGCCTAAGTGGAGGCGATTGACCCAACAAGAGGGTGCTCGTACGAAGCCCGAGATATAGGCTAAAAGGGTTGACTCAACAAGAGAGTCTTTTATCTGTCTTATATGAAGCCTAAGACGGAGGTGTTTCGGTAAAATCATGAGTATAAGCTATTGATTAACTTAACTCATAAAGCAAGAGTCGCCACCGCACTTTTATTTTATCCAAAAAAGGAAAGAAAAAAGAGCGAACAAAACCTAAAGAGTTCTAAAAAAACAAGAACAAACAGAGAAAGGGTAAGGGGGGTTGGTTACGCAATGGGAAAGTGTTAGCACCCAAAACGTCTATAGTACTCTATAGGAACCCTTTGAAATATCTACCGCTTTTTGGTCTGAAAATGGTTTGCTTGAAAGAGATTGAGGGGATGAGAGGAGAGTTATTTTTTTAAAATATTTTTATGTTTGGAGAGACTTATCACCTCATGCCTTCGTACCCACGATGTGCAATGTAGGATCAAAACCCCGTAGTTCGTGGTACAAAGAACAAAAATTTGTTTGTTTTGGTTGATTTTAAGTGTAAAGACAAGTCGTCATTTCCAAGCGAATAATTCTGCTTAAAGAAATGAATCATATCTAAACTTATGAAAAAGTTTAAAAGAAAAATAAATGCACAAAGCACACAAAAAAATTTGATGAGTTTTTGCATTTTTTATGTTTTTATGAAATGGTCAAAATATGGTTAATATTGATTGACATTTATTAAAGAAAACAAAACTTAAAAAATTACTTGACCAAAATCAAGGTTTTATTATGAAAGAGGTGACTGTTTGAAATCAAGAAGGTTTTGAAAAAGGGAGAAGACTTTGAACTTTGCTTATAGCCCGAGAATCCGTCCATGAAGGAGAAGACTTTGAACTTTGTTGTACTGTCTGCCAGCATGTCAATGTGAGGTAAGGGGAAGTCGTCCTTTGAACTTGCTCTGTTCAGATCCCTGTAGTCTACACACATTCTGACTTTTCCATCCTTTTTAGGAACTGGCACTATGTTGGCTAACCATTGAGGATATTCTGAGGTGACAAGGAAACCAGTGCAATCTATTTCTGCACTTCCTCCTTGATTTTGATAGTCATATCCGAGTGAGTCCGTCTCAGCCTTTGTTTTACCTGCGGTCATTCTGATCTTAACGGTAAATGATGCTCCACGATGCTGGTATCCAATCCTGGCATGTCCTGATAGGACCGAGCAAATACATCGGGAAAATCTTTAAGAAGTTCTATCAAGCCTTTTCTGATAGTCGGACTGAGCAGTGCCCCAATCTTGACTTCTTTTCTCTCTTCTTCTGAACCCAAGTTGACCATTTCCAACGGCTCTTTGTGAGGTTCAATGGACCTTTCCTCTTGTCCGAGTAATCGGGAGATCTCTTCTGGAATTTCTTTGTCCTCTTCTTCTTCAGCCTCAAATACCGGGAATTCAAAGTTGGGAGAAGGCATTGGATCGTGTGTTTCAATGGGGTTTAAAACATGCAATCTGCATGACATGATGATTTGTTTTTTAAAAGAGATAGAGAGAATGCAAAAGTGTGTGCAGTGTATTTTTCAGAAAAATGCTTGTTTTTATTTTGGGTTGTTTTAGGATTACCATTTTCTGAAAAACGAAAAGTGAAAACAACAATAACTGCGGAAATTACAGAATGACATTGTTTATTTATGATTTTGTCGATTCTTGAAACTACAGCCCTATAAAACAAAACTCTGTCGCTTTGGGCGAATCGAAGAGGGAAATATACAAAAAGGTGAGCCCTATAAAAACATCTGTTTCATCTGGGCACGGTGAAAGGTTAAAACAAAGACGACAATTACTTAGACTTATGGACGATTTTCGGGACATCGACAGCAACCCACTGGCAGCAAACTCCTCGGTGACTTACAAAGTCTGGCACCTTCTTTCTTGGTTTGTCCTCAAGAATGACGCTGATTTCTGGTGGAGCAGGATCGTTGGAGTCTTCCTCCCATGCAGAGTTATCGTAAACGAACTCTTCTATTGTATCTTGCATAGTGTTTTCACTCTCAGGCGGGTCTCCCCAACCAGTTGGCGGGATGTCTTCGAGCCAGATACGAGAGCTTTCAGGAGCGGTGTACTTGACTAGGAAGTCGTACTTGCCACTTGGCTGTCCTAAGGTGTCCCATACTTTTGTGGGACTGGAGGAGTCATCTTTCTCGATGACGTTGACCTCAGGAAAAGCATAGTTGATGAACTCTTATCCAGCAATCTTTGCAGATTCATCGTTGTGTTGGATATTTTTTGAATGTACTGAGTAATGATCCCATGACTTAGTGGGGACGCAAATATTATTTTCAATATTGCTCAGCTGATAGGCACTGTTTGGCTGACTCTTTTGCCCCAAGTCTTCTGGGTTCGGCTGCCAGATAGGCAAGTAATCCAGTGGGTCATAATAGTCATAGTCGAAGTTGTCTTTCATCAGAGTGTCCTCCTCTGATGAGTTGGGTGGAGCACGACATCCCTCAGGATCACAATCTCCGTACATCATCTTGACGTCTGAATGGCATGTGCTTTTCTTCCTGAGACATATAACCATTCTCGTTGAGATAGGACTTCCACCCTTCATCTATATCGGAGGATTCACCCTCATTGATGGTGTATACTTCTTGAGACACTAGGTGGAGAAAGCCTCCAGTGTGGAAGAAGTCCTGAATGGGATGATAATTTTCATCTTTCTTGGCAGTCTGGGTACAGGTTGAGGAGAAACCAAGACCTTTCTTTGTCTTGTTTACCATAGGAATTACGAGTTATTCCCATCCCTTTATGTCATTACTCTCGATCACTTTGAGAGTGTTTTTGTAGGAGGAAATCAATGTCCCTCTTTCTGATCGATTCTCATTGCTCACCGAGAGTGCTTGGAACTTAGTTCCAACAACTTCCTCTGGTTTTACACAAGAAAATGATGATAAGTTGCTCACAATTAAGGCATGCTCTCCGCATACTATGACTAACTTGTCATTGTTGACGAACTTCAGTTTCTGGTGAAGTGTCGAAGTGACTGCCCCAGCTTCGTGTATCCAAGGTCTTCCTAATAAACAGCTGTAGGCTGCCCGGATATCCATGACCTGGAAAATGACTTGGAAAGTGTGAGGACCAATAGTTATGGGAAGGTCAACTTCGCCGATAACTATTTTTCGAGATCCATCAAAGGCTTTGACACTGACCTCGCTGCCTCTCATCGGAGTTCCTTGAAATGATAGTCGCATCAGAGTTGATTTTGGCATAACATTCAAAGCTGATCTTGTGTCTACCAGTATGTTGGCTAAAGCATCGTCCTGGTAGTTGATTGTAATGTTAAACGCCATATTATGATTTTTGCCTTCTTCCGGCAGTTCTTCATCACTGAATCCTAAATTGTTGCAGGAAGTGATATTGGAAATGATGTTGTCAAACTGTCTTACCGTCACAACTTGTTCTACAAAAGCTTGATCCAAGACTTTCTACAGAGCTTCACTGTGAGCTTCGGAACTGAGTAAGAGAGATAGCACAGAGATTCTCGAAGGAGTTTGCAACAGTTGGTCTACAATATTGTACTCGCTTTTCTGGATGAGCTTCAGCATCTCATCGTTGTTCTTTGAAAGGTCGGGATTACTGGATTGCCCGACTGGTTTATTTGGAACTTCTGTTTGAGGTTCCTTCTCCTTGGTGGGTTCTCTAACTCCTGTGTTGAAGATCCGACCGCTCCAAGTGACTCGACTGATGTCGACAATGTTTACGACAGAGGGTAATGGAGTTTCATTTCCATTCTCGATTGTTGTTGCATCGTACTTGTAAGGGATAGACTCATCTGATTTGTACGGTATTGGACCTGGCAGGTAAATAACCATATGAGCCTTTTGATTTCTCTGACCATCGTAGGCGACCTCAATCAGTTCCTGGTTGGGAACTTTTCTACTATCAAGAGGGAGTCTTGATTCATCGAGTAGAGGGATTATGGCACAAACGTCTTTGGTTCTCCCATGATCGGAGATTATGACAACGTCTTTACTTTGATCAAAGAGATAGTCTGGTATCACATTGATCAACCCAGAACTTGAATACGGTCGAATTTCTTTCCAGTCCAACTGATTTTGAAGCGCTGACCGAACAAGGTAGCATCCTTGGTTATTCTCTGAACAAATTCTACAGTGCTCATAATTGTGTGGCGGCACCCAGCCACGTCCGCTTTGTATGCAGTGCATCTTTACTAGATCTGTTTCCATCGAGCGGACATCCTGACTTTGATGCCTATCAGGATTCTCGTCAATCACACTGATCTGTTGTGTAGCTTTATCCAAGTAGATTGGAAGCCACCAGTGCTCCAACAAGTGTTGAAGTGTTCTTTGGACAAGTCCACACCCTTGGTCGTCTTCGCGAAACTCTTTACAGTCTTGATAATCATGTGAAGCCAGAAACCCAAGCCTGACTTAATTAGAATGTAGTTCTACCAGACTGGTATTCATCAAGCGTATGTCAAAGATCTGAATCATATTGACTTAATGGTTATTTCTCTCCTGGTAGTCCTGGATCCATCAGAGATCCATCTGACGTTGGAGGGCCTCTTGTACAAAAGAGCATCCATGATTGCTTATTGAATAGATCGGACAGGTATAGTAATCATGCCGTGGCAGATTATGATATTGACTTTGCCTTGAGTGCATCGCTACTAAGTCGACCTTCATTGCGAGAATGTTGCGGTTTTGAATAATGTTAGGATGTACATGGGCCATGTTGATGATAACACAAAAATGTATCATATATTTGCCTTGATTTACGACTAATAATTATGTTATTTCAGTCCAAGTGCCGATTATTCCGCAAGTATTCTAGTGTTTTCACAGGTATTTCATTATCCAAGCTAAAAAGGAGCAAAGTGGAGAAACATGAAGAAAAGAGTAGAAAACAGGAAGAAATGTCAAGAAAAAGAGCATAAAATGAAAAGTGGTGTGTGTGACGACCGTCACACACTCACCACGACCGTCACGCAATCCAAAAACGCACCACGCTCGTCACACACTCATCACGACCGTCACGTGCACCAAAGTAGTTATTACGTTCAGAAACGCAGACGTGGACAAAAACAGACCAATGTACACGCACGATCAGCAATTTCTACATTCTCTTAACTTTAGTTTCAACTCAATTGAGCCAGTCTCCCTTAGACTTCTCAACCACCAAAGGTTGTGCTTCTATATTTTCTCCAATGTTAAGGCAATGCTTTGGCTATAAATACAACATGGATTGAAGAGCAACGAGACATACCATATAGAGAATTTACCCGAATTGCTGCAGAATTTATTTATGAACTTTTACTTTCTTTGCATTCCTTGTTTACCATCACTTGAATTAGTGATAATTTCTCACATTGAGGAGCTATTGCACCATAGTTAGGATTTTGTTTTCAATCTTGCCTTCATCATTCGTTATTCCGATACATTGAGCAAAAGCCTACCGACTTGTGGAGGAATTGCGAGAACCGACTTATTTCATATTTATCAGGTTTTTATTCATTATCTTAATAATAGCATTATCGTTTTCCTCATTGCAATGTTTAATTTACTGTTTCGCAATTTATTTTTATGCATGTTTGTTTTAATTAATATGTCTAGCTAAATCCGATTTATCGGTATGTAATTACGTTAACCGGAATGGATTCGATCATTCTAAGCTAAAACCATAAACAACGTATTTTCTGGACGCGATTTCTTAATTAAAATTGGACTTTTGTTACGAGAGTAAAAAGGGAGTAAAGGTTAGGATCAAGATCCACGAGAGTGTGAGATTTTAACCGGATAGCTGAAATCGGGCATTGGTTTTAAAACAGCGAGAGCGCTTTAAAGTTAATTAGACTGTATTAGATTTTAAAAAGTGTTTTTAAACTCAAATGGGCTAGCGAGAGCAGACATTATGATTTAGGAATATAGTCCGAAGCAAGATCCACGAGAGTGTGAGGTGAGGGCTTTTAAACTGATATTTTCTACAGAAATATAATGTGACTCATTTTTATACGCTTAGGTTTTATTGAATCCACGATGGTATACTAAGTTACGTACCTATATCCTTATATCAACTAGTTTATTCTAAAAACTTAGATTCCCTTTAGTTTCCCTTTTTGAACTTAAAACCAAAACATCTTCGCCTTAGCTAAACATAGTAACAAACCGTAGCACTAGGTTGATTATCAGGTCTCTGTGGGATCGATAACTTTATTACTACACGATAGGCTGTGCACTTACAGTTAGTAACCGTTAGACTCAGAAAGTCGCGATAAAGTTTTTGGCGCTGTTGCCGGGGACTTTGATTTAGTCAATAGTGCGATTCTTTGTTGCGCATTATAGACTAAGGCAACAAATTTTATTTCCCTTTTTCTCGATTGTATGCCAAATACTCGCTCATATAGCGAAGACTTGCAACCACCAATCGCCGAATTAGAGCGTTTCTTACATTTAAGACGCAGAATACTTGAGTATCAACGCAAGTATAATATTCCTGATCTTCTCGCTCATACTCCTGAACCAGTCAAAGAACGAAACATGGCTGATGGACCACAGAACCGTCCTCTTAAGTATTATGCTACCCCATCTGAGCAAGAACCACGCAATAGCATTGCTGCCCCTGCTATCAACCGGAACGATTTCGAGTTGAAACCCTCATTGCTGTCAACCGTACAACAACATCAATTTTCTGGAAATCCTACGGATGATCCTAATGAACATTTGACCAAATTTGTGCAGTACGTAGACACAGTGAAGGCAAATGGTGTGACTGTAGACGCGATAAGACTACGTCTTTTTTCTTTCTCATTAAGAGATAGAGCTCGGGCTTGGTTCAATCCTTGCCATCAAATTCCGTCACTACGTGGGATGAGTTGAAAAAGGTGTTCTTAGCCCGATATTTCCCACCAAGCAAAACAACTATGCTGAGAGTCCAAATTAATGGATTTCGACAAAAAAGATACTGAGTCTCTTTACGATGCATGGGAGAGATACAAGGATATGATGAGGATATGTCCGCATCACGGTCTAGAGGATTGGTTAGTCATTCGTACGTTTTACAATGGTCTCTTGTACAATACAAGAATGACAATAGATGTCGCCGCTGGTGGTACACTTATGGACAAATCTTATACCGAAGCCTATCAACTCATCGAAAGCATGGCTCAAAACCATTACCAATGGGGAGGTGAAAGAACGCCAGTGGAGAAAGCTCAAACGAAAGGTGGAATGTACGAAGTTAGTAGTCTTGATCATGTCCATGCTAAGGTAGATGCTCTTGCTCAAAAGATAGACAACTTGACCATAACACCCGCAGCCACCGTGGCTGCCGTAGCTCCAAACTGCGAATTATGCGGAGTACCTGGACATGCTGCCCCCGAATGCCAAATTTTAGCAGGAGTCTCCGCTGATCAAGTGAATTATGCTCAAGGAAACCCATATGCAAATACCTACAATCCTGGTTGGAAAAACCATCCAAACTTTTCGTACAAGAATAATAACGCTTTGTATGCACCTGGACAAGCGCCAGCTGTGCCACCAGGATATCAAAAACCTGCTGCTAACGTTCCCAACTTTCCTAGGAAGTCAAACCTTGAAATTATGATGGAGAACTTCATTGCTGCACAAGCTCAACAGAACAAGGAGTTCCTTAACCAGAGTGTTCACACCGGTTAGCAGATCAAACAATTAGCCAACAAGGTTGACGCTCTAGCCACTCACAACAAAATGTTAGAAACCCAAATCTCACAAGTGGCTCAACAACAAGCAGTTACCGCTGCCCCAACTGGAAACCTTCCAGGTCAAACTCAAATTAATCCGAAGGGACATGCAAACGCTATAACACTTTCGGAGTGGAACAGAACTAGAAGGACCCACTGACCCAAGAATCGAAAATCCAGCCATGTACCAAAAGCCTAGTAAGGAGTCTGAAAAGGAAAGCGAACCAAAGGAAAACGAGAAGGAAGATAATGGCAAAGAGGCCGAAGAGAAAGAAGAACCATATGTGCCTCCACCGCCTTATAAACCACCTATCCCGTATCCCCAAAGACTCGCTAAATCTAAAAACATATGCCAATTTAAGAAATTTGTTGAACTTCTGAAACAATTAAATGTCACAATACCTTTTACAGAAGCAATCACACAAATGCCCTCATACGCTAAGTTCCTAAAAGAAATATTAACTAATAAGAAAAAGCTCGAGGATACTGAAACCATTATGCTTACTACAGAGTGTAGCACTATAATCCAAAACAACATGCCTCCTAAGCTAAAAGATCCTGGTAGTTTCTTTATACCATGCGTGATTGGAAAGTTTGTCATAGACAAAGCTCTGTGCAATTTAGGAGCCAGCATCAGTTTAATGCCCTTATCTATTTGTAAAAGGCTCAACATGGGAGAACTGAGACCAACAAGAATGTCTGTACAACTAGCTTATAGATCAGTGAAATTTCCTCTAGGAATGTTAGAAAACGTTCCAGTACGTATAAGACAATTCTATATTCCTACAGATTTCATAATCATGGACATCCAGGAAGACTCAAACATCCCTATCATTTTAGGAAGACCTTTCTTAGCTACTGCCGAAGCCATCATAGACGTGAAAAAAGGAAAACTGACTTTCGAGGTTGGTGAAGAAAAAGTAGAATTCATTCTCTCATAATTTTTCAAAGCACCTGCTATAGAAGATTCGTGCTGCTTCCTAGATATAATTGACGAATGCGTTAAAGAAATGGAAAAACACCAAAACACGTGTTCTGAAGTGCTGAGAATTCCGATGCCACCAATTTTTGAAGATGATAATTGGCGTGGTGAATACCAAGATAATGATCTAAGTGAATGTCTCGCACTCACTCCTGACCCTATGCCTTGCCCAAAGAAACCAGCCGTAGAACTGAAAACATTACCCAAAGATCTAAGGTATGAATTCCTAGATACAGAACTCGAACGACCAGTTATAGTCAACGCAGATTTAGGACAAATAGAAACCGAGAAATTATTGCATGTCCTGAGAAAGTACCCGACTGCCTTAGGCTATAACATCTCAGACTTGAAAGGAATAAGTCCCTCTATCTGTATGCATCGCATTATGCTTGAGGAGGACTGTAAAACCTCTAGAGAACATCAAAGGAGAATCAATCCCATTCTGAGTGATGTCTTTAAGAGAGAAGTGCAAAAGCTATCAGAAGCAGGAATCATATACCCAATATCAGATAGTGAATGGGTTAGCCCAGTTCACGTGGTACCCAAGAAAGGAGGTGTTACAGTCATCAATAATGAAAAAGGCGAATCTGTAGCACAACGTACTCAAACCGGATGGAGAATGTGTATCGATTATAGAAAACTAAACAAAGCCACTCGTAAAGATCATTTCCCTTTACCCTTCATAGATCAAATGCTTGAACGTCTGGCTAAACACTCCCATTTTTGCTATTTAGACGGATATTCAGGATTCTTCCAAATTCCTATCCATCTTGACGACTAAGAAAAAACTACTTTCACATGTCCCTATGGAACTTTTGCCTACCGACGAATGCCTTTCGGATTATGTAACGCACCCGCAACATTTCAGAGATGCATGATGTCCATCTTCTCTGACTTCTTAGACTGTATAATGGAAGTCTTTATGGACGATTTCTCTGTCTGTGGGGAAAGTTTTGAAGGATGTCTATCAAACCTCGAAATGGTGCTCGAACGATGTGTATAAGTCAACTTAGTGCTCAATTGGGAAAAATGCCATTTCATGGTCCGACAAGGAATCGTGTTAGGATATATAGTATCCGACAGAGGAATCGAAGTCAACAAAGCAAAAATAGAAGTAATAGAAAATCTCCAGCCACCGAAAACCGTTAGAGAAATAAGAAGTTTCTTAGGACACACCGGTTTTTACCGACGTTTCATTAAAGATTTCTCTAAGATAACCAAACCCCTAACTGAGCTGTTAATGAAAGATGCTGAATTCGTCTTTGATGACAAATGCTTGGACGCATTTCAAACACTCAAGCAAGCTTTAATATCAGCACCCATTATGCAACCCCCTGATTGGAATAAACCATTCGAAATCATGTGCGACGCTAGTGACTATGCTGTAGGTGCAGTCCTAGGACAAAGGTAGGACAAAAAGCTTCACGCAATCTATTATGCCAGTAGAACCTTGGATCATGTACAAATGAACTACGTTACCACAAAAAAGGAACTCTTAGCTGTCGTGTTCGCATTAGATAAATTTCGTTCCTACCTAGTAGGAGCAAAAATAATCATCTACACCGATCACGCTGCAATCAGGTACCTATTAAGCAAGAAGGACGCTAAACCGAGACTTCTGAGGTGGATTCTACTCCTACAAGAATTCGACTTGGAAATCAAGGACAAGAAAGGCACCGAAAATGTAGTAGCTGACCACCTGTCAAGAATGGAAAACATCCAACCAGACCAAGTACCTATTAATGACGATTTCCCTTATGAAAGACTCTTAGCCCAATTAGAAAGCAATACAATATAACAATCCCTGACTTATACTGATACAGAAACTAATGAAGTGGTAGAATCTGTTTACACTAAAACCACGCTGCAATGGTATGCTGACTTTGTCAACTATCTAGCAGCTGGAGTACTGCTACCTGATCTAACCTATCAACAAAAGAAGAAATTCTTCCACGACCTTAAACACTATTATTGGGACGAACCACTTCTCTTCAAGAGGGGCGCCGATGGTATTTTCCGTCGTTGTGTACCCGAAGATGAAGTGGAAGACATAATTTCTCATTGTCATTCCGCGCCCTATGGAGGGCACGCGAGCACTTCAAAGACTTGTGCTAAGATTTTGCAAGCTGGCCTCTTTTGGCCTACTCTATGGAAAGATGACCATATCGCGGTTATAAATTGCGACCGGTGTCAACGCACAGGTAACGTCTCTAGACGCGATGAAATGCCTCAAAAGGGCATTCTAGAAGTAGAAGTCTTTGACGTGTGGGGAATAGATTTCATGGGACCATTTCCATCGTATTTTGGTAACCAGTACATACTCGTCGCTGTCAATTACGTTTCCAAATGGATCGAGGCTGTAGCTTCTCCTACAAATGACACACAAGATGTTTTTTGAAAACCAGAGTGAGAAGAGGGTCAAAGTTTTGCGAACAGATGGAGGTGGCGAATACACTTCGAAGATGTTTGAAAAATTCTATGCAGAACATGGTGTTGATAATGAGGTAAATGCTCCTTATACTCCTCAACATAATGGAATTGCTGAAAGAAGAAACATAACCATAGTGGATATGGTGAGATGTATGCTCAAGCAGAAGAATTTGCCAAAATCTTTATGGGGTGAAGCTATTTTGACTGCAGTTTATATCCTGAACAGGTGCTCTACCAAGAAATTGAAGAACAAGGTTCCTGAAGAAGTGTGGAGTGGAAAACGACCATCAGTGAGTCATCTGAAGGTGTTTGGCTCTATGTGTTACAAGCATGTTCCTGATGCAAGAAGAAGGAAGCTTGATGACAAGAGTGAACCTATGATTCTGGTAGGATATCATAAGACAGGTGCATACAGGCTATTCAATCCAATTAATGAGAAGATTGTGTTAAGTCGAGATATTGTGATTGATGAAAATTCTGCCTGGGATTGGAATTCTAGTAATTCAATTAACAAGCCATTGATGAGCTCTAATTTCGACGAAGAAACCGATGAAGTCGAAGTTGAAGAAATTGCTGAGAATCAAGTCGAAGTCGAAGTAGAAGCAGTTGCTGACATTCCCGATACAGAGGTTGTGGCTGAAATAAGCCAAAGACCTCGGCGAAATAGAGTTCCTCCAACAAGACTTCATGATTATGAAGTGACTGGTGATGATGAAGTCACACCAGATGGAGAATTAGTTCATTTTTCTTTACTTGCAGGTGCTGAACTAATCAACCATAACGAAGCTTTAAAAATTCAACAGTGGAAGTTAGCTATGGTCAAAGAGTTACAGGCAATCGAAAGAAACAACACATGGGAGTTAGTCGAATTTCCAGCACAACAAAAGCTATCGAAGTAAAGTGGGTGTTTAAGTTGAAACACAATGTTGATGGGTCGATAGCAAGACATAAAGCAAGATTAGTAGCTCGAGGGTTTCTTCAAAGAGAAGGACTTGATTACTCTGAAGTATTTGCTCCAGTGGCAAGACTGGAAACTGTTCGACTTATGGTAGCATTGGCATGTAACCAAGGTTGGTTGACATTTCACTTAGATGTGAAGTCAGATTTTCTGAATGGTGCGTTAGACGAAGAGGTCTATGTCACATAACCTCCTGGGTTTGTGATTCAGAAGGAAGCGAGTAAAGTATATAAGTTGCACAAAGCGCTCTATGGGCTCAAGCAGACACCTAGGGCATGGAACAAGAAGATCGACTCATACTTAGTCAAATTGGGATTTGTAAAATGCAAGTCTGAGTATGGTGTCTATGTTCAGGTTGTAGCACAAGATATAATAATCATCAGCTTATATGTCGATGACTTGTTAGTAACTGGAAATAGCCTGAAGAACTTGTCGAAGTTCAAAGAGCTAACGAAGAAGGAATTTGAAATGTCGGATCTGGAAAAATTGTCTTATTTTCTAGGCATGTAATTTCATATGTCGAAGCAAGGTATGGTGCTACATCAAAGGAAGTATGTCAAAGAGATACTCAAGAAATTTAGAATGGATGATTCGAATCCTGCATCCTCACCCGTCGAACCAAACTTGAAGTTGGAGAAGAATGGAGAGGAAGACAAAGTTGTTGTAACTTTGTTCAAACAAATAGTTGGATCTTTGAGATATGTGTGCAATAGTCGACCTGATATAGGTTTCGTAGTCGGATTAGTGAGCAGATTCATGAGCGAACCAAGAGTGTCACACATGAAAGCTGCAAGAAGAATTCTAAGATACTTAAAAGGAACAACAGATTTTGGAATTCTATTTCGCGAGATTCTAAAGGCAAAGGAGCAATAGTTAATTACTTTTCAGATGCAGATTGGTGTGGAGATAAGGAAGATCGAAGAAGTACAACTGGCTATTTCTTTCAAGTATTTGGTGCCCCAATCTCATGGTGTTCGAAGAAGCAACCTGTGGTGGCATTGTCATCGTGTGAAGCTGAATATATAGTAGGATCTTATGCTACATGTCAAGCAATTTGGATTAGATCAGTACTTGAAGAAATGGAGGTCGAAGTGAAGAAACCTTTTGTGTTACAAATCAACAACAAGTCAGCTATAAATCTGGCGAAGAATCCAGTCCTGAATGGAAGGAGTAAGCATATCGAAGCCAGATTTCACTTCTTGAGGGAAAAAGTAAATCGAGGTGAACTTGAAGTTAGGCATTGCTCAAGTGAAGCACAGTTGGCCGACATTTTCACCAAAGGATTAAAGATCGACAGATTCCTGAATTTGAGAAAGAAATTAGGAATAGTTCAGATCGACTAGCGTAGGTTCGACAACTTGGATTATGGGGGTGTGTTGAAATATTAGATTAGATTAGATTTGATATGATTAGATTTGATTAGATTTAATATTTAGGTATAATCCAAGTTGTGTTAACCCAAGTCCAATTAGGGTTGTATATAAATAGACCTAGCTTGTATTATTATTTACACAATTCAATAATACAAATCCTTATTTTCTTATTCTCTCTCTTTCTTTCCTCACTAAAAATGCCTCACGCACTAACACAACATATTTTGAAATTAAAGATTCAGGGCAACTGATTCAAATTTTCAGCATTATATGCTTCGATACAAGCTTATGAAATCACCAGAGTTCATGCTTTTGGAGTGACGATTGAAATCTTCTTCCGCGCTTTATTTCAAACAATAGAATTGTTTGAAATCCTAGTTAATATCATTAATCATACATCATAATTGTTGGGGGAGTTTTTCAAAAGGACATTGAACTTATTTCAAACTTATTTCAAACAATAGAATTGTTTGAAATCTTAGTTAATAACACTAACCATATATGAAAATTGTGGGGGAGTTTTTGAAAAAGAGAGCATTGAACATTGTAGAACTTCCCTTTTAAACAATGCCTTTGTGAGATTTAAGCTACATATTCATCAAAAATCTTAAAGTAATAGGTGTGTGGACTCTCCGATTTACAAATGCTTAAGTAGCTATACTTCCAATCAATATAGACTCAAATATAAAAGAATTGGAGAATAAAAACCATAAGAAATATTATTCATTATCCAGGATGTATTATTGATATCAATCAAAAGCAACAACAAAGTCTTTCATCCTAAGAACTAAATAGTCATGAATGATCATAATTATTTAAAACACCACAAACCATACTCATCATTTTCCTGCATTACGCTTGCTAACAAGAAGCTTCATACCATACTTTGGTACCAGCAACAAATTCGACGCAGGGCAATGGACATAATTCGGTGAAAGCTTGAGGTCGAAATTGTAGACCATAAGACCAATCACGATCTTAATTTCAGTCAGGGTGAAGTTTTGGCCTAAGCAGAATCGATTCCCGTATCCGAATGGCATGTAAGCTTGTGGATACTTACAAGCTCCTGAAAGACCATTAGCAAATCTTTCTGGCTTGAATTCAGTTGCATCCGGTCCCCAATTATCAACGTCGCGGTGCAGCGATGGAACAAACATCCATAGGTACAATCCTTTAGGCAGCACTAGATCTCCGATCTTCATATCAGCAAATGTCTCCCTCGAGTTCTTCACTGCAGGCCCGTAGATACGTATACTCTCTAGAACCACCATTGTTAGCTACACGAAAAACACATCGAAGAGTTTGCGTAATTGTAAGAATTTAGCATTATAATCTCAAGGTACAAAGTTCAAATCTCATAGGACTAAAAAATTCTATGCACACTAACCGTTTTCATCTTTTGAAGTTTGCTCATGTCGGTAAAAGAAGGAGGCGAATCATCACCAAAGATTTCCGAAATCTCATCTCGAATTCGTTGTTGCCATTCAGGATAAACGGAAAGGAGGTACAAAGCCCAAACAACAGAAAGAGCAGTGGATTCAGAGCCAGCAAAGTAGATACTTTTACAGATATCGATAATCAACTGGTTCATGTCATGGCCAGGCTTCAAAGTTCCTTGTCCGCTAGCATTCAAGAGTTTCTCCTTTTCCACACCTTCTATTATTTTCTGTAACAGATCATTTTGTTTCTCACCATTGTTGTTCTCTTGGTTTTGCTTTTTGCGTGCATGTATGATATTCATGATTAACACATCCACCTCTTTCTTCAATTTCCATATCTCTTTGCTTTCCTTTGAAGGGAGAAAACTGTGATAAACATCATATACAAACAATGATTAATTAACTTAATTAACACATAGTACATGATAATAAGATATGTTGATTTCTGAAACACTAAAACCTCTTTAAAAGTTGTGTCTATGTCAGTGTCCGTCTGAAACTTACATGAACATCTATGATTACATTTGTTTTATTTATTTATTTTTCAAAATATTACTAATATCAACGTGTTATGTCGTGTTATTGGTGATCTTGCTTATAGGTGTATATAAATTACCTTAGGTTAAGATATCCCAAGAGAGTACTAGTCTTTGAAAGCTTGTTTTGCATCCCTGCTAATTTTTCAAAAATATATTTTCCTTGTGTATAATCACTGCCAAAACATGCTTTGGAAATAATATCTTCTGAAAGAACCTTTAGGTCATTCTCAATCACTATCTCTACAACCTTGTCTTTACTTTCATTTATTAACCTTTCCCATTTTTGAACAATTTCTAGGGTAGAACCTTCCATGTGACCAACCATAGTCTACATAAAATAAAATAAAAAATAATTATATTCATGGAATAATTATTGTATGCATACTACACAAACGAAAAAAAAAGTTACAATAACCATTATAAACTCACACACACAACCATCAGTAACATAGTTCGAGTTTGTGAAGATGTTTAGATCTAAGAATATTTAATAAATTTAAAAAATAATTTTTTTTTATAAAAAATACCAGAGAAGTAGCATATACTAACCTTAACTTTGCTCATGAATAATTCAGCTATAATAAGATTTCTTTGGAAGATCCATGATTTTCCATTGGCTCTAAGAATACCATCTCCAAGCATGGGCAATAATGCTTTGTTTAGATACTCAACCCTACCAAGATCAGGGGACATATGCACACTCAAATCTCTGATCACTTTACCATTCTCAACATACAGATGTTGCTTGATTCCAGTGGAGTAGGTAAACAATGAGCCTGAACATCATATTAATTCACCAAAACAACATGGCTTAGTAAGAGAAACAAAAACATATAACAAAAAGTAAATCACCTATTTAAATATCTAAAATAAATTTGACATACCATATTGTCGTTTCCATGTCTGAAAATATGGAAACAAAGAATAAACCCAATCTTCAGTGACATCAGCAGATTCAGGACGTTTAGGACGAATCTGTTGCATCTCAGTAACATTGCCGAATGGAAAAGAAGGCTTTGGTCCTTTGATACCTTGTTTTTCAAGCATGGTTCGAATCCTTCTTGGCTTCAACAACACTTTCTCCACCAATATTATAACACTGCTTATCACTATCAACCCTACTGTCCACCACAACTTTTTCAGCCACTGGTATTCAATTTCCATGATATCACTATACTCTCAGTGTTTCCTCACTTAGGTGAAATGTTTGATTCAGTATCTCAAACTTTGCATACTCTTTTTTTACTTTGTCCAATATATATTTGATTTAGATGTTATATAGAACTTTAACAATATTTAATTGAATATTTTTTTTAAACATTTTTGTTTAAGTAAATTTAATAAAAATAGAAAGCCTGACTCTGAAATATAGGGTGCATGTATAAGTCCAGAATATAGGGTGTAGTGTTATTTTTTATTATTTAAAATACATAAAAAACTATTGATAAGGAAATATGAAAGAAATTACTAATATATTTTTTAATATAAGAAAAATATATATAAGAGTTATTCTTACTGAGTAAGTTATTAAAATTATTCTACATTTTGATCATTCATTTATTTTTATTCGATGCCTAATAACAATCAATTGTTAAATATAGAGAGAAAAAAATAAATTGGTCACATTACAATAAATAATTAATTATTTTAACCATGAATTAAAAATAAATTAATGGTCATGATGGAGTAAGTTTTCTGGAGTAAGAATAACCCTTCTTTATATATATATATATATATATATATATATATATATATATATATATATATATATATATATATATATATATATATATTAAAAATGGTATTTATTTAAATTTTTATTCACATTCTTGATTATTTGAATCGTAGACAAGCATTCCGTGTCTTCTTATAAATCTAAATTTTTTAAATATATTTTTAATTTTAATTATATTTAAAGTAAAAAATAGAATTAGATCCTATATTTTAAATTTATTCATGCAAAGAACATAATTCAATAACTCTATAAAAGTTGATTCGTCAGAGTCACAAGAGAGTTACATAAGTGACTTATTTGCATAATGGGTTTTCCCCTTCTTCGTGCTAGATGGTCTGTTTATATACTAAATGGCAAGCTTGAACGCCCGTTTACCGTAAAAATTGGTAAACAACTGTTGGTCTCCAAACAATGGTTAACGTGCAGGATCAACCAGTGAATCTTAGGACACATGCTTAGTGTTTTTACTTTAATGTTTGAGAAACAACGGATGCTTCGACAACATTCATGTTTAGGAAGTAGTTTGCTAAAAGAGAATAAAGGTAAATGTGGTAAAGAAATAATTTAAAGTGTAATGAACTGGTGTTTATCAAGTGTAAACAAATAAACTGGTGTTTATCAAACGTACATTTTCTCTACAAACTCATTTCTTTACACATGAGTACTTTGAGTATTTGAGTGATTTTGTACAAACTTGAATACACACACGATCATAATACTAAGACCTCATATTTATATTGAATCAAAATAACTGCCTATAACGACTGTTCTCCTAAATGAAGATAAATGGCACTCAACATGCCTTCGACTTCCCATCGTACTCCACGTGTCCTTCTTTTGAAAACTGGATAAGGACAACATTCCTTCCTTGGTTTAAATTCAAAACTCAAGTCGAAAATACCATCCATGACCTTTCGTCGAAATACCACTTCAATACTTAGGAAATTTTCCTAAGTCCACCTGATCAGTCTTCCTTCCGTAAAGAATGACTTCGACTGATCTTCCAACATCGAACTTGCCTAGTCGGAGTACATCATAACTTGGCAAAAAATTCCCTTTTTTCTTATTTGTTACGTGAGTAAAACCAGGCTTCGAAATTAGGAGCCAACAAATTGCCCCCCAAAAATGTCCTTTTCGACATCTAATGGAGAAAAGGGCATTTTTTGATAACATGATTCGACGCCGTAGACAATTCGACGTCATAAATTGTTCATATGACTCAACATAATTGTGACGTCAGGGTCATTATGACACCTTTTTTGAAACGTCTCTTCACTCCTACACCTAAATCTTTCAATCATCACGTTTCTAGCCCCTAGGAGATCGTGGGTCAGAAACTTAACTGCCACCGTCTTATCATTCCATCTCCAAGCAACATGTGTCCCACGATCTTGTCACCATAAATGATGTAAAGCAGTCGTGCATAGTAACCACTTCACCTCCATTCACTTATAAAAGAGTGAAAAAGTTACCATTTTTACTTTTCCTTTTCACTTTCTGACTTTCTTGATACGCATCATCTTCAAACTTCATCTTCCTCCCATTTTTCTCCACACTCATTGCAGCAATGACTTCTACTTCAGCAACTTCCAAGGAAACCTGTAAGAAAACGAAAGGCTCCCAAAAGTCCAAAGAACTCGCCCCAATGAACATGATGCTAGGTCCAAATGTGGTGGGAAACCAGCAGTACATCCCAGAACCTCCAAATGAGGAAGAGAAACGCAAGATTTATCAATCCCAAGTACTCATCCCTATTCTTATATCTGGTAAGACCCATGCCATGTTAGGCCCTTTACCTGATCTAAACGTTGATCCTGTTAAAATTAGCGAGTTTTTTTCCAGCTTATCATTGTTACAAACCCATAGCAAACAATGTAAGACCTAAGACTGATAAGGAAGTTCTGGTTGATGAAAAATCTAAGGTAGATGGCCAAGGTTCTCCTTCGACCGTAGCCTCTAGGGACACCATTAACTTAGAGTACATAAACAATAATTTTAGTATTTTTAGATCATGCCCTTTGTCGAAAGACCCTTCTGACTACTTGGCTTGGCTGGGAAAGATAGAAAAATCCATGTCCCAAGTTTGGAAGAAAATGGGTATTTACAACCTTATCCAATTGTCGAAAGTAGGACCATGTTATTGTCATTCAATGCTCATTGCTTCCCTTTACTTCTGGGACAACACTTACAACAACTTTCATCTCCCTTGTGGGATGGTTACGCCAACCCTATACGACGTAGCTGCCATTACTGGCTTAAAACACATTGGAGTAGATTATGACCCCAATCTCTTAGTTGATGATGCAATAGGCTTCGACACTAGCAAAACAGCCTTCACCACTTACATATCCTATTACCATGACAAAGAAACCACAGAGGTTTCCGACCAAGAACATGTTGCCTTCTTAGCTTTCTGGCTCTCGCGCTGCGTCTTCTATTCAAGGTTTCTTCAAGTGGTGAAGAGATACATAACCATGGCGAACCAATTTCATGTTGGACATGACCTATGTCTCAGCAAAATTATTTTGGCCAACCTGTATGAATCCCTTGGCGAAGGCGTCACGGCGTTGAAGACAATCAAGACGAAAGGAAACTTACTCCTCTCAGGACCTTTCTGGATGCTACAATTATGGCTGAATGCCACCTTCAAATGGTTGCTTCCTGGTCAAAACTCTATCAACGAAGCTTCTGTGAAAGATAGAAGATTCGAAGGAACAAGACTTGCGATGTTGACTCATAATGATGAAGGAATGAGTCTCAAGCAGACATTCACCAACTACGTAATGATGTTTGCGAAACGTCATAATTTCACCTCCAATATGGCCCCTTTTGCAAATATGAAAGTGGGCCCTGAATGGTTTACATGAAGATTTCCTCCCGAGTCGAAGGAACAGGAAGGAGAATCTCTCGACATTTGGGAATCTTTCCTGACGCCAAGATTATTAGCCTCGAGGCTCAATCCTTCCAAACTCTGAATTGCTCTTGTCAATTATCAACCAAACCTTGTCTCTCAACAGTTTTGTTTGATTCAGATTAAACCAAAACCTTTATTCCTAAGAAAGGCTCATTGACCCATTACAATATGTGGCGTAACGAAGCAGAATGTACTAATTTTGGGGACAAAGTCAACTGTGCAGGGAAAAAGTCAGCTGTGCAGGGAAAAAGTTAACTGTGCAGGGAAAAAGTCAACTCCTGACTTTTTGAGGTCAATTTTGGGGTTTTCATGTTAAATGTGACCAATGGGTAGAATTTGATCAAGAAATGTCAAAGGAATCATAAAAAATCAAGAATTTAGAAAAGTTACTAAATTTGGAAATTAGGTTTTTTAAAGGACTTGCTATTTTTGGAAACATTTTATGTTGATCAGCTACTTTCAAGGCCAGTCATCTTCATTTTCAAGACTGCATTTCAATTTTCTTCAAACATGAAAGTTTTAGTGTTCATTTCAAGCTTTCCAACCATATAAAATTCATCTCCATTGGATCATTTTTGAGCAAGTTATGATTGTTAGAAGTTGGACATTTCAAACTTTCATTTTCCAACACTTAGAAATTTTTCTAAGTGTTGAGGATCAGTTTTCGTACCAATCTTCAAGCTCATTTTTAAGTGGCTTCCAAGCTTCATTTTGGAATCTTGTCCCCATGAAAGTTATAGATGGTAATCCCACATTTTCAAAAAGTCCAAGAATCCCTCATTTGGATCATTATTGTGCAAGTTATGGTATGTTCAAGATCAAGGTTTCAAATGAAAAAATTGACAAAAACTTAGAATTTTTTTCTAAGTAGTTTGGACAGTTTTAAGGACACATGTTCATGTCTATTTTCCATCATCTTCCAAGCCTTATTAAGAGTTGTTTTCAACATGAATTTTGTTCCTTAATCTTCCTACTTCATGTTGAGCTTGAGTTCTCTTCATTTGGCCAAAAAATCCATCAAGTTATAATCATGCAAAGTGAAGGTCTTCCAATTAATTCCAAGGCATGGCATGTCATATTTTCTTGGCATTTATTTTGACATTGATCTTGCAGCATGGTACTCATTTCCACACGCATTAAAACTACCCAAAAAGACCAAGCAAAAGGCATATTTTTCATCCACTTATTTTCATTTTTTTTGCCAAAATGGGAAATGATTCTTTTTGCACCAAAGCTTTCCTCTCACGTGCCAGCTTTGTTCATACTATTCATGCATCATCATACTCACCCAAAGCAACAAAAACTTCACTTCAAACCTAGCAAACCCGAGCCAACCACATGTGCATTTCCATTTCATTTTTCTCTCTCCAAGCCACAATAACCAACTCATGACCTCAACTTCATTCCCTAACCTCTTTTCAACCCTAAAACCATCTCATATATAAACTAAAATGCTCCAAACCTGCCTCACTCTCTCACTATTCCAGATCTGAACTTTTCTTCCTCTCAAAAACTCTCCATCGAATTCAACTTTTCTCTCAAGGTTGCTTCAATTTCTTGCTCATTTTCATGCTCTCTGAAGTGTGAAGAACATGATCTCTGGGTTTCTTAAGTTCTAAGCATCACAAGAAGCAGTGGACTTGTCTCCACTAGGTAAGCTTTTTCAAGCTCTTACTATCTCATCTTGTAGATCTAAATGTGTTAGGATTGTTCATGCATTGCATCTGGAGAAGCTTGAAATGATGGCATTGTTTGATTATTTGAATTTGAGATTGTTGACATTGTTGAATGTTTGAAATCATTTTTGAATCAGTGACTTTAGATCCAATTATCTCTGTGTTTGAGTGTGTGTTTTGAAAAACCAATGGTACAGTGATGATCCTTGTTCTTCATGCTTCATTTTGGTATCTTATTTTGTTTGATTTGGTTGAGAATTAATGGAGAAATTTGATGTGTAAGTTGGTGAAAACCCACTGTTGCTGACTGATTCACGATGCATGTTAGGGTTTTTTGAATGGATGCATGAAGAAGATGACTTTGTGGCATGATCTGATTGGCTATGTTTGTTTTTTGTCTTATATGACTTAAGTGTATGATGACCGATTGAGAATTGTTCACATGACTTTTGTTACACTTTCTTTTTATTTTATTTTATTTATTTAATCTGATGAGATATAAAATTATCATTGGACTCGGCCCATGTGCACTTTGTTTTTCACACCCCCAAAATCTTAGCCCATGCGCGTATCACTTATTTCCAGTGTATCTGGATATTGCTTCTACACCCCCCACGCCATGTTCACTTGCTTTTATTTTCTTTTCTTTTCTTTTTCAATTTGATTTTTGTTTTAATTCTTCCAATCATGTTAAAATTTGATAAAAATATATTTCAGATTGTTTGACATGTTGAGATATTTTTCATGATTTTTGTTTTATTTTTCCATTTACTCTCCTATTTTTATTTGAATTAATTTGTGAAGGTGTTTTACACTTTTGTCCATGCATTATGGTTTGATTGTTTGATGGCTTTGGTATGCTTTTTTCGACTTAATCTTTTTTCCATGTTTGGACATGTGAATGAGGATTGTTTAAGTGTCATGTTGCTACCTTGGAGATCATTTCTTGATTGTTTTTTCATTTGGTTTTTAATGGTCCTCGATTATTGCTCGATTAGCTTGCTATGTGAGAATGTTTGATTCAATTTGTGGTGCAATTATGCAATTCTTGTTAAGATCTTTTGTACACTTGTTCTTGATTGTTATAACATGAGTTAGAGCATTTATTTGGATTTTTATAAGTCATGTTTCTATTTTTGGTTGATGCCTAATTGTAACATGAGTTTGAATGGAACATGCTTGATGTTTGACCTAGTTTGGTTTCCTGTTGACCACTTATGCTTAAGTGAAGTTTGAAATGATTAATTGATGTGATTACATGATGTTTTAACTTGATTTAAGCTTTTGATTCACTTTCATTTGATTATTTTCCTATTTGTGGTTTAATTTCCAAGTTGACAATGTTTTGACCTTGCTCCTTTGATGTTCTTGATCTATTTCTTTGAGATGCTTTCTTGTGTGATCTAATGGATGCTTGTGTATTCTTGTTTGCTTTGAATGACATGTTTAAGTTTCTGGTCCTCATGTTGTGATATCCATTGTGTGATCATTTCTCATTTCTTGCTTCACATGATTGTAGCGTGCGATTTTGTCGGTGACGCGACCACATTATCGCCACGGGTTTTCCCTCACCGCAATGGTAGGGATTGGGTGCTACTTTCTGATTTCTTATTTATCCTATGAAGCTGGAAAGGAAATGGAAGCTATCTAAAACTAACCTTGTACACAAATGTTTAACTGAACAAATGCTTAAGAGATTAGGGATCCGGGGTCAGGTTATACAATGGGGAGTTGTCAATTACCCATCCTATATGTGGTTATCCACAAGTCGTTAGCAATTTCTACACTGTTTTCCACTTACTGGTGTTTGTCTGTCATGGGTTGGGAAAGTTTCTTCTTTGGGAGTGTTGAGAGAGAGAGAGAGTTTTTGTTGATTTCGGGTTTTTTACCGATGGTAACATACTGGACCTAAGGTTTTTGATGTGTATGAAGGTACTAGACCTAAAGTTTGATTGGTATGCTCGCTAAGATTTTGCAATCTTATGCCTACGTATTCCTGTTAAAGAAAATAAGGAAATCAGAGCAATCGTAGTTCCTCCTATTCTATGGGAGGAAAAGATGTCTGGTTTCTTATTCTATGAGAATCCAACAATGCCATAATTTCCTCTATGAGGGATTAATCCTGAATGAGAAAAATTTAACTCAGTGTTGAGCAATGCCATTTTTCCTTGGGAATCTTTCATGTTAAGAGAGGGACATTGGCTTGGATGTTTGTAATATAGAGGCTTGCCACTTACAACAATTTAGATGAAAGAAGGGATTTACCAGGATAAAAGATGGACTACAGCTTGGATATTTGAATCAACAAGTGTGCCACTTACAACACTTATCTGGAATTAGGGTTTGTTTTGATTTTCTGATATAGAGAGAAATGTCTTCCTATAGAGAGGTTTTTGATTTCCTCTGAGGGGATGTTTGATTTGTTTTGGTGTGCCTTGATCAAAGCCCAAGGTTGAAGCTAAAAAGGTTGACTCTGTTTAGGGAGTTTTTATATCTGTCTTGTACAAAGCCCAAGATTGAGGCTGAAAAGAGACTGACTCTTTTGGGGAGATCATTATACAAAGCCTAAGAGAAGGCTAAACATTGACTTTTCCGGGGAAATATTTTATCTGTCTTGTACAAAGCCCAAAATTGAGGCTAAAGGAGAGTTATTGACTCCATTGGGGGAATTTTATATGTGTCTTGTACAAAACCCAAGATTGAGGCTAAAAGGGAAACTGACTCTACTAGTGAGAGGTTTTATCTGTCTTGTACAAAGCCCAAGATTGAGGCTAAAGGGAAATTGACTGACTCAGCTAGAGAGTATGATTTGTCTTGTCCAAAGCCCAAGATTGAGGCTGAAAATAGGATCGACTCTGCTTAAGGAGATTTTATATGGTGTCTTGTACAAACCCCAAGATTGAGGCTGAAGGATATTTGACTGACTCAACAAGAGAGTGTTTATGTGGGTGTCTTGTACAAAGCCCAAGATTGAGGCGGACTTTTACTGAGGAAAAAAAGGATCATTATACAAAGCCTAAGAGGAGGTTGAAAATGATTGACTCAACAAGAGAGTGTTTTTATCTGTCTTGTACAAAGCCCAAGATTGAGGCTAAAAGATGATTGACTCTACAAGAGAGTGTTGAAAGATCCTTATACAAAGCCTAAGAGTAGGCTAAAAGATGATTGACTCAACAAGAGAGTGTTTTTATCTGTCTTGTACAAAGCCCAAGATTGAGGCTGAAAAGATGATTAACTCAACAAGAGAGTACTGAAAGGTGATGAGGAAGAAGAAAGAATCATTATACAAAGCCTAAGAGGAGGCTGACTGAGGAATTTCTTATACAAAGCCTAAGAGAAGGCTAGGTTCTGCTGAGGATTATTGAGATCCAGATACAGGTCCAAAGTGGGGAATCAACTCTTGCTGAGGATTACATAAGAGTTGGGATATCAGAGACTATGAGGTTCTGGTAAGGGTTTATTGGTTGTGATTTAACCCTAGCTGGGGGGAAAATAAAGAGAGAAGTTTTAACTTTGTTGGTGATTGGTGAGATGATCATGGTTTATCCTGTGCTTTTGGGAACTTGAGAATGTCTTTGAGATCCGAGAGGAGATTAGACTATCCAAGTCTACTGGTATTAAAAGGGTTTATCTTTATATGAAGCCCAATAGGAGGTTGACTTTTAAAGGATGAGAATCAACCCTATAACTGGTCTGATGTTTTGACTCTTAGAAAGACTGCTCTATCAAAGAATGACTAAGTTCTGTCCTTATCCATGTAAGAGGTCTTTGGGTCCTTGTACTAAGCCCAAGAAGAGGCATGAGAACTTCTAAGAAGCCTGAGGGTCCTTGTACAAAGCCCAATAGGAGGTAGGGATGCTTTTAGGAAGCCTGTGGGTCCAAACTTAAGAAAAGTTCAAGAAAGGTTTCACCGGGAATAATCCTTTCTTTAGTGAACAGTTCTAGGGTTTGAAGAAATTCAAGAGAAGTTTCACCGGGAATTAATCCTCTCTGGGAGAAATGAATTTCTTTGACAATTTTCTAATAGTGACAGTCTGAGAAAAGTTTCACCAGGAATAATGCCTTTCTCTTTGTTACATATTGTATAAGCCCAAGAGGAGGCAAGACTGTATCTGGAATTCCTATGGGGAACTAGTTTTGTCTGTGTTGAAAGAGTGACCACTTGCTTTATCTAATCCTAGACCTAATTTTTGGGGAAAACTCTAAGCAAATCTATACAAGCATATATATACAGATGAAATATATACTGTATGTAAAATAGGGTAGAAGGACTTACAGGTGAGCAAGCTTCCAGCACAAATAAATAAATATATATATATATATATAAATATATATATATATATATATATATATATATATATATATATCTGTGTGTGTGTGTGTGTGCAAGTATGTAAAAGGAAGTTGTTTAAAACTTTCAAGTGAGCAAGCTTCCATTATAACAGCTGTATGGTTAGTTGTTCAAGAAATTAAAGAAAGTTTTCATAACAACTATGAATTTGAACCTAAATCAAAAGGGAAAGTTGTTTTGAAAAGAAGATTGAGACTTATACTCAAGGAGAGGCCCAGATGAAAAACAATGGTTGTACCGTTGATCTGAATATTGTACCGGGAGTTATACAATGACTGAGGCCCAAAAAAGGTTTTCTGTACAAAGAGATTGGGTCTTACACTCTATTAGAGGCCCAAAAGTTTATTTTCAAAAGAAAGATGGGACTTACAACAAAAGGGGAGGCCTAGATGATTTTGGTTTAAAAGGCGACGATCGCGCCGAGATTTTAAAATCGTATCGAGACTTTTACAATGACTGAGGCCCAAAATGGTTTCCTATATAAAGGAGTTGGGTCTTACACTCTATTAGAGACCTAAAAGTGTTTTGAAAAGGATTTGTGAGGGTGTGTAATAATCAAAACCCTAATTTGATTTTAAAATGTATTTTAATTGAATAAAATTCAACTAAAATGATCAACATGTGTGAAAAAAAATTTGTGATCTTGGATTAATGTTTGAAAAATCATATTTCATTCATAGGATGATTTGAAAAACATTTGAATTTGCAAAATCAAGAGAAAGAAACATTTTTAAATGTTAAAAAAACAAATAAAACATAATTCTTTACAAAAATACCAAATATGTGAAATAAATAATATTTTTGTGAAATTTTTGTGGAATAAAATATTTAATATTTTTGGGAATTTTGAAAAAAAGAACTAATAAAAAATAATTAAAATTGAGAGAGATATTAATTTTGAAATTAATTAATAAAAACCATAAAATATGTGAAAAATAGCAAAATGTACAAAAATGGCAAAATGGTTTGGGTGGGTCTTGAACCCACGACCTCCCAACCAAACACACATGCGCGTTACCCCTGGGGTGGTGATACATCCGTGTATCAAAACCACCCCATCAACATATATGGGGGCCTTGGTTTTAGGCCTGGCCAAGGCGCCATAGCCTGACCCTTGCCCAAGGCGCCATAGCCTGACCCTTGCCCAAGGCAAGGCCTGATTTTTGGCCTCTTGCGTGAAGGCTCTAACTTCTTCATTTCTCCATGGATTTTGACAAAATTTAGGTGTATCATCCCTAGAATTTCATGAGGAATCCAATGGTGCTTTTAGATTTTTCTAAAGGCATCCCTATTTTAAAACCCGATAGTGGTTTCAAAATAGGCCTAGATTTGCATGTTCTATGCTATCTCATTATACAAGCACTAATAGCATGGCAAATTGGTTCAAACACAACATATATGACATGTATGAGATGTCCATAATCAGTGGACATTAAAGCAATGCATGATTTAGAGAGTTCAAGTTGTGATGCACTTACCTCTTGAAGCTCCTTGTGCTAACTGTCAAGATCCTTCTGCCAGAAGTGATCCAATGCTTTAGTCACTCTTAATTGATCCCTTAGAAGCATTTAGGATGATGAAAACCAGTTGGAAACCTCACGGACAAGAACTGGCTCTTTCTTGCAAAAGTGGCAAAAGTTACCAAAATGGCAACTCACTGAAATGGTGTTCTAGATGAGGGGGACCAATTGGGACAGTTTAAGGATGATATTTGGAGTGTCGTTGAGGCTCTGTTTGGTTTTGGAAGTGACTGAATCAAGACATGGCTTGAAAAATGCAGAAAAGTCAAAATTTGAGGTTTTGGAGGTTGATTTTCTGATTTTGGTGTTTCAGATCAAGGGTGAGTGTTTGAACAGCTTATATATGATACATTAGATGTGTTTGGATCATGAGATGTGGTGGAATTTCTCTCTAAATCAAAAACTCAGAGATGACTTGCAAAAGAAGGCATTTTGGCCTAATGAGAGATATTTTGAGGAAAGCAAGTGTTGTAGTGCTTTAGGGTACTCAAAATGATCACCAATGAGCTTTATTTATAGTAGAACAAGTTTTTTGGCAAGGAATAGTGAATGGCAGCTTGGACAGTCCATTGGCCAATTGTAGCAAAAGGCATCTTTAGTCTCCTCTAGCCATTGACTTGAGATTAGGGCACAGACCTATGGTCCTTTGATTCAGAGTGGAATATTGCTCATTCAGTTAGATTTGCTTCAGTTCATGCCACCTTTATGTATCCATTGAATGCTTTGAAACAAAATTGGAGTCTTTGAGCTTTTTAGCCTTTTTAGGGCACTTATGGCTATATGTAGTTCCTTGGACTTGGGAGGCTTGTGGATCAGACCATTCCTCTTTGATTTTATCCCTTGAGGTGTCCAAATGGATGATAAGGCTTGGAATTATCTGATTTGGCCAAATCGAGCAAATGGCCTATAATTTGCCTTGAACAAAATCAGTCCATGATGCCATGTTCCAAGGGTTAGAACTCCCTACTCAAATTGAATTTGGAGATGTTTTGGTACTTGTTGGAAAGCCCTCATGACATACTTTAACTTTGATGTTCATAAATGGTTCTGAATCCCCTTGGATCATAGTGAAAAATGCCTCTACATTTTGGAAAAAGTAAGACAGATTCTGACTTTTTGAAAATTTCAATAAGTGTTGGAAAAATGGTCATTTTCATGTTTTTGTGATTTTGATCAATCTATAACTCAATATCCATGAGGATTTGGAATCTCTTGTAGTTGACATATTTGAAGTATGTCAGATGGACTTTCATTTGAGCTTGATTGGGGGAAAAAGGCCGCGTGGTTTAGGTGTTATGACCTTGCAAAGTTGGGTAAAAACCACTTTTGTTCCATAAATTAGAAAAATTTTGGTTTCTCAAGGTTGCCCCTTTTGCAAGAAACCTCACTTTTCTTGATTTTTCTTGATGGATGATGATCAAAATCATACATTAACATTGTTTTTGACTTAGGGGAACCATATTTGTGAAAAATTCCAAAAAAGTCAAACTTGATTTTGTGCATAGTTGACTTTTTGTCAGATGAAATCCAAAATGTGAGATTCTTTGTGCAATCAAGTTCTTGACCTAATTCAAAGCTAATGGATGGATTCGATAGGTGTTTTAGGGTGTCTTGAATCATGTCCCATGGTTTGGGAGCATGTCTTGGTCAAAAGTCAAAGATACAGTTGACTTTTTCTTCAAAACCCTAATTGTGGTCCTGATGAAATTGAAACTTGTGAATCAAGCTTCTTGGATCAATCCATTGTTGGAAATGGATAAATGTGGTGTATTTGAGGTCCTCAAATCATGTCTTGAGGTCTTGGCTCATGTTTTGCTCCAAAATTCAACTTAGGGGTGAATTAGGTCAAGAAACCCTAATTCCCGATTTTTTATGAATGCATCCCCTAAGGCTAAATTGACTTGATGATTGGGTCCATGAGGTCCCTTGGAGCATTTTGGATTATGTTTTGAAGTATTGGCTCATGCTCAGAGGAAAATTTTCATCTGGAGGCATTGGTCGACCAAAACCCTAATTTAGTGACACTGCGATCTAGAGACTTGATCCACTTGGAATGTTGTAACTTTGTGCTTGATTCTTGATGTGGGAGTCATCTTGATCCTTTATGGGTGTTTTAAAGGTTATACAAGTTGAAGATCATGTCATTTCTTGATTGATCCTTTGCCTAAATGCTCAGAGAGGGCCTAAACCCTAATTCTTGAGGAAATTGATGAGGCATGATGGTACATCCATATTATGGTGATGATTCCCACAATGATGGGAAATCTTGGTGGTCAAAATTTGGGGTATGACAGATGCCCGTATTTAATCTTCTTGGACCCGAAGGTGTGAATGGCGAAGATATTCGGGCATTCAAGGTGCAAGAGGATTAAATATCGGAATACCTGAAATTTTGACGGTGGTTAATGAATGGCAGTTCGTCCATCCATCTTCTTTTGATAAGCAACGTTACTTAGAAAAGGGTAAAACTTCCCCTCGATCCTGGTCTTCAGCCATGGAAATGGTCTTAGTTTTCTTTTGAAATAAACCTCCCCTCGATCCTGGTTTTCAACTACGGAACTGGTCTCAGTTTCTGAAATAAACTTTCCCTCGATCCTGGTCTTCAGCCACGGAACTGGTCTTAGTCTTCTTTTTAAATAAACCTCCCCTCGATTCTGGTTTTCAGCCACGGAACTGGTCTCAGTTTTCTTTTGAAATAAAGCTCCCCTCGATCCTGGTTTTTAGCCACAGAACTGGTCTCAGTTTCTTTTTATCGAGTTTCTTCCTTGACAAGGAACGCTATGCGTAGCAGTTTTCATCAAACTTATCGCCGAGCTATACTGGGGGAGATGCCATTTGATTGAAAAATTTGATGTCATACTTGCTGGGGGGTACCCATCTGTCTGAGCTGTAGAGGTGTGCAAACTTCTTTGTTGGAGATGCCATTTGTTGACTCTACTGGGGAAAATGAGTCTCTTGATAGACTGCTTTTTGCTTGGGGATACTACATCATACTTTCCTTCGAGATCTTCTCGGAGAAATGCCATGTGATGTGATCCAATTTGAGGTGCTGATGACTTCATTAACATCGAATTTCTTGGGAGAAAAACCAATGTGTTGCTGAGAGTCTTTTGTTGAAAGGCTTTCTCTGGGGATTTTCCTTAATCCGGGAAAGCGAAGATATCATCTTCAATGGTGAAGAGTGACGTTCCAAAAATTTTATGTCGACTATCTTCTTGTTTTTCAGAGGTTCAAGTTACCAAGGTGGTCGAGGACCGTCTTCAATCCAGAAATAAACTGGGGAGAAATTGCTCAGACGATACATTTCCTGACGAGGACAGAACTGACAACTTGACAGACAAGAGGACTTTATCACTTGGAAATAAGACTGACTAGAGTGACAGTGATGAAATATTAATATGAATGTGAATCAATAATGTATGATGTATGTATGTTTATACTGACAAAACTGACGCGACATACAGACTAAGTAGATGAACACGACTGGATACTCGGCCACTGCGGGGTATGAAAAGTACCATTGGTCCAAGATAGAAATTTTGTTTTGCTTAGGAGAGGTGGACCCTGTAGGGGGAGAAAAAATCTTTCAACCGGTCTTAAGAGGTAAGAACTCTGCCGGGGATATCAGATGGGACATGGCATCTGAAACAGCTGATCATTCATTCAGGCGTACGGGTCTAGAAGAAGTACTTTGATTCTGCACTCTGAGGTTCAATTGCTTTCGGAGAAACTATCGATGTTCTTTTTGACGTTCATCAATCAGAAGGAATGGCCATCTTTATTTTAAAAGCAGAATAAAATTTGGCAAGTAAATTCATTTTTGTTTTATTTCAAGAATCGTTGATCATGTTAAAAATGGCATTCTGTAAAGCTAAAACAAATGAGAATTGCAAACAAAAGCACTAGGGCTTAAATTTTATTGATAGAACGGAAATCAACCAAGCGCGTGATTCCATAGAGTATTTACAAAGTTTAGAAAATGGTAATTTAAGGGAAAAGGGGCTACATCGAAACATAACAACCGTTATCCTTCTACCAACTTTGAATTCTGGACATCCTGAGCTTCTGTCGAAGATGACCTTGACCGGAAGTTTTCTGACGAATGGTGTTACCGCTGGGGATTTAACCTTGTCGGACGTAGTTACTTGCCATGAATCCCTAACTTTTGCCTGGATTGTCATTGGAGGTTTTCAAATCCATAGAGATGATTTTTACTTGTGTCTCTAATATTTGCCTGGACCTCCCTTTCGGGTTTTCAATCCACCGAGACATTTTTTATTTATTTATTTAGGTGAAGTATTTCTTGACTACATCAACATTCATGGGGTAGGCAAATTCCTCTTCATCCATGGTTGCGAGTTTCAAGGCGCTGCCTGAGAAGGCTTTCTTGACCACATAAGGACCGTTATAATTTGGAGTCCATTTGCCCCGGGAATCAGTGAGGAATGATTGTATTTCTTGAGTAGTTTGAAGATTGGCGCTCATTTCGCGGTCATGAGGGATATAAACCTTGAGATGTAATTCAGACATCCCAAAAATCCTCTGACCTGTTTCTCAGTCTTTGGTGAAGGCATTTCTTGAATGGCCTTGACGTTGTCAGGATCAACCTCGATTCCCTTCTGGATGACGATGAACCCTAAGAGCTTTCCTGAGCAAACACCAAACGTGCATTTGTTAGGATTCAAGCGGAGTTTGTACTTTCTTAGACGCTCGAATAACTTTGGCAGGTGGGTCACATGCTGCTCTTCTATTTTAGATTTGGCAATCATATCATCGACATACACTTCAATTTCTTTATGCATCATGTCGTGAAACAGAGATGTCATGGCCCTTTGATAGGTTGCTCCAACATTCTTTAAACTGAACAGCGTTACCTTGTAACAAAAGGTGCCCCATGGGGTGATGAATGAAGTTTTCTCCATATCTTCCGGCACCATTTTGATTTGAATATAGCCCGAGAATCCGTCCATGAAGGAGAAGACTTTGAACTTTGTTGTATTGTCTACCAGCATGTCAATGTGTGGTAAGGGGAAGTCGTCCTTTGGACTTGTTCTGTTCAGATCCCTGTAGTCTACACACATTCTGACTTTTACATCCTTTTTAGGAACTGGCACTATGTTGGCTAACCATTGAGGATATTCTGAGGTGACAAGGAGACCAGCGTCAATCTGTTTCTGCACTTCCTCCTTGATTTTGATAGCCATATCCGGTGAGTCCGTCTCAGCCTTTGTTTTTCTGGGAGACATTATGATCTTAACGGTTAATGATGCTCCACGATGCTGGTATCCAACCCTGGAAAGTCCTGATAGGATCAAGAAAATATATCGGGAAAATCTTTGAGAAGTTCTATCAAGCCTTTTCTGACAGTCGGACTGAGCAGTGCCCCAATCTTGACTTCTTTTCTCTCTTCTTCTGAACCCAAGTTGACCGTTTCCAACAGCTCTTTGTGAGGTTCAATGGACCTTTCCTCTTGTCTGAGTAATCGGGAGATCTCTTCTGGAATTTCTTCGTCCTCTTCTTCTTCAGTCTCAAATACCGGGAATTCAAAGTTGGTAGAAGGCATTGGATCGTGTGTTTCAACGGGGTTTAAAACAAGCAATCTGGATGACGTGATGATTTGTTTTTTTAAAAGAGATATAGAGAATGCAAGAGTGTGTGTAGTGTATTTTTCTGAAAAATGCTTGCTTATATTTTGGGTTGTTTTAGGATTACCATTTTCTGAAAAACGAAAAGTGAAAACAGCAATAACTGCGGAAATTACAGAATGACATTGTTTATTTATGATTTTGTTGATTCTTGAAACTACAGCCCTATAAAACAAAACTCTGTCGCTTTGGGCGAAGTGAAGAGGGACATTTACAGAAAGGTGAGCCCTATAAAAGCATCTGTTTCATCTGGGCACGGTTAAAGGATAAAACAAAGACGACAATTACTTAGACTTATGGACGATTTTCGGTACATCGACAGCAATCCATTGGCAGCGAACTCCTAGGTGAATTACAAAGTCTGGCACCTTCTTTCTTGGTTTGTCCTCAAAAGTGACGCTGATTTCTGGCGGAGCAGGATTGTTAGAGTCTTCCTCCCATGCAGAGTTATCGTAAACGAACTCTTCTGTTGTATCTTGCATAGTGTTTTCACTCTCAGGCGGATCTCCCCATCCAGTTGGCTGGATGTCTTCGAGCCTGATACGAGAGCTTTCAGGAGCGGTGTACTTGACTAGGAAGTCGTACTTGCCACTTGGCTGTCCTAAGGTGTCCCATACTTCTGTGGGACTGGAGGAGTCATATTTCTCGATGACGTTGACCTCAGGAAAAGCATAGTTAATGAACTATTATCCTTCAATCTTTGCAGATTCATCGTTGTGCTGGATATTTTCTGAATGTCCTGAGTAATGATCCCATTACTTGGTGGGGACGCGGGTATTCTTTTCAATATTGCTCAGCTGATAGGCACCGTTTGGCTGACTCTTTTGCCCCAAGTCTTCTGGGTTCGGCTGCCAGATAGGCAAGTCATCCAGTGGGTCATAATAGTCATAGTCGAAGTTGTCTTTCATCAGAGTGTCCTCCTCTAATGAGTTCGGTGGAGCACGTCATCCCTCAGAATCACAATCTCCGTACATCATCTTGACGTCTGATCTTGGTATATATCTTGGACTCTGTAGGGGAAAACAGAATGGCATGTGTGTTTCTTCCTAAGACATATAACCGTCCTCGTTGAGATAGGATTTCCACCCTTCATCTGTATCGGAGTAGTCACCCTCATTGATGGTGTGTACTTCTTGAGACACTGGGTGGAGAAAGCCTCCACTGTGGAAGAAGTCCTGAATGGGATGAAAATTTTCATCTTTCTTGGCAGTCTGGGTACAGGCTGAGGAAAAACCAAGACCTTTCATTGTCTTGTTATCCGTAGGAATTACGAGCTGTCCACATCCCTTTATGTCATTACTCTCGATCACTTCGAGAGCGTTTTTGTAGGAGGAAATCGATGTCCCTTTTATGATCGATTCTCATTGCTCACCGAGAGTGCTTGAAACTGAGTTCCAACAACTTCCTCTGGTTCTACACAGGAAAATGATGATAAGTTGCTCACGATTAAGGCCCGCTCTCTGCATACTGTGACTAACTTGTCATTCTTGACGAACTTCAGCTTCTAGTGAAGTGTCGAAGTGACTGCCCCAGCTTCGTGTATCCAAGGTCTTCCTAATAAACAACTGTAGGCTGCCTGGATATCCATAACCTAGAAAGTGACTTGGAAAGTGTGAGGACCAATAGTTATGGGAAGGTCAACTTCGCGGATAACTATTTTTCTGGATCCATCAAAGGCTTTGACAATGACCTCGCTACCTCTCATCGGAGTTCCTTGAAATGATAGTCGCATAAGAGTCAATTTTGGCATAATATTCAGAGTTGATCCTGTGTCTACCAGTATGCTGGCTAAAGCATCGTCCTGGTAGTTGGCTGTAATGTTAAGCGCCATATTATGATTTTTACCTTCTTTCGACAGTTCTTCATCACTGAATCCTAAATTGTTGCAGGAAGTGATGTTGGAAATCATGCTGTCAAACCGTCTTACTGTAACATCTTGTTCTATGAAAGCTTGCTCCAAGACTTTCTGCAGAGCTTCCCTGTGAGCTTCAGAACTGATTAAGAGAGATAGTACAGAGACACTCCAAGGAGTTTGTAACATTTGGTCTACAATGTTGTACTCGCTTTTCTGGATGAGCTTCAGCATCTCATCATTGTCCGTTGAAACGTCGAGATTACTGGATTGCCCGACTGGTTGATTTAGAACTTCTGTTTGAGGTTCCTTCTCCTTGGTGGGTTCTCTAACTCCTTTGTTGAAGATCCGACCGCTCTAAGTGACTCGACTGATGTCGGTAATGTTTACGACGGAGGGTAATGGAGTTTCCTTTCCATTCTCGATTGTTGTTACATCGTACTTGTAAGGGATAACCTTATCTGATTTGTATGGTATTGGACCTGGCAGGTAAATAACCACAGGAGCCTTTTGATTTCTCTGACCATCGTAGGCGACCTCAATCAGTTCCTGGTTGGGAACTTTTCTACTATCAAGAGGGATTCTTGATTCATCGAGTAAAGGGATTATGGCACAAACGTCTTTGGTGCTCCCATGATCGGAGATTATGACAACGTCTTTGCTTTGATCAAGGAGATAGTCTGGTATCACATTGATTGACCCAGAACTTTAACATGGTCGAATTTCTTTCCAGTCCAACTAATTTTGAAGCACTGACCGAACAAGGTAGCATCCTTGCTTGTTCTCTGAACAAACTCTACAGCGCTCATAATTGTGTGGTGGCACCCGGCCACGTCCGCTTTTTATGCAGTGCATCTTTACTAGATCTGTTTCCATCGAGCGGACATCCTGACTTTGATGCCTATCAGGATTCTCGCCAATCATAGTGATCTGTTGTGTAGCTTTATCCAGGTAGATTGGGAGCCACCAGTGGTCCAACAAGTGTTGAAGTGTTCTTTGGACAAGTGCACACCCTTGGTCGTCTTCACGAAACTCTTTACAGTCTTGATAATCATGTGAAGCCAGAAAGCCAAGCCTGACTTGCTTAGAATGTAGTCCTACCAGACTAGTATTCATCAAGCGTATGTCAAAGATCTGAATCATATTGACTTGATGGTTATTTCTCTCCTGATAGTCCTGGATCTATCCGAGATCCATCTGACGATGGAGGGCCTCTTGTACAAAAGAGCATCCCTGATTGCTTATTGAACAGATCGAACATGTATTGTAATCATGCCGTGGCAGATTATGATATTGACTTTGCCTTGAGTACATCGCTACTAAGTTGACCTTCATTGCGAGAATGGTGCGGTTTTGAATAATGTTAGGATGTACATAGGCCATGTTGACCTCACGAATTCGGTGATCTTGGATCCATCCGAGATTCATTTGTTCTTGTAGAGTTGATTGCACTACGGAACATCCCTGATTATTCTTTGAGCAGATATCACACTGGTGATAATTGTGAGGCGATACATGACCGTACCCGCTCTGTCTACAATGCAACCTGACCAGATTGGTTCCTAATAGGAGTACATCGTGGATTTGATAACTACGGCAAAATTCTCCCTCTATTAAATTTACTGCAGCTTTTTCGTGTTGTGGCAACGGGTTCGACTGAACATTCGGATTAGTATCTTTGAAAGATAAGACCCCATTCCTGACAAAAACAAACTTCAACAAATAGATTGCAAATATCATACAGTGGGGAGACCCCCCCCTTTTTTTATTGAATTTGAAAGATTGCAGAAAGGGAAAATATAGTATTTTACAAAGTGTTGTAAGGAAAATGTCTTAGCTTATGGATCCTGAGTCCTCTCTGAGGAGATCTCAGATGCTGGTTCTGGTATTTTCCTTTTCTTTGATCGAGGTTCTTCAGCCGTTGTCGGGTTGTCAGTCTTTTGCCAAGTGAAATGAGTGAGCAAGTTCCTTTGATCTTCCATAGCATGTTGTTCTAGAATCACAATCAGAGCATCCTTTTCTTTTAACAGTTCCTAAATTTTGGTACACTCCATATTGAGGATTCGGTACTTGTTTTTCCAAGAGCTTTTCTCACGTTGAACTTTGTTGAGAGCGACCTGGAGTTTTTCCGTATCAGACATAAAATAAAGGACAGATTCCTTTAACGGAAGAACTACTTGACGAGGGTAAGGCATCCTCAGCTTGAGGGCTCTAGTTTGTACCCAATGGAGATAAGGTTCCACGGAGATACAGTCTGGTCTTCCTAGAGACTCTCTTCCTTTCCTGTGAATGTGTTGCCGGGGATGCACTATTTCCTTCTTTAGTGCCCTGTCATTTCCCCTTCCTTGAAGAAAAGGCCTTCCAGATGAACATTATGCGGGATATGCCTGATCGGGTATCCGAGTTGACGGCGAACTAAAATTGGATGGTAGTTGATTCCTCCTTTAGTTCCTATAAGGGGTACATTAGGGAAGTTTCCGTATCTGTCGATGATCTTTATCCCCTCATAAATCCTATTGTACCAATCTATGTCAGAGTTGGTAAGAGACATGATTCTCTGTGACCAACGTAGAGTACTCTTGTGATCCCAAAATGCAGCAGACTTGGATAAATGGGAAATGAACCATTTGTAGAGTAAGGGTACACAGCATGTTATCATTCCTCCGCTGTACAAATTCCTTAAGTGTACAGAATGATAAGCATCTGCGAGCAAGGTTGGTACGGGGTTTTCGATCAGAAATATCTTAATGGCATAGGTATCGACGAAGTTATTGATGTTGGGAAAGAGGAATAACCCATATGTAAGTAGAACAAAGATATCTTCGAAAGCAGTTATGTTTCCTATACTGGAAAAGTATAGAGCTTTCTCTGTCAGGAATTTAGCTGGTAAACCCTGGATTCCTTCCTTAGTAGTCATGTGTGTCCTGACTTCTGACTCGTCCAAATAGATTGCTCTTGCAATGGTTTGACCCTTTGGAATTTCTTCCAGTCCAGAAAGTGGAGCTTGGTCAGTGATAGGTAAATCAGTTAAATGAGAGTACTCTTCCATTGTTGGTGCTAATTGATTATCCGGGAATGTGAAACATTGATAAACCGGATCATAAAACTGAATTAACGTAGACAGGATTCCTTAAACTACATGGACCCTTAATAGAGACACTAATCCTCCATGCTTAGCTCTGAAAGCATCAGGGTTGGTAATCATCCTTGCCAACCTCCTTAAATCCTCTAGTTTTGGAGCCTTGAAGGTGTACTTGTGCGTCTTTCTTCTACCGAAATCCATAACGCAATCTTTCTGATATTTACAATTACTGTTTTAGTTTATTTTTGAAAAAAGAAGAGCAGAGAAAAGAGAAGATTTATCTTTGTTTAAGAGTTTTTTAAATGAATGCATGAATGCAGCACTCAAAAACATTGAAAAAACATGGGTTCAAGGGTTCAACGTCACGAGCATGGAGTCATGGCTCTACCCATCCCCAAAGGTTGTATTCTGGTCAATTTTTGTACCTGTAGAATGGGTGAAAGGTTCCCAAAATCATTGACCCCACTAGGGATATCAACAGCAAGCTGATTCACCTGAGCGAGCTGTAGCATCCTAGGGTAATCTTATTTGAGTGTAGTATTGCATATTAACTATTTTCGATAGTCACCGCACTACCAAGTGGTCATATGGTTAATGTTTACTAAATCCTCAGGGTCATGGGTGCCGCACTGAGATAGCATCTGTTTTCACGACGATCGGTCGTTCAACATAGTATCCAAACGGGCCGTCGCTTGATTTGATGGTCTACCAGGTTCGCTTGTTCGGGATTCACTCCCTACAAGTTTCCCCGTTTATGCCATCCCTTATCTTAGGGTTCTCTCAAACTTTCCACATGTGTATTAATCGCATTCCCATTTGTCATATCCCAAATTTTGACCACTAAGATTTCCCATCATTGTGCAAATCATCATCACAATATGGGTAAACTATCATACCTTATCAGTCTCCCCAAAGATGGGTGAGCATTCACTACTATCAAAGATTAGGGTTGCAAGCCCTCTCTGAGCTCTTAGACAAATGACCAATCAAGAAATGACATGATCTTCAACTTGTATAGCCTCTCAAACATTCACAAAGGATCAAGAGGACTCCCACTTCAAGGATTAAGCATGAGGCTTCTCCCTTCTAGGTGGATCAAGCCTTAAGATCGCCAATGTCACCAAATTAGGGTTTGGTCGACCAGGGCCTCCAGATGGAAATTTTCCTCTGGGCATGAGCCAATGCTTCAAAGCATAACCTATGATGCTCCAAGGGACATCATGAACCCAATTATCAAGTCAATTTTGCTTCAGGGGATGCACTCATAAAAAATCAGGAATTAGGGTTTATTGACCTAATTTACCCCCAAGTTGACTTTTGGGACAAATCATGAGCCAAGACCTTAAGAGAGGATTTGAGGGTCTCTAATAAACCACCTTGATCCATTTGCAACAATGGATTTATCCAAGAAGCTTTGTTCCCATGTTTCAAGTTCATCAGAACCACAATTAGGGTTTTGAGGAAAAAAGTCAACTGTGCACAAAAGTCAACTTTGACTTTTTGAGATTTTTCACAATTATGGTTCTTTAACCCTAAAATGATGTTAATGTGTGGTTGGAATCATCATTCATCAAGAAAAATCAAGAAAAGTGGGATAACTTGTAAAAGGGGTAACTATAAAAACTTAGAAAATTTTCTAAGTTATGGAACAAAGTGGCAAGGGTACCAACTTTGGAGGATCATAACTCCTAAACCACAAGGCCATTTTTCCCCATCCAAAGCTAGATTTGTAGCCCTCATGGCCCTCTACAAAAGCTTCAACTACACCTCATTCCAATTCATTATGGATTTTGAGTTATGGAATGATCAAAGTGGCTGAAAACATGAAATGCCACTTTTTCCAACACTTAGTGAAATTTTCACTAAGTCAGAATCTGCCTTCACTTTTTTCCAAATGTAGGGGCATTTTTCACTTGGATCCAAAAAGTATCAAAACCAATTATGATCAAACAGTTATTGTATCATATGAGGGCTTTCCAAAATGGTCAAGAACTCCATCAAATTCCACATGAGCCATGAGACATGACAATGGCAATATGCCTTGCTGAAAACTGCCAAGGCTAGGCAGAATTTTGAACTTTTGCTCGATTTGGCAAAATCAGATAATTCTAAGCCTTGTCATCACTTTGGACACATCTGAGGATCAAATCTAAAGGGAACAAACACTGATCCAAGCCTCCAAAGTCTTTGGAACAAGAAGTAGCATGCCAAACCTAGAAATCCCTAAAAGAGGGACAAGACTCTAATTTTGGATTGGAGCATTTAATGGATGCACCAAGGTGGCATGGACTGACACATTTGCAACTGAATTCAGTCAAGAATGATCCAACAACTAGGGAACCACAGCTCTATGCCCTAACCTCTAGTCAATGGCTAGAGGAGACTTGGATGCCCATTGATCAACATTGGCCAAACCTATGCAGCAGTTGCCATTCACTATTCCTTGCAAAACAAACTTGCTCTACTATAAATAGAGCTCATTTGTGATCAGTTTGAGTACAGCAAAGCCATCAAACAGATGCTTTCCTCAAAATCTCCTTCTTCACTCCAATTTTGCCTTCCAAAGCAAGTCACTATCGGGTTTTGAGTTTGAGAGCAATTCCAATCAAACCAATCACACACACACCTCATAAACATCATATAGAAGTGATCCAAACACTCACATAACATCTGGAACACCAAAATCACAAAATCACCAGCCAACTGCTCAAGCCTTTGACAGATTTGCAGTTGAGGTGCCAAATCAAGTTCCAGCTCAAATCAATCCACTCCAAGCATCCAGACACACTCCATAGCACCTAGGGAAGCTGTCCATAACATTGGAACCTAACTGTAACACCTCTAACCCAAAACACGATCACCAGCTGCAAGTCGTAAGCAGGAGCTCTTCTAACTCTATGATCCATGCAATTTTTGCTGCACAATAATTTGGCCATATATTCATAATCATGCATAGAGTGTTTACCCTCAATCAATTCCTTTGTATGAATCGTGTATGGAATTTCTGAACCTTCATGCAGAATTTAGGGTTCTTGAGGTTTCTCTTTGATTTCTTATTCCATGTTTTAAATAAATGAAATTAAAGACCATAGACATGCTCGTGAAGTTTAAACGAGTAGATTGATATGTAGATTGCATGATATAATCAAGTATTTAGTGAGATTGGATAGAAAACGCAAATCTGCAGAAACAGAGGAAGGGCGCGTGTTCTTGGCGCCCTTTTTCAAATATTTGAATATTTGAATTTTGTGATTTTATTTAATTGATTCAAAAATTAATTTCTCTCTGAGTTTTAATGATTTTGAGTTGATTCTTTTTTTAATAATTCACAAAAATGTTAAAATATTTTATTTTACCAAAAAAATCCCAAAAATATTATTTATTTCATATAATTGATATTTTTGCAAATAATTAATATTTTAATTTTTTTTGACATTTAAAATATTTTTTCCTTCTTGGTTTTGAAAAATTTTAATGACTTCTAATCATTTTGTAGGTCAAAACTTGATTTTTGAAACATTAATCCAAAATCACAATTTGTTTTCCACATGTTTAACAATTTTGATCATTTTAACTGAATTTTTATTCAATTAAAATACATTTTGGAAACAAATTAGGGTTTTTGATTAATTCAACCCTCATCAAACTTTTTCAAACCCTTTGGGCCTCTAGTAGAGTGTAAGACCCAACCCTTTTAGAAAAACCAAAATAATTTGGGCCTCAGTGTATTGTATAAGTCCCGATACCGTCAAAAGTTCGGCGCGATCATCGCCCGTTTAAAACATACCATCTGGGCCTCTCCTCGAGCTATAAGACCCATTCAAAATTTTTGGGCCTCTAATAGAGTGTAAGACCCAATCCCCTTTTAACCAAAACAATCTTTGGGCCTCAGATATTGTATAAGTCCCTCTGCGTTAAAAGAAAATCTCGGCGCGATCGCCAGTTAAAAAAACAAATCATATGGGCCTACGCTCGTGTTATAAGCCCCATTTCTTTTTCTTTCAATCATTTTTGGGCCTCTTGAGAGAGTGTAAGACCCATCCCCTTGTACAGAAAACCTTTCTCGGGCCTCAGTCACTTGTATAAGTCCCCGTACAAAACGAAAATACGATCGCTGATAAAACCCTGGGCCTCTCCTTGAGCTGTAAGTTCCAATTTTCCTTTCAAAAGCACTTTCTCCTTTGATTTTGAATATAATATTGTTATCAAAGCTTTCTTTGTTGAACAAACTAACCAAATAACATGGAAGCTCTACAACCGAGCAAGTGTTTACCCGCTTTCATTTACCGCTTTCATATGTATATAACTGTACTGTGGGGCTGTTTCACTGTAAGTCTTCTTTTATAAACTCATATCGACTGTGTAATACTAGTATAGATATTTAGAGTTTCCCCAGCAACTACGTCTAGAACTAGACAAAACCTCGTCTTCTTACACCCGACGTTCTCCCGGATATTTCAAACATAACCTAAACCATGAGAATTTTCTTTTACAACAATTTTAGATAACTAGATCTAAGAAATCTCCCCTTTGAACAGTTCATATACAGAAGGCCAATGTTCCAAGTGAAACCCCTTCTGGAACTGTTCATCAGCCTCCTCTTGGGCTTAGTGCAAGGACCCACAGGCTTCCTAAAAGCATCCCCGCCTCCTCTTGGGCGTTGTACAAGGACCCGTCGGCTTCTTAGAAGTTTTCACAACCTTCTCTTAGGCTTCGTATAATGATTCTTCCTCCGGGAAGATAACCTCCTCTTGGGCTTCGTACAAATTGTCCCTTTGGCTTCTTAAAAGTTTTTCTCGCCTCCTCTTGGGCTTCGTACAAATTGTCCCGACGACCTCTTAAAGGTATAGGAACAGAAATTAGTCATCTTAATAGAACAATCTTTCAAAGAGTCTAGGTCTTTCTACCGCGAACGTACTATCTCTTGATCTCTCTTAAGCATAGTACAAAAGATAAAACTCTAGACTTGGACAGTCTAATCTCCTTGAGTCTCGAAGACATTCTTAAGTTCTTTTCAAAAATAGGAAAAAACACCCGTAGATTTGGGCAGTCTCAATACCCTTCGGATTCCCCGTTTCCTTAAAGAACAGGAAATAATCCCGGTCCTCAGATCAAATCCATGAGTACAACATTACCCATATAAGAACTGATTTTCTCTTTTAACCAACATACTCGACCTGTCACTCAACTGAAACAGTAACCCTAGCCTCCTCTTGGGCTTTGTACAATGATTCTCCCAAGCAGAGTTAACCTTTGCAGCCTCCATCTCGGGCTTTGTACGAGATACAAATCACTCTCTTGGTGAGTATAAAAGACTCTCTTGTTGAGTCAAACCCTTTTACCCCCCGTCTTGGGCTTCGTACAAGACACATATAAAAACACTCTCTTGTTGAGTCAACCCTTTTAGCCTCTATCTCGGGCTTCGTACGAGACATAAACGCATCCTCTTTTTGGGTCAATAGCCTCCTCTTAGGCTTTGTATAAGGAAACCCCGGTTGAGTCAATCAACCTTTTAGCATCAAAATCTGTGCCTTGCTCAACAATATACAAACATCAACAACTCCTTTTCCCCCATCTAATTGCTGTAAGCAGCAAGCCTCTAGATTATTTACATCCACGCCACTGTCCCTCTTTTAGCATGAGAAATTCCTAAGGAAAGATGGCATTGCTCTAAAATGAGTTAAAGTCTTCTCCTTCAGGTTAAATTCCCCTATAAAGGAAATTATGGCATTGCTGGATTCACATATCCCTGTTAAAGTAATTCTTCTTTATAATCAGTCACCCCAACAGTTGTGACAAACAGACCAAATATTTCCCTTTAGAGATGACAAATTCTCTCTAAAGTTAACACCCTTTTAACTTCACATCTTGGGCTTCGAACAAGATACAAATAGACCCTTCAACTTCATATCTTGGGCTTTGAACAAGATACAAACCACATCTAGCTTCACGTCTTGATCTTCGAACAAGGAGGAACTACGATCGCTCTGATTTCCCTATCCCGGGAATACGTAGGCATAAGATTGAAAAAGAACCTTAGCGAGCACACTAATCAAAAAACCCCAAAGTCCCCTACCTCCATCCAATCTGGCGCAGTATCCCAACAAATTCCCCATGAACAATCCCGGTAATTCGTTCTGAACAAAATAAGCAGAGAGAGACCCACGAACTAAAGTCGCATCTGTAAACCAACAGTCTTGACTGTTTAACATCAGTATGCAAGCAGGGTTAATTGGAGACATCTATTTCCCTTCCTTCATCAGCATCAATAGGATAAAAAATGAATCGAACTGTAGTACCAAAGCGATAGTGATTCGAAACCACAAAAACCGCGCTACACCATTGACAGAAAAATAAACACGGATATCAAGTAGGAAAAGCAATATATATATATATATATATATATATATATATATATATATATATATATATATATATATATATATATATATATATATATTATGATTGCTAACAACCTAGACCTCTTAGGAATTCTAATCCTAGTAAAAGACAGATCCTAATAAGACGATCCCCAGCAGAGTCTCCATTTTCCTGTAGCATGCGATTTTTGCCGGTGACGCAACCACCTTATTGCTATGGGTTTTCCCTCACCGCAATGGTAGGGATTGGGTGCTACGTTCTGATTTCTTATTTATCCTATGAAGCTGGAAAGGAAAGGGAAGCTATCTAAAACTAACCTTGCATGCAAATGTTTAACTGAACAAATGCTTAAGAGATTGGGGGGTCCGGGGTCAGGTTATACAATGGGGAGTTGTCAATTACCCATCCTATATGTGGTTATCCACAGGTCGTTAGCAATTTCTACACTGTGTTCTACTTACTGGTGTTTTTCTGTCATGGGTTGGGAAAGTTTCTTCTTTGGGAGTGTTGAGAGAGAGAGAGTTTTTGTTGATTTCGGGTTTTTTTTTCTGATGGTAAGGTACTGGACCTAAGGTTTTTGATGTGTATGAAGGTACTGGACCTAAAGTTTTTGATCGGTGTGAAGGTACTGGACCTAAAGTTTGATTGGTATGCTCGCTAAGATTTCGCAATCTTATGCCTACGTATTCCCGTTAAAGAAAACAGGGACATCAGAGCAATCGTAGTTCCTCCTATTCTATGGGAGGAAAAGATGTCTGGTGTCTTGTTCAAAGCCCAAGATTGAAGCTAAAAGGTATTTGTGTCTTGTTTACAGCCCAAGATTGAAGCTAAAAGGTTATTGAGAGAGAATTTGTCATCTCTAAAGGGAGACATCTCGTCTGTTTATCACAACTGTTGGGTGACTGATTATAAAGGAGAATTACTTTAACTGGAATTTGAGAATCCAACAATACCATAATTTCCTCTATGAGGGATTTATCCTGAAGGAGAAAACTTTAACTCAGTGTTGAGGAATCTTTCATGTTAAGAGAGGGACATTGACTTAGATGTTTGTAATCCAAAGGTTTGCCACTTACAGCAATTTAGATGAAAGAAGGGATTTACCAGGATAAAAGATAGACTACAGCTTGGATATTTGATTCAACAAGTGTGCCACTTGCAGCAGTTATCTAGAATTAGGGTTTGTTTTGATTTTCTGATATACAGAGAAATGTCTTCCTACATAGAGGTCTTTGATTTCCTCTGAGGGGATGTTTGATTTGTTTTGGTGTGCCTTGATCAAAGCCCAAGGTTGAAGCTAAAAAGGTTGACTCTGTTTAGGGGGTTTTTATATCTGTCTTGTACAAAGCCCAAGATTGAGGCTGAAAAGAGACTGACTCTTTTGGGGAGATCATTATACAAAGCCTAAGAGGAGGCTAAACATTGACTTTTCCGGGGAAATATTTTATCTGTCTTGTACAAAGCCCAAGATTGAGGCTAAAGGAGAGTTATTGACTCACTAGGGGAATTTTATATGTATCTTGTACAAAGCCCAAGATTGAGGCTAAAAGGGAAATTGACTCTACTGGTGAGAGGTTTTATCTGTCTTGTACAAAGCCCAAGATTGAGGCTAAAGGGAAATTGACTGACTCAGTTGGAGAGTATGATTTTTCTTGTACAAAGCCCAAGATTGAGGCTGAAAAGAGGATCGACTCTGCTTATGGAGATTTTATATGGTGTCTTGTACAAAGCCCAAGATTGAGCCTGAAGGATATTTGACTGACTCAACAAGAGAGTGTTTATGTGGGTGTCTTGTACAAAGCCCAAGATTGAGGATGACTTTTACTGAGGAAAAGAAGGATTATTATACAAATCCTAAGAGGAGGCTGAAAATGATTGACTCAACAAGAGGGTGTTTTTATCTGTCTTGTACAAAGCCCAAGATTGAGGCTAAAAGATGATTGAAACAACAAGAGAATGTTGAAAGATCCTTATACAAAGCCTAAGATGAGGCTAAAAGATGATTGACTCAACAAGAGAGTGTTTTTATCAGTCTTGTACAAAGCCCAAGATTGAGGCTGAAAAGATGATTTTTAACAAGGGAGTGCTGAAAGGTGACGAGGAAGAAGAAATAATCATTATACAAAGCCTAAGAGGAGGTTGACTGAGGAATTTCTTATACAAAGCCTAAGAGGAGGCTAGCTTCTGCTGAGGATTATTGAGATCTAGATATAGTCCAAAGTGGGGAATCAACTCTTGCTGAGGATTACAGAAGAGTTGGGATATCAGAGACTATGAGGTTCTGATAAAGGTTTATTGATTGTGATTTAACCCTAGTTGGAGGAAAACTAAAGAGAGAAGTTTTAACTCTGTTGGTGATTGGTGAGATGATCAGGGTTTATCCTGTGCTTTTGGGAACTTGAGAATGTCTTTGAGATCCGAGAGGAGATTAGACTGTCCAAGTTTACTGGTATTAAAAGGGTTTATCTTTATATGAAGCCCAAGAGGAGGCTGACTTTTAAGGGATAAGAATCAACCCTATAACTGGTCTGATGTTTTGACTCTGAGAAAGACTGCTATATCAAAGGATGACTAAGTTCTGTCTTATCCCTGTAAGAGGTCTTTGGGTCCTTGTACTAAGCCCAAGAGGTGGCATGAGAACTTCTAAGAAGCCTGGGGGTCCTTGTACAAAGCCCAAGAGGAGGCGGGGATGCTTTTAGGAAGCCTGTGGGTCCAAACTTAAGAAAAGTTCAAGAAAGGTTTCACCGGGAATAATCCTTTCTTTAGTGAACAGTTATAGGGTTTGAAGAAATTCAAGAATAGTTTCACCGGGAATTATTCCTCTCTGGGGGAAATGAATTTATTTGACAATTTTCTAATAGTGACAGTCTGAGAAAAGTTTCATCGGGAATAATGCCTTTCTCTTTGTTCCATATTGTATAAGCCCAAGAGGAGGCAAGACTGTATCTGGAATTCCTATGGGGAACTAATTTTGACTGTGTTGAAAGAGTGACCATTGGCTTTATCTAATCCTAGACCTAATTGCCGGGGAGACCTCTAAGCAAATATATACAAGCATATATATACATATTAAATATATATTGTATGTAAAAGAGGGTAGAAGGACTTACAGGTGAGCAAGCTTCCAGCACAAACAAATATATATATATATATATATATATATATATATATATATATATATATATATATATATATATATATATATATATATATGCAAGTATGTAAAAGGAAGTTGTTTAAAACTTACAGGTGAGCATGCTTCCATTGTAACAGCTGTATGGTTAGTTGTTCAAGAAATTAAAGAAAGTTTTGATAACAACTATGAATTTGAACCTAAATCAAAAGGGAAAGTTGTTTTGAAAAGAAGATTGTGTGAGGGCTAAGGTCTTTCATCTATTTTTTTTAATGATGTCAACATATATGCTGAGTATTAGATTGTAATTTGAGCGGTACCACTTCACTTGTCGGGAAAATTGCGTATAATCATTGTTGCTCCTGTGTCTAGATGTATAGGACGTTGTCTTTCCCATAGATAAATGTTCATTATCATTTTACTAGTGTCTAGTATGTTTGTCTGGACTTTGGTCAGTTGAAAATGTGCAAAAATTGCATTTCCTATAAAAACACAGTTCATGCGCTAACCTTCCCAATACATGAGTCGGCTCATGAATACTGGTACAAAACTAGTGAAATATGCGGGAAAGCGCATGATTCTGGGAAGGCACAAAAACCAACTTTGCGTCGACGCATGGTGCTTGTGGGTCGACGCATAAAGACCAAACTTGCATAGTATCTTCCACGGGTCAGTGCACGCTGAACCTCATTAAGTCATGTGTCGACCCAAACACTCCTGAGCTGCATTTTTCACCTAAATTTTTTCTGTTATTTCTATTATGACTTTTAGTGGGTCAATTAATTCTCTATAAATAGTTTTGGTCATCTCATTATACACAGAACAAGAAACGTGAAAATATATGCCATTGTTCTCTTCATCTTCATCTTCTTCATTGAGTAAACAAACAAGCACACATAATCTTCTTTGTTTGTGTCGCCCATTGTTCGAAGTGATAACGTTCAGAATTTAGGAAGTGTGATCTTCATTTTCTGGGTTGAGAGCTTGGTAGGTGTTTCTTGAATAAAACCAGTTGGTTTTGTCCTCCAAGAATCGAGTAGATTTTGGGGGTTTTGCACAAACCGTGTCGTTCTACAGGGATTTAGCCGGGCGAAGGTAACCGAAGATTGGAGCAATTGTTCGGTTTAGTAGCTGCAATTGGAGGATCGTAGAAGAGAGGGTTGGGTTTGAATTTTTGGTAGATCGCAATTGATCGAGAGAAGGTAACCGAAGAACGGTGGGTTCTTTCGGTTTAGTAGCGTGGGACGGTAATTGGATCAACCATATTCGAAGGACTTGATTCATCTTGAATCAAGGGGAGAGAAGACTATGCATCAACGATCGAAGATGTTCGAGGGTTTGGATGTTCATTGTTCTTCTCTTGTAATAAACAATTTGTAACAACTACATATATATATATATATCAATTCGAATTGTGGAATTCGGGGCACACGTACCCAAAGCGAGGACGATTGGGGAACTGCCTAATCAAATCTCGTTTGTTCTCTCTTTCCTTAACTCTTTTACATTTCAGTTTGTTCGAATTTGTGAAGTCGCAAGTTATTGAAATTTCTGTCGTAGTGTAATTGTAAGCTGATAAACTGTTTTGTTAAATTGATACAATTCCTTGAATTGTATCTTGGAGCAGCTTTACATTACCTTCCATAGAAATTCTGCACTTAGTGTGTTTACGCACACCAGGTGTTTGATAATTTGTCTCAAAGCAAAAATCGAACGCATTGCTTTTAATTGTTTATTGTTTTACCTCGTTGGTTTGGATTAAACTCCAAGCAAACGATATTTTGTTGATTGCGTTATAAGTGTAGTAATTGAACTGAATTTTTCTCTTCCGTACTCATTCTCAATATATTCGTGCATATCCGAACCTTTTAGTAGAAGGTTCGTGGAAGACGTACAATCCAGTGGTTTGCTTCCGTTAAAATTTTAAAACCAAAATTTTTAGTAACCATTTGCGTGTAAAACTCTAGGGATCTATTCAAACCCCCCTTCTAGATCCATAGCCATCGTCTAACAGATTGAGGCTTATACTCAAGGAGAGGCCCAGATGAAAAACAGTGGTCGTACCGTTGATATGAAAATTGTACCGGGACTTATACAATGACTGAGGCCCAAAAAAGGTTTTCTGTACAAAGGGATTGGGTCTTACACTCTATTAGAGGCCCAAAAGTTTATTTTCAAAAGAAAGATGGGACTTACAACACAAGGGGAGGCCCAGATGATTTTTGTTTAAAAGGCGACGATCGCGCTGAGATTTTAAAATCGTATCAGGACTTATACAATGAATGAGGCCCAAAATGGTTTCCTATATAAAGGGGTTGGGTCTTACACTCTATTAGAGGCCCAAAAGTGTTTTGAAAAAGATTTGTGAGGGTGTGTAATAATCAAAACCCTAATTTGATTTTAAAATGTATTTTACTTGAATAAAATTCAATTAAAATAATCAACATGTGTGAAAAACAATTTGTGATCATGGATTAATGTTTGAAAAATCATGTTTCATTCATAGAATGATTTGAAAATCATTTGAATTTGCAAAATCAAGAGAAAGAAATATTTTTAAATGTTAAAAAAAACAAATAAAACATAATTCTTTACAAAAATACCAATTATGTGAAATAATTAATATATTTGTGAAATTTTTGTGGAATAAAATATTTCAATATTTTTGGGAATTTTGAAAAAAAAGAACCAATAAAAAATAATTAAAATTGAGAAAGAAATTAATTTTGGAATTCATTAATAAAAACCATAAAATATGTGAAAAATAGCAAAATGTGCAAAAATGGCAAAATGGTCTGGGTGGGTCTTGAACCCACGACCTCCCAACCAAACACACATGCGCGCTACCACTGGGGTGGTGATACATCTGTGTATCAAAACCACCCCATCAACATATATGGGGGCCTTGGTTTTTGGCCTGGCCAAGGCGCCATGGCCTGGCCCTTGCCCAAGGCAAGGCCTGATTTTTGGCCTCTTGCGCGAAGGCTCTAACTTCTTCATTTCTCCATGGATTTGGACAAAATTTAGGTGAATCCTGCCTAGAATTTCATGAGAAATCCAATGGTGCTTTTAGATTTTTCTAAAGGTGTCCCTATTTTAGAACCCGATAGTGGTTTCAAAATAGGCCTAGATTTGCATGTTTTATGCTATCTCATTATACAGGCAGTAATAGCATGGCAAATTGGTTCAAACACAACATATATGACATGTATGAGATGTCCATAATCAGTGGACATCAAAGCAATGCATGATTTAGAGAGTTCAAGTTGTGATGCACTTACCTCTTGAAGCTCCTTGTGCTAACTGTCAAGATCCTTGTGCCAGAAGTGATCCAATGCTTTAGACACTCTTAATTGATCCCTTAGAAGCTTTTAGGATGATCAAAACCAGTTGGAAACCTCAGGGACAAGAACTGTCTTTTTCTTGCAAAAGTGACTAAAATGGCAACTCACTCAAATGGTGTTCCAGATGAGGGGAACCAATTGGGACAATTTGAGGATGATATTTGGAGTGTGTTTGAGGCTTTGTTTGGTTTTTGAAGTGACTGAATCAAGACATGTCTTGAAAAATGCAGAAAAGCCAAAATTTGAGGTTTTGGAGGTTGACTTTCTGATTTTGGTGTTTCAGATCAAGGGTGAGTGATTAAACAACTTATATATGATACATTAGATGTGTTTGGATCATGAGCTATGGTGGAATTGCTCTCTAACTCTAAAACTCAGAGATGACTTGGAAAAGAAGGTATTTTGGCCTAATGAGAGAGATTTTGAGGAAATCAAGCGTTGTAGTGCTTTGGGGGTACTCAAACTGATCACGAATGAGCTCTATATATAGTAGAGCAAATTTTTTTTGCAAGGAATAGTGACTGGAAGCTTGGGCAGTCCCTTGGTCAATTGTAGCAAAAAGCATCTTTAGTCTCCTCTAGCCATTGACTTGAGGTTAGGGCACATGCCTATGGTCCTTTGATTCAGAGTGGAATCTTGACTCATTCAGTTAGATTAACTTCAGTCCATGCCACCTTGATGTATTTATTGAATGCTTTGAAACAAAATTGGAGTCTTTGAGCTTTTTAGCCTTTTTAGGGCACTTATGGCTATATGTAGTTCCTTGGACTTGGGAGGCTTGTGGATCAGATCATTCTTCTTTTATTTTATCCCTTGAGGTGTACAAATGGATGACAAGGCTTGGAATTATCTGATTTGGCCAAATCGAGCAAATGGCCTATAATCTGCTTTGAACAAAATCAGTCCATGATGCCATGTTCCAAGGGTTAAAAATCCCTGCTCAAATTAAATTTGGAGATGTTCTGGTACTTGTTGGAAAGCCCTCATGACATACTTTAACTTTGATGTTCACAAATGGTTCTGAATCCCCTTGGATCATAGTGAAAAATGCCTCTACATTTTTGAAAAAGTAAAACAGATTCTGACTTTTTGAAAATTTCACTAAGTGTTGGAAAAATGGTCATTTTCATGTTTTTGTGATTTTGATCAATCCGTAACTCAAAATCCATGAGGATTTGGAATCTCTTGTAGTTTACATATTTGAAGTATGTCAGATGGACTTTCATTTGAGCTTTGAATGGGGGAAAACGACTTTGTGGCTTAGGAGTTATGACCTTGCAAAGTTGGGTAAAAACCACTTTTGTTCCATAACTTAGAAAATTTTTGGTTTCTCAAGGTTGCCCATTTTTGGTTGCCCCTTTTGCAAGAAACCTCACTTTTCTTGATTTTTCTTAATGGATGATGTCAAAATCATACATTAACATTGTTTTTGACTTAGGGGAACCATATTTGTGAAAAATTCCAAAAAAGTCAAACTTGATTTTGTGCACAGTTGACTTTTTGTCAGATGAAATCCAAAATGTGAGATTCTTGGTGCAATCAAGTTCTTGACCCAATTCAAACCTAATAGATGGATTTCATAGGTGTTTTAGGGTGTCTTGAATCATGTCCCATGGTTTGGGAGCATGTCTTGGTCAAAAGTCAAAGATACTGTTGACTTTTTCTTCAAAACCTTAATTGTGGTCCTGATGAAATTGAAACTTATGAATCAAGCTTCTTGGATCAATCCATTGTTGAAAATGGATCAATGTGGTGTATTTGAGGTCCTCAAATCATGTCTAGAGGTCGTGGCTCATGTTTTGCTCCAAAAGTCAACTTAGGGGTGAATTAGGTCAAGAAACCCTAATTCCCGATTTTCTATGAATGCATCCCCTGAGGCTAAATTGACTTGATGATTGGGTACATGAGGTCCCTTGGAGCATTTTAGATTATGTTTTGAAGTATTGGCTCATGCCCAGAGGAAAATTTTCATCTAGAGGCCTTGGTCGACCAAAACCCTAATTTGGTGACACTGGCGATCTGGAGACTTGATCCACTTGGAATGTTGTAACTTTGTGCTCGATTCTTGATGTGGGAGTCCTCTTGATCCTTTATAGGTGTTTGAGAGGTTAGACAAGTTGAAGATCATGTTATTTCTTGATTGATCCTTTGCCTAAATGCTTAGAGAGGGCCTAAACCCTAATTCTTGGTAGTAGTGAAAGCTCAACAATCCTTGAGGAAATTGATGAGGCATGATGGTACATCCATATTGTGGTGATGATTCTCACAATGATGGGAAATCCTGGTGGTCAAAATTTGGGGTATGACAATGATCATTTGTTTCTTATATGTTTGACTTGAGTGGATGATTACCTAGTTTTGATGCATGTTTTGAAATTGATCCTTGGTGTTTCTTCTTGCTATCCATGAGTTGATGTTTGGATTAATATACATGATCATGCTACTTTCCTACTTGGATTCATACCCTAAGCTCACATGTTTACTCTTTTGAAGTGTGTTTACATGAGCTATTTGTTGACAAATGATTGAATGTTGTTAAGATGCATGCCTTGAATCTTTTTGCCCATTCTTTTATCATTAACATGAGTTGAATGCAATGTAACTTAGATACTGCCCCATCTTGGTTATCATATTATTTGACTTCACTTCACTTTGTTTGATGGTTGATAGTACTTCTTGTTTGGTTTTAAGTCATTTGTGTGTTCATTGGTGCATTGTTTTGCCTAATTGTTTTGACTTTCATTCTTGGAGTTTGGTTTGAAGTGTGTGCCCTTGGTGTTGGTGATATTCTTGAATGATTGAATATAATGCTTACATTGTTTAGTGCTTATGTCAACTTGTTTGAACCTCCTTGATTGACTATTTGGGTGTTGCATCTTCTCCTTCATCTCTCTCTTCTTTCTTTTCTCTTGAGCCTTGGGACTTGTTCAAGTCTTGAGTTTGCTTTTGTTTGTGATTGATTAGTATAATGTTTACTTGTGTTTGCTCACATGATCCCTTAGGATTTGTAGCTCAACTTAATTTCTGATTAAGTTAGAGGTAGGAGAAACATTAGACTTTCAATCCTTTGTATGATAACAATTAGGATAGTCCTTTTTAAACTTTAAACTTAGGTCTATCTCTTTGCATGCTAACATTTGGTAGAATTCCCTTTTTATCTCGACTTTAGGACCATTGTGCATGACAACATTAGGATCTAGTGTCCCTTAGTTGTTTTCTTTTCAACCTTTGAGTCCTCTTTCTTCTCATCTCAAAACAAATAGGGTTAATTGTGATTTACCCCCTGACATATGAGAGTGTTTTGGTTTACCCCCCCACCGTTGCCATAGGTAGGTTTTGGCAACGATTTTTTCAAAAAAACCGTTGCCTAAAGGCATGTAGGGGGTAAATCAAAATTTGCTCATATGTCAGGGGGGTAAATCACAATTAACCCAAACAAATAAAAAACACTTAATAAATACTGCGAGTATTGTACGCCACGAGCCTTAAGTACATGGGAAGTGATAAGCAGGAGTCCCTCCTTACCTTGTCTAGGGTGTTTTGCATACGTCCCGTCTTGGGTCGATTTTACAACGCATTCGATCCTATGCCATAGACTTTAGTGCAATACGAGTTCCAAACTAACTTAATTCATTTATGTCTAAGAAGAGAGCACATTATTTCCGCGAACTTAAAAGCATGTTTTTGACGTCCTAACTTTGGTTGACATGTATCTCGCTCTAATCATATCTCACGAAATAACAGGATGAGATGTCTGGGATGTGCATAGTCTCCCAAACGCGAGGCTACATAGGGGTGAAGCGCTTTTAGAGTTATGTCTCTTAACCACCAATATCCGGGATACACAGTCCCACAAGTGTAAGGCTCAAAAGGGGCAAAGCACTTTAAGAGTTACGTTGCCTAGCCGCCAATATCTAGGATGCAATACTCAGGATGTACATAATCCCAAAGCGTGAGGACTGAAGGGGCGATGCGTTTAAGGAAAATAACTTCCTACTTTCCTGAGGAATTCAACCCGTTTTCGAAAAGAGGTCAGATTTTATCGTCCTTTGTTTCCATGTTCTAGTCTTCTGAATTCCTTCAGATGTTCTTTTATTTTGGAGACCCCTTTGTTGGTTGGGAATAAAAGTATGAAAAAGGTCTAAAGGGAGGGGGTGAATAGATTGATCCCAATAAAAACAATTTCAAAAATTTCAATACAAAAATCAAAATTTATTGAGTGAAAGCTAAAACAACATAAAATTAGAGCATAAAATCTCATAACTATGGATTCTAACTAATGTATTTTAATGTTATCACTAAGACAATTATCAAACAATGACTTAAGTCAACTAGGATAATTCAAGTTCTAAATATAAACAATTTAATATCTCAACTTAGACATGTTTAACACAATCAACTTAAACATGATTCAATAGGTTTGATGCAACAGATTGTTGCACCCCAAAATTTTCCCTCTTATTTCTGACCTTAACTGGCTTTCGGTTCACATTCATTTGCATCATCATTAGGTCATGAACTCATAATATTGCATTGAATTGGTCTTATAAGACATGGGATTACAACGATTCTTTGAATCAGGGTTTCCTATTTGCTTTGAGGTTCTTTCATTCAAGTTTGAAGAAAGGGTTGAATTCTCATTGTCACAATTTCTCATCAAAGATCATCAAGTATCCAGACCATTTTTCTTCTAGATTTCTCAAGAGTATTGAGTGCTCAAGGTTTCATATTTGACTTAATTGAGAAGGTCGTGGATTCGGGTTTTGAATCCTTTGAACAACTCATGTCATTTCCTCATTCAGTGTGCATCTCAAGGAGAATTAGAGTTTTGTTCATGGTTAAGCTTGTGGACTTTTATCAGTTGAGGTTCATTGAATTAAGGTTCTCATGTCAAGGACGTCTTGGTGGTCATGTTTCTTTCTACACTCCAGTTCTTATCTCCATCTTCTAAGTTTCCTCAGGCATTATTATCCTTCCAAGTGTTCGTTGCTTATGATACAAGTCACTTGTGGTTGGAATGTTAAAGTGGGGATTTTCATTGAGAATGCAAGATGGTTTTCATTGAGAATTGAGGATTTTGGTGGAGTGTTCATTCAGGTGGTTATTTGAGGGTTTTGAGTTCGAGTTATTAAAAAAGGATTGGTTCAAAATTCTTAAGTACTTGGTTTGTCAGGAATTGATTCAAATATGCTAAGGTTGGAGAGTTCGGGTATATGGATTTGTTGGAAGCTAAAATACAAGTCACAAGTGCAAGATTCAATTTGGTGCAAGTTTTAATGTTTCATTAAACCAAGTTCATGAACCTTTTGTGCCAAAGCTTTTGTTCCTAACCTTGTCTTTGTAACACCCCCAATCTATACCCCCAATTAAATAAAACAGTAAAAGAAAATTCAAAAGTTCATCAGAGTATATTTAAATTATCATGGCATAGACGGGGGGAATCAAATTATAATGAAACGAATCATACAACACCTGCTCATAAAGATATGCAACAGTGGGGTAGCAATCAACAGAGGAACTCAGTTCCTTACACCCACATTTCAGATTTTAGAATAAAAGCGGAAAATTTAAAACTGAATATCATATAAATATATATATATATATATATATATATATATATATATATATATATATATATCACATGAAAAGTTTGTCATACATCAAGTTATACATACACAAGTCAAAAGATATATATATATATATACATAATGTACAATAATCACAACGGGCTCCCTAACTACCTGGTGTCACATATCAGAGCCGACCGACAAAAGAATGAAGTCCTAAGCTTCACAAAAGACCTCCAGCAACTCTAATCTGCAATGCCTCATAGAGCATTATGAAACATCAGAAGGGTGAGAAAAACAATCATAATATCATTGCATACAATTATATATAACACAAAAATGCACATATAGATTTCTCACTACAAAGTACAACAGAATCCAAATCCCACACAACATCATACGTATTTCATTTATCTAACACCAATGCACATTAATCATACACAATGCAATTATTACCAAGAATATCAATTCATTAATTCCACACACGATTAATCCATTCACAATCCTCACACATAGTCAATCATATTTATGATTTATGAAAATGCACAGAGACCGACACAACGACTCTATGCACATGCCATGCGGTACCGACTTCCAACATTTCTCAACATCAGTTCACTCAGGAACTATTGGAACCATCGCTCGTTACTTAGTGTAACTCCCCGTCGGGCATACAATGTTCCCCGTCGCTTTCGGTCCTCTTTGTATAAGGCTCACGACGTTTGTGGATTACTTTCGGTCCTCTTTGTATAAGGCTCATGATCCGATCGCTCACACCCCACATGGGCACACGATCGTCTATAACCATCGCTTTCGGTCCTCTTATTTTTAAGGCGATTCATACCTCTTATTTTTAAGGCTCACGATGTTATAGCAGATTCCCTCTGGAATCAATCCGTCACTCAGGACGTCACAACAATGCATATCATGATGCTTGGCATGCAATGACTCATGACATTTAATATGCACACATAATTGCATTCATCTATATCAACAAAATCACACTTTGCACTTATGCCCAAAACAATGCATTTAATTACCATATGGCCACGAATCATCACAACACCATTTAAACACATGCATTTACACCATACAACATCACCTTGCATAATACCCATCAATTACGCACAGTTACAACGACAAAAGTCGACAAACCGACACTATTCCAAATTCTGACATAATTAAATCGGCTAATAATTTCTAAATCATCATAATGAGAAAGTACAGCTCAATAGCTTTCCAACGATACCAAGAATGTAAAAATCGAATAAACGGAACCCAAGTTATGAAAGAAAACGAAAAAGACATTTTGAAAAGTCCCATTTCACAATTGTCCTGACCATACGCGTATTGCCCTGAGCCATACGCGTATGGGCAGAGACTCATTTTTCCCAAAATTCACGTGTAAAAGTCCATACGCGTAATGCCCAACACCGTACGCGTATGCCCTAAAATGTTACGCGTATCATACACAAATGGGCAGATGGCCGAGAAAATTGAAGATCCATACGCGTATTGGCCCATGCCTCGCCCATGTTACGCGTAATGCCAAGGTCCATACGCGTATGAACATGCCCCATACGCGTATGACCTGGAAAAACCAGAAAAAATTCTGCAGAACAAAGTTCTGCGTTTTCTCAACCAAAATCCTTCAATTTCTCACCTACACCCAGAAAATTACCAATACAAGGCATAATAACATGTATCTATCATGTAACAACAATAATGAACACTAAAAACATGATTTCCAACACATTTAATCGATTTCTAATCAATTTTACATAATATGGGTTTTACTAAAATTTTCCAATTCAATCCAATAACAACCACAAACACACATACATAATCATATACAAGCATACAATAATCGAGTTTCGCACCCTTACCCGATTAAATCGATTCTAGAAGTTGATTTCTTGAATTTCCAAGTTTTTCTTACTATTTCTTCTCTTCTTCTCTTTTCTCCCCTTTTTCCTTCTCTTCCTTGTCTTTCTCTCTATTTTTGTCTCCTTCTATTTTCTATTCTTTCTACTTAATGAAAAATATCATGAAATGACCAAAATACCCCCACACTCAATTATCTCGCAAACGTTCCCAAAACCCGATAAAATATCACAACATTGAAAAATAACATGTTTTCAAATAAAAGTCAAAAATAAAATAAAATAATAATAAAATAATCAATACGACTCGATTAAATAAAAACTGACAAAACTGGGGCGTTACAACTCTCCCCCACTTAGAAATTTTCGTCCTCGAAAATATACCTGAGACGAACAACTCTGGATACGACTCCCGCATCCGACTCTCCAACTCCCAAGTCAAATTTCCCTCAGCAGCACCTCCCCACGCCACTTTCACGAGTGCAATATCCTTGCCCCTCAACCTCTTCACCTCGCAATCCAAAATACTCACCGGTAAAGCCTCGACCGTAAGGTTCTCCCTTACCTCAACCTCGTCCATCGGAATCACATGCGACGGATCCGGAACATACTTCCGAAGCTGTGAAACATGAAACACATCGTGCAAATTTGACAGATTCGGCGGCAACGCCACCCTATAAGCCACAACACCCACTCTTGCGGATATCTGGTAAGGACCAATAAACCGAGAAGTAAGTTTCTTCGATTTCAATGCACGACCCACACCCGTTACTGGCGTAACCCTTAGAAATACATGATCGCCCTCTTGGAACTCAAGATCTTTCCGTCTCCGATCATGGTAACTCTTTTGTCTACTCTGAGAAGCCTTCATTTTCTTACGAATAAACTTCACTTTCTCCGTCGTCTGTTGCACCAACTCTGGTCCAACCACCGAACTCTCACCAGATTCGTGCCAACAAAAAGGTGTTCGACATCTTCGTCCATATAATGCTTCAAACGGTGCCATTCCAATACTCAAATGGAAACTGTTATTATACGTGAATTCAATCAATGCAAGATAACTATCCCACGCACCACCTTGTTCCAAAACACACGCCCTCAACAAATCTTCCAACGACTGAATCGTCCTCTCCGTCTGACCATCCGTCTGCAGATGATAAGCCGAACTTAATCTCAATTTAGAACCCAAAGCCTTTTGCAAACTTTCCCAAAATCTCGAGGTAAACCTAGGATCTCGATCCGGAACAATACTCAATGGAACCCCATGCAACTTCACAATCACACTGATGTAAATCTCAGCCAACCTCTCCAAAGAAAATCTGATGTCAATCGGAATGAAATGAGCCGATTTAGTCAGCCTATCAACAATTACCCAAATAGCATTATGCTATCCCACTTCCACTCAGGAATATCCGACGGTTGCAACAAACCACTAGGCCTCAGATGTTCCACCTTCAATTTCTGACAAGTCAAACATGCATAAACAAACTGAGCCACATCTCTCTTTAATCCAGACCACCAGAAAATCTTCTTCAAATCCTGATACATCTTATTCGCTCCCGGATGTATACTCAAATTACTCCGGTGTCCTTCTTCCAAAATCATCCTTTTCAACTCCGCATCATCCGGAATACAAATTCTACCTCGGAATCTCAAAACACCATTAACATCCACTTGAAAATCACTATTCGCATCTTTTTCTCCAACCAACATCAAATCCACAAATTTCGCATCCAGCTTCTGCTTCTCACTAACCGTCATCAGAAAGTCATTAGTAATCGTTAACATACCAAGCCTCACGCTATCCGACGTCACTTCACAAACCAAAATCAAATCTCTAAACGATTCCAAAAGCTCCCACTCCTTAACCATTAAAGCGGACATATGTAACAATTTCTGGCTCAACGCATCGGCTACCACATTAGCTTTACCAGGATGGTAATTTAAGCCAAAGTCGTAGTCCTTCAAAAATTCCAACCATCTACGTTGCCTCATATTCAGCTCTTTCTGATAAAACAAATATTTTAAACTTTTATGATCACTAAAGACTTCAAACCTTGCACCGTAGAGATAATGCCTCCAAATCTTCAACACAAAAACCACAGCCGTTAGTTCAAGATCACGAGTAGGATAATTTTTCTCATGCACTCTCAACTGCCTCGAAGCATAAGCCACGACCTTACCTTCTTGCATAAGAACACCACCTAGACCAATCAAAGAAGCATCACAATAAACCACGAATGGTTCATTAGGATTCGGAAAAATCAAAATCGGAGTTGTCGTCAATCTTCTCTTCAGCTCATTAAAACTTTCCTCGCACCGAATATCCCAAATGAACGCTTGCCCTTTACAAGTCAACTGGGTCAAAGGAAGCGCTAGCTTAGAAAAACCTTCAATGAACCTTCGATAATAACCGGCTAATCCCAAAAAGATTCGAATTTCAGTAACAGATCTCGGAGCCTCCCATTGTAGAACTGCTTCTACTTTAGATGGATCCACAGAAATACCATTCCCTGAAATTACGTGCCCAAGAAAACTCACCTCCGACAACCAGAATTCACACTTGGACAACTTGGAAAAAAGCTTCCTTTCTTTCAAAACCTGCAAAACAATACACAAATGCTCCGCGTGCTCCTCCCGCGACTTAGAATAAATCAAAATGTCATCAATAAACACAACGACAAATCGATCCAAATGCTCGTGAAAAATACGATTCATGTATTCCATGAACACACCTGGCGCATTAGAAACCCCGAACGGCATCACAGAATATTCATAATGACAGTAACGTGTCCTAAAAGCCGTCTTTTGAATATCTTCCTCTTTCACCCTAATCTGATGATACCCTGACCTCAAGTTAATCTTACTGAACACACAAGCACCTACCAACTGATCCATCAGATCGTCAATTCTCGGAAGAGGATACTTATTCTTAATCGTCACCTTATTCAACTGGCGATAATCAATACACAACCGCATACTGCCATCTTTCTTTTTCACCAATTTAACTGGAGCACCCCAAGGAGAAACACTAGGTCTTACAAACCTCTTTTCCAATAACTCATTCAACTGTTTCTTTAACTCAACCAACTCAGATGCCGACATACGATAAGGTGCCATAGAAACAGGTCAAATACCAGGAACTAGATATATAGAAAACTCCACCTCTCTCTCTGGCGGCAAGTCTGAAATATCATCAGGAAACACTTCAGGAAAATCACACACAACAGGAAACACATCAAGTGAAACTTGACTATCCACAGTCAACAATGCAAACAACCCAAACAACAGAGCTTCATCCGCCAAAAGTTTCTTCAACTCTTTGGTAGATAAGAAACTCGAGTCTTCGTCTTCCTCAAGAGAAGGAAACCTTACCAGCTTATGATATCAATCAATATGAACTCGATTGAATTGCAACCAATTCATTCCCAGAACCACGTCTAAACCCTCCAACGGTAAACACACCAAATCCATCTCAAAGTCTTTACCATAAATGGTCAAAGGACAACTTAGACAAACCAAAGAAATAGTTACTGACCCCATTGCTGGAGTATCAATAACCATCTCACCACCCATCAAAGACAACACAAGATTCAAACGCTTCGCGCACTCAGACAAAATAAATGAATGAGTCGCTCCAGTATCAATAATAGCAACTAAAGGAGTACTATTAATAAAACAAGTACCTCTGATCAGACGATCTTCACTTGAAGTCTGAGTTCCTACCAAAGAAAATACCTTTCCACTAGCTGGAACTTGCTTCGGTTTCTGACACTTTGTACTAATATGACCAGGTTCACCACAGTTGAAACACTTAACCACATTCTTCCTGGCACAATCAGCTGCAACATGTCCTACACCTCCACAATTAGAACACTTCCTCAAATCTTTCCTACATTCGGACTGATGATGTCCTACATCACCACATCTATAATATCTCAGAGGACCAGACATACCTCCTCCACCTGACCTTCGATCAAAAGTACCCCTTTTTTTACCTTTATTAGCTGGTGTCATATACGGACCACCCCGGAACTGTTGCTTCCCTTTCCTCTCGCTCACACTCTTGTAATGAGTAGAACGAGCTTTACTATCCTCCTCATAAATCCTACAACAATCTACCAAATCAGAAAACCTCCGAATCCTCTGATAACCAATCGCCTGCTTTATCTCAGGATGCAATCCGTTCTCAAACTTCACACACTTGGAAAATTCCGCAGTCGCTTCGGCATAATGAGGATAAAACTGCACAAGTTCCACAAACTTAGCAGTATAATCAACAACAGACATATTACCTTGTTTCAGTTCCAAGAACTCGATTTCCTTCTTTCCTCTTACATCGTTAGGAAAATACCTCCTCAAGAACTCCCAGCTAAAAACTTCCCAAGTAATTTCTTCCTCTTCTGCAGCTTCCAACACATGACGTGTACTAACCCACCAATCATCAGCTTCTTCCAATAACATGTGAGTACCCAGTCTCACCTTCTGATCCTCATCACAATCCATCACTCGGAAAATCCTTTCAATCTCTTTCAACCAAATCTGTGCACCATCAGGATCATATCTTCCCTTGAAGATAGGCAGTTTGTTCTTCCTGAACTCATCATTACCAGCAGCATTAGGTGCACCCTGCACAACACGAGCCATAACTTGCATAGCAGCAGCCAAAGTAGCATCATTCCTACCAGCCATATTCTGTTCATTTCCAATAATAGAAACTATGGTTAAACAAACAACTCACTCCAACGCCACACAGACCAGGACTGACACAACAGACACAGACTAGCTCTGATACCACTTAATGTAACACCCCCAATCTATACCCCCAATTAAATAAAGCAGTAAAAGAAAATTCAAAAGTTCATCAGAGTATATTTAAATTATCATGGCATAGACGGGGGGAATCAAATTATAATGAAACGAATCATACAACACCTGCTCATAAAGATATGCAACAGTGGGGTAGCAATCAACAGAGGAACTCAGTTCCTTACACCCACATATCAGATTTTAGAATAAAAGCGGAAAATCTAAAACTGAATATCATATATATATATATATATATATATATATATATATATATATATATATATATATATATATATATATATATATATATCACATGAAAAGTTTGTCATACATCAAGTTATACATACACAAGCCAAAAGATATATATATATATATACATAATGCACAATAATCACAACGGCCTCCCTAACTACCCGGTGTCACATATCAGAGCCGACCGACAAAAGAATGAAGTCCTAAGCTTCACAAAAGACCTCCAGCAACTCTAATCTGCAATGCCTCATAGAGCATTATGAAACAACAGAAGGGTGATAAAAACAATCATAATATCATTGCATACAATTATATATAACACAAAAATGCACATATAGATTTCTCACCACAAAGTACAACAGAATCCAAATCCCACACAACATCATACATATTTCATTTATCTAACACCAATGTGTCATACCCCAAATTTTGACCACTAAGATGTCCCATCATTGTGCAAATCATCATCACAATATGGAGGAACCATCATACTTCATCAGTCTCCCCAAAGATGGGTGAGCATTCGCTACAATCAAAATTAGGGTTTCAAGCCCTCTCTGAGTGCTTAGACAAAGGATCAATCAAGAAATGACATGATCTTCAACTTGTCTAACCTCTCAAACATCCATAATGGATCAAAAGGACTCCCACTTCAAGGATTAAGCACAAGGCTGCTCCCTTCTAGGTGGATTAAGTCTCAAGATCGACAGTGTCACCAAATTAGGGTTTTGGTCGACCAGGGCCTCCAGATGGAAATTTTTCATCTGGACACAAGCCAATGATCCAAAACCTAACCTAATATACTCCATGGAACCTCATGGACCCAATCATCAAGTCAATTTTGCCTCAGGGGATGCATTCATCAAAAATCAGGAATTAGGGTTTCTTGACCTAATTCACCCCTAAGTTGACTTTTAGGGAAAATCATGAGCCAAGACCTCAAAGGAGGGTTTGAGGGCCTCTAATATACCATATTGATCCATTTGGAACAATGGATTGATCCAAGAAGCTTGAGCAACAAGTTTCAATTTCATCTGAACCACAGTTAGAGTTTTAAGGAAAAAGTCAACTGTAACTTTGACTTTTGACCAGGACATGCTCCCAAGCCCTATGACATGCATCAATATACCCTATTACACCCATGTAACATGTACATCAAGTTTGATTTAGGTCAAGGATATGATTTCATGAAGAATTGCACAGTTTGGAATTCATTTGATAAATAGTCAACTGTGCACAAAAGTCAACTTTGACTTTTTTATGTTTTTCACCAAAAGGGATTTTTAACCCTAAAATGATGTTAATGTATGATTTGAATCATCATTCATCAAGAAAAATCAAGAAAAGTTGGGTAACTTATAAAAGGGGTAACCATAAAAAACTTAGAAAATTTTCTAAGTTAAAAATAAAGTGGCTAGGGTACCAACTTTGGAGGGTCATAACTCCTAAACCGCAAAGCCATTTTCTCCCATCCAAGGCTTGATTTGTAGATCTCATTGCCCTCTACAAAAACTTCAACTAGACCTAATTCCAACTCCTCATGGATTTTGAGTTATGGAGTGATTAAAATCAAGAAAAGTCACTTTGTTCCAACACTTAGTGAAAATTTCACTAAGTCAGATTTTACCCTACTTTTTGCCAAATGTAGGGGGATTTTTCACTTGGATTCAAAAGAGACCAAAACCAAATATGTTCAAACAGTTGTTGTATCATGTAAGGGCTTTCCAAAATGACCAAGAACATTACCAAATTCAATTTGAGTCATGAGATATGACATTGGAAAGTTGCCTTGCTGAAATCTGCCAAGGCAAGGCAGAATTTGCATTTTTGCTCGATTTGCCAAAATAAGCCAAATCCAAATGCTCCTATCCACTTGGACACCTCTGAGGATTGAATCTAAAGGGGACAATTACTGAACCAAGCCTCCAAAGTCTTTGGAACAAGAAATAGCATGTTGAACCTAGAATGGCCAAAATAGGGACAAGACTCCAATTTTGGATTGGAGCATTCAATGGAAGCATCAAGGTGGCATGGACTGAGCCATTCTCAACTGAATTCAGTCAAGACTTATCCAAGACCAAGGGAACCACAGCCCTGTGCCCTAACCTCTAGTCAATGGCTAGAGGAGACTTGGATTTCCATTGGCCAACATTGAACAAACACCTGCTGCAGTTGCCATTCACTGTGGATCCCAAAACAAACTTGCTCTACTATAAATAGAGCTCACTTGTGATTAGTTTGAGTACACCAAAGCCATCAAACAGATGCTTTCCTCAAAATCTCTTCTTTCACTCCAATTTTGCCTTCTAAGGCAAGTCACTATCGGGTTTTGAGTTTGAGAGTTATTCCAACCAAACCAATCACACACACACCTCGTATATATCATATGTAAGTTGTGCAAACTATCACAAGTGACCTGTAATCACAAAATCACAAAGTCACTTCTCAAAACCTCAAAATGGCACTTTTTTGCATTTTTCAAGCCATGTCTTGATTCAGTCACTTTCCAAACCAGATAAAACCTCAAACACACTCCAAATATCATCCTTGAACTATCCCAAATGGTTCCCTTCATCTGGAACACCATTTGAGGGAGTTGCTATTTTGGTCACTTTTAACCCCTTTTGCAAGAAAGGGACTGTTTGTGTTTTTGCAGGTACTAGCTGATTCCAATCATCCTAAAAGCTTCTAAGGGATCATTTGAGTGTGTCTAAAGAATCAAATCATTTTTGGAACAAGAGGCTTGACAGATTTCACAAAAGCTCCAAAATCTCAAAAAAAGAGGTAAGCCTCAGAACTTGGAATCTTTGAATCATGCAATGCTTTGAAGTCCACTGATTATAAACATCTCATACATGTTGTATATGTTGTGTTTGAGCTAATTCACCATGTAATCCATGCCTGTACCAAGTTGTAGCATAGAAAATGCAATTATAGGTCATTGTCAAAACCACTATCGGGTTTTGAGGAGGGAGTGTGATCTGAAAAAACTACCACCACCATTGGATTCCTTATGAAATTCTAGTCCAGATGCATATAAATTTTGTCTCCAACCATTAAGAATTGAGAAAGTTATGACCTTCACGTTTCTGAGCCAAAACTTGCCAAAGCTTGTCTTGGGCCAGGCCTAAAACCAAGTCATGCCTTGTATATTTGTTGTTTTGTTTCAAACAATGGATGTATCACCACCCCAGTGGTAAGGCGCGCGCCTTGTAATCTTGAGGTCTTGGGTTCAAACCCCACCCATGCCATTTTGTGTTTTTTCACATTTTTGCTATTTTTTCCAATATTTTCATGTTTTGTTAATTAATTGGAAATTTAATAACTCTTTCAATTTTAATTATTTTTTATTGGTTCTTTTTGCAAAAAATCAAAAAAATATTGAAATATTTTATTCCACAAAAAAATTAAGTTTATATTATTTATTTAATATAATTAGTATTTTTGTGAATAAATTCATTTTTTATTTGTTTTTTAACATTTTAAAATGAATATTCATCTTGAAAAATCAAGACCAAATGAGTTTTAATATCTCTTGTGATTTATACCTCATTTTTCAAACCTTAAACAAAAATCACAAGTGGTTTATTTAAACCTATTTGGTATTTTTCATTGATTTTCTTTAATATTTACTTTTAAAGAATAAAATTAGGGTTTCTTTGATTTTCACTCAAACAAATCATTTTCAAACAATCATGGGCCTCTAATAGAGTGTAAGACCCAATCCTTTTTTGACCAAACCATTTTTGGGCCTCAGTGTATTGTATAAGGCCCGATACCGTACAAAACAAACGGCGCGATCGTCGCCTTTTGAAAAATAACCTTTTGGTCCTCTCCTTAAGCTATAAGACCCATTCAAAACTTTTGGGCCTCTAATAGAGTGTAAGACCCAATCCCCTTTTAACCAAAACATTTTGGGCCTCACTTATTGTATAAGTCCCTCTGCGTTAAAAGAAAACCTCGGCGCGATCGCCATTTCAAACTGAAAAATCATCTGGGCCTACCCTCATGTAGTAAGACCCATTTCTTTTCTTTAAAACTTTTTGGGCCTCTTGAGAGAGTGTAAGACCCAACCCCTTTGTACATAAAACATTTTGGGCCACAGTCACTTGTATAAGTCCCTCTGTACAAATTCAAACAGTGCGCTCACTGATAAAACCCTGGGCCTCTCCTTGAGCTGTAAGCCCCAAATCTTTCTTTTTCAAAGCACTTTCTCCTTTGATTTTGAAATATACTGTTGTTTTCAATCTTTCTTTGTTGAACAACTAACCAAACAGCATGGAAGCTCTACAACCGAGTAAGTGGTTATTGCTTTCATTTACCGCTTTCATATACATATAACTGTATTGTGGGGCTGTTTCGCTGTAAGTCTTCTTTCATAAACTCATATCAACTGTGTAATAATAGTATAGATATTTAGAGTTTCCCCGACAACTACGTCTAGAACTAGGTGACGCCGTTTCGTTTATTCGTAGAAATAGACAACTAGATCCCCAATAGGATCACCAGATACAGTCTTCTCTTCGGCTGTCCTTATTTGGAATTGTCAAGAAACTCTACTCCCAGAGATGAATGTATTCTCCGTGAATGGCATCTTTGAGTTTCTTCCAAATTCTCAAACTTTCCTGACTTGATCTATTCCTTGTGAATAGCTTGCCTTGAATTTCTCGGGGTTTTGGGGACCCACGGGCTTCTTAAAAGCATCGGCCTCCTCTTGGGCATCGTACAAGGACCCACAGGCTTCCTAAAAGCAACCCGCCTCCTCTTGGGCTTAGTACAAGGACCCGCCGGCTTCTTAGAAGTATTCACAGCCTCCTCTTAGGCTTCGTATAATGATTTCTTCCTCCGGGAATGATAGCCTCCTCTTGGGCATCGTACAAGGACTTGTCAGCTTCTTAAAAGTTTTCAGCCTCCTCTTGGGCTTCGTACAAATTGTCCCGACGACTTCCTAGAGGTATAGGAACAGAAATTAGTCATCTGCATAGAACAGTCCTTTCATAGAGTCTACTACTGTTTCTCAAAGCACAGTACAAAAGATGACACTCTAGACTTGGACAGTCTAATCTCCTTGAGTCTCAAAGACACTCTCAAGTGACCCTTTCGTTAAATAGGAAGGAAACCCGTAGACTCGGACAGTCTCAATACCCTTCGCATTTCCCACTTCCTTAAAGAACAGGAATAACCCGGATCCTTGAATCAAATCCTCGAGTACAGTGTTACTCATATAAGAACTGATTTTCTCTTTAAAAATCAGTATACTGGACCTGTCACTCAACTGAAACATTAACCATAGCCTCCTCTTGGGCTTTGTACAATGATTCTCCCCATCGAAGTCAAACATCGTTTAGCCTCTCTCTCGGGCTTTGTACGAGACACATAAGAGACTCCCTCGTTGAGTCAATCACCCCTTCCGCCTCCATCTCGGGCTTCGTACGAGATACAAAAAACTCTCTTGTTGAGTCAATTAGCCTCCATCTCGGGCTTTATACGAGATACCAAAAGATTCCCTCGTTGAGTCAAAACCTTTTAGCCTCTCTCTCGGGCTTTGTACGAGACACATAATAGCCTCCTCTTAGCTTTGTATAAGAAAACCACTGGTTGATCCAATTAACCTTTTAGCATCAAAGCTGTGCCTCGTTCACAGTACACAAACATCAACAACTCCTTCCCTTCCATCTAACTGCTGTAAGCGGCAAGCCTCTGGATCATCTACATCCATGCCACTGTCCCTCTTTTAGCATGAGAAATTCCTAAGGAAAGATGGCATTACTCTACACTGAGTTAAAGTCTTCTCCTTCAGGTTGAAATCCCCTATAAAGGAAATTATGGCATTGCCGGATTCACACATCCCGGTTAAAGTAATTCTCCTTTATAAACAGTCGTAACAGACAAACCCCTCTTTAGAGATGACAAATTCTCTCTAAGGTCAACACTTTTAGCTTCACATCTTGGGCTTTAAACAAGATACAAATAAACCCTTCAGCTTCACATCTTAGGCTTTGAACAAGATACAAACCACCTTTCGCTTCACGTCTTGGGCTTTGAACAATACACCAAAACACCCATTTCCTCCCATAGAATAGGAGGAACTACGAACGCTCTGATTTCCCTGTTTCGGTAAACGGGAATACGTAGGCATAAGATTGAAAGAAAAAATCTTAGAGAGCACACTAAACAAAAACCCAAAATCCTATACTTTCATATATATTCGTCCTAACATCTCAACCAATAGCCTAAAGCACCCCTCGTTAACAAAATAAACCTAGGACAAACCCCGAATCTTTGTAGCATCTATAAACCAACAGTTTCGACTGCTTAATCTCAGTATGCAAGCAGGGTTAATTGGAGACATCTATTTCCATTCCTTCATCAGCTTTAATAGGATAAAAAATGAATCGAACTGTAGTACTAGAGCGATCGTGCTTCGCAACCACATCCAAAAATCACTCGCTACAGAAAAATGGCGACTCTGTTGGGGAGAGTCGAGTCTCTTTAGGGATCTTGTTCTTTTTTGTCCCCTAGGTGGAAACCTTGACGTCATTAGGATCTTAGGTCAAAACACCGTTAATTTGGAATGAAACCACAGATTGGTGACTCCGCCGGGAAACCATTTTCTGTCAGGAACTTAAGATTCTTAGCTTTTAACAGTCTAGGATGATTAGGACAAATATATATACTGCTTTTCCTAATTGATATACGTGTTTATTTTTCTGCTAATGGGAATGCGTGTGATGCCGCATGTGGAAAGATCGAGTATACACTTAAGATAAGTGATGGCGACGAGGTCGACCATCAACCTCAGTGGAGGCTGACCAATATAACCCATTCTCTCACCTAGACAATGGGCCGATTGTGATGTCTGAGAAGTTGAGGAGCCAAACCCTTTTGTAGTGCGGAAACTATCGGGAATAGTTGTTACGCGATACTACCCTCATTTGAGGCTGGTGATCTATTCTCAGTGAATGACACTTACTCTAAGATTGCTCTACAACTCGCTGGCGATCCGCTTGTTGTTTTGCTTTCCTGGGAGGAGCTGATGATAATGAGTACAGGTACAAAAATCACCCTAGTATAAACCTTTGGGGATGGGTAGAGCCTTGACTTCATGACAACGACCCTTTGACCCCATGTTTTTTCTATGTTTTTGTGTGCTGCATTCATGCATTCATTTAAAAAACATTAAAACATTCAAAAAAATATTTCTCTTCTAGTCTCCCTGTTTTTCAAATTAAACTAAGACTGTGATTGCAAATATCAGAGAAAAGGATTGCACTAATGGATTTCGGTAGAAGGAGAACTCATAGTTACACCTTCAAGGTTCCAAAGCTAGAGGATTTGAGAAGGTTGGCGAGGATGATCGCTAACCCAGAGGCTTTCAGAGCCAAGCACGGAGGTTTGCTACCACTGTTAAGAGTCCATGTGATTGAGGGAATCATGGATGCGCTCATTCAGTTTTATGATCCGGTTTATCACTGTTTCACATTCCCGGATTACCAGCTCGCACCAACGCTGGAGGAGTATTCTCATCTGATTGATTTACACATTACTGATCGAGCTCCATTTTCTGGACTAGAAGAAATTCCAAAGAATCAGACCATTGCAAGAGCAATTCATTTGGACGAGTCTGAGGTCAGGACTCACCTAACTACTAAGGGTGGCATCCAGGGTTTGCCAGCCCAGTTCTTGACAAAGAAAGCCCTGTATTTTGTCAGTATAGGAAACGTGACTGCTTTTGAAAGCGTCTTTGTCTTGCTCACCTACGGGTTATTTTTGTTTCCCAACATCAATAACTTCGTTTATATTAACTCCATTAAGGTTTTTCTCATTGGAAACCCTGTGCCGACTTTGCTCGCAGATACGTATCATTCTGTACACTTGGGAAATTTGTACAGCGGAGGGGAAATCACATGCTGTGTACCTCTGCTTTACAAATGGTTTATCTCTCACTTGTCCAAGTCTGCTGCTTTTTGGGATTGTAAGAGTGCCTTACGTTGGTCGGAGAAGATCATGTCCCTTACCAACTCTGATATAGATTGGTGCAATAGGATCTATGATGGAATCAGGATCATTGACCGTTGTGGAAACTTCCCCAACGTACCCCTTATAGGTATTAAGGGAGGAATCAACTATCATCCGATATTGGTTCGCCGTCAGTTTGGATACCCGATGAGACACGTCCCACAGGGTGTTCATCTAGAATGTCTTTTCTTCAAGGAAGGAGAAAATGACAGAGCACTAAAGATGGAAATAGTGCACACTTGGAAGCATGTCCATAAGAAAGGACGAGAGTCTCTGGGAAAACCAGACTGTGTCTCGGTGGAGCCTTATCTCCATTGGGTACAAACTAGAGCTCTCAAGCTAAATATGCCTTATCCTCGTTATGGAATTCTTCCGCCGAGGGAATCTGTCATGTATTTCATGACGGAAACTGAAAAGCTTCAGGTTACTCTCAACAAAGTTCAAAAGGAGAGAAGGTCTTGGAAGAACAAGTACCGCACCCTCGACGTAGAGTGCATCAAAATACAGCAACTACTGAAAGAAAAGGATGCTCTGATTGAAATTTTGGAGCAACATGCTGTAGAGAATCAAGATGACCAAAGGAATTTGCTCGCTCCTTTCACTTGGCAAAGGAATGACAACCCGACAACGGCCCAAGAGCCCTGGTCAAAGAAAAGGAAGATACCAGAGTCAGCACCCGATTTCTCTTCAGAGAGGACTCTGGACCTATTAGTTTAGGTTTCTGTTTCTGCACCTTATAATCTACTGTATTTCCATTTCTGTAATCCTTTGAATTCAATAAAAAGGGGTTTCCCCACCGTTTGATATTTGCAATCTAATTGTCGAAGTTTATTTTGATTAAACCAAAAAACAATTAATATAATCATTGCATTCATCATTCTCACATCGCGTATTCTTCTTACCTACGAATCTCACGTTTGTGTCTCAGTTCTAGAGTCAAACTGTCTCATTCGTATAATACTCGGGCCAATCGTCAGAAAAAGATGGATGATCTTGAGGAAGAAAACAGAGAGTTGAAAGAAGAGATCGACGCTCTGAGAGAGGATATGAGAAAGCTTCGTAATGACATGCAAGCCATGGCAGAAGCTCAGCTACAAAGAACTGTGATCTCAGATATCACCTCAACGCCCATAGTAGAAAAGTATGATCCTAGGTATCAAATACCGAAAGATCGTCCCTGGGGCATGCCTGTTAACTATATCCCGGAAGGATATGTTCCGCCGATCACTAAAGACCAGGGAATCACAACAGAAGCCGCTGGGCCTGAAGGTTACAAACTTCGGAAAAGCGAAGATGCCAGAGGCATACTGAAGACTCCTGAAGGTTACAAACTTCGGGAGATGCCAAGACTCACTGCCGTAGTTACGGTACCACCCCCTGTGGTGCACACTGTCCCGGAAGGACAGATTCCACAGACACCTTCTGGTAAGAAGGAAACTATGTTTGACAGAATGGAGGAATTCCAGGAGCAGTTCTTGGAAATGCAGAAGGAACTGCAAGCCATTCGCGGTCAGGATCTATTTGGAAAGGACGCCGCAGATCTCTACTTGGTCCCAAATGTGAAAGTCCCGCACAAATTTCAAGTGCCCGACTTTGAAAAGTACAAGGGTAAGTCTTGCCCTCAAAGCCATCTGGTGATGTACGCTCGGCGGATGTCAGCTCAGACGGAGAATTAGGACCTACTGATTCACTACTTTCAGGATAGTTTAACCAGTGCCGCACTAAAATGGTACATGGGTTTAAACCGTGCCACGATCAGCACATTCAGGGGTCTTGGTACTGCCTTCGTCCAACAATACAAATAAATTTGGACATGGCACCCGACAGAGATCAACTCAGATCGATGTCACAAAAGGACAAGGAAACCTTTAAGGAGTATGCTCAAAGGTGACATGAGATTGCCGCTCAAATTTGTCCACCTCTGGAGGAAAAAGAGATGACAAAGATCTTCTTAAAGACCTTAAGCTCATTTTACTATGACCGAATGGTTGCCAGTGCGCCCAGTGATTTCACCGAAATGGTTGGCATGCGCGTACGTCTTGAGGAGGCCGTCAGAGAAGGACGTTTAGTAAAAGACACTGGATCGACGAGCGGTACTAAAAAATACGGTAGTGTTCTCCCTAAGAAAAAAGAGCAAGATATTGGGAATATCTCTCTCGGAAAGCAAAGGCGACGTTATCAACCGGTAGCAGCTATAACTCCTGCTATCAACCCTGCGTCTATTCCTACGTATCAACCTCGGGTTGTGCAGAGCCAACCTGATCAACAAAGGACACAACAGCCTCTTCAGCAGGCTCGTCCTCCATACAACAACAACCGTACAACACGGCCACCAGGATTTGATCCTATACCCGTGTCGTACGCAGAGCTGTTTCCATTACTACTGGCTAAGGGGCACATTCAGACTAAATCTCCTCTTACAGTATCGAAAAATCCGCCTTTTTGGTTTAAGGTGGATCAAACTTGCCCTTATCATCAAGGAGGTCCAGGGCATAACATAGAGACTTGTCTCAATTTCAAGTCCGACGTGCAAAAACTTGTTAGGAGCGGGGTCTTATCCTTCAAGGATACAAATCCTAATGTTCTCACGAACCCGCTGCCTCAACACGAGAAGGCTGCAGTTAATTTGATAGAAAGAGAGACTAACGATGTCTATCAAATTCACGATGTACTCTTATTGAAGGCCAATCTGGTCAAGATGCATTGTAGACAGAGTGGATATGGCCATGTGCCACCTCATAACTATCATCAGTGTGATGTCTGCTCTAAAAACAATCAAGGATGTTCTGTGGTGCAAGCAGCTCTACAGGAATAGATGGATCTCAGATGGATCCAAGAGCACCGAGTTCGTGGAGTTAGCATGGTCTACACGAATTCTAACATCATTCAGAACCACGATATCCGTGCAATGAATGTCAACTTGGTGGTGATGCACTCAAGGAAAAGCCAGTATTATAATCTGCCGCGACACGATTACAGTTCCTGTCTGATTTGCTCGGTAAACAAACAGGGATGCTCTTTCATACAGGAGGCCCTCCAGCGTCAGATGGATCTTGGATGGATCCAAGACTACCATGATAGGAACTCCTATCAAATCAACATGGTTCAGATCTTCGATATTCGCGTGATGAATACCAACCTGGTAGAGTTACATGCTGAGCAGGTCCGACTTGGATTCTTAACATCACATGACTATCAAAGCTGTAAAGCGGGTTGCGAAAACGATCAAGGTTGTACCCTTGTCTAGGAGGCACTTCAGCACTTGTTAAATCACTGGTGGATGCCAATTTATATGGATGAAGATACTCAGCAGATTAGTATCAATAACAGGAATCCTACTCGGCGTCAGAGTCAGGATGTCTGATCTATGGAAGCTAACCTAGTGAGGTTACACTGTATTCAAAGTGGGCGTGGCCAGGTGCCACCACACAACTATGAACATTGCGGTGTCTGTTCAGAAAGTAACCAAGGGTGTTACCTTGTGAGAGCAGCTCGTCAGGGTCAGGTAGATCGTGGAGAGATTCGTCCATATCCGGGTTCTGGACCCATCAACTAGACGCCGAACTACCTTGCCGAGCAAGTTGAGGATGTTGTCACGATCTCTGGTCATCACAGGACCAGGGATGTTTTTTCCATTATCCCTCTACTTGGCGAATCTAGAATTCCCAACCGGGAACGGATCGAGATTAATTATGATGGTCAGAAAAATCAGAAGGCTCCCATAGTCATCTATTTACCGGGACCACTACCGTATGAATCAACTAAGGCTATTCCTTACAAATACGGTGCAACAACCATTGAAAATGGAAAGGAAATTCCATTACCCTCCGTCGTGAATATTGCAGACATCAGTCGTGTAACACGGAGTGGTAGAATCTTCAACCGAGGAGTTGGAGAACCTAACAAGGAAAAGGAACTTCAGACAGAAGCTCCCGATCCATCAGTCGGTCAATCCAGTAATCCCGATCTTTCGAAAAATAATGATGAGATGCTGAAGCTCATCCAAATGAGTGAATACAACATTGTCAATCAACTGTTACAAACTCCTTCAAAGATCTCGGTATTATCGATGTTACTCAGTTCAGAAGCCCACAGGGAGGCTCTACAGAAAGTCTTGGAGCAAGCCTTTGTGGAACAGGATGTAACAATCAGACAGTTCGATAGCATTGTCTCTAACATCACTTCCTGCAATAATTTGGGATTTAGTGCTGAGGAATTACCCGAAGAGGGTCGCCGTAATAACATGGCACTCAATATCACAGTTAACTGCCAGGACGATGCTTTAGCCAGCGTACTGGTAGACACAGGATCAGCCCTGAATGTTATGCCGAAGTCCACTTTGATGCAATTATCATTCAAAGGCCCTCCGATGAGAATCAGCGAGGTCGTCGTCAAAACGTTCGACGGATCCAGAAAAACAGTTATCGGCGAAGTTGATCTTCCCATAACTATTGGTCCTCACACTTTCCAAGTCACTTTCCAGGTCATGGACATCCGGGCAACATACAGTTGTTTATTAGGAAGACCTTGGATACATCAGGCTGGAGCGGTCACTTCGACCCTCCACCAAAAGCTAAAGTTCGTCAAGAACGATCAACTTGTCACAGTTTGTGGGGAACAAGCCTTGCTTGTAAGCAACTTGTCATCGTCTACTGGTATAGAACCCGAGGAGGTTATTGGAACTCAGTTCCAAGCACTGTCGGTGAGCAAGAACAATCAGTTTAGAGGAGGAACTTCTATTTCCTCATACAAAGATGCTATCAAAGCGGTCGAGAGTACCGATACAACAGGATGGGGACAACTTGTTATTCCTATTGACAATAAAACAAAGAAGGGTCTTGGTTTTTCTGCAACCTGTACCCAGACAGCTACCAACGATGAAAGTCTTCATCCCCTTCAAAACTTCTTCCACAGTGGAGGTTTTCTTCACCTAGTGTCTCACGCAATACATGCTATCAATGAGGAAGATCCCTCTGACACGAATGAAGAATGGAAGTCCTATCTTAATGAGGACGGTTATATGTCTCAGGAAGAGGTGCCTACACCATTTTGCTTTCCCGCACAGAGTCCGATATTTATACCCAGGTCAGATGTCGAAATGATATACGGAGAATGTGATCCGGAAGGATGCCGTGCTCCGCCAAATTCATTAGAGGAAGACACTCTGATGAAAGACAACTTTGACCATAATTACTATGGCCCAATGGATGGTCTGCCAATGTGGCAACCTTACCCAGGAAACTTGGGGCAAGAGAGTCAGTCGAACAATAAAAATCAGCTGACCATTTTTGAACAGAATACCTGTGTCCCCACCATGTCATGGGATCAACACTCAGGTCATTCAGAAACTACTCAACATGAAGATGAATTTGCAACGTTAGCAGGACTTGAATTCATCAACTATGCTTTTCCTGAGGTTAACGTCATCGAGAGAGATGACTCCTCCAGTTCCAAAGAAGTTTGGGACACTCTCGGACAACCGAGTGGAAAATACGACTATATGGGCAAGTACACCGCTCCCGAAAGCTCTCGTATCAGGCTCGAAGATATCCAGCCTACTGGATGGGGAGATACAGCTGAGAGCACAAATATTATGCAAAATGCAACTGAGGAATCCTCCTACGACAATTCTGCCTGGGAGACAGATTCCAATGATCCTGCTCCACCAGAAATCAGCGTCATTTCTGAAGACAAATCAAAGAAGGTACCAGACTTTGTGATTCACCGAGGAGTTCGCCGCCAATGGGTTGCCGTCGAGGTTCTGAAGATCGTTCATCAGTCAAAGTAATTGCCATCTTTAACCTTTCACCCCACCCAGGTGAAACGGATGTTTTAATAGGGCTCGCTTTCTATAAATTTCCCTCTTCGCTTAGCCCAAAGCGACAGAGTTTTGTTTTATAGAGCTGTAGTTTCAAGGATCGACTTGTTCATTAATAAAATAACGTCGTTCTGTAATTTCCGCATTAATTGCTGTTTTCTCTTTTTGCTTTTTCGGAAAATGGTAATCCTAAAAAACAATTCAAATAAAAACAAGCAGTAAAATAATACGTTGCACTCACTTGCATTTCTATATCTCTTCTAAACACGAATCATCACGTCATGCAGATTGCTTGTTTTAAACCCCGTTGAAACATACGATCCGATGCCTTCTCCCAACTTTGAGTTCCCGGTATTCGAGGCTGAAGAAGAAAATGACGACAAAATTCTAGAAGAGATCTCTCGACTACTCAGACAAGAGGAAAGGTCCATTGAACCTCACAAAGAGCCGTTGGAAACGGTAAACTTGGGTTCAGAAAAAGAGAGAAAAGAAATCAGGATTGGGGCACTGCTCAGTCCAACTGCCAAAGAGAGTTTGATAAAGCTTCTCAAAGAATTTCCCGATGTATTCGCTTGGTCCTATCAGGATATGCCAGGGTTGGATACCAGCATCGTGGAACATCACTTACCGTTGAGATCGGAATGTCCGCCAGTAAAGCAAAGGTTGATACGCACTCACCCGGACATGGCCATCAAAATCAAAGAGGAAGTACAGAAACAGATCGACGCAGGTTTCCTCGCTACATCTGAATATCCTCTATGGTTAGCCAACATCGTACCTGTTCCGAAAAAGGACGGAAAGGTCAGAATGTGTGTTGATTACAGGGATCTGAACAAGGCAAGTCCGAAGGACGACTTTCCTTTACCACACATTGACATGCTGGTGGACAGTACAACAAAGTTCAAAGTTTTCTCCTTCATGGATGGATTCTCGGGCTATAATCAGATCAAAATGGCGCCGAAAGACATGGAGAAAACTTCGTTCATTACCCCATGGGGCACCTTTTGTTACAAGGTGATGCCGTTCGGCTTGAAGAATGCTGGGGCAACCTATCAAAGGGCCATGACTACTCTGTTTCATGACATGATACACAAAGAAATCGAGGTATATGTTGATGATATGATTGCAAAATCAAAAACAGAGAGTGAGCACGTTGAACATTTGTCAAAATTGTTCGAACGTCTAAGAAAATTCAAGCTCCGCTTGAATCCCAACAAGTGCACCTTCGGTGTCCGTTCAGGGAAACTACTAGGGTTCATCCTCAGCCAGAAAGGAATTGAGGTTGATCCTGACAAGGTCAAGGCCATTCAAGAAATGCCTTCTCCGAAAACTGAAAAACAAGTCAGAGGATTCCTGGGACGTTTGAACTACATCTCCAGGTTCATATTCCTTATGACCGCCACATGTGCGCCAATTTTCAAATTACTGAAAAAGAACCAGGATTGCGTTTGGACAGAAGATTGTCAAACCGCCTTCGACAGTGTCAAGGAATATCTGTTGAATCCTCCGATTCTATCACCTCCAGTGGAAGGAAGACCACTGATCATTTACCTCACAGTCCTAGAGGATTTAATGGGATGTGTACTTGGCCAACAAGACGAAACCAAACGGAAAGAGTCTTCCATTTACTATTTGAGCAAGAAATTCACCGACTGCGAAACTCGGTACACGATGCTCGAGAAAACTTATTGTGCTTTGGCTTGGGCAGCCAAACGTCTTCGCCAATACATGATTTGTCATACTACTTGGTTAATCTCCGAAATGGATCCAATCAAGTACGTCTTCGAAAAACCTGCTCTCACGGGAAGAATCGCCCGTTGGCAGATGTTGTTATTAGAATATGACATAGAGTACCACGCTCAGAAAGCCGTTAAGGGGAGTATTTTAGCCGATCATTTGGCTCATCAACCGATTGACAATCAAGAATCAATCGGGTTTGACTTCCCAGACGAAGATGTCATGTATCTAAAAATGAAAGATTGTGATGAACCGTTACCCAGTGAAGGGCCAGAACCAGGTTCCCAATGGGGACTTATCTTTAACGGAGCAGTTAATCATTATGGAAACGGAATTGGGGAAATCATTGTTACCCCTCAGGGTACCCACATTCCTTTCACCTCTCGACTTACATTCAAATGTACAAACAACGAGGCCGAATACGAAGCTTGTATTATGGGTCTCGAAGAAGCGATTGATTTAAGGATCAAAAACTTGGACGTATATGGCGACTCAGCTCTGGTTATCAATCAGATAAAAGGAGATTGGAACACATACCAATCAAGACTGATACCTTACAAAGACTATGCAAGAAGGTTGTTACCCTTCTTTAACAGAGTCGAGTTTCATCATATCTCCTGTGAGGAGAACCATATGGCTGATGCATTAGCCACTCTCTCTTCCATGATTAGTGTAGGTCAATGGAATGACTTACCTAAGATCGACATAATGCGCCTTGAAAGGCCCGCTTACATCTTCACGATTGAAGCAGTCATAGACGACAGACCTTGGTATCACGATATCAAATGCTTCCTTCAGAAACAAGAGTACCCACCTGGGGCACTAAGGAAGGACAGGAAAACCCTCAAAAGATTGGCTGGCAGCTTCTTCCTGAGCGGTGACACTCTTTATAAGAGAAATTTTGACATGGTCTTGCTCCGATGCGTCGACAGACCAGAAGTAGACATGCTTATGAAAGAAATTCATGAAGGATCCTTTGGCACTCATGCCAACGGACACACAATGGCGAGAAAAATTTTAAGAGCAGGGTACTATTGGTTGACAATGGAATCTGACTGCTACAAGTACACGAGGAGGTGTCACAAGTGTCAGATATACTCCGACAAAATTCATGTACCGCCATCACATCTCAAAGTTCTCTCTTCCCCATGGCCATTTTCCATATGGGGAATCGACATGATTGGCTTGATCGAACCTAAGGCTTCAAACGGACATCGGTTCATCCTGGTAGCCATTGACTATTTCACCAAGTGGCTCGAAGCAGCGTCATTCGCCAATGTAACCCGACAAGTGGTGGTCCGATTTATAAAAAACAATATCATCTGCCATTATGGTGTTCCGAGCCAGATCATTACTGATAATGGATCTAACTTGAACAATAAGATGATGAAAGAGTTGTGCGCAGAGTTCAAGATCGAACACCATAACTCATCTCCCTACCGACCAAAGATGAACGGAGCGGTAGAAGCGGCAATTAGAACATCAAGTAGATCGTTCAAAAGATGGTTGTAACCTACAAAGACTGGCACAAAATGCTTCCCTTTGCTCTTCACGGTTATCGCACATTTGTTCGCGCTTCAACAGGGGCTACCCCTTTATCTCTAGTATATGGCATGGAAGCAGTGCTCCCCATAGAAGTAGAGATCCCGTCAATCCGAGTATTGATGGAAGCTAAGCTAACCGAAGCTGAATGGTGTCAAAGCCGACACGACGAACTGAATCTGATCGAAGAAAAGAGAATAACGACACTATGCCATGGTCAGTTGTATCAACAGAGAATGAAGAGGACGTTTGACAAAAAGGTCCGACCTCGTGTCTTCAGAAAAGGAGACCTCATGCTCAAGAAGATCCTGTCATTTCTCACTGATTCGCGAGGTAAATGGACTCCGAATTATGACGGCCCCTATGTGGTCACGAAAGCTTTCTCAGGCGGCGCCTTGAGACTTGCAACCATGGATGGAGAGGAATTTTCCTACCCCACGAATGTTGATGTAGTCAAGAAATACTTCGCCTAAACTAAAAAAAAACGTCTCGGTGGATTGAAAACCCGAAAGGGCGGTCCAGGAAAAAGTTAGAGACATGAAAAAAAATCATCCCGGTGGATTGGAAACATCACAGTACAATCCAGGCAAAAGTTAGGGATAATGGCAAGTAGATATGTTCAACAGAGGCAAGTCCCTCAGCAGCAGTTACATCATCCGTCAGAAAACTCCAGTCAAGGTCATCTTCGACAGAAGCTCAGGATGTCCCGAATTCAAAGTTGGTAGAAGCATAGTGGTCGTTATGTTTCAACGTAGCCCTTTTCCCTGTAAATTACCATTTTCTAACTTTGTATATACTCTTTGGAATCACGCGTTTGGCTGATCTCCATCTTATCAATAAAATTTGAGCCTTTGTGCTTTTGTTTGTAATTCTTATTTGTTTTAGCTTTACAGAACGACGTTGTTAACATGATTAACGATTCTTGAAATAAAACAAAAATGAATTTACTTGTTAAAACTTTTTCTGCTTTTAAAATTAAAGATGGCAATAGCTTTTGACTGTTGAACATCAAAAGAGCATCAATCGCTTCTCCAGAAGTAAGCAAACTTCAAAGTGCAGAATCAAAGTACTCCTTCTAACCCAGTACGCCTGAATGAAGGGATCAACTGTGTCAGAGACCTTGTTTCGTCTGACACGCCTCGGCCGAGTTCTTATCTCCTAAGCCCGATCAATGGTATTCCCCGCAGGAACTATCTCTCCTAAGCAAGGTGGAATTGCTATTCTGAACCAACGGTACTTCTTCGCCCCGCGATGGCCGAGTATCCAGTCGTGTTCACCTGTCAGTTTATATGTCGCGTCAGTTTTGTCAGCATAAACATACATACATCATTGCATTGTTGATTTGCATTCACATTTCATATTGCATCACTATCACTCTAGTCGGCCTTGTCCCCTAGTGATAAAGGTCCTCTCAATTGAGTTGTCAGCCCTTTCCTCGTCAGGAAGTGTTACGTCTGAACATTCTCTCTCCTCCAGTTTTATTTCTGGATTGAAGTGGGGTCCTCGACCACTTTGATAACTTGAACCTCTGAAAGACCGGAGAGCCCTCAGTTAACATCACTCTTCGCCATTGAAGATGATATCCTTGTTTTCCCAGATTAAAGAAAATCCCGAGAGAAAGCCTCCTAAATCGAAGATCCGGCAGTACTGCAGTTTTTCTCCGAAAAACCCACTGATGAAAAGGTCATCGGCACCTCAAAATTGGATCACATCATATGTCATTTCTCCGAGAAGATCTCCGAGAAAAGTATGATGTAAAGACCCCAAGCGAATGCAGTCTCTCAAGGGACTCGCATTCCCCAAGTAGAGTCAACAAATGGCATCTCCAACAGAGAAGTTTGTACACCTTTACAACTCAAACGACTGGGTTCCCCAGCAAGTCTGACATCGAAACTTTTTCCACTTAAATGGCATCTCCCCAGGAAAATTCGGCAAGAAGTTTGAGGGAACGCCGCTACGAATAGCGTCCATTGTCAGTAAAGTTTATTGACGAAAGAAACTAAGACCAATTCCTGTGTAGGAAACCAGGATCGAAGGGAAGTTTACATCAGAAACTAAGACCAGTTCCCTGTGTAGGAAACCAGGATCGAGGGGAAGTTTACATCAGAAACTAAGATCAGTTCCTTGGTAGGAAACCAGGATCGAGGGGAAGTTTATTTTAGAAACTGAGACCAGTTCCTTGGCTGAAGACCAGGATCGAGGGGAAGTTTACCTTTTCTAAGTATCATTGCTTAGCTAAAGAAGATGAATGCGTAAGCTACCATTCATAACCACCATCAAAATTCTGGGTATTCCGATATTTAATCCTCTTGCACCCCGAATGCCCGAATACCTTCGTTATTCACACCTTCGTGTCCAAGAAGATTAAATAGGGGCATCTGTCATACCCCAAATTTTGACCACTAAGATGTCCCATCATTGTGCAAATCATCATCACAATATGGAGGAACCATCATATTTCATCAGTCTCCCCAAAGATGGGTGAGCATTCGCTACAATCAAAATTAGGGTTTCAAGCCCTCTCTGAGTGCTTAGACAAAGGATCAATCAAGGAATGACATGATCTTCAACTTGTCTAACCTCTCAAACATCCACAATGGATCAAAAGGACTCCCACTTCAAGGATTAAGCACAAGGCTGCTCCCATCTAGGTGGATTAAGTCTCAAGATCGACAGTGTCACCAAATTAGGGTTTTGGTCGACCAAGGCCTCCAGATGGAAATTTTTCATCTGGGCACAAGCCAATGATCCAAAACCTAACCTAATATACTCCATGGAACCTCATGGACCCAATTATCAAGTCAATTTTGCCTCAGGGGATGCATTCATCAAAAATCAAGAATTAGGGTTTCTTGACCTAATTCACCCCTAAGTTGACTTTTAGGGCAAATAATGAGCCAAGACCTCAAAGGAGGGTTTGAGGGTCTCTAATATACCATATTGATCCATTTGGAACAATGGATTTATCCAAGAAGCTTGAGCAACAAGTTTCAATTTCATCTGAACCGCAGTTAGGGTTTTAAGGAAAAAGTCAACTGTAACTTTGACTTTTTACCAGGACATGCTCCCAAGCCCTATGACATGCATAAATATACCCTATGACACCCATGGAACATGTCCATCAAGTTTTATTTAGGTCAAGGATATGATTTCATGAAGAATTGCACAGTTTGGAATTCATTTAATAAAAAGTCAACTGTGCACAAAAGTCAACTTTGACTTTTTGAGATTTTTCACCAAAATGGATTTTTAACCCTAAAATGATGTTAATGTATGATTTGAATCATCATTCATCAAGAAAAATCAAGAAAAGTTGGGTAACTTGTAAAAGGGGTAACCATAAAAAACTTAGAAAATTTTCTAAGTTAAAAATAAAGTGGCTAGGGTACCAACTTTGGAGGGTCATAACTCCTAAACCACAAAGCCATTTTCACCCATCCAAGGGTTGATTTGTAGATCTCATTTCCCTCTACGAAAACTTCAACTAGACCTAATTCCAACTCCTCATGGATTTTGAGTTATGGAGTGATCAAAATCAAGAAAAGTCACTTTGTTCCAACACTTGGTGAAAATTTCACTAAGTCAGATTTTACCCTACTTTTTGCCAAATGTAGGGGGATTTTTCACTTGGATTCAAAAGAGATCAAAACCAAATATGTTCAAACAGTTGTTGTATCATGTAAGGGATTTCCAAAATGACCAAGAACATTACCAAATTCAATTTGAGTAATGAGATATGACATTGGAAAGTTGCCTTGCTGAAATCTGCCAAGGCAAGGCAGAATTTGTATTTTTGCTCGATTTGCCAAAATCAGCCAAATCCAAATGCTCCTATCCACTTGGACACCTCTGAGGATTGAATCTAAAGGGGACAATCACTGAGCCAAGCCTCCAAAGTCTTTGGAACAAGAAATAGCATGTTGAACCTAGAATGGCCAAAATAGGGACAAGACTCCAATTTTGGATTAGAGCATTCAATGGAAGCATCAAGGTGGCATGGACTGAGCCATTCTCAACTGAATTCAGTTAAGACTTATCCAAGACCAAGGGAACCACAGCCCTGTGCCCTAACCTCTAGTCAATGGCTAGAGGAGACTTGGATTTCCATTGGCCAACATTAAACAAACACCTGCTGCAGTTGCCATTCACTGTGGATCCCAAAACAAACTTGCTCTACTATAAATAGAGCTCACTTGTGATCAGTTTGAGTACACCAAATCCATCAAACAGATGCTTTCCTCAAAATCCCTTCTTTCACTCCAATTTTGCCTTCTAAGGAAAGTCACTATCGGGTTTTGAGTTTGAGAGCTATTCCAACCAAACCAATCACACACACACCTCATATATATCATATGTAAGCTGTGCAAACTATCACAAGTGACCTGTAATCACAAAATCACAAAGTCACTTCTCAAAACCTCAAAATGGCACTTTTTTGCATTTTTCAAGCCATGTCTTGATTCAGTCACTTTCCAAACCAGATAAAACCTCAAACACACTCCAAATATCATCCTTGAACTGTCCCAAATGGTTCCCTTCATCTGGAACACCATTTGAGGGAGTTGCTATTTTGGTCACTTTTAACCCCTTTTGCAAGAAAGGGACTGTTTGTGTTTTTGCAGGTACCAGCTGATTCTAATCATCCTAAAAGCTTCTAAGGGATCATTTGAGTGTGTCTAAAGCATCAAATCATTTATGGAACAAGAGGCTTGACAGATTTCACAAAAGCTCCAAAATCTCAAAAAAAGAGGTAAGCCTCACAACTTGGAATCTTTGAATCATGCAATGCTTTGAAGTCCACTGATTATAAACATCTCATACATGTTGTATATGTTGTGTTTGAGCTAATTCACCATGTAATCCATGCATGTACCAAGTTGTAGCATAGAAAATGCAATTATAGGTCATTTTCAAAACCACTATCGGGTTTTGAGGAGGGAGTGTGATCTGAAAAAACTACCACCACCATTGGATTCCTTATGAAATTCTGATCCAGATGCATTTAAATTTTGTCTCCAACCATTAAGAATTGAGAAAGTTATGACCTTCACGTTTCTGAGCCAATACTTGCCAAAGCTTGCCTTGGGCCAGGCCTAAAACCAAGTCATGCCTTGTATATTTGTTGTTTTGTTTCAAACAATGGATGTATCACCACCCCAGTGGTAAGGCGCGCGCCTTGTAATCTTGAGGTCTTGGGTTCAAACCCCACCCATGCCATTTTGTGTTTTTTCACATTTTTGCTATTTTTTCCAATATTTTTATGTTTTGTTAATTAATTGGAAAATTAATAACTCTTTCAATTTTAATTATTTTTTATTGGTTCTTTTTGCAAAAAATCACAAAAATATTGAAATATTTTATTCCACAATAAAAATTAAGTTTATATTATTTATTTAATATAATTAGTATTTTTGTGAATAAATTCATTTTTTATTTGTTTTTTAACATTTTAAAATGAATATTCATCTTGAAAAATCAAGACCAAATGAGTTTTAATATCTCTTGTGATTTATACCTCATGTTTCAAACCTTAAACAAAAATCACAAGTGGTTTATTCAAACCTATTTGGTATTTTTCATTGATTTTCTTTAAATATTTACTTTTAAAGAATAAAATTAGGGTTTCTTTGATTTTCACTCAAACAAATCATTTTCAAACACTCATGGGCCTCTAATAGAGTGTAAGACCCAATCCTTTTTTTACCAAACCATTTTTGGGCCTCAGTGTATTGTATAAGGCCCGATACCATAAAAAACAAACGGCGCGATCGTCGCCTTTTGAAAAATAACCTTTTGTGCCTCTCCTTGAGCTATAAGACCCATTCAAAACTTTTGGGCCTCTAATAGAGTGTAAGACCCAATCCCCTTTTAACCAAAACATTTTGGGCCTCACTTATTGTATAAGTCCCTCTGCGTTAAAAGAAAACCTCGGCGCGATCGCCATTTCAAACTGAAAAATCATCTGGGCCTACCCTCGTGTAGTAAGACCCATTTCTTTTCTTTAAACTTTTTGGGCCTCTTGAGAGAGTGTAAGACCCAACCCCTTTGTACAGAAAACATTTTGGGCCACAGTCACTTGTATAAGTCCCTCTGTACAAATTCAAACAGTGCGTTCACTGATAAAACCCTGGGCCTCTCCTTGAGCTGTAAGCCCCAAATCTTTCTTTTTCAAAGCACTTTCTCCTTTGATTTTGAAATATACTGTTGTTTTAAATCTTTCTTTGTTGAACAACTAACCAAACAGCATGGAAGCTCTACAACCGAGTAAGTGGTTATTGCTTTCATTTACCGCTTTCATATACATATAACTGTATTGTGGGGCTGTTTCGCTGTAAGTCTTCTTTCATAAACTCATATCAACTGTGTAATAATAGTATAGATATTTAGAGTTTCCCCGGCAACTACGTCTAGAACTAGGTGACGCCGTTTCGTTTATTCGTAGAAATAGACAACTAGATCCCCAATAGGATCACCAGATACAGTCTTTTCTTCGGCTGTCCTCATTAGGAATTGTCAAGAAACTCTACTCCCAGAGATGAATGTATTCTCCGTGAATGGCATCTTTGAGTTTCTTCCAAATTCTCGAACTTTCCTGACTTGATCTATTCCTTCTGAATAGCTTGCCTTGAATTTCTCGGGTTTTGGGGACCCACGGGCTTCTTAAAAGCATCGTCCTCCTCTTGGGCATCGTACAAGGACCCACAGGCTTCTTAAAAGCAACCCCGCCTCCTCTTGGGCTTAGTACAAGGACCTGCCGGCTTCTTAGAAGTATTCACAGCCTCCTCTTAGGCTTCGTATAATGATCTCTTCCTCCGGGAATGATAGCCTCCTCTTGGGCATCGTACAAGGACCCGTCGACTTCTTAAAAGTTTTTAGCCTCCTCTTGGGCTTCGTACAAATTGTCCCGACGACTTCCTAGAGGTATAGGAACAGAAATTAGTCATTTGCATAGAACAGTCCTTTCATAGAGTCTACTACTGTTTCTCAAAGCACAGTACAAAAGATGACACTCTAGACTTGGACAGTCTAATCTCCTTGAGTCTCAAAGACACTCTCAAGTGACCCTTTTGTTAATAAGGAAGGAAACCCGTAGACTCGGACAGTCTCAATACCCTTCGGATTTCCCACTTCCTTAAAGAACAGGAATAACCCGGATCCTTGAATCAAATCCCCGAGTACAGTGTTGCTCATATAAGAACTGATTTTCTCCTTAAAAATCAGTATACTGGACCTGTCACTCAACTGAAACAGTAACCATAGCCTCCTCTTGGGCTTTGTACAATGATTCTCCCTATCGGAGTCAAACATCGTTTAGCCTCTCTCTCGGGATTTGTACGAGACACATAAGAGACTCCCTCGTTGAGTCAATCACCCCTTTCGCCTCCATCTTGGGCTTCGTACGAGATACAAAAAACTCTCTTGTTGAGTCAATTAGCCTCCATCTCGGGCTTTATACGAGATACCAAAAGATTCCCTCGTTGAGTCAAAACCTTTTAGCCTCTCTCTCGGGCTTTGTACGAGACTCAATATAGCCTCCTCTTAGGCTTTGTATAAGAAAACCACTGGTTGATCCAATTAACCTTTTAGCATCAAAGATGTGCCTCGTTCACAGTACACAAACATCAACAACTCCTTCCCTTCCATCTAACTGCTGTAAGCGGCAAGCCTCTGGATCATCTACATCCATGCCACTGTCCCTCTTTTAGCATGAGAAATTCCTAAGGAAAGATGGCATTACTCTACACTGAGTTAAAATCTTCTCCTTCAGGTTGAAATCCCCTATAAAGGAAATTATGGCATTGCCGGATTCACACATCCCGGTTAAAGTAATTCTCCTTTATAAACAGTCGTAACAGACAAACCCCTCTTTAGAGATGACAAATTCTCTCTAAGGTCAACACTTTTAGCTTCACATCTTGGGCTTTAAACAAGATACAAATAAACCCTTCAGCTTCACATCTTGGGCTTTGAACAAGATACAAACCACCTTTCGCTTCACGTCTTGGGCTTTGAACAAGACACCAAAACACCCATTTCCTCCCATAGAATAGGAGGAACTACGAACGCTCTGATTTCCCTGTTTCGGTAAACGGGAATACGTAGGCATAAGATTGAAAGAAAAAATCTTAGCGAGCACACTAAACAAAAACCCAAAATCCCATACTTTCATATATATTCGTCCTAACATCTCAACCAATAGCCTAAAGCACCCCTCGTCAACAAAATAAACCTAGGACAAACCCCGAATCTTTGTAGCATCTGTAAACCAACAGTTTTGACTGTTTAATCTCAGTATGCAAGCAGGGTTAATTGGAGACATCTATTTCCCTTCCTTCATCAGCTTTAATAGGATAAAAAATGAATTGAACTGTAGTACTAGAGCGATCGTGCTTCGCAACCACATCCAAAAATCACTCGCTACACAATGCACATTAATCGTACACAATGCAATTATTACCAAGAATATCAATTCATCAATTCCACACATGATTAATCCATTCACAATCCTCACACATAGTCAATCATATTTATGATTTATGCAAATGCACAGAGACCGACACAACGACTCTATGCACATGCCATGCGGTACCGACTTCCAACATTTCTCAACACCAGTTCACTCAAGAACTATAGGAACCATCGCTCGTTACTTAGTGTAACTCCCCGTCGGGCATACGATGTTCCCCGTCACTTTCGGTCCTCTTTGTATAAGGCTCACGACGTTTATGGATCGCTTTTGGTCCTCTTTGTATAAGGCTCACGATCCGATCGCTCACATCCCACATGGGCACACGATCGTCTATAACCATCGCTTCCGGTCCTCTTATTTTTAAGGCGATTCATACCTCTTATTTTTAAGGCTCACGATGTTATAGCAGATTCCCTCTGGAATCAATCCGTCACTTAGGACGTCACAATAATGCATATCATGATGCTTGGCATGCAATGACTCATGACATTTAATATGCACACATAATTGCATTCATCTATATCAACAAAATCACACTTTGCACTTATGCCCAAAACAATGCATTTAATTACCATATGGCCACGAATCATCACAACACCATTTAAACACATGCATTTACACAATACAACAACACCTTGCATAATACCCATCAATTACGCACAGTTACAACGACAAAAGTCGACTAACCGACACTATTCCAAATTCTGACATAATTAAATCGGCTAACAATTTTTAAATCATCATAATGAGAAAGTACAGCTCAATAGCTTTCCAACGATACCAAGAATGTAAAAATCGGATAAACGGAACCCAAGTTACGAATGAAAACGAAAACGACATTTTGAAAAGTCCCATTTCACAATTGTCCTGACCATACGCGTATTGCCCTGAGCCATACGCGTATGGGCAGAGACTCATTTTTCCCAAAATTCACGTGTAAAAGTCCATACGCGTAATGCCCAACACCGTACGTGTATGCCCTAAAATGTTACGCGTATCATGCGCAAATGGGAAGATGGCCGAGAAAATTGAAGATCCATACGCGTATTGGCCCATGCCTCGCCCATGTTACGCGTAATGCCAAGGTCCATACGCGTATGAACATGCCCCATACGCGTATGACCTGGAAAAACCAGAAAAAATTCTGCAGAACAAAGTTCTGCGTTTTCTCAACCAAAATCCTTCAATTTCTCACCTACACCCAGAAAATTACCAATACAAGGCATAATAACATGTATCTATCATGTAACAACAATAATGAACACTAAAAACATGATTTCCAACACATTTAATCGATTTCTAATCAATTTTACATAATATGGGTTTTACTAAAATTTTCCAATTCAATCCAATAACAACCACAAACACACATACATAATCATATACAAGCATACAATAATCGAGTTTCGCACCCTTACCCGATTAAATCGATTCTAGAAGTTGATTTCTTGAATTTACAAGTTTTTCTTACTATTTCTTCTCTTCTTCTCTTTTCTCCCCTTTTTCCTTCTCTTCCTTTTCTTTCTCTCTATTTTTCTCTCCTTCTATTTTCTATTCTTTCTACTTAATGAAAAATATCATGAAATGACCAAAATACCCCCACACTCAATTATCTCGCAAACGTTCCCGAAACCCGATAAAATATCACAACATTGAAAAATAACATATTTTCAAATAAAAGTCGAAAATAAAATAAAATAATAATAAAATAATCAATACGACTCGATTAAATAAAAACTGACCAAACTGGGGCGTTACAGTCTTCACTGTGAAAATCCAATTTCATGTCCAAGTATGACTAATCCACATCCATTCTTGCTTTGCAAATTCAATATCCATTTAGTTTTTAAATTCAATTTGTCCATTTAAATAACAAAACCAATTCCATTTATTGATCCATATCCATTCCCAATATCCAAATATCCACTTTCATTTTCAACTCCAATTTTACCAAATTAAGAGCCATATCCATCTCATATCCAAACTTTACAACCATATAAAAAAAACCCTTTTTTATATATCCATTGCAATCCACTTTCAGTTTCACTATCCACAACTTTATCTAAATCCATATTTTAAATTACATCCAAATTTCATGTATCCATACTCAATGTTCAATGAGTCAACTCTAAAACCAAAAATCATAACAGATGAGAATATGACTAGAAAAGTGGCATAATCCAATAACAATTTTTTTTGCAGCAAAGCCATACAAACTGTGGAAAACGCCTAGTAATGAATTCAAAAATACAGAAGGAAATATACATAGCAGAAATCCACTCATAATAGAAAGTTCATTCACGACACAAAAAAAAAAGTACATAAGAAATCCATAGCAAAAAATTCAGTTACAAAAATCCATAACAAAAAGAAGAAAATTACATAGAGGAGGGAAAGAAAAGTTTCATAACAGAATTGAGGTCATAACAAAATTTCATTTTGCAAAAGCTCATCTCTAACAAACTTTTTCTCGATCCTTCCAACCACCTCTATAAAGCCTTCAATAACTGATATTCATCATATTTTTTTCTCACGATTTTTCACTCTTCATCAATTCTTCAAATCTGTAACAAACTTATTTTCATCATCTCCAAATTTCATAACCTGCAAAACCAGCATTCAACAACACTACAAGCTTCAATAACCTTCAACGAATCCAATCTTCACCAATTCAACAATCACAGTAAAACCGCAAATTCACGCATTCATACTACGCAAGAACGCAACGCATCTGTAAGAATTCAATGGACTACGATAAGCTATGACTTCGTAAGCAGAAACATCAAAGTTGTATGCAGAAGAGTGTAGTAGAAGATCTCCAAATCACAACAAGGAGGAGAGCAGATCATTTTTTTCGTACCTGAAACGTTGCACATCCGTCGTCAAAAAGTGAATTAGGTGCAACAAGTTCTCTTAAGGTTCTTTTTTCACTCATGTTATGGTAATGAAACTTAAAATCAGATTCAAACAAATTATGAGAGAACAAAAATCAGCAATGCAACAACAAATAGGAAAATATCAGTAATGCCCCTATAGAGGTAGAAACAAAATCAAAGGAAAAAAATGATTAAAATAAATTCCAAAAAATATAAAAACACAAAATTTAATCTAATTAGGTAAAATAAGAATTTTGGGAATTTTTTCGAATTTTTCTGAAAGTATGAAAACAGTAAAAAATTCATTAAAAAAAAAAGAAAAATGATGAATTTTGGATTTTTAGGTTGGCGTCCACTATTTAGTGTCTAAATTGAGGCTTTTGATCCCTGATTTTTTTCTAATGAATCGACCAAGAATCAGACAAATCTGAGACGATTTTTCTAAAAAACAAATTTTTTAACAAGATCGGACGCGAGACGGGGCGTCCGGACGCGAAAACGGAAAAACAACAAACCGAAACTACAAAACACACTAATTGACACCTATGACTCAACTAATACCTAAAAACGACAAGAATCCCTGGCAACGGCGCCAATTTGATCCGCTGTCGTGCACGGATCAAAAACGAGTTTTAGAAAAATGTAGTAACGGGAAACGACACTCGGATGTCGTATCGCAAGGATTCTTGTTGAGAATTTAACCAACTGAAAAACAATTGGGGGGGGGGGTTTGGTTTCAATTTAGAAAAAGTGATTAAAAATATAAGTGATTGCAGTTATGATTAAAGAGTTAATCGACTGATTCGATTCCTACCTATCATCGACTATTATAACTCGCAATCCCTAAGCAGATTCTCTATTCCTGTTCGATCATAAAATCAATCAACAAGCGTTTATGAAATTATAACAATTATGTTTCCTATTTGCCGATCACAAATCAATCAACAAGCGTGAATGAAATAAGCACTCGGTCAAGAATAAAGCGAATTAACGAATTAAGCAAACGATAATGCACAAACAAAATTAGGGAACATGCATCAATCGAACCAATACCCTATGATAAATCGAATTAAGCAAACAATAATCATACAATAGAGTTGAAGGAAACAAAATTTATATTGCAAATTATAATTATCTCAAGGTTTCGGAACCTGAATACAGTAGATTAACTATGAAGGGATTTAGCTCTGCATATGAAATCGTACAAAAGCAAAAAGAATTATTCGTGAATAGAGAAAAGAAGGTTTTGAACATTGTACGGCTGAAAACGTTATAAACAAAATAAGGTTTTTCACTACTAACTCAAACTGGGTTGGAAACATAAACCAGACCCATAAAACGACCCGAAACAAATTATTTTCTAAAGTCAGAATTCGGGTTCTGACTTCAACAACTTATTTGACCATCTTTCACTTTGAATCAGATTCTGCATAAAACATGAAAATTGTAGCTCACTGTCTTAGCTTTCCGTCGACTGTTAGAACGCGCAGAACGACATCCCGTAGCTCAAGTTATAACCTGCGCAGTTAAAGGTATCAAATAAGTGTTAATGCTGAAAAATAAGTTGCGAAAATAAAATAAAGGGTAGAAACAAACTTAAATATTGAAACACATTAAAATAGTAAAAAGACTCAAATAAACTGTAGGAATGCCTAAGTACAAACATAAGAGAATGTGCATTAAAATACACTGATCAACTGGCCCGGTTTGGAAATTCTTGATTGTGCTGGGTCAGTATGCCTTGACTGCCCTGATTGGGCATACCTTGACTGGTTGGGTGGTATTTCCAGAGGGAACAACCATAATTTTCTTGCTCTTCTTGCAGGTCCTTTTGTTGTGACATAGTTAAAAATAAGCCTTGCATCTATGGCTTGTATTGGTTCTATGCCATTTTGTCTGGTTCACTTTATCTAGATCTCTCCTTCTAAGTTTCTTAGGCCTACCTAGGCCACATTTGAACAAAGGGTGCAGTATAGTTTCATTGGATGTTTTTGGCCATTTTTTTGGCCATTCAATGGGGTGATCACTTCACTATAACATTTTTTGTATGTTCTTTTGTGATAACACTTATGCACATATTTGACTGGGTAATCACTTTCCTATGTATGGCAGCCATACTATGTCTACATGGAATCCCAACAAGTTTCCAATAGTTGCATGAACATGATTGTTTTTCTAAATCCACTATAAATCTATCAGTAAATAGAACATATGTGACTTGAAAGGTTAATTTACTAGCATAAGTTGTTGTCTAACTAGCACTTTTTTCAATCTCTCTATCTAACCTCCTTAATTGCTTTGTCATTATCTACCCTTTATAGCTATATACCTTTTCTCTAAGTGTGGCAAACCTTCCCATTAGGTAATTTCTAATCCACTCAAACATGGTAATGATTGGTTTGTCTCTTTGTAAAAGAACTATTGCATTAAAAGACTCACTCAAATTGTTCATTAACACATCACACTTTGAGAAAAAAAAAAGGAAAAGCATGCTTACACCACTTTATTTTGGGGATTGACTCTAACCACTCATAAGCCTCCAAACTGACCTCCTTAATCATAAGCATCCTAGCCTCATGTGCCTCAAAGTAAGTTGCCTTTGCAGAAGCCATCATAAGATCTCTAAACAAAGTTCCTCCTCCAAACTTCTTTTTGGAGTTAGCATACAAGTGCCTTAAACAAAATCTGTGTTCATTGGCCGTGTACTCCTCTTCAAAAACCTGAACAAGACCCTAAACCAAGAAAATGTTATTTGCATTAGTACATTCAAGTGATTGAAAAAATGGAATTGGAAAATATTGATGAAAGTACAACTTACTTTTTGTTGGTCAGAGATGAAACACCATCTGCCATCTCCTATGTCTTCAATAAGAAATTGTAGAAACCAACTCTATGAATCCTTTGATTCAGTCTCAACAACAGCAAAGGAAATTGGAAAATATTGGTCATTAGGGTCTCTTCCAACGACATTGAGTAAAATACCATCATACTTGTGTTTCAAATGACACCCATCTAGTCCAATGAAAGGACTGCATGCCTTTTTCAAAGCTTTCTTGGTCCCATCAAAATGCATATAGCACCTCTCAAATCTAGGTTTCAAACCAGGACTAGGAACACTGGTGTTGATTTTGAAAGTGTTACCAACTGAAGCCCTTCTTAACTCAGCAGCATAGGACCATAAAAGACTAAATTGTTTGCTAGAATCTCCTTCAACAATGTGTCTTGCAATATGTCTTCCCTTGAATGCTCTGCATCCTGGAATTTCGGTTGCATACCTTTGTCTAACATCTGTTACTACCTCACTTAACCTCATCCTTGAGTTATTCTTTAATCCATCAATAATTACCTTGGCCACCCACTATGTTTAGCACTTTTGTTGAAGAATTGTCTTCCACGTTTGTACTTTGCAAACAAAGTCTTAATCCTAAATGTGGTGGATGTTGAAACTCTACTACACAAGACTGTATAGTCACATTTTTTCTTGTCCTTACATACTACCCTACATCTGTTAGCATCATTTTCTACAAACTTAACATCCCTACCATTCAAAACATTATGCTCTAAGATAGCATATTTGAATGGCCTCAAAGAAGAAAAATCCATTTCCACCTTGAAAACAAAATCCTTGCTTAAAGATTCTTCTTGATTAAACCTGATTACACAAGGCCTTTCATCACAACTGTCATCATCACCACCACTGTCCAATTCATCAGTCATGTAGGCATCTTTAATGACATGTTCCTTACCCATCTCTTATGTTATAAACATCTTCTTGTCTACATGAGCAGTGCTCTCTTCATTTACAACAGGTCCATATTTTTGTTCTCCTTTAACTCTATTATCAAACACTTCATCAAGGCCTTCATCAAACCCTTTCATTCTCTCCTCCTCACTATCAGCAAAGTGAACACCTCTAACAGATTCATCACTAGGGTCATCATTTGCTTCAATTAACCTGTCACCATCTTCTTCACATTTGATTCCCTTTCCCCTTTCTCTAAACCTATCCATAAAGGTATCCTCTCCTATAACTTTAGACTCACAAAATATCTCAACATCACACTTATTTCCTACAGCATACATGGCTAACTCAGAAGCATCTCCATCATCCTTAAATGGTTTTAAGTCGTGTTCAAATGATCATTCATCATGTTTCCACCACATCTTAACACCACCTATATCAAACTCAGGTTTAATCAACTTAACTAGGTCACATGCTTCAAAGAAAGACCAATAATTAGGATCTTGACCACTAAAAGCATACACTTCCCCTCCCTCATATCTTATGTTAGGGTCTTTTACGAAATGGCCCTTTGAGTAAAATACAACGCTGAACTTATTCATTTCCTGTACACAACATTTAACCTACGTTTAAATGTTACCATTACTATGTCAAATTGATTTACCCTATTTTTTTCTAAAAAAGCCAACAAACTTATTATACAAATGGTAATACCAACTAACAAATTGAATAAAACGGGACCACTGAGAAAGCAACGCATATAATATACAAAATAGGGAACATAGAGGAGACACAGTACAATATCTAGGACCGCTTGTTCGCCTTCTCAAGAACTTGTTATTGGGACCACTCCTAAGAAGTCGCTTTGGGACCACTACAAACCACCTAATTTCTTCTTTGAATGGAGCAAAAGCTTGTTCGTTGTCCCTTGGTCAATGCGCACCTCCAAGACATAAACAATGGAAACTTCTGAGGTTGACTGATTTAGCCATGTTTAATTTTCATGATTTAAGAGGATTATCTTATCAGCATTTTCCACGGTGGCGAATTGGAATAAAATATATCACACGTAATCAAAGATGTTATTACAGGTGGCATGACACATAAGTCTTTGTTAGTGAAAACTAACGTGATGGACCATATTTGGAGACGGAAAACTTTATGAGGACCAAAGTTTGAAGAAAAATTTTGTAAGGACTTAACTTGAAAATTGTCATATTTATAGGGACTAAAAACATATTTAACTCTTATATATTATGTATAATGTTAATATTATTTATGTATTATATAATATATTGCTTTTATATATTAATTTCGAAATAATACTTATATTTATTATTATTTATTATATAATATTATTTCTGAAATAATACCTTTAAAAATAGTATAAATAAAATTTCAAAAAATAAAAAATAAAAATATAAAAAATAGTATATATTTATTATTATTTAGTAAATATTTTAGTAGTGTTTTAGTAAACATAGCACTTAAATTGTTTTAGAAATATTAAATATTATTTGATAAATAATATTATAAAAAAAATGTTTTTTTAATATTATATACTGTTTTGATTTATTAATTTCTAAAATAATACATAAAAAATAGTACAAATTAAATTTTGAAAATAAATAAAAAAACATTATAAAAATAAAAAACAATATTAGTAAGTGGATAATCAATGGTATTTTATTAATATTATAATTATTTTAATGGTATTTGATATATAATGGTATTAATGGTATTTTATATATAATGATATTAATGGTATTTTATATTAATAACATTATATAATGATATTAATAGTATATAATGATATTAATGGTATTATAATTATATTAATGATACTTTTTTATTATAATTAACTAGTAAAAAACTAGTTCATGGCACGGGTCCCATCTGGATTCACATTACATGTATCTCATTCTTGTCAATTATAAAATTTATTTTGCATTCTATAACTATTCACATAATTTCAAATATACACTAGAGATGGCAACGGGGCGGGGCGGGAGCGGGTTTAACTATACCCGCATCCGCACCCGCCTCCATGTAACACACCCGCCCCCGCCCCCAAACCCAATCGGGAGTAAAAATTTATCGCCCAGACCCACCCCTAGTGGAGAACGGGTGCACCCGCCCCCGCTCCGTCCTCACCCGTAAAAAATTAATTTCTTTTTAATTGAAATAAAAATTAATAATTTAATTAAAAATTTGATTATTTTAATAAATTAATTAATTATCTAATTTAAAATTTATTTAATAAATGAATATTAACTTAATTAATTTGATTATTTTAATTGCAATAAGGGCATTAATAATTTAATTAAAAATATAATTAATAAATGAATATTAAAATAAGTAAAATAAAGAAATCAAAATAAAATACATTATTCGGGGGCGGGGCGGGGGCGGATTTAGTGTTTTCCCGGCTCCGCACCCGCACCCATAGTTAAGAACTGGATTTCCCCGCACCCGCACCCAATTAAATCGGGTTTTCCCCGTTAATTTTGGGGCGGGCCCCAGCGGATGCCGGCGGATCCGAGTTTATTTGCCATCCCTAATATATACTAATATTATACACCATCTTTTTAAGCATTGATCTCTAATTATAGATTCACCACCGTATCTTAATTGATGAATGAATACAATAAAAATAAATGGATGCACCTAATAAAATAAGTTAACTTGCAATAAAAAACCACCAATTTCTTTTTTAATTCTTTCTTTTCTAGAAAGATTCTATTAATTTCAATTTGAAAAATTCTCTCATATTGGTGAATTCTTTCCATATACTAATAAAATAAGTTACTTTGTCAATAAAAAAAAATCACCAATTATTTTTTGGAATTCTTTCCATATCAATCATGTTTTCTAGAAAGATTATATTCATTTCAATTTGAATAATTCTTTCATATTGGTGAATTCTTTCCATATACTAATAAAATAAGTTACTTTGCAATAAAAAACCACCAAATTTTTTTAGAATTTTTTCCATATCAATCATGTTTTCTAGAAAAATTATATTAATTTCAATTTGAAGAATTCTCTCATATATGTGTAGCTGCAATGCAGAGAGTTTCAGTTAATTTGAATTGAAAAACCTATACTTTTATGCAGTAATACTTGTTGGATAATTCCTGTCAAATAATTACAGCACTTAAACCTATACTTTTATGCAATAATACTTGTTAGATAATTCTTGTAGCAAAAAAAATTGATCCAAAAGTCTTATTACTCTTATTTGAGTATGACACAGACACACCAGCGTTGGAAAACATCTTCGTAACTGCTAATACAGCAGAGATACAAATTAAGATGACAAAATTCCACATATGCCAGCCCCCGTTAATTTTTCAAGCATAAAGAAGGAAGAATCACAATGAATTAATATTTTATCACCGACATTATTATGAATTATGATATCAATGTAATTAATGATATCAAGAGAAAATCTCAGAATTTCAGAGAAATATACTAAAAACAATGTATCTTTTGAAGTTCTTAACTTGTACATACATTAGGGCAGAGATTTAAAGCATCACTAGTGATACTTTGTTATCAACAAAAATTCACATATCACAAAATAGTTTCACATGCGAAAATAAAATTGACACGATTGATCGTATAAAATGATTTTTGACAGAAAATTGCATTTCAGTGAATGAGTGTGATCTCGTTAATTACCCATAACCAGCAAAAACCTACCAAAAATAAATATGCAGCCAGAGAAGTATGTCATAAAAATCATATCAAGTTTTTAATCACCAAATTAAGAGAATCAAATACATGAGGGGCCCAGTTCAGCTCCATCTTTGTTCAGAGCGAATCTTTCCAGAAGCAAAAATAACAAACACAGACAATTCGCGTATAGATTGTTGAATATGAGAGAGAGAGAGAGAGAGAGAGAGAGAGTTAACCGAATGAACATCAAGCCTGTTGGTTCAAACCTGCAAGAAACCTCTGAAAGGAGCCAACTCAGTGTCAGGACCTATCATAATTATTTGTACTTTACTATTAGCTGGGAGTCTGAAAATGGATTGCCTAACAAAGATAAGAGCCTAACTACAGTCCTGACTTTTCTCCAATGGTACATAATTCTGAAAATCAAAACATAAGATAAGTCAATGCTTTTGAATGAAGTAATAGTAAATTTCTAAAATGACTGAGTATTTGTATCAAAATTCAAAAGTTTCCAGATATCACCAACTGATATTAATATTTAACCATTTCACTTATTTTAATATTTAAGTGACCATTTCATAGTATTTCCTCTTACCAATGTAGAATTAGATACGAGAGAAAAAAAAGGTGATAAAAATCTATTAGCTATACAGAGACAGAAGAGAGGAAAACATGGTGGATGCATAAAAATGTAAACTATTGGGTGAAACTGCCATACTTTTAGTCCTTCACATGTAACATCAATATTCTGTATGCAAACATCTTCATCGAGTGGTTCCCATACTCCTCTACCATCGTCATTAAAAAGGCGCCTTGAGTAGTATTTAGTGTCAATAGTTTGTATACAATTCAATAATGTTGAAATAAAGAATGAAAATTTAGTTAGATACCTATGAAGCATCAATTCCACCTCACCATTTTTGATGCTGGATCTGCCAGTGGCAAGATCAACTAAAACTAAGAATTCAGATTTCTTATCCTTGGTATAAATCCGAAGATTGAGCTGGACAGAAAAAATTAGTTATTTTTGAGATTGAGGTGGACAAATATTATAAAATTATAATATAGTTTTCAAGTCACCATATGATTATATCAACTTAATCAAAGAATATAAAATCAAAATTAATACGGCGAAATAATTTTACTGGGTAGTAGTTTCCTGCTATAGGCTGAGTAACTTGAAGTGGCCAATCATCCCTGTTTCCAACATCGAACTTGCCTAGTCGGAATACATCATAACTTGGCAAAAAATTCCCTTTTTTCTTATTTGTTACGTGAGTAAAACCAGGCTTCGAAATTAGGAGCCAACAAATTACCCCCCAAAAATGTCCTTTCCAACATCTAATGGAGAAAAGGACATTTTTTTATAACATGATTCGACGCCGTAGACAATTTGACGTTATAAGTTGTTCATATGACTCAACATAATTGTGAGGTCATGGTCATTATGACACCTTTTTTGAAACGTCTCTTCACTCGCACGCCTAAATCTTTCAATCATCACGTTTCTAGCCCTTAGGAGATCGTGGGTCAGAAACTTAACTGCCACCGTCTTATCATGCCATCTCCAAGCTCCAAGCAACATGTGTCCCACGATCTTGTCACCATAAATGATGTAAAGCAGATGTGCATAGTAATCGTTTCTCCTCCATTCACTTATAAAAGAGTGAGAAAGTTACCATTTTTACTTTTCCTTTTCACTTTCTGACTTTCTTGATACGCATCATCTTCAAACTTCATCTTCTTCCCATTTTTCTCCACACTCATTGCAACAATGACTTCTACTTCAGCAACTTCCAAGGAAACTTGTAAGAAAATGAAAGGCTCCCAAAAGTCCAAAGAACTCGCCCCAATAAACATGATGTTAGGTCAAAATGTGGTGGGAAACCAGCAGTACATCCCAGAACCTCCAAATGAGGAAGAGAAACGCAGGATTTATCAATCCCAGGTAATCATCCCTATTCTTATATCTGGTACGACCCATGCCATGTTAGGCCCTTTACCTGATCTAAATGTTGATCCTGTTAAAATTAGGGAGTTTTTTTTCCAGCTTATCATTGTTACAAACCCATAGCAAACAATGTAAGACCTAAGACTGATAAGGAAGTTATGATTGATGAAAAATCTAAGGTAGATGGACAAGGTTCACCTTCGACCGTAGCCTCTAGGGACACCATTAACTTAGAGTACATGAACAATAATTTTAGTATTTTTAGATCATGCCCTTTGTCGAAAGACCCTTCTGACTACTTGGCTTGGCTGGGAAAGATAGAAAAAGCCAAGTCCCAAGTTTGGAAGAAAATGGGTATTTACGACCTTATCCAATTGTCGAAAGTAGGACCAGGTTATTGTCATTCGATGCTCCTTGCTTCCCTTTACTTCTGGGACAACACTTACAACAACTTTCATCTCCCTTGTGGGATGGTTATGCCAACCCTATACGACGTAGCTCCCATTACTGGCTTAAAACCCATTGGAGTAGATTATGACCCTAATCTCTTAGCTGATGATACAATAGGCTTCGAGACTAGCAAAGCAGCCTTCACCACTTACATATCCTATTACCATGACAAAGAAACCACAGAGGTTTTCGACCAAGAACATGTTGCCTTCTTAGCTCTCTGGCTCTCGCGCTGCGTCTTCTGTTCAAGGTCTCTTCAAGTGGTGAAGTGATACATAACCATGGCGAACCAATTTCATGTTGGACATGACCTATGTCTCAGCAAAATTATTTTGGCCAACCTGTATGAATCCCTTGGCGAAGGCGTCACGACGTTGAAGACAATCAAGACGAAAGGAAACTTACTCCTCTCAGGACCTTTTTGGATGCTACAGTTATGGCTGAATGCCACCTTCAAAGCATTGCTTCCTGGTCAAAACCCTATCAACGAAGCTTCTGTGAAAGATAGAAGAGTCGAAGGAACAAGACTTGTGATGTTGACTCCAAATGATGAAGGAATGAGTCTCAATCAGACATTCACCAACTACGTAATGATGTTTGCGAAACGTCATAATTTCACCTCCAATATGGCCCCTTTTGCAAATAGGAAAGTGGGTCCGGAATGGTTTACACGAAGATTTCCTCCTGAGTCGAAGGAACAGGAAGGAGAATCTCTAGACATCTGGGAATCTTTCCTGACGCCAAGATTATTAGCCTCGAGGCTCAATCTTTCCAAACTCTGAATTGCTCTTGTCAATTATCAACCAAACCTTGTCTCTCAACAGTTTGGTTTGATTCAGATTAAACCAAAACCTTTCTTCCTAAGAAAGGCTCATTGACCCATTACAATATGTGGCATAACGAAGCAGAATGTACCAAGCTGCTTACCAAGTTTTCCAACCTTACCAAGTTTGATGTTGTTGCCTTCAAACCTTGTTTTCTCTGCAACAAGGAGTTCGACGATTTGTGGAGAGAATATTACAATACATAATTTTTTGACGTGTCTTCCTTCAATATTCAGCTAACCAGAGCTTTTTCCCTTGTACAGGACAAAGTGAAGAAAGGTACCTCAAGACATATCAAGGAGATCCAAGCATTCCATAAATACTTTGAAACTGCCTATAGGTAAAATAATCTTAGTTGAACCTTTAGCGAAGCAGTAATAAACCAAAAATAAAAATTCACGAAGAAATTGGATGATTTAAAACTTCCTTCGTACGTTCGACCTGATCAACGTTACGAGTTAGCTTTTAATCTTCATCCTCCAAAATTCCCTTGACTGCCGACTGCTGACTTTGGTGTGGCTTTCAGCCCTCCATTCCCAGACTGGTTCGTCTGTGGGAATTTTAGGAAAAATATTTTCCAAGATTACCAAAAATTCGTTAAACGAGTGATTCCGACTAAGTATACTTTAGACAATTTCAAAGGCCACCTTCATATTGTCATAGAACACGTTCGCGTGGAGTCTCCGATATATGAAGGTGTGGAATGGGAGTTTCTTCGATACTACTTCTTTTTATTACTTATAATTTTCTTTTTTGCTCATATTAAATGCACTGTTTTCCCTTGTAGTTGTGAAGATTCCAGCCAAGAAACCCACTCCCGTCGAGAAAGAAACCGTCGAAGAAGATGAAGAGGATAACACTAAAAAACCCATAGCAAAGGTGGATCTCGTGCTTCCCCATTTCTTTCTTTAATTATTGTTGCCTTCTCATTTCGTTATCTAAAATATGATAATCTTTGTTTTGCAGGGAAGTCAGAGACCTCCTCCGACACCTAAAAAGAGAAAGCAACAAGAACCTGAGGTTCACACCATTGACTCTAATGATGGGGACGTTTTGCCAGATCAAACCAAACACCTCAAGAAGAAAAAGAGGCAAACGAAGATCACTGATGCAAGCTTTTAACCAAAGCTGACCATATCACTTGTGACGAAACCTTCCTCCCCAAGGATATTAGAAATTGACGCTATACTTGTTAGCAAAGAACCAACCAACCAACAAAATCTTGATCAGGTAGAGAGTGATAACTCTAGCCCTGGGACTAAAAATCCTAAGGTACAAAATTTCTTTTCATTTCTAACTTTATGGCTTACTTTGACTAACATATTTCTAACCTGTTTTTATTTCTTCTTCTTAGGGTGCCAAAGACAATCGAGGGCATCCCCTTGTGTAACAAGTCATTCCTACAGCAGCGATCCCACCTATCATCCGACAACCACTTCCAGACCTTCTCCCAAGAACTCCACAAAAGGGTCTGCTGGCGAAGTGAGCCAACCTGCTGATGCTCTCGAGAAATTGCCACCTAAGGCCACTACTGAATTTTTCCACACCAACATGGCTGAACAAAAGACAAACCCGATCGAGGAAGAAGTCCTAGTTAACATCGCAGGAGATACTGAGATGCCTACTGCATAACAGATTCTAGAAGACAACTCTGAAGTTAAGTCCTCAATTAACCAACAAGATGATGGTGACGAAAGGGATGAGGAGGGTGAAGGTGAGGATGAAAAAGAGGAAGAAGAGGGGGATGAAAACCAATCAACATTCGAGACTAAAATTGTAGTGGAAGAAAAAGAAGAAAAAAAAAAAGGAATGCGAAAATCCTTCAAAGACCAACCCTCAAACAAATACTTTGACTGGCACGAATTACACCAACCTTTCACTCGAAGAGCTCGAATCATTGAAAGTACAAAGGCTAGTGGAGTACTTAAAAACCATGATTAGGTCCCGCCATAGCCTTGGTGGCAAGAGCACCAGCACTTCGACTACCTCAGGGAACCAATCAATTTGTAAGTTTGAGGATGACTTGCTTCCTCAAATCAAAGATAGAATTTTCAACGTGGATCTATTCCAACTCTTGGAAAAAGATGTTTCTCCCCATTTTGGGCTAAAAAAGCTCTTGAAGCAAGTCAATGTCATGGAAGTTTCTCCTGATGTTGTTGACGCCATCATGGAATTGGGCACAATGATTGACCTTGTCGTTGATGATATGAACCGTCTTCGATATTTCTCAAGCAAAATTAACAACAAGTCGGAAACCCAGCTGGCCGAATGGGACGCAGCCTCTGAATCTACCACTATAGTTTAAAATTTGGAAAAGATCTCTGAGCAAAATAGGAAGGAAATTGAAAGTTGTGATAAAAATGTCAAAGAATGCGAAATTAAAATCAAAGCTCTGCAAAGCAAAATCTCTCAGGATAAACAATGTAAAGATGATCTTCTTAAGTTCGACCAAGAAGAAGTGGCCAAAGAGCTTCAAGTTGGAATGTAACATGTCGACAGAGCCCAGCAACTTGGAAAGGAAATCGAAGATCTCTCGACTAACAAAGCCCTCTACGAACGTCCCTTGATGCTTCGAAAATCCAAATATGAGAGGCTGAAGAACTCTTTCCCAATTTGAACTTAATTACTGAACTTCATTTCTTTCGATTATAATTTTCTTTAGCCCTTTGTGGCATGATTTGTAATGACTTAAGCCATTTTGGTAAAATTTATTTTACCATGTTGGCTTCGACCGTTTTGTATGTGATTACTCCCTTCCTATTTTTACCTCTTGTAGTGCAGGTTTGTATTTTTTCAAATACTTCCCATTCACTCTTAACATCCTTTTATCTTTGTTTAATTCTTCAATTTTGTATGCACCATTTGAGAAAATTTGTATGATTTGTAAAGGACCTTCTCATTTAGGGGACCATTTCCCCATGATTCTATCCTTTCGATCCATGGGAAGAATTACTTTCCACACCAAATCCCCAAGTGAGAATGTTTTAATTTTAACCCTTTTGTTGTATGATTTTTCCACCCTCTCTTTCTTCCTTTTCAATAGTTCTAAGGCACTTAACCTTTCTTCATCTAAATCAACCAACACATCCAACATCATGCTCCAATATGATTCAGACGGAATCTCTTGGTGTCTTTGGATTCTTGTTGACTGTAAGTAGATTTCGACTGGTAGGACTGCGTCATGACCGTATGTCAGTCGAAATAGAGTAATATTAGTAGCTTCCTTAGGGGAGGTTCGGCATGCCCAAAGAATCTAGTCCAAAGTATTATGCCAATTCTTTGGCTTCTTCCCCACATGTTTCTTGATCAAACTTATCACAACTTTGTTTCCTGCTTCAACCTGTCCATTGGCTGAAACGTAGTAAGGTGTAGATGTCAAAAATTTGAAACCCGTTTCCTTTGCAAACTCTTGCACCTTTCGACCAGTAAAGATAGATCCTTGATCTGTTGTAATGGTCTTTGGGATTCCAAACCTGTAAATAATATGCTTCTGGACGAATTCGATCACAGCGTCCTGATCCACACTTACTAATGGTATGGCTTCGATCCATTTTGTAAAATAATCAATGCCAACCAAAATATACTTCTGATTTTTGGATGACGTTGGTCGAATCTCTCCAATCAAATCCAAAGCCCAACCCTTAAAGGGCCAAGGTTTCACTATGGAATGTAGTTCGCTTGCAGAAATATGTTGTGTTCCTGCGTGCACCTGGAACTCTTGGCATCCCTTCGTGAACTCGATACAATCCTTTAGCATGGTTGACCAATACATTCCTTGTCGAAACAATAACCACTTCATTTTATGGCTTACCTGATGTGCCCCACATGCCCCACCATGGACATTCGAAAGGGCTAAATATGCCTCGGATTCACTAAGACATTCAAGCAAAACTCCCTCAGGAGTCTTTTTAAATAATTCATTCCCTAAAAGAAAGTAACTTATAGATCGATACCTAGTTTTTTGCTCAGTATATGTTGTCGTATTCTGTAGGTATTCCACTATTGGCTTCCTCTAATCCTCGTCTGTCAAACTATTTATAGTTAGTATCTCGAAATTTTCTTCGTCAGCATATCCTAGCTTTATCGTTTCCAAGTCTGATGGGGATAATCTGGCCGACACAACCCTTCCTCTAACTTCGATGGCTTTCTGCAATTTTTCTTTTGAAATTTTATACCCAGAGGCAATCTATGCTAAGTCGTTGGCCTCTTGATTTTCTAATTGAGGGATGTGTCGAATACTCACTATCTCGAATCTTTTTAAGAGTCGATTGGCTATCATGAAGTACATGATCAAATTCTCTTTGATGCACTTGTATTCTTTTGTAATTTGTTTTATGACCAACTCTGAGTCACCCATTATTTCGACTCAAGTTGCCCCCAATTCCAACAATATTTCAAGTCCGACTATTAAAGCCTCATATTCAGCCTCATTGTTGAACATAGACCCTCGACTTTATACTTGAATTTTGTTGGAAATTTATTAGGAGAAATAATAAAAACTCATATACCCGTTCCATTCCTATGACTAGATCCGTCGAAGTACAACTTCCAATGTTCCAGTTCAAGGTAGTTTAATGAATTCTCATTTATAGAGTGGTCGACTATGAAATTGGCTACCACTTGTCCCTTAACATCCTTCAAAGGCATATACGTTAAGGAATATTCAGTTAATGCTAATGCCCATTTACCAATTCGACTATGCAGGATTGGCTTAGACAACATATGTTTTATAACATCAAAATGAGATGAAACGAAAACATCTACTGGTTTTATATAATGCTTTAGTTTCATACATGAGAAATACAAAGATAAGCATAACTTTTCGACTATGCTATACCTAGTTTCCGCATCGTTCAAGACCCTACTAAGGTAGTAAATGGCTCTTTCGACGCCATTTTCATCCTCTTGAGCCAACATGCTTCCTAAAGTCTTGTCCGATGCAGATATATACAACCTCATGCTTCTATTCCTATAAGGTGGCATCAAAATTGGAGGGTGTGTCAGGTATTCCTTGATCTTTTCGAAGGCTTCTTGCTGAGCTTGCCCCCATTCGAAGTCCTCCTTCTTGAGTCGAAGCAAAGGTGAGAAGGCCTGGGTCTTGCTACTAAGGTTCGAAATAAACCTCCTCAAGAAATTAATCTTGCCAAGTAATGACTGTAGTTCCTTCTTGGTTGATGGCGTTTTCAATTCCATTATGGCTTTGGCCTTGTTCTGATTTATTTCGATCCCCTTTCTGTGGACCACAAAGCCTAATAAATCTCCTGCCTGCATGCAAAAAGCACATTTGAGAGGGTTCATTTTCAGACTGTGTCTTCTCATCCTTTCAAAGGACTGTCGAAGATGGTCAATGTGATTCTTCCCTGAAATAGACTTGACAACAATATCTTCAATATAGATTTGCATAAAAGTCTCAATAAAATCATGGAAGATCGAATTCATCGCTCTTTGATATGTCGCCCCAGTATTTTTTAAACCAAAAGGCATTACGACCCTTTCGTAAGTGCCTAAGGCTCCAGGGCATTGAAACACCGTTTTTGGGACGTCTTACTCAACAATGAAAATTTGATTATAACTTGAATACCCGTCGAGCATACTAAGGTATTCGTGTCCTATGGCAGAATCAACTAACATTTCCGCCACAGGCATAGGATATTCATCCTTCGGGGTTGCAGAATTTAAATCTCTAAAATCTATGTATGCCCTTAACTTGCCATTTTTCTTTATAACTAGAACAATATTGGAAAGCCATTCAACATACCTGGTCGTGCGGATGAATTTACATCTAAGAAGTCTTTCGACTTCCTCTTTAATCTTCGAGAGAACTTCCGGTGCGAATCACCTTGGAGTTTGCTTGACAGGCTTCTTCCTAGGGTTTATCGGCAGCTTCAATTCGACCAACTCTATATTCAAACCAGGCATTTTGTCATAGTCCCATGCAAAGAAGTCTTTAAAATCTCTTAGCAATTGGACTATTTCGACCTTGAGCTGCGGGCTGACGTTAGCGCTGATATATGTCGGCCTCTTTTCTGCCCCTTCTCCTAGGTCGATTTCTTCAAGCGGATCATGTGCCAGCATTTTAATGTTGGTTACTAGCGGATCTTTCTCGAAGCCCAAAGGCTCATCATCATAAATTGCGTCGAGCCTCTGGTTTTGCAATCTATCCTGAACCTTATCGGGTGGTTCTGGATCAAATTCCTTTCCAGGACCTGCTTGATCTGCTTCGATCTTCTTGGCTTCGACAGTGTAGCGTGCGATTTTTGTCGGTGACGCGACCACCTTACCACAATGGTTGGAATTGGGTGCTACTTTCTGATTTTTTATTTATCCTATGAAGATGGAAAGGAACGGGAAGCTATCTAAAACTAACCTTGCACGTAAATGTTTTCTTTAACAAATGCTAAGAGATTGGGCGTCCGGGGTCAGATTATACAATGGGGAGTTGTCAATTACCCAGCGTATATATGGTTATCCATAGATTATTTGGCATGTTCTTCTGTTATCTACTTACTGGTGTTTGTCTATCATAAAGTGGGAAAGTTTCTCCTTTGGGAATGTTGAGAGAGTATTTTTGTTGATTTTTGGGTTTTTCTATGTTTTTGGTAAGGTACTGGACCTAAGGTTTTTGATATGTGTGCTCACTAAGATTTCGCAATCTTATGCCTACGTATTCCCGTAATGATAACAGGTAAATCAAAGCAATCGTAGTTCCTCCTATTCTATGGGAGGAAAGAGATGTTTGGTGTCTTGTTTAAAGCCCAAGATTGAAGCTAGATGAGTATTTTGTGTCTTGTTCAAAGCCCAAGATTGAAGCTAAAGGGGTATTTGAGAGAGAATTTGTCATCTCTAAAGGGATATATCTCATCTTTTTATCACAGTTGTTGGGTGACTGATTATAAAGGAGAATTACTTTAACTGGAATGTATGGAATCCAACAATGCCATAATTTCCTTTATAAGGGAGTTGACCTGAAGGAGGAAACTTTAACTCAGTGTTGAGCAATGCCATTTTTCCTTAGGAGTCTTACATGCTAATAGAGGGACATTGGCTTGGATGTAAATAATCCAGAGGCTTGCCACTTACAGCAATTAGATGAAAGAAAGGGGTTTACCAGGATAAGAGATGGACTACAAATTGGATTTTTGAATCAACAAGTGTGCAACTTATAGCAGTTATCTGGAATTAGGGTTTTTTTATTGTCTGTTTTGAAGTGTGATTGTACAGAGAGGTGTCTTCCTACAGAGAGATTTTTGAACTCCTCTGAGGGTATGTTGATTTTTGTGTGCCTTGATCAAAGCCCAAGGTTAAAGCTAAAAGGGTGACTCTATTTAAGGAGTTTTATATTTGTCTTGTACAAAGCCCAAGATTGAGGCTAAAAAGAATTGACTCTTCTGGGGAGAGTGTTGTCTGTCTTGTACAAAGCCCAAGATTGAGGTTAAAAAAGAGATTTACTCTACTGGGGTGTTTTATATGTGTCTTGTACTAAGCCCAAGATTGAGGCTAAAAGAGAATTTGACTGACTCAGCTGGAGAATATTTTGTCTGTCTTGTACAAAACCCAAGATTGAGGCTAAAACTGCTGAGGGAAGAATCATTATACAAATCCTAAGACGAGGCTAGCTGTGGAATTTCTTATATGAAGTCTAAGAGGAGGCTAACTTCTGCTAAGGATTATTGAGATCTAGAGACAGGTCCAAATTGGGGAATCAACTCTTGCTGAGTGTAGAAGAGTTGGAATATCATATGCCTTGAGGTTCTGATTGAGGGTTTATAGATAGTAATTTGACCCTAGCTGGGGAATTTAGAATGGAAGTGAAATTATGGCATATGCAGGCAGCAGATGTCTTAAAACATGTCAAGACATTGTGCTACATAATCATTTAAACTCAGAGGTGCAACAACAGACTGATACCTTGAATATCAGAACTGCACACTCACAGATGTCACGACATCTGATCTAACATGTTTATCATGAACCCTAACAGAAAACATAAATCCGCAGAATGATAAAGAACACAACAATTGTTAACCCAGTTCGGTGCAATTCACCTACATCTGGGGGATACCAATCCAGGAAGAAGACTTCACTATCTGTAGAACTGTTACAAAGCTAAACTCCCCCGTTTACAACTTTATACCTAACATCTACCCAATGAACATCTTTAACAAAGTTAAACTCAAACGTTTAGAACTCTGATATGAGATACCCCACTCACTTCCTTTAATCACCAACAGTGATTTCTACATCATCCCTGTCAATAAAGAAATCTGTCAAGCTTTCTTGACAAACAAGCTAACTTGGATTTGCTTAAAAGCTTCATCCAAGAACAATACACAATCCAATACCTCAAGGCTTATGGATCTGTGTGACACCTATATCTGCCACAATGCATTAACTGATACAAAGGGAGACTTACAACCTAGAGAGCCAACGACTCTCAAAACCTAGGTCTAAGTCTTCTATTTATAGTGTCTTCTGCTTCCTTGGGCTTCAATCTTCTGTCCTTGATCCATGCGCAATTTCTCCTTGAGTGTTGCAACAGATTTAAAATAGATTTAAACCACTCAGTCCAGAAACCACTCAGTCCAGAATGTCAAGATGCACGCTAGGACATCTCGTTTGACATCACATCTTCAGCATAATTATTTAGCTTAATCTCCATGTTGAGTTAACAGTTATGTTTTACCTAAATTTCTCCAAAACATCAGAGCTTTCAATCTCCCATTTTTTTGCAAATTTTGGCTAAAACACCTATGCACAGTAAAACTCCATATCGATGGTGAACGCAGTGAGGACGCCAAATACTTTCAAGGCCTATACCTTACCCATAATGGAGTACATGAGAAAGAAGATGCAAAACGCTCCCCCTCAACCCATGAACCAATACTTGTCACGAAGGGATAAATCTTCCTCTTAAGAGGAATAAGAAAACCATTAGGAAAAAGCAGTAACAATACCCTTAGCAGCAAAGTACTTCCTTGGGTAACTCAGAACACAGGACATGACTGTGTTCATAACTCAAATCACAAGACACAAAAGTCCATTTGAGAACTGAGACCCAGAATGTTGTAACATCCTGTTGGGCATATTTGCCAAGCTGCTTTATCAGACGTGAGATTCTCATGAGAAGATCAGAGCATTTCTCCCCCTTTTTAGACACAATTTGACAAATATTACCAAAGTATATCCAGATCCAAAGAGTGCTCACCCAGAACCTTATATAAGCCATAAAGACAACAGTAAGAGTGATACAGTGATGAGTAAGAACCACTACCCGATTTTATGTCTTTATTCATTTTTGGACTGATTCTTCTTGAAGTACAAGTTCCAACACATGTGAATGCATATTTAAGGACAAGATTTTACACGTCCTTATGACAAGTACACACCCCACTCATTTTCCCAAGACGGAATCATTACCTCTGTCATCAAACAATCAGAGATTCTCCAGACACTTTTTACTGCGATGACGTCCTTGATCATGTCATACCCAACAAGGTTAAAGAAAATATCCGTATTGAACAATATCTTCACAGTTTAGTGATCACAGTTTGCAGAGAAAAATAAATTCCCCTAGACTCAACCAATGATTCTTAAGCATCCAATAAGAACCATGTAACTTGCACTGACAAGTCTCCCCCAACTTGCAACAATACAAAATGTCAAGACATCCTTCTTGACATCTCTTCCTCCCAGGATGAACACATAAGCACAGCTTGCTTGACGCAAAATACAAACTGGAACTCCACTGCACCCCCGGAGTAAAACATCTTAGATCAAGCAGCAACTCCCCCTATCTAAGGTAACCAGTGCTCCTCCACAGAACACCTAAGCTGATGAATGGAAAACATAAGACGCATCTTCATGTCTTCAAGAGCGTACCCTCAGTTCAAGCCACCTGCTGAACACAGTCATCAACTCTCTTATTGCTTCTTCTGACAAGAACCAATAATCACCCGCACATGATCACCATCATGCTACCCGTGAGGAATAACAGGATAACCATCCTACCATAACAAACTCTTGGCTTAAGATCAAAGTCCCATTGATCCCTCTCTTCCTGCAACCATATACACACCACACGAACTCCTATTGAATTCTCATGTATAGACCTCCAGCTGCTTGAGGCACAAACCAATTGAATCAGAATGCTTCACATTCCTCAAAGAGACTCACAAGGCCCTATAGTTTGTTATAACGATGTCAGATATCGTATACATGCTCCAGAACTTCACAGCTGCCAAACTAATCCACTACTAGCATGACTTGTAGCCAAGGGCAGTATACCCTTCGCAAGATTTTCCACTGACCTTACCAAGGCCAGCAACAGAGATAGACACCCCATAATCCAAGACATTCATTCCTTATCATTCTCCCGTATGATAACCTAGAGTACTCCTGATTTTATGGTGAATATCCACTTCTGAACGCATCAGAAACCAGACCTTCATGCTATCAACCCGTGATCCACTCCAGTCTTCTAAAACTCTTACATCAAACTTCCAAGACAGTTCTTCTACTCCATCATTCTCCCATATGACAAGGTAGATACTTCTTAGATACGATGCAAGTAACTAATTCCTCACAGAACCTGAAATCCTCCTCCAAGGATAACCAACCCAAAAAAATGTTCTAACATCATTTAGGACATCTTCCACATATCATACACACCACACACCATGATTCTTGATATGCTCCACCACTGGACTTACTATCAGCATAGTAATCCAAACTGAATATCTTCACACAACATTGCGCCACCAGCTTGAACAAAGAAAGCTTCAGAAACCCAGAGACAAATAAACTCTCATCCACCAAAAGAAGGTATACTTCCATCCTCAACTCAGAACTTCTGCCACAAGCTCCAAGAGAACCAGAACCTCCTTACGTTTTCAACTAACTACTCTTCTGCACAAGAGCAATCAGTTTCAAGCATCCTGCATGAATGCACACTATGAAACCAACCAAATGCCACCTTTTGATTGATCTCACTCTTCTTCAGAATTCCCACAACATATACTGATCCACTAATGAAAACAGATCTTTAAGTCACATGAACTACTTGCACCATAGCAAGACATCTTGGATTCATCAAGCCTCGTAGACATGTAACATCTTCCCATCCACAGCTCCCGCAAACTGCATGTGATAGACCTTTTTGAAGCATCCATAACTTACATTCTCCTATAGATCACCTTATCTTAAGCTGATGTGCCACATCACCAGCTGAGACTTCTGATGTTAAGCTAGATGTCACAACATTATGATACGACATCCAACTGCTGAATTCAGCTCCTCCTTCGGCCACTTAGGAGAACCTCCTCCCTTTGCAGAACAAGAGTTCCATGCTCTCATAGACTTAATTCAACACCAAGTTTGAGTAGATGTTGAGCACAGAATAGGGCAAGCAGCAAAAATATTTATTTTCGAAAAGAATTCCCTCCGGGATTTATGTCGTGTCCACAGCGATCGGTTGGAGGGAAAAAATGTCTTTCGACAATCTCTCGCGTTTATGAGTTTGGATTAAATTGGTTTTAAGGTAAATGCGGGAAAGTAAATAAGAACATAAAAAGTATACATTCTTCGGAGAAAAGAACTTATCAAGCATAAATATAATCCACTCGTCACAAACATAAATTTATCGATCATTTTCACTATACTATAATGCTCGTCAAAATCATCCAGTATCGCTCACAACAGTGTCCATCTCTAGCACACTGAGCTGAGAGAGCAACCATATTACTCTCGTCGACACTCTCGTGCACGACGCCTTGAAACACGAAAGGCATTAAGTTCCGACACCATAAAGATTATTATCTAAATCTATCTCTAGCATCTAGACAATAGATATCCATCCCTAATCAAGATTCATGATGTTTATCTCTAACAAAACACAAATCCAAACATAAATGCAAAAAGATCAAGGAAGACATCGATAATGATTTGTAAAGCAGATTTTATACAATATTATGATCAACAAAGATACATATGTTCATAGTAACTATACAAGACCCAACAAAGGAGAAATACACAAAGAAGAAGAGAAATGAACCAAACATCTCGCGGTTTGTCGGCGCCAATCGATGAGAAATCCAACCCGGATCATCCGTGTGCAAGCTTCAATGTTGTTTTCTAAGCTAATCCTATGAAAAAATGATGTTTGATGGAGTGGGAGCAAAAATTACCCAAACCATGACCTAAAAAATGCTGAAAAATGAAGTTTATAGGCAAAATTGTGTTCCCAGGTTCGCACTGCGAACCCCCGTTCGCCTAGCAAACATAAACCGCCTTAGCTACTACCAAAATTGTGTTTTTCACGCTTCTGGGCACTTTTCATTCGCCCCAGAGTTCGCATTGCGAATCCCCAGCGAATACGCTCGCCTCCAGTTCGCCTAACGAACATGACAGCAAACCAGAACTTGTTTTCTTCATAACTTTTGAACCGTAACTCGGATTGACGCACGGTTTGAAGCGCTGGAAAGCTTATTCAATGTTGTTTATGAATATGGCAAGATATCCTTGATTGAATACCTGCACAAATGAGATAAAATCAATTAAACTCAATGATATTTACACGATACGCAATATATACACTAAAATGTAAACTATACGCATTTACAAACAAAACAGGGTTTATTCGTATGATATTTAATAAAAAGTATAGATAAGTGCAACAAAACGTATATACAAAAATAGGTACATTGTGCACTTATCAAACTCTCCCCAAATTACATAATTGTTTGTCCTCAAATAAAAATCAAGCGACTCAAAGAAACAAAAGCAATAACCAAGGAATCACGAATCAACAGGTTTTGAAAACGGAAAACAAATGCACTGGTTCAATAAAAAATGGTACACACAAAGCAAATACTTACCTCTAAACTACAACGATAACATAGTCACGAAACAAATGCAAAATACAAAAATCATGCCAAAAATTCTAAAACAACACAAGTTCAAATGTGAATCACACCTAGCAAAAACAATCATCGGTAGATGAAAAACACAAAATGGGGTACTTTAAACTCACACAACAATCATGCAAACAATATACTAAATTATGCATCCATCCAAAAAATCATATTGAACATACAAAGGCAAGAATCACAAGGACTTTCAAGGTTGTAGCGTGGTCGGGTAAACAAACAAGGGGTAATTTCTAAAGGTAATTGAAACAAAAACTTGCTTAAACCTAAGGGAGTGATCAACTCACAAAAGTTCAAACACCAAATTCTAATCAACTTCTTCTTTCAAGCCAAGTGTTACACAAAACACAATACTTATTTAACACAATTATTGTACTCTTTTTGTTTCCTTTCACAAGGATTTTCTTTTTCTTTATTTTTTTCTTTTCTTTTCTTTTCTTTTTCATATTTTTATCATTTTTTTTCAGAGGTTCACAAAGTGAACGATCATTTGCTAGGAGAACACTCGCTAGGACGTTCTCAAAGTGAACTTTGGTCCCTTTTGCCACTGCCTCATTCTGGAAGCCTTCGCTGGGAACTCGCCAGCCATTCGCACATCAAACATTCACTATCATACTCGCAAAGCGAACATGACAGTAAAACAACCCTTTATTTGACCTCATAGAAACCAACCAATGAGTAAACAATCATTCTCTCCCCAACTTGAATTCAACCACATCATCATGTGAATACTCCCTACTTTCTAAGGCAAGGCAGAAATTCATATAACAACGCAAAATTGATGGTTCAAGAAAAAATAATCAATCAAAATCCATACAAAAAGTAAATTTGACACTCATAGACAAGCATCACACTCAAACAACATGGATAATGACCAAAGGCTCAAATGGGTTACAAATGATCACACACTCACAAGGTGAATGACTATTTGGCTAGGTAGTTATGCTCAAAATGAAACAAAATGCCTTGATCCTTTTCATGCTTTCATACAATCAACACAAAAAAAAGATTAAGCATAATAAAATCCAGTTAGAACAAGAATGTTGGTACTCCGTGCATATATGAACAATAGAAGGCCACCTCACAAAAAGGTTGGGAACTAAAGTGATTCACAATAAGAACAAGCATACAAAAGAATGAATGGCATGGAAGTTTGTAAAATGCCTAAGTATCATGAATATGCTAAAGTCAAGAAAGCGATAAATGCATACCTCGGACGTGTACAAAACTTAACAAGATCATTACCATACATCCGCAAGTTGAAACGATCAAACTTGGAACATCACCAAAAGTTCCTCAAGCAACTCAATACAAGCTCATTGACAAACGCGAAAACTATTAATATACACAAACTGAAAAACTGGCAAAAATTCATTAAACAAGTTGTAAAGTGAAGATTTGAGAATTTTACGAAAAATTCGAGTACAACTTGTTTAATGAATGTTCACTACACTACCCAAGTTAGAATGAAAAAGTAATAACGAAACAAAAACAAAAACGAAAAAACATGCTTGTTTTACATCGTAAGCTCGACGCCTTTACAATTCTTAGCTAGCAACTTCCTTCATTCATGCCATCATGATGCCTCACCGCGCAAACCAAAAGCAAGTGCCTTAACCAAACATTTAAGTAAACGTTACGGGAACAAAATGTATACAACACTTGAACAAACATAATGGAAATAGACAATATATATAATATATACAAAACTAAAACACAAAGAAACTATCGCAATGCAATTCAATATCAAAACCAATCCCTGGCAACGGTGCCATTTTGTTGAGTGCAGAATAGGGCAAGTAGCAAAAATATTTATTTTTGGAAAGAATTCCCTCCGGGATTTATGTCGTGTCCACAGAGATCGGTTGGAGGGAAAGAATGTCGTTCGACAATCTCTCGCGTTTATGAGTTTGGATTAAATTGGTTTTAAGGTAAATGCGGGAAAGTAAATAAGAACATAAAAAGTATACATTCTTTAGAGAAAAGAATTATCAAGCATACATATAATCCACTCGTCACAAACATAAATTTATCGATCATTTTCACTATACTACAATACTCGTCAAAATCATCTAGTATCGCTCACAATAGTGTCCATCTCTGGCACATTGAGCTGAGAGAGCAACCGTATTACTCTCGTCGTCACTCTCGCGCACGACGCCTCGAAACACAGAAGTCATTAAGTTCCGACACCATAAAGATTATTATCTAAATCTATCTCTATCATCTAGACAATAGATATTCATCCCTAATCAAGATTCATGATGTTTATCTCTAACACAACATAAATCCAAACATAAATGCAAAAAGATCAAGAAAGACATCGATAACGATTTTCAAAGCAGATTTTATACAATATTATGATCAACAAAGATACATATGTTCATAGTAACTATACAAGACCCAACAAAGGAGAAATACACAAAGAAGAAGAGAAATGAACCAAACATCTCGCGGTTTGTCGGCGCCAATCGATGGGAAATCCAACCCGGATCATCCATGTGCAAGCTTCAATGTTGTTTTCTAAGCTAATCCTATGAAAAAATGATGTTTGGTGGAGTGGGAGCAAAAATTACCCAAACCATGACCTAAAAAATGCTGAAAAATGAAGTTTTTAGGCAAAATTGTGTTCCCAGGTTCGCACTGCGAACCCCCGTTCGCCTAGCGAACATAAACCGCCTTAGCTACTGCCAAAATTTTGTTTTTCACGCTTCCGGGCACTTTTCATTCGCCCCAGAGTTTGCATTGCGAACTCCCCAGCGAATACGCTCGCCTCCAGTTCACCTAGCGAACATGACAACAAACCAGAACTTGTTTTCTTCATAACTTTTGAACCGTAACTCGGATTGACGCATGGTTTGAAGTGCTGGAAAGATTATTCAACGCTATTTATGAATATGGTAAGATATCCTTGATTGAATACCTGCAAAAATGATAGAAAATCAATTAAACTCAATGATATTTACACGATACGCAATATATACACTAAAATGTAAACTATACGCATTTACAAACAAAACAGGGTTCATTCGTATGATATTTAACAAAAAGTATAGATAAGTGCAACAAAACTTATATACAAAAATAGGTACATTTTGCACTTATCAGTAGACAACCTCCATCGTGCTTTAAAATTCCAAAGACATCACACCTGCCACGTCTGAGTCTTCAGAAAATAAGTAGTCCAAGACTACACCATAGCCAAACCAAAGAATGCCATTTTCCTTAGTAAAGAAGATTGTAGAAAGTCAGAGATAACTGCCACTTAACTTTGACTTCCAAGAAGAGCAAGATCCATGCTCCAAAGCACCTAGATCAGAAATAAATTGATCCAAGCTGTAACCATCAAGATTATGATGTCTTCATCTTCATCTTCAACAGCATCAAAGTCCAGACTAGTTTCTTGCCAGGAAACTCTCCAGAGAACATATGCTTCTGCCACACCCGACTAAAGCCCATTCTTAGGTCACCGCCTAAGACTAAAATAGATGCTAAAGCGTATGCAGTACCCCTCCCATGATTCTGCACAAATCTGATGATGAGATGTTCCAACATCTTGTTGAACATCAGCATTCTTGACTTTCAAGGATAATCAATTCAATACTAGTGGAGTCCACAAATAGAAATTGATATTAAACCCTTGTACAATAACCCTTCTTCACTGTTGTAGCTAAGCTCCACCAGATCACTTCATGAACACTTATCAAGTATTCAATCTTTTTCAAGTATCTTCTTTGACAAACAGTGTTGAGATACCAAGGCTGCCACCCTTGACTCAAGTAACTAAGACTTCCTCTGAACAAATCTTATTTACCTCAACATTTCTCAATGCTCCAATCAGATTAGATCCACTTTTAGGGTTAAGAGAGATGAATCCTTCCTTTCTGTTTTTGGATGGTGAAAATAAATCACCTCCACTTTCTTCAGACTGTGTTTCAAAGAAACACCTCCTAGACAGAAGAATAACTAGAAGACTCCAGATACACGACTGAGATGCCTTTATGAGTGGACTTGAGAAAATTCTCAAGTATCTTTGACAATCTAGCCGATCAATAATTTATCAAACTCCCAGGGCAAGAACTTGATAAGCTTATACTCAACTCCTCTCCTCTTCAACTGACTTCAACTGCACCAAGAAACCAAGCTTCCAAGTACCAAGTCACCATACCAGATATCTACCAACAACTCCCTTCATTCCATCGCTCCCGACTTTGGAATAAAAGAATGCAGATATCTTCACATATAGAGGCCGACGATTGAGATCTTCCACCAACTGTCTTCACTAACAACTCCAGAATCCCATAATTCTAGAGCTCTTCCATCATAAACACATGCAGCGGAACCACCAACGAACAAACCCTACTTGCCCTAATAAGATGTCAGAACGTCTTATAAGACACCCCAACAAGAGAACTCGCCACTTCTCCTATAGTTGTTGTAGAACCTCCTCAGCAACATGAACAACCTCCGGGTTGTTCCCTTCGATCCAGAAATCCATCTCATCCATTAATACCCTTGGGTATGTCTGAGTTGATTGATCTAATATTCAAACTCCTCCTTGTTTAAACGCTAGAAAGTATCTCCCAAAGATCTCATCCAGAACCAGACACGATGCCTGCTCCGATACCAATTGAAATTCTGGCATATGCCGACAGCAGATATCCTAACACATGTCAAGACATTATGCTACATAATCATTTAAACTCAGAGGCGCAACAGCAGACTGATACCTTGAATATCAGAACTGCACACTCTCAGATGTCACGACATCTGATCCAACATGTTTATCATGAACCCTAACAGAAAATGTAAATCTGCAGAATGATAAAGAACACATCGATTGTTAACCCAGTTCGGTGCAATTCACCTACATCTAGGGGATACCAATCCAAGAAGAAGACTTCACTATCTGTAGAACTGTATCAAAGCTAAACTCCCTCGTTTACAATTTTATACCTAACATCTACCCAATGAGCATCTTTACCAAAGTTAAACTCAAACGTTTAGAACTCTGATATGAGATACCCCACTCACTTCCCTTAATCACCAATTGTGATTTCTACATCATCCCTGTAAATACAGAAATCTGTCAAGCTTTCTTGACAAACAAGCTAACTCGGATTTGCTTAAAAGCTTCATCCAAGAACAATACACAATCCAATACCTCAAGGTTTATGGATCTGTGCGACACCTATATCTGCCACAATGCATCAACTAATAGAAAGGGAGACTTACAACCTAGAGAGCCAACGACTATCAAAACCCTAAACCCTTGTTTCTTACGCAAGAAAACAAGGTTACAACAGGCTTACAAAGGTGTTGCAAAACCTAGGTCTAAGTCTTCTATTTATAGTGTCTTCTGCTTCCTTGGGCTTCAATCTTCTGTCCTTGATTCATGCGCAATTTCTCCTTGAGTGTTGCAACAGATTTAAAACAAATTTAAACCACTCAGTCCAGAATGTTAAGATGCATGCTAGGACATCTCGTTCAACATCACGTCTTCAGCAAAATTATTTAGTTTGATATCCATGTTGAGTTAACATTTATGTTTTACCAAAATTTCTCGAAAACACCAGAGCTTTCAATCTCCCCCTTTTTGGCAAATTTTGGCTAAAATACCTATGCACGGTAAAACTCCAGATCGATGGTGCACGCAGTGAGGACTCCAAATACTTTCGAGGCCTATACCTTACCCACAACGGAGTACATGAGAAAGAAGATGCAAAATGCTCCCCCTCAACCCATGAACCAATACTTGTCACGAAGGGATAAATCTTCCTCTTAAGAGGGATAAGAAAACCATTAGGAAAAAGCAGTAGCAATACCCTTAGCAGCAAAGTACTTCCTTGGGTAACTCAGAACACAGGACATGACTGTGTTCATAACTCAAATCACAAGACACAAAAGTCCATTTGAGAACTGAGACCCAGAATGTTGTAACATCCTGTTGAGCATCTTTGCCAAGAGGCTTTATCAGACGTGAGATTCTCATGAGAAGATCAGAGCATTTCTCCTCCATTTTTAGACACAATTTGACAAATATTACCAAAGTATATCCAGGTCCAAAAAGTGCTCACCCAGAACCTTATATAAGCCATAAAGACAACAATAAGAGTGATACAGCGATGAGTAAGAACCACTACCCGGTCTTTATGTCTTTATTCATTTTTGGATGGATACTTCTTGAAGTACAAGTTCCAACACATGTGAATGCATATTCAAGGACAATATTTTACACGTCTTTCTGACAAGTACACACCCCACGCATTTTCCCAAGACGAAATCAATACCTCTGTCATCAGACACTCAGAGATTCTCCAGACACTCTTTACTGCGATGACGTCCTCGATCATGTTATACCCAACAAGGTTAAAGAAAATATCTGTATTGAACAATATCTTCATAGTTTAGTGATCATAGTCTGCAGAGAAAAATAAATTCCCCCAGACTCAACCAATGATTCTTAAGCATCCAATAAGAACCATGTAACTTGCACTGCAAAGTCTCCCCCAACTTGCAACAATACAAAATGTCAAGACATCTTTCTTGACATCTCATCCTCCCAGGATGAACACATAATCACAGCTTGCTTGACGCACAATACAAACTGGAACTCAACTGCACCCCCGCAGTAAAACATCTTAGATCAAGGAGAAACTCCCCCTATCTAAGGTAACCAGTGCTCCTCCACAGAACACCTAAGCTGATGAATGGAAAACATAAGACGCATCTTCATGTCTTCAAGAGCGAACCCTCAGTTCAAGCCAACTACTGAACACAATCATCAACTCTCTTATTGCTTCTTCTGACAAGATCCAATAATCACTCACACATGAACACCATCATGCTACCCGTGTTGAAATAACAGGATAACCATCCTACCATAACAAACTCTTGGCTTAAGATCAGAGAGCCATTGATCCCCCTCTTCCTGCAACCATCTACACATCACACGAACTCCTCTTGAATTCTCATGTATAGACCTCCAGCTGCTTGAGGCTTAAACCAATTGAATCAGAATGCTTCACATTTCTCAAAGAGACGCACAGGGCCCCTTAGTTTGTTATAACGATGTCAGATATCATATGCATGCTCCAGAACATCACAGCTGCCAAACTGATTCACTACTAGCATGACTTGTAGCTAGGGGCAGTATCCCCTTCGCAAGATTTTCCACTGACCTTACCAAGGCCAACAACACTAATAGACACCCCATAATCCAAGACAGTCATTCCTTATCATTCTCCCGTATGATAACCTGGAATACTCCTGATTTTCTGGTAAATATCCACTTTTGAACGCATCAGAAACCAGACTTTCATGCAATCAACCCGTGATCCACTCTAGTCTTCTAAAACCCTTACATCAGACTTCCAAGACAGTTCTTCTATCTCCCACAAGAGCATCAGTTTCAAGCATCCTGCTTGAATGCACACTATGAAACCAACCAAATGCCACCTTTTGATTGATCTCACTCTTCTTCAGAATTCCCACAAGATATACTGATCCACTAATGAAAACAAATCTTCAAGTCACATGAACTACTTGCACTATAGAAAGACATCTTGGATTCACCAAGCCTCTTAGACATGTAACATCTTCCCATCCACAGCTCCCGCAAACTGCATGAGATAGACCTTTTTGAAGCATCCATAACTTCCATTCTCCTATAGATCACCTTATCTTAAGCTGATGTGCCACATCACCAGCTGAGACTTCTGATGTTAAGCTAGATGTCACAACATTATGATACGACATCCAACTGCTGAATTCAGCTCCTCCTTCTGCGACTTAGAAGAACCACCTCCCTTTGCAGAACAAGAGTTCCGTGCTCTCATAGACTTGGTTCAACACAAAGTTTGAGTAGACAACCTCCATCCTAATTTAAAACTCCAAAGACATCACACCTGCCACGTCTGAGTCTTCAGATAAATAAGTAGTCTAAGACTACACCATATCCAAACCAAAGAATGCCACTTTCCTTAGTAAAGCAGATTGTAGAAAGTCAGAGATAACTGCCACTTAACTTTGACTTCCAAGAAGAGCAAGATCCATGCTCCAAAGCACCTAGATCAGAAATAAACTGATCCAAGCTGTAACCATCAGGATTATGATGTCTTCATCTTCATATTCAACACCATCCATGTCAATACAAAAATCTGTCAAGCTTTCTTGACAAACAAGCTAACTCGGATTTACTTAAAAGCTTCATCCAAGAACAATACACAATCTAATACCTCAAGGCTTATGGATCTGTGTGACACCTATATCTTCCACAATGCATCAACTGATACAAAGGGAGACTTACAAATTAGAGAGCCAACGACTCTCTAAACCCTTGTTTCTTACACAAGAAAACAAGGTTACAACAGGCATACAAAGGTGTTGCAAAACCTAGGTCTAAGTCTTCTATTTATAGTGTCTTCTGCTTCCTTGGGTTTCAATCTTCTGTCCTTGATCCATGCGCAATTTCTCCTTGAGTGTTGTAAAAGATTTAAAACAGAATTAAACCACTCAGTCCAGAATGTCAAGATGCATGCTAGGACATCTCGTTCGACATCACATCTTCAGCAGAATAATTTAGCTTGATCTCCATCTTGACTTAACATTTATGTTTTACCTAAATTTCTCCAAAACACCAGAGCTTTCAGGAAGGTTTAAACTCTGTTGGTGAATTGATGAAATGATCAGGGTTATTTATGTGTTTTTAGAAAACTTGAGGGTTTCTTTGATATCCAAGAGGAGACGAGACTTTCCAAGTCTACTGGTATAAAGAGGTTTTTTCTTAACTGGAGAAAGATATTTGTATGAAGCCCAAGAGGAGGCTGATGTTTTAAGGGATGAGAATCAACTCTAAACTGGTTTGATGTTCTGACTCACTAGAGGATTGAACTAGCAAAAGATGACTAGGTTCTGTCCTATACCTGTAGGAGGTCTTTTGGGTCCTTGTACTAAGCCCAAGAGGAGGCTGAGAACTTCTAAGAAGCCTGAGGGTCCTTGTATAAAGCCCAAGAGGAGGCTAGGGATGCTTTTAGGAAGCCTGTGGGTCCAAACCTAAGAAAAGTTCAAGAAAGGTTTCACCGGGAATAATCCTTTCTTTGCAGAACAGTTCTAGGGTTTGAAGAAATTTAGAAAAGGTTTCATCGGGAATTAATCCTCTTTGGGGGAAGTGAATTTCTTGTAAAAATTTCAAAGTAGTGACAGTCTTGAGAAAAGTTTCACCCGGAATAATTCCTTTCTATGTTCCATATTGTATAAGCCCAAGAGGAGGCAAGACTGTATCTAGAATTTCCTACGGGGAACTAGTTTTGACTGTGTTGAAAGAGTGACCACTGGCTTGATCTAATCCTAGACCTAGTTTTCGGGGAAAACTCTAAGCAAGCAGATACATGCATATATATACAAATGAAATATATATAAGCAAATATGCAAAAGAAGCGGGTAGAACATACAGTTGTGCAAGCTTCCAGTATTGTAAACACAACTGTATGGTTAGTTATTCAAAAAATTGAAGAAAGTTTTGATACAACTATAAATTTGAATCTAAATCAAAAGGAAAGTTATTTTAAAAGGAAGTTTGGGGCTTATACTCAAGGAGATGCCCAAATGAATTCTTTTGAAAAGGCGATGATCGCGTCGTAGTTTTGAAAACAACAGAGGGACTTATACAATGACTGAGGCCCAAATTTATTGTATTTACAAAAGAGGTGGCTCTTCCACTCTTTTAGAGGCCCAAGAGTTTATTTTTATACAAGAGATGGGGCTTACAACTCAAGGAGAGGCCCAGATGAAAAACAGTGATCGTACCATTATTCTGAAAATTGTATCGGGACTTATACAATGACTGAGGCCCAAATTACTTATGTACAAAGGGGGTTGGGTCTTACACTCTATTAGAGGCCCATAAATTTTTGAAAAAGAAGAAAAAATAGGACTTACAACACAAGGGGAGACCCAGTTTAAAATTGTTTGAAAACGGCGATCACACCGAGATTTTTAAAATTGTATCGGGACTTATACAATGACTGAGGCCCAAAATGGTTTGTGAGTGACAAGGGATGGGTATTACACTATATTAGAGGCCAAATGTGTCTTTGAAATGAAGTTTGATCAAGAGGAAACCCTAATTTCTTTTACAAATATAATTTTCAAAGAAAAATAAGTAATAAATGATATATAATACCAAATACATTGAAAAACAAGTTGTAAAATTTGAACAATATTTTTAAAAATCATGTTTAATCACTTGAAGGCTTGAAATTCAATTGGTTTTGAAAATCAAGGTGGAAATCTCATTTTAAAATGTTTGAAAACAAATAAAATGAAATTCATTACAAAAATTCAAACTATATTAAATAAATAATATAAATTTAATTTTTTTTGTAGAATAAAATATTTCCACAATTTTGTGAATTTTCAAAAAAAAAATAACCAATAAAAAATATTTAAAATTGAGAGAGAAATTAATTTTGGAATTAATTAATAAAAACAAAAAAAAAATGAAAAATAGAAAAATGTGAGAGAAATAGCAAAATGGTCTGGGTGGGTGTTGAACCCATGACCTCCACCCAAACACACGTGCGCGTTACCACTCGGGTGGTGATACATCCGTGTATCAAAACCACCCCATGAATACATAAGGGTGATTCGGTTTCTAGGCCTGACCAAGGCAAAAAACCAAGTCTTGGTGGATTTCCATGAAGGCCAAAAATTCCTCAATTCTCCATGGAATTGGATGAAATTTAGATGGATCCTGCCTAGAATTTCATGAGGAATTCAATGGTGCTTTTGGAATTTTCAAAAGATGCTTCTATTTTAAAACCCGATAGTGGTTTCAAAATAGGCCAAGATTTACAAGTTCTACGCTATCTTATCATACAAGCAAAAATAGCATGGTAAATTGGTTCAAACACAACACATTTGATATATATGACATGTTTATGATTAATGGACCTCAAAGTAATGCATATTTTAAGAGGTCAAGTTATGATGCACTTACCTCTTGAAGCTCCTTGTGCTAACTGTTAAGATCCTTGTGCCAAAAGTAATCCAATGCTTTAAACACTCTTGATTGATCCCTTAGAAGCTTTTAGGATGATCAAAACCAGCTGGAAACCTCAAGAACAAAAGTTGGCTCTTTCTTACAAAAGTGGTAAAAGTGACCAAAATGGTAACTCACTCAAATGGTGTTACATTTGAGGGAAACCAGTTGGGACAGTTTGAGGATGATATTTGGAGTGTATTTGAAGCTTTCTTTGGTTTTAAAAGTGACTGAATCAAGACATGGCTTGTAAAATGCAGAAAAGTCAAAATTTGAGGTTTTGGAGGTGACTTTCTGATTTTGAGGTTGTGCAATGTGGATGAAGGTTTAAACACCTCCAATGGATGATTTATAATGTATTAGGATGGTTATTTGAGTGGTTTTTTCTCTGGTTTCAAGAATACCCAAATTGCTTCAATGTGACTTGAAATTGAAGTAAGAGAGGGAGAGTGAGAAAACAAGGCTTTGGTATTGTTTTGGGGTGGTTTGAAACATCAGAAATGACCTCTATTTATAGTAGAGGAGTTTTATTTTTGAAGGAATAGTGTTTGGCAACTGGTTCACTCTATTATCCAATGGATATGCCCATGTATCACTTCCTTAAATGCCATGGTACAAAGTCTTCACTTGGCCATTGACTAGAGCTGGTCTTGGTAGCTCTAGGTCTTCTGATTTTTGCAACAACCTTGACTCAATTGGACTGATAAGGCTTGGTTCATGACAACTCAATGCACCACATCAATGCCAAATGACAAACTTGGAGTTTTTGGATTTGGAACTTTGAATGATCACATGCCAAAGGATAGGATTCTTGACTCAATGGTCCAAGCTTGAAAGTATCAAGTGAGTCATCAAGATTCCCTCTGATCTTGGAAGAAGAAAAATCTTACAAGATGACAGAATTTGAAATGGAAATCGTGTGGCACAAGAAATGCACCAAATCTGCCTTGAAAACCAATTTGAGCAAGGCATGTTGTGAGATCCATAACTCCTTGATCAAGTTGAATTAATGGGAGTTCTTGTACTCTTTGGAAAGCTCTCATGACATACTTTAACTTGGATATCCAAGATTGGTCTTGGTTTAGCTTGGATCAAGGTGAAAATGGCCTCAAAGTTTGGAAAAAGTGAAACAGATTCTGACTTGAAAATTTCACTAAGTGTTGGAATGAAAATGTCTATTTTCATTTTTTGTGATTTTGATCAATCCATAAATCAAAATCCATGAGGATATGGAATGACATGTAGTTAACATATTTGAAGCATGTAAGATGAACTTTCATTTGGGCTTTGGATGGGAGAAAAAGGCCTTGTGGTTTAGGAGTTATGACCTTGCAAAGTTGGTACCAAATCACTTATGTCCCATAACTTAGAAAAAATTTAGTTTCTTATGGTTGCCCCTTTTGCAAGAAACTTCACTTTTCTTGATTTTTCTTGATGAATGATGATCAAAACCATACATTAACATTGTTTTTGACTTAGGGGAACCATATTTGTAAAAAATTCCAAAAAGTCAAACTTGATTTTAGGCACAGTTGACTTTTTGTCAGATGGATTCCAAACTGTGTGATCCTCTATGAAATCAAGTTCTTGACCTAATTCAAACCAAAAGGATGGATTCCATAGGTGTTTTAGAGTGTCTTGAATCATGTCCCAAGGTTTGGGATCATGTCTTGGTCAAAAGTCAAAGGTACAGTTGACTTTTTCCTCAAAACCCTAATTGTGGTCCAAATGAAATTGAAACTTGTGAATCAAGCTTCTTGGTTTAATCCATTGATGTAAATGGATCAATGTGGTGTATTTAGGGCCCTCAAATCATGTCTTGAGGTCCTGGCTCATGTCTTGCCTCAAAAGTCAACTTAGGGGTGAATTAGGTCAAGAAACCCTAATTCTTGATTTTTCATGAATGCCTCCCCTGATGCCAATTTGAGTTGATGATTGGCTCCATGAGATCCCTTGGTACTTATTGGCTCATTTTTCATCTGGAGGCCTTGGTCGACCAAAACCCTAATTTGGTGACACTAGCGATCTCGAGGCTTGACCCACTTAGAATGTTGCAACCTTGTGCTTGATTCTTGATATGGGAGACCTCTTAGTCCTTTATGGATGTTTGAGAGGTTAGACAAGTTTAAGATCATGTTATCTCTTGATAGATCCTTTGTCTAAGTGCTCTAGGAGGGCTCAAAACCCTAATTCTTGGTTGTAGTAAATGGTCAACCATCCTTGAGGAGATTGATGAGGTATGATGGTACATCCATATTAAGGTAATGATTTTTCACAATGATGGGAAATCTTGTGGTCAAAATTTGGGGTATGACAGATGCCCATATTTAATCTTCTTGGACCCGAAGATGTGAACGGCGGAGATATTCGGACATTCAGGGTGCAAGAGGATTAAATATCGGAATACCCGAAATTTTGACTGTGAATAGCAGTTTGCTCATCCACCTTCTTTTGCTAAGTAATGTTACTTAGAAAAGGATAAAACTTCCCCTCGATCCTGGTCTTCAGCCACGGAGCTGGTCTCAGTTTCTTTTGAAATAAACTTCCCCTCGATCCTGGTTTTCAGTCGCGAAACTGGTCTCAGTTTCTGAAGTAAACTTCCCCTCGATCCTGGTTTTTAAAGCCACGGAACTGGTCTTAGTTTCTTTTGAAATAAACTTCCCCTCGATCCTGGTATTTAGCCATGGAACTGGTCTTGGTTTCTTCTTGTCAAGTTTCTTTCTTGACAAGGAACGCTATGCGTAGCGGTTTTCATCAAACTTCTCGCCGAGCTATGTTGGGGATAAGTTATTTGATCGAAAAATTTGATGTCATACTTGCTGGAGAAACCCATTTGTCTGAGCTGTAGAGGTGTGCAAACTTCCCTGTTGAAGATGCCATTTGTTGACCCTACTGGGGGAAAGGAGTCTCTTGAGATACTGCTTTTTGCTTAGGGATACCACATCATACTTTTCTACGAGATCTTTTCGGAGAAACGTCATGTGATGTGATCCAATTTTGAGGTGCTGATGACTTCATTAAAATCAAATTTCTTGGGGAAAAAATTGATGTATTGCCGAGAGTCTTTTAGTGAAGAGGCTTTCTCTGGGGATTTTCCTTAATCCGGGAAAGCGAAAAATATCATCTTCAATGGTGAAGAGTGATGTTTCAGAGGTGTCTGTCGAATGTCTTCTTGTCTTTCAGAGGTTCAAGTTATCAAAGTGGTTAAGAATAGTCTACAATCCCGAAATAAACTGGGGAGTGATTGCTTAGGTGACACTTTTCGGACGGGGACAGAACTGACCACTCTATTGGTGAGATGACTTTTATCACTTGGGGATGAGACTGACCAGAGTGATATTAATGCAACATGAATATGAATATGAATTAATTATGCATGATGTATGTATGTTTATGCTAACAAAACAGACGCGACATACAGATTAGTGAATGAACACGACTGGATACTCGACCACTGCGGGGGATAGAAAGTACCATTGGTTCAAGATAACAATCCTGTCTTGCTTAGGAGAGGTAGTCCTTGTGGGGGAGAGAGAACCATCGATTGGTCTTTAGAGGTAAGACTTCTGACGGGAATACCAGATGGGATATTATATCTGAAACGGTTGATCCTTCACTCAGGTGCACTGGTTTAGAAGGAGTACTTTGACTCTGCATTTTGAGGTTCAATCACTTCTGGAGAAACCTTCGATGTTCTTTTTGATGTTCAAATTCAAAAGGAAATTCCATCTTTATTTTAAAATCAGAATAAATTTTGACAAGTAAATTCATTTTTGTTTTGTTTTCAAGAATCGTTGATCATGTTAAAAAATGTCATTCTGTAAAGAAAAATAAATGAGAATTGCAAACAAAAGAACTAGGGCTCAAATTTTATTAATAGGATGGTAATCAGCCAAGCGCGTGATACCATAGAGTATTTACAAAGTTTAGAAAATGGTAATTTAACGGAAAAGGGGCTACATTGAAACATAACGACCGCTACCCTTCTACCAACTTTGAATTTTGGACATTCTGGGCTTCTGTCGAAGGTGACTTTGACTGAAGTTTTCCTGACGGATGGCATTACTGCTGAGGACTCAAACTTGTCAGATGTAGTTACTTGCCATGAATCCCTAACTTTTTCCTGGATTGCCTTTGGAGGTTTTCCAATCCATTTGGATGACTTTTGTTTATGTCTCTAATTTTTGCCTGGACCGCCCTTTCGGGTTTTCAATCCACCGAGACGTTTTTTTACTTAGGCGAAGTATTTCTTGACTACATCAACATTAGTGGGGTAGGTAAACTCCTATCCATCCATGGTTGCAAGTCTCAAGGCACCTCCTGAAAAGGCTTTCTTGACCACATAGGGGCCGTCATAATTCAGAGTCCATTTGCCCCTGGAATCAGTGAGAAATGATTGTATCTTTTTTAGTAGTTTGAAGATTGGCGTGCATGTCGCAATCATGAGGGATATGAATCTTGAGATGTAATTCAGACGTCCAAAAAATCGCCTGACCTGTTTTTAAGTCTTTGGGTGAAGGCATTTCTTGAATGGCCTTGACCTTGTCAGGATCGACTTCAATTCCTTCCGGCTGACAATGAACCCCAAGAGTTTTCCTGAGCGGACACCGAATGTGCACTTATTAGGGTTCAAGCGGAGTTTGTATTTTCTCAGATGCTCGAATAACTTTGATAGGTGTTCTACATTCTCTTCTTCTGTTTTTTATTTGGCGATCATGTCATCGACGTACACTTCAATCTCTTTGTGCATCATGACGTGAAACAGAGTTGTCATGGTCCTTTGATAGGTTGCCCCCACGTTCTTTAGGCTGTACGACATTACCTTGTAACAAAAGGTGCCCCATGGGGTGATGAATGAAGTTTTCTCCATATCTTTCGGTGCCAATTTGATTTGATTATAGCCCGTGAATCCATCCATGAAGGAGAACACTTTGAACTTTGTTGTACTGTCTACCAACATGTCAATGTGTGGTAAAGGGAAGTCATCCTTTGGACTTGCTTTGTTCAGATCCCTATAGTCTACACACATTCTGACTTTTCCTTCCTTTTTCGGAACTGACACTAATTTGGCTAGCCATTGAGGATATTCTAAGGTGGCAAGGAAACCTGCGTCGATCTGTTTCTGCACTTCCTCCTTAATCTTGATTGCCATGTCTGGATGAGTCCGTCTCAGTCTCTGTTTCACCGGAGGACATTCTAATTTTAGTGGTAAATGATGTTCCACGATGCTGGTATCCAACCCTAGCATGTCCTGATAGGACCAAGAAAACTCATCTGGAAACTCTTTGAGAAGTTTTATCAAGTCTTCTCTGACAGTTGGACTGAGCAGTGCTCCAATCTTAACTTCTTTCCTCTCTTCTTCTGAACCCAAATTGACCGTTTCCAGCGGTTCTTTGTGAGGCTTAATAGACCTTTCCTCTTGTCTGAGTAGTCGGGAGATCTCTTCTGGAATTTCTTCGTCCTCTTCTTCTTCAGCTTCAAATACCGGGAATTCAAAGTTGGGAGAGGGCATTGGATCGTACGTTTCAATGGGGTTTAAAACAAGCAATCTGCATGACGTGATGATTCGTTTTTAGAAGAGACAGAGAGAAATGCAAGAGTCTGTGCAGTGTATTTTTCTGAAAAAATGCTTGTTTTTATTTTTGGCCTGTTTTAGGATTACCATTTTCTGAAAAAACGAAAAGTGAAAACAACAATAAATGCGGGAATTCAGAATGACATTATTTATTTATAACTCGTTGATTCTTGAAATACAACCCTATAAAACAAAACTATATCGCTTTGGGCAAAGCGAAGAGGGACATTTACAGAAAATTGAGCCCTATAAAAACATTCGTTTCACCTGGGCAGGGTGAAAGGTCAAAACAAAGATGGCAATTACTTAGACTTATGGACGACTTTCGGGACATCGACAACAACCCATTGGCGACGAACTCCTCTGTGAATCACAAAGTCTGGTACCTTCTTGCTTGGTTTGTCTTCAGAAATGACACTGATTTTTGGCGGAGTAGGATCATTGGAGTCTTCCTCCCATGCAAAGTTGTCATAAATGAACTCTTTTGTTGTATCTTCCCTAGTGTTTTCACTCTCAAGAGGATCTCCCCATCCAGTTGGCTGGATGTCCTCGTATTTGATGCGAGACCTTTCAGGAGCGGTGTACTTGACTAAGAAGTCGTACTTGTCACTCGGATGTCCTAAAGTGTCCCATACTTCTGTGGGAGTAGACGAGTCATCTTTCTCAATGACGTTGACCTCAGCAAAAGCATAGTTGATGAACTCTTGTCCTATAATCTTTGCTGACTTATTATCATGGCGCTGGTTATCTTCGGAATGTCCTGAGTAATGATCCCATAACTCGGTGGGGACGTGGGTATTCTTTTCAATATTACTCAGTTGATAGGCATCAGCTGACTCTTATGCCCCAAGTCATCCGTGTACGGCTTCCAGATAGGCAAATCATTTAGGGGATAATAATAATCTTGATCGAAGTTGTCTTTCATTAGATCATCTTCTAATGAGTTAGGTGGAGCACGACATTTTCAGGATCACACTCTCCATAGATCATCTGGACGTCCGATCTTGGTATATATCTTGGGCTCTGCTTTGGAAAACAGAATGGCATGTGCGCTTCTTCCTGAGACATATAAGCATTGTCGTTGAGATAAGATTTCCATTCTTCGTTCGTATAGGAGGAGTCACTCTTATTGATGGTGTGTACTTCTTGAGACACTGGGTGGAGGAAGCCTCCACCGTGGAAGAAATCCTGAATGGGACGAAAAATTTCTTCCCTCTTTGTAGTCTGGGCACAGGTTGGAGAGAAACCAAGACCTTTCTTTATCTTGTTATCAGTAGGAATTACAAGTTGTCCCCATCATTTTATGTCGTTACTCTTGATCACTTCAAGAGCGTCCTTGTATGAGGAAATCAATGTCCCTTTTTCTGGTCGATTCTCATTGCTCACCGAGAGTGCTTGGAACTGGGTTCCGACTACCTCCTTCAGTTCTACATAGGAGAATGATGATAAGTTGCTCACGATTAAGGATTGCTCTCCTCAGACTATGACTAACTTGTCATTTTTGACGAACTTCAGCTTTTGAGAAGTGTCGAAGTGACTGCCCCAGCCTCGTGTATCCAAGGTCTTCCTAATAAACAGTTGTATGCTTCCCGAATGTCCATGACTTGGAAAGTGACTTGGAAAGTGTGAGGACCAATGGTTATGGGAAGATCAACTTCGCCGATAACTGTTTTTCTAGATCCGTCAAAGGCTTTGACGATGATCTCACTGCCTCTCATCGGGGTTCCTTGAAATGATAGTCGTAGCAAAGTCGACTTTGGTATAACATTCAAAGATGATCTTGTGTCCACCAGTATGCTGGCTAAAGCATCGCCTTGGCAGTTGACTGTAATGTTAAGCGCCATATTGTGATTCTTGCCTTCTTCCGGCAGTTCTTCATCACTGAATCCTAAATTATTGCAGGAATTGATGTTGGAAATGATGCTGTTAAATTCTCCTACCGTCACATCTTGTTCCACAAAGGCTTGCTCTAAGACTTTCGGTAGAGCTTCCCTGTGAGCTTCTGAACTAAGTAGGAGAGATAGCACATAGATTCGAGACGAAGTTTGCAACAATTGGTCCACAATGTTGTACTCGCTTTTTTGGATGAGCTTCAGCATCTCATTGTTGTTCTTCACAAGCTCTGGATTACTAGATTGACCGACTTGTGGGTTGGGAACTTCCGTTTGAGGTTCCTTTTCTTTGGTAGGTTCTCCAACTCCTCTATTGAAGATCTGACCGCTCTGGGTGACTCGACTGATGTCGGCAATGTTCACGACGGAGGGTAATGGAGTTTCCTTTCCATTTTCGATGGTCGTTGCACCGTACTTGTAAGGGATAGCCTTCTCTGATTTGTACGATATTGGTCCCGGCAGGTAGATAACCACATGAGCTTTTTGGTTCTTCTGACCATTATAGGCAACCTCGATCAGTTCCTGGTTGGAAACTTTTCTATTATCAAGAGGGATTCTGGACTCATTAGGTAGAGGGATTATGGCACACACGTCTTTAGTTTCCCCATGATTGGAGATTACAACAATGTTTTCGCTTTGATCAGGGAGATAGTCTTATATCACGTTGATCGACCCAGAACTTGAACAGGGTCGAATCTTTTTCCAGTCCAACCGATTTTGAAGAGCCGCTTGTACGAGATGGCATCCTTGGTTGTTCTCTGAGCATACTCTACAGTGCTCATAATTATGTGGTGGTACCTTACCACTCCCGCTTTGTATGCAGTGCATCTTTACTAGATCTGTTTCCATTGAGCGAACATCATGAATTTGATGTCTACCAAGATTCCTGTCAATCATGCTAATCTGTTGTGTACCTTTATCCAGGTAGATCAGAAGCCACCAGTGGTCCAACAGGTGTTAAAGGGTTCTTTGTACAAGTGCACACCCTTGGTCGTCTTGACAATATTCTTCACAGCCTTGATAATCATGTGAAGCCAGAAAACCGAGCCTGACTTGCTTAGCATGTAATTCTACCAGACTGGTATTCATCAAGCGTATGTCGAAGATCTGAACCATATTGACTTGATGGTTATTTCCTTCACGGTAGTCTTGGATCCATCCGAGATCCATCTAACGTTGGAGGGCCTCTTGTACAAAAGAGCATCCATGATTGCTTGTTGAGCAGATCGGACAAGTGTTGTAATCGTGCCGTGGCAAATTATTATATTGACTCTGTCTTGAATGCATCGCCACTAAATTGACATTCATCGCGAGAATGTTGTGGTTCTGAACAATGTTGGGATGTGCATGGGCCATGTTGACTTCCCGGATCCTGTGATCCTGAATCCAGTCCAGATCCATTTGTTCTTGTAGAGCTGTTTGCACTACGGAACACCGCTGATGATTCTTTGAGCAGATATCACACTGGTGATAATTGTGAGATGGTACATGGCCATACATGCTCTGTCTGCAATGCATCCTCACCAAATTGGTTCCTAATAGGAGTACATTGTTAATTTGATAATTGCAGCTAAATTATTCCTCTATTAAATTTACTGCAGTCTTCTCATGTTGTGGCAACGAGTTCGTCTGAACATTTGGATTAGTATCTTTGAAAGATAAGACCCTGTTCCTGACAAGCTTATGTACGTCAGCCTTGAAGCTGAGACAATTCTCAATGTTGTGCCCGATTCTCCTTGATGGTAAGGGCAAGTTTGATCGACTTTGAACCAAAAAGGTGGATTTTCTAGTACTGCGAGAGGAGTCCTGGTTTGGACGTGCCCCTTGGCCAGTAGAAGTGGAAATAGTTCTGCGTACAACATCGGTATAGGGTCAAACCCTGATGGTCGTGTCGTACGATTGTTGTTATTGTACTGTGGCCGAGCCTGTTAAGTAGGCTGTTGCGGCCTTTGCTGATATTGTTGTTGACTTGGTAGGCTCTAAGCAACCTGAGGTTGATAAGTCAGAGCTGGCACTGGGTTGATAGTGAGAGTTATCGCCGCTACTAGTTGATACCTTCGCCTTTGCTTTCCTAGAGTGATATTATTGATTTCCCGTTCTTTCTTCTTTTGGAAAGCACTACCGTATCGCTTAGTATTGCTAGATGGCTCTGCATCTTTGACCAATCGTCCATCTCGGACTGCTTCTTCAAGGCGTACTCCCATATTCACCATTTCAGTGAAGTCACTGGGCGCACTGACGACTATTCGGTCGTAATAGAACGAGCTTAATGTTTTCAGGAAATTCTTGGTCATTTCCTTTTCCTCAAGAGGGGGACAGATCTGGGCGGCAATTTCACACCATCTCTGAGCATATTCTTTAAAAGTTTCTTTGTCCCTTTGTGACATTGCTCAGAGCTGATCCCTATCTAGTGCCATGTCCAAATTATATTTATACTGTTGAACGAAGGCTGCACCGAGATCTCTGAAAGTACTGATCTTGGTGCGATTTAAACCCATGTACCATTTGAGTGCGGCACCAGTTAAAGTGCCTTGGAAGTAATGGATCAGTAGCTGTTGATTTTCTGTCTGGGTAGACATTTTTCGAGCATACATCACCAAATGAATTTGAGGGCAAGAGTCACCTTTGTATTTTTCAAAGTCAGACACCTTGAATTTGTGCGGTATCTTTACATTAGGGACCAAACAGAGGTCTGCGGCGTCCTTTCCGAATAAGTCTTGACCGCGAATGGCATGCAGTTTATTCTGCATTTCCAAGAATTGTTCTTGGAACTCATTCATCCTTTCTTACATGTCTTCATTTCCACCAGAAATTACTTGTGGAATCTGTCCTTGCGGGATAGTGTGTACCACTGGCTGTGGTATAGTCATTATAGCGGTGACCCTTGGCGCTTCGATGCCCTGAATTTGTAACCTTCAGGAGTTGCTGTTGTAAACCTTGCATCTTCACTTTCTCGAAGTTTGTAACCTTCAGGTCCAGTGGTTCCCGCTGCGGCTTCGGGGTCTTCAGTGACCGGTGGGATATATCCTTCAGGTATAAAGTTGAGAGGCATGCCCCAGGGGAGGCCTATAGGCATATTGTACCGAGGATGATTCTCATGTGTCTCCATTATGGGCATAGATGTGATCTATGAGATTACAGCCTTTTGATGTCGCTGCTCCTGAGTTGCTGCCAGGGATTGCATGTCACTGTGAAGTTTTTCCAAACTTTCCTTCAGAGCGTCGATTTCTTCTCTTAGCTCTCTGTTCTCTTCCTCAAGATTGTCCATTTTCTTTTGTCGATTGGCCCGAATATTATACGAATGAGACAGTTTGACTCTAGAATTGTGACACATACGTGGGACTCAAAGATAAGAAAAATGTGTTATGTGAGAATGATGAATGATATGCAAAGACATATTTTTTTAGTTTTTGTTTTATTCAAAAAGAAACTTCAACAAATAGACTGCAAATATCATACAGGGGGGAGACCCCTTTTATTGAATTCGAAAGATTGCAGTATTTTACAAGGAAAAGTATAAAATTTTATAAAGTGTTGTAAGGAAACTGTCTAAACTCATGGATCCTGAGTCCTCTCTGAAGAGAGCTCAGATGTCGGTTCCTGTATTTTCCTGTTCTTCGATCGGGACTCCTCAGTCATTGTCGGGTTGTCAGTCATTTGCCAAGTGAAAGGAGAGAGCAAATTTCTTCGGTCTTCTTGACTCTCCAAAGCATGATGTTCTAATATCTCAATCAAAGCATCCTTTTCCTTTAACAGTTCCTGAATCTTGGTACATTCCAAATTGAGGATTCAATATTTGTTTTTCCAAGAGCTCTTTTCACGTTGAACTTTGTTGAGAGTGACCTGGAGTTTTTCCATATCAGACATAAAATAAAGGACAGATTCCTTTAATGGAAAAACTTCTTGGCGAGGGTAAGGCATCCTCAGCTTGAGGGCTCTAGTTTGCACCCAGTGGAGATAAGGTTCCATGGAGGTACAGTTTGGTCTTCCTAGAGACTCTCTTCCTTTCTTGTGAATGTGTTGCCAGGCATGCACTATTTCCTTCTTTAGTGCCCTGTCATTTTCTCCTTCCTTGAAGAAAAGACCTTCCAGATGAACGTTATGTGGGATATTCTTCATCGGGTATCCGAGTTGACGGCGAGCTAAAATTGGATGGTAGTTGATTCCTCCTTTATTTCCAATGAGGGGTACATTAGGGAAATTTCCACATCTGTCTATGATCTCTATCCCTTCGTAAATCCTATTGTACCAATCTATGTTAGAGTTGGTAAGAGACATAATCCTTTGTGACCAACGTAGAGTACTCTTGTGATCCCAAAAAGCAGCAGACTAGGGCAAATGGGAAATGAACTATTTGTAGAGTAAGGGTACGCAGCATGTGATCATCCCTCCACTGTACAAGTTCCTTAAGTGTACAAAATGATAAGCATCTGCGAGCAAGGTTGGTACGGGGTTTCCTATCAAGAATATCTTAACAGCATTAGTATCGACGAAGTTGTCAATGTTGGGAAAGAGGAATAACCCATATATGAGTAGGACAAAGACGTCTTCGAAAGCAGTTATGTTTCCTATACTAGCAAAGTATAGAGCTTTCTCCATCAAAAATTTAGTTGGCAAACCCTGGGTTCCTCCTTTAGTGGTTATGTGAGTCCTAACTTCTTATTCGTCCAAAGAGATTGCTCTTGCAGTGGCCTGATTCTTTGGAATTTCTTCCAGTCCAGAAAATGGAGCTTGAACAGTGATAGGTAAATCAATTAGATGGGAGTACTCTTCTAGTGTTGGTGTAAGTTGGTAATCCAGGAAAGTGAAGCAATGGTAAACCGGATCGTAGATCTGAATCAGCGTAGACAGGATTCCTTCAACCACGTTAACCATTAACAGAGACAACAATCCTCCGTGCTTAGCTCTGAAAGCCTCAGGGTTGGTAACCATCCTTTCCAACTTCCTTAAGTCCTCTAGTTTCGGAGCCTTGAAGGTGTACTTATGCGTCTTTCTTCTACCGAAATCTCTAACACCCCAAATTTATTAGAATATTTATTTTATTTATTTAAATATAATATTTGTGAATTTTCGGTGATTTTTGGTGGTTGGTGTCGACGTCGGTATTTTGGTGAAGTTTGGTTATTTTAATTAAATAATAGTGTATAATATGAATATATTAGTATTATTATTAATTTAAATAATATTAGAGGAATTAAGGGTAAATTGGACTTTTGAGGTGGATTAGTGAGGGTATTATGGGGAAAGCCCATATTTGAGGCCCAGGAGTTAAATTAACCAAAAAGGAGGAATTGAGGAGAATTAGGATTCATTTGTGATTAACCGTGAAAAGAAGGAAGGAAGGTGCAGAGCTCTGAAGAAAGGGAAACGACAAGGATTCATGAAGGTTTCTACAGGATCGATAAAGAAAGCTCAGATTCGACAATCTAAGGTATGGGGAGTATTGCTTTTCATTGTTTTCAATATAGGAATTGATGTGTTAGTGGTGGATTTTGAGGTTTTTGGGGTTTTTGAAGGGTTTATGAGTTATTGACGATTTGATGGTATTTTGGTGAGTCGATTATTAAGGGTTGAATTAATTTGATAAAATAGACCTTGAGGGTGATTTCCCGGTCGATGATGTTTCGACCTTGTGGCGAAAGGGATTTATGGGGTTTATGGGAATCTTGAGAATTTGTGAAGGTTTAGGTATTTTGAGTTAGAATAGTGGAATTTATATTATGAACATGATGATATTGATGTATGTTGATAAGAATGATAATTTGAGGTTTGATTGTGCATTATTTCATGAAGTTTGTGTTTTTGGAATTGAGACAAAAGGGTTTTCGTACTGCTACTTTTCAGAATTCTTAAAACTGCTTTTCATAGCGTGCAATCCATTGGAGTACAGGTGCAATCGATTGCACTGTCAAAATTTTGGGAAAAACTGCTTTTGTACATGGTGCAATCGATTGACATACTGGTGCAATTGATTGCACACTATTGGACAACATTTCGTAAACTTTGAAAATCCATAACTTTTGACTCGGGTGTCCGTTTGACGCGCCGTTTGAACCTACGGAAAGCTAAAAACATTTTCTATAATATAAAAATAATATTGAGAATAATGAATGATTATTTGATGGAGGCTTAAGCCTTTGGTATGGAATTAGTCTTGTACGTTCGTATTGTGTTGTGCTATGAAGTGTTTGACGTTACTATGATGATATTATGTGGTATTATGAGGTGTTTGATATTGTGCGAAGTGTTTGATGTTGTTATAATAGAGTATGAACTACTATGATGTATATTGATGATCAGGAGCTCTTTATGTATGATGTATGATGATTAAGTGACGATATGAATTACTATGACGTATATTGATGATCATGAGCTGTTTATGTATGATGCATGATGATAAGATAATGATGCATGATGTTTTGATGAATAAATGACGATGTGACGAATATGATGTTTTGATGAATGATGATGCAAATAATGATGTTTTGATGATGATGATTATTGACGTTGTGTATCATGCATTCATAGCATACTTTGGTGATGATGTTAGGACTTTGGTCCAGTGATGATGAGATTAGACTTCGGTCTACTGTGGCTTCCATCCCATTGTGTGGATGTGAAGTGGATTATGACGTGCTCCGGTTCTTGTGTGGAACCAATCCTATTTGACGGGGATCTTTGGAGGGTGATGGCCTAAGTGTCCATCGATTTGTGACGATTGGTACCACATGCATGAGTCTTATTGTGCATTGCATTTAGGTGGCATTTATGCTGATTTATGATGACGTGTTTTGATGTTTGCCTTGTGATGACTATGATGATGTTGTATATGATGATGACGCCATTTTTATGCATATCTTATTTTATATTGAATATAATGAATTGTGTTACTCACCATGCCTATTTGAATGTTGCCTCCACGTGGGTAATGTGCAGGTGATCAGGATTCGCCGTGGATGCTTTGAGGAACTTTTGAAGTATTATTTGCTATTGGTCGATGTAGAGGGTCTTGCTCAGATAGTGTAACATCGGGTTGGGTCGTTGAGTCAAACCATGTTGAGTTTTGTTTGGCTGTTATTTCGTTGTTATTTGATGACTATGGTTTTATTTTAAAAAAAACCCCTTTGGTGGCATTTTTGTGGTTATGGTGGTTCTCCTGCCCTTTGAAGGCATTTTGAGTTATTGTGATGAAAACCCGTTGTTTACGGAGCAACTTTGTTGATATGAATATTTTGAGAAATGTGCACCCTTTTAGGTGATTTAATTTTATTGATGAATTTATGTTTAATCCGCTGTGTTATCTTTGGGGTAGAAAAGGGTGTTACAAAATCCATAACGCAACCTCTGATATTTGCAATTATTGTTTTAGTTTATTTTGAAAAAAAGAGATTTTTTTCTTTTTTTGAAAAGAGTTTTTTAGATGAATGCATGAATGCAGCACACAAAAACATTTGAAAACATGGGTTCAAGGGTTCAACGTCACGAGCATGAAGTCATGGCTATACCCATCCCCAAAGGTTGTACTATTTTGGTCAATTTTTGTACCTGTAGAACGGGTTCTAAGGTTCCCAAAGTCATTGACCCCTCCTAGGGATACCAACAGCAAGCTGATTCACTCGAGCGAGCTGTAATATCCTAGGATGAATCTCATTTGAGTGTATTATCGCGTATCGACTATTCCCGATAGTCATCGCACTACAAAATGGTCATATGGTTAATGTCTACTAAATCCTCAGGGTCATGAGTACCACACTAGGAAAGACAATGCTTTCGCGACAATCTGTCGTTCAACATCGATACTTCCGTATGGGTACCTCGACTGATTCGGTGGGCTACCAAGTTAGCTTGGTCGGGATTCACTCCCTATAAGCATTTCCTGTCTATGTTGCCCCTATCTTAATGTTCTCTCAAACTTTTCACGTGCGTATCAATCGCATTCCCATTTGACAGAAAATTAAACACGGATATCAAGTAGGAATAACAATAAATAATATATATATATATATATATATATATATATATATATATAGAAAATGCTAAACAACCTAGACCTTTTAGAAACTTTAATCCTAAAGACGTTTTCCCTAGCAGAGTCTCCATTTTTCTGAAGCGTGCGATTTTTGTCGGTGGCGCGACCACCTTACCGCAATGGTTGGAATTGGGTGCTACTTTCTGATTTCTTATTTGTCATATGAAGCTGGAAAGGAAAGGGAAGCTATCTAAAACTAACCTTGCACGCAAATGTTTTCTTTAACAAATGCTAAGAGATTTGGGGGGTCCGGGGTCAAATTATACAATGGGGAACTGTCAATTACCCAGCATATATATGGTTATCCATAGATTATTTGGCATGTTCTTCTGTTATCTACTTACTAGTGTTTGTCTGTCATAAAGTGGAAAATTTTCTCCTTTGGGAATGTTGAGAGAGTATTTTTGTTGATTTTTAAGTTTTTCGATGTTTTTGGTAAGGTACTGGACCTAAGGTTTTTGATATGTGTGCTCGCTAAGATTTCGCAATCTTATGCCTACGTATTCCCGTAATGATAACAGGGAAATCATAGCAATCATAGTTCCTCCTATTCTATGGGAGGAAAGAGATGTTTTTTGTTTTGTTTAAATCCCAAGATTGAAGCTAGATGAGTATTTTGTGTCTTGTTCAAAGCCCAAGATTGAAGCTAAAGGGGTATTTGAGAGAGAATTTGTCATCTCTAAAGGGAGATATCTCATCTGTTTATCATAGTTGTCGGGTAACTGATTATAAAGGAGAATTACTTTAACTGGAATATATGGAATCTAACAATGCCATAATTTCCTTTATAAGGGATTTGTCCTGAAGGAGGAAACTTTAACTCAATGTTGAGCAATGCCATTTTTCCTTAGAAGTCTTCCATGCTAAGAGAGAGACATTGGCTTGGATGTAAATAACCCAGAGGCTTGCCACTTACAGCAATTAGATGAAAGAAAGAGGTTTAACAGGATAAGAGATGGACTACAACTTGGATTTTTGAATCAACAAGTGTGCCACTTACAGCAGTTATCTGGAATTAGGGTTTTTTTATTGTTTGTTTTGATGTGTGATTGTACAGAGAGGTGTCTTCCTATAGAGAGATTTTTTATTTCCTCTGAGGGGATGTTGATTTTTGTGTGCCTTGATCAAAGCCCAAGGTTGAAGCTAAAAGGTTGACTCTGTTTAAGGAGTTTTATATCTGTCTTGTACAAAGCCCAAGATTGAGGCTAAAAAGAATTGACTCTTCTGAGGAGAGTGTTGTCTTTCTTGTACAAAGCCCAAGATTGAGCCTAAAAAAGAGATTGGCTCTACTGGGGTATTTTATATGTGTCTTGTACAAATCCCAAGATTGAGGCTAAAAGAGAATTTGACTGACTTAGATGGAGAATATTTTGTCTGTCTTGTACAAAGCCCAAGATTGAGGCTAAAAGTTGTGAGGGAAGAATCATTATAGAAATCCTAAGAGGAGGCTAGCTGGGGAATTTCTTATATGAATCCTAAGAGGAGGATAACTTCTGCTGAGGATTATTGAGATCCAGAGACAGGTCCAAATTGGGGAATCAACTCTTGCTGAGTGTAGAAGAGTTGGAATATCAGATGCCTTGAGGTTCTGATTGAGGGTTTATAGATAGTAATTTGACCCTAGCTGGGGAATTTAGAATGGAAGGTTTAAACTCTGCTGGTGAATTGATGAAATGATCAAGGTTATTTCTATGTTTTCAGAAAACTTGAGGGTTTCTTTGAGATCCAAGAGGAGATGAGACTTTCCAAGTCTACTGGTATAAAGAGGTTTTCTCTTAACTGGGGAAAGATCTTTGTATGAAGCCCAAGAGGAGGCTGATGTTTTAAGGGATGAGAATCAACCCTAATCTGGTTTGATGTTCTGACTCACTAGAGGATTGAACTAGCAAAAGATGACTAGGTTTTGTCCTATACCTGTAGGAGGTCTTTTGGGTCCTTGTACTAAGCCTAAAAGGAGGTTGAGAACTTCTAAGAAGTCTGAGGGTCCTTGTACAAAGCCCAAGAGGAGGTTGGGGATGCTTTTAGGAAGCCTGTGGGTCCAAACCTAATAAAAGTTCAAGAAAGGTTTCACCGGGAATAATCCTTTCTTTGTAGAACAATTCTAGGGTTTGAAGAAATTCAAAAGAGGTTTCACCGGGAATTAATCCTCTTTGGGGGAAGTGAATTTCTTGTACAAATTTCTAAGTAGTGACAGTCTTGAGAAAAGTTTCACCGGGAATAATGCCTTTCTCTGTTCCATATTGTATAAGCCGAAGAGGAGGCAAGAATGTATCTGGAATTTCCTACAGGGATCTAGTTTTGACTGTGTTGAAAGAGTGACCACTGGCTTAATCTAATCCTAGACATAGTTTCCGGGGAAAAATCTAAGCAAGCAGATACATGCATATATATACAGATGAAATATATATAAGCAAAAATGTAAAGAGAAGCTGGTAGAACTTACAGTTGTGCAAGCTTCAAGTATTGTAAACAATTTGTATGGTTATTTATTCAAAAAATTGAAGAAAGTTTTGATACAACTATAAATTTGAATCTAAATCAAAAGTAAAGTTGTTTCAAAAGGAAGTTTGGGGCTTATACTCAAGGAGAGGCCTAAATGAATTCTTTTGAAAGGCGACTATCGCGTCGTAGTTTTGAAAACAACAGAGGGACTTATACAATGAATGAGGCCCAAATTTATTGTATTTTCAAAATAGGTGGGTCTTACACTCTTTTAGAGGCCCAAGAGTTTATATTTTATACAAGAGACGGGGCTTACAACTCAAGGAGAGGCCCAGATGAAAAATAGTGATCGTACCGTTATTCTGAAAATTGTAATGAGACTTATACAATGACTGAGACCCAAATTAATTATGTACAAAAGGGGTTGGGTCTTACACTCTATTAGAGGCCCAAAAATGTTTTAAAAGGAAGAAAAAATGGGACTTACAACACAAGGAGAGACCCAGTTTAAAATTGTTTGAAAACGGCGATCGCGCCGAGTTTTTTAAAATCGTATCGGGACTTATACAATGACTGAGGCCCAAAATGGTTTGTGTGTGACAAGGGATGGGTCTTACACTCTATTATAGGCCCAAGGTATATTTGAAAAGAAGTTTGATCAAGAGGAAACCCTAATTTCTTTTACAAATATAATTTTCAAAGAAAAAATAAGTAATAAATCATATAAAATACAAAATACATTGAAAAACAAGTTGTAAAATTTGAACAATGTTTTTAAAAATCATGTTTAATCACATGAAGGCTTGAAATTCAATTGGTTTTGAAAATCAAGGTGGAAATCTCATTTTAAAATGTTTGAAAACAAATAAAATGAAATTCATTACAAAAATTAAAACTATATTAAATATATAATATAAATTCAATTTTTGTGGAATAAAATGTTTCAACATTTTTGTGAATTTTAAAAAAAAAAGAACCAATAAAAAATATTTAAAATTGAAAGGGAAATTAATTTTGGAATTAATTAATAAAAACAAAAAAAAAATATATGAAAAATAGAAAAATATGAGAGAAATAGGAAAATGGACTGGGTGGGTGTTGAACCCATGACCTCCAACCAAACACACATGCGCGCTACCACTAGGGTGGTGATACATCCATGTATCAAAACCACCCCACGAATACATAAGGGTGACTTGGTTTCTAGGCCTGACTAAGGCAAAAAACCAAGTCTTGGTGGATTTGCATGAAGGTCATAACTTCCTCAATTCTCCATGGAATTGGATAAAATTTAGATGGATCCTGCCTAGAATTTCATGAGGAATCCAATGATGCTTTTGGAATTTTCTAAAGACGCTTCTATTTAAAACCCGATAGTGGTTTCAAAATAGGCCAAGATTTGCAAGTTCTATGCTATCTTATCATACAAGTAACAATAGCATGGTAAATTGGTTCAAACACAACACATTTGATATATATGACATGTTTATGATTAATGGACCTTAAAGCAATGCATATTTTAAGAGTTCAAGTTATGATGCACTTACCTCTTGAAGATCCTTGTGCTAACTGTCAAGATCCTTATGCCAGAAGTAATCCAATGCTTTAGACACTCTTGATTAATCCATTAGAAGCTTTTAGGATGATCAAAACCAGCTGGAAACCTCAGGAACAAAAGTTGGCTCTTGCAAAAGTGGTAAAAGTGACCAAAATGGTAACTCACTCAAATGGTGTTACAGTTGAGGGGAACTAGTTGGTAAAAATGACTGATCCAAGACATGGCTTGTAAAATGCAGAAAATTCAAAAATTGAGGTTTTGGAGGTTGACTTTCTGATTTTGAGGTTGTGTAATGTGGATGAAGGTTTGAACACCTCCAATGGATGATTTATGATGCGTTAGGATGGTTATTTGGGTGGTTTTTGCTCTGGTTTCAAGAATTCCCAAATTGCTTCAATGTGACTTGAAATTGAAGTAAGAGATGAAGAGTGGGAAAACAAGGCTTTGGTATTGTTTTGGTGTGGTTTGAAACATAAAAAATGACCTCTATTTATAGAACAGGAGTTTTATTTTTGAAGGAATAGTGTTTGGCAACTGGTTCACTCTATTATCCAATGGATATACCCATGTATCACTTCCTTAAATGCCATGGTACAAAGTCTTCACTTAGCCATTGACTAGAGTTAGTCTTGGTAGCTCTAGGTCTTATGAGTTTTGCAACAACCTTAACTCAATTGGCCTGATAAGGCTTGGTTCATGACAGCTCAATGCACCACATCAATGCCAAATGAAAAACTTGGAGTTTTTGGATATGGAACTTTGAATGATCACACCAAAGGATAGGATTCTTGACTTATTGGTCCAAGCTTGAAAGTATCAAGTGAGTCATCAAGATTCCCTCTGATCTTGGAAGAGGACAAAGCTTGCAAGATGACAGAATTTGAAATGGAAATCGTGTGGCACAAGAAATGCACCAAATCTGCCTTGAAAACCAGTTTGAGCAAGGCATGTTGTGAGATCCATAACTCCTTGATCAAGTTGAATTAATGGGAGTTCTTGTACTCTTTGGAAAGCTCTCATGACATACTTTAACTTTGATGTCCAAGATTGGTCTTGGTTTAGCTTGGATCAAGGTGAAAAATTGGCTCAAATTTTGGAAAAAGTGAAACAGATTCTGACTTGGAAATTTCACTAAGTGTTGGAATGAAAATGTCTATTTTCATTTTTTGTGATTTTGATCAATCCATAACTCAAAATCCATGAGTATTTGGAATGAGATGTAGTTGACATATTTGAAGTATGTAATATGAACTTTCATTTGAGCTTTGGATGGGAGAAAAAGGCCTTGTGGTTTATGAGTTATGACCTTGCAAAGTTGGTACCAAATCACTTTTGTCCCATAACCTAGAAAAAAATTAGTTTCTTATGGTTTCCCCTTTTGCAAGAAACCTCACTTTTCTTGATTTTTCTTGATGAATGATGATCAAAACCATACATTAAAAATTTTTTTGACTTAGGGGAACCATATTTGTGAAAAATTCCAAAAAGTCAAACTTGATTTTAGGCACAATTGAATTTTTGTCAGATGAATTCCAAACTGTGTAATCCTCTATGAAATCAAGTTCTTGACCTAACTCAAACCTAATGGATGGATTCCATAGGTGTTTTAGGGTGTCTTGAATCATGTCCCAAGGTTTGGGATCATGTCTTGGTCAAGAGTCAAAGGTACAGTTGACTTTTTCCTCAAAACCCTAATTGTGGTCCAAATGAAATTGAAATTTCTGAATCAAGCTTCTTGGATCAGTCCATTGTTATAAATGGATCAATGTGGTGTATTTAAGACCCTCAAATCATGTCTTGAGGTCCTGGCTCAAAAGTCAACTTAGGGGTTGTAGCGAGCAATTTTGGACGTGGTTCTTAAGCACTACCGCTCTGGGTTACTACAGGTCGATTCATTTTTTGTCCTATTAAATCTGATGAAGGAAGGGAAATAGATGTCTCCAACTAACCCTGCTTTACAAACTGAGTTCAAACAGTCAAAAATGTTGGTTTACAGATGCGATCAATGTGGGGGGGGCTCTCTTAGGTTATTTTGGTTGAATTTAGACTTTTGGTAGGGAATACAGACTCAGATATTTTGGGGGATATGTGAGGATTTGTGACCTGAGGTTTTTTGATGTGGTGTGCTCGCTAAGATTTTTCTTTCAATCTTATGCCTACGTATTCCCGTTTACCGAAACAGGGAAATCAGAGCGATCGTAGTTCCTCCTATTCTATGGGAGGAAATGGTGTTTTGGCATCTTGTTCAAAGCCCAAGACGTGAAGCTAATGGTGGTTTATATCTTGTTCAAAGCCCAAGATGTGAAGTTGAAGGGTCTATTTGTATCTTGTTCGAAGCCCAAGATGTGAAGCTAAAAAAGTGTTGTCTTTAGAGAGAATTTGTCATATCTAAAGGGGGTATGTTTGTCACAACTGTTGGGTGACTGACTATAAAGGAGGATTACTTTAACCGGGATATGTGAATCCTAGCAATGCCATAATTTCCTTTATAGGGGATTTTCAACCTGAAGGAGAAGACTTTAACTCAGTTTAGAGCAATGCCATCTTTCCTTAGGAATTTCTCATGCTAAAAGAGGGACAGTGGCGTGGATGTAAATAATCCAGAGGCTTGCCGCTTACAGCGATAAGATGAAAGGAGTTGTTGTTGTTTATATCCTGTGAACGAGGCACAGTTTTGATGCTAAAAGGTTGATTGACTCAATCGGGGTTTTTCTTATACAAAGCCTAAGAGGAGGCTATTGACCCAACAAGAGGATGCTTTTGTGTCTCGTACGAAGCCCGATATGAAGGCTAAAAGGAGTTGACTCAACAAGAGAGTGCTTTTAGATGTGTCTTATACGAAGCCCAAGACGGAGGCTAAAGGTTGACTCAACAAGAGAGTCTTTAATACTCAACAAGAGAGTGTTTTTGTATCTCGTACGAAGCCCGAGATAGAGGCTAAAGGGATGATTGACTCAACAAGAGAGTCTTTTTGTATCTCGTACGAAGCCCGAGATAAAGGCTAAAAGGAGTGCTGTTTCAGTTGAGTGACAGGTCCAGTAGGTTGGTTAAAAGAGAAAATTTGTTCTTATAAAGAGCCTGATTAAAGGTAAGGCTATTCTTTAGGATTGATCAGAGGATCAGGGTTATTTCCTGTTCTTTAAGGAAACGGGGAATCCGAAGGGTATTGAGACTGCCCAAGTCTACGGGTCTTATCTCTTGTACTATGCTTAAGAAACAATAGTAGTAAGATCTAGACTCTTTGAAAGACTGTTCTATTAAGATGACTAATTTCTGTTCCTATACCTCTAGGAGGTCGTCGGGACAATTTGTACGAAGCCCAAGAGGAGGCTCTCTTCCCGAAGGAAGAATCCTTATACGAAGCCTAAGAGGAGGCTGTGAATACTTCTAAGAAGCCGTAGGGTCCTTGTACAACGCCCAAGAGGAGGCGGGGATGCTTTTAGGAAGCCTGTGGGTCCCCCAAACCTCGAGAAATTCAAGACAGGCTATTCATAGAGAATAGATCAAGCCAGGAAAGTCCGAGAATTTGGAAGAAACTCAAGAGATGCCATTCACGGAGAAAAGATCATCCCTGGGGAGTAGAGTTTCTTTGACAATGTCTAAGGGTGACAGTCTGTGAAAGGGTTCACCGAGAATGCTGCCTTTCACGTCTCCATATTGTTTAACCCCAAGAGAAGGGAAGACTGTATCTGGTAATCCTATGGGGATCTAGTTTAGTCAATTTAAGAGTGATCAACAGGGCTTAGTACTAGACGTATTTGCCAGGGAAACTCTAAATATCTATACTAGTATTACACAGTTGATATGAGTTTATGAAAGAAGACTTACAGTGAAATAGCCCCACAATACAGTTATATGTCTATGTAAGCGGATAAATGAAAGCGTATAAACACTTACTCAGTTGTAGAGCTTCCATGTTGTTTGGTTAGTTGTTCAATAAAGAGAGATTGAAAACAACAGTATATTCAAAATTTAAAGGAGAAAGTATTTTGAAAAGATGTTGGGGCTTACAGCTCAAGGAGAGGCCCAAGGTTTATCAGTGATCGCATTGTCATTTTGTACAGAGGGACTTATACAAGTGACTGAGGCCCAAGAAAGGTTTTCTGTACAAGGGGATGGGTCTTACACTCTCTCAAGAGGCCCAAAAGATTTATTTTTGTACAAGTGGTGGGGCTTACAGCTAAAGGAGAGGCCCAGGGTCATTTGTTTGAAAATGGCGATCGCGCCGAGATTTTTGAAAACGCGGTGGGTCTTATACAATGCATTGAGGCCCAAAATGGTTTGGTTTTCAAAGGGGGTTGGGTCTTACACTCTAATAGAGGCCCAAAAGATTTTGAATGGGTCTTATAGCACGAGGAGAGGCCCAAGGTTTGTTTTTCAACGGACGATGATCGCGTCGAACATTTTGAAATACAACGGGACTTATACAATAAGTGAGTCCCAAAATAGGTTTGTATTTACAAAGGATTGGGTCTTACACTCTATTAGAGGCCAAAAAGGTTTTAAAAGTTTTGATGAGGGTTGAATTAATCAAAACCCTAATTTGTTTCCAAAATGCATTTTAATTGAATAAAAAATTCAATTTAAATGATCAAAATTGTTTAACATGTTGAAAACAAATTGTGATCTTGGATTAATGTTTCAAAAATCATGTTTTGACCTACAAAATGATTAGAAATCATAAAAATTTGTAAAATCAAGAAGGAAAAAATATTTTAAATGTCAAAAACAATTAAAATATTAATTCTTTGCAAAAATATCAATTATATGAAATAAATAATATTTTTGGGATTTTTTGGGAAAATAAAATATTTTAACATTTTTGTGAATTATTAAAAAAAGAATCAACTCAAGATCATTAAAACTTAGAGAGAAATTAATTTTTGAATCAATTAAATAAAATCACAAAATTCAAATATTTGAATTTTCAAAAAGGGCGCCAAGAACAACCAAGAGCACGCGCGTGTTCTGAGTTTTGCTCAGATTTGCATTTTCTCTCCAATCTCACTGAATACTTGATGGAATCATGCAACCCACATATCAATCTGCTCGTTTCAACCTCACAATCATGTCTATGGTCTTTAATTTCATTTATTTTTAACATGGAATAAGAAATCAAGACAAAACCTCAAGAACCCTAAAATTTGCATGAAGGCTGAGAATTTTGATACACGATTCAAACAAAGTAATTAATTGAAAGGAAACATTCTATGCATGATTATGAACATTTGGAAAAAGTATTGTGCAAGGAAATATGCATAGATTAAGAGATGACCAAGTTTAGGCTTACTTGAAGGTCGTGACAGCAAGAGCAATGTGATTTTTGAGTTGGAGGTGTTACAGATGAGTTGTGATGATCTGAACAGATTCTCTACACCCTATGGAGTGTGTTTGAATGCTTGGACTTAATTGAAAATGGCTGGATCACTTCATGGCATCTCAGCTGCAACTTGGTTAAAACCTTGAGCAACTGGCTGGTGATTCTAAGAAATCAGTGTTCCAGATGTTTTCTAAGTATTTGGATCACTCCTATATGATGTTTATGAGGTGTGTGTGTGATTGGTTTGATTGGAATTGCTCTCAAACTCAAAACCCGATAGTGACTTGCCTTAGAAGGCAAAATTGGAGTGAAAGAAGAGATTTTGAGGAAAGCATATGTTTGATGGCTTTGGTGTACTCAAGCTGATCATAATTGAGCTCTATTTATAGTAGAGCTAGTTTGTTTTGCAAGCAATAGTGAATGGCAACTACAGCAGAGGTTTGGCCAATGTTGGCAAATGAGAATCCAAGTCTCCTATAGCCATTGACTAGAGGTTAGAGCACAGGGTTGTGGTTCCCTTGGTCTTGGATAAGTCTTGACTTAATTCAGTTGAAAATGGCCCAGTCCATGCCCCCTTGGTGTATGCATTGAATGCTCCAATCCAAAATTGGAGTCTTGTCCCTCTTTTAGGCAATTCTAGGTTTGACATGCTACTTCTTGTTCCAAGGACTTTGGAGGCTTGGCTCAGTGTTTGTCCCCTTTAGATTTGATCCTCAGATGTGTCCAAAGTGATGACAAGGCTTGGAATTAGCTTATTTTTCCAAATCGAGCAAAAATGCAAAATTCTGCCTAGCCTTGGCAGTTTTCAGCAAGGCATATTGCCATTGTCATATCTCTGGGCCCAAGTGGAATTTGGTGATGTTCTTGGCCATTTTGGAAAGCCCTCATATGATACAACAACTGTCTGATCATATTTGGTTTTGACACTTTTTGGGTCCAAGTGAAAAATCCCCCTACATTTGGAAAAAAGTGAAGGCAGATTCTGACTTAGTGAAAATTTCACTAAGTGTTGGAAAAAAGTGACATTTTCACTTTTTGTGATTTTGATCATTCCATGACTCAAAATCCATGAGGAATTTGGAGGGAGGTCAGTTTTAAGCTTTTGTATAGGGTAATGAGATCTACAAATCAAACTTTAGATGGGAAAAAATGGCTTTGTGGTTTAGGATTTATGATCCTCCAAAGTTGGTACCCTTGCCACTTTGTTCATAACTTAGAAAATTTTCTAAGTTTTTATGGTTATCCCTTTTACAAGTTATCCCATTTTTCTTGATTTTTCTTGATGAATGATGATTCAAATCATACATTAACATCATTTTAGGGTTAAAAAACCATTTTTGTGAAAAATCTCAAAAACTCAAAGTTGACTTTTGTGCACAGTTGACTTTTTGTCAGATGAATTCCAAACTGTGCGATCCTTTAGGAAATCATGTCCTTGACCTAAATCAAACTTGATGGACATGTTCCATGGGTGTTATAGGGTATATTGAATCATGTCCTAGGTTTTGGGAGCATCTCCTAGTCAAAAGTCAAAGCTACAGTTGACTTTTTCCACGAAACCCTAACTGTGATACTGATGAAATTGAGACTTGTTGCTCAAGCTTCCTGGATCAATCCATTGTTACAAATGGATCAATGTGGTATGTTGGAGACCCTCAAATCATGTCTTGAGGTCTTGGCTCATGATTTGTCCCAAAAGTCAACTTAGGGGTGAATTAGGTCAAGAAACCCTAATTCCTGATTTTTGATGTATGCATCCCCTGAGGTCAAATTGACTTGATGCTTGGGCCCATGAGGTTCCATGGAGTATTTTAGGATATGCTCTGAAGCATTGGCTCATGCCCAGAGGAAAATTTTCATCTGGAGGCTCTGGTCGACCAAACCCTAATTTGGTGACACTGGCGATCTTGAGGCTTGATCCACCTGGAAGGGAGCAGCCTTGTGCTTAATCCTTAAAGTGGGAGTCCTCTTGATCCCTTGCGGATATTTGAGAGGCTAGACAAGTTGAAGATCATGTCATTTCTTGCTTGATCCTTTGTCTAAGAACTCTGAGAGGGCTTGAAACCCTAATTTTGATTGTAGTGGATGCTCACCCATCTTTGGGGAGACTAATGAGGCATGATGGTTCATCTATATTGTGATGATGATTTTCACAATGATGGGAAATCTTAGTGGTCAAAATTTGGGGTATGACAGATGCCCCAATTTAATCTTCTTGGACCTGAAGGTGTGAATGGAGAAGGTATTCGGGCATTCGGGGTGCAAGAGGATTAAATATCGGAATACCCAAAATTTTGATGGTGGTTAAGAATGGTAGCTTGCGTATCCTTCTTCTTTTGCTAAGCATTGATGCTTAGAAAAGGTAAAAATTCCCCTCGATCCTGGTTTCCTACCAAGGAACTGGTCTAAGTTTCTGATGTAAACTTCCCCTCGATCCTGGTTTCCTACCAAGGAACTGGTCTCAGTTTCTGATGTAAACTTCCCCTCGATCCTGGTTTCCTACCAAGGAACTGGTCTTAGTTTCTGAAATAAACTTCCCCTCGATCCTGGTTTCCTGCCAAGGAACTGGTCTCAGTTTCTGGAATAAACTTCCCCTCGATCCTGGTTTCCAACCAAGGAACTGGTCTCAGTTTCTTTTGTCAATAAACTTTTTAACAAGGGACGCTATTCGTAGCGGTTTTCCTCAAACTTCTCTCCGAATTTTCCTAGAGAGATGCCATTTGATAGAAAAAGTTTTGTTGTCAGACTTGCTGGGGAACCCAGTCGTCTAAGTTGTAGAGGTGTACAAACTTCTCTGTTTGGAGACGCCATTTACCGACTCTACTGGGGAAAACGAGTCTCTCGAGAGACCGCCTTCACGCTTGGGGATATTACATCATACTTTTCTCGGGATCTTCCCGGAGAAACGCCATATGATGTGATCCAATTTTGAGGTGCTGATGACCTTTTCATCAGCGGTTTTTTTCCGGAGAAAAACTGTTGTATTGCCGAATCTCTGCTTAAGAGGCTTCCTCTAGGGATTTTCCTTAATCTGGGAAAGCGAAAATATCATCTTCAATGGCGAAGAGTGACATCGGTTGAAGGTTCTCTGGTCTTTCAGAGGTTTAACTTATCAAAGTGGTCAAGGGCCAATTCTAATCCAGAAATAAACTGGAGGAGAGAGATTGTTCAAATGCAACCTTTCCTGACGAGGAAAGAATTGACAACTCGATTGAGAGGACTATTATCACTAGGGGACAAGACCGACGAGAGTGATAGTGATGCAATGTGAATGTGAATGTAAATCAATAATGTATGATGTATGTATGTATATGCTGACAAAACTGACGCGCCATACAGACTAATAGATGAACATGACTGGATACTCGGCCATCGCGGGGCGAAGAAGTACCGCTGGGTCAAGATAGCAATTCCTCCTTGCTTAGATGAAACGGTCCCTGTTGGGGAGCGACACTGATCGAGCTTAGGAGATGAGAACTCGGCCGAAGAGGTCAGATGGAGCATTCGCATCTGACATAGCTAATCCTTCATTCAGGCCTACTGGTTTAGAAGGAGTACTTTGATTATGCACTTTGAGGCTCGAACACCTTTGGAGAAGCGATCGATGTTCTTTCGATGTTCAACCGTCAAAATAAATTGTCGTCTTTATTTTTTTAAAAGCAGAACAATTTTAACAAGTAAATTCATTTTTGTCTCGTTTCAAGAATCGTTGATCATGTTAAAAACATCATTCTGTAAAGCTAAAACAAATATGAATTACAAATAAAAGCACAAGGGCTCAAATTTTATTGATAGGATGGAAATCAGCCGAACGCGTGATTCCATAGAGTATATACAAAGTTTAGCAAATGGTAATTTACAGGGAAAAGGGCTACGTTGAAACATAACGACCACTATCCTTCTACCAACTTTGAATTCAGGGCATCCTGAGCTTCTGTCGAAGATGACCTTGACTGGAGCTTTCTTGACGGATGATGTAACTGCTGCCGAGGGACTTGCCCCTTTGTCGAAAGTAGTTACTTGCCATTATCCCTAATTTTTTCCTGGATTGTACTTTGAGATTTCCAATCCACCGGGATGGTTTTTGATCATGTCTCTAATTTTTTCCTGGACCGCCCTTTCGGGTTTTCAATCCACCGAGACGTTCTTTTTTTTAGGCGAAGTATTTCTTGACTAAATCAACATTTGTGGGGTAGGCAAATTCCTCTCCGTCCATGGTTGCAAGTCTCAAGGCGCCGCCTGAGAAAGCTTTCTTGACCACATAGGGGCCGTCATAATTCGGAGTCCATTTGCCCCGAGAATCAGTGAGAAATGATTGTATCTTCTTGAGCACGAGGTCTCCTTTCCTGAAGATGCGAGGTCGAGCCTTTTTGTCAAACGCCTTCTTCATTCTTCGTTGATACAACTGACCATGGCATAGTGTCGTGATTCGTTTCTCTTTGATCAGGTTAAGTTCGTCGTGTCGACTTTGACACCACTCAGCTTCTGTAAGCTTAGTTTCCATCAATACCCGAATTAATGGGATCTCTACTTCTATGGGAAGCACTGCTTCCATGCCATATACTAGAGAGAAAGGGGTTACCCCTGTTGAAGTGCGAATAAATGTGCGATAACCGTGAAGAGCAAAGGGTAGCATCTCGTGCCAATCTTTGTAGGTTACAACCATCTTCTGAACAATCCTCTTGATGTTCTTGTTAGCCGCTTCTACCGCTTCGTTCATCTTTAGTCGGTAGGGAGATGAGTTATGGTGTTCGATCCTCAACTCAGCGCACAACTCCTTCATCATCTTGTTGTTCAAGTTGGATCCATTATCAGTAATGATCTGGCTTGGAACACCATAACAACAGATGAGATTGTTTTTGATAAATCGGACCACCACTTGTCGGGTTACATTGGCGAATGACGCTGCTTTGACCCACTTGGTGAAGTAATCAATGGCTACCAGGGTGAACCAATTATGTCGATTCCCCATATGGAAAAAGGCCACGGGGAAGAAAGAACTTTGAGATGGGTTGGCGGTACATGAATTTTGTCTGAGTATATCTGACACTTGTGACACCTCCTCATGTACTTTTCTCGCCATCGTGTGTCCGTTGGCATGAGTGCCAAAGGATCCTTCGTGAATCTCTTTTATCAGCATGTCTGTTTTTGGTCTGTCTACACATCGGAGCAAGGCCATGTCAAAATTTCTCTTATAGAGTGTATCACCGCTCAGAAAGAAACTGCCTGCCAGCCTTCTAAGGGTTTTCCTGTCTTTCCTTAGTTCCCCGGGTGGGTACTCTTGTTTCTGAAGGAAGCATTTGATATCGTGATACCAAGGTTTATCATCTATGACTGCTTCAATCGTGAAGATGTAAGCGGGCCGTTCAAGGCGCATTATGTCGATCTTAGGTATGTCATTCCATTGACCTACACTGATCATGGAAGAGAGAGTGGCTAATGCATCAGCCAGGTGATTCTCCTCACGAGGGATGTGATGAAACTCAACTCTATTGAAGAAGGGTAACAACCTTCTCGCGTAGTCTTTGTAAGGGATCAATCCTGATTGGTATGTGTTCCAATCTCCTTTAATCGGATTGATAACGAGAGCTAAGTCGCCATATACGTCCAAGTTTTTCATCCTCAAATCAATTTCTTCCTCGAGACCCATAATACCAGCTTCGTATTCGGCCTCGTTATTCGTACACTTAAACGTAAGTCGGGAAGTGAAAGGAATGTGGGTACCCTGAGGGGTGATAATGATTGCCCCAATTCCGTTTCTGTAATGATTGACAGCTCCGTCAAAGATAAGCCCCCATTGGGAACCTGGTTCTGGCCCTTCACTGGGTAGCGGTTCATCGTAATCTTTCATTTTCAAATACATGACATCTTCGTCTGGGAAGTCAAACCCGATTGATTCTTGATCGCCAATCGGTTGATGAGCCAAATGATCGGCTAAAATACTCCCCTTAACGACTTTTTGAGCATGGTACTCTATGTCATATTCTGATAGCAGCATCTGCCAACAGGCAATCCTTCCGGTGAGAGCAGGCTTTTCGAAGACATACTTGATCGGATCCATCTCAGAGACCAACCAAGTAGTGTGACGAATCATGTACTGGCGCAGACGTTTGGCTGCCCAAGCCAAAGCGCAACAAGTTTTCTCAAGCATAGTATACCGAGTCTCGTAGTCAGTGAATTTCTTGCTCAAATAGTAGATGGCAGACTCTTTTCTTTTCGTTTCGTCTTGTTGGCCAAGTACACGTCCCATTGAGTCCTCTAGAACAGTGAGGTAGATAATCAGTGGTCTTCCTTCCACTGGAGGTGATAAAATCGGAGGGTTCAACAGGTATTCCTTAATACTGTCGAAGGCAGTTTGGCAGTCTTCTATCCAAACGCAGTCCTGATTCTTTTTAAGTAATTTGAAAATCGGCGCACATGTCGCGGTCATGAGGAATATGAATCTGGAGATGTAGTTCAAACGTCCCAGGAATCCTCTGACTTGTTTTTTAGTTTTCGGAGAAGGCATCTCTTGAATGGCCTTGACCTTGTCAGGATCAACCTCAATTCCTTTCTGGCTGACGATGAACCCTAAAAGATTTCCCGAACCGAAGGTGCACTTGTTGGGATTCAAGCAGAGTTTGTACTTTCTCTACCGCTCGAATAGCTTTGACAGATGGGTCACATGCTCCTCTTCTGTCTTAGATTTTGCAATCATATCACCGACATATACCTCGATTTCTTTGTGTATCATGTCATGAAACAGAGTAGTCATGGCCCTTTGATAGGTTTCCCAGGCGTTCTTCAAACCGAACGGCATTACCTTGTAACAAAAGGTACACCATGGGGTAATGAACGAAGTTTTCTCCATGTCTTTCGGCTCCATTTTGATTTGATTATAGCCCGAGAATCCATCCATGAAGGAGAAAACCTTAAACTTTGTTGTACTGTCAACCAGCAGGTCAATGTGTGGTAAAGGAAAGTCGTCCTTTGGACTTGCCTTGTTTAGATCTCTATAATCCACACACATTTTGACTTTTCCATCCTTTTTGGGAACGGGTACGATGTTGGCTAACCATTGAGGATATTCTGACGTAGCGAGGAAACCCGCGTCAATTTGTTTCTGTACCTCCTCTTTGATTTTGATGGCCATGTCCGGGTGAGTCCGTCTCAACCTCTGTTTTACAGGCGGACATTCCGATCTCAATGGTAAATGATGTTCCACGATGCTGGTATCCAACCCTAGCATATCCTGATAGGACCAAGCGAATACATCGGGGAATTCTTTGAGAAGCTTTACCAAACCCTCTCTGGCAGTTGGACTGAGCAGTGCCCCAATCCTGATTTGTTTTCTCTCTTTTTCCAAACCTAAGTTTACCGTTTCCAACGGCTCTTTATGAGGTTCAATGGACCTTTCCTCCTGTCTGAGTAATCGGGAGATCTCTTCTGGAATTTCGTCGTCATTTTCTTCTTCAGCCCCAAATACCAGGAACTCAAAGTTGGGAGAAGGCATCAGATCGTATGTTTTAAAGGGGTTTAAAACAAGCAATCTGCATGACGGTATGATTTGTGTTTAGAAGAGACAGAGAGAATGCAAGAGTATGTGTAGTGTATTTCTTTTAAAAACTGCTTGTTTTTTTATTATTTATTTTTTAGGATTACCATTTTCTAAGAAAAGCAAAAGGAGAAAACAACAATAAAATGCGTAAATTACAGAATGACGTTATTTTATTAATGAACAAGTCGATTCTTGAAACAACAGCCCTATAAAACAACACTTTGTCTCTTTGGGCAAAGCGAAGAGGGAAAATTTACAGAAAGTGAGCCCTATCAAAACATCTGTTTCACCTAGGCAGGGTGAAAGGTTAAAGACGGCAATTACTTTGACTTATGGACAGTCTTCAGAACATCGATAGCAACCCATTGGCGGCAAACTCCTCGGTGAATCACAAAGTCTGGCACCTTCCTTGATTTGTCTTCAGAAATTACGCTGATTTCTAGTGGAGCAGGATCATTGGAATCTGTCTCCCAGGCAGAGTTATCTTAGGAGGATTCCTCTGTTGTATTTTGCATAGCATTGGTGCTCTCAGGTAGATCTCCCCATCTAGTTGGCTGGATGTCATCGAGCCTGATACGGGAGCTTTCGGGACCAGTGTACTTGACCATATAGTCGTATTTCCCACTTGGTTGTCCTAGGGTGTCCCACACTTCTTTGGAACTGGAGGAGTCATCTCTCTCGATGACGTTGACCTCTGGAAAAGCATAGTTAATGAATTCAAGGCCTGCAAACATTGCAAATTCATCGTCGTACTAGACATTTTCTAAATGACCTGATTGTTGATCCCATGACATGGTGGGGACGCAAGTATTCTTTTCAATAATGCTCAGCTGATTTTCATTGTTCGGCTGATTCTCTTGCCCCAAGTCTCCTGGATACGGCTTCCACATTGGCAGGCCATCCATCGAGCCATAATAGTTATGGTCAAAGTTGTCCTTCATCAGATTCTCCTCCTCTAATGAGTTTGGTGGAGCACGGTATCCTTCCGGATCACAATCTCCGTACATTATTTCGACATCTGACCTGGGTATAGATCTCGGACTCTGTGTAGGAAAGTAAAAGGGAGTCTGCGTTTCGTCCAGAGACATATAACCGTCTTTGTTAAGATAGGACTCCCATTCTTCCTCCATATCAGAGGAATCATCTTTATTAATGGTATGTACTTCTTGAGGCACTGGGTGAAGGAAACCTCCACTATGGAAGAAGTCCTGAATGGGATGAAGACTTTCATCGCTGGTAGTAGCTGTCTGGGTACAGGTTGCAGAAAAACCAAGACCCTTCTTTGTTTTATTGTTAGTAGGAATGACTAGCTGTCCCCATCCTGTTGTATTGGCACTCTCAACTGCTTTGATAGCATCTTTGTATGAGGAAATGGAAGTTCCCTCTTCGGATTGATTGTCCTTGCACACCGAAAGCGCTTGGAACTGAGTTCCAACAACCTCCTCGGGTTCTACACAAGTAGATGATGATAAGTTACTCACGAGCAAGGCTTGCTCTCCACAGACCGTGGCGAGCTGGTTGTTCTGGACAAACTTTAACTTTTGGTGGAGGGTCGAGGTGACAGCTCCAGCCTGATGTATCCAAGGTCTTCCTAATAAACAATTGTATGTTGCCCGGATGTCCATGACCTGGAAAGGGACTTGGAAAGTGTGAGGACCAATAGTTATGGGAAGGTCGACTTCGCCGATAACCGCTTTTCTGGACCCGTCAAATGCTTTGACGACGACCTCACTGGTTCTCATCGGGGGTCCTTTGAAGGATAATTACATCAAAGTGGACTTCGGCATAACATTCAGGGCTGACCCTGTGTCTACCAGTACACTGGCTAAAGCATCGCCCTGGCAGCTGACCGTGATATTGAGCGCCATGTTATGACGGCGACCCTCTTCAGGTAATTCCTCATCACTAAATCCCAAGTTATTGCAGGAAGTGATGTTAGAGACAATGCTATCGAATTGTCTGATTATTACATCCTATTTTACAAAGGCTTGCTCCAAGACTTTTTGTAGAGCCTCCTGTGCGCTTCTGAACTGAGTAAAAGTGATAGCACCGAGATCTTCGAAGGAGTTTGTAACAGCTGATCAACAATGTTGTATTCACTCCTTTGGATGAGCTTCAGCATCTCATCATCATTTTTCGAAAGGTCGAGATTACTGGATTGACCGACCGGTGGATTGGGAACTTCTGTCTGAGGTTCCTTTTCTTTGTTAAGTTCTCCAACTCCTCGGTTGAAGATTCGACCACTCCGTGTTACTCGACTGATGTCTACAATATTCACGACGGAGGGTAATGGAATTTCCTTTCCATTCTCGACTTTTGTAGCACCGTATTTGTAAGGGATAGCCTTAGTTGATTCATACGGTAATGGTCCCGGTAGATAGATGACTATGGGAGCCTTCTGATTTTTTTGACCATCGTAAGCAATTTCGATCTGTTCCTGGTTGGGAACTCTCAATTCGTCAAGTAGAGGGATGAAGGTACAAACATCCCTAGCCTTCTGATGATCAGAGATTACGACAACATCCTCAATTTGATCAGCGAGGTAGTCCAGCGCCCAGTTGATTGGTCCGGAACCCGGATATGGGCGAATGTCTCTACGATCCACCTGACCCTGAAGAGCTACTCGCACAAGGTAACATCCTTGGTTACTTTCCGAACAGACTCTACAACGTTCATAGTTGTGTGGTGGCACCTGGCCACGCCCGCTTTGAATACAATGTAACCTCACTAGGTCAGTTTCCACAGATCGAACGTCCCAACTTTGATGCTGAGTAGGGTTCCCGTTGGTAATACTAATTTGCTGGGTGTCTTCATCCATATAGATTGGAAGCCACCAGTGGTTCAACAAGTGTTGAAGTGTTTCCTGGACAAGGGCACATCCCTGATCATTTTTGCAACCCGCTCTATAGTTCTGATAATCATGTGATACCAGGGACCCGAGCCGGACCTGTTTAGCATGTAACTCCACCAGGCTGGTATTCATCAAGCGAATATCGAAGATTTGGATCATGCTGATCTGATAGGGATTCCTATCATGGTAGTCCTAGATCCATCCAAGATACATCTGACGCTGGAGGGCCTCTTGTACAAAAGAGCATCCCTGTTTGTTTACCGAGCATGTCAGACAAGAACTGTAATCGTGCCGCGGCAGATTATGATACTGGCTTTGCCTATAGTGCATCGACACCAAGTTTACTTCCATTGCAAGGACGTCGTGGTTCTGAATGACGTTAGAATTCATGTAAACCATGTTAACTCCACGAACTCGGTGCTCTTGGATCCATCCGAGATCCATCTGTTCCTGTAGAGCTGATTGCACCACAGAACATCCTCGATTGCTTTTAGAGTAGATATCACACTGGTGATAGTTATGAGGTGGCACATTGCCATATCCACTCTGTCTACAATGCATCTTGACCAAGTTGGTCCTTAACAAGAGTACATCATGAATTTGATAGACGTTGTTAGTCTCTCCCTCTATCAAATTGACTGTAGCTTTCTCGTGTTGAGGCAGCGGGTTTGTGAGAACATTAGGATTTGTATCCTTGAAAGATAAGACCCCGCTCCTAACAAGCTTTTGCACGTCAGATTTAAAACTGAGACAGTTCTCTATGTTATGCCCTGGTCCTCCTTGATGGTAAGGGCAAGTCTGATCCACCTTAAACCAAAAAGGCGGATTTTCCGGTACTATAAGAGGGGACTTAGTCTGGACATGCCCCTTAGCCAGTAGTATCTGAAATAGTTCCACGTACAATACGGGTATAGGATCAAATCCTGGTGGTCGCGTTGTACGGTTGTTATTGTATGGAGGACAAGCCTGCTGAAGAGGCTGTTGAGTCCTTTGCTGAAATTGCTGTTGATTCGGTTGGCTCTGCGCAACCTAAGGTTGATACGTAGGAACAGGCGCAGGGTTGACAGCAGGAGTTACAACTGCTACTGGTTGGTACCGTCGCCTTTGCTTTTCGGGAGAGATATTCTCGATATCTTGCTCTTTTTTCTTAGGGAGAGCACTACCGTATCATTTTATACTACTTGATGATCCAGTGTCTTTGACTAGACGTCCTTCTCGGACGGCTTCCTCAAGACGAACTCCCATACCAACCATTTCAGTGAAGTCACTGGGCGCACTGGCAACCATTCTGTCGTAGTAAAATGAGCTCAAGGTCTTTAAGAAGATCTTTGTCATCTCTTTTTCCTCAAGAGGTGGACAAATTTGAGCGGCAATTTCACGCTATCTCTGAGCATATTCCTTAAAGGTTTCTTTGTGCTTTTGTGACATCGATCTGAGCTGATCTCTGTCTGGTGCCATGTCCAATTTGTATTTATATTGTTGGACGAAGGCAGTGCCAAGATCTCTGAAAGTGCTAATCGTAGCACGGTTTAAACCCATGTACCATTTTAGTGCGGCACCAGTTAAACTATCCTGAAAGTAGTGAATCTGTAAATCCTGATTCTCTGTCTGAGCTGACATTGGCCGAGCGTACATCACCAAGTGACTCTGAGGGCAAGAGTTACCCTTGTACTTTTCAAAGTCGGGCACCTGGAATTTGTGCGGGACTTTCACATTAGGGACCAAACAGAGGTTCGCGGCGTCGTTTCCAAATAAATCCTGACCGCAAAGGGCCTGCAGTTCTTTCTGTATTCCCAGGAACTGTTCCTGGAACTCATTCATTCTTTCGAACATGTTGTCATTTCCACCAGAATATATCTCTGGAATATGTCCTTCCGGGACAGTGTGTACCACGTGCGGTGGTATAGTCATTATGGCCAAGACTCTCGGTGCCTCCCGAAGTTTGTAACCTTCAGGAGTTACTGCATGCCCCTGGCATCTTCGCTTTCCCAAAGTTTGTAACCTTCAGGCCCAGCGGTTCCTGATGCAGTTCCCTGATCCTCATTGATCGCCGAAATATATCCTTCTGGGATATAGTTAAGTGGCATGCCCCAGGGACGATCTTTTGGCATTTTGTACCTAGGATCGGACTTCTCCACTATGGGCGTTGAGGTGATCTCCGAGATCACAGTCCTTTGTAGCTGAGCTTCTGCCATGGCTTGCATGTCGTTATGAAGCTTTCTCATATCCTCTCTCAGAGCGTCGATCTCTTCTCTCAACTCTCTGTTCTCTTCCTTGAGATCATCCATCTTTTTCTGACGACTGGCCCGAGTATTGTACGAATGAGACAGTTTGACTCTAGAACCGAGACACAAACGTGAGATTCGTAGGTAAGGAGAATACGTGACGTGAGAATGATGAATGCAATGATTATATTAATTGTTTTTTTTTGTTTAATCAAAATAAACTTCGACAATTAGATTGCAAATATCAAACAGTGGGGAAACCCCGTTTTATTGAATTCAAAGGATTGCGAAAATAGAAATACAGTAGATTACAAGGTGCGGAAATAGAAACCTAAGTTAATGGGTCCCGAGTCCTCTCTGAGGAGAACTCGGGTGCTGATTATGGTACTTTCCTTTTCTTGGACCGGGGCTTTTGGGTCGTTGCCGGGTTGTCATTCCTTTGCCAAGTGAAAGGAGCGAGCAAATTCCTTTGGTCATCCTGATTATCCATAGCATGTTGCTCCAAAATCTCAATCAGAGCATCCTTATCTTTTAGCAGTCGCTGTATTTTGGTACACTCTACATTGAGGGTGCGGTATTTGTTCTTCCAAGACCTCCTCTCCTGTTGAAATTTGTTGAGAGTAACCTGAAGTTTTTCCGTTTCAGTCATGAAGTACATGATAGATGCCCTCGGCGGAAGAACTCCGTGACGAGGATAAGGCATCTTTAGCTTGAGAGCTCTAGTTTGTACCTAGTGGAGATAAGGCTCCACCGAGACACAGTCCGGTTTTCCTAGAGACTCTCGTCCTTTCTTATGAACATGTTTCCAAGCGTGCACTATTTCCATCTTTAGTGCCCTGTCATTTTCTCCTTCTTTGAAGAAAAGACCCTCCAGATGAGCATTACGCGGGACATGCCTCATCGGGTATCCAAATTAACGACGAACCAATATTGGATGGTAGTTGATTCCTCCCTTAGTTCCTATGAGGGGTACGTTGGGGAAGTTTCCATAACGGTCAATGATCCTGATCCCGTCATAAATCCTATTGTCCCAATCTATATCAGAGTTGGTAAGGGACATGATTTTCTACGACCAACGTAAGGCACTCTTATGATCCCAAAAAGCAGCAGACTTAGGCAAATGAGAGATAAACCATTTATATAGCAGGGATACACAACATGTGATCATCCCTCCGCTGTACAAATTTCCTAAGTGTACAGAATGATACACATCTGCGAGCAAGGTTGGCACAGGGTTTCCAATGAGAAAAACCTTAATGGCATTGATATCAACGAAGCTATTAATGTTGGGAAATAGAAATAACCTGTAGGTGAGTAAGACAAAGATGCTTTCAAAAGCAGTCATGTTCCCTATACTAGCAAAGTACAGAGCCTTCTTTGTCAGGAACTGGGCTGGCAAACCTGGGAGCCCACCCTTGGTGGTCATGTGAGTCTTGATTTCTGACTCATCCAAATAGATTGCTCTTGCAATGGTCTGATCCTTTGGAATTTCTTCCAGTCCAGAAAATGGAGCTCGATCAGTAATGTGTAGATCGGTTAGGTGAGAATACTCCTCCAGCGTTGGTGCGAGCTGGTAATCCGGGAATGTGAAACAGTGATAGACCGGATCATAAAATTGAATGAGTGCCTCCATGATTCCTTCAATCACATGGACTCTTAACAGAGGTAGCAGACCTCCGTACTTGGCTATGAAAGCTTCAGGGTTAGTGATCATCCTCGCTAATCCTCTCAAATCCTCTAGTTTTGGAACCCTGAAGGTATACTTATGAGTTCTCCTTCTACCGAAGTCCATGAGCGCAATCTTTTTCTCTGACATTTGCAATCATTGTCTTAGTTTAATTTGAAAAAGAGATACTAGAAGAGAATTTTTTCTTTGATGTAATGTTTTTTAGATGAATGCATGAATGCAACACACAAAAACATAGAAAAAGCATGGGGTCAAAGGGTCGGTGTCATGAAGTCAAGGCTCTACCCCCCCCCCCCCCCCCCAAAGGTTTATACTAGTAATTTTTGTACCTGTCTCTTAACATCATCAATTCTTGTCGAGAAAACACCAGCGTGCCGGGAACCGTGCTAGGTGATTTTTTTTGAAGAACCATCAGAAGAGGGTAGTATCGCGTGACAACCATTTCCAATAGTTTCCGCACTACTAAAAGAGGTTTTTCCTAGGTGTATACTCAATCTTTCCACATGCGGCATCACACGCATTCCCATTAGCAGAAAAATAAACACAGATATCAATTAGGAAAAGCATTATATAAATTTGTCCTAAAGTCCTAGACTTTAAAGAGCTATGAATCCTATGTTCCTGACAAAAATGGCTCCCCGACGGAGTCACCATCCTGTGGTATCTTCCCAACTTTAAAGGTTTTGACCTAAGATCCTAGTGAAGTCAAAAAGGTCCTATCCCAGTGAAGTCCCTAGTGAAGTCATCATTCTTTGGTTTCTACCTGAGAGATAAAAAAGAGGGCCCCACGGTGGGCGCCATTTTTCTGTAGCGAGCGATTTTGGACGTGGTTCTTAAGCACTCCCGCTCTAGGTTACTACAGGTCGATTCATTTTTTGTCCTATTGAAGCTGATGAAGGAAGGGAAATAGATGTCTCCAACTAACCCTGCTTTGCAAACTGAGGTCAAACAGTCAAAACTGTTAGTTTACAGATGCAATCAATGTGGGGGGGGGGGGGGGGGGGGTTCTCTTAGGTTATTTTGGTTGAATTTAGACTTTTGGTAGGGAATACGGACTCGGATATTTTGGGGGGTATGTGAGGATTTGTGACCTGAGGTTTTTTGATGTGGTGTGCTCGCTAAGATTTTTCTTTCAATCTTATGCCTACGTATTCCCGTTTACCGAAACAGGGAAATCAGAGCGATCGTAGTTCCTCCTATTCTATGGGAGGAAATGGTGTTTTGGTGTCTTGTTCAAAGCCTAATGAGTGAAGCTAAAGGTGGTTTATATCTTGTTCAAAGCCCAAGATGTGAAGCTGAAGGTTCTATTTGTATCTTGTTCGAAGCCCAAGATGTGAAGCTAAAAAGGTGTTATCTTTAGAGAGAATTTGTCATCTCTAAAGGGGGTCTGTTTGTCACAACTGTTGGGTGACTGACTATAAAGGAGGATTACTTTAACCGTGATATGTGAATCCTAGCAATGCCACAATTTCCTCTATAGGGGATTTTCAACCTGAAGGAGAAGACTTTAACTCAGTTTAGAGCAATGCCATCATTCCTTAGGAAATTCTCATGCTAAAAGAGGGACAGTGGCGTGGATATAAATAATCTAGAGGCTTGCCGCTTACAGTGATTAGATGAAAGGAGTTGTTGCTGTTTGTATCCTGTGAACGAGGCACAGTTTTGATGCTAAAAGGTTGATTGACTCAACCGGGGTTTTTCTTATACAAAGCCTAAGAGGAGGCTATTGACCCAACAAGAGGATGCTTTTGTGTCTCGTACGAAGCCCGAGAGGGAGGCTAAAAGGAGTTGACTCAACAAGAGAGTGCTTTTAGATGTGTCTTGTACGAAGCCCAAGACGGAGGCAAAAGGTTGACTCAACAAGAGAGTCTTTTATACTCAACAAGAGAGTGTTTTTGTATCTCGTACGAAGCCCGAGATGGAGGCTAAAGGGATTATTGACTCAACAAGAGAGTTTTTTTATATCTCGTACGAAGCCCGAGATAGAGGCTAAAAGGAGTGTTGTTTCAGTTGAGTGACAGGTCCAGTAGGTTGGTTAAAAGAGAAAATCAGTTCTTATAAAGAGACTGAATAAAGGTAAGGCTATGCTTTGAGATTGATCAGAGGATCAGGGTTATTTCCTGTTCTTTAAGGAAACGGTGAATCCGAAGGGTATTGAGACTGCCCAAGTCTACGGGTCTTATCTCTTGTACTATGCTTAAGAAACAGTAGTAGTAAGATCTAGACTCTTTGAAAGACTGTTCTATTAAGATGACTAATTTCTGTTCCTATACCTCTAGGAGGTCTTCGGGACAATTTGTACGAAGCCCAAGAGGAGGCTGGAAACTTTTAAGAAGCCAAGGGATAATTTGTACGAAGCCCAAGAGGAGGCTCTCTTCCCGATGGAAGAATCCTTATACGAAGCCAAAGAGGAGGCTGTGAATACATCTAAGAAGCCGTAGGTTCCTTGTACAACACCAAAGAGGAGGCGGGGATGCTTTTAGGAAGCCTTTGGGTCCCCAAACCCCGAGAAATTCAAGACAGGCTATTCACAGAGAATAGATCAAGCCAGGAAAGTCCGAGAATTTGGAAGAAACTCAAGCGATGCCATTCACAGAGAAAAGATCATCCCTGGGGAGTAGAGTTTCTTTGACAATGTCTAAGGGTGACAGTCTGTGAAAGGGTTCACCGAGAATGCTGCCTTTCACGTCTCCATATTGTTTAACCCCAAGAGGAGGGAAGACTGTATCTGATAATCCTATGGGGATCTAGTTTAGTCTATTTAAGAGTGATCAACACGGCTTAGTACTAGACGTAGTTGCTGGGGAAACTCTAAATATCTATACTAGTATTACACAGTTGATATGAGTTTATGAAAGAAGACTTACAATGAAACAGCCCCACAATACAATTATATGTATATGAAAGCAGATAAATGAAAGCGTATAAACACTTACTCGGTTGTAGAGCTTCCATGCTGTTTGGTTAGTTGTTCAACAAAGATAGATTGAAAAGAACAGTATATTCAAAATTTAAAGGAGAAAGTATTTTGAAAAGATGTTGGGGCTTACAGCTCAAGGAGAGGCCCAAGGTTTATCAGTGATCGCACAGTCGTTTTGTACAGAGGGACTTATACAAGTGACTGAGGCCCAAGAAAGGTTTTCTGTACAAGGGGATGGGTTTTACACTCTCTCAAGAGGCCCAAAAGATTTATTTTTGTACAAGTGGTGGGGCTTACAGCTCAAGGAGAGGCCCAAGGTCATTTGTTTGAAAATGGCGATCGCGCCGAGATTTTTGAAAACGCGGTGGGTCTTATACAATGCATTGAGGCCCAAAATGGTTTGGTTTTCAAAGGGGGTTGGGTCTTACACTCTAATAGAGGCCCAAAAGATTTTGAATGGGTCTTATAGCTCGAGGAGAGGCCCAAGGTTTATTTTTCAACGGACGATGATCGCGTCGAACTTTTTGAAATACAACGGGACTTACACAATAAGTGAGACCCAAAATAGGTTTGTATTTACAAAGGATTGGGTCTTACACTCTATTAGAGGCCCAAAATAGGTTTGTATTTACAAAGGATTGGGTCTTACACTCTATTAGAGGCCCAAAAGATTTTAAAAGATTTGATGAGGGTTGAATTAATCAAAACCATAATTTGTTTCCAAAATGCATTTTAATTGAATAAAAAATTCAATTAAAATTATCAAAATTGTTTAACATGTGGAAAACAAATTGTGATCTTGGATTAATGTTTCAAAAATCATGTTTTGACCTACAAAATGATTAGAAATCATAAAAATTTGTAAAAACAAGAAGGAACAAATATTTTAAATGTCAAAAACAATTAAAATATTAATTCTTTGCAAAAATATCAATTATATGAAATAAATAATATTTTTGGGATTTTTTGGGAAAATAAAATATTTTAACATTTTTGTGAATTATTAAAAAAAGAATCAACTCAAGATCATTAAAACTCAGAGAGAAATTAATTTTTGAATCAATTAAATAAAATCACAAAATTCAAATATTTGAATTTTCAAAAAGGGCGCCAAGAACAACCAAGAACATGCGCGTGTTCTGAGTTTTGCCCAGATTTGCATTTTCTCTCCAATCTCACTGAATACTTGATGGAATCATGCAAACCACCTATCAATCTGCTCGTTTCAACCTCACGATCATGTCTATGGTCTTTAATTTCATTTATTTTTAACATGGAATAAGAAATCAAGACAAAACCTCAAGAACCCTAAAATTTGCATGAAGGCTGAGAATTTTGATACACGATTCAAACAAAGTAATTAATTGAGGGGAAACATTCTATGCATGATTATGAACATTTGGCAAAAGTATTGTGCGAGGAAATATGCATAGATTAAGAGATGACCAAGTTTAGGCTTACTTGAAGGTCATGACAGCAAGAGCAATGTGATTTTTGAGTTGGAGGTGTTACAGATGAGTTGTGATGATCTGAACAGCTTCCCTACACCCTATGGAGTGTGTTTGAGTGCTTGGACTTGATTGGAAATGGGTGGATCACTTAATGCCATCTCAGCTGCAACTTGGTTAAAACTTTGAGCAACTGGCTGGTGATTCTGAGAAATCAGTGTTCCAGATGTTGTTTAAGTGTTTGGATCACTCCTATATGATGTTTATGAGGTGTGTGTGTGTGTAACTGGTTTGATTGGAATTTCTCTCAAACTCAAAACCCGATAGTGACTTGCCTTAGAAGGCAAAATTGGAGTGAAAGAAGAGATTTTGAGGAAAACATCTGTTTGATGGCTTTGGTGTACTCAAACTGATCACAATTGAGCTCTATTTATAGTAGAGCAAGTTTGTTTTGCAAGCAATAGTGAATGGCAACTGCAGCAGAGGTTTGGCCAATGTTGGCAAATGAGAATCCAAGTCTCCTCTAGCCATTGACCAGAGGTTAGAGCACAGGGCTGTGGTTCCCTTGGTCTTGGATAAGTCTTGACTGAATTCAGTTGCAAATGGCTCAGTCCAGGCCACCTTGGTGTATGCATTGAATGCTCCAATCCAAAACTGGAGTCTTGTCCCTCTTTTAGGCAATTCTAGGTTTGGCATGTTACTTCTTGTTCCAAGGACTTTGGAGGCTTGGCTCAGTGTTTGTCCCCTTTAGATTTGATCCTCAGATATGTCCAAAGTGATGACAAGGCTTGGAATTAGCTGATTTTACCAAATCGAGCAAAAATGCAAAATTCTGCCTAGCCTTGGCAGTTTTCAGCAAGGCATATTACCATTGTCATATCTCTTGGCCCTAGTGGAATTTGGTGATGTTCTTAGCCATTTTGGAAAGCCCTCATATGATACAACAACTGTTTGATCATATTTGGTTTTGATACTTTTTGGATCCAAGTGAAAAATCCCCCTACATTTGGAAAAAAGTGAAGGCAGATTCTAACTTAGTGAAAATTTCACTAAGTGTGGGAAAAAAGTGACATTTTCACTTTTTGTGATTTTGATCATTCCATAACTCAAAATCCATGAGGAATTTGGAGGGAGGTCAATTTTAAGCTTTTGTAGAGGGTAATGAGATCTACAAATCAAGCTTTGGATGGGGAAAATGGCTTTGTGGTTTAGGAGTTATGATCCTCCAAAGTTGGTACCCTTGCCACTTTGTTCATAACTTAGAAAATTTTCTAAGTTTTTATGGTTACCGCTTTTACAAGTTATCCCACTTTTCTTGATTTTTCTTGATGAATGATGATTCAAATCATACATTAACATCATTTTAGGGTTAAAAAACTATTTTTGTGAAAAATCTCAAAAAGTCAAAGTTGACTTTTGTGCACAGTTGACTTTTTGTCAGATGAATTCGAAACTATGCGATCCTTTAGGAAATCATGTCCTTGACCTAAATCAAACTTGATGGAAATGTTCCATGGGTGTTATAGGGTATATTGAATCATGTCCTAGGGTTTGGGAGCATGTCCTGGTCAAACGTCAAAGCTACAGTTGACTTTTTCCGCGAAACCCTAACTGTGGTACTGATGAAATTGAGACTTGCTGCTCAAGCTTCCTGGATCAATCCATTGTTAAAAATGGATCAATGTGGTATGTTGGAGACCCTCAAATCATGTCTTGAGGTCTTGGCTCATGATTTGTCCCAAAAGTCAACTTAGGGGTGAATTAGGTCAAGAAACCCTAATTCCTGATTTTTGATGTATGCATCCCCTGAGGTCAAATTGACTTGATGCTTGGGCCCATGAGGTTCCATGGAGTATTTTAGGATATGCTTTGAAGCATTGGCTCATGCCCAGAGGAAAATTTTCATCTGGAGGCCCTGGTCGACCAAACCCTAATTTGGTGACACTAGCGATCTTGAGGCTTGAATCACCTGGAAGGGAGCAGCCTTGTGCTTAATCCTTAAAGTGGGAGTCATCTTGATCCCTTGTGGATATTTGAGAGGCTAGACAAGTTGAAGATCATGTCATTTCTTGCTTGATCCTTTGTCTAAGAACTCTGAGAGGGCTTGAAACCCTAATTTTGATTGTAGTGGATGCACACCCATCTTTGGGGAGACTAATGAGGCATGATGGTTCATCCATATTGTGATGATGATTTTCACAATGAAGGGAAATCTTAGTGGTCAAAATTTGGGGTATGACAGGGGTGAATTAGGTCAAAAAACCCTAAATCCTGATTTTTGATGAATGCCTCCCCTGATGCCAATTTGACTTGTTGATTGGGTCCATGAGATCCCTTGGAGCTTCTTGGCTCATGTTTTGAGGTATTGGCTCATGCCCAGATGAAAATTTTCATTTGGAGGCTTTGGTCGACCAAAACCCTAATTTGGTAACACTGGCGATCTCGAGGCTTGACCCACTTAGAATGTTGCAACCTTGTGCTTGATTCTTGATATAGGAGACCTCTTGGTCCTTTATGGATGTTGAGAGGTTATACAAGTTGAAGATCATGTCATCTCTTGATAGATCCTTTGTCTAAGTGCTCTGGGAGGGCTCAAAACCCTAATTCTTGGTTGTAGTGAATGCTCAACTATCCTTGAGGAGATTGATGAGGTATGATGGTACATCCATATTGTGGTAATGATTTTTCACAATGATAGGAAATCTTGTGGTCAAAATTTGGGGTATGACAGACAGCTATAAATTTTACTTCGGCCTCCAAGGCCGCTTTGAGTTTATTCTCGGCTATATAAGCCGAAACCTTTTCAAGCGTCAGTGATTCACTCATCATCACCGAATTGACTTCCCCAGCCAGTTGGCCGGATGTGTATTATTATGAAGATGAAATCTTCTTCGCCAACGACCTTCCTATCCCACTGGAACCCATGGGTTGGGTGTAGATAGAGAGAGCAGAAGGCATTGTCTGTCAGCGTCATACCAAATTCTGCAGGACTGCATGGGCCAATATGAGCCAAATTTTGGTTGAAACTTCTTCTATCAACCTGGTTAACTTCATCTAGAAAGTAACTCTGGTCCGCTTTGATGTTCTCAACAATTCCATCGTTGCTCCATATTATAACCTTCTGGTTCATTGAAAAAGGGACAGCACCGATGCCGTGAATCCATTCCCTCCCGAGTAACAGGTTGTAATTAGCCTTGTAGGCTATCACCATGAACATTGTCGGTCTAGTTATCGTACCGAAGGTCAAATCCACTTGTAACACCCCCATTGTAGTTCCTATTTTTCCTTCATAATTTGACAACACCATATTATGGCGTTTCGTATTAGTGTCGTTTTTCCCAATCTTTTTAAGCGTATAATGCGACATTAAATTAACTGCCACTCCGCCATCGACCGGGATTTTATTTACTCCAATATTCCCCACTTTCCCTTTGATGAACAAAGGTTTAAGTGGCTTCTCATCGAATCATCCAGCCTCTCGAAGAATGCATTTTGTTCTTCTACGCAGCCGTTGTTCATAATATAATAACAGACAGGCTTATGTCTAGCCGTCTCTATTTCCATTGTATCTTCTTCATCCTTGACTTCTATTATTTGATCATACTCTCTGGGGAACACCGACACCACGTTGCACATGACGTCAAATGAGGCCTCAGACCCAGAGTCGAAGTCATCAGTCATTTCGTCGTCTTCATGGTTATTCCCTTTCGAAGAATCCTCTTTTTGAGGAGAGAGCAATTTCCACTCCACAAATTTCTTTTCTTCTATCTTTGTCTGTATGTTGCTGCTGGATTCGGGTTTTGCCTTTTCCATGGCCTCTCTTTCAGCTTTCCTTCGCCTTTGCTACCTTCACCATTGGGATCTCGACATTGGATTCTTGCCTTTATAATTTTCTGAAGTGTATGCCATTTGCTTTGACGCCTGCAATTCTTTTCTGTACGACAAAGAGGAACCCCTCTGCACTTCGAAATTTCTCCATTTGTCTTGACCCTGACCTTGATTTCTAACCGGCTTGACCCATTTGTCTATGGGGGCCTGTGTTGTAGGTTTAAAGGTAGTGTGTTTATTACCACTAAATCTCTGGCTGGCCTGCTCTCCTCTCCTTGGGTCAATTTTGTTTCCCAAAGTTTGTTGGCCATGTGACGATTTCCAATTTCCCCTTCTCTTTGCTTTATCAACCCCTTCAAGATTTTAAGTTACTTTTTTTTCAAAAACGACACTACATGTAGGGCATAGCATGACCTCTGATTTCTTTTTCTGACACCTATAGAGGAAGTCCATCAGACTCCCTTCCTTCTTTGGGTAAGCTAACTTATGGTACTCTTCCCGTCGATGTTCCTCATCAATCTCCATCAAAGCTCCATGAGAGACTTCGACCAAGTTTACGCATGCGCCTGTCTTTCCAGCGGTGTCTAGCTTTTCCAATTTTATTCTAAGGCCTCCAGTAGCTTCAGTAACATTGTCAATCTGCATGAAACCTTCAGTGGTTTCTTTCGTTGTTAGCATTGCATTAGGATCTTCAGCAATTTGTTGGTTGGAGTCTTCAGTAACACCTTCCGCAGAGCCCTTAATAACTCCATGGGTGAAACTATCAATAGTTTCTTTGTCAAAACCTTTGGTAGTTTCGTTGGTGAAGTCGTCGGTGACTTCACGATGTAATTTTCAATGATCTCTTTGTCAAGATCCTCACTAACCTTGACTAAGACTGCTCCGTTGACGAAGTCGTCAGTAACTTCAGCCATGTCAGCTTTGTTGGCGGGGTCTTTAGTAACCTCGACCATGTTGATTTTGTTGGTGAAGTCTTCAAAATCTTCGACCATGTTGATATTGTTGGCGAAGTCTTCAGTAACTTCGACCATGTTGATCACGGACGACTCAGCGTAGCGGGCATCAGCCACCTGCAGAGGGTCAAAGTCGATCTTCATCTGGGCTTTCGACTTCTCTCCAAACTTGAGCCTCCAGTCCTTAATTGCATTCTGAACTAGATCCCTAAAAAGGAAACATTGAGACGTTTTATGACCCAAGAAATTGTGATACTTACAAAAACCTCTCTTTTTCCGCTGTTCTAAAGGAGGCATCTTAGCACCTGGAGGCACTATCATTTGACTGTCCTTAACTAATAAATCAAATATTTCATCGCATTTTGTGACGTCGAAAGTATAAGTCCTCTTAGAAAAATTCTCGTTCTTTTCTGGTTCGACTGGATTTTTCCCATTTGAAGGGGCTAAGACTTTACAAGAGTAAGGTGGTCCCTGCTTTAGTCCAGCAAGGTCAACCTCATTTTCGTCGAAGTCTAAAGACTCATTATATATTTCGTCATCATCTTCACTAACTCCAACGTAGGCTACCCTTTCTGGTTTATTTTTGTTTGCCCTAACTTTTTCAGCCTTCAATCGTTCGACCTGTCGAACTCTATCAGCCAATTGGGCCATATCTCTCAAGTACCGGGTATTTAATTTCTTTCTAATTGAGTAGTCGAGACCACCGGTGGCCATTTTGACTAACTCATGTTCAGGCACCTGAGTAAAGCACCTCGCCTTAAGTTGTCGAAACCTATTTAGGTAATCATCAATTGGCTCTGAGAACTTTCTCTTAATACTAGCCAATGATTTTAAGCTTATCTTTGTTTGTCCCATATTGAATTGTTCATGGAACAATCTCTCCAACTGAGTCCAGTTGTGGATCGAGTTTGTCGGCAGGGTTGTAAACCAAGTGAAGGCATTTTTAGTGAGTGAACTTGGAAAATATTTCACTCTTAGGTTTTCGTTATTTGCGATTTCGCCAGCCTCAATCAAATATCTTGCCACATGTTCGATTGTGGACTCACTAGTATCCCCAGAAAACTTAGTGAATTTGGGGACTTTCTATCTAGGGGGTAAATCCGACTGTAAGATATATTCGGATAAGGGTGAAGTGTAGTTTGGCCTACGTAGGCCAATATTTACCCCGTTTCTTGCCATAATCCTTTCGACCATGGCTGCTAAGTTGCTATTTGTCGCAATATCTTCGCGTTAAACTTGGTTTATAACTTCATCAACATTTTGATTTCTATTTACCATTACTACCCTTGGTTCTTCTTGGATTGGGGGTTCGACTCTGGGAGGTTCGACTACTCCCCCCTGGTTTAAAATGTTCGCCTGAGGTATATTTGGTTGAACTTGATTAATAGTAGGGTCTTCTTCTGAAACCACCCCAGTATTCTGTACCATACGCTCTCTCTGAGGATGTTGAGGAGGCTGTGGGACGCCAAAAAATCAGCAATACGCGACATCTACGCTGCCAATTGCTGGTTAGTTTGGGTAGTATTTTGGATCAAAGGGTTAAATATAACCCTGTAGCGTGGGAGTTTTGTCGGTGACGCGACCACCTTACCGCAATGTTGGAATTTGGGTACTACTTTCTGAGTTCTTATTTATCCTATGAAGCTGGAAAGGAAAGGGAAAATATCTAAAACTAACCTTGCACGCAAATGTTTTCTTTAACAAATGCTAAGAGATCGGGGAACGGGGTCAGGTTATACAAAGGGAAGCTATTAACACCCGGTGTATATATGGTTATCCATAGGCCTTTTATTGCATGTTTCTCTATTAATTTGAAATGCTCTCTTGTGTTTATCTGCCGTGGCTTGGGAAAGTTTCTCCTTTGGGAGAATTGAGAGAATGTTTTTGTTGTTTTTGGGTTTTCCGTTGTTTTTGGGAAGGTACTGGACCTAATGTTTTTTATTTGTGTGCTCGCTAAGATTTCGTAATCTTATGCCTACATATTCTCATAAAGATATCTGGGAAATCAGACCAATTGTATTTCCTCCTATTTTATGGGAGGAAAATGTTTGGTGTCTTGTTCAAAGCCCAAGATTGAAGCTAGCTGAGTATTTGTGTTTTGTTCAAAGCCCAAGATTGAAGTAAAAAGGGTGACTGAGAGAGAATTTGTCATCTCTAAAGGGAGAATATCTCACCTATCCATCACAAATGTTGAGGAATTGATTATAAAGGGAAATTACTTTAACTGGGATATGTGAATCCAGCAATGCCATAATTTCCTCTATAAGGGAGATGTCATGAAGGAGGAAAGGTTTAACTTAGTGTAGAGCAATGCCACTTTTTCCTTATGAATCTTTCATGCTAAGAGAGGGGCATTGGCTTGGATGTTAGGGATCCAGAGGCTTGCCACTTACAGCTGTTAAATGAAAGATGAATTTTAGACAGGATAAGAGAATGACTCTAGCTTGGATTTTGAATCAACAAGTGTGCCGCTTACAGCAATTATCTGGACAAAAGGTTTTAATTATTTGTTTTGATGTGTGATGTTTAGAGGAAATATCCTCCCGCAGAGTGGACTCATGGTCTCATCTGAGGGGATGTTGATTTTTGTATGCCTTGATCAAAGCCCAAGGTTGAAGCTAAAAGAAACTGACTCCACTGCAGAGGATTTTATCTGTCTTGTACAAAGCCCAAGATTGAGGCTGACTGGGAAGATTCTTTATACAAAGCCTAAGAGGAGGTTAACTAGGGAAATTCTTATACGAAGCATAAGATGAGGCCATCTCTTACTGAGGATTTATTGAAATCCAGGGTTCTTCCTATGCTTTTAGGAAACTTGAGGGTTTCTTGGTCACATGAAAACTTGAAATTCAATTAAATTTTAAAATTCAAGGAGGAAATTTCATTTAAAAATGTTTAAAAACAAATAAAATTAAATTATTTACAAAAATTCAAGCTATATTAAATAAATAATATAAATGTGATTTTTTTATAAAATAAAATATTTCAACATTTTTGTGAATTTTTAAAAAAAGAACCAATAAAAAATGATAAAAATTGAGAGAGAAATTATTTTTTGAAATCATTTAATAAAAATATCAAATATTCGAAAATTCAAAATTTTGAAAATGGCACCAAGGCCATCTTCTTCTTCCACGTGTGTACTCGCCATGGCCATTTTGCAAAACCTCACATATCTCTCTCAATATGTAATGGTTTTGACTTTTGTAAACACGAAAGTTGTGTATTTTTGAACAAGGATTCCAATGATATAAATTAAGTGCATTTATATTAAGTATGGAGTGAGAAATCAGAAGATGAACTCAAGAACCCTAATTTCTGCAAGAACACTATGAAATCCTATACACGAAAGCTATAAAGCAATTGATTGAGGGGAATCACTCTACATAAGTGCAGAAACCTGTCTGTAACTTGAAAACACATTTATGATGCATGGACCATAGAGTTTGAGAGTGTCAAGCTTACCTCTACAAGAGGAAATCGAATCCTCAGTTGTAGGTGTTACAGATGTTCTGTGATGATTTGGACAACTTCAATGGACCTAATATAAGGTGTTAGGAGGCTTGGAATGGATTGAATACACCAAGTTCTTGTTGTGGCACCTCAACCGCAAGTAGGCCAAAAAACTTGAGCAAATGGGGGGTGACTTTGTGATTCTCTCTAAATCTTTTTTTTATAAAATTTCTCTTGTTTTAGATTTTGATTTACTACTTGAATTTTGATTTTCTAAACATTTTCTTGAAAAATCATTAAAAATAGTCTTGATTTTATTTTTCTTGAAATTCTCTTTTTGTTGGTTGTGTGGGTCATAAATGTTAGATCCACTTTCTCTTCATCTTAATTCTTTTTCTTTTTTGATCGATGAAAGTCTAAGAGATCTTAGAATTCCTTTGTTGAATTTCGATCAAGACTAGATCATTACCATTTTTTCTTTTCGTGCGGTATTGCTTTCGGATGACGATTTACATACTGTTCATCTAGCATGCATTAGCACAAAGAGCTATTGACCAGCCTCATTTGTAGGGTAATTACTCCGTAAATTACTCGGCGATTGCTTAACATAGCAATATTTGTCCCGTATCGGAAAACTATCAAAAATGGTTGACTATTTGCCTTTTGGTTCAAAACTTATGAAACTTGTTGTTAGGAGGCTCTGGTCTTATCAATCCTCTAATGAGTTCTCATTAACCTTGACCTAAGTGCAATTATTCAAACATTATTGATCACTAACTCTAACAACTAATCACTAACTTACTAATGATACTATTGTACTAACTTTGTTTACAATTCCTTCTCGCTCCCTCTCTCTTTACTTTTATGCTCCATTATTATCATTTCATATCATGTTTATGCTTCCGCAATTTTTTCTTTGTCCGTTGGACACATGTATTATGCTTCCGCAATTTTTCCTTTGTCCGTTGGACACATGTTTATGCTTATGCCTTTTTCTCTTTGTCCACTTGGACCAAAAACATTAATAAAGGCTAAAACCTAAAAAAAAAAACTTGTGCTTTTAATCTTGGACTATGGTTACTATCCTATGCAATGGACATGGAGTTTTACACCTAGACCTTGGACATCCAATGCAATTCTTGGAACCTTGGACTTAGAACTAGGACCTTTTCCCTTTGCTTTGGAATTGTGGTTCGAATACTATGGAGCTTACTTGTGTGGTTAGGCTATTCTTATCCTTAGCTTTTACTTTATGCTTTAGGATAGTCACTTCTTCTCCTCCCCATTCTTCAATTTTCAAAACTCTCTCCCTTTTTCAAAACTTTCTTGATTTCAAACTATCACATCTTTCATAATCAAACCTTGACTTTGTCAAGATGACTTTACTCTTTTCTTTTCATTTCCTAACAAATGCTAAACTACATAAGCATATTGACACCTTTTTCAAAAGACTTAAAAAACATCAAACTCGTCACTCTCTTTTTATGGCCTCGTGCACTTTTTCCTTTAATTTCTTTCATAAGTTTAGACATGATTCATTTCTTTAAGTGGAATTATTCGCTTGGAAAGGACGACTTGTCTTTACATTTAAAAACAACCAAAACAAAAAAATTTCATTCTTTGTACCACGAACTACGGGGTTTTGATCCTACATTGCACATCGTGGGTACGTAGGCATGAGATGACAAGTCTCTCCATACACAAAAATCTAAAAAAACAATTTCTCTTCTCATCTCCTCAATCTCTTTTCAAGTAAACTTTTTCAGACCAAAAGCGGTAGATATTTCAAAGGTCTCATATAGAGTACTATAGACGTTTTGGGTGCTAACACCTTCCCATTGCGTAACCAACCCCCTTACCCGGACTCTCTTCACTTGTTCTTGTTGTAGAGCTTGTGTAGGTTTTGTTCGCTCTTTTTCCTTTCCTTTTTGGATAAAATAAAAGTGTGGTGGCGACTCTTGCTTTTAGAGTTAAGTTAATCAATAGCTTACACTCACGATTTTTCCACTACAGAAAAGTGGCGACTCTGCTAGGGATTTCTCCCTTGAGGGGTTTAGCCTACGTTGATTTATTTACTGCTTTTTGTCTGATTTGCTTGTTACTTGATTGTCCTGTTCGGGAGTTCCTCTGTGTGTGAGATAGGTCCTATACCCAGACCAAAGTGTACTTTGAGATATGAGGATGGTATAGTCAAGGGAACTTTGAGGGAGTCGAATCCTAAAAAAGAAGAACTTGAGAATTCATCCACTCGGTGGTTGCCTCTTTGGAATTACTGATGCCGATCGAGCGATCGTTGAAGGCATTACTTTTTCCATAGAAGCCTATAACACTGAGGATCGTAGTAACCCTTAACCCATCTTAGCCTTTTTAGGATTGTGGCGCGGAAGTGATGAAGATGCAAATCTGACTTAGATGTTACGCGATGCCACACTCAGGTTAGATTCTCTTGAGGATAACTACCAACCTCCGAGCAAATCGGTGCGCTGGTGTGTCTGATAGTGGATTGTGGACCCTGGGCACTCTGTTAGAACCGCTGTTTTCTGCAGGTACAATGAAGACAAAACCTTAGTACACACCTTTGTGGATTGGTTTTTAACCTCGACTTCAAGCTCGTGACTCGAACCGTTGAACCCGTGCGCTTTGAGTGATCTTGTTTGTGGTTGTTTCATTCATGCACTCTTGCATCCATGAGCATACATCTGCATTCTTCCCAGTTGTCTCAAAAACTCATTTCAACAGTCTCATTCTCCAGTTATCTGTTCACCGTTAAGCTGTTTCCTCAACATAACTACAGAACTAGAGATGTCGTCAGATTGAGAATGGAATACCAAGAATAACACAACGTCGAAGTCAGAATGGAAATTGATGAGTTGAAGGCCGGTATGACCAAGCTCACAGAAATGCTGCAAGTTCTGATTGCTAGAGGTGAACCACCTCAGAGGATTGTGATTGTTGAAACTTCACCTGCTACTGTTGACCCTCCACTAACTCAGCAACCAGCTTCTACTTGGCCAAAATTTGTGTTACCTCCAAATTAATCGCCACCCTTTGTAACTACTCCTGTGTTTGTCTCGCCAGTATCTTCAGCTCCATTGTTCACTGAACCTCAGCCTGTTGTGCATTCTGTTGCTCAAGCTATTCCTGAGAATCCTTTCGTGTACCATGCTGCTGGTCCACAATCTGAAAGTCAGGGAGAGCCTGGATATATTGAAGAAGTCAGAGAGTAATGGCAAACTCTATACAAAAGGATAAGAGTCGTGGAAGGAAGTGATATCTTTAATGCTGCCGCAATGGACACGTTCTTGGTTTCCGACTTGGTTATTCCTCCAAAATTCAAGACTCCTGATTTTGAGAAATACAAGGGGCACACCTGTCCCAGAACCCACTTGGTGATGTATTGCCGCAAGATGGCTGCTCATGCAAAAAATGACAAACTGCTCATTCACTGTTTCCAAGGAAGCTTGAGTGGGACTTCAATGAAATGGTATATGGGACTTGATAAGAATCGTATCCAAAGCTAGAAGGACTTGGGTGATGCTTTCTTAAAGCAATATAAGTACAATCTGGACATGGCACCTGACCGCCGCCAATTGTAGAACATGTCTCAGAAAGAAAAAGAATATTTTAACAAATACGCTCAGCGCTGGAGAGAGCTAGCTGCTCAGGTGGAGCCACCCTTGGCTGAAAAAGAATTGACTAGATTGTTCATGGACACTCTTCAGCCACTCTTTTGGGAAAAGATGATAGGCAGTGTATCATTTGGTTTTGCTGACCTAATCACTATTGGAGAAAGACTAGAAGAAGGTATCAAGAAAGGAAAAATTACTAATGCTGAAGCCTTTAGTGGTGCTAAAAAGTATGCTGGGAATTTTTAAAAGAAAAAGGAGGGTGATACCCATGTTGTTTCAGTTGAAGGGAAACCTCATCGCAGGCAACAACAATACGTAGTTCCAATTGCTCCTGTTGTCAATGCTCAAATAGCTCAAGTTCCTCGTCAGGTTGTTAGACAAAATCAGAATCACAATAGGGTTAACTTTGATCCTATCCCGATGTCCTACACTGAGCTGTATCCTTGTCTTGTTCAGAAAGGTTTGATTACAACGAGGGATCTACCTCCTCCTCCAAATCCTCTCCCAGCCGGCTATAAGGCTGATCTTCACTGTGAGTTCCATCGAATTGGGGCAGGCCATAACTTGGAAGGTTGCTATGCGTTGAAAGCTAGAGTACAAGAATTGGTGAACTCAAAGATTCTGACTTTTCTTGATGACAATCCCAATGTTGTCAACAATCCTTTGCCAGAGCATGCCAAGTGAAGTTTGAGTCAGTTCAGACGGACCATCTCCTAAAGCCAGTGTTTCAGACAGGACAGCTCAAGATTGGAGGGAGAATGATGAAAACGAAATACCTAAAATTGCTGAACTGTATGCTTTTAATTATAACTTGGCTGATGATTTACAGGCATTGTTTGAACTCCCAAACACAGGAGAAATAAGGAAGTTAATCCTTTGTCAACCCCTTTGAGCCTAGAAGTTGGAGTTTCTTTCTGTACGAAAAAAACCACAATTTTAACCTGGGGATGGGTAGTTCTCAGTTAATTTGACTGTGCATGCAAGACGCCTTCAAATAAAGGTTGCAATCACAAGCTTTCCTTTGCACACATCAAAAAAGTATCGAAGATGTCTTTCAAATTAAAAGCCAATGATGGTTCGCCATAATCATTAAGCCAGGCAGTCACTACCTTTCAAAAAAAATGATGAAAAAAAAATCAAAAGAAAAGCCCGCTAAGTTAAAACCTATGAAGGAGACTTAGGCAAAAATTGGGGCATCCCGCTAACTGTAAGCTCAAATGACACAGTTCAGGCAAAAGTTAGGGATAACAAAAAAATCAATCAAGAGGTTACCAAAATCCTCAAAGACAAAACGAGTTGGCCAAGGTCCTCATGAAAAACAACAAAATGTTGTAAGAAATAGTGATTTCCATCTCAAAAATCCTTTGGCTCTTGAACCGTCATCATAACAGTATTGCAATTCCAAAATCACTTGGAACCTGAATGCATAGTTTGAATTAACTGAGCATAGGACTGAAGTTCATCACGAAGAATGGGTTGGGTACAAATAAACTTTGAGCCTATATCCTTTATTTCAAAAACCTTGAACCAGACCACGTTACAACCTTCAAAAGACCTAATTGAAGCCAGGTTTCTTTTGAAAGCATACTACAGCAAGGTTGCGTAAACTGACTCCTAAGTTGTTGCCAATCATTTGCTTTGATGTCATACCTTTGCTTTCTCTTTCATCTTTGCATGTCTAAATCACTGTGTTTTGATAACTGGTTCATCTGCTTTACATCGATAATATCATTCCAAAAATGATTTTTGATTTCAAAATTGCATGAGCTTTGCATTAAAATTACCATGATTGTTTGAATGATCTTATTTGCAGGCAAAGTTTCCTCATTAAGAAAATTTCAAACAATTGAGAAACTTGGTCAGTGATCCTATCAGGGGCACATTATTTCCAGAGCCTGTTCTGAATCATTTCAAGATTTGTTGCTCAGTGCAAGTTATTCTCAGATTTGGTTAGCTAGAATATCTCTTTCAAGACCCATACTGAGTTTAGCCTTCTCAACAGTCTTTTCAAGAACTGAAGCCATGATCAGTTCATCCCCAACAATAGAAACTAAAGCCATGATCAGTTTATCCTCAGCATTCATTTCAAGAATTGAAGCCATGATCAGTTCATTTTTTCTCCTACATCAGTCAAACTGAAGCTATGATCAGTGTATCCTCATCAGTCAATCAATCAGGGGCAGTCTTCTTCGAGAATTCTTAAGATGTATTTCCTCAAAAGACCATCAGCCTGATACAATTCATAAGTGTGACAGAGATGTGTTCAACATCTTCTCTCCAAGCAGAGTGGGGAGTGTTCCCTGTGTTGAGGAATCAGAGTCCCCTTTCTTCCCTCACAAAAGATTCTATCTCAGTTGTCCCAATCATATGCATTGCATACATAAATCATTCACATATCATACATAGAAATATTTCCATAGCTCGAAGTGTGTTTCGCGCTCATATGCATTTTTCCGAGGTCCTGTTGTTTTCAACATCTTACCTTGTGATCAAAGTCCAACTTACTTGGCGCCTACCAAAACTTTTACCTGCCTTTTCTTTCCAGTGCCATTCATGGATATTGTCATTTACCTGTCTTCTTTCTTTCCAGTGTCATTCCTGGATATTGTCGTTTCTCTGTGCATCTAGTGCTATTGTTAGATCTTTGTCTTCTTTCATTCCTGTGCTATTCCTGGATCTTTATATTCTTTCACTCCAGTGTCATTCCTGGATGTCTGTCTCTTTTGATCTCTAGTGCCATTCCTGGATATCTTGTTCCTCTTGTTTCTCCCAGTTCTATTCCTGGAAGTTTTGTCTCTCTTCTATAATCCCCAACAGATTTGCTTGGATATCTTTCAGTACCATTCCTGAAAGTTTTATCAGTGCATTCAGTGCCATTCCTGGATGAGTCTTCTCCTTTACATTCAGTGCCATTCCTGGATGTCTTTCTCATTACCATTCAATGCCATTCTTGAATGTAGTGATTTACCTTTACCTTTCAGTGCCATTCCTAAAAGTCCCTGCTCACTTTATTCAATGTCAGTCTTGGATATTGTGAACTCTTTTTATCCAATGCCATTCTTGGATACTTCTCATGTATTTTCCAAAACTTTTCTCACTTCATCCAATGCCATTCTTGGATGTTGAGATTCCTTTTATCCAATGTTATTCTTGGATGTTGAGATTCCTTTGGTCCAATTCCATTCTTGGACACCTTTTCCCCATCCAAGTCCAATGCTATTCTTGGATATCTCTGGTGTTTAACCTTTTCATCTAATGCCATTCTTGGATATCTTTTCCTCAGCTGAGTCCAATGCTATTCTTGGTTGACTATGATGTTTCTGTTGCCTCATTCAATGCCATTTTTGAATGTTGTAGTTCCTTTCATCCAATTACATTCTTGGATATCTTATCCCTAATATAGTGTTTTTCACCTCCATCCAATGCTATTCCTGGATGACGCTGTTGCTTTCACCAGAAACTTTCTTGTTGTTGTCCAATGCCATTCTTAGACATCTATTGACATACTTTTGCCTTTGTTCGTAGTTTCAACCAATGCTATTCTTGGATGTCACTACTCATCTTCCAGGGTCTTGTCCCTCTATTTCCAACTATTGATGGATACTTCTTGTCACCTTGACAGATCTCCAGAAATAGCTTGTGTTCCCTGGCGTGTCTTTTCATGTCGTTCTCACTCAATTTACCATAACTCCTTTGTTTCGAGTTTCCCCGCAGTTTGTTTCATTCTTTGTATTCATATCATCTTGTGACATCTTATGGCTAAAAATTTGGTTTTCTGTATTTAAGTATCTTCAATCTTGTCGAGACGAAGTATTCAACCTTCATATCTCCGGATAGAAGAAACTTAAATAGGGGCAGCTGTTGAACCCTAATTTTTACCCCTAAGATTTCGCACATCTCATTTGCATCTCATACCACAAACAAGATCACAATCTTTGTTTCTCCTGAGCATCTGTATATTATTCTTACTTGTTTCTGTTTACTAACCTCTAACAAAATTACCAAAAAAATTTGCTGCAGTTTCTCTCTATGTGTGTTGTGCAAGTTGGTCAAAGACAATGAAGTGATTTCAAGTCACGTGGCTTCTCGTTCATGATCCAGTTCAGATGGATGTTTGACCTAATCTTGGTCAAAACTATCAAGAGATTGCTTCAAGTGCAAGTTTTCTGTTTCAATGGGCTATTTCTCAAGCAGTGACTGCCAAGTTGTTGTGTGGTGATATCCGTCAAGTTCATCTGAGTTCATCAGTCCAGACTGTGTTCCTCTGTGGATTTATTTTCCCAGGAATTGTTCAAAGTGATTCAGAACTTATTATCAGATATTCAGAGGATGTCAGATTCAAATGGACGTTGTTTCAGTTACGGTTTGTTCAGTGGTAGTTGTGTGGCATATTTTATCAAAGGGCTTGCGAAAAAAAGTCAAGATTGGTCTTGGGCTAAAAGTAAATATCCGCTATTCATGATCCATTTTCATTTCCATTCTTTAAACCATTTATTTTTCTAAACCAATTCTTTTATCCATTTTTAAACCAATTTTCAATATCCATATTAACCAATTATCCATATTTTGATCCTTTTTCTAAACCATTCATTAATTCATAAATATCCACATTTATCATATCCATTTCAAATCAATTTCTAAAGTCTAAACCATTATCCATCCAATATCCAATTCATATCCATTATCCAAATAACCATTTCCATTTCCAAATCCATTTTTTAACACCGGTTCAATATCCACTTTTTAATCCATTTTTTTCCAAATATCCACTTTTTATTATCCACTTAAACCATTTATCCAATTCATTTTTTTCTAATCCATTATCCAAATCCATATTACCAAATAAAATGTCCATTCTATTTTTCCAAAATCCACATTTTAATATCACCAAAGCCCATTATCTTTTTTTTGTTACTACCATTTACAAAAATAATAAAAGAAACAATCCTCAAAGACCATGAAAGGAATGCACGGTCTGCTACTTCACAAGCCCAAGAAATGCTCCCAGCTGCAACTTCCAAAACCAAAACAAAGCCATTTCGAGCTGCACTTCATGCTACTACCACACCAAGCCATTACAATTACAAGCCTCATACACACAAGCCATGTAAATGCAAGCTGCATCAAATAACATCAAAAACAAACACGCCAACACATTAAGCCATCACTATAAGCCGTGTTCCTAGCTGTGCGAAAATGAGCCAGCTGCAATATTGAATCTCAAAACAATTGCAACAAAGCCAAAACGCAGCACATCATTTTCAAAACAACACGCAAAAAAAGTCACTAGCTTCAAAACGCAGCAAAACACGGATCAACTGCAAAACGGTAACATTTTTTTTCAATTCAATTTCACAAATCTTCCTTCATTTCATCTATAAATACAAGCTTCTTCCACACAATTTCTCCAAGCTTTCACAGCCAATAAAATTCTGCCAAAAAATTCTCCATCCCAAAACTTCCCTTCATCTTTAATTCATCACTTTCAACATCTCCAACTCCATTAACAAAACTTGCAGAAAAAAAAATTCCTCAAAGCTTCAATCTCCATTAATCCTCCTTCCATAAATTCAAACTTCAATCAACCGCTCAATATTAACCACAGACTTTGCTTCAATTCAAATCAACCTACACAACAACATCACATAGCAACAATTCCGTTCGCACACCTTCAACATCTCACATCAGCAACAACAACTTCAGAAATTTACGTTTCGGAGAAGAAGAGAAAAGATTAGAAGCTTACAAACCTTGAATTAAAGGTAATTTGGAGTTCTCATCGAATTTCTTGTAGTTCCGATTCGAGATATCAAAGCACCATTCATGAAATCGAAAGCATATTTGGAATCTACACCGTGTTTCGATCACAACCGTGCAACCTTCGAGTCCCGTCGCGCCGCCGTGTGGAATTTTGCACTTCCATGGCTTTGTGAATAGTGACCGCGGCGTGTGGAGTGAAAGAAGAAGATGATGAGAATTTCTGATTCTTCTTTTTTTCTTTTAATATTTCATTTTGTTTTCTTTTATTTGTTTTTTTATTTTTTTTTAAGAGTTTTGGGCTTAGGCCCGTTGGAATTTTACTCACCACCACCACCAATTGTTTCCATTAACCTCCCTTTTTTATTTTGAATTTCTATTTTTTTTCATTTCTCTCTAAATATTTTTTTTTATAAAATTTCTCTTGTTTTAGATTTTGATTTACTACTTGAATTTTGTTTTTCTAAACATTTTCTTGAAAAATCATTAAAAATAGTCTTGATTTTATTTTTCTTGAAATTCTCATTTTGTTGGTTGTGTGGATCATAAATGTTAGATCCACTTTCTCTTCATCTTAATTCTTTTTCTTTTTTGATCGATGAAAGTCTAAGAGATCTTGGAATTCCTTTGTTGAATTTCGATCAAGACTAGATCATTACCATTTTTTCTTTTAGTGCGGTATTGCGTTCGGATGACGATTTACATACCGTTCATCTAGCATGCATTAGCACAAATAACTATTGACCGGCCTCATTTGTAGGGTAATTACTCCGTAAATTACTCGGCGATTGCTTAACATAGCGCAATATTTGTCCTGTATCGGAAAACTATAAAAAATGGTTGACTATTTGTCTTTTGGTTCAAAACTTATTAAACTTGTTGTTAGGAGGCTTTGGTCTTATCAATCCTCTAATGAGTTCTCATTAACCTTGACCTAAGTGCAATTATTCAAACATTATTGATCACTAACTCTAACAACTAATCACTAACTTACTAATAATACTATTGTACTAACTTTGTTTACAATTCCTTCTCGCTCCCTCTCTCTTTTACTTTTATGCTCCATTATTATCATTTCATATCATGTTTATGCTTCCGCAATTTTTCCTTTGTCCCTTGGACACATGTTTTATGCTTCCGCAATTTTTCCTTTGTCCGTTGGACACATGTTTATGCTTATGCCTTTTTCTCTTTGTTCTCTTGGACCAAAAACATTAATAAAGGCTAAAACCTAAAAAAAAACTTGTGCTTCTAATCTTGGACAATGGTTACTATCCTTTGCAATGGACATGGAGTTTTACACCTAGACCTTGGACATCCAATGCAATTCTTGGAATCTTGGACTTAGAACTAGGACCTTTTCCCTTTGCATTGGAATTGTGGTTCGAAGACTATGGAGCTTGTAACGCCCCGGTTTTGTTAGATTTATTTAATAGAGTAGAGTTAATTGGTTTTGGGTTTATATTATTTTATTATTGAATTTTATTTGACAAAATGTTATTTTTCATCATTGTTTATGTTTTATCGCATTTTGAGAGCGTTTGGGAGATATTTGAGCTGAGGGGTATTTTGGTCTTTTTGCGTGGTTAGATATTTTTATAAATAGAAATAGAGAGAGAGAGAAATAGAAAGAAAAGAAAAAGAAGAGAAAGAAAAGAGAAGGAAAGAAAGAAGAGGAGAGGAAGAGAAAAGAGGAAAATCGCGGGAACTCCGTTTCGAGCGCGAATAATCGGGTAAGGGTGAGAAGTTTCAATTATATCTTGCTTGTGTATGTATATGTGTTGTTTGTTGTAATTGTTTTGATTGTTTCGTGACTTTTCGTATCGATTGGAATTAGGAGCGATTGATAGAAATCGACGTTTTCACTGATGAAATTCGATATAAACCGCGTAGAATACTCGTTGATTATGTCTAAACATGTTTTGGTTGTTCTGGTATGAATTAGAAGTGTTTGGGTGGTAAAAATGATGTATTTTGGTCCCATATGACCTATATTGACGCTGCTGCGAATTCTGGGTTTCGCGGGTTCGCCTAGCGAACCCCAGCGAAGAAACGGGCGAATGTTCGCTAGAAGGTTCGCCTAGCGAACTTTATGACTGTTTTCCACTGCCTTGGTTCGCTAGGGTTCGGCTAGCGAATACTGGAGCGAACGTGATATTTTCCAATTTTGTTTTCGTCGTAATTTTTAAACCGTAAGTCCGCTTTAGTCGCCGTTCGAAGCGTTAGAAAGCTAATGAAATGCTCTTTCTTTTAAAAATGGTTTGGAGGGCAGTAGATGAATTATGTAAGTCGTGATTTTGAAAAAGTGTTGGTTTGTCGGATTTTCAGCGTCGTATTGGTGTGCGAATGAAGTGTTATCATGCTATATGCTTTTAATATGTATCGTATGGCTTGTGTGCTGGTATATGATGTGAATATATATGATAAGTGTTGGTGATGATGGTTTGTGGTGTTATGGAGGAATAAATGTGTGTTTTGGGTTTTGATTTCAATGTGCGATAATGATGTGTTGTGAGTAGCATTTGATATGTAAATCCCTTGTGTGAGGAACTATGATGTTGTTGTGATTTGTGGTATGTGATGTGATTGTGGTATTTATGGCTTGTGATGAAGTGCATTGTTTATGTGAAATTTCAATGTATGTTGTGTGGTGGCATTTAGGGTTTGAAATGCATTGTTTGAATTGCTTTGCAATGCATGAATGTGATGATGTTGAAGCATGTGATAAGTTGTTGTAATTGTTGTGGTTGTTGATTTGTGGCCTAAGGGCAAGAATATGCAATGTGTGGTATTTGATTATATATGCATGATTATGGATGTGTATGTGGGTGCAATGTGAATGTCATGAGTCATTGTATGCCAAGCATCATAATGTGCATTGTGGAAACGTCCTGAGTGACGGTTTGGTTCCAGAGAGAATATTCTATAACATCGTGGGCCTCGAAAATATGAGGCGCTTCCTGAGGACTTAAAGCGATGGGTATAGACGATTGTGGGCTCCTTTGGAGACTTAAAGCAATCCTTAACGTCGTGGGCCTCGAAAATATGAGGCGATGCCTGAGGACTTAAAGCGACGGGTGAACATCGTAGGCCCGACGGGGAGTTACTTGAGATTCTCAGTAACGAGCGATGGTTCCAATAGTTCCTAAGTGGACTAATGACATGACAAAATGACGTGACAATGGAAGTCGGTACCGCATGACATGTGCATAGAGTCGTGGTGTCGGTCTCTGTGCATTTGCATTCATCATGAATTAATTGTGCATGGAAAGGTGATTGTGATTGATGAGATAAAATATGTGCAATTGTATTGAATGGTATATGTTTGATTGATTATGTGTGGAAATTGTGCATTGATTTGTTATGTGTTGAGATTGTGATAGCATTGGTAATTGACGTGCATATGTGATAAATGCTATGACTTGGTATGCCTTAGGTGCAAATGTGTGATTATGTTAGTATAATTGTTATATGCTATGTGGTTGGATTGTTAGAAATATGTTATACATCTGTGGCTTGCTATATGCATTGGTATGTGATGTGTGAAGTGAGGATAACTGTGTATGTGATTTTTATGTGTTTTTGCATATTATTATGCAAATCTTGGTTTAGTTGTTATTTCTCACCTTTCTGTTGGAATATGCTTTTTATGGCATAGTGCAGATTGTCAGCTTTAGAGGCGTGGAGGCAAGTGGAAGAGTTAGATTTTCGTTTGCTTAGGTCTTGGTGTCTGCTCTGATACGTAGCACGGGAGTCGGGGAACGCTTTAAGTTATTTGTATACAATTGTTGAATATGTTTTGTATAACCTTTGTATGTATATTTTGTTGTTATAAAACGATTCATTTTGTAAAACAAGTCGGTTATGGATCTTTCCGCTTTATTCCATAATTGACATTCATTTTATATGGAAAAAGGTTCCCTATGGGGTTATCCTATTTTGTGCTATGTATCAAAATAATTGAGCAGGGTTTGTATTTTCTTTCTTTAAGTGTGACATCCCTGTTTCCTGTCAGAAAAATAAATTTTTAGTTACTCTGATTTATATTTGTATTATTTATTCGCGAGGGGAATTGGGGTGTTAAATTAGTTGTATCAGAGCAGGTCGGTCCGTCCGGCCAAGTTGTTGAGTCAGTTGGTGAGACAATTGAATACTGTCGTTGTTGTTTATCCCTTAGGACGTGATAGGTGTGTGGAACACTGTCGGTACTTTCTGGTTTTCTAATCCTTTGTTTTCAGGATCGAGAATGAGATAAGTGGGGGAGGAGCTGGTACTTCTCCAAGTTACTTCAGTTGTGGAACATTGGCTCAGTGTGTCGTTGATTGCAAGATTGTAAGCGTTGTTTGGACAGTGTTGTTCCCAGTTCCGAAAGGAATGCGGAGGTAAGGTTTATGTCAACTAAGGATTTGTGCCTTAGGAAGTTTGGTGCACAGGATGCAAGAAATGCTATTATAGTTTGGTAAAGATGGTTTATGCCCCATCATGATTGTCGGCTATCTATTGACAAATTGAGGAACTGATCACCCTTAATCTCTTGTTGATAGCAGACGGGAATTATGTTGGATGGAATAGACGTGTCTTTCCGGCTTTGATAGTGTGTGCAATGAATTGTTTGGAATTTAAGAAAATGGTTACGGATTGTTTCGATGAGTTGAGGAAGATTCTTATATCTGAAGGTGAGACGGATTGGAGGTTTTGGTATGTTGGTCTAGTGGGAAGTCATTGAGGGAGAACGATTGGGTATTGTCAAAGGTGGTTCTCAGAGAGAAGAGTGTGAACTCGAATTTGACGAAGGTGAAGATTTGAGGTTTGGATCTGCTAAATAAGTAGAAAACTCTTAGTAGATGGGACTAAGATGTTTGTTTGGTCTATGATGATAGTGTTCTGGAAATTGGCAGGAAGTCACAGTGTTGGGCCGTCAGTTGTGCATGGTTTTCAGATGTGTTATGGATGGAACATTAAGGTGTTGTCTTAGGGAGCTCCGGTTTGGTTAGTAACAAAAAGGAAGGATGGTTGAATGGAATAACAAGTATGATGTATATGATGATATTGGTTTTGAGACTATGGAAAGCGAAACTTAGAGTTCTGGTGAGGTTTGGAGTCTTTGGAGTTTTAGAGCATTAATGGAAATTTTGAGAAAACCCTAGGTGTGGATGTAATGTTTGAGAGTTCTTTTGAGATGGTTGTTGCTACACGTGGGGATTTATGGAATTTTGACTGCAAAGAGAAGAAATTGTGTATGGATTGCTAACAGTTGACTAAGGTAACGATTGAGAACAAGTGTCCACTTTCAGGAATAGATAACTGGAATGATTTGGCTGAGTTTGAGTGAACTTGCAATTGTTTGGAATGTTTGATAAAAGTGGTGGATTGTGTGAGTTGAGGCTGTGATCGACTTAATGCGACTGGTTATGTTTGTTATCATCGGGATAGGCTGTTATTTACTCAGTTAAGCTTGTATGTGAGTAACCAGTTACCCAGGGAAAAGAATTTTGCAAGAACTTTAAGAATTTATATCTTTTGGAATTTGTTTGGGTATTACAACGTGCAGTGATGTTATTTGGTGTTAGTAAGGAATTTGTAATGTTTGTGGAGTAGAGGAATCGTATCTTCCATATTTATTTGGATAAGTTAGTAATGGCTTTGATTGAGGATATTCGGATCTATTGTAAACCCTGAGGAAGAACAGGTAGAGTGTTTGAGATTTGAATCACAAGTGTTGAAAAGAGACGAAGTTGTATGCGGAGTTATTCGAGTGAGAATTTGGGTTAAAAAAAAAGGGTTAGTTTTCTTGGATATGTTATTTCAGATGAGAGTATGGTTATGGATCCATCGGAAGTGGATGTAGTTCTACAATGAGAGGTTCCGAAGTTGGTTAAGGAGATTAGAAACTTTTGGGCTCAGTTGGTTGTTACGGAAGGTTATGGAAGACTTTGCTAAGTTCGTACTTCTGTTGTCTCAGTTGGCTTGCAAAGGGTGAGTTGTTTGTCTGGATGTTCGTTGTGAGTAAGTTTTGGTGAGCTGAAGTAGAAGTTGGCTACGGCTTCAGTTTTGATTCTGGATGATCCTAATAAACTGTTGGTGAGATGTGTCTTTGAGGAGTTTAGACAGTGTGTTAATGCAAGAAGGTAAAGTCGTGGCTTATGCTTTACGACAATTGAGGATTCATAAAAGGATCGATACTATTCAGGATTTGGAATTGGACGCGATTGTATTGTGTTGGAGAATCTGGAGGTATTGTTTTAAGGGTTTTAGGTTCAAGGTGTTTGGATGGAGGAATTGACGGTTTTGGATATGTAACAAGACTGTTGTAATTCTGAGTTTTCGCGGGTTCGCTTAGCGAACCAGTTAGCGAAGGTCAGCGAAGGTTCGCTGAGTTGTTCGCCTAGCGAAGTTTGGGTGTTTTTGATGTTGGAAGTTGCTGCCTCGGTTCGCCAAGGGATTCGCCTAGCGAACTTTGTGTCTGTTTTTAGCTAGTAGTTGGTTCGCTGGAACATTCGCCTAGCGAAGGTGCTAGCGAATGCTCGCGAGAAGGTTCGCCCAGCGAACAGTGCTGTTTGTGTAATTTTGTTTTTTGCATAACTTCTGATTTGTAACTCGGAGTAAGGCACGGTCGGATGGTTGGAATTCCTGATTAGTTATGACTTTGGCTCGAATTATCCTATTGGTAAAGTTTATGTCGTGCGTGATGAGTTAAGTCGAGAGTTTTACTTATGTCTGCTTTGATGGTTAAAGAGTGGGAACTTTTGGGAGAATTTAGAGACTTGGGTTGGTGTGTGAATTGACGTCTGATAGTGTGCAGTTGGGTATATTAACAATGAACAGTGATTTTTGGTGAATATGAGAGAGAGTTAGACTTTGGACGTGAGATTGGTAGTTTTGATGGTTACGAGTAATCAGAGTGCGCAGCGGAAGCGTGATATGGCACATTTCGTATATACGTGTGGGACTGGTAAGAGTTCATAGGTTGAACATTGGGAACATGTAGGAGTGTTGAGACCATTGAACGTTTCAGGATGGAAGTCATATGTGAAAAGTTTAACTGTTATCCGTGGGCTGCTATGTAGTTGGGTGTTTTGGTTATATGTTCGATTGGTGAATTATAGCATTGTTGTAGTATGGTTGTGTGACAAGGATGTTGGTGTTCTGGTTTTGTTGATGTTGTGGAGACCTTGTGGTGTCGTGGAACTTTATGTTCTTGTTTGTGTTGTTGTCTCGTTTCCATTGTGTTGGTTCGAGTTCGTGTAGCTAATTCCTGTGTGAGGAATTAGAGGTGGGTTACCTATGGTGAAGGTAACGATCTTGTTGTGTTTCGGTTCTAGAGTGAACCGGTGTGTTGGTATCATGGCTTTTCTTTGAGTCGTGAGTTAGTCGTCAAGTGCATTGTATGGGCTTTGCATCTTGTCGTCGTTGTGGTCGTCGTTGTCGTGTCGTTGTTGTATCTGCTATTGGCAAGGTGGTTTTCCAGTTGTGTTATTCGTGGTGTGCCTTTTGTTGGCATGTTGGGTTGTTAGTCGGATGCGGGAGTCGTGTCCGGAGTTGTTCGTCTCGGTATATTTTCGAGGACGAAAATGTCTAAGTGGGGGAGAATTGTAACGCCCCGGTTTTGTTAGATTTATTTAATAGAGTAGAGTTAATTGGTTTTGGGTTTATATTATTTTATTATTGACTTTTATTTGACAAAATGTTATTTTTCATCATTGTTTATGTTTTATCGCATTTTGAGAGCGTTTGGGAGATATTTGAGCTGAGGGGTATTTTGGTCTTTTTGCGTGGTTAGATATTTTTATAAATAGAAATAGAGAGAGAGAAATAGAAAGAAAAGAAAAATAAGAGAAAGAAAAGAGAAGGAAAGAAAGAAGAGGAGAGGAAGAGAAAAGAGGAAAATCGCGGGAACTCCGTTTCGAGCGCGAATAATCGGGTAAGGGTGAGAAGTTTCAATTATATCTTGCTTGTGTATGTATATGTGTTGTTTGTTGTAATTGTTTTGATTGTTTCGTGACTTTTCGTATCGATTGGAATTAGGAGCGATTGATAGAAATCGACGTTTTCACGGATGAAATTCGATATAAACCGCGTAGAATACTCGTTGATTATGTCTAAACATGTTTTGGTTGTTCTGGTATGAATTAGAAGTGTTTGGGTGGTAAAAATGATGTATTTTGGTCCCATATGACCTATATTGACGCTGCTGCGAATTCTGGGTTTCGCGGGTTCGCCTAGCGAACCCCAGCGAAGAAACGGGCGAATGTTCGCTAGAAGGTTCGCCTAGCGAACTTTATGACTGTTTTCCACTGCCTTGGTTCGCTAGGGTTCGGCTAGCGAATACTGGAGCGAACGTGATATTTTCCAATTTTGTTTTCGTCGTAATTTTTAAACCGTAAGTCCGCTTTAGTCGCCGTTCGAAGCGTTAGAAAGCTAATGAAATGCTCTTTCTTTTAAAAATGGTTTGGAGGGCAGTAGATGAATTATGTAAGTCGTGATTTTGAAAAAGTGTTGGTTTGTCGGATTTTCAGCGTCGTATTGGTGTGCGAATGAAGTGTTATCATGCTATATGCTTTTAATATGTATCGTATGGCTTGTGTGCTGGTATATGATGTGAATATATATGATAAGTGTTGGTGATGATGGTTTGTGGTGTTATGGAGGAATAAATGTGTGTTTTGGGTTTTGATTTCAATGTGCGATAATGATGTGTTGTGAGTAGCATTTGATATGTAAATCCCTTGTGTGAGGAACTATGATGTTGTTGTGATTTGTGGTATGTGATGTGATTGTGGTATTTATGGCTTGTGATGAAGTGCATTGTTTATGTGAAATTTCAATGTATGTTGTGTGGTGGCATTTAGGGTTTGAAATGCATTGTTTGAATTGCTTTGCAATGCATGAATGTGATGATGTTGAAGCATGTGATAAGTTGTTGTAATTGTTGTGGTTGTTGATTTGTGGCCTAAGGGCAAGAATATGCAATGTGTGGTATTTGATTATATATGCATGATTATGGATGTGTATGTGGGTGCAATGTGAATGTCATGAGTCATTGTATGCCAAGCATCATAATGTGCATTGTGGAAACGTCCTGAGTGACGGTTTGGTTCCAGAGAGAATATTCTATAACATCGTGGGCCTCGAAAATATGAGGCGCTTCCTGAGGACTTAAAGCGATGGGTATAGACGATTGTGGGCTCCTTTGGAGACTTAAAGCAATCCTTAACGTCGTGGGCCTCGAAAATATGAGGCGATGCCTGAGGACTTAAAGCGACGGGTGAACATCGTAGGCCCGACGGGGAGTTACTTGAGATTCTCAGTAACGAGCGATGGTTCCAATAGTTCCTGAGTGGACTAATGACGTGACAAAATGACGTGACAATGGAAGTCGGTACCGCATGGCATGTGCATAGAGTCGTGGTGTCGGTCTCTGTGCATTTGCATTCATCATGAATTAATTGTGCATGGAAAGGTGATTGTGATTTATGAGATAAAATATGTGCAATTGTATTGAATGGTATATGTTTGATTGATTATGTGTGGAAATTGTGCATTGATTTGTTATGTGTTGAGATTGTGATAGCATTGGTAATTGACGTGCATATGTGATAAATGCTATGACTTGGTATGCCTTAGGTGCAAATGTGTGATTATGTTAGTATAATTGTTATATGCTATGTGGTTGGATTGTTAGAAATATGTTATACATCTGTGGCTTGCTATATGCATTGGCATGTGATGTGTGAAGTGAGAATAACTGTGTATGTGATTTTTATGTGTTTTTGCATATTATTATGTAAATCTTGGTTTAGTTGTTATTTCTCACCCTTCTGTTGGAATATGCTTTTTATGGCATAGTGCAGATTGTCAGCTTTAGAGGCGTGGAGACAAGTGGAAGAGTTAGATCTTCGTTTGCTTAGGTCTTGGTGTCTGCTCTGATACGTAGCACGGGAGTCGGGGAACGCTTTAAGTTATTTGTATACAATTGTTGAATATGTTTTGTATGACCTTTGTATGTATATTTTGTTGTTATAAAACGATTCATTTTGTAAAACAAGTCGGTTATAGATCTTTCCGCTTTATTCCATAATTGACATTCATTTTATATGGAAAAAGGTTCCCTATGGGGTTATCCTATTTTGTGCTATGTATCAAAATAATTGAGCAGGGTTTGTATTTTCTTTCTTTAAGTGTGACATCCCTGTTTCCTGTCGGAAAAATAAATTTTTAGTTACTCTGATTTATATTTGTATTATTTATTCGCGAGGGGAATTGGGGTGTTAAAGAGCTTACTTGTGTGGTTAGGCTATTCTTATCCTTAGCTTTTAGTTTATGCTTTAGGATAGTCACTTCTTCTCCTCCCCATTCTTCAATTTTCAAAACTCTCTCCCTCTTTCAAAACATTCTTAGATTTCAAACTATCACATCTTTCATAATCAAACCTTGACTTTGTCAAGATGATTTTACTCTTTTCTTTTTATTTCTTAACAAATGCTAAACTACATAAACATATTGACACCTTTTTCAAAAGACTTAAAAAGCATCAAACTCATCACTCTCTTTTTGTGCCCTCATGCACTTTTTCCTTTAATTTTTTTCATAAGTTTAGACATGATTCATTTCTTTAAGCGGAATTATTCGCTTGGAAAGGACGACTTGTCTTTACATTTAAAAACAACCAAAACAAACAAATTTCATTCTTTGTACCATGAACTACGGGGTTTTGATCCTACATTGCACATCGTGGGTACGTAGGCATGAGACGACAAGTCTCTCCAAACACAAAAATCTAAAAAAACAATTTCTCTTCTCATCTCCTCGATCTCTTTTCAAGCAAACTTTTTCAAACCAAAAGCGATAGATATTTCAAAGGGCTCCTATAGAGTACTATAGACGTTTTGGGTGCTAACATCTTCCCATTGCGTAACCAACCCTCTTACCCGGACTCTCTTCACTTGTTCTTGTTGTTGAGCTTGTGTAGGTTTTTTTCGCTCTTTTTCCTTTCCTTTTTGGATAAAATAAAAGTGCGGTGGCGACTCTTGCTTTTCGAGTTAAGTTAATCAATAGCTTACACTCACGATTTTGCCGCTACACATATTTCCTCGCACAATAATTTTGCCATATGTTCATAATCATGTATGGAGGGTTTCCCCTCAATTAATTGCTTTGTATGAATCGTGTATCAAATTTCTCAGCCTTCATGCACAATCTAGGGTTCTTGAGGTTTTGTCTTGATTTCTCATTCCATGCTTAAAATAAATGAAATTAAAGACCATAAACATGACCGTGAGTTGAAAACGAGCAGATTGATGTGTGGATTGTGTGATTTCATCAAGTATTCAGTGAGATTGATGAGAAAACGCAAATCTGGGCAAAACAAAGGTGCTCTTGGCGCCCTTTTTCAAATATTTAAATATTTGAATTTTTGTAATTTTATTTAATTGATTCAAAAATTAATTTCTCTCTGAATTTTAATGATTTTGAGTTGATTTCTTTTTTAATAATTCACAAAAATGTTAAAATATTTTATTTTATAAAAATTTCCCAAAAACATTATTTATTTCATATATTTGATATTTTTGCGAAGAATTAATTTTTATTTGTTTTTTAACATTTAAATTATTTTTTCCTTCTTGACTTTCCAAACTTAAATGGTTTCCAATCATTTTGTGGATAAAAACATGATTTTTGAAACATTGATCCAAGATCACCACTCATTTTTCACATGTTTTCAATAATTTTTATTAATTTTTAAACAAAATTAATTCCATTTTTGAAACAAAATTAGGGTTTTGATTGATTCCACCCTCATCAATCTTTTTCAAACACTCATGAGCCTCTAATAGAGTCTAAGACCCAACCCCCTTTGTACAAAAAATAATTTGGGCCTCAGTCATTGTATAAACCCCAGTACAATTTCCAAAATGACGGTGCGATCATTGTCTTTCTTTGGGCCTCTCTTTGAGTTATAAGCCCCATCACCTGTACAAAAAATAATTTTTGGGCCTCTAATAGAGTGTAAGTCCCAACCCCTTTTTAAATAAACAATTTTGGGCCTCACATATTGTATAAGTCCCTCTGTATATTTTCAAAAGTTCGGCGCGATCGTCGTCTTTTTAACAAAATCAACTGGGCTTCTCCTTGAGCTATAAGACCCATCTTTATTCATTTTCAAACTTTTTGGGCCTCTAATAGAGTGTAAGACCCAATCCCTTTTTAACCAAAACCTTTTTGGGCCTCAGACATTGTATAAGTCCCACTGTGTTAAAAAAATCGCGGCGCGATCGCCATTTCAAAACGAAAACCATTTGGGCCTACCCTTGTGTTGTAAGTCCCATTTCTTTTTCTTTAAATAATCTTTGGGCCTCTCCTTGAGTTGTAAGACCCAACCCTTTTGTAAGTAAAACAATTTGGACCTCAGTCATTGTATAAGTCCCTCCGTGATCCTCAGAACAACGGTGCGATCACTGTAAAACCTTGGGCCTCTCCTTGAGTATAAGCCCCACCAATCTTTTCAAAACAATTACCTTTTGATTTTGATTCAATATACAGTTGTTATCAAAACTTTCTTTAATTTCTTTAAACAACTAACAATACAGCATGGAAGCTTGCTCACCTGTAAGTTTTATCAGCTTTCATTTACTTGCTTTAATATATATATCTGTATTGTGGGAAGCTGCACACTGTGAGTCTTCTTTCAATCTTTTAAATACATGTCAAATATATATAATTGTATTGTGGGAAGTTGTGCATGGTTAGTCTTCTTTCATACCCTTTTAAAATACTTGTCATATATCAACTGTATATATACTAGTATAGTTATTTAGAGTTTTCCCCGGTAACTGGGTCTAAAACTAGGTAAAGCCCTGTTGGTCACTCTTAAATACAGACAAAACTAGATCCCTATAGGATTTCCAGATACAGTCTTGCCTTCTCTTGGGCTTAAACAATATGGAACAAAGAGAAAGGCAGTATTCTTCGTGAACCTTTTCTCAGACTGTCGCCCCTAGAAATTGTCAAAGAAATTTTACTCCCCAGAGTTTATCTATTCTCGGTGAATAGCATCTCTTGAGTTTCTTCAAACCTTAGAACTTTCACTAAATGATCTATTCTCAGTGAATAGCATTTCTTGAACTTTTCATGGTTTAGGACCCACAGGCTTCCTAAAAGCATCCCCGCATCCTCTTGGGCTTTGTACAAGGACCCTCCAGCTTCTTAGAAGTTCCCATGCCTTCTCTTGGGCTTAATACAAGGACCCTGACGACCTCTTAAAGGTATAGGACAGAACCTAGTCATCTTTTGCTTGAGCAGTCTTTCTAGTGTCAAACCTCGGATTTAGGGTTAATTCTCATCCCTTAAAATGCCTGCCTCCTCTTGGGCATTGTACAAAAGATAAAACTCTTCCACACCAGTAGACTTGGACAGTCCAACCTTGAGTCTCAAAGACATTCTCAAGTTCCTTACAAACATAGGAGAAACCCCGGTTACTCTGGAATTAATCTCCAGCAGAGCTAAAACCCAGTATCTCTCCCAAAAATCCCCAACCAGGGTCAGCTTATCCCAAATCAGAACCTCAAGGTCTCTGATATCTCAACTCTTCTGTAATCCTCAGCAAGAGTTGATTCCCCATTTGGACCTGCCTCGGGATCTCAATAACCCCCGGCAGAAGATAGCCTCCTCTTAGGCTTTGTATAATGATCTTTCCTCAGTATAGCTAGCCTCCTCTTGGGATTTATACAATGATTCTCCCCCAGCGGAGCTAACCTTTTCAGACTCTCTTGTTGAGTCAATCACTTTTCAGACTCTCTTGTTGAGTCAATCACTTTTCAGACTCTCTTGTTGAGTTAATCACTTTTCAGACTCTCTTGTTGAGTCAATCACTTTTCAGACTCTCTTGTTGAGTCAATCAAACCCTTAGTCTCTCTTGTTGAGCTAATCACCTTTTAGCACTCTCTTGTTGAGTCAACTTTTTTTAGCCTCAATCTCGGGGTTTGTACGAGACAGATAAATACTCTCTTGTTGAGTCCATCTTTGTCCAGCCTCATCTCAAGCTTGGTATAAAGATTTCCCCTAGCAGGAGTTAGCCTCCTCTCAAGCTGTGTTGAAGGATTTCTCCAGCTTGTTTAGCCACAATCCTGGGCTTGATACAGGACAGATAACAGTGCTCTCTTGTTGAGTCAAACCCTTTTAGGCTTAGTCTTGGGCTTTGTACAAGACATAAATTTCCCTCCCTTGAGCTTGGGACAGATATCTTTCCCAGCAGAGTCATTTCCTCCCATCCTTCCTTTAGGCTTTAAGGAATGATTTTCCCCAAGAAGAGTCAAACTTATTTCAGCCTCAATCTTGGGCTTTGTACAAGACACATAAAAATATCCTCACCAGAGTCAGTAAAATTTCTCATTTCAGCCTCAATCTTGGGCTTTGTACAAGACACATACAAACCTCCCGGGCGGAGTCAAAATCCCTATTAGCCTCAATCTTGGGCTTTGTACAAGATAGATAGAACATTTTCCCCGGAGAAGTCAAACTCCTAGCCTCCTCTTAGGCTTTGTATAATGATATCACCAAAGAGCCAGTCTCTTTTTTTTGCCTCATTCTTGGGCTTTGTACAAAACACCCATATATATACACTCTCTTGTTGAGTCGGTCTTATCCAGACTTTGGATAACGATCTCCCCAGTGGAGTCAATCAACCTTTTAGCTTCAACCTTGGGCTTTGATCAAGGCACACAAAAATCAACAATCCCTCTTTAGAGAGGACAAATTCTCTCTCAGTCAAAACCTTTTAGCTTCAATCTTGGGCTTTGAACAAGACATCAAACATCTTTTTCCTCCCTTAGAATAGGAGGAACTACGATTGCTCTGATTTCCCTGTTTCGTTTAAACGGGAATACGTAGGCATAAGATTGCGAAATCTTAGCGAGCATACTAATCAAAAACTCTAGGTCCAGTACCTTCGCACATCAATCAAAACTTAGGTCTAGTACCTTACCAAAAACAACGGGAAAAACTCGAACGTCAACAAAAACTCACTCACTCACTCATACTTCCCAAGAAAAGTTCCCAACCCATTAACAGATAAACACTATCAATTACAAAGCGAGACCTAAAGCTAATATCCTGTGGATAACCACATATAGGATGGGTAATTGACAACTCCCCATTATATAACCTGACCCCGGACTCCCCAATCTCTTTTAAGCGTTTGTTCGGTTAAACATTCGCGCGCAAGGTTAGTTTTAGATAGCTTCCCTTTCCCTTCCAGCTTCACGGGATAAATAAGAAATCAAAAAGTAGCACCCTTTCTCCTCGAGGAGAAAAACCCAAACTTAAGCGATAAGGTGGTCGCGTCACCGACAAAAATCGCTCGCTACACGCACCTTTTTCAAAGACAAGACCCCCTTTTGAATCATCTTCTTCACTTTCTCCTTCAAGACATAGCTTTCCTCGATATCGTGGTCGGGTGCTCCTTGATGAAAGGCACAGAAGGCATCAGCTGTGAAGTAGCTCCTGTGGGCCATTGGGATAATTGGCGGAGTTTCCTTCTTGATCAAACCATTTTGCAAGAGGATAGGGAATAACTCGGCGTAGGTCATAGGGATGCCCCTAGAATCACTGCTTTGCTCAGTTGGCCGATTGGTGGAGGAGGAAGGAAAACCATCCTGGCGTTGGGACATGACCAATTCCTTGACCAAATTTGTCAGACTCCTCCTAGCAGTCTTCAAGTTTGCAACTTTGTCACAAAGCTCTTGATTTTTCAGCTCTTGGGTGTCTATCAAATTCTTCATTGTAGTAGAAAAAGTTTCCATGTTGGCCTTCAAAGTGACAATCTCCGCTCGGAGTGCTTGGTTTTCTTGTTCCAAATGATCCATCTTCTTGGCTCGAGTACCGTGCTTATGATGACTTGGCTATGGTAGAAGAAGCAAATGTGAGAACCCGGAATGTGATGCTAATGATGTATGCAAATGCGTAATGCAAATGAATTTCAAGGAGCTCAAAAGTTATTCTTGCAAACACCATAAAGTGGATAACACGTTGAATGGCTGAAAAATCTCACTTCACTAAATTTTTTTTGAAGGATTACAAAATAGAGTACAACTTCCAAAATCCATGGTAAAACCTATGATGCTTGCAAGATAACTCCAAGTTCCTTGAAAGGTTAGAAATGGTGCATGAATGCATGGATGGATGAGTGAATGTATGCACAAACACAGGTATACATATATACGTGCAATCAAAACAAGGGCCTAGGTTCGAAGGTCACGAGCATGGAACCATCGTCTACCCATCCCAAAAGGTATGTGCTATGGGTTTATGATCTGCAGAACAGGGTTCTAAAAAGTTCCCAGAGTCCACAACCCATCTTTCGGATATTATCGATTTCCCAAATAACTTGGTAGTCAATAATATTCTCAAGAGAATCCCGTCTGAGTGTAGTATCACGTATCAACTATTTTGGGAATCGACTCCCTCATAGCCATCGCACTACGCCCTAAGAGGCCAAGTGGGGTTAAAGGTAACTACGCTTCTCAGTCTCACGGGCTCCTAAGTCGAAAATAACATCGTCTTCACGAATAGACTCGTTGAATAATATTAAGTTCGAGAGGGCCTCAACTGAGTGGTGATGTCTCAATTCAACTTCTTCGGGAATCGACTCCCTCAAAGTCTCCTTGAATGTATCACCGTCCTATCATAATTGCACTCAAGTCCGGGTGTAGGACTTATCTCACCACACAAAGTGACAACCCTGTATACAAAAAAACCTAAGCACAACAGATATACAAATATAAAAGCAAGTAAGCAAGTAGATAACAAAAATAAAAATAAGTTAGGGGAAACCCTCGATGTTAGTCTTCAATCCCCAAAGAAGTCGCCATTTCTATTGCTCTTCCCATATAAACCTTACATTTGACTTGACCCAGAGAATATTTGATGGACACAAAGGCTACATTTTGCAATTTTTAAACTTGAAGTAACGCTTAGCCTTGAGAATTTCAAATGATATGCTCCATTATAATTTGAATTCTAAATGATCCGCTTGAATGATGTTGACCTCATCATTTGTAACTTGCATCTTAAGTAAAACACAAGCATAACCTTGGATTTATTTTGCCTTGGTTAGATGAATTTGAATTGGTGAATGGCTTTTACGCTTGATATTGTAACCATGAAGTGCTCTTAACAACGACCAAAACATCTTTAAAGAATGATGCACGCACAACCCTCTTGAAACATCATATTGCAACCAAATTTGAGATCACATGAATCATGGCCCAAAATAATTTAGAACCACAATGTGTTCAAAAGTCCGACAAAAATTCAAGTTTGAAATCAATGCAACATGTAAGAAAAAATTACAACAATACCTTGAACCATAAGAAACCAAAGCCCGATCTTAATTTTGAGGATATCCAGTCACCAAATCCATGAGAAAAACTCTAAAAGTAAGTCCCCCCCCTAAATCAGATAGAAACATCAAGACCATTTTGAATTAGAACCAATTGGTCATGTCCTGTATAGCTTGACTGAGAATTTACCCTTGAAATTATTGCATCTGCACAAACTTGTTAGTCATAATAAACGCACATACAAGGTCCTATGACCTAAAGATGTTATGCAAGATGATGCACAAAGAGATGAGATCTTAGGGTAAAAAATTAGGGTATGACAAAGCCTTGTTTGTCAAGAAATTCAAAAAGTCAAACTTGGTTTTTGGCACAGTTGACTTTTTGTCAGATGAATTTCAAACTTTGTGATCTTCTATGAAATCAAGTCTTTGACCTAATTCAAACCTAATGGATGGATTTGAATCCTTGTACTGCTTATGAACCAAGTCCTTGACTTTCATCAGGAAACCTTAATTGGTCCAGATGAATTCGAATCCTTGTACTCCTTATGAACCAAGTTCTTTGGGTCAATCCAATCTTGTAAATGGATCAATATGATGTATTGGAGGTCTTCAAAACACTTCTTGAGGTATTGGCTCATGCCTTGCTCCAAAAGTTAACTTAGGGGTGAATCAGGTCAAGAAACCCTAATTCCTGATTTTTGATGAATGCATCCCCTGAGACTATTTTGAACTTGTGATTGGGTCCATGAAGTCACTTTAAGCTTAATGGATCATGTTTTGAAATATTGGCTCATGCCCAGATGAAATTTTCTCTCTGGAGGCCTTGGTCGACCAAAACCCTAATTTGGTGACACTAATGATCTTGAGGATTGATCCACTTGAAATGTTGCACTCTTGTGCTTGATTCTTGATGTGGGAGACCTCTTGATATTTCATGAATGTTTGAGAGGCTTGACAAGTTGAGGATCATGTCCATTCTTGATTGATCCTTTGTCTAAGCACTCTGAGAGGGTCCAAAACCCTAATTCTTGATTGTAGTGAATGCTCCACAATCTTTGAGAGGATTGATGAGGTATGAAGGTATATCCATATTGTGGTAATGATTTGCACAAAGATGGGAAATCTTGTGGTCAAAATTTGGGGTATGAAAGATGCCCCTATGTCATACCCCAAATTTTGACCACTAAGATTTCCCATCATTGTGAAAATCATCATCATAATATGGAGGAACCATCATACCTCATCAGTCTCCCCAAAGATGGGCGAGCATCCACTACAATCAAATTTAGGGTTTCCAGCCCTCTCAGAGCTTTTAGACAAAGGATCAATCAAGAAATGGCATGATCTTCAACTTGTCTAGCCTCTCAAATATCCACAAGGGATCAAGAGGACTCCCACTTCAAGGATTAAGCACAAGGCTGCTCCCTTCCAGGTGAATCAAGCCTCAAGATTGCCAGTGTCACCAAATTAGGGTTTGTTCGACCAGGGCCTCCAGATGAAAATTTTCCTCTGGGCATGAGACAATGCTTCAAACCATATCCTAAAATACTCCATGGAACCTCATGGGCCCAAGCATCAAGTCAATTTGACCTCAGGGGATGCATACATCAAAAATCAGGAATTAGGGTTTCTTGACCTAATTCACCCCTAAGTTAACTGTTGGGATAATTCATGAGCCAAGACCTCAAGAGAGGACTTGAGGGTCTCCAATATACCACATTGATCCATTTGTAACAATGGATTGATCCAGGAAGCTTGAGCAGCAAGTCTCAATTTCATCAGTACCACAGTTAGGGTTTTGAGGAAAAAGTCAACTATAGCTTTGACTTTTGACCAGGACATGCTCCCAAACCCTAGGACATGATTCAATATACCCTATAACACCCATGGAATATGTCCATCAAAATTGATTTAGGTCAAGGACATGATTTCCTAGAGGATCGCATAGTTTGGAATTCATTTGATTAAAAGTCAACTGTGCATAAAAGTCAACTTTGACTTTTTGAGATTTTTCACAAAAATGGTTTTTTAACCCTAAAATGATGTTAATGTATGGTTTAAATCATCATTCATCAAGAAAAATCAAGAAAAGTGGGATAACTTGTACAAGGGGTAACCATAAAAACTTAGAAAATTTTCTAAGTTATGAACAAACTGGCAAGGGTACCAACTTTGGAGGATCATAACTCCTAAACCACAAGCCCATTTTTCCCCATCCAAAGCTAGATTTGTAGCTCTCATTACCCTCTACAAAAGCTTAAAACAGACCTCCCTCCAAATTCCTCATGGATTTTGAGTTATGGAATGATCAAAATCACTAAAAGTGAAAATGTCACTTTTTTCCCACACTTAGTGAAATTTTCACTAATCAGAATCTGCCTTCACTTTTTTCCAAATGTAGGGGGATTTTTCACTTGGATCCAAAAGGTATCAAAACCAAATATGATCAAACAGTTGTTGTATCATATGAGGGCTTTCCAAAATGGTCAAGAACATCACCAAATTCCACTTGGGCCAAGAGATATGACAATGGCAATATGTCTTGCCGAAAACTGCCAAGGCTAGGCAGAATTTTGCATTTTTGCTCGATTTGGCAAAATCAGATAATTCCAAGCCTTGTCATCACTTTGGACACATCTGAGGATCAAATCTAAAGGGGACAAACACTGAGCCAAGCCTCCAAAGTCCTTGGAACAAGAAGTAGCATGCCAAACCTAGAATTGTCTAAAAGAGGGACAAGACTCCAATTTTGGATTGGAGCATTCAATACATACACCAAGGTGGCATGGACTGAGCCATTTGCAACTGAATTTAGTCAAGACTTATCTAAGACCAAGGGAACCACAACCCTGTGCCCTAACCTCTAGTCAATGGCTAGAGGAGACTTGGATTCCAAAGTGCAACCATTGGCCAAACCTCTGCTGCAGTTTCCATTCACTATTGATCCCAAAACAAACTTGCTCTACTATAAATAGAGCTCATTTGTGCTCAGTTTGAGTACACCAAAGCCATCAAACAAATGCTTTCCTCTAAATCCCTCTCTTTAGGCCAAAATGCCTTCTTTAGCAAGGTAACTCTGAGTTTTTGAGTTAGAGAGCATTTCTATCACAACTCATGATCCTAACACCTCATAAACATCATATGTAGGTGATCCAAACTATCAAAAGTGACCTGTAACACCAAAATCACAAAGTCGCCTCTCAAACCCTCAAAATAGGCCTTTTGTGCATTTTTCAAGCCATGTCTTGATTCAGTCACTTTCCAAACCAGATAAAACCTCAAACACACTCCAAATAACATCCTTGAACTGTCCCAAATGGCTCCCCCCATCTGGAACACCATTTGAGAGAGTTGCTATTTTGGCCATTTTAACCCCTTTTGCAAGAAAGGGCCAGTTTATGTTTTTGCAGGTTCCAGCTGATTCCAACCATCCTTAAAGCTTCTAAGGGATCATTTGAGAGTGTCCAAAGCATCAAACCATTTCTGGAACAAGAATTTTGGCAGATTGCACAGAAAACTCCAAAAGCTCAAAAAGAGGTAAGCATCATGACTTGAACTTTCCAAAATATGCATTGCTTTGAAGTCCACAGATCATACACACCTCATACATGTTATATATGTTGTGTTTGAACCAATTCATCATGTAATTCATGCCTGCATCAAAGTGTAGCATAGAAAATGCAATTATAGGCCTTTTTCAAAACCGCTATCGGGTTTTGAGGAGGGAGTATGATCTGAAAAAAATACCACCACCATTGGATTCCTTGTGAAATTCTAGGCTAGATGCATATAAATTTTGTCCCCAACCATTAAGAAATAAGAAAGTTATGGACCTTCCCGTTTCTTGGCAAAACTTGCCTTGCCTTGACCAGGCCTAGAAAACAAGGCATGCCTTGTATATTTGTGGTTTCACTTCAAGTAATGGATGTATCACCACCCCAGTGGTAAGGCGCGCGCCCTATAACCTTGAGGTCGTGGGTTCAAACCCCATCCATGTCATTTTGTGTTTTCTCACATTTTTGCTATTTTTTCCAATATTCTATGTTTTATTAATTAATTGGAAAATTAATAACTCTTTCAATTTTAATTATTTTTTATTGGTTCTTTTTGCAAAAAATCACAAAAATGTTGAAATATTTTATTCCATAAAAAAATTAAGTTTATATTATTTATTTAATATAATTAGTATTTTTGTGAATAAATTCCTTTTTAATGTTTTTAAACATTTTAAAAGTGAATATTTACTTTGAAAATCAAAACCAAGTGAGTTTTAATTAACCTTGTGATTAATCCCTCATTTCTCAAACCTTAAACAAAAATCACAAATGGTTTATTCAAACTTATTTGGTATTTTATTTGATTTTCTTTAAATATTTACTTTTAAAGAATAACAAATTAGGGTTTCTTTGATTTTCACCCTTATCGAACCATTTCAAACACTATTGGGCCTCTAATAGAGTGTAAGACCCAATCCTTTGTAAATACAAATCTATTTTTGGGCCTCAATGCATTGTATAAGACCCATCGCGTTTTTAAAAATCTCGGCGCGATCGCCATTTTTAAACAAATGACCCTGGGCCCCTCCTTGAGCTGTAAGCCCCACCACTTGTACAAAAATAAATCACTTGGGCCTCTTGAGAGAGTGTAAGACCCATCCTCTTGTACAGAAAACTTCTTGGGCCTCAGTCACTTGTATAAGTCCCTCTGTACAAAACGACAGTGCGATCACTGATAAACCTTGGGCCTCTCCTTGAGCTGTAAGCCCCCACTTCTTTTCAAAATACTTTCTCCTTTAATTTTGAATATACTGTTGTTTTTAATCTTTCTTTGTTGAACAACTAACCAAACAGCATGGAAGCTCTATAACCGAGTAAGTGTTTATATGCTTTCTTTATCCGTTTTCATATACATATAAACTGTATTGTGGGGCTATTTCACTGTAAGTCTTCTTTCATAAACTCATATCAATTGTGTAATACTAGTATAGATATTTAGAGTTTCCCCGGCAACTACGTCTAGCACTAAGCCCTGTTGATCACTCTTAAATAGACAAAACTAGATCCCACATAGGATTACCAGATACAGTCTTCCCTCCTCTTGGGGTTAAACAATATGGAGACGTGAAAGGCAGCATTCTCGGTGAACCCTTTCTCAGACTGTCACCCTTAGAAATCGTCAAAGAAACTCTACTCCCCAGAGATGATCTTTTCTCCGTGAATGGCATCTCTTGAGTTTCTTCCAAATTCTCGGACTTTCCTGGCTTGATCTATTCTCTGTGAATAGCTTGTCTTGAATTTCTCGGGGTTTGGGGACCCACAGGCTTCCTAAAAGCATCCCCGCCTCCTCTTGGGTGTTGTACAAGGACCCTACGACTTCTTAGAAGTATTCACAACCTCCTCTTAGGCTTCGTATAAGGATTCTTCCTTCGGGAAGAGAACCTCCTCTTGGGCTTCGTACAAATTGTCCCTCGGCTTCTTAAAAGTTTCCAGCCTCCTCTTAGGCTTCGTATAAATTGTCCCGACGACCTCCTAAAGGTATAGGAACAGAAATTAGTCATCTTAATAGAACAGTCTTTCAAAGAGTCTAGATCTTTCTACCGTGAACATACTACTACTGTTTCTTTAAGCATAGTACAAAAGATAAAACTCTAGACTTGGACAGTCTAATCTCCTTGAGTCTCGAAGGCATTCTCAAGTAGGGAAAAATACCAGCAGACTCGGACAGTCTCCAATACCCTCTGGATTCCCCATTTCCTTAAAGAACAGGAAATAACCCTGATCCTCTGATCAATCCCAAAGCATAGCCTTACCTTTAATCAGTCTCTTTATAAGAACTGCTTTTCTCTTTTAACTAACCTACTGGTCCTGTCACTCGACTGAAACAGCAATCCTTTTAGCCTCCCTCTCGGGCTTCGTACGAGACACAAAAAGACTCTCTTGTTGAGTCAATAATCCTTTTAGCCTCCGTCTTGGGCTTCATACAAGACACATCTAAAAGCACTCTCTTGTTGAGTCAAACCCTTTTAGCCTCCCTCTCGGGCTTCGTACGAGACACATAAAAACACCCTCTTGTTGGACCAATATCCTCCTCTTAGGCTTTGTATAAGAAAAAGCCCGGTTGAGTCAATCAACCTTTTAGCATCAAAACTGTGCCTCGTTCATAGGATACAAACATCAACAACTCCTTTCATTAAATTGCTGTAAGCGGCAAGCCTCTGGATTATTTACATCCACGCCACTGTCCCTCTTTTAGCATGAGAAATTCCTAAGGAAAGATGGCATTGCTCTACACTGAGTTAAAGTCTTCTCCTTCAGGTTAAAACCCCCTATAAAGGAAATTATGGCATTTCTAGGATTCACATATCCCGGTTAAAGTAATCCTCTTTTATAGTCAGTCACCCAACAGTCGTGACAAACAGACCCCCTTTAGAGATGACAAATTCTCTCTGAAGACAACACCTTTTTAGCTTCACATCTTGGCCTTTGAACAAGATATAAACCACCTTTTCAGCTTCACGTCTTGGGCTTTGAACAAGACACCAAAACACCATTTCCTCCCATAGAATAGGAGGAACTACGACCACTCTGATTCCCTGTTTCAGTAAACGGGAATACGTAGGCATTAGATTGAAAGAAAAATCTTAGCGAGCACACTAATCCAAAGTCCCCAATCCCGTACCTTCACATATCAAACAAAAAGCATCAGTCTTAAACTCCCACCAATCACCCAGGCACTATTTTAACAAAATAACTTAAGAGAGACCCACAATCTCAATAGCATCTGTAAACCAACAGTCATTTGTTTAAACTCAGTATGCAAGCAGGGTTAAGTGGAGACATCTATTTCCCTTCCTTCATCAGCTTCAATAGGATAAAAAATGAATCGAACTGTAGTACCCCAAAAGCGATAGTGCTTCGCAACCACGTCCAAAAATTCGCACTACAGAAAAAATGGCGACTTCACTGGGGACAACGAGATCTTATTCTCCTCCCATCTCTTAAGAAGAAACCTTAAAAAGTGCCACAGAAAAGTGGCGCCCACCGTGGGGCTCGTTTCTTTTCTTTCTTTGGGGATTTCACTGGGATAGGATTTTTGTTGACTTCACTAGGATCTTAGGTCAAAACCTTTAAAGTTGGGAAGATACCACAGAATGACGACTCCGCCGGGGAGACATTTTTGTCAGGAACATAGGATTCATAGCTCTTTAAAGTCTAGGACTTTAGGACAAATATATATACTGCTTTTCCTAATTGATATCTGTGTTTATTCTTCTACTAATGGGAATGTGTGTGATGCTGCATGTGGAAAGATTGAGTATACACCTAGGAAAAACCTCTTTTAGTAGTGCAGAAACTATTGGAAATGGTTGTCACGCGATACTACCCTCTTCTGATGGTTCTTCGAAAAACATCACCTAGCACGGTTCCCGGCCCACTGGTGTTTTCTCGACAAGAACTGATGATTTTGAGAGACAGATACAAAAATCACTAGTATAAACCTTTGGGGGGGTAGAGCCTTGACTTCATGACACCGACCCTTTGACCCCATGTTTTTTCTATGTTTTTGTGTACTGCATTCATGCATTCATCTAAAAAACATTACATCAAAGAAAAATTTTCTCTTCTAGTCTCTCTTTTTCAAATTAAACTAAGACAATGATTGCAAATGTCAGAGAAAAGGATTGCGCTCATGAACTTCGGTAGAAGGAAAACTCATAGGTACACCTTCAGGGTTCCAAAACTAGAAGATTTGAGAGGATTAGCGAGGATGATCACTAACCCTGAAGCTTTCAGAGCCAAGTACGGAGGTCTGCTACCTCTGTTAAGAGTCCATGTGATTGAAGGAATCATGGAGGCACTCATTCAGTTTTACGATCTGATCTATCACTGTTTCACATTCCCGGATTACCAGCTCGCACCAACGCTGGAGGAGTATTCTCACCTAACCGATCTACACGTTACTGATCGAGCTCCATTTTCTGGACTGGAAGAAATTCCAAAGGATCAGGCCATTGCAAGAGCAGTCTATTTGGATGAGTCAGAAATCAAGACTTGCATGACCACCAAGGGTGGGCTCCCAGGTTTGCCAACCCAGTTCCTGACAAAGAAGGCTCTGTACTTTGCTAGTATAGGGAACATGACTGCTTTTGAAAGCATCTTTGTCTTACTCACTTACGGGTTATTTATGTTTCCCAACATTAATAGCTTTGTCGATATCAACGCCATTAAGTTCTTTCTCATTGGAAACCCTGTACCAACTTTTCTCGCGGACGCGTATCATTCTGTACACTTAGGAAATTTGTACAGCAGAGGGATGATCACATGCTGTGTACCCCTGCTATAAAATGGTTTATCTCCCATTTACCCAAGTCTGCTGCATTTTGGGATCATAAGAGTGCCTTGCGTTGGTCGCATAAAATCATGTCTCTTACCAACTCTGATATAGATTAGTGCAATAGGATTTATGACGGGATCAGGATCATTGATCATTGTGGAAACTTCCCCAACGTACCCCTCATAGGAACTAAGGGAGGAATCAACTACCATCCAGTATTAGTTCGTCGTCAATTTGGATACCCGATGAGGCATGTCCCGCGTAATGCTCATCTGGAAGGTCTTTTCTTCAAAGAAGGAGAAAATGACAGGGCACTAAAGATGGAAATAGTGCACGCTTGGAAACATGTTCATAAGAAAGGACGAGAGTCTCTAGGAAAACCGGACTGTGTCTCGGTGGAGCCTTATCTCCACTGGGTACAAACTAGAGCTCTCAAGCTAAAGATGCCTTATCCTCGTCACGGAATTCTTCCGCTGAGGGAATCTGTCATGTACTTCATGACTGAAACGGAAAAACTTCAGGTTACTCTCAACAAAGTTCAACAGGAGAGGAGGTCTTGGAAGAACAAGTACCGCACCCTCAATGTAGAGTGTACCAAAATACAGCGACTGCTAAAAGATAAGGATGCTCTGATTGAGATTTTGGAGCAACATGCTGTGGATAATCAGGATGACCAAAGGAATTTGCTCGTTCCTTTCACTTGGCAAAGGAATAACAACCCGACAACGGCCCAAGAGCCCCGGTCCAAGAAAAGGAAAGTACCAGAATCAGCACCTGGTTTCTCCCCAGAGAGGACTCGGGACCCCTTAGCTTAGGTTTCTGTTTCCGCACCTTGTAATCTGCTGTATTTCTATTTTCGCAATCCTTTGAATTCAATAAAACGGGGTTTCCCCACTGTTTGATATTTGCAATCTAATTGTCGAAGTTTATTTTGATTAAACTAAAAAAACAATTGATATAATCATTGCATTCATCATTCTCATGTCACGTATTCTTCTTACCTACGAATCTCACGTTTGTGTCTCGGTTCTAGAGTCAAACTGTCTCATTCGTACAATACTCGGGCCAATCGTCAGAAAAAGATTAATGATCTCGAGGAAGAGAATAGAGAGTTGAGAGAAGAGATCGACGCTCTGAGAGAGGATATGAGAAAGCTTCATAACGACATGCAAGCCATGGCAGAAGCTCAGCTACAAAGGACTATGATCTCGGAGATCACCTCAACGCCCATAGTGGAGAAGTCGGATCCTAGGTACAAAATGCCAAAAGATCATCACTGGGGCATGCCACTTAACTATATCCCGGAAGGATATGTTCCGCTGATCAATGAGGATCAGGGAACCGCAGCGGGAACCGCTGGGCCTGAAGGTTACAAACTTCGGGAAAGCGAAGATGCCAGGGGCATGACAGCAACTCCTGAAGGTTACAAACTTCGGGAGACACCGAGAGTCTTGGCCATAATGACTATACCACCGCCCGTGGTACACACTGTCCCAGAAGGACAGATTCCACAGATACCTTCTGGTGGAAAAGACAACATGTTTGAAAGAATGAATGAGTTCCAGGAACAGTTCCTGGGAATGCAGAAAGACCTGCAGGCTCTTCGCGGTCAGGATTTATTTGGAAAGGACGCCGCGGACCTCTGTTTGGTCCCTAATGTGAAAGTCCCGCACAAATTCCAGGTGCCCGACTTTGAAAAGAACAAGGGTAAGTCTTGCCCTCAGAGTCACTTGGTGATGTACGCTCGGCAAATGTCAGCTCAGACATAGAATCAGGATTTACTGATTCACTACTTTCAGGATAGTTTAACCGGTGCCGCCCTAAAATGGTACATGGGTTTAAACCGTGCTATGATTAGCACTTTCAGAGATCTTGGCACTGCCTTCGTCCAACAATATAAATATAATTTGGACATGGCACCCGACAGAGATCAACTCATATCAATGTCACAAAAGGACAAAGAAACCTTTAAGGAATACGCTCAGAGATGGCGTGAAATTGCCGCTCAAATTTGTCCACCTCTTGAGGAAAAAGAGATGACAAAGATCTTCTTAAAGATCTTAAGCTCATTTTATTATGACAGAATGGTTGCCAGTGCGCCCAGTGACTTCACCGAGATGGTCGGTATGGGAGTTCGTCTTGAGGAAGCCGTCCGAGAAGGACGTCTAGTCAAAGACACTGGATCGACAAGCGGTACTAAGAAATACGGTAGTGCTCTCCCTAAGAAAAAAGAGCAAGATATGGGAATATCTCTCTCGGAAAGCAAAGGCGACGTTATCAGCCAGTAGCGGTTGTGACTCCTGCTATCAATCCTGCGCCTATTTCTACGTATCAACCTCAGGTTGCGCAGAGCCAACCTAATCAGCAAAGGATTCAACAGCCTCTTCAGCAGGCTCGTCCTCCATACAATAACAACCGTACAACGCGGCCACCAGGATTTAATCCTATACCCGTATCGTACGCAGAACTATTTCCGTTACTACTGGCTAAGGGGCATGTCCAGACTAAGTCCCCTCTTACAGTACCGGAAAATCCGCCTTTTTGGTTAAAGGTGGATCAGACTTGCCCTTACCATCAAGGAGGACCAGGGCATAACATAGAGAACTGTCTCAATTTCAAATCCGACGTACAAAAGCTTGTTAGGAGCGGGGTCTTATCTTTCAAGGATACAAATCCTAATGTTCTAACAAACCCGCTGCCTCAACACGAGAAAGCTAGAGTAAATTTGATAGAGGGAGAGACTAACAACGTTTATCAAATTCATGATGTACCCTTGTTAAGGACCAATCTGGTCAAGATGCATTGTAGACATAGTGGATATGGCCATGTGCCACCTCATAACTATCACCAGCGTGATATCTGCTCTAAAAGCAATCGAGGATGTTCTGTGGTGCAATCAGCTCTACAGGAACAGATGGATCTCGAATGGATCCAAGAGCACCGAGTTCGTGGAGTTAACATGGTTTACACGAATTCTAACACCATTCAGAACCACGATATCCGTGCAATGAATGTCAACTTGGTGGCGATGCACTCCAGGCAAAGCCAGTATCATAATATGCCGCGACACGATTACAGTTCCTGTCTGACTTGCTCGGTAAACAAACAGGGATGCTCTTTTGTATAAGAGGCCCTCCAGCGTCAGATGGATCTTGGATGGATCCAGGACTACCATGATAGGAATCCCTATCAGATAAACATGATTCAAATCTTCGATATTCGCTTGATGAATACCAGCCTGGTGGAGTTACATGCTAAATAGGTCCGGCTCGGGTTCCTGGTATCACATAATTATCAGAGCTGTAGGACGGGTTGCGAAAACGATCAAGGTTGTGCCCTTGTCCAGGAAACCCTTCAGCACTTGTTGAACCACTGGTGGCTTCCAATCTATATGGATGAAGACACCCAGAAAATTAGTATTACCAACGGGAACCCTACTCGGCATCAAAGTCGGGACGTTCGATCTGTGGAAACTGACCTAGTGAGGTTACATTGTATTCAAAGCAGGCGTGGCCAGGTGCCACCACACAACTATGAACGTTGTAGAGTCTGTTCAGAAAGTAACCAAGGATGTTACCTTGTGCGAGCAACTCTTCAGGGTCAGGTGGATCATAGAGAGATTCGCCCATATCTGGGTTCCGGACCAATCAACTGGGCGACGGACTACCTCACTGATCAAATTAAGGATGTTGTCATAATCTCTGATCATCATAAGGCTAGGGATATTTGTACCGTCATCCCTCTACTTGACAAATCGAGAGTTCCTAACCAGGAACGGATCGAAATTGCTTACGATGGTCGGAAAAATCAGAAGGCTCCCATAGTCATCTATTTACCGGGACCATTACCGTATGAATCAACTAAGGCTATCCCTTACAAATACGGTGCAACAACAGTCGAGAATGGAAAGGAAATTCCATTACCCTCCGTCGTGAATATTGCAGACGTCAGTCGAGTAACACGGAGTGGTCGAATCTTCAACCGAGGAGTTGGAGAATTTAACAAAAAAAGGAACCTCAGACAGAAGTTCCCAATCCACCAGTCGGTCAATCCAGTAATCCCGACCTTTCGAAAAACGATGATGAGATGCTGAAGCTCATCCAAAGGAGTGAATACAACATTGTTGATCAACTGTTACAAACTCCTTCAAAGATCTCTGTGCTGTCACTTTTACTAAGTTCAGAAGCGCACAGGGAGGCTCTACAAAAAGTCTTGGAGCAAGCCTTTGTGGAACAGGATGTAACAATCAGACAGTTCGATAGCATTGTCTCTAACATCACTTCCTGCAATAACTTGGGATTTAGTGATGAGGAATTACCTGAAGAGGGTCGCCGTCATAACATGGAGCTCAATATCACGGTCAACTGCCAGGGCGATGCTTTAGCCAGCGTACTGGTAGACACAGGGTCAGCCCTGAATGTTATGCCGAAGTCCACTTTGATGCAATTATCCTTCAAAGGACCCCCGATGAGAACCAGTGAGGTCGTCGTCAAAGCATTTGACGGGTCCAAAAAAACGGTTATCGGCGAAGTCGACCTTCCCATATCTATTTGTCCTCACACTTTCCAAGTCGCTTTCTAGGTCATGGACATCCAGGCAACGTACAGTTGTTTATTAGGAAGACCTTGGATACATCAGGCTGGGGCGGTCACCTCGACCCTCCAACAAAAGTTAAAGTTCGTCCAGAACAACCAACTCGTCACGGTCTAAGGAGAACAAGCCTTGCTCGTAAGTAACTTATCGCCATCTACTTGTGTAGAACCCGAGGAGGTTGTTGGGACTCAGTTCCAAGCGCTTTCGGTGAGAAAGGACAATCAATCCGAAAGGGGAACTTCCATTTCCTCATACAAAGATGCTATCAAAGCAGTCGAGAGTACCAATAAAATAGGATGAGGACAGCTAGTCATTCCTACTAACAATAAAACAAAGAAGGGTCTTGGTTTTTCTGCAACCTGTACCTAGACAGCTACTACCAGCAATGAAAGTCTTCATCCCATTCAAGACTTCTTCCACAGTGGAGGTTTCCTTTACCCAGTGCCTCAAGAAGTGCATACCATCAATAAAGATGATCCCTCTGATATGGAGGAAGAATGGGAGTCCTATCATAACAAGGACGGTTATATGTCTCAGGATGAAACGCAGACTCCCTTTTGCTTTCCTACACAGAGTCCGAGATTTATACTGAGGTCAGATGTCGAAATGATATACGGAGATTGTGATCCAGAAGGATGTCGTGCTCCACCAAACTCATTAGAGGAGGACACTCTGATGAAGGACAACTTTGACCACAACTATTATGGCCCGATGGATGGCTTGCCAATGTGGCAGCCGTATCCAGGAGACTTGGGGCAAGGAAATCAGTCGACCAATGAAAATCAGTTGAGCATCATTGAAAAGAATACCTGCGTCCCCACCATGTCATGGGATCAACAATCAGGTCACTCAAAAAACGTCCAGCACGACGATGAATTTGCAACGTTTGTAGGACTTGAATTCATCAACTATGCTTTTCCAGAGGTCAACGTCATCGAGAAGGATGACTCATCCAGTTCCAAAGAACTGTGGGATACCCTAGGACAACCAAGTGGGAAATACGACTATATGGTCAAGTACACTGCTCTCGAAAGCTCTCGTATCAGGCTCGAAGACATTCAGCCAACTGGATGGGGAGATCTACCTGAGAGCACCAATTCTATGCAAAATGCAACACAGGAATCCTCCTACGACAACTCTGCCTGGGAGACAGATTCTAATGATCCTGCTGCACCAGAAATCGGCATTATTTCTGAAGACAAATCAAGGAAGGTGCCAGACTTTGTGATTCACCGAGGAGTTCACCGCCAATGGGTTGCTGTCGATGTTCCGAAGATTGTTCATAAGTCAAAGTAATTGTCGTCTTTAACCTTTCACCCTGCCCAGGTGAAACGAATGTTTTGATAGGACTCACTTTCTGTAAATTTCCCTCTTCGCTTCTTCCAAAGCGACAGAGCTTTGTTTTATAGGGCTGTAATTTCAAGAATCGACTTGTTCATGAAAAAAATAACGTCGTTCTGTAAATTCCGCATTAATTGTTGTTTTCTCTTTTCGCTTTTCTTAGAAAATGGCAATCCTAAAAAAAAATCAATAATAAAAACAAGCAGTAAAAGAAATACACTGCACACACTCTTGCATTCTCTCTATCTCTTCTAAACACAAATCATACCATCATACAGATTGCTTGTTTTAAACCCCGTTGAAACATACGATCTGATACCTTCTCCCAACTTTGAGTTCCCGGTATTTGAGGCTGAAGAAGAAAATGACGACGAAATTCCAGAAGAGATCTCCCGATTACTCAGACGGGAGGAAAGTTCCATTGAACCTCATAAAGAGCCGTTGGAAACGGTAAACTTAGGTTCGGAAAAAGAGAGAAAAGAAATCAGGATTGGGGCACTGCTCAGTCCAACTGCCAGAGAGGGTTTGATAAAGCTTCTCAAAGAATTCCCCGATGTGTTCGCTTGGTCCTATCAGGATATTCCAGGGTTGGATACCAGCATCGTGGAACATCATTTACCGTTGAGGTCGGAATGTCCGCCAGTAAAACAGAGGTTGAGACGCACTCACCCGGACATGGCCATCAAAATCAAATAGGAGGTACAGAAACAGATTGACGCGGGTTTCCTTGCCACATCAGAATATCCTCAATGGTTAGTGTAACACCCATATATAAAACTCATACATCAAAGTATAAATATTATATATAGATCCAAGTGTTTGGTACTGAAACACATAAGCTCCTAGTTAACACATTGTATACAAATAAATGCCCTAAAGTAGAAAGTACAAAAACCTAAGGCATATTATACACAAGATATTCAAATGATAAAAACTAAGAACTAGATCAACAATGATCCCAAAATACACTTTGCTACGGAAGCTAGCCATCAACAAGCAAGGAAAAGATCACACGACCTTATCCTTACCCTTCTCGGAACCTGAAGCACCTGAAATACATCAACAACGGGGGGTGAGATACATCAAATATCAGTGAGTTCCCTATCTTATGGATTCTCTCGGATTAATAAGGTTCTAACAATCCTAACTCAAGTCCGGGGAAAAGGGAAAATGACCCTTGAGTTCACACTTTATAATTCTCATACTATATAGAAACATGACATGAGTTCATTAACTCACAACATCACTAATCGATAACCATACCAAGACATCTCATCTTCCCGTCCGCTTCTACGTCTAGAAGGTGACCCGGGTCATAGATCCTTGTAGTTACTTGGCATACGAATTGGATTTGGGATCATCGGCCTGTTAACCATGAACCGTCACTTCTCATGGCCTGTTAAACATCAGAAGTCTCTACCCATAGCATAGGCTACAGTCGTACTACACGTAGGGAATCAAACCTACCAAGTAATTGTGTACCCGTTTCAGAGGAGCTCGAGACCCATGAAACTACACTCAAAATATTCCAGTTACGATTACATAATCACATACAACAATACGATTGTATTCGAAAATTACAAGACTACACCGCCTTAAGGCCTCTCTTGCCTTTTCACAACCACAAAGGTTAACCACATGTTCCATACTAGTGTTCACTCTCAACTAGGTCAATACTCGGCAAGGATGTATCTTCCAACAACGCGTGCCCGAGCATCGCCATCTAGAGTTGTCTACAATTTCTAGTTCCTTACTAGATTCTCCTATAGTTCAAGTTTGAGGTTTCCTCACTCTTCCTATATCGGTTTCATAATAGGATAGGCAAGACATGTCATAATTGCATAGTAGAATAATATATAACAATTAAAACATAAATAGATCACTTTTGGAACTTTCTCGATTATTTAATCAGTCGGTAAAATCAACATATTTCATCTCCGTTCCGTAGAATATTTCCTCGGCTTTACATCGATATAAAGAATGATCGAATCCGATAAACGAGCCGAAAGTTATGAATTTTCTCGTTTTGAAAAAAAATCCCAAGTCCCAGGTCGCGCTAAGCGCACCCCTGACCATGCTAAATGCGCAACTCTCTGCCATCTGGGGTTGCAGGATTTCAACACCGCGTTGAGCGGGCTTCTATGTGCTAAGCGCGCTCTGCGAAACTCAGAAAAATGCTTCAGTAAAACAGAAATCTCCTATACCTCCAAACCTCTTCCAAACCACAATCAACCACCAACAGAGGTACAATAACATAGTTTGAGCATGGTTTGAACAACAACATTCTTAAAACCTACATTTTTCTCAAGAACACAAAATTCCACAAACCCTATAATTTTCCAATCAATCCAAAGTAACCAAAACATCAAAACAAGCATCAATATATGTTTCTACAAGTATATTGATCATTCATTTCGATTTATATCAATTTCCAACTGTTAAAACATTGTTTTCAACATTCTAACCTAAAAATCATATTATCCAAAAATCTAAAATGAGGTTTCTAACTAGAACCCACCTTGGATAGATGATCAAAATGATGAAGATGAGATGATTGGATGAAGTTTGGATCAATGGATGATGATTGTTCTTGGATTTTCTTCCAAAACCCTTTTTCTCCTCTTTTTCTCCTTCCTATCTCTTTTTCTTCTTTCTTTCCTCTTCTTTTCCTTCTTTTCTCTTTCTTTCCTTTCTTACTATCTTTTTCTTTTTATAGGTTTGGAAATTGGAAGGAAAATAAGTAACAAACTTAGTATTAGAAATAATATTACTAAATGTCCAAAAAGTCTCTTAAGTCCAAATAAATAAAATGTCTCAGAGTCAGATAATATTAATTGGATTTGTTCTAAGTTCCACAGTTACTCTAATTATTTTGTCAAATAATTTCTCAGAGTACACTGGGCTCAGTCGATCACAATATAATATTATCCGGAGTAATAAAATACGGGGTATTACATCCTCCCCCCCTTAAATAGAAATTCGTCCTCGAATTTAAAGATTTCCTTAACAGATGAGGGTAAGCATCTCGTATTTTCGATTCAAGTTCCCAAGTTGCATCACCCGGATGCGTTACATCCCACTGCGCCTTAACGAGAGAAATGTCCTTGTTCCTTAATACTTTCGTTTCTCTTCCCACAATACGGCTCGGTTGAGGTTCAAAAGTCAACTCTGCTTCTATGTCAATCGTATCCGGTAGAATCAGCTGAAGAGGATCTGGAACAAACCTCCGAAGTTGAGATACGTGGAAAACATCGCGCATTTCTGACAGAGAAGACGGTAAGGCCAATCTGTAAGCTACTTCACCAATCTTTTCTAAGATCTGATACGGTCCCACGTATCTCGGGCTTAACTTGTGTGACTTAAACGGTTCTTTCAAGCTCAATCTCGGAGTGACTTTCAAAAACACATGGTCACCTTCTTCAAATTATAAAGGTCTCCTTCGATTGTCCGCATAACTCTTTTGTCGATCTTGTGCTTGCTTAATTATCTCGCGGATCATTCGAATCTTTTCCGTAGTCTCTTGGATAATTTTGGGTCCTAAGATTCTATCTTCCCCAACTTCCGCCCAACACAAAGGTGTCCTACACTTTCTTCCATACAAAGCTTCATAAGGAGCCATTCCGATGCTCGCATGGTAACTATTGTTATAAGAGAACTCAATCAATGGTAGTAGTTCTTTCCAATTACCCTTACTTTCTAGTACACAAGCTCTCAACATATCCTCCATTGTTTGTATTGTTCTTTCGGTTTGACCATCCGTCTGAGGATGATTAGACGTGCTCAAACGCAACTCCGTACCCATTGCTTGTTGAAAAACTTTCCAAAACCTTGAAGTAAACTTCGGATCTCTATCCGACACAATATTATAGTGAATACCATGCAATTTTTACAATTTCCGCAATAAACAACCTCGCAAGATGACTTTCCTTGAAAGTAGTCTTCACGGCTAAGAAATGCGCAGATTTTGTTAGTCGATCCACAATCACCCAAATCGAATCATAACCACCTTGCGTACGGGGTAAACCAACAACAAAGTCCATAGAAATATTGTCCCATTTCCACACTGGAATGTCAAAAGGTCGCAACAACCCACCCGGTCTTTGATGTTCAATCTTAACTTGTTGGCACACCGCACATTCTGACACGAAGACCGCAACATCTCTTTTCATACCGGACCACCAATAGTCCTTCTTTAAATCTTGATACATCTTTGAAGAACCCAGATGTATAGTAAAAGCACCTTTATGCACTTCTTCCAAAATCTTTCTTTTCAATTCCGCATCATTCGGAACACAAATTCTTTGATCGAACATAATAATTATGTCGGTAGCCTGAACAAAAACCGGTAGAAGTAACACTTCTTGCAACTTCTCATCCAACGTTTGACCTTGTTGAATCTCAACTCTTAGAGTAGAATTTACATTCAAATTTCCCATAATTACACCATCTTGCGTCCACACAAACTGAAGATTAAGATATCTAAAATTCTCCAACAAAGCATATTCCAATACCATCAATTTCGCACTATGAACTACTTTCCGACTTAAAGCATCTGCTACCTTATTCGCTTTTCCTGGATGATACTTCAATTCTAAATCATAATCCTTTAAGTACTCCATCCACCTTCGTTGTCGCATGTTTAACTCCCTTTGGTCAAATAAATACTTCAAACTCTTATGGTCACTGAACATTTCGAAACGTACACCATACAAATAATGCCGCCACACCTTTAGTGTAAACACAACCGTCGCCAATTCCAAAACATGAGTTGGATAATTCTATTCATGAATGTTCAATTGTCGAGAAGCATAAGCCACCACGTGACTTTCTTGCATTAAAACGCCTCCTAATCCCATCTTAGACGCATCACAATATACCTCATACGACTTGCTAGGATCGGGAATATTCAGAACGGGAGTTGTAGTCAAACTTTCCTTCAAAATCATAAAACTTTGTTCACACGCCGAATCCCACTCAAAGGGGCAATCCTTCTAAGTAAGCTTGAAATATACGGTTCATGTAGTCCATAAAAACAGCTGGAGTATTAGTCACACCGAAAGGCATCACTAAGAATTCGTAATGACCATAACGGGTCCTAAATGCAGTCTTAGGTACATTGGAATTCTTCACTCGAACTTGGTGATAACCCGACCTCAAATCAATCTTCGAGAACACACAAGCTCCTTTAAATTGATCTAATAGGTCGTCTATCTTGGGTAAGGGATACTTGTTCTTAATGGTGACTTTATTCAGGTGACGATAATCAATACACAATCGCATCCCGCCGTCTTTCTTCTTTACTAACAAAACTGGGGCTCCCCATGGTGAGACACTAGGTCTAACAAAATGCTTAGCCATAAGCTCTTCCAATTGTTCCTTTAGTTCCCTTAACTCCAATGGTGCCATCCGATACGGAGAAACGGATATAGGAGCCGTTCCCGGTACCAGGTCAATAGAAAATTCCACTTCCCTCTCCGGAGGAAGAGAAGTGACATCTTCGGGGAAAACTTCCGAAAACTCGCAAACTACAGGAATATCCATAACTTGAAGGTCACTACTCCCTTCCTTAGTGAGAACCAAAAGAACAGATTTCTCTTCTTCGAACAAGAAATTTATCATTCCAACCGTGCCTTCTAGAATAGTTGTTAAGACATCTTTCGGGGTAGCATCAATAGATGGAATGATGATGAGCTTTTCTTCACACTCAATAAACACCGAATTAGCAGAAAGCCAATCCATTCCCAAAACGACATCAACTTTCTTAAGTGGTAAGCAAATAAGATCAATCTGAAAAACTCTACCGTCCACAGACAAAACACAGTTTTCACACATCGACGGTGTCTCAACTATTTCATCCATGGCGTTAGTGACCACCATAGGAGGAGACAAAGGAACGGACTGCAACCCAAGTCGCTTCATACATTGCATCGATACAAAAGAGTGTGTAGCTCCGCAATCAAACAAAACAAAACAAGGAAATCCGTTAATGAAGCACGTACCAGCAATTAAGGAATTGTCACTCTTCTTCTTCCTTGCATCTAAGGTATAAACCCTTCCTTGTGTCTGAGTCCTATTCTGAGGATAATCCCTTTTCAGATGACCCGCCTTCTGACATTGGAAACACTTTACCCCTTCAAAACTACACCTTCCAGAATGATTCTTGTCACAAGTGTGACACACAGGAGGTGTACTCGCCCTTGAATCTTGAACTTGTTTCCCTTTGAAGGATTGTTGCCTAGGCCTGAATTATTGGTTGGATCTTCCGCGATCCCCTTTATTCACTCTACTCGCAACACCTTCAGCTTGGACTTTCTTCAAACTATGCTCGGCCACATAGCATTGCCTTAAAACTTTAGCATATGTAGTGAACTCTCTCTGAGATACACTATAAGATATTTTAGCTCTTAGTCCAAACAGAAACTAGTCTATTTTCCACCTTTCATCAGGAGCATACATAGCCTGCCTAGAATAAGCAGCCATGTCCTCAAACTTCTCAGCATAACTGGCCACAGTCATACTACCTTGTCTTAATTGTTGAAATTCAAATTCTTTCTGAGTCCTCAATGAGCTCGGAAAATACTTCTTCATGAAAACAACCTTGAACTGCTCCCAAACCTTTGGCACTTCCTGAATAGCCATCAAGGCCGAAGCGCTCTCCCATCATCTCATAGCGGGACCCTTCAGTAAATGAGAAGCAAACAACACCTTCTTCTCTTTGCTGCATTAGACTATTAAAAAAATCCTCTCCATACCATAAATCCATTCGTGAGCCTTCACGGGATCTAATCCACCATGAAATACTGGGGGATTCATGCGGATAAAATCCCGGAATTTCCCACCTTCAGCTTCTGGAACAACTACCATAGGATGCAAACCTCCATTCATTTGTTGCACCATTTGCTGCATGAATAGATTCTGTTGCTGCTGCATCTATTGCATAAACTGATACAGAGGAGCACTGCCATCCCCGCCTGGCGGATTCATCCCTTCAGGAGTGGTGCGGGGTCTACCACGAGTGTTTCTATGTCCTTCAGCCATGCTCCTAAAGGTCATACAAATAGGATTGAGTTGATCAGGCTCAATGCCATAAAGATAACACTTAAGACCAATGGCGACACGACGTATATGAAACAGAAAGAAATACTTATACTATTTCATGGCTAGGTCGAGGATACGGCCTGCTCTGATACCAACTGTAACACCCATATATAAAACTCATACATCAAAGCATAAATATTATATATAGATCCAAGTGTTTGGTACTGAAACACATAACCTCCTAGTTAACACATTGTATACAAATAAATGCCCTAAAGTACAAAGTACAAAAACATAAGGCATATTATACACAAGATGTTCAAATGATAAAAACTAAGAACTAGATCAACAATGATCCCAAAATACAATTTGCTACGGAAGCTAGCCATCAACAAGCAAGGAAAAGATCACACGACCTTATCCTTACCCTTCTCGGAACCTGAAGCACCTAAAATACATCAACAACAAGGGGTGAGATACATCAAATCTCAGTGAGTTCTATATCTTATGGATTCTCTCGGATTAATAAGGTTCTAACAATCCTAACTCAAGTCCGGGGAAAAGGGAAAAGGACCCTTAAGTTCACACTTTATAATTCTCACACTATATGGAAACATGACATGAGTTCATTAACTCACAACATCACTAATCGATAACCATACCAAGACATCTCATCTTCCCGTCCGCTTCTACATCTAGAAGGCGACCCGGGTCATAGATCCTTGTAGTTACTTGGCATACGAATTGGATTCGGGATCATCGGCCTGTTAACCGTGAACCGTCACTTCTCATGGCCTGTTAACCATCAAAAGTCTCTACCCATAGCATAGGCTCCAATCGTACCACACGTAGGGAATCAAACCTACCAAGTAATTGTGTACCCGTTTCAGAGGAGCTCGAGACCCATGAAACTACACTTAAAATATTCCGGTTACGATTACATGATCACATACAACAATACGATTGTATTCGACAATCACAAGACTACACCTCCTTAAGGCCTCTCTTGCCTTTTCACAACCACAAAGGTTAACCACATGTTCCATACTAGTGTTCACTCTCAACTAGGCCAATACTCGGCAAGGATGTATCTTCCAACAACACGTGCCCGAGCATCGCCATCTAGAGTTGTCTACAATTTCTAGTTCCTTACTAGATTCTCTTATAGTTCAAGTTTGAGGTTTCCTCACTCTTCCTATATCGTTTTCATATTTGCATGCATATTCACTTACAATCATGTTAAACAATAATAGGATAGGCAAGACATGTCATAATTGCATTGTAGAATAATATATAACAATTAAAACATAAATAGATCACTTTTGGAACTTTCTCGATTATTTAATCGGTCGGTAAAATTGACATATTTCATCTCCATTCTATAAAATATTTCCTCGGCTTTACATCGATATAAAGAATGATCGAATCCGATAAACGAGCCGAAAGTTATGAATTTTCTCGTTTTGGAATAAAATCCCAAGTCCCAGGTCGTGCTAAGCGCATCCCTGACCGCGATAAGCGCGCAACTCTCTGCCATCTGGGGTTGCAGGATTTCAACACCGCGCTGAGCGGGCTTTTGCGCGCTGAGCGCGCTCTTCAAAACTCAGAAAAATGCTTCAGCAAAACAGAAATCTCCTATACCTCCAAACCTCTTCCAAACCAAAATCAACCACCAACAGAGGTACAATAACATAGTTTGAGCATGGTTTGAACAACAACATTCTTAAAACCTACATTTTTCTCAAGAACACAAAATTCCACAAACCCTATAATTTTCCAATCAATCCAAAGTAACCAAAACATCAAAACAAGCATCAATATATGTTTCTACAAGTATATTGATCATTCATTTCGATTTATATCAATTTCCAATCGTTAAAACATTGTTTCAACATTCTAACCTAAAACTCATATTATCCAAAAATCTAAAATGAGGTTTCTAACTAGAACCCACCTTGGATAGATGATGAAAATGATGAAGATGAGATGATTGGATGAAGTTTGGATCAATGGATGATGATTGTTCTTGGATTTTCTTCCAAAACCCTTTTTCTCGTCTTTTTCTCCTTCCTTTCTCTTTTTCTTCTTTCTTTCCTCTTCTTTTCCTTCTTTTCTCTTTCTTTCCTTTTTACTATCTTTTTCTTTTTATAGGTTTGGAAAGTGGAAGGAAAATAAGTAACAAACTTAGTATTAGAAATAATACTACTAAATGTCCAAAAAGTCTCTTAAGTCCAAATAAATAAAATGTCTCAGAGTCAGATAATATTAATTGGATTTGTTCTAAGTTCCACAGTTACTCTAATTATTTTGTCAAATAATTTCTCAGAGTACACTGGGCTCAGTCGATCACAATATAATATTATCTGGAGTAATAAAATACGGGGTATTACAGTTAGCCAACATCGTACCCGTTCCAAAAAAGGACGGAAAAGTCAGAATGTGTGTCGATTACAGAGATCTGAACAAAGTTAGTCCAAAGGATGACTTTCCTTTGCCGCACATAGACATGCTGGTAGACAGTACAGCAAGGTTCAAAGTTTTTTCCTTCATGGATGGATTCTCGGGCTATAATCAAATCAAAATTGTTCCGAAAGACATGGAGAAAACTTCCTTCATCACCCCATGGGGTACCTTTTGTTACAAGGTAATGTCGTTCGGTTTGAAGAACGTCGGGGCAACCTATCAAAGGGCAATGACTACTCTTTTTCATGACATGATACACAAGGAAATCGAGGTATATATTGATAATATGATTGCCAAATCTAAGACAGAAGAGGAGCATGTGACCCATCTGTCAAAGCTATTTGAGCGGTTGAGAAAGTACAAACTCCACTTAAATCCCAACAAATGCACCTTCGGTGTCCGTTCAAGGAAACTCTTAGGGTTCATCGTCAGCCAGAAAGGAATTGAGGTTGATCCTAACAAGGTCAAGGCCTTTCGAGAAATACCTTCTCCAAAAACTGAAAAACAAGTCAGAGGATTCCTGGGACGTTTGAACTACATCTCCAGATTCATATTCCTCATGATCGTGACATGTGCGCCGATTTTCAAATTACTTAAAAAGAATCAGGACTGCGTTTGGACAGAAGACTGTCAAACCGCCTTCGACAGTATTAAGAAATACCTGTTGAACCCTCCGATTTTATCACCTCCAGTGGAAGGAAGGCCACTGATTATCTACCTCACTGTCCTGGAAGACTCCATGGGCGGTGTACTTGGCCAACAAGACGAAACAAAACAGAAAGAGTCTGCCATCTACTATTTGAGCAAGAAATTCACCGACTGCGAGACTCGGTATACTATGCTTGGAAAAACTTGTTGTGCTCTGGCTTGGGCAGCCAAACGTCTTCACCAGTACATGATTCGTCACACTACTTGGTTAATCTCAGAAATGGATCTAATCAAGTATATCTTTGAAAAACATGCTCTCATGGGAAGAATTCCCCGTTGGCAGATGTTGCTATCAGAATATGACATAGAGTACCATGCTCAAAAAGCCGTTAAGGGGATTATTTTAGCCGATCACTTGGCTCATCAACCGATTGACGATCAAGAGTCAATCAGATTTGACTTCCCATATGAAGATGTCATGTATCTAAAAATGAAAGGTTGCGATGAACCGCTACCCAGTGAAGGACCAGAACTAGAATCCCAATGGGGGTAAATCTTTGACGGAGCTGTCAATCATTACGGAAACGGAATTGGGGCAATCATTGTCACCCCTCAGGGTACCCACATTCCTTTCACCGCCAGACTGACATTCAAGTGCACAAACAACGAGGCCGAATACGAAGCTTGTATTATGGGTCTCGAGGAAGCGATTGACTTAAGGATTAAGAACTTGGATGTATACAGCGATTCAGCCCTGGTTATCAATCAAATTAAAGGAGATTGGAACATATACCAATCTGGATTGATTCCTTACAAAGACTACGCGAGAAGGTTGCTACCCTTCTTCAACAGAGTTGAGTTTCATCACATCCCTCGTGAGGAGAATCACAGGGCTGATGCATTAGCCACTCTCTCTTCCATGATTAGTGTAGGTCAATGGAATGATATACGTAAGATCGACATAATGCGCCTTGAACAGCCCGCTTACATCTTCACGATTGAAGCAGTCATAGACGATAAACCTTGGTATCACGATATCAAATGATTCCTTCAGAAACAAGAGTACCCACCTGGGGCACTAAGAAAGGACAAGAAAACCCTCAGAAGGTGTCGCTCCCGAGGATTTTCATCCAAGGTACAAACGCGAGAGTGGCGCAGAAAACACAGAGTCGCCAGCAATGTATATTTATCCTGAGAGAGGGAAAGGAAACACTGGGTAAACCTGAAGAAAAAGGGGAAGGACATGGTCATCGCAGCCATAGTCAGGGTTCGGGAGTCAGTTATGCGAGGGGAAGATGTTAGCACCCCACGCATCCATCGTACTCGATGGGATCCACGCTTGTTGTCTAAACGGAGGGTGAGCTATCCTAATATCTATGGCTGAACAAAAGAAAACGGGGATGGGGGTGACTAAGACGGACTCGCTAGGACATATGCGATGCCCTAGGCCTACGTACTCCCTCAGTGCAATGGGAAAGTCAGAGTCAACGTAGTTCGACCTAACGAGGTCGGAATGGGTGAAGGGTGCTCGCCAAGACATCGTTGTCTTGTGCCTACGTATCCTCAATCGGACGAGAGAGAGGAATCAGAACTAACGTAGTTCGTGGGTACAACCACGAATAGGTAAGCGTTTTTTACATGAGCGACGATCTCTTTTCTGAAAATAAGTTTGAAACCCAACGATTCCGAAGGATAAAAAAGATTTGAATTGGTTTTGTGTTTTTTAGACAGAAGTGTATTTTAAGTTGTTTCGTAACTTGCATTGAACCAAAGTCTTAAATATAGGAACGAATACTTCGCGCATCGTCCCCAACAGGACGTACACTAGGTATCCTAGAAGAATGAGGGGAAGCCCCTCATTCCCCACTTCCACATAGAAGGATCAAGGGCAATACACGTTAACTTTTACTACGTGTTTTGAAGAAGTTTTGAGATGAGAAGAGAGACGACCCGAAGGAAACTCTATCATGCAAAATAGATCCTATGGTTAGTGAGGCTAAGGAGAGACAACTACCTAAAACCTAATGCTAATCCTACTCCAAGCTTATTCAGAAATTAAGTTGGACTAGGTAGCCCTAAGGGGAAAGGAATCCAAGACTTAAACAAGTCTTGAGATTCATGGGAAGAGAAAGAGTGAAAGAGATGAAGATGGGATACAAACAAAGCATATCAAATGCTAAGGCAAACACATATGTGAAAGCATAAAAGAGAAAAGGAGAAGTTAGAATATGGAGGTTCATCCACATCCCATTCATTTACCATTAGCCCCTACATGGTTAGCAAAACAAGCATAAGCAAAGGTAAGGTAAATAAGACTCAAGCAAATCACAACTCAAAGAGAAAAGGCTATAAACCAAAAAAAATCAACCAAGCCAGAATGAACACTTTAGAAGTGACCTATAATGTTTACCAAACAAACTCAAGCAAAAAGAATGCAAACAAGTGGTAAAACAACCAAGAAGATCATCAAAGAAGGAGTAGAAGAAGAATGAATGGATATGCAAGGTGATCATGCAATAATGCTTCAAGTAATGTCAAAGTCAGAATGTGGATGACCTAAACATGTGCCTAAACATGATGTACACATGTCATATGAGGCATACAATCAAGCATCCAAGCATTAAGAGTGATTAGGAGAAGAAGTGAGAAGATATGAACATGAATTTAACATGGAAAGAAGTTACTTAAGGCATAAGTCAAACTTAAAAAGGTTCAAGATGAAACTCAAGTATCAAAGTCAGAAGTGATATGACATGTTAGGATGAAGATAAGATGCACAAACCAATCACGTTCAAGCAATTACAAGTCATTTAGAAGCTAGAAGAAATAGAAACATGCATTTGGATGAAGCATGTTCAAGTATGCAAAGTAAGACATGAATGGCATATGGGATGAATGTAATTCTTTAAAGTCTGAGGCATACATCATATGAAATGCAAATGGATGGTATGGCATGGAATAAACAAACCATTTACAAGTCAAGTTGGAACTTAGATGAAAAAGGATGAGGAATTAGGTCAAAAGGAGACATGTGAAACAAGTATTGAACATGTGCTCAAAGAAAGCATCAACTTCAAACCAATGACCTATAACTTCATTCAAAAGATCTATAATGATCTAAACATGGCTCAAGAAGTCAAATAAGTGATCTCATACAATGGAACAAGTGCCTTCTCAAGCAAGTATACAAAACATGATCAAAGAAGTTCACAAAAAGGGACCTCAAACAAGAGTCATCAAACAAATACCAAACATGATTAAAAAATCATCAAATTAGGTCTCAAGACACCTCAACAAAAGGCAAATATCATACCAAAAGCTCATGCAAAGAATCACAAAGAAACTCAATCAAACAAGAATGGTAAAGTAATTAGGGTTTCACATGATCATGCACAAAGAAATGGCTCAAAGAGGATGCAAAGGTGATCTTAAAAATATGACAAAAATGTTTTTAAATGCTTCAAAGTGTCCTCTGAAATATGCAAAAAGAATGAGGATCAAACTATGTACCAATGATGAGAAATAAAATCAGCAATACAAAGTGTTCACAAATGAAACATTTCAAAAAGAAATTCAAACAACAATTAATTCAGATGCAAAAAATAATACAAAAATGGAAAATAAAATTTGTAAAAATTTTATAAAACTATGAAATTCATGATTCTTTTTTATGAGTTTTTAAATGCATTAAACTAATTTTAAAAATTAAAAATGAAAATGATATGCAAAATAAAAAATAAAATGACATGGCATGGGCCAGGGGGTGCAGTAAGAGTAATTTCCACGTTTAAAACAGAATGGGCTCAGATAAAGGGGGTGGGAAAAGCAATGAAAATCCAGCCCAATCCAAAGTGCAGGTCAACATATTCATACAAGATCCAGTCAAAAATCTTGACTCACACACACCCTCAGATTGATCCAGCTTATGATATTCAGTCAATCACAACATAAAGTAAGCAATATCAATGGTCAGGATCACGCGCACACCACAACACACATAGGGAGGCACACAAACAGATTAAAATGGAAAAACAAGGCACGTGAGAGGGATCCTCTCATTTTAATGTGTTGGCACAATAATAGCCATCAGATCAAAACCACGAGCGGTCATGATTTCATCTTCAACCTTGAAACCCCTGTATCACCTGAAAATGAACCAGACGCCGGAGCCCTAGTTCCGGTCGTCTTCTCCAGCAACACCAAACATAAAAGTCTCCAGAAATAAAAAACTCCACCGCAGTCTCACTCCAAATTTCATGCTGATCTCAAATATCACATCAATTTCATCATAACATGTATAGTTTGTGCAAATCGAAGACAAAAAGCTTGGATCTAAAAAATTCAGATACACAATACTCTCATGTTACACGTCCAAATTTAAATCTAAACATATCAGCATGATCACAAGCACACAGAGAACACAATGCACACAAGAAAATCAAGTTATAGAAGCACGAAAAGTGAACCAACCTGAGACTTGCGGAGCTCAAATTACACTAAGAAAACCCTCTAGAAGCTGCAGATCAACTCCTTGGAACCTCTAATTGCGAAATAAATGCAATTAGAGCTTGGAATCGTGCTAGATCTTGAGATTTGAAATGGAGATTTCCAAAATTGGATCTGATGAAATCCTTTGTATGAGCTTCAAACAATGGATAATTTGTGTTCTATGAAGTTCACTGATCAAGAAAATGTGAAGAGAACTCAATGAAACCCTAGGAGAGTGGAGTTTCGAAGAGAAGAAGCTTTTGTACAAAAATTTTAAATCCGAGCAAATGAGAGAGAGTCCCCCTTAACCAGAGGAGTTGGGAGCTTATATGTGATTGTTTTTGGGCCTGATCATGGTTAGAAATCCAGTGGAGCCTTGGTTAATGAGATATGTGTGATCTTGCAAATTTGCAATTTCATGTGAAACCCTTCATTCACACGTGCATGGTCATGCCTATGATGATGGATCACTCTCATTTCATGTACTGATCACCAATGAATTGAAATTGGGCCTTGTGGTTGATTGGTTTGTGAGTTTTGGATCATCTTGCACATTTGCATTTTGTGAAATAAGTGAGAAATACTTCATGTAATGACATGATTCCAAGACCAATTCTGCACTAAATGAAGTGTACCTTGAGTTTATGAACTGAATTTGTCAACTAGAAACCAATACAAGTCATTTGGAAGCTTTTTGCACAAAGTGGAAAAATTGAACCATGTGAAATCCCTAAAAACCACCCTTGAGTCTTTTGATCATAACTTGAGAACCACAAATGGTATGGAGATGATCTAGTACTTTTTGGAAAGGGAAGAGAGAGATCTTCAACTTTCATGTTTGAGTTAAAATCATTTGAAGCTTCCTTGATGATGAAAAGTCAAGTTGAAGATGGTTTGAAAAGTTGCCAAAAATGGAAATTTCACATTATAGGTCATTTTCCAAAAATAGTAACCTTTTACAAACTCTTGATTCTTGATGAATGACAAGAATCTTAACATTTGAGGACCATATGAAGGTCTATGGACTTGGGAGACATGATTTGAACCTTTGAAAACCCATGGTTGACTTTCCTTTTGAACTGTTGACTTTTGCTTATTTCACAAGTAACTGATCCATTGAAAACCTTCCCCAATAGCCAAGATTCCATCCATGAACACTTGTGAGAATATGGAATACTATGAGAACATGTTTGAACAAACAAAGCTCAACAAGAAGCCTTTTGAAACCAAAACCCTAATTTGCACAATCAGTCTAGGAGAGTGTAGTTCACTTGAAATCTCTTGCCAATCTTGATCTTATGATGATATGATGAACCCAACAAGACACCTTGAGGCTTAAAGCTCCTTTGTGTTGAACCAAGTACCTTGATCCCATGCTAAGAGCCAATGATATGCACAAATGCTAATGCAAGAATGAAATGAAACATAAGCCAGTTAGCATCAAAACAAGAGGGCAAATTTTGGGGTGTACAGCTGCCCCTATTCAATCAACTTGGTCCTGAAGGTATGATAGCAACAGCTCTCATGCATTCAAAGGATTCACGGAGATTGAATACAAAAAGAAACCTGAAATTTGCATTCTGCAAAGGAGAGACGACTCCACTGAGGAACAAGTAATAAATGCTGCATCATCACAACACATACGAGTGTTGGAAACCGATACAGACAATGTATTGAAATGTCTTGAAATAATCACGAACGAATGTTAGCTATGCCGGGGATAAACATGGACGGGTGTATAAGGAACCAATACGGACGAGTATCGAAAGGTACACGGACGGGTGTATAAAGGATCAATACGGACGGGTATCGAAAGGTACACGGACGGGTGTATAAGGAGTCAATACAGACGGGTATCGAAAGGTACACGGACGGGTGTATAAAGGATCAATACGGACGGGTATCGAAAGGTACACGGACGGGTGTATAAGGAATCAATACGGACGGGTATCGAAAGGTACATGGACGGGTGTATAAGGAATCAATACGGACGGGTATCGAAAGGTACACGGACAGACGGGTATCGAAAGGTACACGGACGGGTGTATAAGGAATCAATACGGACGGGTATCAAAAGGTACACGGACGGGTGTATAAAGGATCAATACGGACGGGTATCGAAAGGTACACGGACGGGTGTATAAGGAATCAATACGGACGGGTATCGAAAGGTACACGGACGGGTGTATAAGGAATCAATACGGATGGGTATCGAAAGGTACACGGACGGGTGTATAAGGAATCAATATGGACGGGTATCGAAAGGTACACGGACGAGTGTATAAGGAATCAATACGGACGGGTATCGAAAGGTACATGGACGGGTGTATAAGGAATCAATACGGACGGGTATCGAAAGGTACACGGACGGGTGTATAAGGACTTTACTGGGGATTAAAATGTTGAACTGAACACGGACGGGTGTTAAGAAAAACCTTGTTGAGTAAATGACAAGAGAACACGGACGAGTATTAAAGGAATCAATACAGACGAAGTATTGAAAGGGGTCAAACACGGACGGGTGTTAAAGGGAACACGGACGAGTGTGATCAAAAGGTCAATACGGGCGGGTATCAAAACCAAAGGTTCAAACACGGACGGGTGCTGAAGGAAACACGGACGGGTGTCATGGTAAAAACTTTGAGGAGATGAATCAAAAGACCACCTGGACGAAGGGGTAAAGGAGGTCAAGGATTTACGATCCTGGCAAGACGCTCTGCCGGGGAACTGTCAAATAGTCCTTTGAATGGCTAAGCTCGCCACTTGTGGAATAAAGTTGAACGAAATTCTCCTGAAATTCGACTCTTCCTGTCGTAAGAACACTCAAACCTGGCTTATGCTTCGAATGCATATGTTTGAATTTTGCCGTAATGTTCTATACAAAATGGAAATGCTACGCATTTGGGAGGATGCCATGCAAAAAGGGACGTCCCAGCAAAATAAATGCTGAGGACAGAGGCAGCTCCACTAGGGATGACAAACTAAATTGTTATTTGACCAAAGAGACCATGCTGAGGAAAACCTCACCCCGCTGGGGAACATCACGATCCCCGATTCTGCTGGAGATGGATGAAACTCCGAGAGAAAAAAACCACTCTGTTGGGGATGGATACTGAGGGTGGAGATTCCTCCGCCGGGGATCACCAAATACTTCAGAACCTGGATTTGACGCTTGCCAATAACGATTGGACTCAAGACCTGTTGGGGATACCAATTGCTGTTGAGCAAACCAACGGAAAATCGCCAACAGACTCTGCTTGGGGGTATGAGCACCTTTACCCTGCTGGGGAATACCGATCGTTACCAGCACGTCTGGCTAGCTGAGGAAAAATGACTGCCCATACCCTGTGGGGAAACACCATCTTTGATCAAAGAAGATATTCCATCAGTCTCTTGCTGGGGATGCAGAAGTATCAACTTCTGACTACTTGCTAAGAGAGTAATGGACCAACCACCACTCTAGCTGGGGACATAAACCTATGTATCCTTCCTGGAGAAGGTAATTTTTGCTGAGGAAAAGATTCACCTTACCCTGCTGGGGATGATGATCTTTCAGATACTAAGGAGAATAACTCTACTGGGGAGAAACAATTTTGCCACCCAAACTGAACTATCTTTATGGTCATAACTCTGCTCGTGAATCCAGCCAGAACCTCCGCTCTGTAATAAACATTTGCTGAAAATGCCCCACGGCTCTGCTGAAGAGAAGTACCAATGACTGTTGGCCTCTGACCTATTGGGGAAAGTTAACCATCACCCACAAATCTGTTTGGGGAATAACCATTGACGATATCCGCTCTGCTAGGGGGCGTTATTCTACCCTTACTCCGTTGGGGAGACGAAAGCCATTTCGCCGCAAGCTTGAGAAACATCAACCCAACACACTTGACTTGTACGGGGAATATGAATTCGTGTTGACAAGCAATACACCCCACCAATCCGACTGGGGAAGAGCAAATTTCTGAACTCTAGCTGGGGAGGATAATCAGAATTTTCATATTGTTCTTCTTTGGACGATAGAACTTCACCTATCTTTGCTGAAAACGAACGCCGATTCAAACACCTCCCTTACTGGGAAAATATATCCTTTGGCGCATCTTGCCGAGGAAGAGTAATTCCACAATGGGAACTACTTTGTCAATTCATGCTTCTGTTAATCAGATGCTTGCTGATTCTCGCATGTGACCAACGGCCCTTTGAGCTCCACTTGCCCCAGATTACAGGATCTAACGGAAGAAATCGTCTCAAGAGGATTTTATAGAAAACCCGGCATTCAAAATGCCCCAGGATCTTCAAACTCTTGGAGAGATATATCAGATCTCGACATAACTGCCCCAGACTTCGTAATCCATGAAGTAAACTGCCTCGAGAGGATTCGTAATGATCTGAAATGTTCTGCCCCAGTATGTTGAACTTTTGAAGAGGTGCTTTAAATTAACCATCTTCTGGATTGGATATTTCTCGTGCTCTTGAGGTGACCTGCCTCGATACGATCCCTGAAGTGATTTTTCCCCTGACTGATTGATCTTCGAGAGATTTTCTAAATCAACCTGATTGCCCTATATTACACGATTATGGAGAGATTTATCGAATCTCGACATAATTGCCCCAGTTTAGCTGAATCTTGGAATAAATTGCCCATTTGGCATGATTATTTAGTTACTTGCCCCTGCTTAACGAAACCTTCTGGCATTTGCATCTTATCTTGATCAACCTTTCCACTGTAGAAACTCTCCTGATGTCAAGTGTTTACTCGCAAGTAAAACATTGCATTTTGAAAATGACACTTTTAATGCAATGCCTATGACAGTTTTGAAATCCATGTCCGTTCACTGGAAAATATAGTGACATATAGTGAACGAATCACTTATTGGATTGTCACATCGATACCAACATGAATGGTAAGAAAAGCCTTTTAGGAGTCAGAACTGACGTGATATTAACCGAAGTATGCTTTCGAAGCAACCCTACTTCAATTAGGTCTTTTGAAGGTTGTAACGTGGCCTGGTTCACGGTTTGAGAAAGAAAGGATATAAGGCTCAAAGTTTTATTTTAACTCACCCATTCTCCTTGATGTTTTCCCTTCCTACGTTCAGCTAATTCGACACGAGCGTTTACCTTTCAAAAAGCTTATTGCATGGTAGGAGGATAAAAGGAACCCACACGGTTTTCGGAGTGACAGTCACCCATTTTCCCTTTGGTGTTTGTAATCACACGACTTGTTCTTTCCTCGAGGATTTTTCTTTTTGTAATCCTTTTTGCTTTTTGCTTTTCGCTTTTCCGTTCTTTTGATTTCCCTGATTTTTGCCTGGACTGATTCTTTTTTAATCTTTCGATTTCGAAGTCCAACGGGATGCCCTAACTTTTTCCTAAGTCGCTTATTTTCAAGTTTCGACTTAGCGGGCTTTTTCCTTTTGATTCTCCCTTTTTTTTAACTAATCGTGTGACACAGGTTTGTCTATACTTGTAAAGGGTTGTGACCGTCTCACTCTTCGATTGGTGAGGGACAACCATGGATGTAATTGATCCTCGAACGAGACACTCCTTTTGAAATTTGAACGCACGGTCAAATTAACTAACACCTACCCTGCCCCAGGTTAAGATTGAGGGTTTTTCGTTTTCAAAAATAAACTCCTACTAATAGCCTCAACAGGTTTGACAAAGGTTTCACTCCCTTATATCTCCGGTGTTTAGGGATTTGAAACAATGCCTGTACATCATCAGCAGGGTTTTTGTTCGAAAGCATACAAATCACAAGTTTTGCGTCTTCGATTTCGTCATCCTCCCTAGGCTCCTGCTTAAACAAGCATATGATATCGATAAAAAAGTATGAGTGAACACGAATGGATTTAATCAAAACATGCATATTCATTTCATTACCATTATCAATTAAAAACAGACAAGTTTTACAAATGAGTTTGCAATTTAACAGGAAAGAAACTACAAATGCAAAGAAATGACATGATATAATGATTGCCAGCTTCGAGGAACTGGGCTTTCCAAGCTTGGTTTGCCACTGAACGTTGGGAATGAGGTGTTGTAGATTCCTGGATGAAACTATTTTCTTCCTCGAATTCTTCTTGAGAATTGATAACTGATGCACCTTCATTAGCTTGGAAGTTTGAGACGCCTTGGAGCTTTCCACACTTGAGCAGTCTCTCGATTCGTTCTCCCACCATTACCAGGTCAAAAAAATTTTTTGCCCTATTGACAATCATCTTTTCTAAGTACGAACCTTACAAGGTATCCATGAACAAATCTACCAATTCTCTATCCGAAAGTGGTGGTTGAACACGAGTAGCTAACTCTCTCCATTTCTGAGCATACCCTCTGAATGATTCATTATCTGCTTGAGACAAGTCTTACAAATGTATTCGGCTGGGATCCATGTCTAGATTATAGTTGCATTGCTTCACGAAGGCGTTGGCTAGATCTGACCACGATTGGGTGCAACCACTTTCTAACTGGATATACCAATACAATGATGCCCCACTCAGACTGTCTTGGAAACAATGAATCATAAGCTTGTCATTGTGGGCATACGAAGTCATTCTTCGGCAAAACATCACCAAATGCCGCTTCAGATGGCTATCCCCTTTGTATTACTCAAACTGCAGTGTCTTAAACTTTGGAGGCAACACAAGTCCATGCACATGCTCGAAGCATTCAAATCAAGAGTATCACGCCTCTCCATGGCTTTCAGTTTCTCATCCAAAACACGATATCTTACGTCATCAACTGAACAGATCCTGAGGCTTCATCTTTGGAACTACCCCTTAGACATTTGGCACAGAGAAAGCAAAACTCTGATAATCAGCAGCATCGAGAGAAGATGCATGTCCGCCTAGGACAATGGGACGCTTTTGCATAACAGGATCCTCGACAGGGACTCTCACAGGCTGAGCTTGAGCAACATTGTTCAATAGAGGGGGGATGACATTCCCAATCACAGAAATCCTCTGAACATTGGCTTCTCCCCTAGTCGTGGTTGTCATAGCTTCCACAAGTTGGTGCAACTGACTCTTTATCAACTCAACATCGGCCCGTGTCACAAACTGATTCTGGTCCCCTGAATTCATGATCTTTCCCAAGGTTGATTCAATGTCCAATACAAAAGTCCGGAAATCGACCGCAGGTCGAGGCAAAGGATGGATGAGCTCACTGGTCTAGCCGGGAGAAAGATATGCAAAATGATGCAAGAGGCAAATGCAATGCAATAATATGAATGCAATAAGACATGGGATCAAAGCTTCCATAAATTCTGCATAACTGCTGTGCTGATGACTAAATAAGTCATAAGGTTAGCTCTAATTATAATACCGGGATGGTCAGAATGTCAGAATACCATAATACCAGGCTGATGAGTCCACACTGATAAGGAAACCAGAATACCGTGTAGGATGAAGGTTACGATTACCTGCAAACCTGTAAAAACCCGCCCATTCTCACATGTGGGTACTAAGATCCTCAGTATCCCGGGCTCTTAGGTCGAGAAATGATGATACGTTCACCATTTCTGGTTTGGCATCATCACCAATCGAGGAGGCCTCAACTGATTCTCCAAAACGAAAGGTCCTCAGCTTCTGGCACTGAGGTCGAGAAGCAATAGTACATTCATCCCTCGGGGTACAGTACTATCGCCAATCGAGGAGTGCCTCCACTGATTCACTTTCAATAAAAGACATCCTATAGCAAGTTCCCAGCATTGGGTCCTCGGATCAAGAATATGTAATGGGTTTGCCATTTTTGGTCTGCCATTATCACATCTCGGGAAGAGTGCCGCAACTGAGTCCTCGGGAAAGGTCACCAAAGTCGACGGTTCCTCAAGAGAATAACTACTGGCCTGTATAAACATACAGTAGCAGATAGCTCCTGATAGAACCTCTTCTGGTTGTGGGTCTCGTGAATAAAAATACGTGGTCACCACCACGCAAGCGTCACGACTATCCACTATAATACCTGTGTGTATGCTCAAGCCTGGGTAGTGGGCTTATCTCTCAGAACATCCCAACCCGCCAAACAGAAAACCAGCCAGCACAGTACAGAATATTATGAAATGATGCAATGCAATAAAAGCTGTAAAATAGTAATATACAACATAATAAAGCACAACAAATAAACACCCAACGAAAACAAACAAACAAGCGCTAGGATCGACTCGCTAAAGGGGATGGACCAGCAAGAGGTCAACCTGTCCCCAGCAGAGTCGCCAGCTGTCGCTCCCGAGGATTTGCATCCAAGGTACAAACGTGAGAGTCGCGCAGAAAACACAGAGTCGCCATCAATGCATATTTATCCCGAGAGAGGGAAAGGAAACACTGCGTAAACCTGAAGAAAAAGGGGAAGGACATGGTCATCGCAGCCATAGTCAGGGTTCGGGAGTCGGTTATGCGAGGGGAAGGTGTTAGCACCCCACGAATCCATCGTACTCGATGGGACCCACGCTTGTTGTCTAAACGGAGGGTGAGCTATCCTAATATCTATGGCTGAGCAAAAGAAAACGGGGATGGGGGTGACTAAGACGGACTCGGTAGGACATATGTGATGCCCTAGGCCTACGTACTCCCTCAGTGCAATGGGAAAGTCAGAGTCAACGTAGTTCGACCTAACGAGGTCGGAATGGGTGAAGGGTGCTCACCAAGACATCGCTGTCTTGTGCCTACGTATCCTCAATCGGACGAGAGAGAGGAATCAGAGCTAACGTAGTTCGTGGGTACGACCACGGATAGGTAAACGTTTTTTACATGAGCGACGAGCTCTTTTCTAAAAATAAGTTTGAAACCCAACGATCCCGAAGGATAAAAAAGATTTGAATTGGTTTTGTGTTTTTTAGACAGAAGTGTCTTTTAAGTTGTTTCGTAACTTGCATTGAACCAAAGTCTTAAATATAGGAACGAATACTTCGCGCATCGTCCCCAACAGGACGTACACTAGGTATCCAAGAAGAATGAGGGGAAGCCCCTCATTCCCCACTTCCACATAGAAGGCTCAAGCGCAATACACGTTAACTTTTATTACGTGTTTTGAAGAAGTTTTGAAATGAGAAGAGAGACGACCCGAAGGAAACTCTATCATGCAAAAGAGATCCTATGGTTAGTGAGGCTTAGGAGAGACGACGACCTAAAACCTAATGCTAATCCTACTCCAAGCTTAATCAGAAATTAAGTTGGACTAGGTAGCCCTAAGGGGAAAGGAATCCAAGACTTAAACAAGTCTTGAGATTCATGGGAAGAGAAAGAGTGAAAGAGATGAAGAAGGGATACAAACAAAGTATATCAAATGCTAAGGCAAACGCATATGTGAAAGCATAAAAGAGAAAAGGAGAAGTTAGAATGTGGAGGTTCATCCACATCCCATTCACTTACCATTAGCCCCTACATGGTTAGCAAAACAAGCATAAGCAAAGGTAAGGTAAATAAGACTCAAGCAAATCACAACTCAAAGAGAAAAAGCTATAAACCAAAAAAAATCAACCAAGCCAGAATGAACACTTTATAAGTGACCTATAATGTTTACCAAACAAACTCAAGCAAAAAGAATGCAAACAAGTGGCAAAACAACCAAGAAGATCATCAAAGAAGGAGTAGAAGAAGAATGAATGGATATGCAAGGTGATCATGCAATAATGCTTCAAGTAATGTCAAAGTCAGAATGTGGATGACCTAAACATGTGCCTAAACATGATGTACACATGTCATATGAGGCATACAATCAAGCATCTATGCATTAAGAGTGATTAGGAGAAGAAGTGAGAAGATATGAACATGAATTTAACATGGAAAGAAGTTACTTAAGGCATAAGTCAAACTTAAAAAGGTTCAAGATGAAACTCAGGTATCAAAGTCAGAAGTGATATGACATGTTAGGATAAAGATAATATGCACAAACCAATCACGTTCAAGCAATTACAAGTCATTTAGAAGCTAGAAGAAATAGAAACATGCATTTGGATGAAACATGTTCAAGTATGCAAAGTAAGACATGAATGGCATATGGGATGAATGCAATGCTTTAAAGTCATAAGCATACATCATATTAAATGCAAATGGATGGTATGGCATGGCATAAACAAACCAATTACAAGTCAAGTTGGAACTTAGATGAAAAAGGATGAGGAATTAGGTCAAAAGGAGACATGTGAAATAAGTATTGAACATGTACACAAAGAAAGAATCAACTTCAAACCAATGATCTATAACTTCATTCAAAAGACCTATAATGATCTAAACATGGCTCAAGAAGTCAAATAAGTGATATCATACAATGGCACAAGTGCCTTCTCAAGCAAGTATACAAAACATGATCAAAGAAGTTCACAAAAAGGGACCTCAAACAAGAGTCATCAAACAAATACCAAACATGATTCAAATATCATCAAATTAGGTCTCAAGACACCTCAACCAAATACAAATATCATACCAAAATATCATTCAAAGAATCACAAAGAAACTCAATCAAACGAGCATGGCAAAGTAATTAGGGTTTCACATGATCTTGCACAAAGAAATGGCTCAAATAGGATGCAAAGGTGATCTTAAAAATATGAAAAAAAATGTTTTTAAATGCTTCAAAGTGTCCTCTGAAATATGAAAAAAGAATGAGGATCAAACTATGTACCAATGATGAGAAATAAAATCATCAATGCAAAGTGTCACAAATGAAACATTTCAAAAAGAAATTCAAACAACAACTAATTCAGATGCAAAAAAAATAGAAAAATGGAAAATAAAATTTGTAAAAATTTTATAAAACTACGAAGATGATTCATTATTTTTTTTTTATGATTTTTAAATGCATTAAACTAATTTTAAAAATTAAAAATGAAAATGATATGCAAAATAAAAAATAAAATGACATAGCATGGGCCAGGGGGTGCAGTCAGAGTAATTTTAAAACACAATGGGCTCAGATAAAAGGGGTGGGAAAAGCAATGAAAATCCAGCCCAATCCAAAGTGCAGGTCAACATATTCATACAAGATCCAGTCAAAAATCTTGACTCACACACACCCTCAGATTGATCCAGCGTATGATATTCAGTCAATCACAACACAAAGTAAGCAATATCAATGGTCAGGATCACGCGCACACCACAACACACATAGGGAGGCACACAAACAGGTTAAAATGGAAAAACAAGGCACGTGAGAGGCATCCTCTCATTTTAATGTGTTGGCACAATAATAGCCATCAGATCAAAACCACGAACGGTCATGATTTCATCTTCAACCTTGAAACCCCAGTATCACCTGAAAATGAATCAGACGCCGGAGCCCTAGCTCCGGTCGTCTTCTCCGGCAACACCAAATATAAAAGTCTCCAAAAATCAAAAACTCCACCGCAGTCTCACTCCAAATTTCATGCTGATCTCAAATATCACATCAATTTCATCATAACATGTATAGTTTGTGCAAATCAAAGACAAAAAGCTTGGATCTAAAAAATTCAGATCCACAATACTCTCATGTTACATGTCCAAATTTAAATCTAAACATATCAGCATGATCACAAGCACACAGAGAGCACAATGCACACAAGAAAATCAAGTTATAGAAGCACGAAAAGTGAACCAACCTGAGACTTGCGGAGCTCAAATTACACTAAGAAAACCCTCTAGAAGCTGCAGATCAACTCCTTGGAACCTCTAATTGCGAAATAAATGCAATTAGAGCTTGGAATCGTGCTAGATCTTGAGATTTGAAATGGAGCTTTCCAAAATTGGATCTGATGAAATACTTTGTATGAGCTTCAAACAATGGATGATTTGTGTTCTATGAAGTTCACTGATCAAGAAAATGTGAAGAGAACTGAATGAAACCCTAGGAGAGTGGAGTTTCAAAGAGAAGAAGCTTTTGTGAAAAAATTTTAAATTCGAGCAAATGAGAGAGAGTCCCCCTTAACCAGAGGAGTTGGGAGCTTATATGTGATTGTTTTTGGGCCTGATCATGGTTAGAAATCCAGTGGAGCCTTGGTTAATGAGATATGTGTGATCTTGCAAATTTGCAATTTCATGTGAAACCCTTCATTCACACGTGTATGGTCATGCCTATGATGATGGATCACTCTCATTTCATGTACTGATCACCAATGAATTGAAATTGGGCCTTGTGGTTGATTGGTTTGTGAGTTTTGGATCATCTTGCACATTTGCATTTTGTGAAATAAGTGAGAAATACTTCATGTAATGACATGATTCCAAGACCAATTCTACACTAAATGAAGTGTACTTTGAGTTTATGAACTGAATTTGTCAACTTGAAACCAATACAAGTCATTTGGAAGCTTTTTGCACAAAGTGGAAAAATTGAACCATGTGAAAACCCTAAAAACCACCCTTGAGTCTTTTGATCATAACTTGAGAACCACAAATGGTATGGAGATGATCTAGTACTTTTTGGAAAGGGGAGAGAGAGATCTTCAACTTTCATGTTTGAGTTAACATCATTTGAAGCTTCCTTGATGATGAAAAGTCAAGTTGAAGATGGTTTGAAAAGTTGCCAAAAATGGAAATTTCACATTATAGGTCATTTTCAAAAAATAGTAACTTTTTACAAACTCTTGATTCTTGATGAATGACATGAATCTTAACATTTGAGGACCATATGAAGGTCTATGGACTTGGGAGACATGATTTGAACCTTTGAAAACCCATGGTTGACTTTCCTTTTGAACTGTTGACTTTTGCTTATTTCACAAGTAACTGATCCATTGAAAACCTTCCCCAAAGAACCAATAGCCAAGATTCCATCCATGAACACTTGTGAGCATATGGAATACTATGAGAACATGTTTGAACAAACAAATCTCAACAAGAAGCCTTTTGAAACCAAAACCCTAATTTACACAATCAGTCTAGGAGAGTGTAGTTCACTTGAAATTTCTTGCCAATCTTGATCTTATGATGATATGATGAACCCAACAAGACACCTTGAGGCTTAAAGCTCCTTTGTGTTGAACCAAGTACCTTGATCCCATGCTAAGAGCCAATGATATGCACAAATGCTAATGTAATAATGAAATGAAACATAAGTCAGTTAGCATCAAAACAAGAGGGAAAATTTTGGGGTGTTACAGAAGGCTGGCAGGCAGTTTCACGAAGGGTCCTTTGGCACTCATGCCAACGAACATACAATGGCGAGAAAAATTCTAAGAGCAGGGTACTATTGGTTGACAATGGAATCCGACTGCTACAAGTACATGAGGAAGTGTCACAAGTGTCAGATATACTCCGACAAAATTCATGTACCGCCGACACATCTCAAAGTTCTTTCTTCCCCATGGCATTTTTCCATATGGGGAATCGACATGATTGGATTGATTGAGCCTAAGGCTTCAAACGGACATCGATTCATCCTGGTAGCCATTGATTACTTCACCAAGTGGGTCGAAGCAGCGTCATACGCTAATGTAACCCGACAAGTGGTGGTCCTATTTATCAAAAACAATATCATCTGCCATTATGGTGTTCCGAGCCAGATCATTACAGATAATGGATCTAACTTGAACAATAAGATGATAAAAGAGTTGTGCGCAGAGTTCAAGATCGAACACCATAACTCATCTCCCTACCGACCAAAGATGAACGGAGCGGTAGAAGCGGCTAACAAGAACATCAAGAAGATTATTCAAAATATGGTTGTAACCTACAAAGATTGGCACGAGATGCTACCATTTGCTCTTCATGGTTATCGCACATCTTTCCGCACTTCAACAGGGGCAACCCCTTTCTCTCTAGTATATGGCATGGAAGCAGTGCTTCCCATAGAAGTAGAGATCTCATCAATCCGGGTATTGATGTAAGCTAAGCTTACAGAAGCTGAATGGTGTCAAAGTCGACACGACAAACTCAACCTGATTGAAGAGAAACGAATAACGGCACTATGCCATGGTCAGTTGTATCAACAAAGAATGAAGATGGCATTTGATAAAAAGGTTCAACCTCGCATCTTCAGGAAAGGAGACCTTGTGCTCAAGAAGATACAATCATTTCTCACTGATTCTCGGGGCAAATGGACTCTGAATTTTGATGGCCCCTACGTGGTCAAGAAAGCTTTCTCAGGCGGTGCCTTGAGACTTGCAACCATGGACGGAGAGGAATTTTCCTACCCCACAAATGTTGATGTAGTCAAGAAATACTTCGCCTAAAAAAAACGTCTTGGTGGATTGAAAACCCGAAAGGGCGGTCCAGGCAAAAATTAGATACATGATCAAAAATCACCCCGGTAGATTGGAAAACTCAAAGTACAATCCAGGAAAAAATTAGGGATAATGGCAAGTAACTACTTTCGACAAAGGGGCAAGTCCCTCGGCAACAGTTACATCATCCGTCAGGAAAGCTCCAGTCACGGTCATCTTCGACAGAAGCCCAGGATGTCCCGAATTCAAAGTTGGTAGAAGGATAGTGGTCGTTATGTTTCAACGTAGCCCCTTTTCCCTGTAAATTACCATTTTCTAACTTTGTATATACTCTTTGGAATCACGCGTTTGGCTGATTTCCATCCTATCGATAAATTTGAGCCCTTGTGCTTTTGTTTGCAATTCAAATTTGTTTTAGCTTTACAGAATGATGTTTTTAACATGATCAACGATTCTTGAAATAAAACAAAAAATGAATTTACTTGTAAAACTTTTTCTGCTTTTAAAATAAAGGTGGCAATTTCTTTTGACGGTTGAACATCGAAAGAACATCGATCAATTCTCCAAAGGTGTTCGAGCCTCAAAGTGCACACTCAAAGTACTCCTTCTAAACTAGTGCACCTGAATGAAGGATCAACTGTGTCAAAGACCGTGTTTCCTCTGACACCCCCGGTCGAGTTCTCATCTCCTAAGCCCGACCAGCGTCGCTCCCAACCGGGACCGTTTCTCCTAAGCAAGGCGGAATTGCTATCTTGAACCAGCGGTACTTCTTCGCCCCGCGATGGCTGAGTATCCAGTCATGTTCATCTATTAGTCTGTATGGCGCGTCAGCTTTGTTAGCATATACATACATACATCATGCATTATTGATTTACATTCGCATTCATATTGCATCACTATCACTCCCGTCGGTCTTGTCCCCTAGTGATAATAGTCCTCTCAATCTAGTTGTCAAGTTCTTTCCTCGTCAGGAAAGGTTGCGTCTGAACAATCTCTCTCCTCTAGTTTAGTTCTGGATCAGAATTGGCCCTTGACCACTTTGATAACTTGAACCTCTGAAAGACCAGAGAACCTTCAACCAATGTCACTCTTCGCCATTGAAGATGATATTTTCGCTTTCCCGGATTAAGGAAAATCCCTAGAGGAAGCCTCTTAAGCAGAGATTCGGCAATACAGCAGTTTTTCTCTAAAAAAAACCGCTGATGAAAAGGTCATCAGCACCTCAAAATTGGATCACATCATATGGCGTTTCTCCGGGAAGATCCCGAGAAAAGTATGATGCAATATCCCCAAGCGTGAAAGCAGTCTCTCAAGAGACTCGTTTTCCCCAGTAGAGTCGGCAAATGGCGTCTCTAAATAGAGAAGTTTGTACACCTCTACAACTCAGACGACTGGGTTCCCCAGCAAGTCTGACATTAAAATTTTTCTATCAAATGGCATCTCCCCGGGAAAATTCAGCAAGAAGTTTGAGGAAAATCGCTACACATAGCGCCCCTTGTCAATAAAGTTTATTGACGAAAGAAACTATGACCAGTTCCTTGGTTAGAAACTAGGATCGAGGAAAAGTTTACTTCAAAAACTTAGACCAGTTCCTTGGTAGGAAACCAAGATCGAGGGGAAGTTTACATCAGAAACTAAGACCAGTTCCTTGGTGGGAAACCAGGATTGAGGGGAAGTTTATTTCAGAAACTAAGACCAGTTCCTTGGTAGGAAACCAGGATTGAGGGGAAGTTTTTCACCTTTTCTAAGCATCATTGCTTAGCAAAAGAAGAAGGTTGCGCAAGCTACCATTCTTAACCACCATCAAAATTTCGGATATTCCGATATTTAATCCTCTTGCACCCCGAATGCCCGAATACCTTCGCCATTCACACCTTCGGGTCCAAGAAGATTAAATAGGGGCATCTGTCATACTCCAAATTTTGACCACTAAGATTTCCCATCATTGTGAAAATCATCATCACAATATGGAGGAACCATCATACCTCATCAGTCTCCCCAAAGATGGGTGAGCATCCACTACAATCAAATTTAGGGTTTCCAACACTCTCAGAGCTTTTAGACAAAGGATCAATCAAGAAATGACATGATCTTCAACTTGTCTAGCCTCTCAAATATCCACAAGGGATCAAGAGGACTCCCACTTCAAGTATTAAGCACAAGGCTGCTCCCTTCCAGGTGGATCAAGCCTCAAGATCGCCAGTGTCACCAAATTAGGGTTTGGTCGACCAGGGCCTCCAGATGAAAATTTTCCTCTGGGCATGAGCCAATGCTTCAAAGCCTATCCTAAAATACTCCATGGAACCTCATGGGCCCAAGCATCAAGTCAATTTGACATCAGGGGATGCACACATCAAAAATCAGGAATTAGGGTTTCTTGACCTAATTCACCCCTAAGTTGATTGTTGGGACAATTCATGAGCCAAGACCTCAAGAGAGGATTTGAGGGTCTCCAATATACCACATTGATCCATTTGTAACAATGGATTGATCCAGGAAGCTTGACCAGCAAGTCTCAATTTCATCAGTACCACAGTTAGGGTTTTGAGGAAAAAGTCAACTGTAGCTTTGACTTTTGACCAGGACATGCTCCCAAACCCTAGGACATGATTCAATATACCTTATAACACCCATGGAACATGTCCATCAAGTTTGATTTAGGTCAAGGACATTATTTCCTAGAGGATCGCACGGTTTGGAATTCATCTGATAAAAAGTCAATTGTGCACAAAAGTCAACTTTGACTTTTTGAGATTTTTCACAAAAATGGTTTTTTAACCCTAAAATGATGTTAATGTATGGTTTGAATCATCATTCATCAAGAAAAATCAAGAAAAGTGGGATAACTTGTAAAAGGGGTAACCATAAAAACTTATAAAATTTTCTAAGTTATGAACAAAGTGGCAAGGGTACCAACTTTGGAGGATCATAACTCCTAAACCACAAGGCCATTTTCCCCATCCAAAGCTAGATTTGTAGCTCTCATTACCCTCTACAAAAGCTTAAAACTGACCTCCCTCCTAATTTCTCATGGATTTTGAGTTATGGAATGATCAAAATCACAAAAAGCTTAAATCTGCCTTCACTTTTTTCCAAATGTAGGGGGATTTTTCACTTGGATCCAATAGGTATCAAAAGCAAATATGATCAATCAGTTGTTGTATCATATGAGAGATTTCCAAAATGGCCAAGAACATCACCAAATTCCACTTGGGCCAAGAGATATGACAATGGCAATATCCCTTGCTGAAAACTGCCAAGGCTAGGTAGAATTTTGCATTTTTGCTCGATTTGGAAAAATCAGATAATTCCAAGCCTTGTCATCACTTTGGACACATCTGAGGATCAAATCTAAAGGGTACAAACACTGAGCCAAGCCTCCAAAGTCCTTGGAACAAGAAGTAGCATGCCAAACCTAGAATTTCCTAAAAGAGGGACAAGTCTCCAATTTTGGATTGGAGCATTCAATACATACACCAAGGTGGCATGGACTGGGCCATTTGTAACCGAATTCAGTCAAGACTTATCCAAGACCAAGGGAATCAGAGCCCTGTGCCCTAACCTCTAGTCAATGGCTAGAGGAGACTTGGATTCCAAAGTGCAACCATTGGCCAAACCTCTGCTGCAGTTGACATTCACTATTGATCCCAAAACAAACTTGCTCTACTATAAATAGAGCTCATTTGTGCTCAGTTTGAGTACACCAAAGCCATCAAACAGATGCTTTCCTCAAAATCCCTCTCTTTAGGCCAAAATGCCTTCTTTAGCAAGGTAACTCTGAGTTTTTGAGTTAGAGAGCATTTCTATCACAACTCATGATCCTAACACCTCATAAACATCATATGTAGGTGATCCAAACTATCAAAAGTGACCTGTAACACCAAAATCACAAAGTCACCTCTCAAAACCTCAAAATAGGCCTTTTGTGCATTTTTCAAGCCATGTCTTGATTCAGTCACTTTCCAAACCAGATAAAACCTCAAACACACTCCAAATAACATCCTTGAACTATCCCAAATGGCTCCCCCCATCTGGAACACCATTTGAGAGAGTTGCTATTTTGGCCATTTTAACCCCTTTTGCAAGAAAGGGCCAGTTTGTGTTTTTGCAGGTTCCAGCTGATTCCAACCATCCTTAAAGCTTCTAAGGGATCATTTGAGAGTGCCCAAAGCATCAAACCATTTCTGGAACAAGAAGTTTGGCAGATTGCACAGAAAACTTCAAAAGCTCAAAAAGAGGTAAGCATCATGACTTGAACTTTCCAAAATATGCATTGCTTTGAAGTCCACAGATCATACACACCTCATACATGTTATATATGTTGTGTTTGAACCAATTCATCATGTAATTCATGCCTGCATCAAAGTGTAGCATAGAAAAAGCAATTATAGGCCTTTTTCAAAACCGCTATCGGGTTTTGAAGAGGGAGTATGATCTGGAAAAAATACCACCACCATTTGATTCCTTGTGAAATTCTAGGCCAGATGCATATAAATTTTGTCCCCAACCATTAAGAAATGAGAAAGTTATGGACCTTCCCGTTTCTTGGCAAAATTTGCCTTGCCTTGCCTTGACCAGACCTAGAAAACATGGCATGCCTTATATATTTGTGGTTTCACTTCAAGCAATGGATGTATCACCACCCCAGTGGTAAGACGCGCGCCCTATAACCTTGAGGTCGTGGGTTCAAACCCCACCCATGCCATTTTGTGTTTTCTCACATTTTTGCTATTTTTTCCAATATTCTACGTTTTATTAATTAATTGGAAAATTAATAACTCTTTCAATTTTAATTATTTTTTATTGGTTCTTTTTGTAAAAAATCACAAAAATGTTGAAATATTTTATTCTACAAAAAAATTAAGTTTATATTATTTATTTAATATAATTAGTATTTTTGTGAATAAATTCCTTTTTAATGTTTTTAAACATTTTAAAAGTGAATATTTACTTTGAAAATCAAAACCAAGTGAGTTTTAATTAACCTTGTGATTAATCCTTCATTTCTCAAACTTTAAACAAAAATCACAAATGGTTTATTCAAACTTAATTGGTATTTTATTTGATTTTCTTTAAATATTTACTTTTAAAGAATAACAAATTAGGGTTTCTTTGATTTTCACCCTTATCAAACCATTTCAAACACTGTTGGGCCTCTAATAGAGTGTAAGACCCAATCCTTTGTAAATACAAACCTATTTTTGGGCCTCAATACATTGTATAAAACCCACTGCATTTTCAAAAATCTCGGCGCGATCGCCATTTTTAAACAAATGACCCTGGGCCTCTCCTTGAGTTGTAAGCCCCACCACTTGTACAAAAATAAATCACTTGGCCCTCTTGAGAGAGTGTAAGACCCATCCCCTTGTACAGAAAACTTCTTGGGCCTCAGTCACTTGTATAAGTCCCTCTGTACAAAACGACAGTGTGATCACTGATAAACCTTGGGCCTCTCCTTGAGTTGTAAACCCCAACATCTTTTCAAAATACTTTCTCCTTTAATTTTGAATATACTGTTGTTTTCAATCTTTATTTGTTGAACAACTAACCAAACAGCATGGAAGCTCTACAACCGAGTAAGTGTTTATATGCTTTCTTTATCAACTTTCATATACATATAAACTGTATTGTGGGGCTGTTTCACTGTAAGCCTTCTTTCATAAACTCATATCAACTGTGTAATACTAGTATAGATATTTAGAGTTTCCCCGGCAACTACGTCTAGCACTAAGCCCTGTTGATCACTCTTAAATAGACAAAACTAGATCCCCCATAGGATTACCAGATACAGTCTTCCCTCCTCTTGGGGTTAAACAATATGGAGACCTGAAAGGCAGCATTCTCGGTGAACCCTTTCTCAGACTGTCACCCTTAGAAATCGTCAAAGAAACTCTACTCCCCAGAAATGATCTTTTCTCCGTGAATTGCATCTCTTGTGTTTCTTCCAAATTCTCGGGCTTTCCTGGCTTGATCTATTCTCTGTGAATAACTTATATTGAATTTCTCGAGGTTTGGGGACCCACAGGCTTCCTAAAAGCATCCCCGCCTCCTCTTGGGCGTTGTACAAGGACCCTACGGCTTCTTAGAAGTATTCACAGCCTCCTCTTAGGCTTTGTATAAGGATTCTTCCTTCGGGAAGAGAGCCTCCTCTTGGGCTTCGTACAAATTATCCCTCGGCTTCTTAAAAGTTTCCAGCCTCCTCTTGGGCTTCGTACAAATTGTCCCGACGACCTCCTAAAGGTATAGGAACAGAAATTAGTCATCTTAATAGAACAGTCTTTCAAAGAGTCTAGATCTTTCTACCGTGAACATACTACTACTATTTCTTTAAGCATAGTACAAAAGATAAAACTCTAGACTTGGACAGTCTAATCTCCTTGAGTCTCGAAGGCATTCTCAAGTAGGGAAAAACACCAGCAGACTCGGACAGTCTCCAATACCCTCTGGATTCCCCATTTCCTTAAAGAACAGGAAATAACCCTGATCCTCTGATCAATCCCAAAGCATAGCCTTACCTTTAATCAGTCTCTTTATAAGAACTGATTTTCTCTTTTAACCAACCTACTGGACCTGTCACTTGACTAAAACAACAATCCTTTTAGCCTCCCTCTCGGGCTTCGTACGAGACACAAAAAGACTCTCTTGTTGAGTCAATAATCCTTTTAGCCTCCGTCTTGGGCTTCATACAAGACACATCTAAAAGCACTCTCTTGTTGAGTCAAACCCTTTTAGCCTCCCTCTCGGGCTTCGTACGAGACAGATAAAAACACCCTCTTGTTGGGCCAATAGCCTCCTCTTATGCTTTGTATAAGAAAAAACCCGGTTGAGTCAATCAACTTTTTAGTATCAAAACTGTGCCTCGTTCACAGGATACAAACATCAACAACTCCTTTCATCTAATTGCTGTAAGCGGCAAGCCTCTGGATTATTTACATCCACGCCACTGTCCCTCTTTTAGCATGAGAAATTCCTAAGGAAAGATGGTATTGCTCTACACTGAGTTAAAGTCTTCTCCTTCAGGTTAAAACCCCCTATAAAGGAAATTATGGCATCGCTAGGATTCACATATCCCGGTTAAAGTAATCCTCTTTTATAGTCAGTCACCCAACAGTCATGACAAACAGACCCCCTTTAGAGATGACAAATTCTCTCTGAAGACAACACCTTTTCAGCTTCACATCTTGGGCTTTGAACAAGATATAAACCACCTTTTCAGCTTCACGTCTTGGGCTTTGAACAAGACACCAAAACACCATTTCCTCCCATAGAGTAGGAGGAACTATGATCGCTCTGATTTCCCTGTTTCGGTAAACGGGAATACGTAGGCATAAGATTGAAAGAAAAATCTTAGCGAGCACACTAATCCAAAGTCCCCAATCACGTACCTTCACATATCAAACAAAAAGCATCAGTCTTAAACTCCCACCAATCACCCAGGCACTATTTTAACAAAATAACTTAAGAGAGACCCACAATCTCAATAGCATCTATAAACCAACAGTCATCTGTTTAAGCTCAGTATGCAAGCAGGGTTAATTGGAGACATCTATTTCCCTTCCTTCATCAACTTCAATAGGATAAAAAATTCATCAAACTGTAGTACCCCAAAAGCGATAGTGCTTCGCAACCACGTCCAAAAATTTGCGCTACACCCTATTTAATCTTCTTGGACCTGAAGGTATGAATGGCAAAGACGTTTGGACATTCAAGGTAAAAGAGGATTAAATATTGGAATACCCAAAATTTTGATTGTGGTTATGAATGGCAGTGGTTTGATCATCCATCTTCTTTTGCTAAGTAATGTAATTTAGAAAAGGGTAAAACTTTCCCTCGATCCTGGTCTTCAGCCATGGAACTGGTCTTAGTTTCTTTAGAAAATAAACTTCCCCTCAATCCTGGTCTTCAGCCATGGAACTGGTCTCAGTTTTTTTGAAATAAACTTCCCCTCGATCCTGGTCTTTATCCGTGGAACTAGTCTTAGTTTTCTTTTGAGATAAACTTCCCCTCGATCCTGGTCTTCAACCATGGAACTGGTCTCAGTTTCTTCTTGTCGAGTTCTTCTCTTGACAAGGAATGCTATTTATAGCGGTCTTCATCAAACTTCTCGCCGAGTTTTTACTAGGGATACGCCATTTGATGGAAAAAGATTTGATGTCAGACTTGCTGGGGAGAACCATTTGTCTGAACTGCAGAGGTGTGCAAACTTCTCTGTGGGATATTCCATTTGTCGACCTACTGGGAAAAGCATGTCTCTTGAGTGATTACTTGTCGGTTGGTGATATTACATCATACTTTCCTTCGAGACCCTTTTCAGAGAAATGGCATGTGATGTAATCCAATTTTGAGGTATTGATGACTTTATTGAAAACAAACTTTTTTGGGGAGAAACTGCCGTATTGCCAAGAGCCTTTTGGTGGAGAAGCTTTCTCTGGGGATTTTCCTTAATCCGGGAAAGCAATATATCATCTTCAATGGTGAAGAGTCATGTTCCAAAGGTGTCTATCCGAATGGCTTCTTGCCTTTCAGAGGTTCAAGTTATCAAAGTGGTTGAGGACCGATTTCAATCCAGGAATGCATTGGAGAGAGATTGTTTAGATGGTACATTTTCCTGAGGAGGAAAGAACTTTAGACCAGGATTTTTCCTATCTGACGCAGAAAGGAAGATTGACAATTCTATTGGAGAGAAGACGTTTATCACTTGGGGATGAAAATGACCAAAGTGATATTGATGCAACATGTGTATGAATATGAATCAATTATGCATGATGTATGTATGTTTTTGCTGACAAAACAGATACAACATACAGACTGGTGAGGAATACAACTGGATACTCAGCCACTTTGGGAGATGGGGGTATCACTGGAGATTCTGAAAGTTATACGTTTACTCGGGAATAAGGATTCCTGCATCCGTTCCAATTTCTGGAGGTATAAACTTGCTAGGCATAGAAATCTGTTCTTGCTTTTCAAAGGTGGACCCTTCTGGGGAGAGAAACCAACAATTGGTTTTCAAAGGTAAGAACTCTGCCGGGGATGTCAGATGGGGCATCCCATTCTGAAGTAGTTAATCCTTTATTCAGGGTGTACTAGTCAAAAGGAGTATTTTGATTCGGCATTTTGAAGTTAGACCACTACCGGAGAAGTAATCGATATTCCTTTTTGTGCTCATTAATCAAAAGGAAATTACCATCTTTGTTTTAAAAGTAAAACATGAACTTCTCGTTTCGAAAAAGTAAATTCATTTTTGTTTCAAGAATCATTGATCATATTAAAAATGTCATTCTGTAAAGGAAAATAAATGAGAATTGTAAACAAAAGACACATGGCTCAAATTTTATTGATAGAATGGTAATCAGTGAAGCGCGTGATCCCATAGAGCATTACAAAGTTTAGAAAATGGTAATTTAAAGGAAAAGGGGCTACATTGAAACATAACGACCGCTATCCTTCCACCAACTTCGAATTCTGGACATTCTTAGCTTCTGTCGAAGATGACCTTGACTTGAAGTTTTCCCGACGGATGACGTTGCCTTTGAGGAGCAAATCTTGTCGGATGTAGTTACTTGCCATGAATCCCTAACTTTTGCCTGGATTGCCTTTTGAGGTTTTCAATCCATCGGGATGACTTTTGCTTATGTCTCTAATTTTTTTCTGGACCGCCCTTTTTGGGTTTTCAATCTGCCGAGATTATTTTTTTTATTATTTAGGCGAAGTATTTCTTAACTACATCAACGTTTGTGGGGTAGGTAAACTCCTCTCCATCCATGGTTGCGAGTCTCAAGGCACCGCCTGAGAAGGCTTTCTTAACAACATAAGGGCCATCATAATTCGGAGTCCATTTGCCTCTAGAATCAGTGAGGAATGATTGTATCTTTTTAAGCATGAGGTCTCCTTCTCTGAAGACACGGGGTTAAACCTTTTTGTCAAACGATTTCTTCATTCTTTGCTGATATAACTGACCTTGGCATAAAGCCGTAATTCTTTTTTCTTCGATCAGATTCAGTTCGCCGTATCTGCTCTGACACCATTCAGCTTCTGTTAGCTTGGCTTCCATCAATACTCTCTGTGATGGGATCTCTACTTCTATGGGGAGCACTACTTCCATGCCATATACTAGTGAGAAAGGGGTTGTCCCTGTTGAAGTTCAGACGGATGTGCGATAACCGTGAAGAGCAAAGGGTAGCATGTAACGCCCAAGTTTTGTGTGAGTTTTATTTAATCGAGTCGTTTTGATTATTTTATTATTATTTTATTTTATTTTCGACTTTTATTTGGAAATATGCTATTTTTCAATGTTGTGATATTTTATCGCGTTTTGGGAACGTTTGCGAGAAAATTGAGTGTAGGGGCATTTTAGTCTTTTTAGGTGGTTAGATATTTTGATTTTTATAAAAATAGAAAAGTAGTAAGAAAGAGAGAAAAAGTAGAAAGAAAAGAAAATAGAGAGAAAAGAGAAGAAGAAAAAGGAGAAGAGAAAGAGAAGAGGAAAAAGAAGAAAAAGAGGAAAAACTTGTGGATTTAGGAACCGATTCAACCGACTTTTCAAACGCGAATTTATCGGGTAAGGGTGCGAAACTCGATTATACTATGTTTGTGTATGATTATTTATGTTTGTGTGAAAATTTTGTTGTTTTTTCAAATATAGGTCGAAATGAGAAAAATGGTTAGAAATCGATGTTTTTACGGACGAAAGTCGGAATAGATTGCGTAGTTGTGTCGGGTAATGTTAGGTCGTGATTGAGTATGCTTGTTTTATCGAATTTGGTTGATTTTGTAAGTTTTTGCATTTTTGGAGATTTGAGGGTTTAAGATTCGGATTGAAATCGAAAGTCGCAGAATTCACGTTTGATGGTTCCAAATCATCACTATATGTTAGGTATGAATGAGTATGTGTTTGTTTCCAAAAAAATAATTGAATCGGTCGGATTTTCGGACGAAATTGCAGCAGCCCGTAGCTGTTGCAGGGCCAAATTCTGGTTTTTGGAAAAACTTCAAAAATTCATAACTCTTGAACCGTAAGTCGGTTTTGACCCCCGTTCGAAGCGTTGGAAAGCTAACGAGATGTTCTTTCTAGGAAAATTGGTTTTGAGGGCTGTACCTGGTTCAATTATAGCAGAAAATTGAAACCGTATCATTGTGTTGATTTTTACCGTCGTGAATGTGTGCGATTGAGGTGTTATCGTGCAATATGCTTTTGTAATATAACGTATAGCTTGTATGTGCTGTTATACGACGTGTTGTGGGTAGCCTTATGGTGTGAATCCTAGATTGTGGAATTTATTGTGAATTGTGGCATTTTGGCAAATAAATGCATTGTTTAAATTAAATGTAAATGCATGTTAATTGTGAAAGAGTTCGTTGCCGTTTAGGTGGTAAAGCGATGCTCGTTGCCGTTTGGTGTAATTGATGTGAATTGGTGTGAATGCATATGATAATATGCTTGTTATTGTGATTTGTGGTTCATGATGAATGCATTGTGTGAATTGATTTTCAATGCATGATTATTGATGTTAAAATGGTTCACATGGTTGTATATTTGTATGCATTGGATTGTCATGAGTCATTTGTATGCCAAGCATCATGATATGCATTGTTGTGACGTCCTGAGTGACGGTTTGATTTCAGAGGGAATCCGCTATAACATCGTGCGCCTTAAAAATAAGAGGACCTAAAGCGATTTGATATATCGTGCGCCTTAAAAATAAGAGGACCTAAAGCGATGGTTATAGACGATCGTGTGCCCATGTGGGGTGTGAGCGATCGGATTGTGCGCCTTATACCGAGAAGACCTAAAGCAATCCATAAACGTCGTGCGCCTTAAATACATAAGAGGACCTAAAGCGACGGGTGAACATCGTAGGCCCGACGGGGTGTTACTTGAGTGATCCTCAGTAACGAGCGATGATTCCAGCAGAGTTCCTGAGTGAACTAGTGATGAGAAATATTGGGAGTCGGTACCACATGGCATTTGCATAGAGTCGTTGTGTCGGTCTCTGTGCATTTGCATAAATCATAAATATGATTGACTATGTGTGAGAATTGTGAATGGATTAATCGTGTGTGGAATTGATGAATTGATATTCTTGGTGATAAATGCATTGTGTACGATTAATATGCATTGTTGCTAGATAAATGAAATATGTATGATGTTTTGTGGTATTTGTATTCTGGTGTACGTTTGTGGTGAGAAATCTATATGTGCATTTCTGTGTTAATATATAATTATATGCAACTGTATTATGATTGTTTTTCTCACCCTTCTGTTGTTTTATAATGCTCTATGGGGCATTGCAGATTAGAGTCGCTGGAGGTATTTTGTGAAGCTTTGTGTCTTCATTCTTTTGTCGGTCGGCTCTGATATGTGACACCGGGTAGTTAGGGAGGCCGTTAGTGATTATTGTGTATTATGTATATATATCTTTTGGCTTGTGCATGTATAATTTGAAGTATGACAACTTTTCATGTGATATATATATATATATATATATATATATATATATTATTCAGTTTTAGATTTTCTGCTTTTATTCTAATTCTGAAATGTGGGTGTAAGGAACTGAGTTCCTCTGTTGATTGCTACCCTACTGTTGCATATCTTTATGAGCAGGTGTTGTATGTATTGTTTCAAATTGATGTGACCCTTCGGTCTATGCTGTGAATTTCAATTATACTCTGACAAAATTTTGAATTTTCTTTTACCGCTTTATTTAATTGGGGTTATAGATTAGGGGTGTTACATAGCATCTCATGCCAATCTTTGTAGGTTACAACCATTTTTTGAACGATCTTCTTGATATTCTTGTTAGCCGCTTCTACCGCTCCATTCATCTTAGGTCGGTATGGAGATGAGTTATGGTGTTCGATCTTGAACTCAGCACACAACTCTTTCATCATCTTGTTGTTCAAGTTAGATCCATTATCCGTAATGATCTGGCTTGGAACACCATAACGGCAGATGAGATTGCTCTTGATAAATCGGACCACCACTTGTCCGGTTACATTGGTGTATGATACTACTTCGACCCATTTGGTGAAGTAGTCAATAGCTACTAGGATGAACCGATGTCCGTTTGAAACTTTGGGTTCAATCATACCAATTATGTCGATTCCCCATATAGAAAAAGGCCATGGAGAAGAAAGAACTTTGAGATGTGTTAGCGGTACATGGATTTTGTCAGCGTATATCTGACACTTGTGACACCTCCTCATGTACTTGTAGCAATCAGATTCCATTGTCAGCCAATAATATCCTGCTCTCAGGATTTTCCTTGCCATTGTATGTCCATTGGCATGAGTGCCAAAGGAGCCTTCATGATATTCTTTCATCAGCATGTTTGCCTTATATCTGTCTACGCATCTGAGCAAAACCATGTCGAAGTTTCTCTTATAGAGTGTATCACCGTTCAGGAAGAAGTTGCCAGCCAGTCTTCTGAGAGACTTCCTATCTTTTCTTGATGCCCCAGGTGGGTACTCTTATCTTTGAAGGAAGCACTTGATATCATGATACCATGGTTTGTCATCTATGACTGCTTCAATCGTGAAGATGTAAGCAGGCCTATCAAGGCGCATTATGTAAATCTTAGGTACGTCGTTCCATTGACTTACACTAATCATGAAGGATAAGGTGGCTAATGCATCAACCATGTGATTTTCTTCACGAGGAATGTGATGAAACTCGATTCTGTTGAAGAATGGTATCAACCTTTGTCGCAACTGCGAAAAACAACCGGCAAAAACAGAACAGAAGAGTCGCCACCGAACGTTATTTATCCCGACACAGGGAAAGGAAACGATCGAAGAAACCTCAAGAGGGAGAAGACATGGTCATCACAACCACAGTCCGGGTTCGGGAGTCAGTTACGCGAGGGGAAGGTATTAGCACCCCCACGCGTCCATCATACTCTATGGGATCCACGCTTGTTGTCTAATCAAAGGGTGAGTTATGTACAGCTACTACTAAGAGGAAACAGGAAGGGAAAAACAAAAACAGACTCGCAAGGATTATCGTAATCCTATGCCTTTTGACTGTCGTAGGCCACCTCAATTAACTCTAAGTTTGGAACCTTTCTATTGTCAAGAGAGACTTTCGACTCATCGAGCAGAGGAATTATGGCGCAAACATCCTTGGTTATTCCATGATTGGAGATTATGACAGTGTTTTTGCTTTGACCAGGGAGGTAATCTTGTATCATGTTGATCGATTGAAAATTCGAACATGGTTGAATCTCCTTTCGGTCTAACTAGTGTTGGAGAGCTACTCGCACTAGATAGCATCCTTTGACCAAGTCTGGCCTGTTTAGCATTTAATTCCACTAGACTGGTGTTTATCAAGCGGATGTCAAAGATTTGAACCATATTTACTTGATGATCACTTCTTTCATGGTAGTCTTGGATCCATCCGAGATCCATTTGACGTTGGAGGGCCTCTTGTATAAAATAGCATCCCTGATTGTCTTTTGAGCAGATCGGAGAAGTGTTGTAATCGTGCCGCGGCAGATTGTAATACTGACTTTGTCTTGAATGGAACACCACTAGATTGATGTTCATTGCATGGATGTTGTGATTCTGAACAATGTTAGGATGTTCATGGGCCATGTTTACTTCACGAATCATGTGATCCTGAATCCGGCCCTGATCCATTTGTTCTTGCAGAGCTGTTTGTACTATGGTACACCCTTGATTGTCTTTGGAGCATATATCACACTGATGATAGTTATGATATGGCACATGATCGTACCCGCTCTGTTTGCAATGCATATTTACCATGTTGGTTCCCAGTAAGCGTACATTGTGAATTTGATAACTGTTGACAAGTTCTTCTTCTATCAAATTCACTATACTATTTTCGTGTTGCGGTAATGGGTTCGTCTGAACATTTGGATTAGTATCTTTGAAAGATAAAACCTCGTTCCTGACAAGCTTTTGTACATCAGGCTTGAAGGTGAGACAATTCTCAATGTTATGTCCCGATCCTCCTTGATGGTAAGGGCAAGTCTAATCTGCTTTGAACCAAAAAGGTAAATTTTCTGGTACCGTAAGAGGAGTCCTGGTTTGAACGTGCCCCTTGGCCAGTAGAAGTGGAAATAGTTCTGCGTACAAAATCGGTATAGGTTCGAACCCTAATGGTTATGTAGTATGATTGTTGTTATTGTACTGAGAACGAGCCTGCTGAAGAGGCTGTTGCGGCCTTTGCTGATACTGTTGTTGATTTGGTTGGATTTGAGTAACCTGAGGTTGATATTTTGGAGCTAGAATTGGGTTGATAGCGGGAGTTACTGCTGCTACTAGTTGATACCTTCGCCTTTGCTTTCCCTGAGAGATATTACTGATATCTTGCTCTTTTTTCTTTTGGAAAGCACTACTGTATCTTTTAGTACTGCTAGATGGCTCTGCATTTTTTACCAACCTTCCTTCTAAGACTGCTTCTTTAAGGCGTACTCCCATGTTCACCATTTTAGTGAAGTCACTGGGCGCACTGGCAACCATTCGGTCGTAATAAAATAAGCTCAATGTTTTCAGGAAGATCTTTGTCATTTCCTTTTCCTCAAGAGGGGGACAGATCTGGGCGGCAATTTCACGCCATCTCTGAGCATATTCTTTGAAAGTTTCTTTATCCTTTTGTGACATTGCTCTGAGCTGGTCCCTATCTGGTGCCATGTCCAAGTTGTATTTATACTGCTGAACGAAGGCTGCCCCACGATCTCTGAAAGTACTGATCTTGGTGCGGTTTAAACCCATGTACCATTTGAGTGCGGCACCAGTTAAACTGTCTTGGAAGTAATGGATTAGTAGCTGCTGATTGTCTATCTGGGTAGACAGTTTCCGAGCGTACATCACCAAATAACTTTGAAGGCAAGAGTTGCCTTTGTATTTTTCAAAGTCGGGAACCTTGAATTTGTGTGGTATTTTTACATTAGGGACCAAACAGAGGTCGGCGGCGTACTTTCCGAATAAGTCTTGACCACGAATGTCATGCAGTTCCTTCTGCATTTCCAAGAATTGTTCCTAGAATTCATTCATCCTTTTGTATACGTCTTCGTTTCCGCCAGAAACTGCTTGCAAAATCTGTCCTTCCGGGACAGTGTGTACCACTGCTTGTGGTATGGTCATTATTGCAGTAACTCTTGGTGCTTCAAGGACCTGAAGCTTGTAACCTTCAGGAGTTTCTGTTGTAACCCTTACATCTTCATTTACCTGAAGTTTGTAACCTTCAGGTCTGGTTGTTCCTGCTACGACTTCCAGGTCTTCACTGACCGGTGGGATGTATCTTTCAGCTATAAAGTTGTAAGGCATTCCCCAGGGGAATCCTTTAGGCATGTTGTATTGAGGATGACTGTCAGGCGTCTCAAATGCTGGTGTGGATGTAACCTCCGAGATTACAGTCCTTTGATGTTGTTGCTCCTGGGCTGCTGCTAGGGATTGCATGTCGTGGTGGAGTTTCTCCAAACTCTCCTTTAGAGCGTTGATTTCTTCTCTCAGCTCTCTATTCTCTTCCTCGAGATTGTCCATTTTCTTTTGTCGATTGGCCCGAGTATTGTACGAATGAGACAGTTTGACTCTAGAGTGCGACACATATGTGAGACTCAAAGACAAAATGTGTTATGTGAGAATGATGAATGATATGCAAAAAATGTTATATTTTTTAGTTTTTTTTTTGTTTTCAAAAGAATTGTTAACAATTATATTGCAAATATCACACAGTGGGGGGACCCTTTTATTGAACTCGAAAGATTATAGTATTTTACAAAGAAAAGTACAACATTTTACAAAGTGCAAAATAAGGAACATTAGGCCTATGGATCCTAAGTTCTCTCTAAGGAGAGCTCAGATGCTGGTTCATGAACTTTTCTTTTCTTTGATTGGGCTCCTTCAGCTGTTGTCGGGTCGACGATTCTCTGCCAAGTGAAAGGAGTGAGCAAATTCCTTCGTTCCTCCTGACTTTCCATAGCATGTTGCTCTAATATCTCAAAATAGAGCATCCTTTTCCTTTAGAAGTTCCTGAATCTTGGTACATTCCAAATTTAGGATCTGATATTTGTTCTTCCAAGAGTTTCTCTCACGTTGAACTTTGTTGAGAGCGACTTGGAGTTTTTCCTCATCAGACATGAAATAAAGGACAAATTCCTTTAAGGGAAAAACTTCTTGACGAGGGTAAGGCATCCTCAGTTTGATAGCTCTGGTTTATACCCAGTGGAGATAAGGTTCTGCAGAGGAACAATTTGGTCTTCCTAGGGATTCTCTCCCTTTCCTGTGAATATGTTGCCAGGCGTGCACTATTTCTTTCTTTAGTGCCCTGTCATTTTCTCCTTCCTTGAAGAAAAGACCTTCCAGATGAGCATTATGTGGGATATTCTTCATCGGGTATCCGAGTTGACGGCGAGCTAGAATTGGATGATAGTTGATCCCTCCTTTTGTACCAATGAGGGGTACATTGGGGAAATTTCTACATCTGTCGATGATTTTTATCCCTTCGTAAATTCGATTGTACCAATCTATATCTGTATTGGTGAGAGACATAATCTTCTGTCACCCTCGCAGATTACTCTTGTGATCCCAAAAAGCAGCATACTCAGGCAAGTAGGAAATAAACCATTTGTAGAGTAATGGTACACAGCATATGATCATCCCTCCACTGTACAAATTCCTTAAGTGTACAGAATGATAAGCATCTGCAAGTAAGTTTGGTACTGGGTTTCCAATCAAGAATATCTTAACAGCATTGGTGTCGACAAAGTTGTCGATGTTGGGAACAAGGAATAACCCATATGTGAGCAGAACGAAGACATCCTCGAAAGCGGTTACATTTCCTATACTAGCAAAGTATAGAGCTTTCTCCATCAGGAATTTAGCTGGTAAACCCTGGATTCCTCCTTTGGTGGTCATGTGAGTCCTGACTTCTGACTCATCCAAAGAGATTGCTCTTGCAATGGCTTGATCCTTTAGAATTTCTTCCAGTTCGGAAAATGGATCTTGATCAGTGATAGGTAAATCAATCAGGTGGGAGTACTCTTCCAGTGTTGGTATGAGCTGATAATCTGGGAATGTGAAGCAGTGGTAAACCGGATCGTAGAACTGAATCAGCGTAGACACGATCCCTTCAACCATGTTGATCTTCAGAAGAGATAACAGTCCTCCGTGCTTAGCTTTAAAAGCCTCGGGATTAGTAATCATCCTTCCCAATTTCCTTAGGTCGTCCAGTTTTGGAACCTTGAAGGTGTACTTGTGCATTTTCCTTCTACCAAAACCCATAACGCAATCTCTCTAATATTTGCAATTATTGTTTTAGTTCTTTTGGAAAAGATTTTTTTCTTGTTTAAAAAGGTTTTTTAATGAATGCATGGATGCATGAATGTAGCAAACAAAAACACTTAAAAACATGGGTTTAGGGGTTCATTGTCATGAGCATGGAGCCATGGATCTACCCATCCCCAAAAAGGTGTGTACTAATTGGTCAATTTTTGTACCTGTAGAACGGGTTCTAAAAGGTTCCCAAAATCATTGACCCCTCTTAGGGATATTAACAGCAAGCCGATTGACTCAAGCGGGCTGTAATATCCTAAGATGAATCTCCTTTGAGTGTAGTATCGTGTGTCACCTATTCCCAATAGTCACCGCACTACCTAATGGTTTAAATGGTTAAATGTATACTAAATCCTCAGTGTCATGGGTACCGCACTGAGAAAACTATGCTTTCACGACAACGCTCGTTCAACATTAGCAAGTCCACACGGGCACCTCGACTGATTCGGTGGAATGCCAGGTCAAATTGGTCGGGAATCACACCCTATAAGCCTCCCTGGAGACGCCGCCACTTATCTTAATGTTCTCTCAAACTTTCTACATGCGTATTAATCGCATTCCCAGTTAACAGTAATTTAAACACGGGTATCAAGTAAGGTGACAGAATATGATATATATATATATAGCAGAAAAATGAGAAAGCAAGTAAATAAACAGAGAAATAAATGCAAAGCAAAGCCTAGACCTCTTAGGAACTCTAATCCTAAAGATGTCCCCAGCAGAGTCGCCATTTTTCTGTAGCGTACGATTTTTGTCGGTGACGTGACCACCTTACCGCAATGTTGGAATTTGGGTGATACTTTCTGATTTCTTATTTATCCTATGAAGCTGGGAAGGAAAGGGAAGATATTTAAAACTAACCTTGCATGCAAATGTTTTCTTTAACAAATGCTAAGAGATCGGGGAACGGGGTCAGGTTATACAAAGGGAAGTTATTAACACCCAGTGTATATATGGTTATCCATAGGCCTTTTATTGCATGTTTCTCTTTTAATTTGAAATGCTCTCTTGTGTTTATCTGCTATGGCTTGGGAAAGTTTCTCCTTTGGGAGAATTGAGAAATTTTTTTTGTTGTTTTCGAGTTTTCCGTTGTTTTTGGGAAGGTACTGGACCTAAAGTTTTTTATTTGTGTGCTCGCTAAGATTTTGCAATCTTATGCCTTTGCATTCCCGTAAAGATATCTGGGAAATCAGAGCAATCGTAGTTCCTCCTATTCTATGAAAGGAAAATGTTTGGTGTCTTGTTCAAAGCCCAAGATTGAAGCTAGCTGAGTATTTGTGTCTTGTTCAAAGCCCAAGATTGAAGCAAAAAGGGTGACTGAGAGAGAAATTGTCATCTCTAAAGGGAGAATATCTCACCTATCCATCACAAATGTTGAGGAATTGATTATAAAGGGAAATTAATTTAACTGGGATATGTGAATCCAACAATGCCATAATTTCCTTTATAAGGGAGATGTCATGAAGGAGGAAAGCTTTAACTCAATGTAGAGCAATGCCACTTTTTCCTTATGAATCTTTCATGCTAAGAGAGGGGCATTGGCTTGGATGTTATGGATCCAGAGGCTTTCCACTTACAGCTGTTAGATGAAAGATGAATTTTAGCCAAAATAAGAGAAGGACTCTAGCTTGGATTTTGAATCAACAAGTGTGCCGCTTACAGCAATTACCTGGACAAAAGGTTTTAATTATTTGTTTTGATGCGTGATGTTTAGAGGAAATATCCTCCTGCAGAGTGGACTCATGGTCTCATTTGAGGGGATGTTGATTTTTGTGTGCCTTGATCAAAGCCCAAGGTTAAAGCTAAAAGAAACTGACTCCACTAGGAGGGTTTTATTTGTCTTGTACAAAGCCCAAGATTGAGGCTGACTGGGGAGGTTCTTTATACAAAGCCTAAGAGGAGGCTAACTGGGGAAATTCTTATATGAAGCCTAAGAGGAGGCTATCTCTTGCTGAGGATTTATTGAAATCCAGGAGCAGCTCCAAATTGTATTGGGGAATCCAAAGGGTTTATTCTTGCTGGGAAACAGGGAAGAGTTGGAGTATCAGATGCCATGAGGTTTTGATTCCACGGGGGATTTGTTGATGGTTGATTGACCCTGGTTGGGGATTTTTAAGGTAAAAGCTTAAACCTTGTTAGGGGTCAGAGGAGTTTGAAAGATTGAGTTTGAAAACCTATGGAGTTTTTAACTCTGCTGAAGATTAGTGTATTGATTGAGTAATCAGGGTTCTTCCTATGCTTTTAGGAAAATTGAGGGTTTATTAGTGAGATCCAAGAGGATATGAAACTTTCTAAGTCTTAATTGTATGAAGCCCAAGAGGAGGCTGAGACTGTCCAAGTCTCTCAAAGAAATGGTATGCTCTAGTGTAGAGAGAGATCTTTGTATGATGCCCAAGAGGAGGTTGTTGGTTTTAAGGGATGAAAATTGACCCTAGCATGGTTTGATGTTTTTGAACTAGTAGAGATGACTAATTTCTATCCTATGCCTTTAGGAGGCCTTTGGGTCCTTGCACTAAGCCCAAGAGGAGGTTGGGGAACTTCTAAGAAGTCTGGGGGTTCTTGTACTAGGCCCAAGAGGAGGCTGGGATGCTTTTAGGAAGCCTGTGGGTCCTTGTACTAAGCCCAAGAGGAGGTTGGGGATGCTTTTAGGAAGCCTGTGGGTCCAAGCCTAAGAAAAAATCAAGAAAAGTTTCACCGGGAATTAATCATTTCTTTGCTGAACAGTTATAAGGTTTGAAGAAATTCAAAAGAGGTTTCACCAAGAATTAATCTTCTCTGGGGAAATGAATTTCTTGTACACATATATTTCTAAGTTTGACAGTCTTGAGAAAAGTTTCACCGGGAATAATGCCTTTCTCTGTTCCATATTGTATAAGCTCAAGAGGAGGCAAGACTGTATAAGGAATTTCCTATGAGGAACTAGTTTTGACTATGTTGTAAAGTAAACTCTGGTTTGACCTAAACATAGACCTAACTGCTGGGGAAACTCTAAGCAAGATATGCACAAATATATATACAGACAATTATATTGACAGATATATATAAGAAATAAGCACTGAAAAGGATATGGGGACTTACCTTCTGAGAAGAAGCCCAAGCATAATATGATTTGTTGTATTTACTACAACTGTATTCCCTTTTTTAGGGTTTCAAGAAATTGAAAAAAGTTTTTGAAAAAAACATTGAATTTGAATTTGAATTAAAAGAAAGTTGTAAAAAAAATATTTGTTTGGGGCTTATAGCTCAAGGAGAGGCCCAGATGACTTATTTGATAACATTGATCGCATTGCGATACTGACAGACGTTGTGGGACTTATACTACAACAGAGGCCCAAAAAATGTTTTTGTACAAAAAAGGGTTGGGTCTTACACTCTATTAGAGGCCCAAAAGTGTTTGTGAAAAAAATAAAAATAGGGCTTATACTCAAGGAGAGGCCCAGATGATTTATTTGAAAAGGCGACGATCGCGTCGTGATTTTGAAAACCACTGAGGGACTTATACAATGACTGAGGCCCAAAAATTTTGTATTTACAAAGGGGATGGGTCTTACACTCTATTAGAGGCCCAAAATGATTGAAAAGAAGAAATATGGGACTTACAACTCAAGGGTAGGCCCAGATGATTTTTTTTTTAAAAGGCGACGATCGCGCCACGATTTTGGAAAACACGGTGGGATTTATACAATGACTGAGGCCCAAAATTATTTATGTGTGACAAGGGATGTGTCTTACACTCTATTATAGGCCCAAAAGTGTTTCAAATGAAGTTTGAAAAAATCAAAATTAAGAAAAACCTTAATTTCAATTTAAAAATATAAATTTTCAAAGGAAATTAAATAAAAATGATATAAAATATCAAATATATTCAAAAACAAATTGTTAACTTTGAAAAATCATGTTTAATCACATGAAAGCTTGAAATTCAATTAAATTTGAAAATTCAAGGTGGAAATTTCATTTAAAAATGTTTAAAAACAAATAAAATGAAATTATTTACAAAAAATCAAGCTATATTAAATAAATAGTATAAATGTGATTTTTTTGTAAAATAAAATATTTCAACATTTTTGTGAATTTTTAAAAAAAGAACCAATCATAAATGATAAAAATTGAGAGAGAAATTTTTTTTTGAAATCATTTAATAAAAATATCAAATATTCAAAAATTCAAAAATTTGAAAATGGCGCCAAGGCCATCTTCTTCTTCCTCGTGTGTACCCTCCATGGCCATTTTGCAAAACCTCACATATCTCTCTCAATACGTAATGGTTTTGACTTTTGTAAACACGAAAGTTGTGTATTTTTGAACAAGGATTCCAATTATATAAATTAATTGTATTTATATTAAGTGTGGAGTGAGAAATCAGAAAATGAACTTAAGAACCCTAATTTCTGCAAGAACACTATGAAATCCTATACACGAAAGCTATAAAGCAATTGATTGAGGGGAATCACTCTACATAAGTGCAGAAAGTTGTTTGTAACTTGAAAACGCATTTATGATGCACGAATCATAGAGTTTGAGAGTGTCAGGCTTACCTCTGCAAGAGGAAATCGAATCCTCAGTTGTAGGTGTTACAGATGTTGTATGATGATCTGGACAACTTCAATGGACCTAATATAAGGTGTTTGGAAGCTTGGAATGGATTGAATACACCTGGTTCTTGTTGTGGCACCTCTACTGCAAGTAGGCCAAAAATCTTGAGCAAATGGGGGGTGGACTTTGTGATTCTGGTGTTCCAAAATTGTTTTGAGGTTATGGATCACTTATATATGATATATGTGAGGTGTTGGCATGGTTGGTTTTGATGGAATTGATCCCTATTTGAAAATTCGATAGTTACTTCAAGAAGAAGCAAAATCTGGTTTTTTAAATGTGATTTGGAGGAAAGAATGTATTGCTATGCTTTGGTGTACTTGAATTGATCAGAAAAAACCTCTATTTATAGTATAGCAACTTTGTTTTGGGAGCAATAGTGATTGGAGGCTGGATCACTCCAATATCCAATGAACTTTGTCATGTAGCAAAAGTCTCCTCTAGCCATTGACTTGGGTCAATCTTGCAGGCCTATGGTCTTCTGATGCTTGAGTTTATCTTGACTCATTTGCAATGTTGTGGACTGATACATGCCAGCTCTATGCATTCATTCAATGCCTCATGACAAGTTTGAAGTTTTTGGATTTGAACTTTGAATATCACATGCCTAAAGGATTGGATTTTTGACTTGGTGGCCTTGTGATCAGATTCTTCATCATCCAAGTTGATTTTGGACAGAAATGAAATAATGAAAGTGTCCAAAATTGGCTCAAGGAATCGTGGGAACCAAGTTATGTACCAATGCCTTTGTGTGGGCAGGGTGAAAAATGCCATTTTTGGAAGCTTATAACTCCTTGCTCAAGTTGAACCATGGGAGGCTCTTGTACTTTTTGGAAATCCCTAATAACATACTTCAATTTTGATGTCCAACTTTGGTCTTGAATTATCTTGGATAATAAAGAAAAATGGCCTCAAAGTTGGTGAAAATGCAAAACAGATTCTGTCCAAAATTTCACTAAGTGTTGGAAAAATGGTCATTTTCATATTTTTGTGATTTTGATCAATCCATAACTCAAAATCCACGAGGATTTGGAATCTGATGTAGTTGACAATCTTGAAGTATGTAATGAGAGCTTTCATTTGAGCTTTGGATGGAAGAAAAAGGTGATCGCTTATTGAGTGTGCCTAAATAAATCTAACTGCAAGTATACAGTCGTATCGCGTAGTTTTAAAAGATTATCGATCCCACAGAGACTAGAAATCAAACGCACCGTTATCTATCGTTACTATGTTTATCTAAGGCTAATCAGAATTGGTTTTTAAGTTCAAACGGGAAATTAAAGAGAAATTAAAATTCGGGAATACTAGTTATGAATAAGATATCGGTATATAATTCAGTAAACCTACGTGGAATTAATTAAACCTAAGCGTATAAAGATTTATCACCCTATGCATCTGTAGGAAAAACCAGTGTAAAAGCCCTCACCTCACACTCCCGTGGTTATTGCTTCGGACTATACTCTTAAGTCAATATGTCTGCTCTCGCTAGCCCATATGAGGTTAAAAATACTTTTTGAAAACTAATAAGACCTAATTAACTTTAAAGCGCTTCCGCTGTTTTTAAACCTAATGCCCGATTTCAGCTATCCGGGTAAAGCCTCACACTCCCGTGGTCTTGACCTTAACCTTTGTTACCTTTTTACTCTCGTAATAAAAGTTGGGTTTAAAATTAAGAAATCGAATCCAGAAGAAGAGTTAATTATTGATTTTAGCTTAGAGTTATTTGATCCATTTGGTTACTTCATTACATACCGATAAGATCGGTTTAGCTTGACATAATTACGAACTTAAACATAAAAACGGAAAAACAATAAATCAAAGACATAATTAAAAGAAAATAAACGATACTATAAATTGAATAATGGAAACCTGGTAAATGCAGTAGCAGCAATCCCTCCACAGACTGGTAGGTTCTTGCTTGGATAAAATTAAAATAGCAAATGATGAAGGCAATGAAACAATCTAAATCTAAAGTGTAATAGTTCCTCAATGTGAGAAACTATTACTTTGTTCGGTAATAGGTGACAAGGAATTATAAAGGAAAACAAAAGCAAAAGAAATTCTGGAAATAATTTGGCAGCAAGACAGTACTTTGGAATGGAAAATTGGTCACCCCCTTTGTTCTTCGAAATCTCTCATATTTATAGACTGAGCTGAGGTAGTGGTTGGAGAAAATGTAGGCACTTCTCTTTGACAGTTATGTGACTTTGGAACCTAAATTTCTTCGGAGGAAATGTGAACGTGTATAAACTGATTCTCTGAAACTTCGTAATCACGTTTCTGCTCAACGTATTAAACTGTTCTGAACGCATGACGATCGTGAAGCATTGTGACGGTCGTGATGAAATTTGTATCTGCCACGGTCGTGGTGGACCTGTAACGATCGTCACATCAGCAGAATTTGAATTATGCTATTTTTCTTCTCTTTTCTGCTCTTTTCTTGCATGTTTTGCTTCTTTTCTACACTTTGCATACTTTTGACTTGGAAATGGAATTACCTTGAAAAAACACTTAAATACTCTCGAGAAAATCGGATATTAGGCGAAAACGGAATAAGAAAATAACATAAATCAAAGTAAAAACATGATATATTTTCGTGTTATCAAACTCTCCCACACTTGAATCTTTGCTTGTCCTCAAGCAATCAATCCGTTAAATCGGACAAACTTCATCAAATGCACATACCTGGTATACCAATGGATTTGAAAAAGAGTTTCTTGTTAGTAAGACAGGTACTAGTATAAAACACTAAGGATACAATAATGACATAAAGCAACAAGCTTGTCATAGACCTCTCTTTTGTACAATCCAATTCCGATCATTCTATTATAATTTAACCAAAAGTTTTCGTGTCTATTTCACCCGGTTTCATTCTAACGCAATCACATTAAGCCCTTTTTCCTTATTCACGCACGTAGTGGAGTAACCGGTTAGTGACTTTGATCCCTTGTTCTCACGGGGCCTGATACACAAGTGTGGTAACCCTTTAGGTATTGCGTTCGTAGATTGCGGGGGATCGAACAGTAGTTCGCCCTACCAAGTTCAGAATCAGGTACCTCTGAACCAATCGACAACGGATTTTCTTTCTTTTCTTGTAAATTTTCACAACTGTGAGAGTTGTTGCATATTCTATTTTTCTCGGCATATAGATAAGAAAGATGTTTTTCTTTTCATGATTGGGCATCAAACACTTATATTCATCGGCTCCCCACATGGTTTGTGATTTAGACGGTGCTGACTGCTGATATAAACTACTAGGGGTTACTTTAGGACTGAACTCAAGGTATCGTATAATAAGTATCGAAACTGATATCGCATACGCAAGAGGTCTAAGGTGTCAAGACGGTATCGATCTTGTTAGCACTTTCCCAACTTCCTAACATAATTTAAAGCTTGGTATGTCACGATGTGCATTAATCGTAAAAAAAAATTTCGTTATGGCAGAATAAAATGGGGAAATCGGAATACTGAACGAAAATACTCATATATTAACTTTGATAAGGAAAAAAGGAAAATACAAAATGGGAAATAAAACGGAAATAAACTGACTCTCCCACACTATATCGGACATTGTCCTCAATGTTACGATATAAAGGGGACTAACAAGAAAAACTAAAAAGAAAAACAAAATAATCAGGGAGCTCCACGTCCTCTGCCTCTAGGGCGCCCGCGTCCATGCCGTGCCACATGATCTGGAATGCCCACGTGATGGATGTAATCATGTAAGTCCTGTACTCGCAGTGTCAATGCACCCATCTCATCGATGACACCGTCAAGCCTCTGACCTTGGTTCGCTTGGCCTTCTTGAATTTGGCGCATCAGCGCCATTACTTCATTATGTTGCGTCTGTTGCTGTTGGTTTTGAAGCCAAAAAGCCCTTAAGATTTCTTCATTAGTAACAGGGTCTTGTTCGGGGCGGCGACGACGTCTTGAGGTCGAAGGTGCATCATCAGCAGGTGGTGGTTGGTTCTCTTGCTCCATCTCATCAATAGGTTCATGATCATGATCATCTGGTGCAGCCACATTTTGCTCAGGAGCATTCAAATTAAATAACCAATTGTGCGTTTCTCGAGGATTAATGCGGTCTCTGCAAGGCATAATGATACTTCTTACGGTTTTGGCACGGACCATAGGATGGTATTTCCCATCTCGTCGTAACTTGATGAGCTGAGAGTTTCGGCAATAGTCTATGTCAAGGAACACCGGAGGCATGGAGGGTAATCTGGTAAGCTCGTTTTCCAAATTCAATTTGAGAGCAATAGAGGTGACAATCCCTCCAAAATAGAAAAGTTTGGAACCTCTAGCACAGTTTGCTTGTATGTGTGCTAGCAAAAATGGTGCGGCGTTGATCGGCTCTGGGTGAAACATACAATGGAGGAAAAATAGTTCCTTTGAGTTTACCTTGTGGTTGCTATCCCATGCAAAAATAGTGCTTCCTAATGCGCGGTGAACATATCTGATGGCTGGGTTGTGGATATAAGTTGCGTTTAGGCTATCCCAGCTATCGACTGTTGTTCCTGTCAACCGATTCCATAATTGAAATGCTGCTTGAAAGAAATTCTCCTGTGGCACCCAGCAATGAACATTCTCGCCATGGTTGAAACCAAGCATATCGGCGAGTTGATCTTGGCCGATAGAGTACTCGGTACTAAACATGCGGAATTTAGCGATACCGGTTAACTGACTCGTCTCGCCCGGAGGAGTAATGTAAGAGAAGGAACTGAGGAATTCTAATGTTAGGGCTTCATAAGTAGGCTTGCTTTGAGTGCAAAGCTGCCATAGGCCGGCGGTTTGTAGCAAATCTCTTACTCCTACAAGCATTCCGAGTTCTTCTAGACATGCAACGTCTACGTAGCGAGTTGGTTGTACGGAACGTCGGTAGTAATCGATGTACCTAGCCCTTTGATGCTCTCCTGCTTCTCCATCTCTGAAGTTCAATGTTGATAGGTCCGGAATTTTTCGTGCCATTGGTGGGTCACAGAGAAATTAGGAAAGAAAATGGGTTGTGGAGAATGAGGGTTTATGAAAAGAAATGGTACACGGTATGAATATATAGTGAATGGGGAAAACGAGTGGTAAAGGAAAATGTTGAATTGGGTTAAATGCGTAGTGGTGGGACGGTTATGGAATGGGAAAAGATAGTGGGACGGCTGTGTTTTGAATTGAGGGAAAGAAGAGGAAGACGAAGGATACAGTTCTGTTTTAACACAGAACGTGTTCCAAACCCGCGTAACGGTCGTCACGGGGCCTGTCACGATCGTGGCAGTCGCAAATTCTGGGGAATTAAACAGATTTTGTCAGCAAGCATTCCATACATAAAATTTTCATAACAGGCAATGGTTAGCACAGAGAAACAACATAATGCATATTGAGAGATAAATAACATGACAACATGAATTAAAAACAGAATAAAAAGGTATGACAGGAATAAAATTGAAACCATAAAGATCAATATTTAGCAGTAAATTAAATCATTCATTAAAACCAAAGAGGTGCTAGCAAATGCTATCATTGTATCAATACTGAATGTAAATCAATTTATTCCCGACATAAAAAAAATGAAAAACTTAAATAAAGTAAAATGTTTTGAAGTAAATGCATTAAAATTTGAAAAATAGGTGCTTCGTAAATCTAGTCAAGGCGTTTCTTCAAAGATGCGATGGCTTGATTTATATGATCAAATTGTTCAACGGTCAAATCCATGAGCCCACCAATGTTTTGTCGCATTGTGTTTAGCTCATCCTTTACTGAAGTCATTTCTTTATGATACTCATCCATAGTCTTTAGAATAGAATTCAGATTAACAACATAGTTAGTGGCATAAGCTTTAGGAATGTCAATGTCTTCTTGGAATTCCATATAATCAAGATCATGATAATGAGGGGGTGTTTTTGGGTCGATCTCAGGTTCAGGAAAGGTTTCCTCCGGTTCAGGCACGGGTTCATCAAGGTCATATAGCCAATTAAGTTGATTGTGCACACTTGTGCGTTCATGATTTGGAAGTGTAAAGTGTGGTACGACAACATTGTTAATCAGAAGCTGAAAATGGTTCGGACCTCGGTTCCTAATCATAGCCCTATTGAAACAAAAAGTGATATTCATGGGTCTATATTCTCCAAAGGGGTTAATCTTAGAAAGTCGGGTTCTGAATCCCATAGCATCAGCTATTTTTGTAACTAAGCCACCTATCAGAATTGGACTGTTATCATTATTAATGAGTTTACAAAAGTTGTTCAACATAAAAGTGAGTCCATTGACCTCTCTAGACTGAGAAGCACAAAACATGATGAAAAGCTCATCCCTCGAAACAGTGTTATCATTCTCAGGTTTACCAAATAAAGTATAGGCCAGGATCATATGAAAGTAACGGAAAGCGGGGTTATGTATTTCTGTTGAAAGCACAGGGTCATGTCAAAATCAGGTTTCCCTGAAATTCTACCCCAAAAATCACTCAGCTCTCCAACCAACATTAAGTCCTCTTGAACCACAGAGAAAACATTAGGTCCTTCAGGAAATCCTAAAAGATCCGACAGTTTCTTTATGGTGAACTGGCAGCTGTATCCAAATAGTCTAAAGGTAATTCTTCCCCTGGTAAAACCTTTTCCACAGTAAGGGTTATAGCTTAAAGAGCTCAGGAATTCTAAAGTCAACCTACGGTAGCATTTATGTTTCTTGTTGGCAAAACCCTCCCAACCTAATTGGTTAAACAGAAAGTCTACGCTCTCACCTACACCTAAGGCGGTCATGGTGGGTCTGTGGGCAAATTTTGTCAAGGCAAATGGTCTAAGAGACAAAGCCTCATAGCGATGCCACTGAGCTGCATCTCTGAATTCTACTAACAAGTTATCCTCGTTTGCCATTAATTAGTACTTTTTGCAAAAAATGTAAGCAGAAGAGGAGAACAGAAAGAGTAGAGAGACTTTATAATCCTGTAGTTTTTCAATTTTTAAGATCAGCACAACATTTTCAAATTAAATTTAAAATGATATAAATGAAACTAAAAATTTGTAAAATAAAAATAAAACATAGGAAACGTAAAGAAATAACAAATATAAAGCAAGAAAAACAAAAATCATGGGTTGCCTCCCATTAAGTGTTGTTTTTAACGTCGAAAGCCTGACGAATTCAATTAGATGCTTAGTTAGGGGGTTCGGTGGGCAACTCTAAAAGTCTTAGGCAGTTCAAATAATCTCTATTTTCAATGTTGTGATAGTGTTTTAGACGTTGTCCATTAACTAAAAATGGATTACTATTCCTCCCCTTTATTTCTATCACTCCACTTTGTAGAATTTTTGTAATCTCAAAAGGACCGGACCATCTAGACCTTAATTTCCCAGGAAAGAGTTTTAATCTTGAGTTAAATAGGAGTACAACGTCTCCCACACTAAATTCTTTTCTAGATAAGCGCTTATCGTGCCATTTTTTAGTTCGTTCTTTATATATTTTAGCATTTTCGTAAGCGTCTAATCTTAACTCTTCTAGTTCATGCAGATCTAGGATACGTTTTTCACCTGCGGAATTATACCTTAAGTTCAATGTTTTAATAGCCCAATAGGCTTTATGTTCTAATTCCACTGGTAGATGACAAGATTTACCATAGACCAGCTTGAAAGGTGTGGTTCCGATTGGTGTTTTGTAGGTCGTCCTATATGCCCATAAAGCTTCGTTGAGTTTAGATGACCAATCTTTCCTAGAGGTGGCTACGGTCTTTTCTAGAATTTGTTTTATTTCTCTATTCGAGACCTCAACCTGTCCACTTGTTTGTGGATGATATGGTGTTGCTACGCGGTGTCTTACCCCATACTTTGATAGTAATTTGTCAAATATTTTTGATATGAAATGGGAGCCACCGTCACTTATGACAAGTCTCGGCACACCAAATCTGGGAAAAATTGTGTTTTTGAAAAGCTTTATAACTTCTCGTGCGTCATTTGTAGGAGAAGCTTTTGCCTCAATCCATTTTGAAACATAATCGACAGCTACGAGTATATATTGGTTTCCAAAGGATGATGGGAAAGGTCCCATAAAATCAATCCCCCATACGTCAAAGACTTCTACTTCTAATATACCTTTTTGAGGCATCTCATCGCGTTTTGATATGTTACCAGTGCGTTGGCATCGGTCGCAGTTTAGTATTGCAATGTGGACATCCTTCCAAAGGTTGGGCCAGAATAGGCCGGATTGCAAGATCTTAGCACATGTCTTTGAGGTACTAGCATGTCCTCCGTAAGGAGCAGAATGACATTGAGAGATTATGTTTTCTATTTCTTCTTCAGGGACGCAACGACGGAAAATACAGTCGGCTCCTCTCTTAAACAGCAAAGGTTCATCCCAATAATAATGTTTTAGATCATGAAAGAATTTTTTTCTTTTGTTGATAAGATAAGTCTGGTGGAATTACTCCAGCTGCTAAGTAGTTGACTATGTCAGCATACCATGGCAGGGTTGTGTGTATGTTAATTTCTTCCACGACTTCTTCCATTTTTGGGGCATTCAACTGTAGAGTAGACATATCACTTTCTAGTTAGGCTATGAGTCGTTCATATGGGAAATCCTCATTAATGGGTACTGGCTCTGGTTTAATGCCCTCTAATCGGGATAAGTGGTCTGCTACTATGTTTTCAGTTCCTTTCTTATCTTTGATCTCTAACTCAAATTCTTGTAAAAGTAGGATTCACCTTAGCAGTCTAGGTTTTGTATCCTTTTTGTTAAGTAAATATCTAATAGCTGCGTGGTCTGTATAAATGATGATCTTTACTCCCACTAGGTAGGAACGAAATTTGTCAAGGGCGAAGATCACGGCTAAAAGTTCTTTTTCTGTGGTAGCGTAGTTCATTTGAGCAGAATCTAAGGTTCTACTTGCATAGTAAATGGCATGAAGTTTTCTATCCCTCCTCTGTCCTAAAACTGCACCTACATCATAATCACTTGCATCACACGTGATTTCAAAAGGTAATCTCCAATCTGGTGGTTGCATGATAGGTGCGGTAATAAGAGCTATTTTCAGCTGTTCAAACGCTTTTAGACATTTCTCATCAAAGATAAATTCAGCGTCCTTCATTAATAGACCGGTAAGAGGTTTGGTAATTTTCGAGAAATCTTTTATGAATCGTCGGTAGAAACCGGCGTGTCCTAAGAAACTTCGTATTTCTCGTACGGTTTTCAGAGGTTGAAGATTTTTTATAATTTCTATGTTAGCTTTATCAACTTCAATTCCTCTATCGGACACAACGTGTCCAAGTATGATTCCTTGATTTACCATAAAATGGCATTTCTCCCAGTTTAATACGAGATTGACTTTTACGCATCTTTCCAGTACCATTTCTAGGTTCGATAGACATCCTTCAAAGCTCTGCCCACAAACAGAAAAGTCATCCATAAACACTTCCATAATGTCATCTATAAAATCAGCAAAGATTGACATCATGCATCTTTGGAATGTGGCAGGTGCGTTACATAGTCCAAACGACATTCGTCGATAGGCAAATGTACCATAGGGACATGTGAAGATCGTCTTTTCTTGGTCATCAGGATGAATAGGAATTTGAAAGAATCCTGAATAACCGTCTAAATAGCATAAGTATGAGTGTTTAGCCAGTCGTTCCAACATTTGGTCAATAAAAGGCAATGGGAAATGGTCTTTACGAGTGGCTTTATTTAACTTTCTATAATCGATGCACATTCTACTTCCAGTTACAACCCTTTTTGTTATAGATTCACCTTTTTCGTTCTTAACAACTGTAACACCTCCCTTCTTTGGAACGACATGTACTGGGCTAACCCATTTACTGTCTGATATCGGGTATATAATTCCTGCTTCTAAAAGTTTTTTCACTTCGTCTTTGACTACAGTACTCAAGATCGGGTTAATCCTTCTCTGATGTTCCCTAGAGGATTTACAGTCTTCCTCCAGCATAATGCGATGCATACAAATAGAAGGACTTATTCCTTTAAGGTCAGCGATGTTATAGCCTAACGCAGTTGGGTATTTTCTTAGGACATCTAAAAGATTCTTTGTTTCGGTCTGTCCTAAGTCTGCATTGACTATTACAGGTCGTTCGAGATCTTCGTCTAGGAATTCATACCTTAAATTTTTGGGTAATGTTTTCAGTTCTAGGGCTGGTTTCTTCGAGCAAGGTAGATGATCTGGTGTAAGTGCTAAGCATTCGCTTAGGCTATCGTCTTGATAAGGTTCACGCCAGTTATCATCTTCGAAAATCGGAGGTATTGGAATTTTTAGAATATCTGAGTATGTGGTCGGTTCCATCTCTATTTCTCTTACGCACTCATCTATGACATCTAGTAGATAACATGTGTCGTCTATAGCTGGAGCTTGTAAGAATTGTGTCAAAATAAACTAAACCTTCTCTTCACCAACTTCAAAAGTTAGCCTGCCTCTCTTTACATCTATAATTGCTCCAGCAGTAGCTAGGAACGGTCTTCCTAATATGATAGGAGTAGTAGAGTCTTCTTTGATATCCATGATTATGAAATCGGTAGGAATATAGAATTGTCCTATACGAACTGGAATATTTTCTAGTATACCAACTGGGTATTTAATAGAGCGGTCAGCTAATTGAACAGACATCTTAGTTGGTCTTGATTCTCCCATATCAAGCTTTTTGCATATGGATAAGGGCATTACACTAATATTGGCTCCTAAGTCGCATAGAGCTTTGTTTATGACGAACTTCCCAATTACACAAGGTATAGAGAAACTCCCTGGGTCTTTCAGCTTAGGAGGCATATTGTTTTGAATTATTGCGCTACACTCAACAGTAAGTGTAATTGTTTCGTTTTCCTCAATATTTTTCTTATTAGATAAGATTTCTTTTAGGAACTTAGCATATGAGGGCATCTGAGTGATAGCTTCTGTAAAAGGTATAGTGATGTTCAATTATTTCAGAAGTTCAACAAATTTCTTAAATTGCCCTGCAGTTTTGGAATTTGTCAATCTTTGAGGATACGGAATAGGTGGTTTATAAGGTGGTGGAGGCACATAAGGTTTTTCTTTGTTTACAGCCTCTTGGTCATTATCTTCCTTTTCCTTGGGTTTATTCTCCTTCTCAGTTGTTGGGTCGTTAGCAGACTTTTGGTACATGGCTGGATTTTGAAGTCTTGGATCAATGGGTTCATCTAATTCTTTTCCACTTCTCAGTATAACAGCATTTGCATGTCCTTTTGGATTAGGTTGCGGCTGTCCAGGAAATGTTCCAGCAGGAGCAGCAGTAGGTGCTTGTTGTTGAGCCACTTGGGAAATCTGTGTTTCAAGCATTTTTTGTGAGTGGCCAATGCGTCTACTTTGTTTGCCAACTGCTTAATCTGTTCACTAGTGTGTACGTTTTGATTCAGGAACTCTTTGTTTGTTTGAGTCCAGGTGGTTATAAAGTTTTCTATCATCAGTTCAAGGTTAGACTTCCTAGGAACATTTGGAGCAGCTGTTGCAGCCTTTTGATAACCTGGTGGTGCAGTAGGTGCTTGACCAGGTGCATACAGTGCATTGTTGTTTTTGTAAGAGAAGTTTGGGTGATTCTTCCAACCAGGATTGTAGGTATTTGCATAAGGGTTTGCTTGAGCATAATTCACTTGATCTGTAGAGGCTCCTGCTAAAACTTGGCATTCAGGGGCAGCGTGTCCAGCTGTTCCACATAATTCGCAGTTTGGCACTACAGCAGCCACGGTGGCTGTGGGTGTTATGGTCAAATTGTCTATCTTTTGCGCTATTGCATCTACCTTAGCACGGACATGATCTAGGCTAGAAACTTCGTACATTCCTCCTTTTGGCTGGGATTTCTCCACTTGAGTTCTTTCACCTCCCCATTGGTAGTGATTCTGAGCCATACTCTCGATGAGTTGGTGGGCTTCATCATAGGGTTTATCCATGAGTGTACCACCAGCGGCGGCATCTATTGTCAATCTTGTATTGTACAAGAGACCATTGTAAAACGTGTGGATAATTAACCAATCCTCAAGACCATAATGCGGGCATATCCTCCTCATATCTTTGTATCTTTCCCAAGCATCATATAAAGACTCGTTGTCTTTTTGTCTGAAGCTGTTGATTTGGGCTCTCAGCATAGCTGTTTTGCTTGGTGAAAAATATCGTGCCAGAAAGACCTTCTTTAAATCCTCCCAAGAAGTAATAGAGTTTGATGGTAAGGATTGCAACCAAGCCCAAGCTCTATCTCTTAATGAGAAAGGAAAAAGACTTAGTTTTATGGCATCTGCGGTTACACCATTTGCCTTCACTGTGTCTGCGTACTGCACAAACTTGGTCATATGTTCGTTCGGATCTTCTGTTGGGTTTCCAGAAAATTGATTTTGTTGCACAGCAGATAACAGCGAGGGTTTCAACTCAAAATCGTTTCGGTTGATAGCTGGAGCGACAATGCTGTTGTGAGGTTCTTGTTGAGATGCAGCAGCATAATACTTAAGAGGTCGGTTTTGTGGTAAGTCAGCCATGTCTGTTTCTGATTCGGAATCTGATTCAGATTCAAGTTCAGGATTTGTTTGAGATTCAGGTTCTGATAAAGGAAAAGGGATTTCGTGAGCTAAGCAGTATTCTTGGATACGTCTTTTTACGGTAAGAAGACGTTCAGGTTCGTCTGTCGGTCGTATGAGGTCTTCGCCAGAAGATCGAGTACTTGGCATACAATCGATAGAACGGGAATTTTGGTTTTTGCCTTAGTCTATACGGCGTAACAAAGGAATTACGATGTCGACTTAATTAGTCCCCGACAACGGCGCCAAAAACTTGATCGCTTATTTAGTGTGCCTAAATAAATCTAACTGCAAGTATACAGTCGTATCGCGTAGTTTTAAAAGATTATCGATCCCACAGAGACTAGAAATCGAACGCACCGTTATCTATCATTACTATGTTTATCTAAGGCTAATCAGAATTGGTTTTTAAGTTCAAACGGGAAATTAAAGAGAAATTAAAATTCGGGAATACTAGTTATGAATAAGATATCGGTATATAATTTAGTAAACCTACGTGGAATTAATTAAACCTAAGCGTATAAAGATTTATCACCCTATGCATCTGTAGGAAAAACCAGTTTAAAAGCTTTCACCTCACACTCCCGTGGTTATTGCTTCGGACTATACTCTTAAGTCAATATGTCTGCTCTCGCTAGCCCATATGAGGTTAAAAATACTTTTTGAAAACTAATAAGACCTAATTAACTTTAAAGCGCTTTCGCTGTTTTTAAAACTAATGCCCGATTTCAGCTATCCGGGTAAAGCCTCACACTCCCGTGGTCTTGACCTTAACCTTTGTTACCTTTTTACTCTCGTAATAAAAGTTGGGTTTAAAATTAAGAAATCGAAGCCAGAAGAAGAGTTAATTATTGATTTTAGCGCAGAGTTATTTGATCCATTTGGTTACTTCATTACATACTGATAAGATCGGTTTAGCTTGACATAATTACGAACTTAAACATAAAAACGGAAAAACAATAAATCAACGACATAATTAAAAGAAAATAAACGATACTATAAATTGAATAATGGAAACCTGGTAAATGCAGTAGCAGCAATCCCTCCACAGACTGGTAGGTTCTTGCTTGGATAAAATTAAAATAGCAAATGATGAAGGCAATGAAACAATCTAATTCTAAAGTGTAATAGTTCCTCAATGTGAGAAACTATTACTTTGTTCGGTAATAGGTGACAAGGAATTATAAAGGAAAACAAAAGCAAAAGAAATTCTGGAAATAATTTGGCAGCAAGACAGTACTTCGGAATGGAAAATTGGTCACCCCCTTTGTTCTTCGAAATCTCTCATATTTATAGACTGAGTTGAGGTAGTGGTTGGAGAAAATGTAGGCACTTCTCTTTGACAGTTATGTGACTTTGGAACCTAAATTTCTTCGGAGGAAATGTGAACGTGTATAAACTGATTCTCTGAAACTTCGTAATCACGTTTCTCCTCAACGTATTAAACTATTCTGAACGCATGACGATCGTGAAGCATTGTGACGGTCGTGATGAAATTTGTATCTGCCACGGTCGTGGTGGACCTGTGACGATCGTCACATTAGCAGAATTTGGATTCTGCTATTTTTCTTCTCTTTTCTGCTCTTTTCTTGCATGTTTTGCTTCTTTTCTACACTTTGCATACTTTTGACTTGGAAATGGAATTACCTGCAAAAACACTTAAATACTCTCGAGAAAATCGGATATTAGACGAAAACGGAATAAGAAAATAACATAAATCAAAGTAAAAACATGATATATTTTCGTGTTATCAAAAGGTTGCTTGGATCACAAGTTATGGCCTTGCAAAGTTGGGTATAAATCAATTTTTTTCATAACTTAGTGAAATTTCAATTTTCTTATGGTTGCCCCTTTTGCAAGTAACCCCACTTTTCTTGATTTTTCTTGATGGATGATGATCCAAACCATAATTTAACATTGTTTTTTACTCAAGGAAACCTTGTTTGTCAAGAAATTCAAAACGTCAAACTTGGTTTTTAGCATAGTTGACTTTTTGTTAGATGAATTTCAAACTTTGTGACCTTCTATGAAATCAAGCCCTTGACCTAATTCAAACCTAATGGATGGATTCCATAGGTGTTATAGAGTGTCTTGAATCATGTCCCAAGGTTTGGGATCATGTCTTGGTCAAAAGGCAAAGGTACAGTTGACTTTTCATCAAGAAACCCTAATTGGTCCAGATGAATTTGAATCCTTGTACTGCTTATGAACCAAGTTCTTTGGGTCAATCCAATCTTGTAAATGGATCAACATGATATATTTGAGGTCTTCAAAACACTTCTTGAGGCATTGGCTCATACCTTGCTCCAAAAGTCAACTTAGGGGTGAATCAGGTCAAGAAACCCTAATTCCTGATTTTTTATGAATGCATCCCCTGAGGCTATTTTGAACTTGTGATTGGGTCCATGAATTCCCTTTAAGCTTATTGGATCATGTTTTGAAGTATTGGCTCATGCCCAGATGAAAATTTCTCTCTGGAGATCTTGGTCGATCAAAACCCTAATTTGGTGACACTGATGATCTTGAGGATTGATCCACTTGAAATGTTGCACTCTTGTGCTTGATTCTTGATGTGGGAGACCTCTTGATCTTTCATGAATGTTTGAGAGGCTTGACAAGTTGAGGATCATGTCCATTCTTGATTGATCCTTTGTCTAAGCACTCTGAGAGGGTCCAAAACCCTAATTCTTGATTGTAGTGAATGCTCAATAATCTTTGAGAGGATTGATGAGGTATGAAGGTATATCCATATTGTTGTAATGATTTGCACAATGATGGGAAATCTTGTGGTCAAAATTTGGGGTATGACAAACCCCCATTTGTTGGGCAAGCATTTGGATCATGTCATGGTTACTTTCGTCCATTTGTTGCCTTATCACTGTCGGAGAATTATTAGTTATGTCTGGCATATAGGTAGGATATCCAGTTCCTAAAGGCTGACTTGTTCGACCCATATGGTTTATAACTGAACCAGATCCTTGTAGTGGCGAAGTCACATTCACCACTGGCTCTACAAATACTGACGACGCATTGTGCAAACTCGCCATTATGGACGTTGGCATACCATAAGGTTGTTCTCGACCCAGTGGAGGCATAGAAAATCCAGGCATATAAGGCCTGAATAGACTACTTCCCGCTGGCGGAGGGGTCATCTGTGGACCCTGTGTTCCCATATTGGAAAAACTAGGAACACTTTGTGGGATCGAATGCATTGGCATCGAACCTACGATTAATGGTATGGCCTCAGAAGCTGATACTGAAACCGTACTGCCCCCAGTTGAAGTGACAGGGGTGGCTCTCCATCATTTGTTGGATTTTGATTATTTGGCGGATTTGGATTCGCCATCCTTCTTACGTATCTCCTTCTAGGTCTCTCTTCGTTACTAATGGCTATTTTACCACTCCTAAGTCTCATGCAACAAAGCGTAGAAAGATTGTAAGAACGAAACGCTTAAAAAGCAAAATATGTTTCACACACTATAGCACGGTACCACTGGGCGTGCCAATTTGTTTACCGTAAAAATTGGTAAACAACCGCTGGTCTCCAAATAATGGTTAACGTGTAGGATCAACCAATGAATCCTAGGACACGTGCTTAGTGTTTTTAATTTAATGTTTGAGAAACAACAGATGCTTCTACAGCATTCATGTTTAGGAATTAGTTTGCTCAAAGAGAATAAAGGGAATTGTGGTAAATAAATAATTTAAAGCGTAATGAAATGTGCAAAAAATCACTTGCATAAAAGTAAAGACAAATTTCTGGGTAAAAGCATAAATTAATTTTTATTAAAGTGTAAACAAATAAACTGGTGTTTATCAAACGTACATTTTCTCAACAAAATCGTTTTTCTACACTCGAGTACTTTGAGTATTTAAGTGATTTTGTACAAACTTGAGTACACACACGATCCTAATACTAAGACTTCCTATTTATATTGAATCAAAATAACTGCCTATAACGGCTGTTCTCCAAAATGAAGACAAATGGCACTTGGCATGCCTTCGACTTCCCAGCGTACTCCACATGTCCTTATTTTGAAAACTGGATAAGGACAACATTCCCTCCTTGGTTTAAATTCAAAACTCAAGTCGAAAATACCATCCATGACCTTTCGTCGAAATACCACTTCAATACTTAGGAAATTTTCCTAAGTCCACCTGATCATTCTTCCTTCCGTAAAGATTGAGTTCGACTGATCTTCCAACATCGAAATTGCCTATTCTAAATACATCATAACTTGGCAAAAAATTCCCTTTTTCCTTGTTTGTTACGTGAGTAAAACCAAGCGTCCAAAGTAGGAGCCAACAACGCCATAAACAAAATTGATGAGTCATAAATGTGCATGTTCCCTTGGCTACCCGAGGTCATTTAATAGGGATTAATTCCTTTGTCTTTTTGTCTAGGACATGCCATTTATTGCTATTTACATGACTTAAAAGCATGTTTTTAACGTCCTGACTTTGGTTGACATGTATCTCGCTCAAATCATATCTCACAAAATAACAAGATAAGATGTCTGGGATGTGCATAGTCTCCCAAACGCGAGGCTAAATAGGGGTGAAGCGCTTTAAGAGTTATGTCGCTTAACCACCAATATCCGGGATACACAGTCCCCCAAGTGTAAGGCCCAGAAGGGGCAAAGCACTTCAAGAGTTACGTTTCCTAGCCGCCAATATCTAGGATGCAATACTCGGGATGTACATAACCCCAATGCGTTAGGACTGAAGGGGAGATGCGTTTAAGGACAATGTCATCCTACTTTCCTGAGGAATTCAACCCGTTTTCGAAAAGAGGTCAGATTTTATCGTCCTTTGTTTCCATGTTCTAGTCTTCTGAAGTCCTTTTGATGTTCTTTTATTTTGGAGACCCCTTTGTTGGTTGGGAATAAAAGTATGAAAAAGGTCTAAAGGGAGTGGGTGAATAGATTGATCCCCATAAAAATAATTTCAAAAATTTCAATACAAAAATCAAAATTTAGTGAGTGAAAGCTAAAACAACATAAGATTAAAGCATAAAATCTCATAATTATGGATTCTAACTAATGTATTTTAACGTTATCACTAAGACAATTATCAAACAATGACTTAAGTCAAATAGGATAATTCAAGTTTCTAAATATAAACAATTTAATATCTCAACTTAGACATGTTTAACACAATCAACTAAAGCATGATTCAATAGGTTTGATGCAACACATTATTGCACCCTAAAATTTGCCCTCTTATTTCTGACCTTAACTGGCTTTCGCTTCGCATTCATTTGCATCATCATTAGGTCATGAACTCATAATCATGCATTGCATTGGTCTTATAAGACATGGGATTACAACGATTCTTTGAATCAGGGTTTCCTATTTGTTTTGAGGTTCTTTCTTTCAAGTTTGAAGCAATGGTTGAATTCTCATTGTCATAATTTCTCATCAAAGATCATAAAGTATCCAGACCATTTTTCTTCAAGATTTCTCAAGAGTATTGAGTGCTCAAGGTTTCAAATTTGATTTAATTGAGAAGGTCGTGGATTAGGGTTTTGATTCTTTTGAACACCTCATGTCGTTTCCTCATTCAGTGTGCATCTCAAGGAGAATTAGAGTTTTGTTCATGGTTAAGCTTGTGGACTTTTATCAGTTGAGGTTCATTGGATTAAGGTTCTCATGCCAAGGACGTCTTGGTGGTCATGTTTCTTTCTACACTTCAGGTCTTATGTCCATCTTCAAAGTTTCCTCAGGCATTATTATCCTTCCAAGTGTTCGTTGCTTATGATACAAGTCACTTGTGGTTGGAAAGTTAAAGTGGGGATTTTCATTGAGAATGCAAGATGGTTTTCATTGAGAATTGAGGATTTTGGTGGAGTGTTCATTCAGGTGGTTATTTGAGGGTTTTGAGTTCGAGTTATTCAAAAAGGATTGGTTCAAAAATCTTAAGTACTTGGTTTGTCAGGAATTGATTCAAATATGCTAAGGTTGGCGAGTTCGGGTATATGGATTTCTTAGAAGCTATGATACAAGTCACAAGTGCAAGATTCAATTTGGTGCAAGTTTTAATGTATCATTAAACCAAGTTCATGAACCTTTTGTGCCAAAGCTTTTGTTCCTAACCTTGTCTTCACTGTGAAAATCCAATTTCATGTCCAAGTATGACTAATCCACATCCATTCTTGTTTTGCAAATTCAATATCCATTTAGATTTTAAATTCAATTTGTCCATTTAAATAACCAAACCAATTCAATTTATTGATCCATATCCATTCCAAATATCAAAATATCCACATTCATTTTCAACTTCAATTTTACCAAATTAAGAGTCATATCCATCTCATATCCAAACTTCACAACCATATCCAAATAAACCTTTTTATATATCAATTGCAATCCACTTTCAATTTCACTATCCATGACTTTATCTTAATCCATATTTTAAACTACATCCAAATTTCATGTATCCATACTCAATGTTCAATGAGTCAATTCTAAATCCAAAAATCATAACAGATGAGAATATGACTAGAAAAGTGGCATAATACAATAACAATTTTTTTTTGCAGCAAAGCCATACAAACCGTGGAAAACGCGTAGTAGTGAATTCAAAAATACAGAAGGAAATATACATAGCAGAAATCCACTCATAACAGAAAGTTCAATCACGGCACAAAAGAAAAGTTCATAAGAAATCCATAATAAAAAATTCAGTTACAAAAATCCATAACAGAAAGAAGAAAATTACATAGCAGCGGGAAAGAAAAGTTTCATAACAGAATTGAGGTCATAACAGAATTTCATTTTGCAAAAGCTCATCTCTAACAAACTTTTTCTCGATCCTTCCAACCACCTCTATAAAGCCTTCAATAACTAATATTCATCTGATTTTTTTCTCACGATTCTTCACTCTTCATCAATTCTTCAAATCTGTAACAAACTTCTTTTCATCATCTCCAAACTTCATAACCTGCAAACCAGCATTCAACAACACTACAAGCTTCAATAACCTTCAATTCATCCAATCTTCACCAATTCAACAATCACAGTAAAACCGCAAATTCACGCATTCATACTACGCAAGAACGCAACGCATCTGCAAGAATTCAACAGACTATGATAAGCTACGACTTCGCAAGCAGAAACATCAAAGTTGTACGCAGAAGAGTGTAGTAGAAGATCTCCAAATCGCAACAAGGAGGAGAGCATATCATTTTTTTCGTACCTGAAACGTTGCGCGTCCGTCGTCGTCACACAAACCGCATTCATGTATGTTAATTGCTCTGAATACTTCCTTATTTTGCTCTGCGTCAGCTTCTTTCTGCTACTGCCTCATTCATGTTGTTGTTGCTGATCTTGAATTTGTTGTTCTTGCGCATTTTGAATGTGTTGTTGCATTTTAGTGAATTACTTTTGTGTTCTTGTTGCGTATATTCTCCGAGTGGTATGTTGTGCTCTCTGTTGCGGTTAGAGAAAGTAGCGAGAGATGAAGCCGAGGTCAGTGGTGTTGCGGAGTTTGTCGGGGCGAGGGTTGACGGCGGCGTGGCGGAAGATTGTTGTGACGACGGTGAGATCGGAAGGGATAGAGGAGAGGAATCGAGAGGAGTGATATTCGAGGGAGTGAGTTTAAATTGAAGAGGATAGTTGTTGCAAATGAGGGAGCGAGACAGAAGATTAAACTGGCGCGACATCGTGAGGCTTTTTCCGACGCCGTTTGGAGAAGAAGAGTGGCTGAGATTTTGGAGAGAAGAGGAAGCTTCGTGCGGCTTGGTTTTCGAGATAATTTGAGGCTTTCAACATTTATCTCTATTATTAGGTTAAGACTTGGTAGCATTGGATTGGGCCTCACCCCCATGGAACTTCTATTCGCACCATAAACTACTATTGCACCCTTGTTTCATGTTGTTTTGTTTTTAGAAATTTGGTTTTAATTAGATTTGATTCTAGATTTTGGAAATTAGATTTAGTTTAATTGAATATTATTTTTGTTTTAGAATTAAATTTTGATTTTTTTTTTTAAACTTTGATCTTAATTTTGTTCTTAATTTTGGACTTAGTTTGATGTTAGTTTTTTGATAAAGTTTTAATTAAATTTTAATCATAGTTTTGATTTTAATTAGGATTAACTCTTGAGGTTTAAATTGTGAGTGATCTTTAATATGGACTAATTCTTGATAATACTTGTGAATATTTCTTGATGAAGTATTGTGAATTTCCTTATGGTTTTGTTGCCATGGTTTTGATGCATGTCTTGATTAATTTTTGATTAATTGTTGATTTTGATCCTTGATACACGTTGTGGTTATTTCTTGATACCTTTGTTATTGATTAATTCTTGAGGATACTGGTTTAATCTTGAGGCATGCCTTGTGCTTGATACTTTGACATGAGTTTTTTCGTATACTTGAGCCTTGTTTAGTGTCTGATTTCTCTTTGTGATTGAGTTGTCTTGTGTTTGCTTGTGCTTTGTTCACATGCTCCCTTAGGGCTCATAGTCGAAACTTAATTTTTGATTAAATTTGAAGTAGGATGGACATTAGACTCTCAATCCAAGCATGGCAACATTAGGATAGAAGTTCCTTTCTCATCCCGGCCTTAGGGCCACAATGGAAGACAACATTTGGGATTTAGTTTCTGAAATTCTGGTACTAGACGTGTGATGTTAAGGTGCGATGTCACAATAACACACTCTGCACAATGGACAAAATAAACAGCAGAAAAACACAACGAATTGTTCACCCAGTTCGGTCTAACTACCTACGTCTGGGGGCTACCAAGCCAGGGATGGAATTCACTACTTGTAGATATAATTTACAGACTCAACAACCCGTTGAAAATCTCCTAAACTTATACTCTACTAATGACTTCCTACCTAAGAAACCACTTAGGTATGAGAACACTACTCAATCCCTAAAACAATACTCAAAGAACACCCTCTTTGAGAACCCTTGATCTTACTTCACAACTTCGATCAAGTTCCACAACTCTCTATTGCTTCACAGCTTCTAGAGAGGACAGATTACCAATTCACACTCGAATGGTTTACACACTATTCGTACAAATATCTAAGACACTCAGCCTCTGCTCTTGTTCTTCAATCTGTATTTCTGTACCTTTTTCCCTTGGTCTTGTGCGCTTTATATAGCTCCTTGAATTGGGCTTGGACTTGTCACAATATTTGATCAGATATGTTAATTAAAACTGAATCTTCAAAACAGATTTTATCCCCAAAATCTTTTTAAATCTTCAACCTTTTAATTCTCCAACAGACCTGCAATCAAATCTCCCATGTAACAGAAAATATTTATCCCAAGATATTCTCATCCAATGAGTCAACCACTATCCATAATTCCAGCTAACACGCGTACCCTAGTAACATCACGACCTGATGTTATCAGTTCTGCAGATCCAATGTCACAACATCAGACATGTGACATCAGACATCCAACTTCAGCAATTAACTACTTAACACAACCCAGTGTTAAGACTTCAATGTTGCAACATCAGCACCTTGACATCAACATTGAATATGCTTTGTTTTACCAAAATTCCAGCCAATCCAGGAACTAACAATCTCCCCATTTGGCTAATTTTGGCTAAAACAATCTCTGCACTCTGCAATCAACTTCTGCACTCTGCACCTTCAGAGATTTCAGCAGCGGAATAATCTTCAACAGTTTTGAAACTCATTAGCAGCAGTTTGACAATTGACAGTCTTCATCACTCAATCTGCTGCAGCACCATCTTCATTATTGACAACAGCCAATTGGTGCTCCCCTTTAAAAAACATGAACCAGCATCATAGCTGTTCAGTAGCTCACAATGTGCAGCACTTTACTCCCCCTTGATGTCTGCTTGGCTGCATTCTTCAAATGCTATGAAATCTTCACTAGCAGCTCAGTCTAAAATCACAGTTGTTCAGTAGCTCACAATGTGCAGCACTTTACTCCCCCTTGATGTTTGCTTGGCTGCATTCTTCAAATGCTATGAAATCTTCACTAGCAGCTCAGTCTAAACTCCCCCTCAAAATCTACATCAGCACTTTTCAACTAAACACCTTAACTATTAGCAGCAACAATAACTCTCTCTTCATGGATTTTGACTACTTTCATTCTTTCTATGGCTACTTCTTTTGGCTCTACTTCTCCCCCTTTTTAGCCACAATTAGGCAAGCTTCAATCAGAAGTCCTAATAACTAGTCAGTACACCCTAGCACTCATTGTTAGCCTCACAGTTAGCAACCAGGCAAACAAATCATAGAACATAAAAAGTGCATATACGACACAATTTTCAAATTACATAACCAAGCACATTAAGTGCTGAACCAAAACAGAAAATAAAACTACAAAGTAAGCTATAACCAAAAACAGCAAGCAGCTAATCTTCATCAGAACTGGTACCATCTTCACCATCCTCTTCACTTTCTGCATTGTTAGCACCTTCAGCATGAACATCATCATTCTCATCTTGTTCCAAGGACTGAATCATCTTCTCAATCTCCTTCTTCATAGTTATGCTCGTACTGATCACAACGTCCAGATCCTTGCACGTAGCCTTCAATCCAGCAAGCAAATCAGCCTTGGTACTTTTCTTCTTGGCACCAACATCTGATGTTGAGACAAGGTCTGGAACATGACTTCCAACAAACAATTTTGGATGCAGGGATAAGATAGACTCCCTCTTGCAAGCTTTATCAGAACTTGTCAATATCCCAGGATGTTGGTTCAGAATAACTCCACAGATGAGAGAAGGAAATGCTATAGGCAGTTTGACAGCATTAGTGGTGGCATGTCTAGTAGTCTGTTCAAAAACATATGCTCCATAGTCAAACTTCTTCTTAGTACCCACAGCATAAATGAACCTCCCTAGTCCCACAGCTGTTGTGGTTTTGTGATTGGTAGGCACCCAGTTTGCGGCTCCAATTCTATGCAAGACAGCATACTTAACACTCAGTTTGCTCGTTGGTAGTTTCCCTTTCAAGGGCCACACCTCCACAAGACCAGCAGTTATTTCCTTGCAAATATCGTTATCCGTGGCTTCTACCTCAGCCCACTCTTCATCTTTTCTTCCTAGATAATTGTTTATAACCTCAGGAGAGAACTCAACACATTTCCCTCTTACAAACACCTTCATGTAGTCTACACAGCATTTGTCAGAAATATTCACCGGAATATTGACAATAAATTCCTTAACTAGACTGTCATAGCACTTGAAGAACCCACAAACTGTCTTCATCAGACCAGCATCCTTTATCACTTCTATGACTTCTTTAATCTCCATAGCCTCTTTTCCAATCTCTCTTTCAAGAGCAAGTCTTCTTTGACAGATGAATTTCCACATAGATGCACTACTGGCATAGTGGAAAGAAATGTTATCAATAGGAACTTCAGGCACCTTATCAGATATTCTCTTTAGAATAGTTTTCCTGACAAGCGTGATGTCCTGAACATCATCTTCGACATCATAGTCTGACTCCGAATGCTCCATAGCCTTCCTCTTTCTTGGATTTATTTCCACTTTACTCCAAGATTTTGTTGGTCCAATAGCAATGTCCTTCTTCTTATTACCAGAAGATTTGTTAGGTGAGGGTTCAGCCTTCTTTCCCTTCCTGGTTTTCAACCTCTTGGCAATACTTGGAACAGCTCTAGCTATCACCTCATCATCTGATAGCTCAACCACATTGATTACATAAGCATCATGCATGTCTTCTCTAACTTCAGACTCTTCAACAACAGACATAGCAAGTCTATGGAGATTCGTTGCAGCACTTTGCAAGTCCTCCTTCTTCTTTTCAGTAGGCATTTGCCTCAGTGGTCTCGATATACCTGATTCTGGGAGCATCACTGAGATGGGTTCAACATTCAAAGCTTCTCCTGCAAACCCTTCTTCTGTGGAAACCCTAGCCATTCCTTTTGTAGACCTTTGACCCGCAAATTTCTTAGACGGAGACGCCATGAATCCTTTGAGATGGGTAGGATTTAGTGCGGATTGATTCTTGAAGGAGAAGAAGATGAACCGTTGTGAGAACCGTGATGTTGCAATACTAGGAAATGATGATCTAAGGCAAGGGGCTTGATTTTGAGTACTAGTTGTGGACCAATTAATGACTTTTTCCCTCAAACCAAACTTTCCTTTTAACAGATTTGTATTGGAATTTATTAATTCTGATTGCCCTTCCAGTATTCTTTCATGCTTGATGTTACCATCAGATGTTGTAACATTAGCCATAACGTTACCACATAAGCTGATCTCATCTGGCATCCATTGATAACAATCATCCTTAGATCTAGCACCCTTCAAAACAACCTGATTATGCTCATCAGTTACCACACACTCATGCTTGGTGTAGTTTACCTTGTAACCCTCATCACACAACTGGCTTATGCTGATCAAATTAGCATTTAACCCACTGACAAACATAACATTGTCAAGATCTGGTCTACCATCACCTTTCACTTTCCCAACTCCTGCAACTACACCTTTTCCTCCATTGCCAAATATGACCTCATGAGAGGGGCAAGGTCTAAGATCATCAAACATGGATCTACATCCAGACATGTGCTTGGAACACCCACTGTCAAAATACCATGTTCCTTCTTTATCCCCTATGTGAGCCAATAAGCACTTCACCTTCTCCTTGGGTACCCATTGTTTAACAACTTTGGGCCTGTGCTCTCTCCATCTGTTTTGAGGTTGAGGGAATCCATGCAGCTTGTAGCAAGAGTACTGCATATGTCCAAACCTTCCACAGTAATAGCATCTCACCCTTTCATCTCTGAATCTTCTGCCATGATGAGATTGCTTATGCTGCCATCCATAATGTGGTCTCCTCCTGTCATAACTGGCCTGCCTTCTATTATGCTGGTATCTTCTTCCATAAGCAGGCTGAGAATGTTGTTCCCTGGGTTGTCTCCCATGATGGTGTGGTTTTCTTCTCCCATAGATATGAGGAACAACATTGGTGTAACCATGCCACTGATGTTGAGACACCTGATGAGCCATGTGCTGTTTGGACTGAGCAGCTTACATGCTCTTGTGGTATTGTGGGGGCATATACTGACTAGCTCCTTGTGGTTGCTTTCTCTTCTGATAAGGACCAGTCTTCTTCTCACTCCTCTTAGGTTGTGAAACATCAGCTTTCTTAGGAGTAGGATCCTGCACCTTTGGCTGATGTTGAGACACTGGTTGAGACATCTCCACTTTGGTTCCTGAAGTGCTTGCTTCAGTAGATACCTTTCCCTCAACCACAAACCCTAATCCAGTCCTGTCTCCAGCTACCCTATCCGTCTGAAGAATCTTATCAAGAGTGTCTGTACCACTGTTCAGCATCCTAACAGTTTTGGTCATGTGATCAAGATGAGCTCTGACCAACAAAACCTCATTTTCCAAATCACCTTTTTCATTCTCAAGCTGAGCAATCTGCTGCTTGTGACACTTGTTCTCTTGACAAATCTCAGCACTTTTTAAACACAACTCTTGATAGGTAGATGCCAACTCCTCATAAGTTACTTCTCCATCACTAGAATCATCATCAGAAACCACAGCTCCTGTTAAAGCTCTCACATGCTTTGCTGACTTGCTTTCACTTTCACTATCAGAGTCAGACCAGGAAACTGTCATCCCCTTCTTCTGCTTTTTCAAGAAGGTGGGACATTCTTTCTTGACATGTCCATACCCTTCACACTCAAAGCACTGCACTCCTTTATCTTGGGCAGTTTTCTCTTCGTCCTTCTTATTGGTGTCAGAAGTCATGTTCTTAACATTAGGCCTGGAGTTATTATTCATTCTCCTGAATACTTTGGTGAACTGTCTTCCCAACATCACTATGGCCTGTGATAGATCCTCCTGGGATTCAGATTTCTTCCCTTTCTCTTCTTCACCATTTGTCACCAGGGCTATACTCTTTGGCTTCTTTTCTGGTTCTTCCTCATTCAACCCAAGCTCAAAGGTTTGAAGAGATCCAATGAGCTCATCAACTCTCATCTTGCTGATGTCTTGTGATTCTTCAATGGCAGTAACCTTCATCTTATACTTCTTAGGTAGGGACCTAAGGATCTTCCTCACAAGCTTTTCATCTGACATCTTCTCACCAAGGGCACTAGATGCATTGGCCAGCTCAAGAACACTCATGTGGAAATCGTGAATAGTCTCATCTTCCTTCATCTTCAGGCTTTCAAATTTTGATGTTAAAATCTGAAGTCTTGACATCTTGACTCTAGATGTTCCTTCATGAGTAGCCTGCAAGATATCCCATGCTTGCTTAGCAACTTCACAGGTATTAATTAACCTGAAGATATTCTTATCCACTCCATTGAATATGGCATTTAGAGCTTTGGAATTTCCAAGGGCGAGCTCATCTTCCTCCTTGGTCCACTCTTCTTCAGGCTTTAGCTTATTGGTGCCTTCTTTATCTTTACCAGCATCGTCTTTCTCACATATGACAGGAGCTTTCCATTCTTTGATAACAGCTTTCCAAGCCCTACTGTCCAAGGATTTTAAGAAGGTGGTCATCCTTGGCTTCCAATGGTCATAATTGGATCCATCCAAAACAGGGGGTCTATTGACGAATCCTCCAACTTCTTTGTCCATCTTTACACCAGAAAGTAACTTCCCTAGATCTCACCCAGAGACAGACAGGATGCCTGCTCTGATACCAATTGAAATTCTAGTACCAGACGTGTGATGTTAAGATGCGATGTCACAACAACACACTCTGCACAATGGACAAAATAAACAGCAGAAAAACACAACGAATTGTTCACCCAGTTCAGTCTAACTACCTACGTCTGGGGGCTACCAAGCCAGGGATGGAATTCACTACTTGTAGATATAATTTACAGACTCAACAACCCGTTGACAATCTCCTAAACTTATACTCTACTAATGACTTCCTACCTAAGAAACCACTTAGGTATGAGAACACTACTCAATCCCTAAAACAATACTCAAAGGACACCCTCTTTGAGAACCCTTGATCTTACTTCACAGCTTCGATCAAGTTCCACAACTCTCTATTACTTCACAGCTTCTAGAGAGGACAGATTACCAATTCACACTCGAATGGTTTACACACTATTCGTACAAATATCTAAGACACTCAGCCTCTGCTCTTGTTCTTCAATCTGTATTTCTGTACCTTTTTCCCTTGGTCTTGTGCGCTTTATATAGCTCTTTGAATTGGGCTTGGACTTGTCACAATATTTGATCAGATATGTTAATTAAAACTGAATCTTCAAAACAGATTTTATCCCCAAAATCTTTTTAAATCTTCAACCTTTTAATTCTCCAACAGACCTGCAATCAAATCTCCCATGTAACAGAAAATATCTATCCCAAGATATTCTCATCCAATGAGTCAACCACTCTCCACAATTCCAGCTAACACGCGTACCCTAGTAACATCACGACCTGATGTTATCAGTTCTGCAGATCCAATGTCACAACATCAGACATGTGACATCAGACATCCAACTTCAGCAATTAACTACTTAACACAGCCCAGTGTTAAGACTTCAATGTTGCAACATCAGCACCTTGACATCAACATTGAATATGCTTTGTTTTACCAAAATTCCATCCAATCCAGGAACTAACAGTTTCCCTTAGAACTTTTGTGCGTCCTTCTCTTCTCTCTCAAATCAAATAAAACACTTAATAAATATGATGTGCATTGTGCGCCACAAGCCTTAAGCACATGGGAAAAGATGAGCGGATAAATTTCTAACCTCATCTTAGGGTACTTTGTGCGTGAAACGTTTGGATCGTTAGCGCGAAGTATTCAATCATATGTCATAGACTTTAGTGCAATGTGCATCTCAAATAAAGTCAATTCACTTCTTTTAAAATCCTTAAATAAACTGCAAATCATTTTGTCCTTCGGGATTTTTCTTCAAACATTTTCAGAAAGGGCACGTTATTTCCGTTCTACTGCAAACAGGCATCGACCCTAACTGCTGGAATGCGAACTTAGCAACGCTCATAAAAGACATTTAACAATTGGTAGCCCGAACTACGAATGCTCTGACTTCCTCATTCTCGTCCGAATGAGGATACGTAGGCACAAGAGGGAGAAGTCTTGGCGAGCACAATCCCCCTTCCACCCGTAGTCCTCCAAACTACGTTGACTCTAACTTTCCCATTACACGAGGGAATATGTAGGCATAGGACAACTAAGTCCTATCAAGTCTCCTTTTGTTTTTTTCCCTTTTCGTTTCTGTTAGCAAGTAGGCTTTAGATAAACACACATTTTGATTAGAACAACAAGAGTGGATCCCGTTGAGTACAACAGATGCGAGGGGGGGTGATAATACCTTCCTCTCGCGTAATCGACTCCCGAACCTGGGATTGGTTGCGAGACCATGTTCTTTCCTTTTTTGAGGTTTCTTCGATCGTTTCCTTTCCCCCGTCGGGATAAATAACGTTTGGTGTCGACTTTGTTTTTTCACCTGTTGTTTTCCGTGTTGCAACACACATGCATGTTGACCTGTCACCATTTATGTTAGATTTATCATCATTTGAATTTCAAAATCATGTGACTTACTGTTAGTTTGGTAGTAGTTTAGATCCCATTTCAGTAGTTTTCTGTCATGTCTTGATCTGCAGTAGTTTTATTATTTCTGAGCTATTTTATGCGCTTGAGGTAGTGTTTCATATGTTTTAAGGTCTGAAGAGTCAAAAAGAAATTGATCGTAGAAAAGTCCAGACGAAAATACATGAGAAAAAAGAGAAAAATGACCATCTCCTGCTCATACGCGTATAAGGGGGCTCATACGTGTGTGGCCACTCCTCTTCACTAGGTGCCATACGCGTAAAAGTAGGGAAAAGAAAAAAAATAAGCTTCTGCCCATACGCGTATGAGAAAGCCCATACGCATATGAGGCCAACCACCTCAAACCCCCTGTGCAGGCCAGGCCTTACGTGTATGGGTCCAGGCAGACCATACGCCTTACCCCGGGCCATACACATATAAAGTAGTGAAAAAAAAGTGTCCTACGTGTATCAGAGAAGGAAATACACGTATGACACATCCCAAATCTAAAAAAGCCCAAAACTTCCCTATTTACACGGAAAAACACAAATTTCCAAGGGTTGGACGATTTTTCACGGCAAGAACATGTTTTGAAGGCTGGAGAACTCAGATTTTTGTGGTGGACCAAGAATTTCATGAACCCTAAATGATTGAAGACTTAATTTCATCTCATCATCTGTAATGTGTACATCTTGATTTTTTTCTTTGATATTATGAGTAGCTAAACCCACCAATGCTAGTGGGTGTCCTTGATTCTGATTTGTTAAATGATTCTGCATTGAACTTATGATAACAACAATTTTATGATATTTGATTTACTTTCAATTTGTTCTTGGTTCTTTCTCTTTTAGAAAAATTAAGTTTGATCTACGATTAATATTTAGGCTGGATCGCCATTGTTAACGCTCACTTGAGACTATTTCGTAGTAGATATCACCTAGGACTAGGGATACCCTATGGAAACCAAATTATTCTTCATAAAAGTAATGCTTAAATTCATCTATAATTAACTATGGACATGTGATTTAATTTGAATGTTTAAAGGTTTTCTCACTAAGGACTTAGGAGTAAACACCCTTAAGAACCAGTAATCAATATTTTGAAATATGTTATTGCAAGGTCAGGTTAGAATTGTTAAAGAGTCCAATCATACACCTTCCCTAGCATGTTCACAAATATTATTCTAAATTGTTCAACTGCCCTATTTACTTTTTAATTGCAATTTATTTTCTATTTATAAAACAACAATTCCAAAATCCTAAGAATTTTATTTAAGTGAATTAAAACACGAACTCTATATCATTAAGTAGTCCTTGAGATCGATATTTAGGATTTTTCCTTATTAATATATTGGAAGATTAGTACACTTACTAATTTACCAATCAAGTTTTTGGCGCCGTTGTTGGGGTTTGCCAAAGATTATAGAGTTTAAGTTTTATTTTGGTTAAAATTTTATTACTCTGCAATAAAAATTTTGTTTTAGTTTTTATTATTATTGTTTTAATTTTGTTACTACTAATATTTATCTGATATTTGTATGCGAGGAGAACCTCGGCTGATTTTTCTTTTGACGCAGAACCAGAACGAACATTACACGCTCAGCTTAGACAAGCTTGACAAGCAAGACTGACTGATCAAGAGGTAGTCAACTCTTACCACTTAGATACAGAATCAGACAGAGATGTAGAAGAATCGATTATGGCTGACAATCCAGAAGAAAGACTTCTTGAGGACTATGGAAGAGCAAATGCCCCGGGTGATCATTTTGCCATAGTTAACCAACCGATGAATGTTCCGAATTTTCAGTTGCACCCAACCACTATCCGTCAACTCGAGAAGAGAGAGCTTTCACAGACAAAATTAATGAAGATGCAAATAAACATCTGCAAAGGTTCCTAACCATGAGTACTACTTTAAAGATAAATGGACACACTGAAGAAGCAAAAAAGTTGAGAATGTTTTTGTTTACCCTAGATGAAGATTGCCTACGAATGGTTTTATTCATTACTTTCCAGAAGTATCACCACTTAGGAACAAATGGAAACAACTTTTCTTAATGAGTCTTTTCCTGCTTTAGTTTTTCTCAAGAAAAGATATGACATCATGCACTTTAAGAAGAATGAGGATGAAACACTTAGTGATTCATACAAGAGATTTAAGAGGTTACTTGTTGCTTGTCCTACTCACAACTTAGATCAAACTGAATAGATGCAGATGTTTGTTAATGGCCTCAGGTTAAAGACTAAACAACTGATTGTTACAGCTGCTGGTGGCTCATCCAACTTTACAATAACCACTAGTATCAATAAGATAATAGAAGCCATTCCCGCTAATGAACACTTAGAGTTGTATGATAGGTGTACAAGCAAACCTGAAGGAGTGATGTATTTGAAACTTTCTACTCAGAGTATAAAAATAGAAGACCAAGTTGTTGCTGAAGTTGAAAGAAGACTAAAAGCAATGAATATAGGTACTCAACAGGTGGCTAAAGTTCAACCGGGCCAAGCTGTTAGTTGTGAAATTTGTGGTGGTCCTCATTTTCCTATGTAATGTGTTGCAACTGCGCAATAAGGGAGTGTTGTAATCCATACTCTATTACTTACAATCCGGGTTGGAAGAATCATCCAAACTTCTCCTGGAAAGATCAGCAAAGGAGTGTTCAAAAACAGGGTCTCGTTCTATATCAAAATCAACAACACTACCAACCTTAACAAAACTACCAAAAATTAGTTTCAATAACAATATCAACAACAAGCTCCAATGAATGTAGTTTAGGAAATAACCATTGAAAAGATGGTCGCTCAAAACTCCCAGTTCTTAATTAAATGAACTATTTATGTATGAGGGAATACAAAGTCGTTGTTAGATCTCTAAAGAAATTTCTTTTTGTTGACAACAAAAGAATCTTCAGAAATCTCTGAAAAGAAACTATGTTGTATTTGACTATACTAAAGATTTTATTAACTAGATGATGATCATATTTATGAAAACAGTATTCTCACCTTTTGTGATAATACTATTTGTAATTAGAAGTCAAAGAAACCAATTCAGCATTCATAAATCAAGCATGACTCTAGTTTCAAGAGAAAAATGCTTGACTCTGAATATAATATCAAAGACTGATGACTAACAAAAATTGTCTCCTCGAAGTCTAATCCTACTTGACTCTTATGAGATATATCTTCTGAAAAAATTGACAATTTCTGAGATTCAGAAAAGGAATCTTTACTTCTGATTAAGCAGTTTAAGTAAGAATTATTTTAAAAACCCGTCTTACTTAAAATTCCATAAAGTTGAAAATCATTTTGTATGTTCAAGAAGTCTGCTAGGTAAGGATCCTTGGGTAATGATGTTTTCTTATTTTATACGTTTATGGTCTCTATCCCTTGTCTTTTTTAAACATCATTTCGTGTCACCTTTTTTGTTCCTCTGACAAGATTCTTATTCCTCTGTGGTTAGAAACTTGTTCAGATATTTTCTTTTTATTTGTTTTTCTTTTGTGTGTTGATCAAATCAAACCTGAGATGAATTTTCTAGTCAATTCTTCACCAAATCAACTAGTTGTCATCAATGAAAAGTTTGTGGATTTTGAAGAGCTACTAAGTTAGGTTTTAACTTTGGGAAGACTGTTTTTGAATAAGGATGGAGTGGATAATTTGATATGCTATGTGGTTTTAATTATCCAAATCTTGTCAAAGAATTTTGGGTTAATGCATCCATTGCTAAGCTGAATCATGAGTAAGTTATTCTTTCCAAGGTTTCTGGTATTTCTGTAACACTAACCTCTAATATGATTGCTAATGTAATCAACTATGAGGAGATTGGATAAATCCCTAGTACTCTTGTTTAGGAATACTATCTTCCTGCTTAGCGTACTTTTGTAGATCCATCAAGCCTCTCTCGAGTCTCTAATATTCGTCCTGATGCAGTTATTTGGAATAAGATTCTAAAATTAAATTTGCTACCTAAGGATAATAATCTAGACCTTGTGGAATCTATTTAAAAAGATTTTCTACTTCTTCTCAATTCAGACTTGCAGATTGATCTTCCTCAAATTATGTTTGACTATCTGAAGAAGACTCTTTCATCCTTTCACAAGGGAAAAATTTTCTTCATTCCTTACGGACGAGTTCTTTCTGAACTACTAATCCAATAGGGAGTCATTATAATTTTAGAGGATGATTCTTCTAAAATCAAGATAGAAAAGCTTGAAGCTATCTATGAGAGATTATGATGCTGGATTTCTACAAATACATGCCTTGTAATTGTTAAACATATTATATTAAACAATCTTGTTGTTAAAAATATGTTCATGTTCTTTTTCATGTTCTTGTGTGTCTTAATTGTTATATATGCATTTATTACGTTGTTTGGAGAATAAAAAAATTAGGATTTAAACTCAAAAACCTTGCAACATACTCATTGAAAGATTGGTAGCCATTACATATTATCAAAAACTTTCTAGACATTTGGATCTGTTCTAAGGAGTTCTCTAGGATCATCTAAGATATATAGACTGTCTAAATATTCCTCCCAATCTTTCTTTTCAAACTCAACAGCCTTCTTCCTCAGAAGATTTCTGCGCTTTGACCTAGAAGTTCTTTTTCTTCTCTGTGTCCCAATAAAGGTTTTAAGTAGATGTATGTGCCTCTGAAGAAATCTACTTGCTGGAAGATGCTTCAGTTGATACATTCTTCTCGTTTGCTTGAGTTGCTGCTTTCAGTATTGCTGCCTTTCTAAAATCTCTCTTTGGAACACATATTTTCTTTTGCTTATACATTTTTGGTGTTTTAAAGATTAAGTGATTCAGAAAGATCGTTTGCTGAACATTTTATAGAGTCTATTCATTCATTTCCTTGAGTGTTTAGAGTTTCAATATTGATTATTCAAATCAATCTTTTAACGTCTAACTCTTGGGAAATGATGTCTAGTATGTAGTCCTAATAAAGACTCTCTTAAGACAATTGTAAATGTCATTTTAACATCTATTTGTTGGTTTTATTATTTCATCTGTTCTTTTTTTTTACTTCGTTTATGTATTAGTTAGAAAATCAAATAAACAGGAAAAGTAAAAGTATGTACTGCAAATTTAATAATGGTAAAAAAAAATTTCATTAATCAGAAAAAAGGAGATTACAAAATAAGATGAAGACATTTAGATCACATCAATCTAACTCTTCTAAAGCTCTAAGACTCATATGATTTTCCCATGTGTAGTCTGGCTTATCTTCATCTTCCCAGTTGGAGATAACAATCTGAAATGCCATCCTGTCTCAAGACCTCTTCTTCTTCTTCTTCTTCTTCATTGAATTCTTATTAGGCTTAAAAAATGTTGTTAATTAAACTGCTTTGGAAGGTTTCACTACATCTGATGATGAATCTGTCTCAGAAGACTTCAGTACAGTAAATGAGGATCCAGTTTCAGAAGCTTCAGAACTTGCTGGTTTTTGAAGACTTTACGTTTCCAGACCAATAGTATCCACTGAAACCTCTATAATGATAGAGATGTTGGTACTCTCAAATGTTGCTTCCATGTTGCTCTTAAGGATGTTTGATGAAAATGACTTATGCTTCGGGTGCTTTCATCAGTGGAGTCTGGGTAACCCAAACGATGGAATAAAATCATTTTCTTGATCCTTGGAAGTGTTACAACCTATAATTATTAAAGATGCACTGTACAAGCTTTTAATGCTTTCTATTACTTGAATCATTTTCTCTTTCTTGGGAACCGATCATGTAATGATGATCTGCTTTACATTTATGAATGTCTTTCTTTTCGTCTTTTTTTATTATTTTTTTATGTGACAAAAGAGGGAGAAAGATATAGAAGTATTTAATAAAGAGTATGAACCCATTCAGTTTTTAAATGTTATTTATTTTAATTATTTTTAAAATTCTGTTATTTCTGTTATTTTGGTTATTTGTTTTCCCGGGAGATATATTTTAGTTTTCTTGTATATAGATCTAAGGGGGAGCTTACAAACCTCAACCTTAGACTATTAGACTCAGAGGGAGCTTATGAACCTCAAACTTTGATGTTGCTAAGAAAATTAAAATAGCCTAACATTGATTTATTTTTGTTTTCTTTTATATAGAACTAAATAGGAGCTTACAAACTTCAACCTTAGACTAGTAGACTCAGAGGGAGTTTACAAACCTAAGACTCTGATGTTGCTAAGAAAATTAAAATAGCTCAACATTCATTTATTTTAGTTTTCTTGAATATAGAACTTAGGTGGGCTTACAAACATCAACCTTTGACTATTAGACTCAAGGGGAGCTTACAAACCTCAGACTCAAACTCTAACATTGTTATTTAAATATTTATGTTTGTCATCATCAAAAAGGGGTAGATTGTTAGAACAAGATTTGTTCAGGACATATATCCTTTGGGTTTTGATGATAACAAAGTGTTGAAAGAACAATGGTGTTATCTAACGTGTGTTATAAATTTGCAGGTTCTACAGATTAAGAAGAAATCATTCAGAATCTGATATAAGGACACACTTGAGAGAAGCTGAGTTACTGGCTTCTGGTGGTTTAGAACTAATGCACATTATTAAGTGAAGACTGATGATATAGGTTTGCATAGACTCTGAGGCTGAAGGTATAAACATTAGAAGAGAAATATATTGTCTCTACACTTAGTGAATGTATCAGCTTCTGGTGATGATTAAGAACCAAGGACTAAGCTAAGTTATCCATACTGCAGAAAGCAAACTACAATGTCAAATCAATTTGTCATCTAGAGTCTGTGTTTACATGGCTCAAGAAGATTTGACATGCTTTATGGATATCTACTCTCAATCGATCTATAGTACAAGATCACAAGGAAGACGCTATGGTTAAAAGAGTTACACAATAGATAAAGATCTTTTGGTGTATTTATCTTCAACGTCTTTTGTACTACGCAACAACAAAGACACTTGTACAAGGTATCTCTTCCAACGACTATCATTCTGAAACTGCTATATAAGTAACTGAAGATTCAATATGGAATCAACAAGGAACAATGAAAATAAAGAAGGATAACCAAGAAGAAAGAAGTGTAACACCCCCGTTTATTTTAATTTATTTTCCATACTTAAATTATGTGTTATTGTATGAATTGTTGGTGTTTTGGTGTGTTAGAGGTACCCTTTGGTGTAGGGTAATGGCCTTAAGGAATAAAATTTAAGATGATAGGGGTGTGTGAGTAAAATTGTAGAGGTTGGGGATGGTGAGAGTAAAACTAATCATTTGATATTAGTTATTATTTATTTAATTAAAGAATAGGTGGATATTTTTTAAATTAAATAATTAGTGAAATTATTATTAAAATTATTATTAGGAATAAGTTAAAATAATATTATTTTATTAAAATAATAGAAAAAGGGGAAGTTGGAGAAAAGAGAAGAACGAAGAGTGAGAGCTAGGGCTTCGGGGAGGAAGAAGAGGGGATCCATTGTTGAAGAACCTTGCAAGAATCCAAGGTAAGGGTGTGAATTCCATTCATATAGGGTTTGACATGATAATATGTGGGTGGGTTTTGTCTCTATATGCTTAATTATCTCTTCCCTATGTATGTTGTGATTCTCTGATGAGAATTTTACATTGTGTATGTATGGAATGATCAATTGATTGATGAATTAAGAACTTGTATAATGTTGCTGAGTTGTTGATTGCTTGTTGAATTTTGTATTGGTGCTAGTGGAATTATGTAATTGGTAGGATTGCATGATGTTGGATGTTGTGTTGTTGAAATTGTTGTGAGTCAGAGTTGGAACTCAAATATGTGAATTTTTACAAAAGTCTGGGGTTTTGGGACTTTTTAAAAAGTGATTTTTCGTGTGGAAAATGAGGTATTTGGTTGGTATGAAAAGTGAGATTTTAGGATGGGTTAAAAATAAATTTTTGTACTAATAAGTTGTAGAAAAGTGCTTCTGCTACATGTGTAACCGGTTATATTGTTAAAAAACGTGTTTTCCGGGCAAATTGAGGGGGTGTAATCGATAACCAGAAATGGTGTAACCTGTTACACTGTGAAATAGGGGCTAGACACTGGCGTGGTTACAAGGTGTAACCGGTTACTACATTTGGTGTAACCGGTTACACTGGGAAGAAAATGTGAAAACTTTGAAAAATCATATCTTGAGTTCCGGGTGTCCGATTCGGGTGCCGTTCGAAGCGTTAGGAAGTTGACGTGATGAAATTTAATTTAAAAATAAGTGAAGTACTTAAATTTGATTTAACTCTTGTGTGATGGTGTTAAACGGTGTGTGGTATTTATGCTATGGTGTGGAATATGATTAAATGCATTGTTGTTGTTAATATATTATTCAGCTGTTGTTGCTGAACTGTTATAACATGGGTTTGGTGTGTTGGTGGCCATTATGGCGGAGTATATTAATTAAGGTGAATCTCAATGTACTTGTTGTTGTTGTTGCATGTCTATTATATATCATTCATCATGGTGTTGGATGGTGGTCCGTGTTGGTGAGCCTCAATCCTATGGTGATGGATTGGGTGCGAGTAGCTAATTCCTATGGTGATGGAATTAGTGAAGCATTACCTATGGTGATGATAAGGATTTTGGTGTGCTCTTATCCTAGGTGGGGATTGGAGCGAGTGAACCTGAGAGTTCACAATTTGGTACCACATGTATTGAGTCGTGATAGCGTCTCATTGCATTTGCATATATATTGCATTGTTGCATGTGTGGATTTTTGTGAAGTGTAAATTGTGGATTGGGTGACTTTGTGTGTATTATGAAGGTGAGAAAAATAAACAAGAAGGGGGAGGGGGTTGAATTGTGTTCACTAAAAACGTTTCTTCTTCTGAACAGAGTTCAGATTCTAAACATTAGTTCAGAACCTGATAAAAAATGCAGCGAGATATATATCAGAAGTAAACCAAATAGAACAATGAACATATCAGATTTATCCTAATTCCTCCCAAACTGAGAGTAGTTCAGTCCCCTTGCAGCACAAGAGATTTTCCACTATAATCAACTCATGATTACAACCGCTTATGCACTTAAGCACAAGACTTTTACTGCTCAGACCTACAGCTTAAGACTTCTTGTTCAATCAACACCTAATCAAGACTTCTCAGTTTAGATCCTCAGATCCTAAGACTTCCCTTGCTTAAACCCTCCTGGTTTAAGACTTCCTTGCTTAGACCCACTGTCTAAGACTTCTTTACTCAGATCCTCGATCCAAGACTTCAGTGCTTAGATGCACTGTCTAAGTCTTCTTTGCCGAGATTCTCAATCCAAGACTTCACTACTCAAACACACCATCTAAGTCATCTTTGCTCTGATTCCCAATCCAAGACTTCACTACTCAGACGCACCGTCTAAAACTTCTTTGCTCAGATTCTCAATCCAAGACTTCACTTGCTTAATCAAAATAGATCAAGACTTTCAATGCTCAATCACATATCAAGAGACTGATTTGGCTTAAGCTTTTCAACTAGATACTTTTATGCTCAAGCACTTAGCAAGAGACTTTGATCTAAACTGCTAAACAACATGTTCAGCTGAATAGAGACAAAGGTGTACTTGATATTAAGATCAGAGGTACAGGGTAATCACGTTAACAAAGACCTTAAACACTTAATATTTCCAAGATATTCAATTTTTAGGAAATCTTAAGGCTTGTTACATTTTACAACAAGTAACAGAAGATTCTGGATATTCAATAGTGTTGCTCATTGTTGATCTTGTTATGTCTTCATTCAGATAAAAATGTTGAACACTTATAATCTTCTTGTCATTCCTTCTCCTTATTATTCCTTGTTAAAGATTCATATTGAACCTTCAACGACTTATATAGTAGTTGCAGAAGACTAGCCGTTGGAAGAGATAACTTGATCAAGTGTCTTTGTTTTCTCCATAGTAGAAGAGACATTGAAGATAAATACACTAAAATATCTTGATCCATTGTGTAACATGTAAAGGTAGAGAAAAACACAAGAAAGGGGGTTTGAATTAGAGTTTTCAAAACTTTTCGACAAAAAGACTTAATACAAACAACAAGATATACAAACTAAGAAAAGGAGTGACACGTTTGGTTTATACAAGTTTTCCTATAACGGGGCTACGTCTTGTCCACCCGACCAATGTGATTTCGCCTTCAATAAGGACTTAATCCACTAATCTTGAAAGATTACAAAAGTTCGTCTAAGTGTTAGAAAACACCTTAGCCCCTCTCAAGTATACAGACTAACACTTAGTCACTTGAGGAAAAATAATTTCAAAGAGATTACAATAGAAAGTGTTTACAATAGTGCTTCTAATAAGTGAATGAAACAAATAAAGAACAATCTTTATACACAAATATGAGCCACAACTCTTTGTGTTTGAGAATACTCTCTTGATAGAATTTTGAGACTTTGTGTTTTCACTCTTACAATGTTGTTCGTTGTTTTTGCAATGAAATAATGACTCCTTTATATAGGCTCAAATGGTAGAATGTTGGAGGGTACAAATGTCACTATCAGTGCCAGCTGTCATAACGGTAATCCGAAGATTGTGAGAGACAGGAGTAGTAAAGTTTCACAGTCATTCATTAACAACTTTGGCGCACAATCAGTTATTTCCAATTTTGGATTGTACTATTGTACGAATACTTTCAGTGCAAGTTTTATCTTGATCTTATCTTCTGATGTGAAGTGATGATGAGTCCAGAAGATATTGCGTTTGGATGAGGATGCCAAGAAGTATCAGAGTCTTCAGAGTCAGAAGTTGTCTTAACTCAAGTCTTCTTAGAATGATTTTGTCAGAGCTAGAAGCTTGATTATCAGCAGAGAGTGGAAAGGTCTTTAGAACCCAGAACCTTGACTCCAGAGCTGGAAGCGAAACTTATCTGAGAAGCACACAACCTTTTTTTCAGAGACATTTAGCATTCATCAGAACCGTTGATGTTTCTTCAGATGCAGTCGAAGTAGTTTCTTGAGGCGTGCTAGAATTGATTCTAATGATATTCTTAGATAACTATCAACAATCAGATCAAATTATATATCTGCACACTTAAGAAAATATTAGAGTACAAAATTGTTACATATAAAATATATGCATTATTATTATCAAAACTAGAAATTATATGCAGAACTAAAATCTTTTTCTAACAATCCCCCCTTTTTGATGATTACAAAATCATGTATTTTGATGGAACAATGTGTACAAGATTATATGCAAAAAATCATCAGAGTTTAGTTAGAGAACTCCCCCTGAGATAAACAAGTTCCCCTTGAGTCTATGACTTATAAAGATCTTAACATATAAGGGATATCATAACCTGGCTAACTTGTCAGAGCTTGAATTATCATAACCTTTTGCAATACTTTTATCAGAGTTTGATCCATAAGCTACTTTCAGAGTGTTCCTGAAAGACATTCACATACTTTACATATAATGATGTTAGAATGTAAGCAATGAGATTTAAAGAATTAGATATGTATCAAAATCATCACTTATTTTACTCCCCCTTTTTGTCATAATCAAAAAGTTGAACTGATATTATAAATGAAGGAAAAACGGTATAGGTGAGAAAAAAATAAAACAAAACATAATAGAAGAAAAAAGGAAAAAAAAAAAACAACCCAAGACATGTGCCTCAAGAGCAATCATTCAAGAATTCAAGAAATGCGAGACTCCAAGGACCCATGTCTTTCGTTATTTGATTACGAAAAGATTAAGTGTTTTAGAAAAGAAATAATGAATGAAAAGCAACCCAAAGTGTGTGCCTCAAGAGCAATCACTCAAGGATTCAAGGATTGCGAGACTCCAAGGACCCATTTCTTTCGTTATTTAATTAAGAAATGATTAAGTGTTTTAGAAACGAAAGAGTGAATGAAAAGCAACCCAAAGCGTGTGCCTTAAGAGCAATCACTCAAGGATTCAAGGAATGCGAGACTCCAAAGACCCATTTCTTTCGTTATTTAATTAAGAAAGGATTTGATTAATCATATGGGTGTGCAAAATATCCGGTTATGAGATTCGAAAAAAATAATAATTTTTTGTGAAAAAAAATCATTTTTTTAAAAACTAATTAAATTTTTTGGAAAAAAAAATATTTTTTTACTTTTGGAAAAAAATATTTTGTGAAAAGAAATTTTTTTTTTATAAAAAATATTAGTAACCGGTTTAAAACCGGTTATATGACCATAACTAAATTTATAACCGATTTTATAACCAGTTTTGATTGAAATGTGGTTATGGTTATGAATCCAAACCATTAAACTAGTTTTAAAATGGTTATGGTTTGGTTTCTAAAAATAACCAACCATGCACACTCCTAATTAATCACTTTAAAAATAAATTAATCAGGTTTGAAAGTCCACTTGACATTGGACTAGGGTTTTCAAACTTAAAAAAAAACTTATCACCATTATATTCTATCAACCAATTTAATTTTTAATTAAACAAATAAGTAGGGGTGTTCGCGGTGCAGTTTGAGCGGTTTTGACCCTAAAAATCATCCGAACGGCAAGAGAAAAAAGCATGCGGTTCGGTTTGGTTCGGTTGGCTTTTAAAAAAAATCCGAACCAAAACAAACCAAACCAATGCGGTTAGGGTCATGCTAATACACACCCATGTAGGTGTACATTAGCAACATACACCTTAGTATATTTTTGTGTGTGGTCCACCAATTTTGGGTGGGACCTACATTAAAAAGATGAAGAAAAAAAATAGAAAGAAAATAGATGTAGTGTATTTTTGTGTGGAGCCCACCAATTTTGGGTGTGTGTTAGCATTTCCCATATATATATATATATAATTTTACATTGTCATTTAACAAGAATATATTAAGAGAAAAAAGAATATGCACTGACAGTGTAAAAAATTTTTACACTGTCAACCAATCATGGACGTGTATCCCGCCAAGTCACACGTTTAATTTTAAAATATTGATATGACATGGCAGAATGTTATAATTCTATTGGATGATGGTGTAAAACTAGTTTACACTGACAGTGCACTACCTTTAATCTCATATATTAATCTGTCATGTCATATAATTAATTTAATATTTACAATCTGATGTGGCGAGATGCATGAGTGGTTGACAATGTAAAATAATTTTACACTCTCAGTATATACCAATTAAATTCACACACACACACACACACACACACACACACACACACACACACACATATATATATATATATATATATATATATATATATATATATATATATATATATATATATATATATATAATGACCAAGGTAGGTTTATTCAAAATAAATATGTGCAAAACAGTCTTTCATATATATATATATATATTATGACAAGAATTTCTTAAAATAAAAAACAAGTATATTTTTTTAGAAATAAATAGAAGCATAATGAAATTTCTACTAATTCTATTCATTTTTAACTATATTATAATTAAAAATAAAAAATGAAATGAATTAAAATAAATAAAAGTCAGGTGCAAAAGTGTTCGAAAAAATAAAATGATTGCACTAAAATGATCAGCACGAAATAAACTTATTGGAAAAATACAGCATTTTATCAATTTTTGAAATAAATTTAGAATAATTAATAGGCTCAGACTGATCAAAATACGATCGAAACAATAGTCGAAAAATTAAAACGAGCACGCCAGTTTAAACTACGCGAAACACAGATTATTATAATGGACGTCTGCAAGCTCGATTTTTAAATTTTTTTGTCCACAGATTTTACACACAGTTGAGAAACAATTTGGTTGATCTGTCTATAAAGTCAACAAATTTATTCTGGCTGACAAATTGGACATTGTGCAAGATGAAAATGCATGTCATGAACCCTGATGCATGAACTTTTTAGTCAAAATTCTTAAAACATGCAAGTGTTGACTTTTGACCACTTTTTTGAATTTTTGAAATACAATTGATAAAATAAACTAATGCATGAGAATCGATTAAGAAAAATGATGCGGGCCAAAAATGCAATGGTTGACTTTTCATTTAACTTTTTTCAGAAATGAAAAATGCGTCAAATGAATGCATGACACGGGCATGGGGTAAAAATGGGGTATGACATCTATTAGCGACTTAGGATAAATTGTTTTCTCCTTAATTTTCACTTTGGTGGGATTGTTGAGAAATTTTTTGTACGTGAGTGTTCTGAGACCCTAAACGGGGATTTATGTTAAATCCCCTAAGGTCTTTATAAGTGTTATTATTTGTATGTTTGTAACGTTGTATTGGTAATGATTTAATCGTATGAATTCTTTTGCTTTTTGGTTACTTGTTGTTGTAGAGTTGAGATTTCCCCCGAGAATCTGAACTACTCTGTTTGGGTCTTTTGGTTTCCCAAATGCGTGATTTTGATAAACTTATTCTTTTTCCCTATTTTTTTTAATGAATCGATCAATTTTATAGAATTTTTCCTAAATACTGAAAAATCATAATTTTAATTTATTTTGTGAAAAACCATGTTTTTAGCAATAAACATAAAAATTGAAAAATCTTTTTTTGAAAAATAGGATTTTGAAGAAAAAACGAAAAAAAATTGATTTAGGGGGGCCGGCCTCCGCGGCGGAGGAGCCGCGTCAAAAGGGGCCTCGGCGGCGAGCTGCGCCGATAGGCGGCCGGCCGCGCCGGTCAGTAGCAGTTTGTACCTATCAGCGGCAGTGGGAGCCGTGAGGTAGCGTCGAACAGGTCGCGCGATGATGAGCTGCGACGGGAATGGACACCGTGACGAATAGAGATCTCCGCGAACGGAGCCGCGCGGACTTTCTTGCGACGACCATGTGGTGTCGCACCGCGCTCTGGCGGTGGCGGGTTGGCCTCATGAAGGCGGTGTTGCAGCGGTGGTTGGCAGTGGAAGGCGGTCGATTGATTTCTAGCAGCGATTTCCGATTTCGGGCGTTTTCAACAGTTTTTTGTGTTTGGGCATTTTCGATAGTTTTTCAAATTCGGGAGTCATTCGGTGATGTTTTTAAGAAACTTGTGACATTAGAGTTCTTTTGGCAACGTTAGGGTCGCTTTTGAGTAAATTCAGGAAAAAATGTCTGTCATTATCTGTGTAGAGTTATCACTCATGAATCTTATCCTTAGAGGAATTGGGTACTTTAGAGTACTTTTGGGGCACTCGAAGATTATTTTAAGAACTATGAGTTTTGAGAAATTTGGAGTTCCCTGAGTATTTTGAGAAGTTGAGAATTTTGGGTAATAACATAACATTACCCTTTTTAATGAAAAAGTGATTTAAATTATTTAAAAAAAATATTTTTTAGTATAGTAATGCATAGAGATTACAATGATGGCCATGATTAAAGATTTGAGTATAGTAATCTAGACGGATTACAAAGATGGCTTGTGATTGGTGAATTATAGGTTCGAGAGTGGAACCTTTTTAGGATGTTTTGAGATTTGTGTTTTTGTGATTCTATGATGTTGATGATGTTGCATGCTTGTATTCTTCATAACCACACATTCATTTATTTCAAAGATAGGTAGTACTTTGGTCCATCGATGGCCTAGTTCAGAGAGGAACTATGGCGGTCTCACGTCCAGGGAAGGACACGATTCAGAGAGAAATCGAAGACATGGGAAAATCAGTAACATACCTATGATCCTAATGACTTGGTACTACATGTATTTTGAGAAGGAGTTGGTTGCATTAGCATTTACATTTGCATTCTTATTTATTTGATTGTGCTTTTGAGTGTGATTTATATATTTTATAACTTGTTATTACCATCCTATTTTATTGAATTTCACCGTTAACATTTGTTATAGGAGTCGGTATGATATGTAGCACTAGGGATGGGATGTTCATTCTTTATTTGTGTTATGTTTTCCTTATGTTGGAGTTTTTTGTTGTTAATACTTATATGTCAAACTTGTTCATTTTCGCTGCTTATTTTCATATGACTATTTTGTGGTTGATGTTTTTATGATATGGTGAACCATGCGTGAAACTATAATTGTGGAATTTTAATTGACTTATTTTATTAAATGTCGAGTCGGGGATTAGGGTGTTATATAGTGGTATTAGAGCAGATCGGTCTGTCCGGCTAGGTTTTGTGATTTTATTTGTTTCCTGGTACGCGACATGTGTATGAAGCATTGTCAGTACTCATTTATTTTTTTACCGCTTTCCATCACGAGCGGGATTGAAACAAGTATGGGAGAAGCTTCTACTTCTCTGAGATTCTTCTAGTGTGGAGGATTGGTTTAACAGGATGTTGATTGCCAGAGTGCAGATGTTGTTGAGGCTATGTTTTTTCCTGAACCAGAAAAGTATACGAATTCGAGTTTCATTTCCGCCGGCCAAGTCGAGATGTCCTAGAGGGATGATGTTCACTTCCTTTAGAGTGGAATGTAATGTTGTGGCTAGTAGGGTTGGAAATGAGTCGAGTCGAGTCGAACTCGCCTCAGCTCGGCTCGACTCGTTAAGAATTAGTTTAGCTCAAATATCGGTTCGAGTTCGACACGAACTTTTTTTTAAGCTCAAACTCGACTCGTTATAAGTTCACGAGCAACTCGGTTTGACTCGTTAGGTTCATCTCGTTAGGTTCAGCTCGCTTACTTCACAACTTAAAGGCCATTTTTAAAGTCTATTTTATATATATTTGACATTTTAAATTAATATTATTTTAAAAAGAAAGTATTGAAATAAAATAAAATTTATTAAATTGAAATTTAACTTTGTCTCAAAAATCTACTAATTCAAAAATTAATTAACTTATATGATGCTAATTTTAACTGTATAATTATTTTTAGAAATATTTTGTCACTTGAGAATATAAATTATTAATTAAAACTGTTAGATTAAAATAAAATATAAGGTTAAAATTTATATTAAATCTTTAAAACTATTCTAAAAGACAATATAATCCTTCTCATATATAATTGAGTTGGCTCATGAACTTAACGAGTCGAACTATGTATAGTTCATGTTCAACTCATTTAGTTAACGAACTTAGTTTTTCGCTCATATTCAGCCCATTAGGTTCATGAACCAAGTTCAACGAATTAATTGTCGAATCGAGTTCTGAACTATTTTCAAGTTGGTTCGGTTCATTGCCAGCCCTAGTGGCTAGTGATATGCTTGTGACATGTGAGTTCCTGATGTAGTTCCTAAGAACATTTATGATTTGCTGCTGGAGTGAGTGGTTGAAATTGTCATAAATTTAGTACCTAGTACTAGACATGCGTCGATGGCACCATTCAAGATGTCTGCTTCCGAGTTGGTTGGACTGAAGAGTCAGTTAGAAGATCTGCTTCATAAAATAATTTGTCAAATCAAGTGTATCGCTTTGGGGAGCTCTAGTGTTATTAGTGAAGGAGAAAGATGAAAGTATGAGATTGTGTGTTGATTACCGTCATCTAAATAAGGTCACCATTAAGAATAAGTATCCTTTTCCCAGGATCGACGACCTTATGGATTAGTTATTTGGTGTCTGTGTTTTAAGTAAGATCGACTTGAGGCCGGGTTATCATCAAATTCGAGTGAAGGATGAAGATTTCTGAAAGACTGGCATTCAGGAAACGATACGGTCACTATGAGTACTCGATGATGTCGTTCAATGTGTCTAATACCCCTGGTGTATTTATAGAGTATATGAATAGGATTTTCCATCTCTATTTGGATCAATTTGGAGTGGTGTTAATTGATGATATTCGGGTATATTTTAAATCAGACGGGGATCATGTTGGACATCTTCATATTGTACTCCAAGTTTCAAAAGAGAAGAAGTTGTATGCCAAGTTATCAAAAGGCGAGTTCTGGTTGCGAGAAGTTAGCTTTCTCGGTCATGTGATTTCTAGTGGTGGTATAACGGTTGATCCTTCTAAGGTAGATGCAGGGCTACAGTCGGAGGCTCCAAAATCAGTTACCGAGATCAGAAGTTTCTCAGGGCTGGCCGGTTTCTACCGAAGATTTATCAAATAAGTTAGCTCGGAGATTGACTCAGTTGACTCGAAAGGGTTAAGGCTTTGTGTGGGATACGCTAGTGTTGATATTTCCATATCTGAAGGAACCTTTACTAGTGTAGTGTAATGTATCCAAGATGGGATTAGGTAGTGTGCTTATGCAAAATGGGCAAGTTGTAGGTTATTCTTCGCAACAAGTGAAAGTTCATGAGAGGAACTACCCTACTCACGATTTAGAGTTGGAAGCTGAGGTATTCGTACTGAATTTATAAAGGAACTATTTGTACGGTTATAGATTCAAAGTATTCAACGATCACAAGAGTTTGAATTAGCTATTTGATTAAAAGGAGTTGAATATTAGGCACATGAGATGGTTGGAATTTTTTAAGGACTACGACTTTGGTTTGAACTACTATGTGGCTAAAGCCAATGTTTTAGCATATGCTTTGAGTCAGAAGTCAATGCACATGGCGACGTTGATGGTTATAGAGTTGGACTTAATAGACAAATTCAGAGATTTAAGTTTGGTGTGCGAGGTGATTGCGGATAGTGTGAAATTGGGCATGTTAAAGCCGACTAGTGGTTTTTATTAATGATATTAGAGAGAGTCAAAAGCTGGATGTAGCCTTAGTTGATCGTCTATCAACATCTAATGAAGATGAAGATTTTAGAGTTGACGAGAATGGGATCCTAAAGTTTTGGAATAGAGTTTGTGTACCTGATGTTTTGGAACTTAAGAATATCATTTTAGAGGAAAGTCACCGAAGCAGTTTGAGTATTCATCCTGGGGCTACTAAAATGTAACAAGACCTCAAGAAAATGTTTTGGTGGTCTACAATGAAAAGAGACGTTGCACAATTTGTTTATTCATGTCTAACTTGCGAGAAGTAAAAGATTGATCATCATAACCTGTCTGGACTAGTGCAATCATTAGATATTCCCGAATGGAAGTGGGACGACATATCGATGGATTTTATGACCGGGTTGCCAAATACTCCTAGAGGGTTTGAAGTGATTTGTGTGATCGTGGATAGGCTGATTAAATTGGCACACTTTATGCTATGGTGAAGCATGTGTGACACTCTAAATGTAGAATTTAATCGAATTATTTTATTAAACAATGAGTCGGGGATTAGGGTGTTACAGAACCTGGAAAGTGTCTCATCTCTTCTTCCTCGGGTGAAGATCTAGCATCAGCTGTCGATGTTAAACTTTCAGCCACGAGAAGATGCGTTGGAAAAACTCACCTCTGTTGACAAGCATCTTATCTTCTTCATCTTGTTGAGGAATATGGTTAACTTTCCCTTCACAATCTTTAACTTCTTGAGACATAAGATAATTGCCTCTTACGAGGGAGTATCTTCTCTCATACCTTTTGGAAGAGTCTTGTCTGAACTCTTCTTTCAACAATTTATTGTTGAAAATGTGCAGGATTTGGGGTTAACGGAGGCTTTGGAGACCACCTGGAGTCAAAGGGCGGCTGCAACTTATAGGACCCTCTAGTGTCGGATTCTCTCTACTCTAGTTTCTCTTTTCCCTGATTTTCTTTTCTTGGTGTCTTCTTGTTTGTAATTCTCTTTTGTATTATTTTGTTAATTAATGAAAAATTATTTTTATAATGCTTTTTATTTTCTCTTATGTGTTTGTGTTTGCTAATCTATGCATATCTTTTTTATCATGACAAATAGGGGGAGAAAAGAAATATGATTTTAATTTATTTTGTAACCCTAATTGTTCATCAATATTTTTTTGCTGCTGATAAATGAACTAAAAAGTGTGTTAACATTAACATTCTAAAGAAGTCAAGAAAAATGACTCTGAAGAATTTAATTTAACAACTCTAAGGGAGAATTTTAAAGATTCTAAGTCTTAAATTTAGGAAGAGTTTGCAAACCTAACTCTAAAATTTAAAACTAAGAATAATGGTTAAGCCAAAAAAATTGTTTTAGTCTAGAATTCAGAGGGAGTTTACAAACCTAACTATGAACTTTAGATGATTGTAAGGAGAGAGCTTGCAAACCTTGCCCTGAACAATCAAGCTAAAAAAATTTTTGAAGTCTAAAACTCAGGGGGAGCTTACAAACCTATCTCTGATTTTTAGCCTGCTTATCTGAGTTGAGATCATATTCAAACCAAAATTATTTTGAGTCTTAAGCTCAGGGGGAGCTTGCAAACCAAATCAGTGCATTTTAATGCACATTCTCTTATGTTTGTACTTAGGCATTTCTCTAGTTTGTTTTGTTTATTTTACTGTTTTATTGTGTTTTTAGAATTAAGTCTTTGTTTGCCTTTAATCTATTTTCGCAGCTTATTTTCAGCTTTAGCAGTTATTTGATACCTGTCCACTGTTCGGATCATAACTGGGGGTACGAGAATCAGATTTACATGTTCTAATAGGCGTTGGAAATTTGAGACAAAGAGCTACAACTTTCATGTTATAGGCAGAAGCTGATTCAGTGTGTAGCAGACTCGAATAATTCGTTGAAGTCAGGACCCAAATTCTGCCTTAAGGAATATTTAGTTTTGGGCCGTGTTTTTTATGTTTTTCGACCCAGTTGGTTAGAACCGAAATTTGTGATGCTTTCCTATACTTAGCAGCCGCGCACTGTTCATCTTTAGATTCTTTACGCTATTCACGAAAATACTTTTTGCTTTTGTATGAAAACCTATGGAGAACTAATCCTTAAGGTTGATCTACTGTAATCGCGCCTCCATCATATTTTGAGGTTCTTATGTTTCTCAATTAAATCTATCTTCCTTTCAATTCTTCTCTTTGATTTATTGTATTCTTAATTTGACTTTTCTTAGAGTTGATTGATTTATTTCGATGATTGTATGTTCCTATAACTTTTAATCGCTGTTTACGTCGCTTTGTCGTTAAATCGCGTTACTATATCGTGTTTGCTTAATTCGAGATTGTGTTTATCCGTTTGCTTAATTCAGAAATTAGGAATATATATCTTGTAGTATCAATTGCACTTGTTGATTGGTATTGTAATCAAAGAGGGAATAGAGTCCGCTTAGAGATTGAGAATTATTTGGATCAATGATAAGTTAGTGTCATACCCTAAATTTTGACCCTAAAATCCCACATCATTTGTATATCATATGAATATACTTTCATGCATCACTAACCCATTAGAGAACACAAAGTTTGTCGCTTGATTCATTTTTTACTGCAAATTAGGGTTTTGAGCCTCATAAAGGATTCAGGAAAAGGATCAATAAAAAATTGGCTTAATTTACGCCGACAGAATCACTTGTCTCCGACTCTTCTCAAAGTTCTCTCTTCTCCATGGCCCTTTTCTATATGGGGGATTGATATGATTGGCATGATCAAGCCTAAGGCTTTAAATGGACATCGTTTCATCTTGGTTGCTATTGATTATTCACCAAGTGGGTCGAAGCAGCATCATACGCCAATGTGACCAGACAAGTGGAGGCCCGGTTTATCAAGAACAATCTCATATTCCGTTATGGTGTTCCAAGCCATATCATTACTGATAATGGATCGAACTTGAACAATAAAATGATGAAAGAATTATGTACTGAATTTGAGATTGAACACCATAACCCATCTCCAAACTGGACGAAGATGAATGGAGCAGTTGAGGCAACTAACAAGAATATTAAGAAAATCATTCAGAAGATGGTTGTGACTTACAAGGATTAGCATAAAATGCTCCCATTTTCTATTCACAGTTGTCACACATCCATCCGCACTTCAACTGGGGCAACCCTTTTCTCTCTAGTATATAGCATGGAAGCAGTGCTCCTCATATAGGTTGAGATCCCGTCAATGAGAGTATTGATGGAAGCCAAGCTAACATAAGCTGAATGGTGTCAAAGCAGATTCGATGAACTGAATCTAATCGAAGAAAAGAGGATAACAACTTTATGCCATGGTCAGTTATATCAACAAAGGATGAAGAAACCTTTTGACAAAAAGGTCCGACCTTAGGTATTCAGAGAGGGCGACCTCGTGCTCAAAAAGATCCAATCTTTCCTCAGCGACTCCAGGGGGAAATGGACTCCAAATTATGATGACCCATATGTTGTCAAGAAAGCCTTCTCAGGTGGTGCCTTAATACTTACAACTATGGATGGTGAAGAATTCACTCGTCCTATAAATGTTGACGCAGTCAAGAAATACATCGCCTAAAAGGAGGCAAAAAAGAGCGTCTCGGTGGATTGAAAATCCAAAAGGGCAGTCCAGGAAAAAATTAGAGACATAAACAGAAAATAATCATCCTGATAGATTGAAAACCTAAAAAGGTAATCTAGGCAAAAGTTAGGGATTTATGGCAAGTAACTTCATCCCAAAATATTGGATCATCTTAGGCGAACGTCATCTATCAAAGAATTTTCAAGCAAGTCACTTTCAACGGAATCTCAAGAATACTTGGAATTCAAAGTTGTTAGAAGGATAATGGTCATTATGTTTCAATGTAGCCATTTCCCTTTAAAATTACCATTTTCTAACTTTGTAATGCTCCATGGAATCACGCATTTGGCTGATTACCATCCTATTAATGGAAATTTGAGCCTTTGTGCCTTTTGTTTGCAATTCTCACTTTTATTCTGCCTTACAAAATGACATTTTTTTATTTGATTTTCATTCTTTAAACAAAAAAAAATGAATTTACTTTTTCTTTTAAAATAAAGATGGCAATTTTCTTTGATTTCTGAACATAGTAAGGAATAACAACAGCTTCTCCAAGAGTGATTTAAACCTCGAAATACAAAATCAAATGCTCTTGCGATCAAACTCACAAATATCCCCGATTGGCAGATCATTACCTCAAATAGATAAGATCGGATATCTTATCCATCCCCAGTAAGGGTCAAGTTTCATTCTTCTACCAAATGAATGTTGGAATTAGGATGAAGATTTAATCCCTTTCCCTAAGAAAAGTTCTACCTCTAGGAATCAAGATAAGATCTGGCCCTTTTCCCCGACAAGGTTTTACCATTAAAAACACTAGTGATGCCTCTATTCCCCAGAATGGCCGAGTATCTGGTTTTGTTCGTCACCAGTTTGTGTGTCGTGTCTGTTTTGTCAGCATAAGCATAACATTCATTCATACATCATGTATAATCAATTCATATTCATATTCATAATGCATAAGTTGTGTCATTAACTTTGGTTGTGTTCATCCCAGAGTATTTTCCTCTCTCCAATAAAGTTGTCAACTTTAAGCAGGAAATGTACATTCTTTCTAAAATCCCCACTGAGTTTGATTCTCGTGGAAGTTTCACTTCAGTTCTCCTTTCCACACTTGGATAGGATAAAATTCCCAGTTTGAGTTCATTCCTCATCTAGAAGTATCTTCCTTTACACAGTCTCTCTGGATTGAAATCGGTCCTTGACCATTTTGATAACTTGAACCTCTAAAGGAGAAGGACACCCATTGGAACCTTACTATTCCCCAGCGAAGACACAGTTTGCTTTCCCGGATAAAGGAAAATCCCCAGTGAAAGCTCTTCAGCAAAATCTCTTGGTAGCAAGGACATCACATCTCCCAAGAAGTATCTACCAATCGATAAATGGCAGTCTCTTTCAGAATAGTTTTTCTATCTCCATCAAAGATAAGTTTATTCCTCATTGGAATCTACGCATGACGAAACAAGTGACAATATCTTAAGAAGCTTGTTTTTGTACCAGAAATTCCCCGTGAGTCGACAAATGACAATCTCTCCCCAAGAAGCTTGTCCACTCTTCAAATAAGGTCATCAACACCTCAAAATCTCCTTTCATCTAATAACATCTCTCCGAAGACGTCTCAAAGGGAAGTACGATGAAATCTCTCAAAGCAAATGGCATCTCAGCAGAGAAGTTTGCAAACCTCTACATCACATTCTCTAGCATTCCCCAGTAAGTATGCTATCAGATCTTTTCTCATCCTATGGCATCTCTCCGAAGAAGTCTCGAAGAGGAGTATAATGAATCCTATTTCTATCAAATGTCATCTCCCCAGTGAATTCCAGCGAGAAGTTTGATGAAGACCCTCACAGATTTCGAAATCTGTCCTACAAGATAATTAGCCTGCATCTCCTCAAAGATCCCTGGCGAAGTTATTAATCTAGTAAGTGATCACCTTTTCAATAGCTTGTCTGCCTAAACCTTGTCAAGAGAAAGACTTGATAAGAAGAAATTGAGACCAGGTCTATGGCTGAAGACCAAGATTGAGGGGAAGTTTATTACAAGAAACTGAGACCAGTTCCATGGCTGAAGACCAGGATCGAGGGGAAGTTTATTTCAAGAAATTGAGACCAGTTTCGTGGCTAAAGACCAGGATCGAGGGGAAGTTTATTTCAAGAAACTAAAACCAGTTCCATGGCTGAAGATCAGGATCGAGGGGAAGTTTCACCCTTTCTAATTAGGATTACTTAGTAAAAGAAGATGGGGACGCATACTCCAGCATTAGGAATTTGTTACCATTTAAGTTAATAAAATTACAGCCATAATCCCTAGTAGAGTTGCTATCTCCCCAGGTTGGTGAAGATACTTCTCTTGTTTCCCCAAGCAGGGCTGCAACTTTAATATTAATCTCTTAATCTAGTAAATAATTCTTTGATCCCCTTGCAGTTCACATTATTGATAATCTTCTGTGAAATCATCCTCACAGATCCCGTGTCTTGCATTCATATCATATCATATCATATCATATCATCTACACTCAACGTCAAAATTCTAGGTATTCTGATATTTAATCCTCTTTCACCTTGAATGTCTGAATGTCTTCGTCAATCATACCTTCAGGTCCAAGAAGATTAAATAAGGGCATCTGTCATACCCTAAATTTTGACCCTAAAATACCACATCATTTGCATATCATATGAATATACTTTCATGCATCACTAACCCATTAGAGAACACAAAGTTTGTTGCTTGTTTCATTTTTTATTGCAAATTAGGGTTTTGAGCCTTATAAAGGATTCAGGCAAAGGATCAATAAAAAATTGTCTTGATCTTCAACCTATCAAGTCTCTCATTCATCCATAAAGATCAAGAGGTATCCTTCATAAGGACTCAAGCACAAATATGCATCATTTCAAGTTGATCAAGCCCCAAGTTCATCTGAGTCACCAAATTAGGGTTTTGATTGATCAGGACCTCCAAAGTGAATTTTTCATCTGGACATGAGCCAATACCTTAAGATATGATTCAAGGATCTTAAATATACCTTTGAAGTCCATTCATAAGTTTAAAATTACCTCAGGGTATTCATTCATTCAAAATCAAGAATTAGGGTTTCTCTGCACAAAATTCATCTGATACCCAAAGTCAAAAGTTTGACTTTTTGGGAAAAATTGATCATCAAGGACTATTATTCAAGAAAATATGATCCATAGTTGCATTTAATTAAGGATTGATCAAGAAATTAAGGTTACTTGCAAAAGAAGCAAAATTGGAGGAATTGAAAATTTCACTAAGTAATTATGGAAATTCATGTTCAAGTACCTAACTTTACAAGGCTATAACTTGTGACCCAAGCAACCGTTTTTTGTACTTCAAAGCTCAAATGATAGATCTTCTTCCATACAACAAGATTGATGGGCTGAGGCATCCCCAAAAAGTGCATAGATTTTGAGATATGAAGCCATGAAGTTAGGGTTTCAAGACTTTTTGAACTTTGACACTTAGAAAAAATTTTAGTCAGAATCTTTTTTGTGTTTTAGCCAACTTTGAGGCCATTTTTCTCCAAAATCCAAGATGAATCAAAACCAAATGTAAACCTCAAAGTTAAAGTAGGATATCTCAGCTTTCCAAAAAGTACAAGAACGTCCATTGATTCTACTTGAGCAAGGAGATATGATCCTCACAACATGCCACAATCAAACTGATTTTCAAGACAACATTGGTGCATTACTTGTGTCACACGATTTTCACCTTCAACTTTTGTCACTTTACAAGCTTTGTCATCATTCAAGATCAACATAAATCTTGTAGAGTCACAAAAAATCTGCAAGAATATGCCAATGAGTCAAGGATATATCCTTTAGCATGTGAGAATCATCATTACAAAGCCATGAAGTCAAGTTTGTCATTTGGCATTTATGTGAAACATTGAATTGGTAAGAAATGAGCCACACCAGTTCAGATATGTTAAAAAACAATGAGTGTTCAAACCTGCAAAATGCTAATTGAGTCAAGATTCTAGTTATGTTATAGAAGACTAGTGGTACCTTAGCATTTAAGTTAAAGCTATATGGCTATATCCATTGGACAATAGCATGCTCCCTCATCCAACACTATTCATCCAAAACCAAAACATTTTCCTATAAATATAGGACTTCTCTAATCAATTCTAATCACCAAAACAATACCAAAGCTTGTTTTCTCACATTTCCTCTCTTGTTTCAAAGTTGCATAGTTCAAAAGTTGAGAAATCGAATTTCTCATTTCAGAGCAATTCCACTCAAACCAATCATCCCACACCTCACATACATCATGCATAATTGATCCAAACACATAAACATCATCTGTAACATCAAATTCACTAAGATCACAACCTCACTTGACTCAGCTGCAGTTGGATTCGAGCCCATCAATCCAAAAGGTTTCCATCCATTCCAAGCACACACAATGCCAAAAAAGACCTTTAGCAGCGCTTTTTTTGGCCTTTAGCAGCGCTTAAAAGCGCTGCCAAAGGTGACACTGCTAAAGGTAAAGACAACGTTTTTTTTCCTGCAAAAGCGCTGCCTTTGGTCCCTTTTAGGCCGCGCTTTTCCACTAAAAGTGCTATCTTTTGTTCCCCTTTAGCCAACGATTTTTAAAGCGCTGCCTAATGTGTATTATTTTCCAACTTTAGGCAGCACTTTTTTTGGAAAAAGCGCTGGTTTTTCCCCCCTTAGGCAGCGCTTTTTAAAGCGTTTTCTTTAGTTCCACTTTTGGTAGCGCTTTTTCAGTAAAAGCGCTGCCTTATGTACACGTAAATTGTTTTAAAAATTATTTGTTTTGCATGCGTTTTTTGTCAAAAGCGCTGCTAAAATTCCTTTTTTAAGAAAACTTTTTTTTTAAAAAACCTTATAATAGACCTGTATATTAACAAACCTGTATAACATAATTTTTTATCAAAACTTATCATAATTATATACTTCAATTCACAAGCCTTTATTCAACATAGGCCTACATAATTATATACTTCAATCACCATATATAGGCCTTATATTTCATAATTATACACAAGACTTTATCAATTAACCATTCTAATATTCAACTTATTGTCGGCAACTTTCAAATTAATTAACCATTCTAATAACAACTATTCATACACCAAATAACCATTCTAATAACCATTCCACTTCCAAAATAAAATAACCATTCTAATAACCATATACAACAACTTCCAAAACTATACAAAGTATATACAACAACTTCCAACTTCTATACCTTATATGATTCTTTGCTCAATAAGGTATTGACACCAATCCTCCTTAATTTCTTCCAATTGTACTTTGGAGTAAGTAGCACACTTGAATTCATCAAAATACTACATAATATAACATAATATGCATGATTTAGTTAAAAGTAATTAATTATATCAAATATCCGATAAATATTAAAATAACTCATAAGTTATAAATCCATACCATGATTGGAATCTCTATTTGATCCAAATGAATGATTTCTTTCATAAACCTCAAAACGAAATAACCGCAATCTATACCATTTTTTTGACGAGGACACTACACAATGAATATATATATATATATATATATATATATATATATATATATATATATATATATATATATATATCAGGATATATAGTCTAACTTGTTTTACCAAGTAGCATCACTATTATAAGAAAAATTGTGAAAATATACCTCCACTCTGATCCATGTAATGTTGGTTGACTTACTCTTTGATACTTGGACTCGTCTTTGTGATTGAAATATTTGTATAGCTCTAACATAATATAAATGAATATTTAGAGCAATCTCACTTAAATAAATTAATAAACAAATACACACGAATATTTAGAACAATTTCACTTACGTATCAATCGTCGTCTTCATATCCGGGTATTTATCTACATCACCATCTAACAAATCCACATAATACACTATTTCTCTTATCGGATTTATCACAACCAACAACCAGTGTCCACTGTAAAATAAAACAAAAGTATCGATATAGTAATTTTATACGCAACATCAAAAAACGAAAAATGATAATAAATGGAGTAAGAATGCAAATCTAACCCGTTGCCAGTATTATATGGTAGAAGATACAACTTTTCTATATCTATGTCGGCCATAAATCTTTAGACTAAGTGAGATTGTACTGAAGTTGGATTCATTGCAATTAACGGTGCATTGATACAGTTGGCAGATAAGAAACCGAATATTTCTGACAATTGATGCGGGTGCACCAATTTCTCATACAAGAACCTTAAATAAAAACATAATAAACATTAGATTATTCGTTGAAATGAGTAAATAAATTGTTTAAATAATTAAAGAGAGTTAATCGGAATACCTGATGTATGTGTGCATAACACCGATGCCTAATTCAGAATGATTAAAAATTTGATCCAAATCCTCTTTAGAAATTGTTTCTGAATAGGAATAACCGAAAATACCTTCCTCCATAGCTACTACACGAATACCTCCGTCCATCAAATTTGATGTTTATACAAGTGTTTCAAGAGATGACCTAAATCGGGATACAATTGCTTTTTTTTCCCCGTCCTTGCAAGAGTCTTTTTTTGGTTGGCGTGTTGCCTAATTCTAGCTGCCTATTCTGACTTTCTATTATTTGCAACTCTTGGGCATGAATTTAAAAATCATATAAGTTAGTAAAACATTTGAATATAGAATTAATACTTCTAATGTGTATATATTGAAAAATTTGTGCTAAATTAATTTCATAATAAGCATATATAATTACCTCGGCAAGTTTCTGTTGACAATTGATACTACCTTTGTCACTAGTATCATTAAACTCTGAACCACGCCTTTCTGACATATATTTTTCCTTGTCCTTTTGTAATTCACGAACTTGAGCTCTTAATTCTTCCATGGCTTCCATCACTTGTTTATTGCTAGGATTTTGGCTCTTTGAACGATTATAAAAGGATGATGGAGTGACCCCAAAACCCTTACCCCTCACATGACCAGAATACTCAGAAACATTTAACACTCGAGTAAGTATGCTCCTGCAATCCTGGTCTTCACCTAGAGTTGCGGACTGAGACAGAGTCTCCTGGAATTCATATGCATGAATATCGAACAATATTAGTGGGGATTAAAAAGCATAAATATTATATATATGTCAATAAGTGGGATATAAAATGCATAACGTTATACTTACACATTACTCAAAAACTTGTTGAACATTTTCCGCAACAACTCCATCCTTGCCCACACGAGCAGCCTTCCACAAAACATGTTCCGGAACACATGTTTCTTCACTTTTCTCTTCTTCTAACTACACATTAAGACAAATAATAAAATCAATTATAACACATGGGAAAGAAACAAGTAAATCAAAGCATTTATATATACTTACTATTTTTTGCTGTAAGCGTGGATATCCCAAACGCCCCTTCCTGTATGGATACGCGGGTTTTGATGCTCTTTGACGATTTACGCCACTCAACTCCTGGAATGCTTCGGTTCTTCTTTTGGCTACAAAAGTTTCCCATTCTTCAGGTGAAGTCAAATCCACATACTTCACTGGACGTTCTGCTTCAATAAAATTTCGTTCGACATCCCTAAGATACTTGTTTGATAGAAATGCTCGAAACCCTCTGTGTCTTTTTCCGGCTAATTGAATACAATACTTCTTTCGGTCATCACTTATATTAAAAGACCTCTACAAAAACAAATAACATAATTAGTAATTTAAAGACATAATCGGCAACAAAAACAAATAACATCAATATGGTACCTGTATCTCACTCCATATCTTTTCTTTGGCAGGTTTCAACGATGCATCTCTCCAATTATCACAAGTAATTGGAATATACGAACGAACAAGTGTACCAATATAACTTGTCAACATTTCTCTGTTAGGCTCAACAAGTTGGTTCGTATCATTCCAATAAACGTCATACTTTATCCCTTTATCTCTAGCACGAATGATGTTCTTCATGATAGTTACTCCTCGCGTAATATCTCCTTCCGCTTCTTGAATTGTTTCATGTCCATCATTTTTTGAAGTATCATGTGAATTTTCCACTTTACTAGCCATTTCACGTGTAATTAAGAAAAACATCAATATAAAATGACACAATTACATTAAAAAACTTATAAAGCTAAACAAACTTAGAGGGATTAAGTTCAAAGTCATTTTAGACACAATTATAAACAATGAACCTGTGTGTGAAATCGATACAGATACGCAAACGGATAGGCAATCAAAAATCAAATAAAAAATCAACTAACAATACAACTAATATCATTTTCAATTAAATCAAAAATCAATCAACTAAATATCAAAAACTAATATCATTTTCAATTAAATCAAAAACTAATATAAAAAATCAACTAACAATACAACTAATATCATTTTCAACTAACAATACAACTAATATCATTTTAAATCAAATCAAATCAAATATCAACAACTAATCACATTTTCAATTAAACACTAACAAACTTCTACAAACCAAAAAATCAAAACCTAACATCAACATCTAATAATACAACAAATTTATATCACAGAAACAGCAGAGAAACAATCAACAATGGAGAATATTAGGCATTTCCATTATTGGAGAGAAAACCAGAAAAAAGGAGAGTAAAATCCTCAAACGGCGGACGACGGTAGCACGGATTGAAGTCACGAACGGCGGACCACGGTAGCTATGAGGGTAGCCTCGAACAGAATAAAGTCACGAACGGCGGACGGAGGGAGTTTCATTTGCAGAAGAAGAAGACGAAGATATAGTGTCGCGAGAGATTAGGGAGAAAATAGAAACGGTCGTAATGAAAATAGAGGGAGATCAGAATCTGTTTTAATTTTAATATTTTAAAAGACCTTTAGCAGCGCTTTTAGAAAGCGCTTTCTTATGTTAATCCTTTAGCAGCGCTTTTGGGGTAAAAGCGCTATCTTATGTGGGATTAATGAAAGGCCTTTAGTAGCGCTTTCCAAAAGCGCTGCCTAAAGCGTGTTGTACGAAAGCCCTTTAGCAGCGCTTTTTAAAAGCGTTGTCTTATGTTACACCTTTAGCAGCGCTTTTCATAAAACGTTTTCTAAAGTTCACCTGCCTTAGGGTTTTAGCAGCGCTTTTCAAAAGCGTTGTCTTATGTCCCCCATTTAGCAGCGCTTTTTTCTTTCATTTTTCATTTTTGGTTTTAGCGAAACATGTAGCAGCGCTTCTTCCAGAAAGCATTGTCTTTGTTGCGCTGCGAAAACTCATTTTTGGTGTAGTGACATCAACACATTCCTTGAGGTATAGGGAAGCTGTCCAGATCATCATTTCACATTTGTAACACCTACAACTGAGGATTCGGTCTCCTCTTGCAAGGTAAGCCTGAAGCTTTTCAAACTCCATGAATCATGCATCCTAAATGTTATTTCAAGTTACCAACATGCTTATGGTAGTTCATAGATCGTTTACCCTCAATCAATTGCTATTTATCATCCGTGTATGGAATTTCATATAAGTTTTTGCAAATTCTAGGTATAGCGCACAATTTTTGTTGGTGACGCGACCACCTTATTGCGGGAATTGGGTTTTCTCCTAAATGAAGAGAGGGGAGGTGCTACTTTCTGATTTTTTATTTATCCCATGAAGCTGGAAGGGAAAGGAAAGCTATCTCAAACTAACCTTGCACGCGAATGTTTAACTGAACAAACGCTAAAAGAGATTCGGGGAGTTCGGGGTCAGGTTATACAATGGGGAGTTGTCAATTACCCATCCTATATATGGTTATCCACAGGTTGTTAGCTTTAGGCTTCACTTTGTACTTGATGGTGTTTATCCGTTAATGGGTTGGGAAAGTTTCTTGGGAAATATGAGAGAGTGAGTGAGTTTTTGTTGATGTTCGGATTTTTCCGATGTTTTTGGTAAGGTACTGGACCTAAGTTTTGATTGGTATGAAGGCACTAGACCTAGAGTTTTTGTTTGGTATGCTCGCTAAGATTTCGCAATCTTATGCCTACGTATTCCCGTTTAAACAAAACAGGGAAATCAGAGCAATCGTAGTTCCTCCTATTCTAAGGGAGGAAAAAAGATATTTTGGTATCTTGTTCAAAGCCCAAGATTGAAGCTAAAAGGTTTGACTGAGAGAGAATTTGTCATCTCTAGAGGAAAACCTCTCATCTGTTTATCACAACTGTTGCGTGACTGTTTATAAAGGAGGATTACTTTAACTGGGATATGAGAAACCAGCAATGCCATAATTTCCTTTATAGGGGTGTTATCCTGAAGGAGAAAACTTTAACTCAGTGTAGAGCAATGCCATTTTTCCTTAGGAATTTCTCATACTAAGAGAGGGACAATGGCGTGGATGTAAATAAACCAGAGGCTTGCCGCTTACAACAATTAGATGAAAGAGAGGATTTACTAGGATAAAAGATGGATAACAGCTTGGATATTTTAATCAACAAGTGTGCCACTTGTAGCGCGATTTTTGTGGTTTCGAATCACTATCGCTTTAGTACTATAGTTCGATTCATTTTTTATCCTGTGAAGCTGATTAAGGAAGGGAAATAGATGTCTCCAATTAACCCTGCTTGCATACTGAGGTTAAACAGTCAAAACTGTTGGTTTACAGATGCTATCAAAATGGGGGTCTGTCTTAGGTTATTTGCTTTAAAAAAAATAGTGTCTGGACTATTTACGAGGCTTTTGGTAAGGTGTTAGGTCTGATGCTTCTTGACTGATGTATGGAGGTACTAGGCTTTGAGTTTTTGATTAGTATCCTCGCTAAGATTTTTTCAATCTTATGCCTACGTATTCCTGTTTAATGAAACAGGGAAATCAGAGCGATCGTAGTTCCTCCTATTCTACGGGAGAAAAAATGTGTTTTGGTGTCTTGTTCAAAGCCCAAGACATGAAGCTAAAGGTGGTTTGTATCTTGTTCAAAGCCCAAGATATGAGGCTGAAGGGTTGTTTGTATCTTGTTTAAAGCCCAAGATATGAAGCTAAAGGGTTTTGACTGAGAGAGAATTTGTCATCTCTAAAGAGGGATTGTTGATGTTTATATGCTGTGAGCAAAGCACTAATTTGATGCTAAAAGGTTGATTGACTCAACCGGGGATTTCTTTATACAAAGCCTAAGAGGAGGCTGGGAGTTTGACTTTTCCGGGGAAAATGTTCTTTCTGTCTTGTACAAAGCCCAAGATTGAGGCTAAAAGGGATTTTGACTCTGCCAGGGAGATTGTATCTTGTATAAAGCCCAAGATGGAGGCTGAATTGAGTTTGACTCAACAAGAGAGCCCTTGTATGTGTCTTGTACAAAGCCCAAGACGGAGGATAAAAGAGTTGGCTCAACAAGAGAGTCTTGAACAGGTGATTGACTAAACAAGAGAGTCTGAAGGTTGATTGACTCAACAAGAGAGTCTTTTATACTCAACAAGAGAGTGATTTGCTGTCTCGTACGAAGCCCGAGATTGAGGCTAAAAGGAGATTGACTCAACAAGAGAGTCTTTTATACTCAACAAGAGAGTGTTTTTATATGTCTTGTACAAAGCCCAAGATGGAGGCTAAAAGTTGACTCAACAAGAGAATCTTTTATACTCAACAAGAGAGTGGTTTTTTATATGTCTTGTACAAAGCCCAAGACGGAGGCTAAAAGAGTTTGACTCAACAAGAGAGTCTGAAAAGGTTAGCTCTGCTAGGGAGAATCATTTGTACAAAGCCCAAGAGGAGGCTGTCTTACCGCTGAGGATTAGATCCATAGGCAGGCCCAAGGGTGGGGAACTCTCATGAGAGAGACCGGGTTTCTGAGTGATCGATGTTTCTTCCTATGTTAGAAAGGAACTTGAGAATGTCTTTGAGACTCAAGAGGCTTAGACTGTCCAAGTCTAGAGTTTTATCTTTTGTACAATGCCCAAGAGGAGGCACGGGCATTAAGGGATGAGTACCAACCCTAAAATGGCCGGAGTTTTGACGCTAGAAAGACTGCTCTAGCAAAGGATGACTAAGTTCTGTCTTATACCTTTAAGAGGTCGTCAAGGTCCTTGTATTAAGCCCAAGAGAAGGCATGAGAACTTCTAAGAAGCCGAAGGGTCCTTGTACAACGCCCAAGAGGAGGCGGGGATGCTTTTAGGAAGCCTGTGGGTCCCCAAACCAACAGAAGTTCAAGAAATGCAATTCACAGAGAAGAGATCATTCCAGGAAAGTTTGATAATTTGGAAGAAACTCAAGAGATGCCATTCACGGAGAAAATATCATCTCTGGGGAGTTAGAGTTTCTTTGACAATTTCTAAGGGTGACAGTCAGAGAAAAGGTTCACCGAGAATACGACCTTTCTCTTTGTTCCATATTGTTTAACCCCAAGAGAAGGGAAGACTGCATCTGGAATCCTACGGGGGATCTAGTTTTGTTTGTATTTAAGAGTGACCAACAGGCTTTACCTAGTTCTAGACGTAGTTGCCGGGGAAAACTCTAAATAACTATACTAGTATTACACATTGGATATGTGACAAGTATATAAAAAGATGTGAAAGAAGACTTACAGTGAAACAGCCCCACAATACAGTTATATACATATGAAGCGGTAAATGAGAGCGGATAAACCCTTACCCGTTGTAGAGCTTCCATGTTGTTTGGTTAGTTGTTCAACAAAGAAAGTTTTGATAACAACATATATTTGAATTCAAAATCAAAGGAGAAAGTGCTTTGAAAAGATTGTTGGGGCTTACAGCTCAAGGAGAGGCCCAAGTCTTAACGATGATCGCACCGTTGTTTTGAAAACTGTACAGGGGGACTTATACAATATGTGAGGCCCAAAAAGTTTTTATGTACAAGGGGATGGGTCTTACACTCTATTAGAGGCCCAAAGAAACTTATTTTTGTACAAGAGATGGGACTTACAACTCAAGGAGAAGCCCAGGGTTTTTGTTTTAAACTGGCGATCGCGCCGAGATTTTTTTCTTTTACCGCAGAGGGACTTATACAATATCTGAGGCCCAAAATTGTTTTGGTTAAAAGGGGATTGGGTCTTACACTCTATTAGAGGCCCATGAGTTTGAAAATGAATAAATATGGGTCTTATAGCTCAAGGAGAAGCCCAAAGATTTTTGTTAAAAAGGCGACTATCGTGCCGAACTTTTTGATGGTACCCGGGACTTATACAATACACTGAGGCCCTAAATTGTTTTATTTACAAAGGGGTTGGGTCTTACACTCTATTAGAGGCCCATTATTTTTTAAGAAAAGGAATGAGACTTATAGCTCTAGGAGAGGCCCAGATGATTATTTGTTTGAAAAATGGCTATCGCGCCGAGGTTTGAAAACACAGTGGGTCTTATACGATGACCGAGGCCCAAATTATTTTGGTTTTCAAAAGGGGTTGGGTCTTACACTCTATTAGAGGCCCATGAGTGTTTTGAAAATGATTTGTTTAGGGTGATTAAGATGAAAACCCTAAATTAATTTCAAAATGTATTTTAATTAAATAAAAATTTAATTAAAAGGATCAAAATTATCAAACATATGTGAAAAACAAGTTGTGGTCTTGGATTAATGTTTGAAAAATCATGTTTATATCCACAAAATGATTGGAAACCAATTAAGTTTGGAAAATCAAGGAGGATAAAATATTTTAAATGTTAAAAAACAAATAAAAGATTAATTCTTTGCAAAAATATCAAGTATATGAAATAAATAATATTTTTGGGGATTTTTGGAAAAATAAATTATTTTAACATTTTTGTGAATTATTAAAAAAGGAATCAACTCAAAATCATTAAAACTCAGAGAGAAATTAATTTTTGAATTAATTAAATAAAATCACAAAATTCAAAAATTCAAAAATTCAAAAAATGGCGCCAAAAACACACCAAGAACACGCGCGACCCCTCTGTTTCTGCAGATTTGTATTTTCTCACCAATCTCACTGAATACTTGATGAAATCACACAATCCACATATCAATCTACTCGTTTTCACCTCACGATCATGTCTATGGTCTTTAATTTCATTTATTTTAAGCATGGAATAAGAAATCAAGACAAAACCTCAAGAACCCTAAAATTTGCATGACGGCTGAAAATTTTGATACACGATTCAAACAAAGCAATTAATTGAGGGGAAACATTCTATACATGATTATGAACATTTGGCAAAAGTATTGTGCGAGGAAATATGCATAGATTAAGAGATGACCAAGTTTAGGCTTACTTAAAGGTCGTGACAGCAAGAGCAAAGTGATTTTTGAGTTAGAGGTGTTACAGATGAGTTGTGATGATCTGAACAGCTTCCCTACACCATATGGAGTGTATTTGAATGCCTGAACTTGATTGGAAATGGCTGGATCACTTCATGGCACCTCAGCTGCAACTTGGTTAAAACCTTGAGCAATTGGCTGGTGATTTTGTGGAATTGGTATTCCAGATGTGGTTTAAGTGTTTGGATCACTTCTATATGATGTTTATGAGGTGTGTGTGTGATTGGTTTGGTTGGAATGGTGTCGCTCCCGGGATTTTCATCCTAGTACAAACGCGAAAGTGGCACTGAAACAGAGTCGCCAGCAATGTGTATTTACCCCAAGAGAGGGAAAGGAAACACCGCATAAACCTGAGGGAAAAGGAAAGAGCATGGTCTTGCGACCAAGAGAACTGGGTTCGGGAGTCGGTTACGCGAGAGGAAGGTATGAGCACCCCCACGCGTCCATCGTACCCGATGGGATCCACTGCTACTGGAAAAGGAAAGGAACGGAAAAGAAAAAGGAAAAGAGAGAGAGAAAGAAACAAATGTAGGGAAAATAAAAGAAGTGACTCGATAGGACGGTATCGTTGTCCTAGGCCTACGTACTCCCTCAGTGCAATGGGAAAGTCAGAGTCAACGTAGTTCGGACATGAACTAGGGGGGAGGTTGCTCGTCGAGATATCGCATCTCGTGCCTACGTATCCTCAATCGAACGAAAGAGAGGAATCAGAGAAAACGTAGTTCGACTTACGGGTCGAAAGGGCCTCGATCGCGCTAAGGAGAGGAAAGGTTCGGTTAACTGGTTGGTCTCGATCGCAAGGGTGCGAGAGAAGATGGGAAGTTAGTTGTTAGTGTGCTCGCCAAGGATAGGGATCCTCGTGCTTACGTATCCTCAATCTATCCAGAGAGAGGAAGTCAGAGCGTCCGTAGTTCGTGGTACTACAGGAAAAAAAAGAAGGATGGAAAGGTCTCGATCGCACGGGTGCGAGAGAAAAGAGTCGGGACTCACGAAAAGTCTAAAGGGGAAACTGAATCCTACAAGTTATCATGCTTAATGGCCCTAAGGTCAGGATTAGGAGGGAGCTAACCTAATGTTATCATGCTTGGATTGAGAGCCTAATGTCTATCCTACTCCGAGCTTAATTAGAAATTAAGTCGGACTAGGAGCCTTAAGGGAGCATGCGAATACAGAGTAATCAGCAAGTAAACACGAAGCATCACAATCACAAAGAGAAAATCGAATACTAAAACATGTCAGGAGAAATTAACAATTAGTCATGAATTAATCAACAATTAGTCTAAGTAAAAAATTAGAATTAAAATACTAATTAAAAAGAAGATTAAATTCTAAGAAGAAGAGTTAGTTAACAATTAACCTAAAATTAATTCAAGTTAATTCCTAATTTAAAATTCAATTCCAACACCAAATTAAAGTTGTAAGTTCTAATTAAAATCTAATTACCTAAAATAGTTCTAAACTAAAAAGTAAAGTCTAAACTAAATCAAGTTGATTTCTAATCTAATCTAAAAATTAAACAAATTAAAGTTTAAAAACAAAATCCAAAGTGAAATTAAAATTCTAATTAAAAGAGTTAACCAAAACCAAATTAGAATTAAAGTATAAAAAAAACAAGATCAAAATTAAAACTGATTCCAATATTAAAAAACTAAAATTAAATTGGAAAGCAAAACTAAAATGAAACGATGGGTGCAGACATAAATTAGAGGGTGTGAGTAGTTCCAGGCGCTGGCCTTTATGTTGTTGGCCCAATAACTTTTCCTTTGCAGCCGCGGGGGGTGTGGTAAGCAAGCAGGTGGTGTGAAGATGAAAATGGGCGTGTGGGCTTCTAATTCTAGGCCCAAGAATTCATCAGAATGAAGCCAAGGGGGGTGCAGAGTAGAATTGGGGAGTGGCTAAAGAAAAACGCACGGGCCTAGGGCCCACGAACCGGTTGGCAACTCCATGACTTAAACCTAAAAAAAACCAAGACATCCTCTCTCTCTCTCTCAGCTATGACCTTCTCCCACCTTCACAACCATCTCCCCTGTTATCTCCTCTTTCCTTCAAATACCGCCGTCCGCCGCTTCTTCTTCTCTGTTCACAACTCAATACCATCACAACAATTCCTTCTCTGACCTTGGCTTCATCATGTTCGCTTCTCCTTGACTCCTCTATCAATGTTTTCCTCCTTCACCTCTACAAAATTGCCACCGGCACTCTCCTCTCCGTCTCAACATTCTCCTTGACCTCATTCTCTTTCTTTTTCATCTCAACTCCTCCTCGCGATTTCAACGTCCACTTCCCCGTCTTCGCAGCAACACCGAAAACCAACGTCTATGCTTCATTCTCGTTCACACCCTTCGCGCTCTTCTCAACCTCAATTTCTCGACTCAGATTTCACGCAAGAACAACAAGCCACGCATATTTCACTTACAAATCAAACAAATACAAAGGAAACAGAACATAATCAAAATTGGAATTACAAGAAAGAAACTCACAAGGTCGGAGCCAGTCCGACTATTCCGATTATGGCGACGGTAAGCTTAGCTCGATCCTCTCTTTTCTGCTTACGTTTCCTTTCTTTTTCGGTTTCGCTTCGCGCTTGTTGTTGCGTTGAAGATAATTGTGATTCTGAGTTGAGTCGTTGTCGCGAATTAATGTTGTTGATTGCGTGATGAAACTGCAGGTTATGATGGAGATCGACGATGAACTCAGGGGAGGTTTTCTCGCTGCAGCGTGAAAGTGAACTTGAGTTAGAACTGCTTCGTTTCTGTGTCTTGTTCTCGCTGCAATTTTACAGAGTTTTCGCTGGGAATTCTACTAAGTTTATTGAAGAGGCTTTCAATTCTGTAACATCTTTTTGCTGGTTTTTTCTTGCAGATGAATAAAATGAAAGTGATGATGATGTTGTTCTTGACTGAAACTGTTATTTATTGGTTTTGCTGAAGGTTCTTGAATCAAAGGTGATGATGAATTCAAGATGATGGGTGAAGAAATGTTTGAAGCAAATGGAAAAGGTGTGAGAGGTGAAAAATGGTTCGTGAGGTTTCAAGTTGTGTCTAAAGAAGGTCCTCTGATACAGAGCTATTGCAGCTTTTATATATCACAAACCAGGGGGTAGGATAGGAATTTAGAGTGAAATTCGGTTAAGAAAAATGAGCTGTGCATTTCTGTTGAGAGAGTTTGTGAAATGAGGTCACGAGTTTTAGTGGCAAGGTGTGTGCATTGCGTGAGTTGTATCAGTGAATCTTGGTATATCATTTGGGTGGCCATTGTGTATAGTTTTGTGGGAAATTAATAGCATGTAATTGCTCATACACATGTGGGCCATGGTAGCGTGACGTTTTGGAGTTTATTGGAGTTTTTTTTTAAATGGGTTCTTCATGACTCTTTTTTTTTTTTTTTTGAATTGTACCATATGAGGCATGGTTTTTGGAAATTGTGTCAAGTTGGTTTGGATGAATTGGTGTAGGATTCGTGGCTTAGGACAAATTGGAATATGATTATTTATTGGAAATAAATTGAAATGAATTTTGGAAGTGGATTAAAGATATTAAAAATGAATATGATTATGAGATGAAATGGATAATGAGATGGATATTAAAAATGATGTGGCTAAATTGGTTTAGAAAAATGGATATGGACATTTGAATGGATATTTGGAAATGTGGATATGATAAAATGGATTTAGAAATTAGAAATGGTTTATGAATAAAAGAAAAGGTAAGTGGATAAAAAATGAAAATGGTTGATGGATTAAAAACAATGAGTTTGGATATGGATTATGGATAGAAAATGGATAACCAACTGAATTCAAAACCAATCACCATCTTTTCACAAGCCTCTGACAAAATAGTCACAGCTACCATTGAACAATCTGGCCACTCACATGATCCACTGAAGAATCTCAACCGATAACTATCCACCAGCTCAACTGTAAACAAGAACTCCAATTCTCCCTGGTATGCTGATACATCTCAAAGAAGATGATTTGAACCGAGAAGAAATTAAAACCTGATTCACACCAATGAACCTCTGACTCAAAGCCTTTGATGAATCCTCTGGATAAGAAAACCTCCGAACTTGACGCACCTCTGAATAGGAAAATACTGATAATAAGAAAACTCCTCGATCCCATGTCTTAGAAGTCCAATGCACTATATGACCTAAAAAATGCAGATGAAAAGGAAACATAAGCCAGAAAAGGTGTGGGGCAAATTTTGGGGTGCTACAGCTGCCCCTATTCAATCAACTTGGACCTGAAAGGATGATAGCAACTGCTTTCAGACATTCAAGGTACAAGGTGATTGAATACAAAAAGAACCGCAAAATTTGCACTCTGCGGAGAATAAGAAAAATGGATATAAACCCAACCAAACGAACTCTGCTTGAATAAAACTCTGGCGATGAAGAAAACCACTGGAGAGATGTCTTTTATATAACGCTAGACGACTACTGGCCTGCCACACTACGGGTGGACTTTAACAACGTTTTTTAGCACAACGCCAGACGACTACTGGCTTGCCACACTACGGGTTGACTTTCAACAATGTCTTTTGTACAACGCCAGACGACTACTGGCTTGCCACACTACGGGTGGACTTTCAACAATGTCTTTTGTACAACGCCAGACGACTACTGGCTTGCCACACTACGGGTGGACTGTCTTGTTGAATGGAGTCAGAAGACTACTGACCTGCCACACTACAAGTGGACTTTTGCCAAGCTACGGTTGGACTTTGCAGCTGAGATGCCACACTACGGGGGACTTTTGCCAATCTACGGTTGGACTTGCTGATTATCTGCCACCCTTGGATGGTCTTTCGCCAATCTACGGTTGGACTAGGCTGCGGTATTTTAAAGGGAGCCAGACGACTACTGACTTGCCACACTACGGGTGGACTTTTCAATGATTTGCCACCCTTGGATGGACCTTTCGCCAATCTACGGTTGGACTTTGAGAATCTGCCACCTTGGATGGACCTTTCGCCAATCTACGGTTGGACTTTCCAATGATTTGCCACCCTTGGATGGACCTTTTGCCAATCTATGGTTGGACTTCCCAATGATTTGCCACCCTTGGATGGACCTTTCGCCAATCTACGGTTGGACTTTAAAAATTTTCCACCCTTGGATGGACCTTTCGCCAATCTACGGTTGGACTTTAAGAATTTTCCACCCTTGGATGGACCTTTCGCCAATCTACAGTTGGACTTTGAGAATCTGCCACCCTTGGATGGACCTTTCGCCAATCTACGGTTGGACTTTGAGAATCTCCCACCCTTGGATGGACCTTTCGCCAATCTACGGTTGGACTTTCCAATGATTTGCCACCCTTGGATGGACCTTTCGCCAATCTACGGTTGGACTTCCCAATGATTTGCCACCCTTGGATGGACCTTTCGCCAATCTACGGTTGGACTTTAAAAATTTGCCACCCTTGGATGGACCTTTCGCCAATCTACGGTTGGACTTTAAGAATTTGCCACCCTTGGATGGACCTTTCGCCAATCTACGGTTGGACTTTGAGAATTTTCCACCCTTGGATGGACCTTTTGCCAATCTACGGTTGGACTTTGAGAATTTGCCACCCTTGGATGGACCTTTTGCCAATCTACGGTTGGACTTTGAGAATTTACCACCCTTGGATGGACCTTTTGCCAATCTACGGTTGGACTTTGAGAATTTACCACCCTTGGATGGACCTTTTGCCAATCTACGGTTGGACTTTAATCTGTCTTTCGAATAAAACCGGACAAATGCCGACGGGCCACGCTGCGGGTGGACTTTTGCAAAATTCCAACAATGGATTACGCTCTGCATACATGTCAGACATCTCTGCTGACTCTGCTGAGGAACAATGATCAATGATTTGACCTCGGAGACTCCTGAAAGGAATAATATCTCTGCTGGAGAATGAATGAACAATCCGTCTGTTTCGAATTATTATGCTTGCCAAAAATAAATTAGACTTTGGGATATGAGGGGAGTGATGATTCTGCCAGGAGTTACTTCATCTGTTTGGGTATAAATTCTGGTCACAACAACTCCACTGGGGATGAGAATTTTTGAATGACGTCCTGCTGAGGGAACTACCCATTAAAACTCTGCTTGGGGATCTACCAACCTCGAGATCTTTTGCGGGGATTATCAGCCTTCTGACTCGGCTGGGGAAATAATGTACTAACACTCTGCTGAGGAATAGATTCTGTTGATCTGATAAACCTCTGCGGGGAGAACAACAACTCAGCTGGGGATTATTGTTGACAAGATTCAACGCTGAACTCTGTGGGGAATACCATTACCAAAGATACGATCTTGCTGGGGAATCAGGGCTGCTTTGCCGGGGATATACAAATACTGGTTAGAACATGTTCTGCTGCCACTTGCTGGGGGAGAGTCCTTAGATCTGCTGGGGAAACCCAAAGCAACCCCCACAGTAGTCTGCTGAGGACCAAGACTGTCAAGCTTAGGATAAGTATCACAATGCTCCATGTTGGGCGAACCTTCCGTTTGACAACTCCGTTGGGGACAATGAGTTTATAACAAACTCTGCTGGAGAAAACCGCTTCAAAACGTCTCATGCTGGGGAATGCCTTTTGAGAGGATTTTACAGAAGACCAAACGTCCTCAAACTCTACTGGGGATAACTAGCTGGATTGACTTCGCGGTCGCAAACTGTACTAGAGAAGACAAAATGACCCGACCTCCTGATTTGGGTACTGACCTGACAGACCTGTTAAGGCTACTGTAGGAAAAGATAACTTTGCTGAGGAGGCATCATCTGAACCAGTCTGCTTGGGGAATAACTATAACCATAGAACTCCGCTGGGGATTAATGAGCTTACAACAAACTTTGCTGGGGAGATGTCCCTTGGGAGGATTTTACAGAAGACCACGCCTTTTCAAACTCTACTGGGGAACTAGGTTTACAACAAACTCTGCTGGGGAGAATCACTTCAAAGTGTCTCATGCCAGGGAATGTTTCTTAAGAGGATTTTACAGAAGACCAAGTGTCCTTAAACTCTACTGGGGATAATAGATTTGGAACATCTTCTGCCGGGGACATTCAAGATGCCCCATGCTTGGGAAGGTCAACAACTGGCTTTTGCCCCAGATTACAAGGCTGATCTGAATAAATCATCCCAAGAGGATTTTATAGAAGATTTGGCATCTTCAAACTCCTGGACACTCACTGAGTCTTGAACATTAACTGCGAGGTCTGCGAAGCAACTCTACTGGGGAAAAGAGAAATCTAAGCAGACAACTCTGTAGGGGAGACAACCTAACATCGTCAAGGAATTGACGAAGATAACACATTGTCATAGGGATGATGGAAAGAAGATGAAACCCAAGAAACACCTCGTCAAAGGGTTGACGGGAAGAAAACCTAACCAAAGAGAATGCATTGTCATAGGGATGACAGGAAAAAGATGAAACCCATAGAAAGAAAAGTGAACCCCAGAACCGCACCGATTATTTATCCGAAGAGCCACATTGTCATAGAGATGACAGAAAGAGGATGAAACCCATATCCGAAGAAACACCTTGTCATAGGGATGACAGAAAGAAGATTCCACCGTAGGAACACATTGCCATGGAGATGACAGAAAGAGGATGAAACCCAAGAAACACATTGTCATAGGGATGACAGAAAGAAAATGAAAATTCCACCATAGGAATACATCGTCATGGGGATGACGGAAAGAAGCTCTGAAAAGATAACACATTGTCATAGGGATGACAGAAAGAAAACTGAACATATCCGAAGGTACGAAACCTGAGCTCGGAACACAGCGTCAAGGGGTTGACGGGAAGAAACTGAAAACATCCGAAGGTACGAAACCTGAGCTCGGAACACATCGTCAAGGGGTTGACAGGAAGAAACTGAAAACATCCGAAGGTACGAAACCTGAGCTCGGAACACACCGTCAAAGGGTTTACGGGAAGAAACTGTCTGCTGAGGAATGGCTTGGCATTCTCTATTGGGATATGTCACTGTCCTGACTGAAAATTGATTCGGGCTTCTGCGCAAGGTACCAAATCTGGCTTATGCTTCGCATGCATATGTTTGAATTTTCTTTCTATGGCGTAATGCTCCATACGAAATGGAAATGCTACGCGTTTGAGGATGCAATGCAAATATGCTTACTATATGCAAAAGGACCCCTTCAACAAAATAAATGCTGAAGAGAAGAGGCCAACTCCGCTGGGGATGGCGAACTGAACTGTCTCCGAGGTTACGAACCCTGCCGAGGAAGTCACACTGACCGGCCTTCCTGATATAACCACTGCTGAAGATGAAATCCGAAGAGAACTCCCACTTCGTTGGGGATTACGAATAAACCTTGAAGATGGACCCCAAAGATCTGTTACGGAAGAGGTGCCAATAACCATTGGACTCTGAATCTGGTGGGGATGTCAACCACTGTTGATCAAGCCATTGAGATGACTATCACCTGCTTGGGGAATGAGCTCAATAACAGCGAACCTGCTGGAGGATATCGTTGAACTTAGCCTGTAGTCGGGGAAACACCCTTAACCTGCTGGGGAATACCAGCCACCACCAAGTAATCTACTTGGGGAACGACGATTGATGACGCCAACTCTGCTAGGGGGCGATATTAAGCTTACTTATCTGCTGGAGACCTACTTTCTACCCTTACTCTGTTGGGGAGAGAAACTCTACTAGGGAGAAACAAACTTGTTACCCAGCCTGACCTGTCTCTATGGTCATAAGCGGATCTTTGAACTCTCCACTTGCTCCAGACCTCCAGGTCTAACGGAAGAAACCATCTCAAGAGGATTTTATAGAAGACTGGGCGCTCAACATGCCCCGGGTCTTCAAACTCTTAGAGATGTATCGCATCTCGACATAGCTGCCCCAGACATCATGACCCATGAAGTAACCTACCTCGAAAGGATTTGTAATGACTTGAAAATACTTTGCCCCAATATTCTGAACTTTGAAGGGGTGCCCCGAGTCTTGGAGAAACTTTGCCCCTGACTGATCCTACGGAGATTTGTCAAATCGACCTGATTATCCCATATTAACCGCTTGCGGAGAGATTTATCGGATCTCGACATAATTGTCCCAGTTTGGCTGAACTCGGGGAGAGTTTTCAATGTGATTGCCCCAGATTGGCTGCATCTTGGAATGAATTGCCCATTTGATATGACTATTTGATGGCTTGCCCCTACTCAACGGAGTACTTAGGCACTCTGCATCTTATCTTGATCAATCTTTTTATTGCAGAAACTTCCCTGATTAAGCACTTACTCGCAAGTAAAACAAATCGTTTTGAAAATGACAATTTTAATGCAATGCATATGACAGTTTTGAAATCCAAGTCTGTTCACTGGAAAAAAAAGTTGTGACATATAGTGAATGAATCACTAATCAAAGTGTCGCTGATACCAACATGAATGGTAAGAAGATCCTTTTAGGAGTCAGGTTCGACGCGATCTCTACCGAAGTATACTTTCGAAACAACCTTGCTTCAATTAGGTCTTTTGAAGGTTGTAACGTGGTTTGGTTCACGGTTTGAGAAAGAAAGGATATAAGGCTCAAAGTTTTGTTTTAACCCACCCATTCTCCTTGATGTTCTCCAGTCCTACGTTCAGCTAATTTGACATAAGCGCTCACCTTTCAACAAGGTTAATGAATAGTATGAGGATAGAAAGAACCCACACGGTTTTCGGAGTGACAGCCACCCCTTTTACCTTTGGTGTTTGTAAACACACGACTTGTTCTTTATTTGAGGATTTTTCTTTTTCCTTTTTTCGCTTTTTATTCTTTTGCTTTTCCCTGATTTTGCCTGGACGAATTCTTTTGATTTTTCGATTCTTGAAGTCCAGCGGGATGCCCTATTTTTGCCTAAGTCATTTGTTTTCAAGTTTCGACTTAGCGGGCTTTCTTTTTCTTTTGATTCTTTTTCTCTTTTTTTTTTGAACAAATCGTGTGACATTGGCTTGTCTGACTTGTTTGCAAGGGTTGTGGCTGCCTCACTCTCCGGTTGGTGAGGGATATCCATAAATTTGATCCTCGAATTGAACGCTTGGTCAAGTTAACTGACACCTACCCTACCCCAGGTTAAGATAGAGGGTTTTTCGTTTTCAGAAAGAAACTCCTACTACTAGGCTCAAAGGGGTTGACTAGGGATTATCTTCCTTATATCTCCGGTGTTTGAGGAATTGAAACAATGCCTGTACATCATCAGCAGGGTTTTGTCCCAAAAGCATACCATCAGAAGTTCTGCGTCTTTGAATTTCATCATCCTCCCTCAGATCCTACTTAATCAAGGGTTAGATATCAATAAAGAGAATATGAGTGAACACAGATGGATTTAATCAAAACATGCATATTCATTTCATTATCATTATCAACTGAAAACAGACGAGTTTTACAAATGAGTTTGCACTTTAACAGAAAAGAAACTACAAATGCAAAGAAATGACATGATCTAAAAGATTGCCAGCTTCGGGGAACTGGGCTTTCCAAGCTTGACTTGCTACTGAACTAGCCATCTTCAGAATTGTTCATCGAAGTCATTCTGATAAAAACTTGCACTACTGCTATCGGTGTCTTCTTCCATGACCTGGACTGATGAACCCGCATAACTGGATGGAGGAGAGTTGTGGATATGGATACCCTGAGGCGTGAATGAGAACATATTGGAGTCAAGAAGTGTCTGAACTTTGCTCCTGAGCACCTTACAGTCTTCAGTTGAATGCCCCTGTGCCCCAGCATGATAATCACAACGGGCGTTGACATCAAAACCTGGTGGATATGGAAAAGGCACTGGCTTCAATTCCTTCGGCACTATCAATCCACCTCTTATCAAATCTGGGAGCATCTGACTATACGACATTGGCAAATGAGTGAAATTCCTCTCTGGCTTCCTTGGTCTTTGTAGAGCGTGTTGACACGGCTGACGGCGATATGATCGTTGACTCTGAGGAGGTCTCTGATTTGCAGAAGAATATTGTCCCTGACATGAAGACCCATAAGATTGTTGACTCTGAACAGTTGATATGGCTGAACACTGAGAACAAGGTGGTGAAGATTCCTGGATGGAACTATTTTCTTCCTCGAATTCTTCCTGAGAGCTGACAACTGATTCATTTTCATTAGCTCGGAAGTTTGAGAGGCCTTGGAGCTTTCCACAATTGAGCAATCTCTCAATACGTTCTCCCACCATCACCAGGTCGGAAAATTTTGCTGCCCCATTGGCAATCATCTTTTCCAAGTACGGCCCTTGCAAGGTATCCATGAACAAATAAACCAATTCTCTATCCGAAAGTGGCAGTTGAACACGAGCGGCTAACTCTCTCCATCTCTGAGCATACCCTCAGAATGATTCATTATCTGCCTGAGACAAGTCTTGCAAATGCATCCGGCTGGGAGCCATGTCAAGATTATAATCGTACTGCTTCACAAAGGTGTTGGCTAGATCTGTCCATGATCGAATGCTACCACTTTCTAACTGCATATACCAACTCAACGATGCCCTACTCAGACTGTCCTGGAAACAGTGAATCATGATCTTATCATTATAGATATGTGAGGTCATTCTTCTGCAGAACATCACCAAATGTAGTTTTGGGCAGCTATCCCCTTTGTACTTCTCGAATTTTGGCATTTTAAACTTTGGAGGCATCATAAGGCCAGGTACCAGACACATGCTCGAAGCATTCAAATCAAGAGTATCACGCCTCTCCAGGGCTGTAATCTTTTCTTCCAACCAACGGTATTTTTCATCAAACTGAACAGGTCGTGGGTCCTTAAGCTTCATCTTTGGAATTACCTCTTAGAAATCTGGTATAGAGAAGGCAAAGCTTTGATAGTCTGTGGCATCAAGAGAAGAAGAATGTCCGTCTTGGAAGATGGTACACTCGTGTATGGCATGATTCTCAACCGGGATCTGCACAGGCTGAGCTTGAGCGACATCGTTCACCAGAGGTGGAATGACATTCCCAATCACAGAAGTCCTCTGAACGTTGGTCTCTCCCCTATTCATGGCTGTCATAGCTTCCACAAGTTGATCCAACTGACTCTTCATCAATTCAACATCGGCCCTAGTTACAAACTGATTCTGTTCCCCTGAATTCATGATGATCTCCCCAAAAGCTGGTTTAAGTCCAATAAGAAAGTCTAGAAATCAACTGCGGTTCAGACAAAGGATGGATGAGCTCTCTGATCAGGCCGGAGACAGATGTGCAAAAATGATGCAAGATGCAAATGCAAATGCAATATGAATGCAGCAGACATGGGATCAAAGCTTCCACATATTCTGAATAACTGCTGTGCTATTGACTGAATAAGTTCAAAGGTCTGCTCTGAAGAGAATACCAGAATACCAGAATACAGGATGATTAGAATACCAGAATACCAGGCTGATAAATCCACACTGATAAGAAAACCAGAATACCAGGTAGGTTGAAGGTTAAGGTTACCTACAAACCTGCAAACACCCATCCTCTCTCACATGTGGGTTCTAGAAAGGCGAGGATCCTTAATATCCTGGGCTCTCAGGTCGAGAAATGATGATACGTTCACCATTTCTGGTTTGGCATCATCACCAATCGAGGAGGCCTCAACTGATTCCCCTCAAAAGAAAACATCCTATGGCAAGTCCTTAACTTCAGCACTGAGGTCGAGAAGCAATAGTACATTTATCCCTCAGGGTACAGTACTATCGCCAATCGAGGAGTGCTTCCACTGATTCATTTCCAAAAGGAAACCCTATAGCAAGTTCCCAGTATTGGGTCCTCGGATCGATAAGCGTAATGGATTTACCACAGAGCGTGGTCTGCCATTATCACGTCTCGGGAGGAGTTCCGTTACTGAGTTCTCGGGAAACGGTCGCCAGAGTCGACAGCTTTCCAGGTTATATTCCATCGTCTACCCCGAATGGACAGGACAAAATATCACCAAGAAAACCTCGTCTGGATGTGGAGTTTTCATGTATACTTTGTCTGGCCAAATGCCAAACAAGTCACACTACTTTCCACGCTAATCATAGGTGTATGCTCAAGCCTGGGTATTGGGCTTTTCTCTCATGAATCCAGCCCACCCTACAAACAGAAAATCCAGCAGCAGAACAACACAGCAATATCCAGTATGACAGTAATAAAATGAAATGCAATGCAATAAAAGCTGTAAAAACAGTAAAGCAATAAAGCAAAAGTACAGTAAATAGCAATACAGTAATATACAACAAAGCAAAGCACCAACAAAAACACCCAATGAAAAAAAATAGACAAGCGCTAGGATTGACTCGCTAAAAGGGATGGACCAGCAGTAGGTCAACCAGAGTCCCCAGCAGAGTCGCCAGCTGTCGCTCCCGGGATTTTCATCCTAGTACAAAGGCGAAAGTGGCACCGAAACAGAGTCGCCAGCAATGTGTATTTATCCCAAGAGAGGGAAAGGAAACACCGCATAAACCTGAGGGAAAAGGAAAGAGCATGGTCTTGCGACCAAGAGAACTGGGTTCGGGAGTCGGTTACGTGAGAGGAAGGTATGAGCACCGCCACGCGTCCATCGTACCCGATGGGATCCACGCTTGCTTGTCTCGATCAAAGAGTGTCGTCGTCTGGAGCTCCACTGCTACTGGAAAAGGAAAGGAACGGAAAAGAAAAAGGAAAAGAGAGAGAGAGAAAGAAACAAATGTAGGGAAAATAAAAGAAGTGACTCGATAGGACGGTATCGTTGTCCTAGGCCTACGTACTCCCTCAGTGCAATGGGAAAGTCAGAGTCAACGTAGTTCGGACACGAACTAGGGGGGAGGTTGCTCGTCGAGATATCGCATCTCGTGCCTACGTATCCTCAATTGAATGAGAGAGAGGAATCAGAGCAAACGTAGTTCGACTTACGGGTCGAAAGGGTCTCGATCGCGCTAAGGAGAGGAAAGGTTCGGTTAACAGGTTGGTCTCGATCGCAAGGGTGCGAGAGAAGATGGGAAGTTAGTTGTTAGTGTGCTCGCCAAGGATAGGGATCCTCGTGCCTACATATCCTCAATCTATCCAGAGAGAGGAAGTCAGAGCGTCCGTAGTTCATGGTACTACGGGAAAAAAAAGAAGGATGGAAAGGTCTCGATCGCACGGGTGCGAGAGAAAAGAGTCGGGACTCACGGAAAGTCTAAAGGGGAAACTGAATCCTACAAGTTATCATGCAAAATGGCCCTAAGGTCAGGATTAGGAGGGAGCTAACCTAATGTTATTATGCTTGGATTGAGAGCCTAATGTCTATCCTACTCCGAGCTTAATCAGAAATTAAGTCGGACTAGGAGCCTTAAGGGAGCATGCGAATACAGAGTAATCAGCAAGTAAACACGAAGCATCGCAATCACAAAGAGAAAATCGAATACTAAAACATGTCAGGAGAAATTAACAATTAGCCATGAATTAATCAACAATTAGTCTAAGTAAAAAATTAGAATTAAAATGCTAATTAAAAAGAAGATTAAATTCTAAGAAGAAGAGTTAGTTAACAATTAACCTAAAATTAATTCAAGTTAATTCCTAATTTAAAATTCAATTCCAACACCAAATTAAAGTTGTAAGTTCTAATTAAAATCTAATTACCTAAAATAGTTCTAAACTAAAAAGTAAAGTCTAAACTAAATCAAGTTGATTTCTAATCTAATCTAAAAATTAAACAAATTAAAGTTTAAAAACAAAATCCAAAGTGAAATTAAAATTCTAATTAAAAGAGTTAACCAAAACCAAATTAGAATTAAAGTTTAAAAAAAACAAGATCAAAATTAAAACTGATTCCAATATTAAAAAACTAAAATTAAATTGGAAAGCGAAACTAAAATGAAACGATGGGTGCAGACAGAAATTAGAGGGTGTGAGTAGTTCCAGGCGCTGGCCTTTATGTTGTTGGTCCAATAACTTTTCCTTTGCAGCCGCGGGGGGTGTGGTAAGCAAGCAGGTGGTGTGAAGATGAAAATGGGCGTGTGGGCTTCTAATTCTAGGCCCAAAAATTCATCAGAATGAAGCCAAGGGGGGTGCAGAGTAGAATTGGGGAGTGGCTAAAGAAAAATGCACGGGCCTAGGGCCCACGAACTGGTTGGCAACTCCATGACTTAAACCTAAAAAAAAACCAAGACATCCTCTCTCTCTCAGCTATGACCTTCTCCCACCTTCACAACCATCTCCCCTGTTATCTCCTCTTTCCTTTAAATACCTCCGTCCGCCGCTCCTTCTTCTCTGTTCACAACTCAATACCATCACAACAATTCCTTCTCTGACCTTGGCTTCATCATGTTCGCTTCTCCTTGACTCCTCTATCAATGTTTTCCTCCTTCACCTCTACAAAATTGCCGCCGGCACTTTCCTCTCCGTCTCAACATTCTCCTTGACCTCATTCTCTTTCTTTTTCATCTCAATCCTCCTCGCGATTTCAACGTCCATTTCCCCGTCTTCACAGCAACACCGGAAACCAACGTCTCTGCTTCATTCTCGTTCACACCCTTCGCGCTCTTCTCAACCTCAATTTCTCGACTCAGATTTCACGCAAGAACAACAAGCCACGCATATGTCACTTACAAATCAAACAAATACAAAGGAAATAGAACATAATCAAAATTGGAATTACAAGAAAGAAACTCACAAGGTCGGAGCCAGTCCGACTATTCCGATTCCGGCGACGGTAAGCTTAGCTCGATCCTCTCTTTTCTGCTTACGTTTCCTTTCTTTTTCGGTTTCGCTTCGCGCTTGTTGTTGCGTTGAAGATGATTGCGATTCTGAGTTGAGTCGTTGCCGCGAATTAATGTTGTTGATTGCGTGATGAAACTGCAGGTTATGATGGAGATCGACGATGAACTCAGGGGAGGTTTTCTCGTTGCAGCGTGAAAGTGAACTTGAGTTAGAACTGCTTCGTTTCTGTGTCTTGTTCTCGCTGCAATTTTACAGAGTTTTCACTGGGAATTCTACTAAGTTTATTGAAGAGGCTTTCAATTCTGTAACATCTTTTTGCTGGTTTTTTCTTGCAGATGAATAAAATGAAAGTGATGATGATGTTGTTCTTGACTGAAACTGTTATTTATTGGTTTTGCTGAAGGTTCTTGAATCAAAGGTGATGATGAATTCAAGATGATGGGTGAAGAAATGTTTGAAGCAAATGGAAAAGGTGTGAGAGGTGAAAAATGGTTCGTGAGGTTTCAAGCTGTGTCTAAAGAAGGTCCTCTGATGCAGAGCTATTGCAGCTTTTATATATCACAAACCAGGGGGTAGGATAGGAATTTGGAGTGAAATTCGGTTAAGAAAAATGAGCTGTGCATTTCTGTTGAGAGAGTTTGTGAAATGAGGTCACGAGTTTTAGTGGCAAGGTGTGTGCATTGCGTGAGTTGTATCAGTGAATCTTGGTATATCATTTGGGTGGCCATTGTGTATAGTTTTTTGGGAAATTAATAGCATGTAATTGCTCATACACATGTGGGCCATGGTAGCGTGACGTTTTGGAGTTTATTGGAGTTTTTTTTAAATGGGTTCTTCATGACTCTTCTTTTTTATTTTTGAATTGTACCATATGAGGCATGGTTTTTGGAAATTGTGTCAAGTTGGTTTGGATGAATTGGTGTAGGATTCGTGGCTTAGGACAAATTGGAATATGATTATTTATTGGAAATAAATTGAAATGAATTTTGGAAGTGGATTAAAGATATTAAAAATGAATATGATTATGAGATGAAATGGATAATGAGATGAATATTAAAAATGATGTGGCTAAATTGGTTTAGAAAAATGGATATGGACATTTGAATGGATATTTGGAAATGTGGATATGATAAAATGGATTTAGAAATTAGAAATGGTTTATGAATAAAAGAAAAGGTAAGTGGATAAAAAATGAAAATGGTTGATGGATTAAAAACAATGAGTTTGGATATGGATTATGGATAGAAAATGGATAACCAACTGAATTCAAAACCAATCACCATCTTTTCACAAGCCTCTGACAAAATAGTCACAGCTACCATTGAACAATCTGGCCACTCACATGATCCACTGAAGAATCTCAACCGATAACTATCCACCAGCTCAACTGTAAACAAGAACTCCAATTCTCCCTGGTATGCTGATACATCTCGAAGAAGATGATTTAAACCGAGAAGAAATTAAAACCTGATTCACACCAATGAACCTCTAACTCAAAGCCTTTGATGAATCCTCTGGATAAGAAAACCTCCGAACTTGACGCACCTCTGAATAGGAAAATACTGATAATAAGAAAACTCCTCGATCCCATGTCTTAGAAGTCCAATGCACTATATGATTATGAATTATGACCTAAAAAATGCAGATGAAAAGGAAACATAAGCCAGAAAAGGTGTGGGGCAAATTTTGGGGTGCTACAAATGGCTCTCAAACTTAAAACCCGACAGTGACTTGCTTTGGAAGGCAATTTTGGAGTGGAAGAAGAGATTTTGAGGAAAGCATCAGTTTGATGGCTTTGGTGTACTTAAACTGAGCACAAATGAGCTCTATTTATAGTAGAGCAAGTTTGTTTTGCAAGCAATAGTGAATGGCAACTGCAGTAGATCATTGTCCAATTGGATCATTTTGGAATCTCAAGTCTCCTCTAGCCATTGACTAGAGGTTAGAGCATAGGCCTTTGGTTCCCTAGTTCAGAGATCATCCTTGACTCATTTAGTTGGAAATGTCTCAGTTCATGCCACCTTGGTGCATCCATTAAATGCTGCAAAACAAAATTGGAGTCTTGTCCCCTCTTTAGGGTTTTTAGGTTTGGCATGCTATTTTTAGTTCCAAAGACTTGGGAGGCTTATGGATAAGTGTATGTCCCTCCTTGGTCTCCCCCTGAGGTGTTCATATGGATAAACTTGTTTGTCATTTTCACAATTTTCTCAAATCGACCAAAATGCACAAATCTGCCTTGCCATGACAATTGCAGCAAGGCATATTGCCATTGTCATAACTCTTAGCTCAAATGGGATTTGATGGAGTTCTTGGCCATTTTGGAAAGCTCTCATATGATACAACATATGTGTGATCATAGTTTGTCTTGACACTTTTTGAATCCAAGTGAAAAATGCCCTTACATTTTGCAAAAAGTGAAACAGATTCTGACTTAGTGAAAATTTCACTAAGTGTTGGAAAAAATGACATTTCATGTTTTCAGCCATTTTGATCCAACCATAACTCAAAATCCATGATGAATTGGAATGAGGTGTAGTTGACACTTTTAAATTATGCCATGAGAGCTACAAATCCATCTTTGGATCAGCCCAAATGGTTGCTTGGATCTCAAGTTATGATCCTTGGAAGTTGGTACCCTAGCCATTTTGTTCCATAACTTAGAAAATTTCTAAATTTTTTTATGGTTACCCCTTTTACAAGTTATCCCAATTTTCTGGATTTTTCTTGATGAATGATATTTCCAATCACACATTGACATCATTTTAGGGTTAGGGAACCATAATTGATCAAAAAATCAAAAAGTCAAACTTTGACTTTTGGGCACAGTTGACTTTTTATCAGATGAATTCCAAACAGTGCGATCCTCTATGAAATCAAGTCCTTGACCTAAATCAAACTTGATGGATTGATTTCATAGGTGTTATAGGGTGTATTGAATCATGTCCCAAGGTTTGGGAGCATGTCTTGGTCAAAAGTCAAAGGCACAGTTGACTTTTTCCGCGAAACCCTAACTGTGGCTCTGATGAACTTGAAACTTGTGAATCAAGCTTCTTGGATCAATACATTGTTGCAAATGGATCAATTTGGTGTATTTGAGGCCCTCAAATCATGTCTTGAGGTCTTGGCTCATGTTTTGTCCCAAAAGTCAACTTAGGGGTTAATTAGGTCAAGAAACCCTAATTCTTGATTTTTGGTGAATGCATCCCCTGAGGCTAAATTGACTTGATGATGGGGTCCATGAGGTCCCTTGGAGTATCTTGGGTTATGCTTTGAAGCATTGGCTCATGCCCAGATGAATATTTCCATCTGGAGGCCCTGGTCGACCAAAACCCTAATTTGGTGACACTTGCAATCTTGAGGCTTTATCCACTTGGAATGTTGCTACCCTGTGCTTGATTCTTGATGTGGGAGTCCTCTTGATCCATTGTGGATATTTGAGAGTTTAAACAAGTTGAAGATCATGTCATTCCTTGATTGATCCTTTGTCTAAGAGCTCTAAGAAGGCTTGAAACCCTAAGTCTGATTGTAGTGGATGCTCACCCATCTTTGGGGAGACTAATGAGGTATGATGGTCCATCCATATTATGATGATGACTTGCACAATGATGGGAAATCTTAGTGGTCAAAATTTGGGGTATGACACCACTTACAGCAGTTATCTGGGATTAGGGTTTGTTTTGATTTTTGTTTTGATAAGTGATAAACAGAGAAGTGACTTCCTACGGAGATAATTTTGATTTCCTCTGAGGGGATGTTGATTTTTGTGTGCCTTGATCAAAGCCCAAGGTTGAAGCTAAGAGGTTGATTGACTTCACTAGGGAAGTCCTTATACATAGCCTAAGAGGAGGCTGAAAAGAGACTGACTCTTCGGGGATATCATTATACAAAGCCTAAGAGGAGGCTAGAAAAGTTTGAATTTTCTGGGGAAAATGTTTTGTCTGTCTTGTATAAAGCCCAAGATTGAGGCTAAAAAGGGATTTTGACTTTGCTGGAGAGATTTACGGTGTCTTGTACAAATCCCAAGATTGAGGCTGAAAAGAAGACTGACTCTGTGGGAAAGAAAATTTTATCTGTCTTGTACAAAGCCCAAGATTGAGGCTAAAATGAGACTTTACTGACTCAGCTGAGGGTATTATAGGTGTCTTGTACAAAGCCCAAGATTGAGGCTAAAATGAGTTTTGACTCTACTGGAGAGTATTATCTGTCTTGTACAAAGCCCAAGATTGAGGCGGAGATAGGTTTGACTCTGCTTAGGAAATTATTTCTCAAAGCCTAAAGGTAGGCTGAGAGGAATTGACTCGGCTGGGGAAGATATTTGTCCCAAGCTTAAGAGAAGGTTACAAAGATTTATGTCTTGTACGAAGCCCAATATTGAGGCTAACAGGGTTTGACTCAACAAGAGAGTGCTTTTTATCTGTCCTGCATGAAGCCCAGGAATGTGGCTGAACAAGCTGGAGAAATAATTATACAAAGCCTAAGAGGAGGCTAAAAGTTTCTGCTAGGAGAAATATTTATACCAAACCTAATAAGAGGCTGGAAAAGAATCGACTACATAGGAGAGTGGTTTTATCTGTCTTGTACAAAGCCCAAGATTGAGGCTAAAAGGGTTGACTCAACAAGAGAGTACTGAAAGGTGATTGACTCAACAAGAGAGTCTGAAAAGGTGAGTGACTCAACAAGAGGGTCTGAAAAGGTTAGCTCCGTTGGGGAGAATCATTGTACAAAGCCCAAGAGGAGGCTGACTATGCTAAGGAAAGATCATTATACAGAGCCTAAGAGGAGGCTATCTTCTGCTGGGGGATTATTGAGATCCCGGGGCAGGTCCAAATAGGGAATCAACTCTTGCTAAGGGTTACAACAGAGTTGAGATATCAGATACCTTAAGGTTTTGATTTGGGATAATGTTATACTGATGATAAACTGACCCTGGTTGGGGATTTTTAGGAGAGAGACTGGGTTTCTCCTATGTTTGTAGGGAACTTGAGAATGTCTTTGAGACTCAAGAGGAGATTTAGACTGTCCAAGTCTAACAGTATGGAAGATTTTATCTTTGTATGATGCCCAAGAGAAGGCAAATGTTTTAAGGGATGAGAATCAACCCTAAACTGGTATGAGGTTTTGACTCAAGAAAGACTGATCTAGCAAAGGATGACTAAGTTCTGTCTTATACCTTTAAGAGGTCTTCAGGGTCCTTGTATTAAGCCCAAGATAAGGCATGAGAACTTCTAAGAAGCCGAAGGGTCCTTGTACAAAGCCCAAGAGGAGGTGGGGATGCTTTTAGGAAGCCTGTGGGTCCCAAACCTAAGAAAAGTTCAAGAAAATTTTCACCGGGAGTAATCTTTTCTTTAGTGAACAGTTCTAGGGTTTGAAGAAATTCAAGAGAGGTTTCACTGAGAATTAATCCTCTCTGGGGAAACTGAATTTCTTTGACAAATTCTAATAGTGACAGTCTTAGAAAAGGTTCACCGAGAATACTGCCTTTCTTTTTGTTCCATATTGTTTAAGCCCAAGAGAAGGCAAGACTGTATCTGGAAATCCTATGGGGATCTAGTTTTGACTGTATTAAAGAGTGACCAACTGGATTTACCTAGTTCTAGACCTAGTTACCAGGGAAAACTCTAAACAGATATACTAGTATATATACAGTTGATATATGACAAGTATTTAAAAGGATATGAAAGAAGGACTTACAGAGGAGCAGCTTCCCACAATACAGTTATATATATATAGGAAAGCCATTAAATGAAAGCTGATAAAAACTTATAGGTGAGCAAGCTTCCATGCTGTATTGTTAGTTGTTCAAAGAAACTAAAGAAAGTTTTGATAACAACTATATATTTGAACCTAAATCAAAGGAAAGTTGTTTTTGAAAAGTTTATTGGGGCTTATACTCAAAGAGAGGCCCAAGGTTTAACAGTGATCGCATCGTTGTTTTGAAGATTGTATCGGGACTTATACAACGAATGAGGCCTGTCGCACCCTAATTTTTTACCCTAAGATCCCCTTTTCTTTTTCCATAACATATTAGGTCAATCATACGTGCATAACTAACCGCTTCACCCAGTTGTTGTCTGTTTGTTTCATTTATGAGTACAGGTATCACTGCAGAAGATTCAAGGTCTGGAGGGTGTGCTGTGAGTGTGTTTGTGGAGGTTCTCTGTTCTTGACAAGTGTTTGTGGATTCCTGTGAGATTACGAGCCTCTATCCTTTTAGTCCCTAAAATCACTACCAAGCCTTTCCTCCTTCACGGTTCTCAGAAGCCTTCCCCCCCATAGAGGATCAAGCCCTTATACCCATTGGATATGATGATTGGTCCCTAGGTGCTGGTCAATGGTTGGATGGCAGTTATGCTGTAGGATGACATCTTACCCCTCTGTAAACCTCTCAGACTCAAGAAGTATGCTTACTCTGTGTTCTTTAAGCAGTGGTTCGTCAGGAAAGTTCACATTGGAAAGAAGCAATAAGGTTTATTCTCAAATGCAAATTCAATTCCAATTGTCATCACAAGTCTTTGTGGAACTGTGATCGAAAGAGTTTCAGTTGGAATTTACTACCAAGCTTAAGGTACTTAGTTTAAAGTCAAGACATGCAAGTTTTAATTTGAGATCAATTTTTATTGAATTTCCAAGACATAAGAGCAAGTCACAATCACCATCCAAGTATCCAATTTTAAAGGAATGGTTTGTCATAATAGCATGTGCCGACGGATTTCCAAAATGTGTGTTCCGTTTGATTTCAAGAACCAAGTCGTGTTCATAAAATTCAAATCGAAGGTTTCAAATTCGAGTTCAAATTTCAAATCCAAGTTCAAGTCTCCATGTTTCTTTCAAGTTCTACAAATTCTTGAGATTAAGATTTCAAAGTTTCTTCACAAAATTCATTCTGAAAGTCAAACCCAAATCATCATGTATTCAAGGATGTTCAAGAATTCAAGTTTGGAGTTCACAAACTCAAATTGTTACTAAATAATTAAAGTTGAGTTCATGAAAGTTCAGAGAAGGTTTCAAATTGACATAATCCTAAACCTTTATTGCCAAATGCAAGAGCTAAAAAATACAGTTACCAAGACAATAGTGTTTATCTTTCAAAAAACATTACTGTTACAATGAGAATCCCGTTATAAAGTACGTGACGGTAGATGAGAATGTCTTGTTTGAAGTTAAAATTCACAACTTACATTACAAGTTGGTAGTACATGATTATTAATCATAACCCATGGTTTGGTACCTTACAACGGTCACGACACAAGAATCCAAGAGTTCTGTACAAGATGAATTCTAATTTACATTTTCCAAGTACAAATAAAAGACACTACAAGATATAAATTAGAATCGTAAAACTTTTTGAATTTAGTATAAGTCAAGCCCATTCGAAAAATTGCAAAAGGACTCAAGTCACCATTCCAAGAGGATTTAAAATTTTGGACCCAAGGATTAAAATTCACACTTTTTAGGTTCACATGTTACAAAAGGACCTCAATTTACTCATACGAATAAAATGCCAAGAATAATACTCAATTGGAAATGTCAGAACTTCTATTTTAATGTCCTCCACGTAGAATCGTCCTACATTTTGCTAAGCTTACTGCTTTGTGATGGATAGCAGGTGTACTCTCCTTATGGACTACAGGGCTTCATGTGCTTTCCGTGACAATAGAGGTTTTCAGAAAGCATTTAATTCTCTTGACAAGTAGTAGGATCTGTAAAGAATACGTGGCAGTTAGCACAAGATTAAGATTTGACAATTGTATGGGACCCCCAAAGAGATATAAAAGAAGACTCACAAGATAAATATATTACTACATCACAACAGCAGGACCAAAACATGATTAGACAAATCCAAAACACGTTTACAGCAGGTTTCAATGAATTAATAACTTTTTGATTCATTCCAAAACAAGGACTAAACACCTTCATTATGATTCCAAAATTAGTTTCAGACACTGAAATTCAAAAAGGAAACGTATCAAAGACCTTAATTGTCATGTTCGCAGCAGCTAAGATAATTTCCTAAACCATTCATAGGCATATTGAGTCTAAAAAGGAAAAGTTAGAACACGTTCCAGACAAGTATCAAACAACATTTAACTAGTTTCCAAGACAATTCCTAGACAATATTCAAAGGTTTCCAAAGCTATTACTTCTGTTCTTTCATCATTGGCCTATATATAAGAACACTCACACGCATCAAAGGGGGGGAGAAGCCAAAATTCACCAGCCAAACAGCACGATTCAAAACCCACTCATCAAAATCGTTCTCCAAATATCATATCTAATTACACCAAAAGTCCTCACTCATCAAACCAATCCATATTCCAGAAGTTTACTAAACAACATATACCAGAACACATCAGAAAAACAACATTCACACATACCAAAACAACAGAGAAAATTCACCAAAGAATACCTTCATAAAATCACAACAAATCTCACGGCAACAACCAGCAAATTCACATAAAAAACATCACAAAAGAGAAGTACACCTGAAACCAAGTCATCATCGTCAAATCAACACACCTGAAACCAATTCATTTCATTAACAACCAGAAGATCAAACATTAAATCATATAACAATCAGAAAACCATCCAAAGCAAACATACACACATTCACGGCATACGCAACCAAGCATCAAACCAACATATCAGACGCAGAGACAAAGAGACATCCACTCACCTTGCTGAGCCAGTTTTCCATTTGGGTACAAGACCTTTTCGTTGCCGCAAACCTCGCACGTCGTCGCTCCGTTCCCTTTCCTTTTTACTTTCTCTTATCATGTAATTGTAATCATGGAAATATAGTGAATTGGGGTATCTGGACTGTGTGGGATTAAGGTTTTACTTTGTTTGTTTGATTAAGAGAGACGGGAGAGATGAGAGAACCGTTTAGGGTAGCGGCGACTGCTAGGGTTTCTAACCCTATTTTTGAGAGAAAAGAAAGAGGAAGAGACGAGTCCGAGTGAGGATGAGAGAGTTTTTTTTTTTACTTTTGTTTTTATTTTGGATGCATTATTCTGTACACCGCACATATTTAACATACACCATGCACCCTCCATCACTTGCATTTGATCTCGCTAGGATTACATCCAGTGGCTATGATCTGAGGGTCCGCGATGGACCCTCTCCCCCCCGTGCGTGTGGGATCCCTCTGTTTTATTAAATCTATTAATTCAACCTATCTTTTTTATAATAATCAAAATATGATTTTATTTTTAATTAAAATAAGTAGAACCTTTTAATCTTTAATAAAAATATAACTTCTTTCATATTAATTTATCGTTTTTAATTAAAATATAACTAAATCAATAAATTAAAACTTTTGTTAAACCTTTTTAAAAAATCCTTTTATAATAAAACTTTTATTTATTAAAATGAAATTAAAACCCCTTTTTTTAATAAGAAAACTCTCTTAATATTTTTTTCTTTTTCAATATAACTTTAAAACTAACAATAATATTAATAACTTTTTAGAATGATTAAAACCTTTTTATCAATAAGAAAACCTTTAACTCTTTTCAAACTACTAATAATCTTTAGCGATTCTCAAATAAATATAAACCTTTCAATTTCCCCTTTAAAATTAATAAACACCCTTCCTAATAAACTGGTCTCTTGGGATCCCTCGCGCTGAATAGTACGTTTGTGTGGAATAAGTTTAGTCTTTTGATATCGTGCCACTAGCTTATGCATTTGTGTGTTTATCTTTCTACTTGATGTATGCGTGCTTTTGTGCCTTAAACCTTTTCAAAGTATAAAACTCTCGATCCAACGTCGAGCCATTTTCCACCTATGTAAGTCGATCGCCTTTGGGCATCGCTACTAACCTTTGGTCACCATACACAAGACTAGCACCACTTTGCTAGCACTCTCGTTTAATTCATTAATAATCGATTGCATTAATGTCCAAGGGAAAATCCCATGCATGATAATCAATTATTGTGCATGGTGCATATTCATTTGCATCATACCTCCCCATAGGTTTTATACCCTTAAGATAAGTTTATTAGACAACTTTAGGATAGACTTCCTAAGTTAGTCCCCCTCAAGTTTGATTTTACAATTAAACTTCAGCTCACCTAATTCTCCACACAAGAGAGTTAGATGTGAATCATCTCAAAGAAGGGACATACAATCCCATACCCCACAAATACAAACAATTTTCAAAAAAACTGTGGTGGTTTCTTAAGATGATGACTCATCTTCTCTCCTAAACTTTAAACAAACTTTAGTATCCTTCAGAGAGGAACTACATGTGCTCTGATTCCTTCCCGATAGGATATGTAGGCATAAGATGCGATATCTTGTCGAGCACACTTAGGAGTAGAATTCTTAGGTCTTCCTACCCTTAAACCCTTAGCAAAACAAAAAACAAATAACATAAATAAAACAAGAGGTTACTGTAGAGTACTACAGATATCTAGGGTGCTAACACGTTCCCTAGGCATAACCAACCCCCGAACTTTAGAATCTTAGTTTGCATTTGCATTGCATTGCATTGTGGGTATTTCGATCTTTCTCCCTTCCCTTGGATAAATCAAAGACGGTGGTGAAATAAAAGAAATGTGATTCAAGTTAATATAATAGCTTGATATCCAATTCTCACCGCGACAGAAATGGCGACTTCACTGGGGACTGTCTCATAAGAGGGTTCCCCCTAACTTGATTATTTATGTTATTTGTATCTGTTATATGTTTGCTTGGTTTTTTTTTTGTGTGCAGGGTTGTTACTTTGTGTGGTGAGATAAGTCCTACACCCGGACTTGAGTGAAAGTTATGATAGGACGGTGATAATTCAAGGAGACTTTGAGGGATTCGATTCTCGAAGAAGTTGAATTGAGACATCACCACTCAGTTTAGGCCCTCTCGAGATTAATATTGTTCAACGAGTCCATTCGTGAAGACGATATTATTTCGATCTAAAGGCCATCGAGACTGAGGACCGTAGTACCTTTAACCCCACTTGGCCTTTTAGGATGTAGTACGGTGACTATGTGGGAGTCTATTTCCAAAATAGTTGATACACGATACTACACTCAGACGAAATTCTCTTGAGAATATTATTGACTACCAAGTGATTTGGAAAATCGATAATATACAAAAGATGGGTTGTAGACTCTGGGAACTTTGCAGAACCCGTTCGGCAGGTACATGTGAAACCGTAGTACACACTTATTGGGATGGTTAAACCTTGGCTCCACGCTCAAGACCTTTCAAACCTAGGACTCTTTGTTTGTTTGATTGCTTGTGTGTGCTTTGTGCTTTGTGTGTTTGCATAAATGCATTTATGAACATCATATCCAGTTTTTTTCTCCAAGTGACCGGGGTTTTTTCAAAATTTTCAAGACAAACATATGTTGCATTACCAGTTTCAGAATTAACACTTTTCTGCTTACTAACATTGCTTGACATCATAGAAGCTAACATACAAGCATCAGAGATGAACTCAATCCTTTGAGACCTGTGATTCTGATGAGTAAATGGTGGATCATTTCAAAAGGATGACCATATCCAGGGGCACGATACCTGAAGAATTTGCTGAGCAGGGGAAAGTTGTTTCCCAGTTGTTGCTTCCACAGTCTGACCCCAAGGGGGAAGTTTGAAGACTCAAAACACAGTCAATCTGGGCCAGTTACGTCAAGATTTGGCAAATCTCTCCAAGAGCTTGAAACATTGGAATATTTGGATGCCAATTTTTCTGTAAAATCCTCTTGGAATGATTTCTTCTCTTAAACCACATGATCTGGGGGCATTTTGAGAAGTCAAGATTACTTTTCATCCGCTCACAACAAATGTTTGTTCAAAATAGTGACTACCATACATTATCAATGCATAGTTACACCAGTCTCACGACATTATTCACTCATACCTCAAAGAGCTTATGTCCCAAGTAATGTGACGATTCCCCAGTAAGTTCTACTTCAGGTAGTCACGAATATTCCCTGGCAAATCTCCACTTCAAGAAGTTATAGCACGTTTGACGCAAGATTTCTCCAGTCGGCAGCCCAAGAATCCTCAGTGGATTTTCTTACAACTTCAACCATCCCCAACGAAGCAAGTGTTTATTTCACTCCTCATTGGATTTTCTCACTATCTCAATCTTCTCCAGTAAAGGCGGATGTTTATTTCATTCCCTCAAAATTTTGTCTGATATCTTTAACTACTACATTGATTCAAGCTTCCCCGACAAAGTGGATATTTATTTTATCCAGTTACAACTTTTCTTCAGACTATTTCAGCTCGCAGTGGATATTTATTTTATCCCCCATGAAGAGTCTTCGATCATGAGTTTGATTCGTTCCCAGTGAATCTCTCTCACTCCCGACATGATCACAAGGTTCATCTTGACAATCCTGAGTGAAGTCACGAGGTTCATCCCAAGTGGAGTGCTCTATTCTCCCCAGAGATTTAAAACTTTGAAGTGTGATGTGTTCCATATATGGCTTTTCCATTCATCCCCAGAGATACTTTTTATATTGCGAAGATTGGAACAAGTATCTGTATCGAGATGCTTGTTTTTATCTCCAGTTTGCTTCTTCTTTGATGTTTTGTCAGCATAAGCATAGCGTGGCATTTCTTTTCATGTAGATTCATGGCATGTGTGCATTTTGCATGTTGCATCTTTGTGTTTGTTTGTCTGTTTATTTCACTTTGGTTGCGCTTATCTCCAAGTAACCGGGTTTTAGTTGCTCTTATCTCTTTGTTTGTTTGATTGCTTGTGTGTGCTTTGTGCTTTGTGTGTTTGCATACATGCATTTATGAACATCATATCATAAAGTTTCATGGAACTTAGCTTTGTTTGTAAACATCATAGGGATATCATGGACTAAAAAAAAAACGCTGAAGTACCCTTACAAGAGTCATGATCTGGACGATCAAAGGAGACTGGAGACCTTGTTAACAGATAAAGAAGAGTTTAAGAACTGATAGGGGAAGCTTGATAAGGAACTCCTATCAACTCTATTGTAGTTTATGACCCAGCCTATCACTGTTGGTGCCGACTCTTGAAGTATAACCTCAGCTAAAGGAGTTACTTATTCAAGACAAGTATCCATTTCTTATCTTCGGTTAATATTCGAGCTAAAGGAGAAATTTTGAAAAAAAAGCTACTTCTTGCAAGAATAGAGAAGCACCAGAAGACTTAACCTACTCTAGTCCTCATTCAATACATTGGAAGCTCAATTGGAAGAAGAATTCAAGCGACTCAAAGGAAGACCGTTGGAAGAGTCTCCTTAGATCCATCATTACTAGCTTTTATTTAGCTTTTATGTCATGATTCTTGTAAGGCATACAGACGCGTTTGTAATCAATTTTGTAATAAATCAATCTTTTAGTATTCCGATACTAGTGATTGTAACCGTTTAAAAAAATGAGTCCTTTGATATTTCTCGATGATTATAAATAGCTGATTTCCATGAATCTTGTTGCATCATACGCATTTGCATTTGCATTCCAGGTTCTCATTTGTGTTTCTCTTCTCAGTCAAGCTGAATCATCGAGACAATACTCGAGCTGGTCGCAAGAAAAGAATGGATCAACTCGAACAGGAAAACAGAGCACTTCGGGAAGAGGTTACGACACTGAAGGAAAGTCTGGAGAAGATTAATGGGATGATGGAAGCTTTGATGGCAGCTCAGAATCATTCATCGCATAGTGTGCCAGAACCAAGAACTGTTATCTCTAAAATAGTATCTGCACCGATCCCAGTGGTGCCCACTACAAGTGAAGTTCAGTATTCTATGCCTCATGGTTATCCGTGGCGTATGCCTCCTAACTTTACTCCAGCTGGATACCGTCCACCGGTTTCTCAAGTTGTTGCCACAACTGCTGTAATGACTGTGCCACCACCCATGGTCAATGCTACCCCTTTCCACTTTGAAGAACCTGTGTTTCATGCTGCTCCTAGTGAAAGTATTGGGATGGAAGAACGAATGGATGAATTCTAGGACAAGTTTTTAGAAATACAGAAAGAAATCAAGGCCCTTCGTGGGAAAGAGCTGTTCGGAAAGAGTGCTTCTGAGCTATGTTTGGTGCCTAATGTTAAGGTTCCCCCAAAGTTCAAAGTCCCTGAATTTGAGAAGTATAAGGGAAACTCTTGCCCACATAGTCATCTGGTTATGTATGCATGGAAGATGTCTACTCAGAAGGATAATGACCAACTGCTGATACACTATTTTCAGGATAGTTTGACTGGTGCAGCCCTTAAGTGGTACAAGGGGCAAGATAGTTCAAAGATCCATAACTTTAATGATCTCTGTGATTCCTTTATTAGGCAATACAAATATAATGTCGACATGGCACCAGATAGAGACTAGCTGAGAGCCATGGCCCAGAAAGAAAGAGAGAATTTTAAAGAGTACGCCCAGCGTTGGCGTGAACTAGCTGCTCAAGTTACTCCACCTCTGGAGGAGAAAGAGATGACCAGAATTTTTCTGAAAACACTGAGCCCATTTTTCTACGAGAGAATGGTAGCAAGCGCCCTTAGCGATTTTACTGAGATGGTAAACATGGGGATGCGTTTGGAAGAAGGTGTCCGTGAAGGAAGATTGGTTAGAGAAGGAAGTGCTTCCAACAGTGCCAAGAAGTATGAAAATAATTTTGGAAAAAAGAAGGAACAAGAAGTAAGTGTTGTGCATCAAGGACAACCAAAAAGAAGAAGGTATTTGCTACCTCAACATATCACTGCTATATCTCCCATCACCAACACTACTGCTTATCAACCATAGGCTCGTCTCTCATTCAATAATCAAAACCGTGTTCGAAGACAGTCTGATCCGATCCCGATGACCTATGCGAAATTATATCCGTATTTGATACAAAGGAATAAGGTGCAGACACGAGCTCTGCCAGCCATCCCGAAGGATCTCCCGTGGTGGTATAAGCCTGAGGCTCGTTGCGCTTTCCATCAAGGTGCGTCCGGACACGACATCGAAGACTGTTTTCCTTTGAAACACGAAGTACAAAGACTAATGCGACAAGGTGTCTTGTCTTTTGAAAACTCTGGACCTAATGTGAAAACTATAAGCTCAGACTGAGACAGTCTCCTCAAAATTTTAGTTAATTTACTGCTTTTCTCATGTAATGCTATTTGTTTGTTAATGCATTTTTTATTTGCGTGCAAGGACTTGTTTGTTTTGAATGATTAATGCAATAAATAATGGTTGTCTCAAAGAAATCCATTTGTTTCACTCCTTTTAAAATGCTTTTTCTATTTCATAATTCCAATACTACCCCGATCTCTTACCTTGGCAGAGAATTGAATGGAGGATGACGAATTCAAACACAAGATCTCTCGTGGTATGCTTTTGAATAAAACTCTACTAGTGATATAAGGCATTGTTTCAGAATCCCAAACACCGGAGATATAAGGGAGATAGACCCTCGTTAACCTCTTTGAGCCTTTGAAGTAGGAGTTTTCTTCTTCCAAAAAAACCCTCATTCTTAACCGGGGGTAGGGTAATTTTAAAAAAAAATGGAGTAAAATATCACGAAGATTGGTGGGCACAAACAAACTTTGAGCCTTATATCCTTTGTTTCTTAAACCGTGAACCAATCCATAATACAACCCTTAAAAGACCTAATTGAAGCAGGGTTTATTTCAAAAGCGTACTCATCGAGATATCGTTTCCTGACTCCTATGAGCTATGCTCAAATTCGTGTTGGCATTATAAAATCGATAATTCAATCACCAAAATATTTTTTAACAAAATTTTCAAGATAAACATATATTGCATTACCAGTTTCAGAATTAACACTTTTCTGCTTACTAACATTGCTTGACATTATAGAAGCTAACATACAAGCATTAGAGATGAACTCAATCCTTTGAGACCTGTGACTCTGATGAGTAAATGGTGGATCATTTCAAAAGGATGACCATATCCAGGGGCACGATACCTAAAGAATTTGCTGAGCAGGGGCAAGTTGTTTCCCAGTTGTTGCTTCCATAGTCTGACCCCAAGCGGCAAGTTTGAAGACTCAAAACACAGTCAATCTGGGCCTGTTACGTCGAGATTTGGAAAATCTCTCCAAGAGCTTGAAACATTGGAACAGTTGGATGCCAATTTTTCTGTAAAATCCTCTTGGAATGATTTCTTCTCTTAAACCACATGATCTGGGGGCATTTTGAGAAGTGAAGATTACTTTTCATCCGCTCACGACAAATGTTTGTTCAAAATAGTGACTACCATACATTATCAATGCATAGTTACACCAGTCTCACGACATTATTCACTCATACCTCAAAGAGCTTATGTCCCAAGTAATGTGACGATTCCCCAGTAAGTTCTACTTCAGGTAGTCACGAATATTCCATGGCAAATCTCCACTTCAAGAAGTTATAGCACGTTTGACGCAAGATTTCTCCAGTCGGCAGCCCAAGAATCCTCAGTGGATTTTCTTACAACTTCAACCATCCCCAATGAAGCGAGTGTTTATTTCACTCCTCATTGGATTTTCTCACTATCTCAATCTTCTCCAGTAAAGGAGGATGTTTATTTCATTCCCTCAAAATTTTGTCTGATATCTTTAACTACTACATTGATTCAAGCTTCCCCGACAAAGTTGATATTTATTTTATCCAGTTACAACTTTTCTTCAGACTATTTCAGCTCGCAGTGGATATTTATTTTATCCCCCATGAAGTCTCTTCGATCATGAGTTTGATTCGTTCCCAGTGAATCTCTCTCACTCCCGACATGATCACAAGGTTCATCTTGACAATCCTGAGTCAAGTCATGAGGTTCATCCCAAGTGGAGTGCTCTATTCTCCTCAGAGATTTAAAACTTTGAAGTGGGATGTGTTTCCATATATGGCTTTTCCATTCATCCCCAGAGATGCTATTTATATTGCGAAGATTAGCTAAGTATCTGTATCGAGATGCTTGTTTTTATCTCCAGTTTGCTTCTTCTTCGATGTTTTGTCAGCATAAGCATAACATGGCATTTCTTTTCATGTAGATTCATGGCATGTGTGCATTTTGCATGTTGCATCTTTGTGTTTGTTTGTCTGTTTCTTTCACTTTGGTTGCGCTTATCTCCAAGTGACCGGGTTTTAGTTGCTCCCTCCAAGTAGAACCGTCAGCCCTAGGCAGAAAGTGCACACCCGTTCTAATTCCCCACTGAGTTCGATCATCGTGGAAGATGGTTGATTTAGTTTTCTTTTCCATTTTGGATAAAGATAAGCCCGTTGAGTTCAATCCTCAATGATTGGAGTCTTGTTTGGCCGTTTCTTTCCGGTTACTTCCTGGATTGAACTTTGGTCCCTGACAATCACAAATTTTGGACATCTCTGAGATGTTGAACCCGAACTAAGCGTGCATTTATTTTGCACTTTTTCTCCCCAAGAAGAGTTTACTTGAAGATCTCTATGAATGACAGAAATTATTTCTCCAACATTTATTACTACATTTCCTTGGAATACATGCCATACAGTAAGTAGCAGCTCTTTATTTGAGCAGTTTGGTTATCAAGATTTCTACGACAAATGGCAGTCTCCTCAAGGCAGTTTGTCTATCCCCAGCAGATAATTCTTTTTTCTTCGTTGACTACCCATTAAATCGGTAGCAGACAAGATTTTCTCTAAGGACTGCCCAGTAAACCGGTAGCATATGATCTTTTCTTCGCTGACTACCCAGTAAATCGGTAGTGGGTAATACTCTACCCAGTAAATTGGTAGCAGATGATATTTTCCTACCCAGCAAATCGGTAGCAAATAATATTTTCCTACCTAATAAATCGGTAGCAAATGATATTTTCCTACCCAGTAAATCGGTAGCAAATAATATTTTCCTACACAGTAAATCGGTAGCAGATGATATTTTCTTTATGGACTACCCAATAAATCGGTAGCAGGTAACATTTTACTACCCAATGAATTGGTAGCAGTAATCTTTTCTTTGCTGACTACCTAGTAAATCGGTAGCAGACAATATTTCCTTCATGGACTACACAGTAAACCAGTAGCAAAATTACCTTTTGTGGACTACCCAGTAATCGATAGCAGGTAATATTTTCTTGGAGGACTACCCAGTAAACCGGTAATAGATATTATATCCTCAAAGAAGAAACCGAGACCAGTCCGTGGCTTATGACCCGAGACTAGGGGAGTTTATTTTTACCCTTTTCAAGTGAAAGACTTGATTAAAGAAGAAACCGAGACCAGTTCGTGGCTTATGACCCGAGACTAGGGGAGGTTTATTTTTACCCTTTTCAAGTGAAAGACTTGATTAAAGAAGAAACTGAGACCAGTCCGTGGCTTACGACCCGAGACAAGGGGAGGTTTATTTTTACCCTTCTCAAGTGAATTACTTGATTAAAGAAGAAACTGAGACCAGTCCGTGGCTTATGACCCGAGACGACGGGAGGTTTATTTTACCCTTTTTAAGTGGATTTTGGCCTGGGGAAAACAACCTCGCAGCATGCATTTCAAGATTTTGGCCCGAGGAAAACAACTTCGCAGCATGCATTTCAAGAATTTGGCCCGAGGAAGACAACCTCGCAGCATTTTATTTCAAGACGTTGCAACATCCAGTTAAATAAGAAGCCGAACCGTACCGGGAAACATGTTTGCTTATTATCTTTGCAATATACTCTATTGTTTTCATTGGGAGACACCCTACTGCTTAAGTTACTCTGTGATTGTCAGTTGGTAGTCTCTGTCCCCCCAGTGGAGTTAGATCTTTCCCCGTGGAGTCTTGTCTCGCTGAGTCGTCCTCGTCGGGTCTTTCTCTCTTTGTGTTTTAGCATCGGTTATCCTCCGTGACATTATTCCTCACAGGTTTCTCTGCCTTGCATAACATATCATTTCATACCATATCATGTGCATCTGGCGGCATCTTAGGGCCAAAAATTTGTGCATGTTTGTATTTAAGTCTTTCCTATCACGTCGAGACGAAGATTTCAATCTCCATATCTCCGAATAGGAGAAACTTAAATAGGGGCATCTGTCGCACCCTAATCTTTTACCCTAAGATCCCCTTTTCTTTTTACATAACATATTAGGTCAATCATGTGTGCATAACTAACCGCTTCACCCAGTTGTTGTCTGTTTATTTCATTTATGAGTACAGGTATCACTGCAGAAGATTCAACATTTGGAGGTTGTGTTGTGTGTGTGTTTCTGGAGGTTCTCTGGTCTTGACAAGTGTGTGTGGATTCCTGTGAGATTATGGGCCTCTATCCTTTTTGTCCCTAAAATCACTACCAAACCTTTCCTCCTTCACGGTTCTCAGAAGCCTTCCCCCCATAGAGGATCAAGCACTTATACCCATTGGATATGATGATTGGTCCTTAGATGCTGGTCACTGGTTGGATGACAGTTATACTGTAGGACGACATCTTCCCCCTCTGTAAACCTCTCAGACTCAAGAAGTATGCTTACTCTGTGTTCTTTAAGCAGTGGTTCGTCAGGAAAGTTCACATTGGAAAGAAGAAATAAGGTTGATTCCAAAATGCAAATTCAATTCCAATTGTCATCACAAGTCTTTGTGGAATTGTGATCGAAAGAGTTTCAGTTGGAATTTACCACCAAGCTTAAGGTTCTAAGTTTAAAGTCAAGACATGCAAGTTTTAATTTGAGCTCAATTTTTATTGAATTTCCAAGACATAAGAGCAAGTCACAATCACCATCCAAGTATCCAATTTTAAAGGAATGGTTTCTCAAAATAGCATGTGCCGACGGATTTCCAAAATGTGTGTTCGTTTGATTTCAAGAACCAAGTCATGTTCATAAAATTCAAATCGAAGGTTTCAAATTCGAGTTCAAATTTCAAATCCAAGTTCAAGTCTCTATGTTTCTTTCAAGTTCTACAAATTCTTGAGATTAAGATTTCAAAGTTTCATCACAAAATTCAATCTGAAAGTCAAACCCAAATCATCATGGATTCAAGGATGTTCAAGAATTCAAGTTTGGAGTTCAAAAACTCAAATTGTTACTAAATTTACAAATTAAAGTTGAGTTCATGAAAGTTTAGAGAAGGTTTCAAATTGACATAATCCTAAACCTTTATTGCCAAAGGCACGAGCTAAAAAATACAGTTACCAAGACAATAGTGTTTATCTTTCAAAAAACATTATTGTTACAATTAGAATCCCGTTATGAAGTACGTGACGGTAGATGAGAATGTCTTGTTTGAAGTTAAAATTCACAACTCACATTACAAGTTGGTAGTACATGATTATTGATCATAACCCATGGTTTGGTACCTTACAACGGTCACAACACAAGAATCCAAGAGTTCTGTACAAGATGAATTCTAATTTACATTTCCCAAGTACAAATAAAAGACACTACAAGATATAAATTAGAATCATAAAACTTTTTGAATTTAGTATAAGCCAAGCCCATTCGAAAAATTGCAAAAGGACTAAAGTCACCATTCCAAGAGGATTTAAAATTTTGGACCCAAGGATTAAAATTCACACTTTTTAGGTTCAGATGTTACAAAAGGACCTCAATTTACTCATACGGATAAAATGCCAAGAATAATACTCAATTGGAAATGTCAGAACTTCTATTTTAATGTCCTCCATGTAGAATCGTCCTACATTTTGCTAAGCTTGCTGCTTTGTGATGGATATCAGGTGTACTCTCCTTATGGACTACTGGGCTTCATGTGCTTTTGGTGGCAACAGAGGTTTTCAGAAAGCATTTAATTCTCTTGGCAAGTAGTAGGATCTGTAAAGAATACGTGGCAGTTAGCACAAGATTAAGATTTGACAATTGTGTGGGACCCCCAAAGAGATATAAAAGAAGACTCACAAGATAAATCTATTACTACATCACAGCAGCAGGCCCAAAACATGATTAGACAAATCCAAAACACGTTTACAGCAGGTTTCAATGAATTAATCACTTTTTGATTCATTCCAAAACAAGGACTAAACACCTTCATTATGATTCCAAAATTAGTTTCAGACACTGAAATTCAAAAAGGAAACGTATCAAAGACCTTAATTGTCAAGTTCGCAGCAGCTAAGATAATTTCCAAATCCATTCACAGACATATTGAGTCTAAAAAGGAAACGTTAGAACACGTTCCAGACAAGTATCAGACAGCATTTAACTAGTTTCCAAGACAATTCCAAGACAGTATTCAAAGGTTTTCAAAGCTATTACTTCTGTTCTTTCATCATTGGCCTATATATAAGAACACTCGCACGCATCAGAGGGGGGGGGGGGGGGGGGAGAAGCCAAAATTCACCAGCCCAACAACACGATTTAAAACCCACTCATCAAAATCGTTCTCCAAATATCATATCTAATTACACCAAAAGTCCTCGCTCATCAAACCAATCTATATTCCAAAAGTTTACCAAACAAAATATACCAGAACACATCAGAAAAGCTACATTCACACATACCAAAACAACAGAGAAAATTCACCAAAGAATACCTTCAGAAAATCACAACAAATCTCATGGCAGTAACCAGCAAATTCACACAAAAAAACATCACAAAGGAGAAGTACACCCGAAACCAAGTCATCATCGTCAAATCAACACACCTGAAACCAATTCATTTCACTAACAACCAGAAGATCAAACATCAAATCATATAACAATCAGAAAACCATCCAAAGCAAACATACACACATTCATGGCATACGCAACAAAGCATCAAACCAACATATCAGACGCAGAGACAAAGAGACATCCACTCACCTTGCTGAGCCAGTTTTCCATTTGGGTACAAGACCTTTTCGTTGCACCAAACCTCGCTCGTCGTCGCTCCGTTCCCTTTCCTTTTTACTTTCTCTTATCATGTAATTGTAATCATGGAAATATAGTGAATTGGGGTATCGGGACTGTGTGGGATTAGGGTTTTACTTTGTTTGTTTGATCGAGAGAGACGGGAGAGATGAGAGAACCGTTTAGGGTAGCGGCGGCCGCTAGGGTTTCCAACCCTATTTTTGAGAGAAAAGAAAGAGGAAGAGGCGAGAGAGTCCGAGTGAGGATGAGAGAGCTTTTTTTTCCTTTTGTTTTTATTTTGGATGCATTATTCTGTACACCGCACACACTTAACATACACCATGCACCCTCCATCACTTGCATTTGATCTCGCTAGGATTACATCCAGTGGCTATGATCTGAGGGTCCGCGATGAACCCTCTCCCTCCTGTGCGCGTGGGATCCCTCCGTTTTATTAAATCTATTAATTCAACCTATCTTTTTTATAATAATCAAAATCTGATTTTATTTTTAATTAAAATAAGTAGAACCTTTTAATCTTTAATAAAAATATAACTTCTTCTATATTAATTTATCGTTTTTAATTAAAATATAACTAAATCAATAAATTAAAACTTTTGTTAAACCTTTTTAAAAAAGCCTTTTATAATAAAACTTTTATTTATTAAAATGAAATTAAAACCTCTTTTTTTTAAAAAAAAACTCTCTTAATATTTTTTTCTTTTTCAATATAACTTTAAAACTAAAAATAATATTAAAAACTTTTTAGAATGATTAAAACCTTTTTATCAATAAGAAAACCTTTAACTTTTTTTCAAACTACTAATAATCTTTAGCGATTCTCAAATAAATATAAACCTTTCAATTTCCCCTTTAAAATTAACAAACACTCTTCCTAATAAAGTGGTCTCTTGGGATCCCTCGCGCTTAATAGTACGTTTGTGTGGAATAAGTTTAGTCTTTTGATATTGTGCCACTAACTTATGCATTTGTGTGTTTGTCTTTCTACTTGATGTATGCGTGCTTTTGTGCCTTAAACCTTTTCAAAGTATAAAACTCTCGATCCAACGTCAAGCCATTTTCCACCTATGTAAGTCGATCGCCTTTGGGCATCGCTACCAACCTTTGGTCACCATACACAAGACTAGCACCACTTTGCTAGCACTCTCGTTTAATTCATTAATAATCAATTGCATTAATGTCCAAGGGAAAATCCCATTCATGATAATCAATTATTGTGCATGGTGCATATTCATTTGCATCATACCTCCCCATAGGTTTTATACCCTTAAGATAAGTTTATTAGACAACTTTAGGATAGACTTCCTAATTTAGTGCCCCTCAAGTTTGATTTTACAATTAAACTTTAGCTCACCTAATTCTCCACACAAGAGAGTTAGATGTGAATCATCTCAAAGAAGGGACATACAATCCCATACCCCACAAATACAAACAATTTTCAAAAAAAACTGTGGTGGTTCCTTAAGATGATGACTCATCTTCTCTCTAAAACTTTAAACAAACTTTAGTATCCTTCAGAGAGGAACTACATGTGCTCTAATTCCTTCCCGGCAGGATATGTAGGCACAAGATGCGATATCTTGTCGAGCACACTTAGGAGTAGAATTCTTAGGTCTTCTTACCCTTAAACCCTTAACAAAACAAAAAACAAAAAACATAAATAAAACAAGAGGTTCCTGTAGAGTACTACAGATATCTAGGGTGCTAACACCTTCCCTAGGTATAACCAACCCCCAAACTTTAGATTCTTAGTTTGCATTTGCATTGCATTATGGGTATTTCGATCTTTCTCCCTTCCCTTGGATAAATCAAAGACGGCGGTGAAATAAAAGAAATGCGATTCAAGTTAATATAATAGCTTGATATCCAATTCTCACCGCGACAAGGCCCACAAAGGTTTATTTACAAAAGGGTTGGGTCTTACACTCTATTAGAGGCCCAAAGATGTTTTTAAGAAAAAGAGAAATATGGGACTTACAACACGAGGGGAGGCCCAGATGATTTGATTTATGAATTGACGATCGCGCCAAGGTTTTTTTGAAAATACAGTGGGACTTATACAATGTTTGAGGCCCAAAATGGTTTGTATTTACAAAGGGGTTGGGTCTTACACTCTATTAGAGGCCCAAAGATTTATTTTTGTACAAGTGATGGGGCTTACAACTCAGGGAGAAACCCAGGTGATTTGGTTTTGAACTGGCGATTACGGCGAAATTTTTGAAAACATAGTGTGACTTATACAATGTCTGAGGGCCAAAATGGTTTTGGTTAAGAAAGGGATTGGGTCTTACACTCTATTAGAGGCCCAAAATGGTTTGAAAATTTAAAATTGAGAGAAAACCCTAGTTTTAAATAAAAAATGTTATTTTTCAAATGTAATTTAAATAATAAATGACAAAATATCAATTATATTTAAAAACAAGTTATACACTTTGGAAAACATCTTGAAAAATCATGTTTAACCATATGAAAGTATAAATTTCAATTGATTTTGAAAGATCAAAGTGGGAATTTCATTTAAAAATGTTTAAAAACAAATAAAATGAAATTAATTACAAAAATTCTAACTATATTAAATAAATAATATAAATTGGAGTTTTTTGTAAAATAAAATATTTAAACATTTTAGTGAATTTTGAGAAAAAGAATCAATTCAAAAACATAAATATTCAGAAAGAAATTAATTTTTGAATCAATTAACAAAAATAACTAAAATTCAAAAATTTGAATTATGGCGCCAAGAACACTTGGTTCTTGCCCGCGCCCTCTGTTTTTTCAGATTTGCATTTTCTCACTTTTCTCCATGATTTCTCAATGGTTTTGCACGATTCAAACACCAATCTTGTTCGTTTTTGAACAAGAATCACAACCATATAGATTAATTGCATTTATATTAAGTATTGAGTGAGAAATCAGAAGAAAACCTCAAGAACCCTAATTTCAGCATGAATACAATGAAATTCTATACACGATTGATTCATGGCAATTTATTGAGGGTTATTACTCCATGTATGATTATGAACATGTGGCAAAATTATTGTGCAGTAAAATATGCATGCATCATGAAATTTGAAGAGTTCATGCTTACCTCTTGCAGCTGGTGATCGAGTTTGGTGATGAAGGTGTTACAGCTAGGTTCCAATGATCTGGATAGCTTCCTTAGGTGCCAAGGAGTGTGTTTGAATGCTTGGAATAGATGGAAATGATCTGGAACTGGAGATGGTACCTCAACTGCAAATATGTCAAGAACTTGAGCAATTGACTGGTGATTTTTGTGAAATTGATGTTCCAGATGTCATGTAAGAGTTTGGATCACTTCTATATGTTATATGTGAGGTGTGTGAACCCTTGGTTTGGTTGGAATTACTCTCAAACTCAAAACCCGATGGTGACTTGAGTTAGAAGGAAAAATTGGAGTGAAAGTGGTGATTTTGAGGAAAGCATCAGTTTGGGTGCTTTGGTGTACTCAAACTGACCACAATTGATGTCTATTTATAGTGCAACAAGTTTGTTTTGGCATCAATAGTGAATGGCAACTGGTACAGGTCTGTGGCCAATTGTGATCAAATGGAATCTCAAGTCTCCTCTAGCCATTAACTTGAGGTTAGAGCACAGGCTTTGTAGCTTTGGTTCAGAGATAAGTCTTGACTAAATTCAGTTTGAATAGGCTCAATTCATGCCACCTTGATGCATTCATTAAAGGCTTGGAAACAAAATTGGAGTCTTGGCATCTATTAGCCTTTTTAGGGATGACAAGCCTAATGTAGATTCTTGGACATGGGAGGCTTGGAGATCAGATCATCCCCCTTGGATTTGATCCTCTGATGTGTCCAAATTGATGACAAGGCTTGGAGTTATCAGATTTGGACAAATCGAACAAATGTGCACAATTCTGCCTTGTAAAACCAGTCCAGATGCCATGTTTCAAGGGCTGTATGTCCCTGTTCAAATTGAATTTGGAGATGATCTGGTACTTGTTGGAAAGCCCTTATGGCATAATTTAACTTTGATGTTCACCCCTAGACCTGGTTTGACTTGGATCAAGGTGAAAAATGTCCCTACATTTTGGAAAAAGTAAGGCAGATTCTGAATTAGTGAAAATTTCACTAAGTGTTGGAAAAATGTCATTTTCATGTTTTTTTGTGATTTTGCTCAAATAATAACTCAAAATCCATGATGAATTGGAATGAGGTCTAGTTGACATATTTGAAGTATGTAACATGAACTTCAATCTGAGCTTTGAATGGGAGAAAAATGCCTTAGGGTTTAGGAGATATGGCCTTGCAAAGTTGGTACCCTAGCCACTTTGTTCCATAACTTAGAAAAATTCTAAGTTTTTAATGGTTACTGTCATACCCAAAATTTTGACCACTAAGATTTCCCATCATTGTGCAAATCATCATCACAATATGGAGGAACCATTATACCTCATCAATCTCCTCAAGAATTGTTGAGCATTCACTACAATCAAAATTAGGGTTTCAAGCCCTCTCTGAGTGCTTAGACAAAGGGTCAATCAAGGAATGACATGATCTTCAACTTGTCTAAACTCTCAAACATCCACAATGGATCAAAAGGACTCCCACTTTAAGAATTAAGCACAAGGTTGCTCCCTTCTAGGTGGATCAAGTCTCAAGATCGACAGTGTCACCAAATTAGGGTTTTGGTTGACCAGGGCCTCCAGATGGAAATTTTTCATCTGGGCACAAGCCAATGATCCAAAACATAACCTAATGTACTTCATGAAACCTCATGGACCCAATTATCAAGTCAATTTTGCCTCAGGGGATGCATTCATCAAAAATCAGGAATTAGGGTTTCTTGACCTAATTCACCCCTAAGTTGACTTTTGGGATAAATCATGAGCCAAGACCTCAAGAGAGGGTTTGAGGGTCTCTAATGAACTATATTGATCCATTTGGAACAATGGATTAATCCAAGAAGCTGGAGCAACAAGTCTCAATTTCATCTGCACCACAGTTAGGGTTTTAAGGGAAAAGTCAACTGTAACTTTGACTTTTGACCAGGACATGCTGCCAAGCCCTAAGACATGATTCAATATACCCTATGACAACTGTTGACTTTTTGAGATTTTTCACCAAAATGGATTTTTAACCCTAAAATGATGTTAATGTATGATTTGAATCATCATTCATCAAGAAAAATCAAGAAAAGTTGGATAACTTGTAAAAGGGGTAACCATAAAAACTTAGAAAATTTTCTAAGTTAAAAATAAAGTGACAAGGGTACCAACTTTGGAGGATCATAACTCCTAAACCACAAAGCCATTTTTCCTCATCCAAAGATGGATTTGTAGCCCTCATTACCCTTTACAAAAACTTCAACTAGACCTAAGTCCAATTCATTAAGGATTTTGAGTTATGAAGTGATCAAAATGGCTGAAAAATGAAAATGTCACTTTTTCCAACACATAGTGAAATTTTGACTAAGTCCAAATCTGTCTTCATTTTTTTCCAAATATAGGGGGATTTTTCACTTGGATTCAAAAGAGATCAAAACCAAGCATGTTCAAACAGTTGTTGTATCATGTAAGGGCTTTCCAAAATGGCCAAGAACATTACCAAATTCCATTTGAGTCATGAGTTATGACATTGGAAAATTGCCTTGTTGAAATCTGTCAAGGCAAGGCAGAATTTGCATTTTTGCTCGATTTGCTAAAATCAGCCAAATCCAAATGCTCATATCCACTTGGACACATCATAGGATTGAATCTAAAGGGGACAATCACTGAGCCAAGCCTCCAAAGTCTTTGGAACAAGAAATAGCATGTTGAACCTAGAATGGCCAAAATAGGGACAAGACTCCAAATTTGGATTGGAGCATTCAATGGAAGCATCAAGGTGGCATGGACTGAGCCATTTTCATTTGAATTCAATCAAGACTTATCCAAGACCAAGGGAACAACATCCCTGTGCCCTAGCCTCTAGTCAATGGCTAGAGGAGACTTGGATTTCCATTGGCCAACATTGAACAAACACCTGCTGCAGTTGCCATTCACTGTGGATCCCAAAACAAACTTATTCTACTATAAATAGAGCTCAATTGTGATCAGTTTAAGTACACCAAAGGCCTACAACACTTGCCTTTCTCAAAATCTCTTTCTCTTGGCAAAAATGCCTTTCTTAGCAAGGTAGCTATCGGGTTTTGAGCTAGAGGGCAATTCCACTCAAACCAATCACTCACACACCTCACATACATCGCATATAAGTTGATCAAACACTTAAACAACAACTGGAACACTGATTTCTCAGAATCACCAGTCAATTGCTCAAGGTTTTAACCAAAGTGCAGTTGAGATGCCATGAAGTGATCCAGCCAATTTCAATCGAGTCCAAGCATTCAAACACACTCCATAGGGTGTAGGGAAGCTGTTCAGATCATCACCACTCATCTGTAACACCTCCAAATCAAAAATCACATTGCACTTGCTGTCACGGCCTAGAGGTAAGCACATACTTGGTCATCTCTCAATCTATGCATATTTCCTCGCACAATAATTTGGTCATATGTTCATAATCATGCATAGAATGTTTCCCCTCAATTAATTGCATTGTTTGATCGTGTATCAAAAATCCTAGCCTTCATGCAGAAATTAGGGTTCTTGAGGATTTTTCGTGATTTCTTGTTATATGTTTAATTTAAATGAAATTAATGGACATAAACATGATCGTGAGGTTGAGACGAGCATAATGATATGTGGATTACATGATATGATTAAGTATTCAGTGAGATTAGAGAGAAAATGCAAATCTGGGAATCTCAGAACACGCGCGTGTTCTTCAGCTTGTTCTTGGCGCCATTTTTTCAAATTTGAATATTTGAATTTTGTGATTTTATTTAATTGATTCAAAAATTAATTTCTCTATGAGTTTTATTGATTTTGAGTTGATTCTTTTTTTTAATAATTCACAAAAATGTTAAAATATTTTATTTTATCAAAAAATCCCAAAAATATTATTTATTTTGTATAATTGATATTTTTGCAAAGAATTAATGTTTTAATTGTTTTTGACATTTAAAATATTTTTTCCACCTTGATTTTGCAACTTTTAATGCTTTCTAATTATTTTGTAGGTCAATACTAAATTTTTGAAGCATTAATCCAAGATCACAACTTTTTTTTTTCATATGTTAAACAATTTTGATCATTTTAATTGAATTTTTATTCAATTAAATACATTTTTGGAAACAAATTAGGGTTTTTGGATTAATTCAACCCTCATAAATCATTTTCAAAACACTTGGGCCTCTAATAGAGTGTAAGACCCAATCCTTTCTTTGACCAAATCATTTTTGGGCCTCAGTGTATTGTATAAGTCCCGATACCGTAAAAAACAAACGGCGCGACCGTCGCCTTTTGAAAAATAACCTTCTGGGCCTCTCCTCGAGCTATAAGACCCATTTAAAACTTTTTGGGCCTCTAATAGAGTGTAAGACCCAACCCCCTTTTAACCAAAACCATTTTGGGCCTCACTTATTGTATAAGTCCCTCTGCGTTAAAAGAAAACCTCGGCGCGATCGCCATTTTTAAACGAAAAATCAATTGGGCCCACCCTCGTGTTATAAGCCCCACTCTTTTTCTTTAAAACTTTTTGGGCCTCTTGAGAGAGTGTAAGACCCATCCCTTTATACAGAAAACAATTTTTGGGCCTCAGTCACTTGTATAAGTCCCTCTGTACAAATTCAAACAGTGCGCTCACTGATAAAACCCTAGGCCTCTCCTTGAGTTGTAAGCCCCAAATCTTTCTTTTTCAAAGCACTTTCTCCTTTGATTTTGAATATACTATTGTTTTTAATCTCTCTTTGTTGAACAACAAACCAAACAGCATGGATGCTCTACAACCGAGTAAGTGGTTATTGCTTTCATTTACCGCTTTCATATACATATAACTGTATTGTGGGGCTGTTTCACTGTAAGTCTTCTTTCATAAACTCATATCGACTGTGTAATAATAGTATATATATTTAGAGTTTCCCCGGCAACTACGTCTAGAACTAGGTGACGCTGTTTCGTTTATTCATAGAAATAGACAACTAGATCCCCAATAGGATCACCAGATACAGTCTTCTCTTCGGTTGTCCTCATTAGGAATTGTCAAGAAACCCTATTCCCAGAGATGAATGTATTCTCCGTGAATGGCATCTTTGAGTTTCTTCCAAATTCTCGAACTTTCCTGACTTGATCTATTCCTTGTGAATAGCTTGCCTTGAATTTCTCGGGGTTTGGGGACCCATGGGCTTCTTAAAAGCATCGGCCTCCTCTTGGGCATCGTACAAGGACCCAAAGGCTTCCTAAAAGCAACCCTGCCTCCTCTTGGGCTTAGTACAAGGACCCTACGGCTTCTTAGAAGTATTCACAGCCTCCTCTTAGGCTTCGTATAATGATCTCTTCCTCCGGGAATCATAGCCTCCTCTTGGGCTTCATACAAGGATCGATCAGCTTCTTAAAAGTTTCTAGCCTCCTCTTGGGCTTCGTACAAATTGTCCCGACGGCCTCCTAGAGGTATAGGAACAGAACTTAGTCATCTGCATAGAACAGTCCTTTCATAGAGTCTACTACTGTTTCTCAAAGCATGGTACAAAAGATGACACTCTAGACTTGGACAGTCTAATCTCCTTGAGTCTCAAAGACATTCTCAAGCACCCTTCAAAAATAGGAAAAAAACCCGTAGACTCGAACAATCTCAATACCCTTCGGATTTCCCGCTTCCTTAAAGAACAGGAATAACCCAGATCCTCGAATCAAATCCTTGAGTACAACATTGCTCATATAAGAACTGATTTTCTCTTTTAAAATCAGTATACTGGACCTGTCACTCAAGTGAAACAGTAACCATATCCTCCTCTTAGGCTTTGTATAATGATCCTTCTTCAGTGGAGTTAGCCTCCTCTTGGGCTTTGTACAATGACTCTCCCCAGCCGAGTCAAACAACGTTTAGCCTCTCTCTCGGGCTTTGTACGAGACACATAAGAGACTCCCTCGTTGAGTCAATCACCTCTTTCACCTCCATCTCGGGATTTATACGAGATACAAAAAGGTTCATATTGAGCCAAACAAATGTTTACCTTCATCTCGGGCTTTATACGAGATACCAAAAGACTTCATCGTCGAGTCAAAACTTTCAGCCTCTCTCTCGGGCTTTGTACGAGACACATAATAGCCTCCTCTTAGGCTTTGTATAAGAAAACCACTGGTTGATCCAATTAACCTTTTAGCATCAAAACTGTGCCTCGTTCACAGTACACAAACATCAACAACTCCTTCCCCTCCATCTAACTGCTGTAAGCGGCAAGCCTCTGGATCATCTACATCCATGCCAATGTCCCTCTTTTAGTATGAGAAATTCCTAAGGAAAGATGGCATTACTCTACACTGAGTTAAAGTCTTCTCCTTCAGGTTAAAATCCCCTATAAAGGAAATTATGGCATTGCCGGATTCACACATCCCGGTTAAAGTAATCCTCTTAACAGTCAGTCACCCAACAGTTGTGACAATTAGACCGCTTTAGAGATGACAAATTCTCTCTAAAGTCAACACCTTCAGCTTCATATTTTGGGCTTTAAACAAGATACAGATAACCTTTTTCGCTTCACGTCTTGGGCTTTGAACAAGACACCAAAAACACCCATTTCCTCCCATAGAATAGGAGGAACTACGGACGCTCTGATTTCCCTGTTTCGATAAACGGGAATACGTAGGCATAAGATTGAAAGAAAAATCTTAGCGAGCACACTAAACAAAAACCAAAAATCCCATACTCTCACATAAAAAAGCATCAGTCCTAACATCCTAATTCTCGTTCCCCGCTATAAAGTCCTAGAAAGAGAAAAGAAAATGTATTGGCGAAAATACAAATAACCAGTACAAAGCCCCCCCACATTGATAGCACTTGTAACCTAACAGACCGCTGTTTAAACTCAGTATGCAAAGCAGGGTTAATTGGAGACATCTATTTCCCTTCCTTCATTAGCTTTAATAGGATAAAAAATGAATCGACCTGTAGTAAACTCAACCGCAGTGAGAGCGACCAACGCTTAAGAACCGCGTCCAAAATCGCTCGCTACAGAAAAATGGCGCCCACCGTGGGGCCTGTCTTTCCTTTTCCTTCTTCCTTTTCATCTCTTGTGTGAAAACCACAGATTGGGGCTTCCGCCGGGGAACCCATTTTCTGTCAGGAACTTAGGATTTATAGCTTTAAAGGTCTAGGATGATTAGGACAAATATATATACTGCTTTTCCTAATTACTATACGTGTTTATTTTTCTGCTAATTGGAATGCGTGTGATGCCGCATGTGGAAAGATTGAGTATACACTTAAGATAAGTGATGGCGACGAGGTCAACCATCAACCTCAGTGGAGGCTGACCAATGCAACCCATTCTCTCACCTAGACAATGGGCCGATTGTTAAGTCTGAGAAGCTGAGGAGCCAAACCCTTTTGTAGTGCAGAAACTATCGGGAATAGTTGTTACGCGATACTACCCTCATTTGAGGCTGGTGATCTATTCTCGGTGAATGGCACTTACTCTAAGATTGCTCTACAACTCGCTGGCGATCCCCTTGTTGTTTTTCTTTCCTGGGAGGAGCTGATGATAATGAGTACAGGTACAAAAATCACCCTAGTATAAATCTTTGGGGATGGGTAGAGCCTTGACTTCATGACAGCGACCCTTTGACCCCATGTTTTTTCTATGTTTTTTTGTGCTGCATTCATGCATTCATTTAAAAAACATTAAAACATTCAAAAAAATTTCTCTTCTGGTCTCTCTATTTTTCAAATTAAACTAAGACTGTGATTGCAAATATCAGAGAGAAAAGGATTATGCTAATGGATTTCGGTAGAAGGAGAACTCATAGTTACACCTTCAAGGTTCCAAAGTTGGAGGATTTGAGAAGGTTAGCAAGGACGATCACTAACCCTGAGGCTTTGAGAGCCAAGCACGGAGGTTTACTACCACTGTTAAGAGTCCATGTGATTGAGGGAATCATGGATGCGCTCATTCAGTTTTACGATCCGGTTTATCACTGTTTCACATTCCCGGATTACCAGCTCGCACCAACGCTGGAGGAGTATTCTCATCTGATCGATCTACACATTACAGATCGAGCTCCATTTTCTGGACTGGAAGAAATTCCAAAGAATCAGACCATTGCAAGAGCAATTCATTTGGACAAGTCTGAGGTCAGGACTCACCTAACTACCAAGGGTGGCATCCAAGGTTTGCCAGCCCAGTTATTGACAAAGAAAGCCCTGTATTTTGCCAGTATAGGAAACGTGGCTGCTTTTGAAAGCATCTTTGTCTTGCTCACCTACGGGTTATTTTTGTTTCCCAACATCAATAACTTCTTCGATATTAACTCCATTAAGGTTTTTCTCATTGGAAACCCTGTGCCGACTTTGCTCGCAGATGCGTATCATTCTATACACTTGGGAAATTTGTACAGCGGAGGGGAGATCACATGCTGTGTACCTCTGCTTTACAAATGGTTTATCTCTCACTTGCCCAAGTCTGCTGCTTTTTGGGATTATAAGAGTGCCTTACGTTGGTCGCAGAAGATCATGTCTCTTTCCAACTCTGATATAGATTGGTGTAATAGGATCTATGATGGAATCAGGATCATTGACCATTGTGGAAACTTCCCCAACGTACCCCTTATAGGAACTAAGGGAGGAATCAACTATTATCCAATTCTCGTTCATCGTCAATTTGGATACCCAATGAGACACGTCCCACGGAGTGTTGATCTGGAAGGTCTTTTCTTCAAGGAAGGAGAAAATGACAGAGCACTAAAGACGGAAATAGTGCACGCTTGGAAGCATGTTCATAAGAAAGGACGAGAGTCTCTGGGAAAACCGGACTGTGTCTCAGTGGAGCCTTATCTCCATTGGGTACAAACTAGAGCTCTCAAGCTAAAAATGCCTTATCCTCGTTACGGAATTCTTCCGCCGAGGGAATCTGTCATGTACTTCATGACGGAAACTGAAAAGCTTCAGGTTACTCTCAACAAAGTTCAAAGGGAGAGGAGGTCTTGGAAGAACAAGTACCGCACCCTCGACGTCGAGTGCATCAAAATACAACAATTACTGAAAGAGAAAGATGCTCTGATTGAAATTTTGGAGCAACATGCTGTGGATAATCAGGATGACCAAAGGAATTTGCTCGCTCCTTTCACCTGGCAAAGGAATGACAACCCGACAACGGCCCAAGAGCCCCGGTCAAAGAAAAGGAAGATACCAGAATCAGCACTCGAGTTCTCCTCAGAGAGGACTCTGGGCCCATTAGCTTAGGTTTCTGTTTCTGCACCTTGTAATCTACTGTATTTCCATTTCTGTAATCCTTTGAATTTCAATAAAAAGGGGTTTCCCCACCGTTTGATATTTGTAATCTAATTATCGAAGTTTATTTTGATTAAACCATAAATAATTAATATAATCATTGCATTCATCATTCTCACATCGCGTATTCTTCTTCCCTACGAATCTCACGTTTGTGTCTCGGTTCTAGAGTCAAACTGTCTCATTCGTATAATACTCGGGCCAATCGTCAGAAAAAGATGGATGATCTTGAGGAAGAAAACAGAGAGTTGAAGGAAGAGATCGACGCTCTGAGAGAGGATATGAGAAAGCTTCGTAACGACATGCAAGCCATGGCAGAAGCTCAGCTACAACGAACTGTGATCTCGGAGATCACCTCAACGCCCATCGTGGAGAAGTATGATCCTAGGTATCAAATGCCGAAAGATCTCCCTAGGGGCATGCCTGTTAACTATATCCCGGAAGGATATGTTCCGACGATCACTGAGGATCAGGGAATCACAACAGAAGCTGTTGGGCATGAAGGTTACAAACTTCGGGAAAGCGAAGATGCCAGAGCATACTGAAGACTCCTGAAGGTTACAAACTTCGGGAAACGCAAAGATTCGCTACCGTAGTCACGGTACCACCCCCTGTGGTGCACATTGTCCCAGAAGGACAGATTCCACAAACACCTTCTGGTAGGAAGGAAACTATATTTGACATAATGGAGGAATTCCAGAAGCAGTTCTTGGAAATGCAGAAGGAACTGCAAGCCATTCGCGGTCAGGATCTATTTGGAAAGGACGCCGCAAACCTTTGTCTGGTCCCCAATGTGAAAGTTCCGCACAAATTTCAAGTGCCCGACTTTGAAAAGTACAAGGGTAACTCTTGCCCTCAAAGCCATCTGGTGATGTACGCTCGGCGGATGTCAGCTCAGACGGAGAATCAGGACCTACTGATTCACTACTTTCAGGATAGTTTAACCGGTGCCGCCTTAAAATGGTACATGGGTTTAAACCGTGCCACGATTAGCACATTCAGAGATCTTGGTACTGCCTTCGTCCAACAATACAAATACAATTTGGACATGGCACCCGACAGAGATCAACTCAGATCGATGTCGCAAAAGGACAAGGAAACCTTTAAGGAGTATGCTCAAAGGTGGCGTGAAATTGCCGCTCAAATTTGTCCACATCTTGAGGAAAAAGAGATGACAAAGATCTTCTTAAAGACCTTAAGCTCATTTTACTATGACCGAATGGTTGCCAGTGCGCCCAGTGATTTCACCGAAATGGTTTGCATGGGTGTACGTCTTGAGGAAGCTGTCCGAGAGGGACGTTTGACAAAAGACGCTGGACCATCAAGCAGTACAAAAAAATATGGTAGTGCTCTCCCTAAGAAAAAAGAGCAAGATATTAGGAATATCTCTCTCGGAAAGCAAAGGCGACGTTATCAACCGGTAGCAGTTGTGACTCCTACTATCAACCCTGCGTCTATTCCTACGTATCAACCTCAGGTTGCGCAGAGCCAACCTGATCAGCAAAGGACACAACAGCCTCTTCAGCAGGCTCGTCCTCCATATAACAACAACCGTACAACACGGCCACCAGGATTTGATCCTATACCCGTGTCATACGCAGAACTGTTTCCATTACTACTGGCTAAGGGGCACATTCAGACTAAATCTCCTCTTACAGTACCGGAAAATCTGCCTTTTTGGTTTAAGGTGGATCAAACTTGCCCTTACCATCAAGGAGGACCAGGGCATAACATTGAGACTTGTCTCAATTTCAAATCCGACGTGCAAAAACTTGTTAGGAGCGGGGTCTTATCCTTCAAGGATACGAATCCTAATGTTCTCACGAACCCGCTGCCTCAACACAAGAAGGCTGCAGTCAATTTGATAGAAGGAGAGACTAACGATGTCTATCAAATTCACGATGTACTCTTGTTGAAAACCAATCTGGTCAAGATGCATTGTAGACAGAGTGGACATGGCCATGTGCCACCTCATAATTATCACCAGTGTGATATCTGCTCTAAAGACAATTAGGGATGTTTTGTGGTGCAAGCAGCTCTATAGGAACAGATGGATCTCGGGTGGATCCAAGAGCACCGAGTTCGTGGAGTTAACATGGTTTACACGAATTCTAACGTCATTCAAAACCACGACGTCCGTGCGATGAATGTAAACTTAGTGGCGATGCACTCAAACCAAAGCCAGTATCATAATCTGCCGCGGCACGATTACAGTTCCTGTCTGATTTGCTCGGTAAACAAACAGGGATGCTCTTTCATACAGGAGGCCCTCCAGCGTCAGATGGATCTTGGATGGATCCAAGACTACCATGATAGGAATCCCTATCAAATCAACATGGTTCGGATCTTCGATATTCGCGTGATGAATACCAACCTGGTAGAGTTACATGCTGAGCAGGTCCGACTCGGATTCTTAATATCACATGACTATCAAAGCTGTAAGGCAGGTTGCAAAAATGATCAAGGTTGTACCCTTGTCCAGGAGGCACTTCAGCACTTGTTAAATCACTGGTGGATGCCAATTTATATGGATGAAGATACTCAGCAGATTAGTATCAGCAACAGGAACCCCACTCGGCGTCAGAGTCAGGATGTCCGATCTGTGTAAGCTAACCTAGTGAGGTTACATTGTATTCAAAGTGGGCGTGGCTAGGTGCCACCACACAACTATGAACGTTGCGGTGTCTGTTCAGAAAGTAACCAAGGGTGTTACCTTGTGAGAGCAGCTCTTCAGGGTCAGGTAGACCGCGGAGAGATTCGCCCATATCCGTGTTCTGGACCCATCAACTGGACGCCGAACTACCTTGCCGAGCAAGTTGAGGATGTTGTCACAATCTCTGGTCATCACCAGACCAGGGATGTTTTTGCCATTATCCCTCTACTTGACGAATCTAAAGTTCCCAACCGGGAACGGATCAAGATTAATTATGATGGTCAGAAAAATCAGAAGGCTCATGTAGTTATCTATCTACTAGGACCGTTACCGTATGAGTCAGCTAAGGTTATCCCTTACAAATACGGTGTAACAACAATTGAAAATGGAAAGGAAATTCCATTACCCTCTGTCGTGAATATTGCAGACATCAGTCGTGTAACACGGAGTGGTAGAATCTTCAACTGAGGGGTTGGAGAACCTAACAAGGAAAAGGAACTTCAGACAGAAACTCCCGATCCATCAGTCGGTCAATCCAGTAATCCCGACCTTTCAAAAAATAATGATGAGATGCTGAAGCTCATCCAAAGGAGTGAATATAACATTGTTGATCAACTGTTACAAACTCCTTCAAAGATCTCGGTATTATCACTGTTACTCAGTTCAGAAGCCCACAGGGAGGCTCTACAGAAAGTCTTGGAGCAAGCCTTTGTGGAATAGGATGTAACAATCAGATAGTTCGATAGCATTGTCTCTAACATCACTTCCTACAATAATTTGGGATTTAGTGATGAGGAATTACCCGAAGAGGGTCGCCGTCATAACATGGCGCTCAACATTACAGTTAACTACCAGGACGATGCTTTAGCTAGCGTACTGGTAGACACAGGGTCAGCCCTGAATGTTATGCCGAAGTCCACTTTGATGCAATTATCATTCAAAGGCCCTCCGATGAGAATCAGCAAGTTCGTCGTCAAAGCGTTCGACGGATCCAGAAAAACAGTTATCGGCGAAGTTGATCTTCCCATAACTATCGGTCCTCACACTTTCCAAGTGACTTTCCAGGTCATGGACATCCGGGCAACATACAGTTGTTTATTAGGAAGACCTTGGATACATCAGGCTGGAGCGGTCACTTCGACCCTCCACCAAAAGCTAAAGTTCGTCAAGAACGATCAACTTGTCACAGTCTATGGAGAACAGGCCTTGCTCGTAAGTAGCTTGTCATCATCTGCTGGTATAGAACCCGAGGAGGTTATTGGAACTCAGTTCCAAGCACTGTCGGTGAGCAAGAACAATCAGTTCAGAGGAGGAACCTCAATTTCCTCATACAATGATGCTATTAAAGCGGTCGAGAGTACTGATACGACAGGATGGGGACAACTTGTCATTCCTATTAACAATAAAACAAAGAAGGGTCTTGGTTTTTCTGCAACCTGTACCCAGACAGCTGACAACGATGAAAGTCTTCATCCCCTTCAAAACCTCTTCCACAGTGGAGGTTTCCTTCACCCAGTGTCTCAAGCAGTACATGCTATCAATGAGGAATATCCCTCTGACACAGATGAAGAATGGAAGTCCTATCTTAATGAGAACGGTTATATGTCTCAGGAAGAGGTGCCTACGCCATTTTTCTATCCCGTATAGAGTCTGAGATTTATACCAAGGTCAGATGTCGAGATGATATACGGGGATTGTGATCCGGAAGGATGCCGTGCTCCGCCAAATTCATTAGAGGAAGACACTCTGATGAAAGACAACTTTGACCACAATTACTATGGCCCAATGGATGGTCTGCCAATGTGGCAGCCTTACCTAGGAAACTTGGGGCAAGAGAGTCAGCCGAACAATGAAAATCAACTGACTGTCATTGAACAGAATACCTGTGTCCCCACCATGTCATGGGATCAACACTCAGGTCATTCAGAAACTACTCAACATGAAGATGAATTCGCAACATTTGCAGGACTTGAATTCATCAACTATGCTTTTCCCGAGGTCAACATCATCGAGAGAAATGAATCTTCCAGTTCCAAAGAATTTTGGGACACCTTGGGACAACCGAGTGGAAAATACGACTATATGGTCAGGTACACCGCTCCAGAAAGCTCTCGTATCAGGCTCGAAGATATCCAACCTACTGGATGGGGAGATACAGCTGAGAGCACAAATACTATGCAAAATACAACTGAGGAATTCTCCTACGACAATTCTACCTGGGAGACAGATTCCAATGATCCTGCTCCACCAGAAATCAGCGTCATTTCTGAAGACAAATTAAGGAAGGTTCCAGACTTTGTGATTCACCGTGGAGTTCGCCGATAATGGGTTTGCCGTCGAGGTTCCGAAGATCATTCGTCAGTCAAAGTAATTGCCATCTTTAACCTTTCACCCTGCCCAGGTGAAACGGATGTTTTGATAGGGCTCGCTTTCTGTAAATTTCACTCTTCGCTTCGCCCAAAGCGACAGAGTTTTGTTTTATAGAGCTGTAGTTTCAAGAATCGACTTGTTCATTAATAAAATAACGTCGTTCTGTAATTTTTGCATTTATTGCTATTTTCTCTTTTTGCTTTTTCAGAAAATGTTAATCCTAAAAAACAAATCAAATAAAAACAAGCAGTAAATAAATACACTGCACACACTTGCATTTTCTCTATCTCTTCTAAACACGAATCATAACGTCATGCAGATTGCTTGTTTTAAACCCTGTTGAAACATACGATCCGATGCCTTCTCCCAACTTTGAGTTCCCGGTATTCGAGGCTGAAGAAGAAGTTGACAACAAAATTCCAGAAGAGATCTCCCGACTACTCAGACAAGAGGAAAGGTCTATTGAACCTCACAAAGAACCGTTGGAAACGGTAAACTTGGGTTCAAAGCAAGAGAGAAAAGAAATCAGGATTAGGGCACTGCTCAATCCAACTGCCCGAGAGGGTTTGATAAATCTTCTCAAAAAATTTCCCGATGTATTCGCTTGGTCATATCAGGATATGCCAGGGTTGGATACCAGCATCGTGGAACATCACTTACCGTTGAGATCGGAATGTCCGCCAGTAAAGCAAAGGTTGAGACGCACTCACCCGGACATGGCCATCAAAATCAAAGAGGAAGTATAGAAACAGATTGACGCGGGTTTCCTCGCCACATCTGAATATCCTCAATGGTTAGCCAACATCGTACCCGTTCCCAAAAAGGACGAAAATGTCAGAATGTGTGTCGATTACAGGGATCTGAACAAGGCTAGTCCAAAGGACGACTTTCCTTTACCACACATTGACATGCTGGTAGACAGTACATCAAAGTTCAAAGTTTTCTCCTTCATGGACGGATTCTTGGGCTATAACCAAATCAAAATGGCACTGAAAGACATGGAGAAAACTTCGTTCATTACCCCATGGGGTACCTTTTGTTACAAGGTAATGCCGTTCGGTTTGAAGAATTCCGGGGCAACCTATCAAAGGGCCATGACAACTCTGTTCCATGACATGATACACAAAGAAATCGAGGTATATGTCGATGATATGATTGCAAAATCAAAAACAGAGAGTGAGCACGTTGAACATCTGTCAAAATTGTTCAAACGTTTAAAAAAGTTCAAACTCTGCTTGAATCCCAACAAGTGCACCTTCGGTGTCCGTTCAGGGAAACTCTTAGGGTTCATCGTCAGCCAGAAAGGAATTGAGGTTGATCCTGACAAGGTCAAGGCCATTCAAGAAATGCCTTCTTCGAAAACTGAAAAACAAGTCAAAGGATTCCTGGGACGTTTGAACTACATCTCCAGATTCATATTCCTCATGACCGCCACATGTGCGCCGATTTTCAAATTACTCAAAAAGAACCAGGATTGCGTTTGGACAGAAGATTGTCAAACCGCCTTCGACAGTATCAAGAAATATCTGTTGAATCCTCCGATTCTATCACCTCCATTAGAAGGAAGACCACTGATCATTTACCTCACAGTCTTGGAAGACTCAATGGGATGTGTACTTGGCCAACAAGACGAAACCAAAAGAAAAGAGTCTGCCATTTACTATCTAAGCAATAAATTCACCTACTGCGAAACTCGGTACACGATGCTTGAAAAAACTTGTTGCGCTTTGACTTGGGCAGCCGAACGTCTTCGCCAATACATGATTCGTCATACCACTTGGTTAATCTCAGAAATGGATCCAATCAAGTATGTCTTCGAAAAATCTGCTCTCACGGGAAGAATTTCCCGTTGGCAGATGCTGCTATCAGAATATGACATAGAATACCATGCTAAAAAAGCCATTAAAGGAAGTATTTCAGCCGATTATTTGGCTTATCAACCGATTGACGATCAAGAATCAATCGGGTTTGACTTCCCAGACGAAGATGTCATGTATCTAAAAATGAAAGATTGCGATGAACCGTTACCCAGTGAAGGGCCAGAACCAAGTTCCCAATGGGGACTTATCTTTGACGGAGCAGTCAATCATTATGGAAACGGAATTGGGCCAATCATTGTTACCCCTCAGGGTACCCACATTCCTTTCACTGCTCGACTTACGTTCAAATGTACAAACAACGAGGCCGAATACGAAGCTTGTATTATGGGTCTCGAGGAAGCGATTGATTTAAGGATCAAAAACTTGGACGTATATGGCGACTCAGCCTTGGTTATCAATCAGATAAAAGGAGATTGGAATACATACTAATCAAGATTGATTCCTTACAAAGACTACGCAAGAAGGTTGCTACCTTTCTTCGACAGAGTTGAGTTTCATCATATCCCTCGTGAGGAGAATCACATGGCTGATGCATTAGCCACCATCTCTTCCCTGATTAGTGTAGGTCAATGGAATGACATACCTAAGATCGACATAATGCGCCTTGAAAGGCCCGCTTACGTCTTCGCAGTTGAAGCAGTCATAGACGACAAACCTTGGTATCACGATATCAAATGCTTCCTTCAGAAACAAGAGTACCCACCTGGGGCATCCAGGAAAGACAGAAAAACCCTCAGAAGATTGGCTGGAAACTTCTTCCTGAGCGGTGACACTCTCTATAAGAGAAATTTTGACATGGTCTTGCTCCGATGCGTCGACAGACCAGAAGCAGACATGCTTATGAAAGAAATTCATGAAGGATCCTTTGGCACTCATGCCAACGGACACACAATGGCGAGAAAAATTCTAAGAGCAGGGTACTACTGGTTGACCATGGAATCCGACTGCTACAAGTACATGAGGAGGTGTCACAAGTGTCAGATATACTCCGATAAAATTCATGTACCGCCATCACATCTCAAAGTTCTTTCTTCCCCATGGTCTTTTTCCATATGGGGAATCGACATGATTGGCATGATTGAGCCCAAGGCTTCAAACGGACATCGGTTCATCCTAGTAGCCATTGACTATTTCACCAAGTGGGTCGAAGCAGCGTCATTCGCTAATGTAACCCAACAAGTGGTGGTCCGATTTATCAAAAACAATATCATATGTCGTTATGGTGTTCCAAGCCAGATCATTACTGATAATGGATCTAACTTAAACAATAAGATGATGAAAGAGTTGTGCGCAGAGTTCAAGATCGAACACCATAACTCATCTCCCTACCGACCAAAGATGAACGGAGCGGTAAAAACGGCTAATAAGAACATCAAGAAGATTGTTCAAAAGATGGTTGTAACTTACAAACACTGGCACGACATGCTACCCTTTGCTCTTCACGGTTATCAAACATCTGTCTGCACTTCAACAGGGGCTACCACTTTCTCTCTAGTGTATGGCATGGAAGCAGTGCTCCCCATAGAAGTAGAGATCCTGTCAATCCGAGTATTGATGGAAGCTAAGCTCACCGAAGCTGAATGGTGTCAAAACCGACACGACGAATTAAACCTGATCGAAGAGAAGCGAATAACGGCATTATGCCACGGTCAATTGTATCAACAAAGAATGAAGAGGGCATTCGACAAAAAGGTTCGACCTCGCATCTTCAGGAAAGGAGACCTCGTGCTCAAGAAGATACAATCATTTCTCACTGATTCTCGGGGCAAGTGGACTCCGAATTATGATGGCCCCTATGTGGTCACGAAAGCTTTCTCAGGCGGCGCCTTGAGACTTGCAACCATGGACGGAGAGGAATTTGCCTACCCCACAAATGTTGATGTAGTCAAGAAATACTTTGCCTAAAAAAAAGAGAAGAAAAAAAAAATGTCTCGGTGGATTGAAAACCCGAAAGGGCGGTCCAGGCAAAAGTTAGAGACATAAAAAGAAAAAATCATCCCGGTGGATTGGAAACATCACAGTACAATCCAGGCAAAATTAGGGATAATGGCAAGTAACTATGTTCAACAGAGGCGAATCCCTCAGCAACAGCAGTTACACCATCCATCGGAGGAAAACTCCAGTCAAGGTCATCTTCGACAGAAGCTCAGGATGCCCTGAATTCAAAGTTGGTAGAAGGATAGTGGTCGTTATGTTTCAACGCAGCCCTTTTCCCTGTAAATTACCATTTTCTAACTTTGTAATTACTCTTTGGAATCACGCGTTTGGCTGATCTCCATCTTATCGATAAAATTTGAGCCTTTGTGCTTTTGTTTTTAATTCTTTTTTGTTTTAGCTTTACAGAACGACATTTTAATATGATTAACGATTCTTGAAATAAAACAAAAATTAATTTACTTGTTAAAAATTTTTCTGCTTTTAAATTAAAGACTGCAATTTCTTTTGACTGTTGAACATCAGAAGAACATCGGTCGCTTCTCTAGAAGTAATCGAACCTCAAAGTGCAGAATCAAAGTACTCCTTCTAACCTAGTACGCCTGAATGAAGGATCAACTGTGTCAGAGACCTTGTTTCGTCTGACACACCTCGGCCGAGTTCTCATCTCCTAAGCCCGATCAACATAGCTCCCAACAGGGACTATCTCTCCTAAGCAAGGTGGAATTGCTGTTCTGAACCAACGATACTTCTTTGCCCTACGATGGCCGAGTATCCAGTCATGTTCATCTTTTAGTTTGTGTGTCGCGTCAGTTTTGTCAGCATATACATACATACATCATGCATTATTGATTTGCATTCACATTTCATATTACATCGCTATCACTCTAGTCGGCCTTGTCCCCTAGTGATAAAAGTCCTCTCAATCGAGTTGTCAGCCCTTTCCTCGTCAGGAAGTGTTACGTCTGAACATTCTCTCTCCTCCAGTTTTATTTCTGGATTGAGGTTAGGTCCTCGACCACTTTGATAACTTGAACCTCTGAAAAGCCAGAGAAAACATTCAGAAACATCACTTTTTGCCATTGAAGATGATATCCTTGCTTTCCCGGATTAAGGAAAATCCACATAGAAAGCCTCGTAATCAGAGATTCGGCAGCACGCCATTTTCGCTCCGAAAAGATCGCTGATGAAAAGGTCATCGGCACCTCAAAATTGGACCCCATCATATGGCATTTCTCCGGGAAAATACCGAGAAAAATATGATGTAAGATCCCAAACGAATGCAGTCTCCCAAGAGACTCGCTTTCCCCAGTAGAAACAAATGGCGTCTCCAACAGAGAAGTTTGTGCAATTCTACAACTCAGACGACTGGGTTCCCCAGCAACTCTGACATCAAAATTGTTTCCATCAAATGGCATCTCCCCAGGAAAATTTGGCGAGAAGTTTGAGGAAAACCGCTACGAATAGCGTCCCTTGTCAGTAAAGTTTATTGACAAAAGAAACTAAGACCAGTTCCTTGGTTGGAAACCAAGATCGAGGGGAAGTTTACTTCAGAGACTAAGACCAGTTCCTTGGTAGGAAACCAGGATCGAGGGGAAGTTTACATCAGAAACTAAGACTAGTTCCTTGGTAGGAAACCAGGATCGAGGGGAAGTTTACATTAGAAACTAAGACCAGTTCCTCGGTAGGAAACCAAGATCGAGAGGAAGTTTACTTCAGAAACTAAGACTAGTTCCTCGGTAGGAAACCATGATCGAGGGGAAGTTTACATCAGAAACTAAGACCAGTTCCTCGGTAGGAAGCCAGGATCGATGGGAAGTTTAAATCAGAAACTGAGACCAGTTCCTTGGCTGAAGACTAGGACCGAGGGGAAGTTTACCTTTTCTAAGCATCATTGCTTAGCAAAAGAAGATGAATGCGTAAGCTACCATTCATAACCACCATCAAAATTTTGGGTATTCCGATATTTAATCCTCTTGCACCCCGAATGCCCGAATACTTTCGTCATTCACACGTTCGGGTCCAAGAAGATTAAATAGGGGCATCTGTCATACCCCAAATTTTGACCACTAAGATTTCCAATCATTGTACAAATCATCATCACAATATGGAGGAACCATCATACCTCATCAATCTCCTCAAGAATTGTTGAGCATTCACTACAATCAAAATTAGGGTTTCAAGCCCTCTCTGAGTGCTTAGACAAAGGGTCAATCAAGGAATGACATGATCTTCAACTTGTATAAACTCTCAAACATCCACAATGGATCAAGAGAACTCCCACTTCAAGGATTAACCACAAGGTTGCTCCCTTCTAGGTGGATCAAGTCTCAAGATCGACAGTGTAACCAAATTAGGGTTTTGGTCGACCAGGGCCTCCAGATGAAACTTTTTCATCTGGGCACAAGCCAATGATCCAAAACATAACCTAATGTACTTCATGAAACCTCATGGACCCAATTATCAAGTCAATTTTGCCTCAGGGGATGCATTCATCAAAAATCAGGAATTAGGGTTTCTTGACCTAATTCACCCCTAAGTTGACTTTTGGGACAAATCATGAGCCAAGACCTCAAGATAGGGTTTGAGGGTCTCTAATGAACTATATTGATCCATTTAGAACAATGGATTAATCCAAGAAGCTTGAGGAACAAGTCTCAATTTCATCTGCACCACAGTTAGGGTTTTAAGGGAAAAGTCAACTGTAACTTTGACTTTTGACCAGGACATGCTCCCAAGCCCTAAGACATGATTCAATATACCCTATGACACCCATGGAACATGTTCATCAAGTTTGATTTAAGTCAAGGACATGATTTCCTAAAGAATTGCACAGTTTGGAATTCATCTGATAAAAAGTCAACTGTGCACAAAAGTCAACTTTGACTTTTTGAGATTTTTCACCAAAATGGATTTTTAACCCTAAAATGATGTTAATGTATGATTTGAATCATAATTCATCAAGAAAAATCAAGAAAAGTTGGATAACTTGTAAAAGGGGTAACCATAAAAACTTAGAAAATTTTCTAAGTTAAAAATAAAATGACAAGGGTACCAACTTTGGAGGATCATAACTACTAAACCACAAAGCCATTTTTCCTCATCCAAAGATGGATTTGTAGCTCTCATTACCCTCTACAAAAACTTCAACTAGACCTAAGTCCAATTCATTAAGGATTTTGAGTTATGAAGTGATCAAAATGGCTGAAAAATAAAAATGTCACTTTTTCCAACACTTAGTGAAATTTTCACTAAGTCCAAATCTGTCTTCATTTTTTTCCAAATATAGGGGGATTTTTCACTTGGATTCAAAAGAGATCAAAACCAAGCATGTTCAAAAAGTTGTTGTATCATGTAAGGGCTTTCCAAAATGGCCAAGAACATTACCAAATTCCATTTGAGTCATGAGTTATGACATTGGAAAATTGCCTTGTTGAAATCTGTCAAGGCAAGGCAGAATTTACATTTTTGCTCGATTTGCCAAAATCAGCCAAATCCAAATGCTCCTATCCACTTGGACACATTAGAGGATTGACTCTAAAGGGGACAATCACTGAGCCAAGCCTCCAAAGTCTTTGGAACAAGAAATAGCATGTTGAACCAAGAATGGCCAAAATAGGGACAAGACTCCAAATTTGGATTGGAGCATTCAATGGAAGCATCAAGGTGGCATGGACTGAGCCATTTTCATTTGAATTCAGTCAAGACTTATCCAAGACCAAGGGAACCACAGCCCTGTGCCCTAACCTCTAGTCAATGGCTAGAGGAGACTTGGATTTCCATTGGCCAACATTGAACAAACACCTGCTGCAGTTGCCATTCAGTGTGGATCCCAAAACAAACTTGCTCTACTATAAATAGAGCTCAATTGTGATCAGTTTAAGTACACCAAAGGCCTACAACACTTGCCTTTCTCAAAATCTCTTTCTCTTGGCAAAAATGCCTTTCTTAGCAAGGTAGCTATCGGGTTTTGAGCTAGAGGGCAATTCCACTCAAACCAATCACTCACACACCTCACATACATCGCATATGAGCTGATCAAACACTTAAACAACAATTGGAACACTGATTTCTCAGAATCACCAGTCAATTGCTCAAGGTTTTAACCAAAGTGCAGTTGAGATGCCATGAAGTGATCCAGCCAATTTCAATCGAGTCCAAGCATTCAAACACACTCCATAGGGTGTAGGGAAGCTGTTCAGATCATCACCACTCATCTGTAACACCTCCAAATCAAAAATCACATTGCACTTGCTGTCACGGCCTAGAGGTAAGCACATACTTGGTCATCTCTCAATTTATGCATATTTCCTCGCACAATAATTTGGCCATATGTTCATAATCATGCATAGAATGTTTCCCCTCAATTAATTGCATTGTTTGAATCGTGTATCAAAAATCCTAGCCTTCATGGAGAAATTAGGGTTCTTGAGGATTTTTCATGATTTCTTGTTATATGTTTAATTTAAATGAAATTAATGGACATAGACATGATCGTGAGGTTGAGACGAGCATAATGATATGTGGATTACATGATATGATTAAGTATTCAGTGAGATTAGAGAGAAAATGCAAATCTGGGAATCTCAGAACACGCGCGTGTTCTTCAGCTTGTTCTTGGCGCCATTTTTTCAAATTTGAATATTTGAATTTTGTGATTTTATTTAATTGATTCAAAAATTAATTTCTCTCTGAGTTTTAATGATTTTGAGTTGATTCTTTTTTTTAATAATTCACAAAAATGTTAAAATATTTTATTTTATCAAAAAATGCCAAAAATATTATTTATTTTGTATAATTGATATTTTTGCAAAGAATTAATGTTTTAATTGTTTTTTACATTTAAAATATTTTTTCCACCTTGATTTTGCAACTTTTAATGCTTTCTAATTATTTTGTAGGTCAATACTAAATTTTTGAAGCATTAATCCAAGATCACAATTTGTTTTTCATATGTTAAACAATTTTGATCATTTTAATTGAATTTTTATTCAATTAAATACATTTTTGAAAACAAATTAGGGTTTTTGGATTAATTCAACCCTCATAAATCATTTTCAAAACACTTGGGCCTCTAATACAGTGTAAGACCCAATCCTTTTTTTGACCAAATCATTTTTGGACCTCAGTGTATTGTATAAGTCCCGATACCGTAAAAAACAAACGGCGCGACCGTCGCCTTTTGAAAAATAACCTTCTGGGCCTCTCCTCGAGCTATAAGACCCATTTAAAACCTTTTGGGCCTCTAATAGAGTTTAAGACCCAACCCCCTTTTAACCAAAACCATTTTGGGCCTCACTTATTGTATAAGTTCCTCTGCGTTAAAAGAAAACCTCGACGCGATCGCCATTTTTAAACGAAAAATCAATTGGGCCTACCCTCGTGTTATAAGCCCCACTCTTTTTCTTTAAAACTTTTTGGGCCTCTTGAGAGAGTGTACGACCCATCCCTTTCTACTGAAAACAATTTTTGGGCCTCAGTCACTTGTATAAGTCCCTCTGTATAAATTCAAACAGTGCGCTCACTGATAAAACCCGGGGCCTCTCCTTGAGTTGTAAGCCCCAAATCTTTCTTTTTCAAAGCACTTTCTCCTTTCATTTACCGCTTTCATATACATATAACTGTATTGTGGGGCTGTTTCACTGTAAGTCTTCTTTCATAAACTCATATCGACTGTGTAATAATAGTATAGATATTTAGAGTTTCCCCGGCAACTACGTCTAGAACTAGGTGACGCCATTTCGTTTATTCATAGAAATAGACAACTAGATCCCCAATAGGATCACCAGATACAGTCTTCTCTTCGGCTGTCCTCATTAGGAATTGTCAAGAAACTCTATTCCCAGAGATGAATGTATTCTCCGTGAATGGCATCTTTGAGTTTCTTCCAAATTCTCGAACTTTCCTGACTTGATCTATTCCTTGTGAATAGCTTGCCTTGAATTTCTCGGGGTTTGGGGACCCACGGGTTTCTTAAAAGCATCGGCCTCCTCTTGGACATCGTACAAGGACCCACAGGCTTCTTAAAAGCAACCCCGCCTCCTCTTGGGCTTAGTACAAGGACCCTACGGCTTCTTAGAAGTATTCACAATCTCCTCTTAGGCTTCGTATAATGATCTCTTCCTCCGGGAATGATAGCCTCCTATTGGGCTTCATACAAGGACCGATCGGCTTCTTAAAAGTTTCCAGCCTCCTCTTGGGCTTCGTACAAATTGTCCCGATGGCCTCCTAGAGGTATAGGAACAAAACTTAGTCATCTGCATAGAACAGTCCTTTCATAGAGTCTACTACCGTTTCTCAAAGCATGGTACAAAAGATGACACTCTAGACTTAGACAGTCTAATCTCCTTGAGTCTCAAAGACATTCTCAAGCACTCTTCAAAAATTGGAAGAAAACCCATAGACTCGGACAATCTCAATACCCTTCGGATTTCCCGCTTCCTTAAAGAACAGGAATAACCCGGATCCTCGAATCAAATCCTTGAGTACAACATTGCTCATATGAGAACTAATTTTCTCTTTTAAAATTAGTATACTGGACCTGTCACTCAAGTGAAACAGTAACCATAGCCTCCTCTTAGGCTTTGTATAATGATCCTTCTTCAGTGGAGTTAGCCTCCTCTTGGGCTTTGTACAATGATTCTCCCCAGCAGAGTCAAACAACGTTTAGCCTCTCTCTCGGGCTTTGTACGAGACACATAAGAGACTCCCTCGTTGAGTCAATCACCTCTTTCGCCTCCATCTCGGGCTTTATACAAGATACAAAAAGGTTCATATTGAGCCAAACAAATGTTTGCCTTCATCTCGGGCTTTATATGAGATACCAAAAGACTTCATCGTCGAGTCAAAACTTTCAGCCTCTCTCTCGGGCTTTGTACGAGACACATAATAGCCTCCTCTTAGGCTTTGTATAAGAAAACCACTGGTTGATCCAATTAACCTTTTAGCATCAAAACTGTGCCTCGTTCACAGTACACAAACATCAACAACTCCTTCCCCTCCATCTAACTACTGTAAGCGGCAAGCCTGTGGATCATCTACATCCATGCCAATGTCCCTCTTTTAGTATGAGAAATTCCTAAGGAAAGATGACATTACTCTAAACTGAGTTAAAGTCTTCTCCTTCAGGTTAAAATCCCCTATAAAGGAAATTATGGCAATGCCGGATTCACACATCCCAGTTAAAGTAATCCTCCTTTACAGTCAGTCACCCAACAATTGTGACAAACATACCCCTTTAGAGATGACAAATTCTCTCTAAAGTCAACACCTTCAGCTTCATATCTTGGGCTTTAAACAAGATACAGATAAACTTTTTCGCTTTACGTGTTAGGCTTTGAACAAGACATCAAAAACACCCATTTCCTCCCATAGAATAGGAGGAACTACGAATGCTCTGATTTCCCTGTTTCGGTAAACGGGAATACGTAGGCATAAGATTGAAAGAAAAATCTAAGCGAGCACACTAAACAAAAACCAAAAATCCCATACTCTCACATCAAAAAGCATCAGTTCTAACATCCTAATCCTCGTTCCCCGCTATAAAGTCCTAGAAAGAGAAAAGAAAACGTATTGGGGAAAATACAAATAACCAGTACAAAGGCCCCCCCACATTGATAGCATTCGTAACCTAACAGACCGCTGTTTAAACTTAGTATGCAAAGCAGGGTTAATTGGAGACATCTATTTCCCTTCCTTCATTAGCTTTAATAGGATAAAAAATGAATCGACCTGTAGTAAACTCAACCGCAGTGAGAGTGACCAGCGCTTAAGAACCGCGTCAAAAATCGCTCGCTACAGTTACCCCTTTAACAAGTTAACTCATTTTATTTGTTTTTTCTTGATGAATGATGATTCAAATCACATATTAACATTGTTTTAGGGTTAAGGAACCTTGTTTGACCAAAAATCCAAAAAAGTTAAACTTGGATTTTTGTATAGTTGACTTTTTCATCAGATGAAATTTTGACTTTGTGATCCCTTTGTGAAATCAATCCTTGGGCTCAATTAAACTTCATGAATGACCTCCAAGGGTATTTAGGGATGTCTTGGACCCCTCCCCAAGGTTTGAAATCAAGGGTAGGCCAACAGTCAAGGATAGGGTTGACTTTTTCCATCAGAAACCCTAATTTGTGATCAGATGGTTTTGAGTTCTTGTGGCTTATGACTTGAGCTCTTTGAGTCAATAAAATCTTGTAAACATGCCAATATGATGTATTTGAGGTCTTTGAAGTTCATTTTGAAGCTTCAAGCCATGCCTCACTTCACAGGTTAACTCAAGGGTTAAATTAGGTCAAAACCCTAATTCTTAATTTTTTGATAGATGGACCTTCAAGGTGATTTTGCCATTGTGGATGGGTTCTTGAGATCCTTTGAGTTTGTTAGACCATACATTGAGACATTGGCTCATGCCCAGATGGAAATTTTCATCTAGAGGCCTCAGTCGACCAAAACCCTAATTTGGTGACACTGGCGATCTTGAGGCTTGATCCACTTGGTATATTGCAACCTTGTGCTTAATTCTTGATGTGGGAGACCTCTTGACCCTTCATGGATGTTTGAGAGGCTAGACAAGTTGAAGATCATGTCATCTATTGATTGATCTTTTGTCTAAATGCTCTGAGAGGGCTTGAAACCCTACTTCTTGATTATAGTGAATGCTCAACCATCTTTGAGGAGACCGATGGGGCATAAAAGTACATCCATATTGTGGTGATGATTTTCACAATGATGGGAAATCTTGGTGGTCAAAATTTGGGGTATGACAGATGCCCCTATTTAATCTTCTTGGACTCAAAGGTGTGAATGGCAAAGGTATTCGGGCATTCGGGGTGGAAGAGGATTAAATATCAGAATACCCGAAATTTTGATGGTGGTTATGAATGGCTGCCTGCTCATCCATCTTCTTTTGCTAAGCAATGATGCTTTTTGAAAAGGGTGAAACTTCCCCTCGATCCTGGTCTTCAGCCACGAAACTGGTCTCAGTTTCTTTTGTCAATAAACTTCCCCTCGATCCTGGTCTTCAACCAAGGAACTGGTCTCAGTTTCTGAAATAAACTTCCCCTCGATCCTGGTATTCTACCGAGGAACTGGTCTTAGTTTCTGATATAAACTTCCCCTCGATCCTGGTCTTCAGCCAAGAAACTGGTCTTAGTTACTGATATAAACTTCCCCTCGATCCTGGTCTTCAGCCAAGGAACTGGTCTTAGTTTCTTTTGTCAATAAACTTTCTTGACAAGGGACACTATTGATAGCAGTTTTCCTCAAACTTCTCGCCGAATTTTCTTGGGGAGATTTCATTTGATGGCAGAAAGATTTGATGTCAGAGTTGCTGGGGGTACCCCTTTGTCTGAGTTGTAGAGGTGTGCAAACTTCTCTGTTGGAGACGCCATTTGTTGACTCTACTGGGGAAAACGAGTCTCTTGAGAGACTGTTTCCTGCTTGGGGATATTACATCATACTTTTCCTCAAGATCTTCTCGGAGAAATGCCATGTGATGCAATCCAATTTTGAGGTGCTGATGACTTCATTATCATTGACTTTCTTGGAGAGAAAAATCAATGTGTTGCTAGGATTCTTTGGTTGTGAGGCTTTCTCTGGGGATTTTCCTTAATCTAGGAAAGCGAAGATATCATCTTCAATGGAAAAGAGTGATGTTCGTCGACTGTCATCTTGTCTTTCAGAGGTTCAAGTTATCAAAGTGGTCGAGGACCGACTCTAATCCATAAATAAACTGGGGTTGAGATTGTTCAGACAAAACATTTCCTGATGAGAAAAGAATTGACAACTCGATTGAGAGGACTTTTATCACTAGGGGACAAAACTGACCGGAGTGATAGTGATGCAATATGATTACGAATGCAAATTACTAATGCATGATGCATGTATGTTTATGCTGACAAAACTGACACGACATAAAGACTAGTAGAGGAACACGACTGGATACTCGGCCACTGCAGGGGATAAAAGTATCACTGGTTCCAGATAGCAATCCTGCCTTGCTTAGGAAAAGTAGTTCCTGTGGGGGAACAACGTTGGTCGGGCTTAGGAGGTAAGAACTCTGTCGGGGGTGTCAGATGAGACATGGTATCTGACACGGTTGATCCTTCATTCAGGTGTACTGGTTTAGAAGGAGTACTTTGATTCTGTACTTTTAGGTTCAACCGCCTTCGGAGAAGCGATCGATATTCTTTCGATGTTCAACAGTCAAAAGAATTGCCATATTTATTTTAAAAAGCAGAAATAATTTGACAAGTAAATTCATTTTTGTTTTATTTCAAGAATCGTTAATCATATTAAAAACATCATTCTGTAAAGCTAAAACAAATAAGAATTGCAAACAAAAGCACTATGGCTCGAATTTTATTGATAGGATGGAAATCATCCAAGCGCGTGATTCCATAGAGTATTTACAAAGTCTAGAAAATGGTAATTTAAGGGAAAAGGGCTACATTGAAACATAACGACCGTTATCCTTCTACCAACTTTGAATTCTGGACATCCCGAGCTTCCGTCGAAGATGCCCTTAACTGGAGTTTTCCTGATGGATGGAATTACTGCTGAGGAGTTGAACTGACCAGACGTAGTTACTTGCCATTAATCCCTAGTTTTTGCCTGGATTGTACTTTGAGATTTCCAATCCATCGGGATGATTTTTTGTTTGCTTATGTCTCTAATTTTTTCTTGGACCGCCCTTTCGGGTTTTCAATCCACCGAGACGTTTTATTTTTATTTTTTTAGGCGAAGTATTTCTTGACTACGTCAACATTTGTGGGGTAGGCGAATTCCTCTCCATCCATGGTTGCGAGTCTCAAGGCGCCCCCTGAGAAGGCTTTCTTGACCACATAGGGGCCGTCATAATTCGGAGTCCATTTGCCCCGAGAATCAGTGAGGAATGATTGTATCTTCTTGAGCACGAGGTCTCCTTTCCTGAAGAAGCGAGGTCGAACCTTTTTGTCAAACGCCTTCTTCATTCTTTGCTGATATAACTGACCATGTCATAGAGTCGTTATTCGCTTTTCTTCGATTAGGTTCAGTTCATCGTGTCGACTTTGACACCATTCAGCTTCCGTTAGCTTAGCTTCCATCAATACCCGAATCGATGGGATCTCTACTTCTATGTGAAGCACTACCTCCATGCCATATACTAGAGAGAAAGGGGTTGCCCTTGTTGAAGTGCGGACAGATGTACGATAATCGTGAAGAGCAAAGGGTAGCATCTCGTGCCAGTCTTTGTAGTTTACCACCATCTTTTGAACGATCATTTTTATGTTCCTGTTAGTCGCTTCTACCGATCCGTTCATCTTAGGTCGGTAGGGAGATGAGTTATGGTGTTCAATCTTAAACTCAGCGCACAACTCTTTCATCATCTTGTTGTTCAAGTTGGATCCATTATCAGTAATGATCTGGCTTGGAGCACCATAACGGCAGATGATATTATTTTTGATAAATCGGACCACCACTTATCGGGTTACATTGGCGTATGACGCTGCATCGACCCACTTGGTGAAGAAGTCAATGGCTACCAGGATGAACCGATGTCCGTTCGAAGCCTTGGGTTCGATCATGCTAATCATGTCTATTCCCCATATAGAAAAAGGCCATGGGGAAGAGAGAACCTTGAGATGCGTAGGCAGTACATGGATTTTGTCTGAGTATATCTGACACTTGTGACATCTCCTCATGTACTTGTAGCAGTCGGATTCCATGGTCAACCAATAGTATCCTGCTCTCAGAATTTTTCTCGCCATTGTGTGTTCGTTGGCATGAGTGCCAAAGGATCCTTCGTGAATCTCTTTCATCAACATGTTTGCTTCTTATCTGTCTACGCATCGGAGCAAGACCATGTCGAAATTTCTCTTATAGAGTGTATCACCACTCAGAAAAAAGTTGCCAGCCAATCTCCTGAGAGTCTTTCTGTCTTTTCTAGATGCCCCAGGTGGGTACTCTTGTTTCTGAAGGAAGTGTTTGATATCGTGATACCAAGGTTTGTCGCCTATGTCTGCTTCAATTGTGAAGATGTAAGTGGGCCGCTCAAGGTGCATTATGTCGATCTTAGGTATGTTGTTCCATTAACCTACACTAATCATGGAAGAGAGAGTGGATAATGCATCAGCCATGTGATTCTCTTCACGAGCGATGTGATGAAACTCGGTTCTATTTAAGAATGGTAACAACCTTCTCGCATAGTCTTTGTAAGGAATCAGTCATGATTGGTATGTGTTCCAATCTCCTTTGATCTGATTGATAACCAGGGTTGAGTCTCCATATACATCCAAGTTCTTAATCCTAAAGTCAATTGCTTCTTCGAGACCTATGATACAAGCTTCGTATTCGGCCTCGTTGTTTGTACACTTGAATGTTAATCTGGCAGTGAAAGGAATATGGGTACCCTGAGGTATTATGATGATTGCCCCAACTCCATTTCCATAATGATTGACAACTCCGTCAAAGATTAGTCCTCATTGGGAATCTGGTTCTGGCCCTTCACTGGGTAGCAGTTCATTACAATCTTTCATTTTCAAATACATAACATCTTCGTCTGGGAAGTCAAACCCGACTGATTCCTGATCGTCAATCGGTTGATGAGCCAAATGATCGACTAAATACTTCCTTTGATGGCTTTCTGAGCATGGTATTCGATGTTGTATTCTGATAACAACATCTGCCAACGGGCAATCCTTCCCTTGAGAGCAGGTTTTTCAAAGACATACTTGATTGGATCCATTTCGGAGATTAACCAAGTAGTGTGACAAATCATATATTGGCGAAGACGTTTGGATGCCCTAGCTAGAGCACAGCAAGTTTTCTCAAGCATTGTGTATCGAGTCTCACAGTCAGTGAATTTCTTGCTCAAATAATAGATGGCAGACTCTTTCCTTTTGGTTTCGTCTTGTTAGCCAAGTACACAACCCATTGAGTCTTCCAAGACTGTTAGGTGGATAATCAACGGTCTTCCCTCTACTGGAGGTGACAGGATAGGTGGGTTCAATAGGTATTCCTTGATATTGTCGAAGGCGGTTTGGCAGTCTTCTGTCCAAATGCAGTCCTGATTCTTTTTGAGTAATTTGAAGATTGGCGCGCATGTCGCGGTCATGAGGAATATAAATCTGGAAATGTAATTCAAACGTCCCAGGAATCCCCTGACTTGTTTTTCAGTCTTTGGAAAAGGCATTTCTTGAATGGCCTTGACTTTGTCGGGATCAACCTCAATTCCTTTCTGGCTGACGATGAACCCTAGCAGTTTCCCTGAGAGGACACCGAACGTGCATTCGTTGGGATTCAAGAGGAGTTTGTACTTTCTCAGCCACTGGAATAGTTTTGACAGGTGGGTCACATGCTCCTTTTCCGTCTTAGATTTGGCAATCATATCATCGACATACACTTCTATTTCTTTGTGTATCATGTCATGAAAGAGAGTAGTCATGCCCGTTGATAGGTTGCCCCGACGTTCTTCAAATCGAATGGCATTACCTTATAACAAAAGGTGCCCCATGGGGTGATAAAGGAAGTTTTCTCCATGTCTTTCGGTGCCATTTTGATCTGATTATAGCCCGAGAATCCATCCATGAAGGAGAATACTTTGAACTTCGTTGTACTGTCTACCAGCATGTCAATGTGTGGTAAGGGAAAGTCATCATTTGGACTGGCCTTGTTCAGATCTCTATAGTCTACACACATTCTGACCTTTCCGTCCTTTTTCAGAACTGGTACTATGTTGGCTAACCATTGACGATATTTTGATGTGGCGAGGAAACCCGTGTCAATCTGTTTCTGTACTTCCTCTTTGATTTTGATGGCCATGTCTGGATGGGTCCGTCTTAGTCTTTGTTTTACTGGTGGACATTCTGATCTTAACGGTAGATGATGTTCCACGATGCTGGTATCCAACCCTGGCATATCCTGATAGGACCAAGCGAATACATTGGAAAATTCTCTGAGAAGCTTTATCAAACCTTCCTTGACAGTTGGACCGAGCAGTGCCCCAATCTTGACTTCTTTTCTCTCTTCCCTTGAACCTAAGTTGACCATTTCTAATGGTTCTTTGTGAGGTTCAATGGATCTTTCCTCTTGTCTGAGTAATCGGGAGATCTCTTCTAGAATTTCTTCGTCATTTTCTTCTTTAGCCTCAAATACCGGGAAGTTAAAGTTGGGAAAATGCATCGGATCATATGTTTCAATGGGGGTTTAAAACAAGCAATATGCATGACGTGATGATTGTTTTTAGAAGAGATAGAAAGAATACAAGAGTGTGTGCAGTGTATTTTCTGAAAACTGCTTGTTTTTATTATGTGAGTTGTTTTTAGGATTACCATTTTCTGAAAAAGCGAAAAGAGAAAACAACAATAAATGCGGAAATTACAGAATGACGTTATTTTATTTATGATTTTGTAGATTCTTGAAACTACAGCCCTATAAAACAAAACTCTGTCGCTTTGGGCAAAGCGAAGAGAGACATTTACAGAAAGTGAGCCCTATCAAAACATTCGTTTCACCTGGGCAGGGTGAAAGGTTAAAACAAAGACGACAATTACTTAGACTTATGGACGACTTTCAGGACATCGACAACAACCCATTGCTGGCGAACTCCTCGGTGAATCACAAAGTCTGGTACCTTCCTTCTTGGTTTGTCTTCAGAAATGACGCTGATTTCTGGTGGAGCAGGATCGTTGGAATCTATCTCCCAGGTAGAGTTGTCGTAAACGAACTCTTCTATTTTATCTTGCACAATATTTTGACTTTCAGGCAGATCTCCCCATCCAGTTGGCTGGATGTCTTCGAGCCTGATACGAGAGCTTTCAGGAGCGGTGTACTTGACCAAGAAGTCGTATTTGCCACTCGGTTGTCCTAAAGTGTCCCATATATCTGTGGAACTAGAGGAGTCATCCCTTTCAATGACGTTGACCTCAGGAAAGGCGTATTGAGGAACTCTTGTCCCGCGCTCTTTGCAAATTCATCGTTGTACTGGATATCTTCAGAATGCCCTGAGTAATGATCCCATGATTTGGTGGGGACGCATGTATTATTTTCAATGATGCTCAGTTGATATGCATCGTTGGGCTGACTCTTTTGCCCCAAGTCTCCTGGGTACGGCTTCCAGATAGGCAGGCCATCCATTTGACCATAATAGTCGTAGTCAAAGTTGTCTTTCATCAGAGTGTCCTCCTCTAATGAGTTTGGTGGAGCACGACATCCTTCCGGATCACAATCTCCGTATATCATTTGGACGTCTAATCTCGGTATATATCTCGGACTCTGTGCAGGATAGCAAAATGGCGTAGGCACCTCTCCCTGAGACATATAACCGTCCTCGTTAAGATAGGGCTTCCATTCTTCATCTGTATCGGAGGAATCACCCTCGTTGACGGTATGTACTTCTTGAGACACTGGGTGAAGAAAACCTCCACTGTGGAAGAAGTTTTGAATGGGACGAAAACTTTCATCGTTAGTAGCAGTCTGGGTACAGGTTGAGGAAAAACCAAGACCTTTCTTTGTCTTGTTATCAGTAGGAATGACAAGCTGTCCCCATCCTTTTGTATTGTTACTTTTGATCACTTCGAGAGCATCTTTGTATGAGGAAATCGATGTTCCTTTTTTTGATTGGTTCTTATTGCTCACCGAGAGTGCTTGGAACTGGGTTTCAACAACCTCCTTTGGTTCTACACAAGTGGACGACGACAAGTTGCTTACGATCAAGGCCTGCTCTCCACAGACTGTGACTAGTTGGTCATTCTTGACGAACTTCAGCTTCTGGTGAAGTGTCGAAGTGACTGCCCCAGCCTCGTGTATCCAAGGGCTTCCTAACAAACAACTGTATGCTGCCCAAATGTCCTTGACCTGGAAAGTGACTTGGAAAGTGTGAGGACCGATAGTTATGGGAAGGTCGACTTCGCCGATAACTATTTTTCGGGATCCGTCAAATGCTTTGACGATGACCTCACTGCCCCTCATCGGAGATCCTTGAAATGATAATCGCATCAGAGTAGATTTTGGCATAACATTAAGGGCTGATCCGGTGTCTACCAGTACGCTGGCTAATGCATCATCCTGGCAGTTGAATGTAATATTTAGTGCCATGTTGTGATGTTTGCTTTCTTCCGGCAGTTCTTCATCACTAAACCCCAAGTTGTTGCAGGCAGTGATGTTGGAGATGATGCTATCGAATTGTCTTATTGTTACATCTTGTTCCACAAAGGTCTGCTCTAAGACTTTCTGTAGAGCTTCTCTGTGAGCTTCGGAACTGAGTAAAAGAGATAGCACCGAGATTTTTGAAGGAGTTTGCAACAATTGATCAACAATGTTATACTCGCTCTTCTGGATGAGCTTCAACATCTCATCGTTGTTCTTTGAAAGGTCGGGACTACTGGATTGACCGACTGGTTGATTAGGAACTTCTGTTTGAGGTTCTTTTTCTTTGCTGGGTTCTCCAACCCCTCGGTTGAAGATCTGATCGCTCCGTGTTACTCGGCTGATGTCTGCAATATTCACGACGGAGGGTAATGGAGTTTCCTTTCCATTCTCAATTGTTGTTGCACCGTATTTATAAGGGATAGCTTTATCGGATTTGTACGGCATTGGTCCCGGCAGATAGATAACTACAGGAGCCTTTTAATTTTTCTGACCGCCATAGCTGGCCTCAATTGGTTCGAGGTTGAGAATCTTTCCACTATCAAGGGGAACTCTTGATTCATGGAGTAAAGGGATTATGGCGCATACGTCTTTGGCCACTTCTTGCTTAGGGATCAAAAAAACTTCTTTACCTCGATTGGAAAGATAGTCCTGTATTATGTTAATCGAACTAGAGCTTGAACATCGTCGAATCTCTTTATGGTCCAACTGACTTTGAAGGGCTTCTCGCACGAGGTAGCATCCTTGGTTATTCTCTGACCAAACTCTACAGTGCTCATAGTTGTGCGGTGGCACCCGACCACATCCGCTTTGTATGCAGTGCAACCTTACTAGATCTGTTTCCATTGATCGAACATCCTGACTTTGATGCCTAGTAGGGTTCCCGTCATCCATACTGACTTGGTGTGTGTCTTCATCTAGATAGATCGGAAGCCACCAGTGGTTCAACAAGTGTTGCAGTGTTCTTTGGACGAGTGCATATCCTTGGTCACTCTCACGACATCCCTTACAGTTATGATAATCATGGGAAGTCAGAAAACCGAGCTGGACTTGCTTAGCGTGTAATTCCACCAAGCTGGTATTCATCAAGCGAATATCAAAGATTTGAATCATATTAACTTGATAATGACTTCTATCGCGGTAATCCTGAATCCATCTTAGATCCATATGACGCTGGAGGGCCTCTTGTACTAAAGAGCATCCCTGATTGTTTACCGAGCAGATCAGACAGGAATCGTAATCGTGTCGCAGCAGGTTGTGATGCTGGCCTTGCCTTGAGTGCATTTCCACCAAGTTGACATTCATCGCACGGATGTCGTGGTTTTGAATGATGTTGGAATTGTATTAGTCATGTTGACTCCACGGATTCGGTGATCTTGGATCCACCCGAGATCCATTTGTTCTTGTAGAGCTGATTGCACCACAGAACATCCTTGATTGTCTTTAGACCAGACATCACACTGGTGATAGTTATGAGACGGTACATGATCGTATCCGCTCTGTCTGCAATGTATCTTGACCAAGTTGGTTCCTAATAAGAGTACATCATGAATTTGATAGTTGTGGTTAGATTCTTCTTCTATCAAATTTACTGCAGCTTTCTCGTGTTGAGGCAGCGGGTTCGTATGAACATTTGGATTTGTATCCTTGAAGGATAAGACCCAGCTCCTAACAAGCTTCTGCACATCGGACTTGAAGCTGAGACAATTTTCTATGTTATGCCCCAGTCCTCCTTGATGGTAAGAGCAAGTCTGATCCGCTCTAAACGAAAAAGGAAGATTTTCTAGTATTGTAAGAGGAGACCTGGTTTGGACGTACCCCTTGACCAGTAGTAGTGGAAACAGTTCTGCGTACAACATTGGTATAGGGTCAAACCCTGGTGGTCGCGTTGTACGGTTATTGTTGTACTGAGGACAAGCCTGCTGAAGAGGCTGTTGTGTCATTTGCTGATATTGTTGTTGATTCGGTTGGCTCTGAGCAACCTGAGGTTGATACGTTGGAACAAGCGCAGGGTTACTAGTAGGAGTTACTACTGCTACTGGTTGATACCTTCGCCTTTGCTTTCCGAGAGAGATATTACCGATATCTTGCTCTTTTTTGTTAGGGAAAGCACTACCGTATCTTTTGGTACTACTTGATGGTCCTGTATCTTTGACCAGACGTCCTTCTCGGACTGATTCTTCAAGACGTGCTCCCATATTCACAATTTCAGTGAAGTCGCTGGGCGCACTGGAGACCATTCGATCATAATAGAATGAGCTCAAGGTTTTCAAGAAGATTTTTGTCATCTCTTTTTCCTCAAGAGGTGGACAAATCTGGGCTGCAATTTCACGCCATCTCTGAGCATATTCCTTAAAGGTTTCCTTGTCCTTCTGCGACATGGCTCTGAGTTAATCTCTGTCTGGTGCCATGTCCAAGTTATACTTATACTGCTGAACGAAGGCAGCGCCAAGATCTCTGAAAGTCATGATCTTAGTGCGGTTTAAACCCATGTACCATTTGAGTGCGGCACCGGTTGAACTATCTTGGAAGTAGTGGATCAACAGCTGTTGATTCTCTATCTGAGTTGACATCTTTCGAGCGTACATCACCAAATGACTTTGAGGGCAAGAGTTGCCCTTGTATTTATCAAGTTCGGGCACCTTGGATTTGTGCGGAATTTTCACATTGGGGACCAAACAAAGGTCTGCGGCGTCCTTTCCAAATAGATCCTAACCGCGAATGGCATGCAGTTCCTTCTGTATTTCCAGGAATTGCTCCTGGAACTTATTTAATCTGTCGTACATACTTTCGTTTCCACCAAAAGGCATCTGTGGAATCTGTCCTTCCGGGACAGTGTGTACCACGGGTGGTGGTATAGTCATTACAAATGTGACTCTTGGTGATTCCCTATCCTGAAGTTTGTAACCTTCAAGAGTTGCTGTCGTGCCTCTGGCATCTTCGCTTTCCCGAAGTTTGTAACCTTCAGGCCCAACGGTTCCTGTTGCAGTTTCCGGATCTTCCATGATCGGCGAAATATATCCTTCTGGGATATAGTTGAGTAGGATGCCCCAGGGACGATCTTTAGGCATGTTGTACCGAGGATCATACTTTTCCACTATGGGCGTAGATGTGATCTCTGAGATCACAGCCCTTTGTTGTTGTATCTGAGTTGCTGCCAGAGATTGCATGTCATTGTGAAGTTTCCTCAGATCTTCTTTCAGAGTGTCGATTTCTTCTCTCAACTCTCTGTTCTCTTCCTCGAGATCATCCATTTTCTTTTGTCGATTGGCCTGAGTATTGTACGAATGAGACAGTTTGACTCTAGAATCGAGACACAAACGTGAGATTCGTAGGTAAGAAGAATGCGTTACGGGAGAATGATGAATGATATGCAATAATTATATACTAATAAATTTTTTTTATCAAAAGAAACTTCAACAATTGGATTGCAAATATCATACAGGGGGAAGACCCCGTTTTATTGAAATCAAAGATTGCGGAAATGGAAATACAGTAATTTACAAAGTGCTGTAAAAGGAAATTTCTAAGCTTATGGATCATGAGTCCTCTCTGAGGAGAGCTCAGGTGCTGGTTCTGGTATTTTCCTTTTCTTTGACCCGGGCTCTTGAGCCGTTGTCGGGTTGTCATTCCTTTGCCAAGTGAAAGGAGCGAGTAAATTCCTTCGGTCTTCTTGATTTTCTACAGCATGTTGCTCTAAAATCTCGATCAGAGCATCTTTTTCTTTTAACAGTTACTGTATTTTGGTTCACTCCACATTGAGAATGTGGTACTTGTTCTTCAAAGACTTTGAACTTTGTTGAGAGCGACCTGGAGTTTTTCCACATCAGACATAAAATAAAGGATAAGTTCCTTTAACGGAAGAACTTCTTGACGAGGGTAAGGCATCCTCAGCTTGAGAGCTCTAGCTTGTACCCAGTGGAGATAAGGTTCCACAGAGACACAATCCGGTTTTCCTAGAGACTCTCTTCCTTTCCTATGAACACGTTTCCAGGCATGCACTATTTCTGTCTTTAGAGCCCTATCACTTTCTCCTTCCTTGAAGAAAAGACCTTCCAGATGAGCATTACGCTGGATGTATCTCATCGGGTATCTGAATTGACGACGAACTAAAACTGGATGATAATTGATTCCACCTTTAGTTCCTATGAGGGGTACATTAGGGAAATTTTCACAACAGTCAATGATTCTTACCCCGTCATAGATCCGATTGTACCAATCGATGTCAGAGTTGGTAAGAGACATGAGTCTCTGTGACCAACGCAGAGTACTCTTATGATCCAAAAAAGCAGCAGACTTAGGTAAATGGGAGGTGAACCATTTGTATAGCAGGGGTACACAGCATGTGATCATTCCTCCATTGTACAAATTCTTTAATTGTACAGAATGATAAGCATCTGCGAGCAAGGTCGGCACGAGGTTTCCAATCCGAAATATTTTAATGGAATTTATATCAACGAAGTTGTCAATGTTGGGAAAAAGGAACAACCCGTAGGTGAGTAGAACAAAGATCTCTTCGAAATCAGTAACGTTTCCTATACTAGCAAAGTACATGGCTTTCTCTATCAAAAACTTGGCCGGTAAACCTGGGATTCCATCCTTAGCGGTCATGTGAGTCCTGACTTCTGACTCGTCCAAATGGATTGCTCTTGCAATAGTTTGATCCTTTAGAATTTCTTCCAGTCCAATAAAGGGAGCTTGGTCAGTGATGGGTAAATCAGTCAGGTGAGAATACTCCTCCAGTGTTGGTGCTAGTTGATAATCTGGGAATGTGAAACAGTGATAAACCGGATCGTAAAACTGAATCAGAGTAGACAATATTCCTTCAATTACATGGACCCTTAACAGAGACAGCAGTCCTCCGTACTTAGCTCTGAAAGCATCAGGGTTGGTGATCATCCTTGCCAACCTTCTTAAATCCTCTAGTTTTGGAACCTTGAAGGTGTACTTGTGAGTCTTCCTTCTACCGAAATCTATAACGCAATCTATCTCTCTGATATTTGCAATCATTGTCTTAGTTTAATTTGAAAAAGAGAGACTAGAAGAGAAAATTTTTCTATGTTTGAAGTTTTTTAATGAAATGAATGCATGAATGCAGCATACAAAAACATAGAAAAAACATGGGGTCAAAGGTTCAGCGTCACGAGCATGGAGTCATGGCTCTACCCATGCCCAAAGGTTGTACTGGTGAATTTTTTACCTGTCCTCAAAATCATTAACCCCCCTTGGGATAACAACAGCAGGCTGGTTCACCCGAGCGAGTTGTAGTATCTTAGAGTAATCTCAAATGAGGGTAGTATCGCGTGACAACTATTTCCAATAGCTTCCGCACTACAAAATAGTCACATGGTCTCAGTCTACTAAATCCTCAGTTTCATGGATACCACAATCGAACAATCTGCTTTTAACAACCGAAGTCGTTTAGACATTGAATCCGCAAAGGGTATCTCCACTGATTCGATGGTCTACCAGGATCGCTTATTCGAGAATCACTCCCTGTAAGACCACCCGTCTATGCCATCACTTAGCTTAGGTATCACTCAAACTTTCCAGATGCGGCATCACCCGCATTCCCATTAGGAGAAGCGATATATATATTTATACCTAAAACTAACATCCTAGACCTCTTAAGAATTCTAGCTTATAATCCTAACAGAAAAAATGACTCCCCAGCAGAGTCGCCATTTATCTGTAGCGCGCGATTTTTGTCGGTGACGCGACCACCTTATCACGGGAATTGGGTTTTCTCCTCAATGAAGAGAAGGGGGTGCTACTTTATGATTTCTTATTTATCCCATGAAGCTGGAAGGGAATGGGAAGCTATCTCAAACTAACCTTGCATGCAAATGTTTAACTGAACAAACGCTAAAAGAGATTCGGGGAGTTCGGGGTCAGGTTATACAATTGGGAGTTGTCAATTACCCATCCTATATGTGGTTATCCACAAGTTGTTAGCTTTAGGCTTCACTTTGTACTTGATGGTATTTATTCATTAATGGGTTGGGAAAGTTTCTTGGGAAATATGAGAGAGTGAGTGAGTTTTTGTTGATGTTTGGGTTTTTTTGATGTTTTTGGTAAGGTATTGGACCTAAGTTTTGATTGGTATGAAGGCATTGGACCTATAGTTTTTGTTTGGTATGCTCGCTAAGATTTCGCAATCTTATGCCTACGTATTCCCGTTTAAACGAAACGGGGAAATCAGAGCAATCGTAGATCCTCCTATTTTAAGGGAGGAAAAAAGATATTTTGGTGTCTTGTTCAAAGCCCAAGATTGAAGCTAAAAGGTTGAGTATTTGTGTCTTGTTCAAAACCCAAGATTGAAGGTAAAAGGTTTGACTGAGAGAGAATTTGTCATCTCTAGAGGGAAACCTCTCGTCTGTTTCTCACAACTGTTGGGTGACTGTTTGTTTATAAAGGAGGATTACTTTAACTGGGATATGAGAATCCAGCAATGCCATAATTTCCTTTATAGGGGTGTTATCCTGAAGGAGAAAACTTTAACTCAGTGTAGAGCAATGCCATTTTTCCTTAGGAATTTCTCATACTAAGAGAGGGACAGTGGTGTGGAGGTAAATAATCCAAAGGCTTGCCGCTTACAGCAATTAGATGAAAGAGAGGATTTACCAGGATAAAAGATGGACAACAACTTGGATATTTTAATCAACAAGTGTGCCACTTACTGTAGTTATCTGGGATTAGGGTTTGTTTTGATTCCTGTTTTGATAAGTGATAAACAGAGAAGTGACTTCCTACGGAGATAATTTTGATTTCCTCTGAGGGGATGTTGATTTTTGTGTGCCTTAATTAAAGCCCAAGGTTGAAGCTAAGAGGTTGATTGACTCCATTAGGGAAGTCCTTATACACAGCCTAAGAGGAGGCTGAAAAGAGACTGACTCTTCGGGGATATCATTATACAAAGCCTAAGAGGAGGCTAGAAAAGTTTGAATTTTCCGGGGAAAATGTTTTGTCTGTCTTGTATAAAGCCCAAGATTGAGAATAAAAAGGGATTTTGACTTTGCTGGAGAGATTTACGGTGTTTTGTACAAAGCCCAAGATTGAGGCTGAAAAGAAGACTGACTTTGTGGGAAAGAAATCTTTATCTGTCTTGTACAAAGCCCAAGATTGAGGCTAAAATGAGACTTTACTGACTCACACTACTACAAAATGCTAAAACAACAACGCCAGGCTTACAACACATCCTTTTATGCCGTTGTAATAGGTTAAAAATTTCGCGCCCATTTAAAAGCTGAGTCATTTAATGACGGTTGAATGAAACCACCATAGTAATAAATAAAATGTATCAAGCTTCGATTCCCTGCAACTACATGTTTTCCAATTTTTAGAGTACATTTAGCGTGTGTCAATTAAATCCATTATTTATAAAATAAATTGTAAATTATTTTACAACGGTTAAGATGAGCAACCGTAGTAATAAATGAAATGTATCAAGCTTCAATTCCCTGCAACTACATTTTTTCCATTTTTTAGAGTACATTGAACGTGTGTCAATTAAGTCCATTATTTATAAAATAAATTGTAAATTATTTTACAACGGTTAAGATGAGCAACCGTAGTAATAAATGAAATGTATCAAGCTTCGATTCCCTGCAACTACATTTTTTCCATTTTTTAGAGTACATTTAGCGTGTGTCAATTAAGTCCATTATTTATAGAATAAATTGTAAATTATTTTACAACGGTTAAGATGAGCAACGTAGTAATAGAGTACATTTCACTTAAGATTCCACTACGGTTTGTTTCTCCACAGAGATTAAAAGGTTTACTGATAAATTAAAACAAAACTTATTATGTATTTCTTTCATAAGACACCCTAATCGAACAAGTGAGCCAGAGACGCCCTAACCTTTACCCTCTTCGTATCCATTCATTTGGGGCTCAAATATTGCTCAAATAAGGTACTCTTCAACATCTTCATTCCTTTTTTCTTGTTTTATGCTCAAATATTGACCGTCTTCATTCATTTGCTTCTTCAGCTTCAAAGTAAGGTTCTCTTCAACATCTTCATTCCTTTTTTCTTGGTTTATGCTCAAATATTGACCGTCTTCATCATTCATTTGCTTCTTCAGCTTCGAAGTAAGGTTCTCTTCAACATCTTCATTCCTTATTTCTTTGTTCATATTGTATATGCTCAAGTCAGAATGAGATGTTTCATATGCTTTACGTTTAGTATTAGAGTACATCTTCATTGATTTTTTCTTTGTTCATATTGTATATGCATATGCTTGAGTTTTTGGATTAGATTTTGGTGTGTCATTCACATTATTATACATGTATAAATTTCAGAAGTTGTAATGGATCGTAGTTGGATGAAAGCCAATAGATTAGATCCGGTTTATGAGAACGGAGTTTGTGAATTCCTTGAATACGCTGATAAACATCTTCCCGGCAATGATGGTATCTTTTATTGTCCTTGTGTTGTTTGCGCTAATATCAAAAAGGGTACAAAGAAAGAAATACACAATCACCTTTGTTGTGATGGTATATGTCAAAATTATATAATATGGGCGTGGCATGGTGAGGTGGATAATAAGGAAAGTCGGGCGTCACAAAGTCAAAGAGTGGAGGAAGATGAATATATGGAAGATCACCTAGAGGATATGTTCTGTGATATTGGGGAATCTTCTTTTATGAATGCTCATATTTATGATAATTTATGTAGTGATAAAGATACCCCTTTATATAAGGGATGCAAAAAGTTCACACGATTGCCGGCGGTGTTAAAGTTGTTTAATCTGAAGGCAAAAAATGGATGGTCGGATAAAAGTTTCACGGAATTACTTGAATTGCTACAACAAATGTTACCAGAAGATAATAAATTGCTGGATCGTTGCTATGAGGCCAAGAAGATATTGTGTCCACTGGGTCTGGAGTATATCAAGATACATGCTTGCCCTAATGATTGCATATTATTTTGGAAAGAGTATAAAGACTTGTTTCAATGTCCGAAATGTGGGGTGTCGCGTTACAAGCAGAAGGCTAGAAATGGTGATGACAATGATCACTATGAAAATGTTAGTTGGAAGCATCCTCCTGCTAAAGTGTTATGGTACTTGCCAATACTTTCACGATTAAAGAGACTTTTTACTAATTTTAATGACGCAAAGAATCTTAGATGGCATGCAGATGAAAGGATTCGTGATGGAAACATTCGCCATGTAGCTGATTCTTTGCAATGGAAGAAAATTGATTCGTTGTTTCCGGATTTTGGAGTCGAGCCAAGAAATCTTAGGCTTGGGCTTGCCACCGATGGAATGAACCCCTTTGGTAATATGAGCACTAATCATACTTTGTGGCCTGTTCTTCTCACTATTTACAACCTATCTCCTTGGTTGTGCATGAAGCACAAGTATATACTGTTAAGTATGATGATTTCTGGACCACGACAACCTGGTAACGACATAGATGTTTATCTTAGTCCATTAATTGATGATTTATGACTCTTGTGGGATGAAGGCGTTGAAGTTGATGATGCATATTCTGGGGAAAAGTTTAATATGCGTGCAATGTTATTTTGCATAATTAACGACTTTCCGGCTTACGGTAACTTGGCGGGATACAGCGTCAAAGGACATAAAGCATGTCCTATATGTGAAGATGATACTTGTTATCACCAACTTGAGTTTGGAAAAAAGACCGCTTACCTTGGGCATCAAAAATTTCTAAAACCGGGTCATCCATATCGTAGATTGCGAAAGGCTTTTAATGGAGAGCAAGAGTTTGGTGAGGCTCCTAAACCTTTAATCGGTGGTGAAGTTTATCAACGGCAGGAATACATTAATGTTGTCCTTGGGAAAAGAGAAAAAGAAAAAGGTGGGAAGAGAGAAAAAGAAAAAGGTGGGAAGAGAGGAAAAGGAAAAGGGGCAGTTGCAAAAAATATATGGAAAAAGAGGTCCATCTTCTTTGATCTTCCATATTGGTCAAGTCTTGATGTTAGACATTGTCTTGATGTGATGCACGTGGAGAAAAATGTGTGTGATAGTTTGATTGGCATACTTCTAAACATTCCGGCCAAGACTAAAGATAGTAAGACTTCCCGTCTTGATATGGAGAAGATGGGTATACGAAAACAGTTGGCTCCAATAGAGAAAGGAAAAAGAACTTATCTGCCTCCAGCATGTCATGCTCTATCTAAAAAGGAAAAGAATATGTTCTGCGAGTGTTTGCAAGGTATTAAAGTTCCACAAGGTTACTCATCAAACATCAAGAAACTTGTATCAATGAAAGATCTCAAGTTAATTGGTTTAAAATCTCATGATTGTCATGTATTGATGCAACAACTTCTACCAGTGGCTATCCGTGGGATTCTTCCAAAAAATGTGAGAGTAACTATAATGAGACTGTGTTTATTCTTCAATGCCTTATTTAATAAAGTTCTTGATTTCAAAAAATGGGATGAATTAGAAGATGAGGCTACCATAATCTTGTGTCAATTGGAGATGTATTTTCCGCCATCATTTTTTGACATTATGGTTCACTTACTTGTTCATCTCGTAAGAGAAATCAGAATTTGTGGTCCAGTTTATTTATGGTGGATGTATCCAATAGAGCGATATATGAAGATCTTTAAAGGATATACGAAGAATCATCACCGACCAGAAGCTTCGATTGTTGAAAGGTACATCACAGAAGAAGCTGTTGAGTTTTGTACAAACTATTTGTCGGATGCAGATTCTATAGGAATTCCAAAGTCTTGTCATGCTGACACAGACGGAAGAGGTATTCAAGGTCTAAATGTTAGGTCAATGGCTCGGGATGTAGTTATTAAATCACATTTCTATATTTTGAATAATATAGATGAGGTTTAACCTTTCATAGATACTCACAAAAGACTTATGAAGAAAAAATATCCCCGAATGAATGACAAGTTGTTGTTGATATAGCATAACAATAGATTCATGGATTGGTTTAATAAAAGTGTATCTAATGATACTAGTGCATCCGAGATACTTAGATGGTTGTCGTACGGGCCAAAATTTTGTGTCATTACCTGGAGTGCATACGACAATGGTCATTATACCTTTTATACAAAATCAAAAGATGATCGTAGTACAATGCAAAATAGTGGGGTTATGGTTGAAGCCGAATCGATGTATTTCTCTAGTTCGAAAGATAAGAATCTGGTATTGGCAACTACCGCGTCTTATGGTGTCATTGATGAGATTTGGGAGATTGATTATGTTATTTTCAAAGTGGCTTTATTTAAATTCAAGTGGGTTCCCAATAATAGTAATGGTGTAGACATTGATGACTTAGGATTCACCCGGGTCGACCTTGGCAAGGCATCTTTTAATACAGAACCATTCATCATGGATTCTCAAGCAAAACAAGTTTTCTATGTTTCCGATCCATCGGACAAATCGGGGAAATGGTCAATCATTCTCCAAGGAAAATACATTCCTCTTAGTGATGAAAGTCTTGATATTCTGTCCACACCTTCTTACATAACACAAGTTCCTACCTCATATGATGAAGTTGATGGAGATGTCGTGCATGCTATACGACTCGATCATGAAGAAGGCATATGGGAAAATTAACAAGTACGTAATTTATTATTTATTCATAATATATTAATTGTATCTTATAGTTTAGAAGTATTTTTACTAACAAGTATAATTATTTGAAAGCATAGGTATTTTGAGTCCAGACACCAGGCCAGGAGACAAGACACCAAGAGACAAGATACCAATACACCAAGTTACAATTATGTGAAGTTATGTAATGTGTGTAAACTGTAATATGGTATATGTAATATTTTATTTATGTAGGTTGTTTGTTCTGATAAACTGTAATCTGGTATATGTGATATTATGAATATGACACGATTAATATTATTATGAAAACTGTTTCACAAAATGTGAATTGTATTTTTCTGTTGTGCTGAGATATGGAGAACAATAATACAGGTAAAAAAATGGGATTAATTATAAAAGCATGATGATATTTGTTAATTTTGCTGAAACTTTAGCGACGGTTATATTTCCTAACCGTTATAATATCTGGCGCGTTGTTTAGCAAAAAATAAATATTAAAACTGTGCTGCTGGGAATCGAACCGAGGACAATTATATTTATTACAACGGTGTAATGTAAAACCGTTGTGATAGTTAGCGTGCTTTCCTCATTATTACAACGCAACACAAGGCCGTCGTTGTAAGTATCATTTATACAACAACAATCTACATAACAAAACCCTCGCCCGTGTCATTATATGTCATTCCCAACCGTTGTTAAATGGGTTTTTCGTAGTCGTGTCAGCTGAGGGTATTATTGGTGTCTTGTACAAAGCCCAAGATTGAGGCTAAAATGAGTTTTGACTCTACTGGAGAGTATTATTTGTCTTGTACAAAGCCCAAGATTGAGGCGGAGATAGGTTTGACTCTGCTTAGGAAATTATTTCTCAAAGCCTAAAGGTAGGCTGAGAGGAATCGACTCAGCAGGGGAAGATATTTGTCTTAATCTTAAGAGAAGGTTACGAAGATTTATGTCTTGTACAAAGCCCAAGATTAAGGCTAACAAGGTTTGACTCAACAAGAGAGTGCTTTTTATCTGTCCTGCACGAAGCCTAGGATTGTGGCTGAACAAACTGGAGAAATCATTATACAAAGCCTAAGAGGAGGCTAAAAGTTTCTGCTAGGGGAAATCTTTATACCAAACCTAAGAAGAGGCAGGAAATGAATCGACTCAACAGGAGAGTGTTTTTATCTGTCTTGTACAAAGCCCAAGATTGAGGCTAAAAGGGTTGACTCAACAAGAGAGTACTGAAAGGTAATTGACTCAACAAGAGAGTCTGAAAAGGTGAGTGACTCAACAAGATAGTCTGAAAAGGTTAGCTCCGTTGGGGAGAATCATTGTACAAAGCCCAAGAAGAGGCTGACTATGCTGAGGAAAGATCATTATACAGAGCCTAAGAGGAGGCTATCTTCTGCTGGGGGATTATTGAGATCCCGGGGCAGGTACAAATAGGGAATCAACTCTTGCTAAGGGTTACAACAGAGTTGAGATATTAGATACCTTAAGGTTCTGATTTGGGATCGTGTTATACTGATGATAAATTGACTCTGGTTGGGGATTTTTAGGAGAGAGACTGGGTTTCTCCTATGTTTGTAGGGAACTTGAGAATGTCTTTGAGACTCAAGAGGAGATTTAGACTGTCCAAGTCTAACGGTATGGAAGATTTTATCTTTGTATAATGCCTAAGAGAAGGCAAATGTTTTAAGGGATGAGAATCAACCCTAAACTGATCTGAGGTTTTGACTCAAGAAAGACTGCTCTAGCAAAGGATGACTAAGTTCTATCTTATACCTTTAAGAGGTCTTCAGGGTCCTTGCATTAAGCCCAAGAGAAGGCATGATAACTTCTAAGAAGCCGAAGGGTCCTTGTACAAAGCCCAAGAGGAGGCGGGGATGCTTTTAGGAAGCCCGTGGGTCCCAAACCTAAGAAAAGTTCAAGAAAAGTTTCACCGGGAATAATCTTTTCTTTAGTGAACAGTTATAGGGTTTGAAGAGATTCAAGAGAGGTTTCACCGAGAATTTATCCTCTTTGGGGAAACTGAATTTCTTTGACAAGTTCTAACAGTGATAGTCTGAGAAAAGGTTCACCGAGAATACTGCCTTTCTCTTTGTTCCATATTGTTTAAGCCCAAGATAAGGCAAGACTGTATCTGGAAATCCTATGGGGATCTAGTTTTGACTGTATTAAAGAGTGACCAACTGGCTTTACCTAGTTCTAGACCTAGTTTCCAGGGAAAACTCTAAACAGATATACTAGTATATATACAGTTGATATATGACAAGTATTTAAAAGGATATGAAACAAGGACTTATAGACGAGCAACTTCCCACAATACAGTTATATATATATATATATATATATATATATATATATATATATATATATATATATATATATATATATATATATAGGAAAGCCATTAAATGAAAGTTGATAAAAACTTACAGGTGAGCAAGCTTCCATGCTGTATTGTTAGTTGTTCAAAGAAATTAAAGAAAGTTTTGACAACAATTGTATATTTAAACCTAAATCAAAGGGAAGTTGTTTTTGAAAAGATTGTTGGGGCTTATACTCAAAGAGAGGCCCATGGTTTAACAGTGATCACACCGTTGTTTTGAAGATCGTATTGGGACTTATACAACGACTGAGGCCCCACAAAGATTTATTTACAAAAGGGTTGGGTCTTACACTCTATTAGAGGCCAAAAGATGTTTTTAAGAAAAAGAGAAATATGGGACTTACAACACGAGGGGAGGCCCAGATGAATTGATTTTTGAATTGGCGATCGCGCCGAGGTTTTTTTGAAAATACAGTGGGACTTATACAATGTTTAAGGCCCAAAATGGTTTGTATTTACAAATGGGTTGGGTCTTACACTCTATTAGAGGCCCAAAGATTTATTTTTGTACAAGTGATGGGGCTTACAACTCAGGGAGAGGCCCAGATGATATGGTTTTGAACTGGCGATTGCGCCGAGATTTTTGAAAACATAGTGGGACTTATACATTATTTGAGGCCCAAAAAGGTTTTGGTTAAGAAAGATATTGGGTCTTACACTCTATTAGAGGCCCAAAATGGTTTGAAAATTTAAAATTGAGAGAAAACCCTAGTTTTAAATAAAAATGTTATTTTTCAAAGGTAATTTAAATAATAAATGACAAAATATCAATTATATTTAAAAACAAGTTATACACTTTGGAAAATATCTTGAAAAATCATGTTTAATCATATGAAAGTCTAAACTTCAATTGATTTTGAAAGATCAAAGTGGGAATTTCATTTAAAAATGTTTAAAAACAAATAAAATGAAATTAATTACAAAAATTCAGAGAGAAATTAATTTTTGAATCAATTAACAAAAATAACTAAAATTCAAAAATTTGAATTATGGCGCCAAGAACACTTGGTTCTTGCCCGCGCCCTCTGTTTTTTCAAATTTGCGTTTTCTCACTTTTCTCCATGATTTCTCAATGGCTTTGCACGATTCAAACACCTATCTTGTTCGTTTTTGAATAAGGATCACAACCATATAGATTAATTGCATTTATATGAAGTATTGAGTGAGAAATCAGAAGAAAACCTCAAGAACCCTAATTTCAGCATGAACACAATGAAATTCTATACACGATTGATTCTTGGCAATTGATTGAGGGTTATCACTCCATGCATGATTATGAACATGTGGCAAAATTATTGTGCTGTAAAATATGCATGCATCATGGAGTTTGAAGACTTCATGCTTACCTCTTCTAGCTGGTGATCGAGTTTGGTGATGGAGGTGTTCCAGCTAGGTTCCAATGATCTGGATAGCTTCCTTAGGTGCCAAGGAGTGTGTTTGAATGCTTGAAATGGATGGAAATGATCTGGAACTGGAGATGGTATCTCAACTGCAAATCTGTCAAGAACTTGAGCAGTTGGCTGGTGATTTTGTGAAATTGATGTTCCAGATGCTATGAAGAGTTTGGATCACTTCTATATATTATATGTGAGGCGTTTAAACCCTTGGTTTGGTTGGAATTTCTCTCAAACTCAAAACCCGATGGTGACTTGAGTTAGAAGGAAAAATTGGAGTGAAAGTGGTGATTTTGAGGAAAGCATCAGTTTGGGTGCTTTGGTGTACTCAAACTGATCACAATTGATGTCTATTTATAGTGCAACAAGTTTGTTTTGGCATCAATAGTGAATGGCAACTGGTACAGGTCTGTGGCCAATTGTGATCAAATGGAATCTCAAGTTTCCTCTAGCCATTGACTTGAGGTTAGAGCACAGGCTTTGTAGCTTTGGTTCAGAGATAAGTCTTGACTGAATTCAGTTGGAATATGCTCAATTCATGCCACCTTGATGCATTCATTAAAGGCTTGGGAACAAATTGGAGTCTTGGCATCTTTGTAGCCTTTTTAAGGATGACAAGCCTAATGTAGATTCTTGGATTTGGGAGGCTTGGAGATTAGATCACCCCCTTGGATTTGATCCTCTGATGTGTCCAACTTGATGACAAGGCTTGGAGTTATCAGATTTGGACAAATCGAGCAAATGTGCACAATTTTGCCTTGTAAAACCAGTCCATGATGCCATGTTTCAAGGGCTGTATCTCCTTATTCAAATTGAATTTGGAGATGATCTGGTACTTGTTGGAAAGCCCTTATGGCATACTTTAACTATGATGTTCACCCCTAGACCTGGTTTGACTTGGATCAAGGTGAAAAATGTCCCTACATTTTGGAAAAAGTAAGGCAGATTCTGACTTAGTGAAAATTTCACTAAGTGTTGGAAAAATGTCATTTTCATGTTTTTTGTGATTTTGCTCAAACATTAACTCAAAATCCATGATGAATTGGAATGAGGTCTAGTTGACATATTTGAAGTATGTAACATGAAATTCAATCTGAGCTTTGAATGGGAGAAAAAGGCCTTAGGGTTTGGGAGATATGGCTTTGCAAAGTTGGTACCCTAGCCACTTTGTTCCATAACTTAGAAAAATTCTAAGTTTTTTATGGTTACCCCTTTAATAAGTTAAGTCATTTTCTTTGTTTTTTCTTGATGAATGATGATTCAAATCACATATTAACATTGTTTTAGGGTTAAGGAACCTTGTTTGACCAAAAATCCAAAAAGTCAAACTTGGATTTTTGTACAGTTGACTTTTTCATCAGATGAAATTTTGACTTTGTGATCCCTTTGTGAAATCAATCCTTGGGCTCAATTAAACTTCATGGATGGCCTCCAAGGTTATTTAGGGATGTCTTGGACCTCTCCCCAAGGTTTGAAATCAAGGGTAGGCCAACAATCAAGGATAAGGTTGACTTTTTTCATTAGAAACCCTAATTTGTGATCAGATGGTTTTGAGTTATTGTGGCTTATGACTTGAGCTCTTTGAGTCAATCAAATATTGTAAACATGTCAATATGATGTATTTAAGGTCTTTGAAGTTCATTTTGAAGCTTCAAGCCATGCCTCACTTCACAGGTTAACTCAAGGGTTGGATTAGGTCAAAACCCTAATTCCTGATTTTTTGATAGATGGACCTTCAAGGTGATTTTGCCATTGTGGATGGGTTCTTGAGATCCTTTTGAGTTTGTTAGACCATACATTGAGACATTGGCTCATGCCCAGATGGAAATTTTCATCTAGAGGCCTCAGTCAACCAAAACCCTAATTTGGTGACACTGGCGATCTTGATTCTTGATCCACTTGGTCTATTGGAACCTTGTGCTTATTTCTTGACGTGGGAGACCTCTTGACCCTTCATGGATGTTTGAGAGGCTAGACAAGTTGAAGATCATGTCATCTTTTGATTGATCTTTTGTCTAAATGCTCTGAGAGGGCTTGAAACCCTAATTCTTGATTGTAGTGAATGCTCAACCATCTTTGAAGAGACTGATGAGGCATAAAAGTACATCCATATTGTGGTGATGATTTTCACAATGATGGGAAATCTTGGTGGTCAAAATTTGGGGTATGACACTAGGATTTCTGTGTTCATGCATGATAACTTCTGCCACACTAAAAATAAAAAAAATCAAAAAGAGCCATTCAATTACTTGTTAAAAAACACACAACTTTAATGTTTACATTGTGCCAAATGGTTGCGTATTGAGAGAGATAGCATAGGTTTTGCAAATTCAGAAGCTGGCTCGAGGAAGAAGATGAAGTCCAGCACGAAATTTTGAATTTACCACACATTTTTAATATATTATGTGATGGTTGGGTTTAGTTGACACCAACGCGTGTTATCTTAGTTGGCAAGGGCTTGTTTTGTTGTTGTGATACGTGAGGGCATGGGTTCAAACCCCACCCATGTGTCGCTCTCGGGATTTTCATCCAAGTACAAACGCGAAAGTGGCACCGAAACAGAGTCGCCAGCAATGTGTATTTATCCCAAGAGAGGGAAAGGAAACACCGCATAAACCTGGAGGAAGGAAAGAGCATGGTCTTGCGACCAAAAGAACTGGGTTCGGAAGTCAGTTACGCGCGAGGAAGGTATTAGCACCCCCACGCGTCCATCGTACCCGATGGGATCCACGCTTGCTTGTCTCGATCAAAGGGTGTAGAAAAAGATACTGGAAAAAGAACTGGAAAAGGAAAGGAAAGAGAAAGAAGAACAAATGTAGGGAAAATAAAAGAAGTGCTCGAATGGGCCCTACCCCACTGCCTACGTATCTCATCGGGAACATGAGAATCAGAGCGACGTAGTTCCCCTCACTAGGGATGGATTGTTTGTGTTTTTTAGGGAACAGCTAACGTTCTAGCTCAGGTGTTGTAGGCTCGCCGGTCCGAGTGCGTTACCATCTTGCAAGAGGACGAGGAGGAGCACGTCCGTACGTTGAGAGTGAATGAGGTGAGAAAAGAATTCCCGAAGGAAAGACGTTATTGTTTGTTTTTTTCTTTTAGAAGTTTTTTCATTTGTTTGCATATGATAGTGTATCAAAATCTTAATCATTGGAATGTATACATCCTCACATTCCAAGATGGAATGAGCAAGAAAGTATACTAAGTGTAAAGAAGACCCTCACACTTAGTTCCAATTATTAAGGTTCAAACACACTAGCATACTTGTATTTATTAAGTGTTTTTGTTGATTATGAAATGAAGAAGTGTTTTTTCTTTATTTGTATCTTCAACAAGTATTGCATTTAAGTCCCTCATACAAGACCAAATGTTTAACACATTGACCCAAGATGGGCCATATGCTACACATTCTAAGATTATAAGAGAAGACCCCATATAATCTTTTCTTTATATGAAAGGCCTAAATGCAATAAGTGCCTACCTTTATTAGATATCTTTTGAATTTTCTTTGAGATGAGAAGATGAAAGACTCAAGAGCGGATCAAAGGTAAAAATCTATGTGAACTAAGACTCAATCCTAATTGATTAATTAAGGGAGTGATCATAATGGTTTGTGAGGTTGCAAAACCTAAAATCTAAAGAAGGAATGAGCTAAACAATTCACTTCTAAAGTAGAAGATGAATTGTAACTCAAAAGGGAAAGTAATGAGTTAATCAAAGAAAGCACATAAGTACTTACAAAACACAAGATTGAATTGTAAAAGATGAAAGGAGAGAGGTTTGAATGTGGATTCCTTATCCACACTCAATTTCATCTTACCAAAGCCCCTACAAGGTTAGTAAACATAGAAACATGTATAAGAAGTAAAAAACACTTAATGTACAATAAAGTTCAAAAGAACAAGATGAAGAATCAAATCTTAATATCACAACCAGAATGTGAATCATATTGACAACAAGTGATTATCATCATACAAGTTCAAATGAATAAGCAACAATCATCATCCATAGCATTTAAACATGTTATCACAAGAAAGGATAGATGAAAGATGAAAAGAACATGCATAAATGGAACATGTAATCCAATAATCAGAATCGAAACTAAATGAAAAAAAGGTCTATAAACATCACAAAGGTATTCAAGAATCATCATTCAAGACATTCAAGAAGTAATAGAAGAAGAAGTGAAGTGAAAGTTCAAAAGGAAAGTGCAAATAATACATGTTAAGGATGCACAAAGTTCAAGTTGAAATGAACATGTAAAGATGACCTATAATGTGTACCAAGGACCTATAATATCATATGAATAGCTCATAAAATATGCAAATGCTCATACTAATATGCACAAAAGAATTCATGCAAACATGCACTAAAGTTAGGATGATATGACATGTATTAGGCTTCAAATGTAATGCATCAAACAAAAATCAAATGGACATATGAAAATTATGCAAGCATGGTATTGGAATGCCTAAGTCAGAAGTAAATCATACATCAAGATAGCATGTCAAAATTCAAAGCAAAGTGACTTCAAACAATGCATTAGGTCTAATTGAAGCATCATACAAAAGTGCAAACACAAGCATCAAAACATGTCATAAAATGACCTAAAAAAAAAAAAATCATCTAACATGTTTCAATGTATTAGTGAATCAATGCAAAAAGAATCAGGTCAAAACAACTTGTAATGAGCAAGAAAAAAATTCTACAAATTCATGTATCATGCTTGGAAGGCATACAAATGGAAATTCAAAGAAAATTATGAAACAGTGGCAAAAATGTAATAAAATCATGAAATAAAATATCAAAAATTTTCTAAATGTCTTGATAATACTCATGAATTTTTCCAGAATTTTCTGATGTTGTTTTTGTAAATTTAAAAATTAAAAATGAAACGTGTATATAAAAGAAAAAAAATTAAATGAAAGCAAACAAGTAGGGGGTGCAGTGAAGTAAATTTCCACGTTCAAATTGTTTGGGCTTCAAAAACGTGAGGTGTAGATAGCAATGACCCAAGGTCCATATACGCGCAGTCCACACCAACAATTGTGCACTCTCAGTCAAAATAAAGTCAAAGCAATAAACACCATTGGATCAAGTCCAGTCAACACAACAGTCAAAGTAATCATATCCAATGCACACGCGTGAAGGAACACACTCACTACCATGCACTGCACCACACATTGCTTAAATGAGATCAGAAATGAACACGGGAGATGCACACTTATTTAATGTGCTGGCAAGGTTGTGGCCATCAGATCATGCACATCCAACGGTCACGATTAAAACATGAGTAAAACCCTAGCAATTCAGACCACCGGCCGGAGAAGACCTCCGGTTATCTTCTCCGGCCAACCTCCGTTGACAATGATTTGCAGGCAAGCACAAATGATCAAAATATACATCAATGGAAAGTTGAAGTGATGAGGAACATGAATCCAGTGATAAAATGCGCAAAAGGTTCATGAAATAAAAGAATCGAACAGAAGAAGTTTTTCCCTAATTTTTTAACTCTGCCTCTAAAGGCCTATCAACTAGCCAGACAAGTTCTTGAGCTTATAAGAAGCTTCAAGAACCAGATAACACCTTCAAAGCATGTCTATAATGGCTGAAATCCGTACCTGAAGATTTGTGACTTTGATATGTTCTTTAGAAAACTAGAGATTCCAAGCTGCTTTTGATTCACTCTTGGCCAAATAAAGGCTTAGATGAAGTAGTTGATTATGATTCAGTGGAGAGGAGTTGAAATCAAGTTTCAAAAACCAGTTGCAATGGTGAGATATTGAGAGAGAAAGAAGAGAAGTTTTGGAGAGAAATTGAACAAAATGAAGTTCGAAAACCAGTTGCAATGGTGAGAGATTGAGAGAGAAGAAGAGAGATTTCTGAGGTGAGTGTGGAAAAATGAGTGTTGAAGTTAGAAATGTGAGTGAAGTTTCTATTTATAAGTTAGTTTAACTATGGTTAATATGAGTTGGTTAATTGAGTCATGTGAGTTAACTGAGCTGCCTCTAACTAAATGAGTCAAGTTAGTTAGGGCGAGTCAGTTGTGGGTGTGATATGGTGGTGGATGTCCATGGTGTTATGGTGGAGTGTAAGTGAAAGGAATGGTGATGATGAGTTGTTCTGAAGTAGCAGCTACAAAAAGAAACTTGCTACGCAAGTTTGATGTGCTTCCTCTTTAATGTATGGAAAAGCATGATGAAGATATCATAGTGTAAGAAAAGTGTTTGTACAAATAAAGCAATGGTTAGATGGTGTGTACATGTATCGTGCAAACTGCTGTGGATTTTCAACATTAACCATGAGTTTTCATACTTTTGTAGCAGCAACACACTTGATGCATCAGTGGGTGTTTGAAGATGAAATTCTCCATGCATTGTGGATGGTTTGATGAGTTTTTGAGGTCAATGGAAATAGGAGATGTAATGCTACAAGTTTAATGTGAAAATTGGATTGAATACAAGCTTGGAAATTGGTGAAAAGTGACTTGGAACACCCATATTTGAAACTGATAGGAGGCCATGGCAAGGGGTTGGCTGGCAAGGCAACATGACATACAAAATTTCAGCATGATCACCCTATCTTGAGACCAATATAACTTCTTATCCCTTGATCAAATGAACAAATCATGAACACCAATTTTGAAGATCTCACATATAGGGACAACTTTCATGTTGAAAGATTTTTCATTTGAGGCCTCTAACCATGAGTAACAGATCAAAACATTTGGTCCACCACATGTTTGTGAAAATGACTGCGCATGACTTAAGATTTGCCCAAGCTGACTTGTATTTTGCCCAAGTTTTCCTCAAATTTGATCATCCATAACTCTCTCAATTTTGATCCAATGGAGATGTTCTACACATGGATTTGAAGCTTGAAACAAGATCTTTTGTTGTGGCCGAGTGGAATTTTTATTTGATGTCTCAATTTTGAATGGCCTTGGTTCAAAGTTTGGTGCAAAATGGCCAAAACATTCCTTATTTAGAAACCCTACTTCTTCCAAAAATGGCAACCTTTCAAATCTTGTTTTTTCATGATCCTTTTGGAGTGTCTTGATCAAATTTTGCACATTGGTCACATATAACATGAATTTCATGAATTTGACCTCAAAAAGTCAAGAGTTGACTTTTTCCTCTGATTATTTGACTTAGCCCCAATTTTCCTGATTTTTTATCTTTCTTCCAATTGAACCACTTCTAAAACCAATTGAGAGGCAATTTTCCACACACATACACTTAAGGACATGTAAAATACCATGACATCAAGTTTTATCCAAAAAATCAGAGATGACCTGATTTAATTGGAAACCCTAGTTTTGATACCTACCTCATAAGGGGAAAAATTTGCAGTCTTCAATTTCAAATTCCTCAGAGTATGTTGTGTATCCTCTTAAAGAATGATGAGATATGCCACTTGAGGGTGTTTTTGAACCAATGAACTACCTCTTTTGAGGGTTTTCCTTCAGTTTTTTGGACCTCTTGTATAGTAAAGGATGTACTGCTTCAACCTCCTATTGAATCTCACCTTCTTGAGGTTTTGGATGATCAATTGAGATAGTATGAGACATGAAAGACCTCTTAGCTTGCCTTGCAGCAACTTGTTTGACCTTTTGTGCCTTGAATGATTCCTTGATTGCCCATCTTTCACCTGATCACATGCCTTGATGGTAAAAGGGATGCTATGCTTCATTTTTCTATGTTAAAGATGCAATGCAATGCTAATGAGATGGATATGACATGATATATGATAATGCTATGCTATGATGACAAAAGAGAGAGCAAATTTTGCGGTATTACAGTTGCCCCTATTCAAACGCTGTAGACCTGAATGCCTGAAAGCGATTGCTTTCAGACTTTCAAGGTATATAGTGATTGAATACCAAATATAACCAAAAATTTGCTCTGGATGACGAAGAACAAAAGGGATATAAACCCAACGAGACTGCTGGATTGAATCTTTAATGAAATGTTGTCGGAGAGATCTGTCTTTTGAACGACGCGAGACGACTACTGGCTTGCCATACTATGGATGGACTTTCAACAATGTCTTTTTGAACGACGCCAGACGACTGCTGGCTTGCCACTCTATGGATGGACTTTCAACAATGTCTTTTTGAACGACGCCAGACGACTACTGGCTTGCCACTCTATGGATGGACTTTAGCTGCTCTGTCATTCTAGACAATGGACTTTTACCAATTCGTGTTGGATTTCTGCCAATCTGTCGTTGGACTTCAATGATTACCAAACCGGCTTTGGAATCTCAAACTTGCCATCCTCAGATGGACTTTTGCAGCTTTGCCAAACTAACATTGGACTTCGATGCTTACCAAACCGGCTTTGGAAGCTTTGCCAAACCAACGTTGGACTTTGCTGAGCATATAGTTGTTTATCATCATCCCACCTGCTGGAACAATATAAACTACTATTTGTATGATCATTCCACCTGCTGGAATAATATGAACAACTGTCCGTATGATCACCCCACCTGTTGGAACAACCATCTGCAATACTATCCCACCTACTGGAATAATATGAACAACTATTTGTATGATCACCCCACCTGCTGGAACAACCATCTGCAATACTATCCCACCTGCTGGAATAATATGAACAACTGTCTGTATGATCATCCCACCTGCTAGAACAACCATCTGCCATACTATCCCACCTGCTGGAATAATATGAACAACTGTCTGTATGATCATCCCACCTGCTGGAACAATCATCTGCCATACTATCCCACCTGTTGGAATCATATGAACGACTGTCTGTATGATCATCCCACCTGCTGGAACAACCATCTGCCATACTATCCCACCTGCTGGAATAATATGAACAACTGTCTGTATGCCAAAAATAAATTGGACTTTGAGTTGTAAATGAACAATGCAGAGAATTACACCACCGGCTGGGTGATATCATATGCTGACACTTTGCTGAAGAAGAGATTCCCTCGATCTATTTAGACCTTGCTGGGGAAATTACTGTCAAAATGTCGAACTCTGTGGGGGATACCATTACCAGAGATGCGATCTTGCTGGGGATCAGGGCTACTCTGTCAGGGATATGCAAATCCTGGTTCGAAGACCTTCTGTTGCCACATGCTGGGAGAGAGTCCCTAGAGATCTGCTGTGGAAACCCAAAGCAATTCCACGGTAGTCTGCTGAGGAGTAAAACTGTCAATCTTAGGATAAGTGTCATAATGCCCCATGTTATGCGAACTTTCCGTTTGACGATCCCGTTGGGGATAATGAGTTTACAACAAACTCTGCTAGAGAAAACTGCTTTAAAGCGTCTTGTGCTGGGGATGCCCTTTGAGAGGATTTTACAGAAGACCAAACGTCTTCCAACTCTACTGGGGATAATAAATCTGGAGCATCTCCTGCTGGGGAAATTCAACATGCCCCATGTTTGAGAGGGTCAACAATCTTGCTTTTTGTTCCATGATACAAGACTTGTCTGAAGAAACGCCATAAGAGGATTTTGCAGAAGATTAAGCATCTTCCAACTCGTGGCTACTTCACTGGGGATTGACTATCAACTTCGGTGTCTGCGAGGCAACTCTACTGGGAAATTCGCAACCGTTATCAACACAGAAAAGCTTGTAGCTGTTGGAAGTACTGAATGAGAGAATCGACTTAATAAGATACAACTGTATCAAGTCATAGCAAATATCTGTTGATCATGCTGAGAGATAACTTTCGTGCTGCTTGGATCGGTTGTACTCATTACCTGCAACAGAAAAAAAAGTATATGCACATGCCCCAGGATATTGCGTGGTTTTTCGAATCCATCATCCAAGGTTGTCTAACAAGCAAAGTAATTTTAATTGTCTTTTATGTGCACGTTTTTGCAAGGCCATGATATTTTCAAAGCAATGTTTTATTATCAAAAATCGGACGTTTTTGCAAACAAAACAGTAAAAATGAAAATAAAAGCTTGTGACTGAATATTCAATTTTATTGAGGAAATGCCAAAATTAGCGAATTTACAATCGGAAGCAAACCCTGAAAGAGTTTATTGCCATAAAATTGAGAAAAGAAATCTATCCTAATGATAATGCGGAAATTGGATTCCAACTGATTTCTGATTCTGTTATAGCCAGTATGTATTCCAACTCTCTTGATTATCTTCGCCTTAAGAAGTTCGTGGTCGGAACAATTCCTCCTTCGGAAATTTTGCTAGTTTGCTGAAGAGTAGAGAACGTACATATTAATTCAGACTGCAGTCATTCGCTTAAATCCCTCTTTTGCGTGGATCTCCTTTTCAGGTTTTCAATCCACCGGGATACCCATTTTTGCCTAAGTTGCCCTTTCAGGTTTTCAACTTACCGGGTGTACAATTTTTTTTCAATTATATCCCTAATTTTTGCCCGAACCTTTATTCTGTTTTTGGTTCGCCGGGATGCCCTTTTTTACCTGGATTTTTTTCCTTCTTTTTTTTTCCAGCGGGTCTATTTATACAAAGTATTTTTTAACTGCATCTGAATTAACAGGGGATGAAAAGTCTTCACCATCCATGGTTGTCAGCAATAAGGCTCCTCCTGAGAAAACCTTTTTAACCACGAATGGACCTTCATAGTTAGGAGTCCATTTGCCCCTGTGATCTGTACTCGGAGGAAGTATTCTCTTGATTACCACATCTCCGACCTTGTAAACTTGAGGTCGAACCTTTTGATCGAATGCCCTCTTTATTCTGCGCTGGTATAGCTGGCCATGACATACTGCTGCTAGTCGCTTCTCCTTAATAAGACTCAGCTGATCAAATCTGGCTCGTACCCATTCAGCTTCATCTAGTTTAACGTCCATCAATACTCGGAGAGAGGGAATCTCAACTTCGACCGGTAGAACTGCCTCCATACCGTATACAAGCGAGTACGGTGTTTCCCTAGTGGACGTGCGGACTGATGTTCGATACCCATGCAAAGCAAACGGTAACATCTCATGCCAATCTTTGTACGTGACAACCATCTTTTGCACAACCTTCTTGATATTTTTGTTGGCCGCTTCGACTGCGCCATTCATCTTTGGGCGGTACGGAGAAGAATCGTGATGTTCGATTTTGAAGTCCCGGCATAGCTCAGCCATCATCTTGTTATTCAAATTAGAACCATTATCAGTAATGATTCTTTCGGGAACTCCATATCGACAAATGATATCTCGTTTCAAGAAATGAGCTACTACTTTCTTAGTGACATTGGCATAAGATGTTGCTTCAACCTATTTAGTGAAGTAATCAATGGCGACCAAGATGAAACGATGGTCGTTTGAAGTAGTAGGCTCAATTTTCCCGATCATATCAATGCCCTACATTGCAAAGGGCCACGGAGAGGACATGACACTCAACGGATTTGGAGGAACGTGTACTTTGTCTGCATAGATCTGGCATTTGTGACACTTGCGGGCATACTTGCAGCAATCCGACTCCATTGTCAACCAATAATACCCCGACCTCCACAATTTCTTAGCCATCGCATGTCCTCCGGCATGGGTACCGAAAGAGCCTTCGTGCACTTCAATCATCAACAGGTCTGCTTCGTGTCTATCCACGCATCTGAGCAGAACCGTGTCAAAATTTCTTTTATACAACACGTCATCTTTGTTCAACAAGAAACTACCGGCCAACCTTCTTAATGTCTTCTTGTCTTTGGAAGATGCCCCAGGCGGGTATTCTTGATTTTTCAAGAAGCATTTAATGTCATGGTACCAAGGCTTGTCGTCAGACACTGCATCAACATCAAACACAAAAGCAGGTCTATCAAGACGAGATACATCAATCCTGGGTACAAAGTTCCAACCATTCACTCTGATCATCGAAGATATAGTGGCCAAGGCGTCTGGAAACTTATTTTCATCTCTGGGAACATGGTACAACTTGACAGTTGTAAAGAATGTTAGCAATCTCCTCGTATAATCTCTATACGGAATCAAATTCTGTTGATGTGTGTGCCAAGTTCCCTTTACTTGATTGATTACCAGTGCTGAATCACCAAAGATATCGAGGGTCTTGATTCGTAAATCAATAGCCTCCTCAATCCCTAGTATGCAAGCTTTGTATTCTGCTTCATTGTTGGTACGCCCAAAAGTTACTCGGGCAGTGAAGGGCATGTGAATGCCTTCTGGCGTAATGAGAACTGCACCAACTCCGCACCCATTCATATTAACTACCCCGTCAAACATCAAACTCCATTTGGATTCAGGGTCAGGCCCCTCCTCCAGAAGTGGTTCCTCGCAGTCTTTCGCTTTGAGAAACAGGATGTCCTCATCAGGGAAATCAAACTTCATGGGCTGGTAATCATCAAGAGGCTGTTGCGCAAGATAATCTGACAATATACTTCCTTTGATTGCTTTTTGCGAAGTAAATTGAATATCGTACTCTGTCAGTACCATCTGCCACCTTGCAACTCTGCCTGTAAGCGCTGGTTTCTCAAAAATATACTTGACCGGATCCATTTTTGAGATCAACAGGGTTGTATGTGTGAGCATATATGGTCTCAATCGCTTTGCGGCCCATGCGAGTGAACAACATGTCTTCTCAAGCATTGAATAACGTGATTCACAATCTGTAAACTTCTTGCTCAGGTAGTAGATAGCATGCTCTTTTCTACCTGTCTCGTCGTGTTAACCGAGAACACAACCCATGGATCCTTCGAGCACTGTCAAGTACATAATCAGTGGTCTCCCTTGAACTGGAGGTATCAGAATCGGAGGTTCCTGCAAATATCTTTTTATTTTATCGAATGCATTTTGACAATCATCATTCCACCTGACCGTTTGATCTTTTCTTAGCATTTTGAATATCGGTTCGCAGGTGGCAGTTAGGTGAGATATGAACCTTGAAATGTAGTTCAATCTCCCTAGAAAGCCACGAACTTCTTTCTCAGTTCTCGGTACAGGCATATCTTGTATAGCTTTCACTTTAGCAGGATCAACCTCTATTCCTTTTTCGCTGACAATGAAACCCAACAACTTTCCGGACTGCACGCCGAAAGTACACTTGTTAGGATTCAGTCTCAACCTGAATTTCCTCAACCTCTCAAACAACTTCTTTAAGTTGATCAGATGTTCCTCTTCTATCTTTGATTTAGCAATCATATCATCCACATAGCACTCGATCTCTTTATGAATTAGATCGTGAAATAACGTCACCATTGCTCTTTGGTAAGTTGCCCCTGCGTTCTTCAACCCAAAAGGCATTACTTTGTAACAGAAGGTACCCCACAGGGTAATGAATGTCGTCTTCTCCATGTCTTCAGGCGCCATCTTTATCTAATTGTACCCGGAGAATCCATCCATAAATGAGAACACTGAAAACTGAGCAGTATTGTCAACCAGCACATCAATATGAGGGAGTGGAAAGTCATCTTTAGGCCTCGCCCTGTTGAGGTCTCTGTAATCCACGCACATTCTGACTTTTCCATCTTTCTTCAGCACCGGTACTATATTGGCCACCCAGGGAGGATAGTTAGTTACTGCCAGAAAACCTGCATCCAACTGTTTCTGTACCTCTTCCTTGATCTTCAAAGCCATTTCTGGTTTCGTTCTGCGCAGCTTCTGCTTGACCGGTGGACAGTTCTCTTTCAATGGTAGTCTATGCACAACTATGTCTGTATTTAAACCTGGCATATCTTGATATGACCAAGCAAAGATGTCAACATATTCACGTAGCATGACTATCAGCTCTTGCTTTACATCAGTCCGTAGACTTGCACCGATCTTGATCTCTTTCTTGCTTTCTTCTGAACCAATGTTGATAACCTCAAGAGCTTCCTGATGAGGCTGAATGGTCTTTTCTTCCTGTTTCAACAGTCTAGCCAACTCTTCCGGGAGTTCATAGTCTTCATCACTTTCCTCCTCAGCTTGATAGATCGGATTGTCGAAATCATACATGGGCATAATAGAATCATTTTCAGGGGAATTCACAAAATCAAGTCTGCATGATTGGATTGATGCTTTATTTAGATTATTTTTGCTTGAAAACAAAAGAAAAGAAAGTGCATTATCATTTTTAATTTTCTTTGTGCAAAAATAAAAATAAAGAAGGAATAAAGGAACACAAATTTGTAAACAAAAACGTCCTTTTTATTGATGTTTGAACATTATATGAGAAAATATGGTGGCCCTACAAATGGATCCTCACACCTTGGGCAGAGAGTGGGATTTCATGCATTATGACAGACAAGAATTATTACTCTGAATGGTGTACAACATGAATGACTTCTTCACTAGACCAGTTTTGCAATGCCTCGCCCGGAGCCAGTGAATACACCCATCTGTCCAGATAATCTGAGCTTTCAGCGTCATCTTCTATTGCTGAGCAGGACTGATTAGGGTTGATAATTCCTCCACTGTTGAAATTGATTGGCCCACAGAATCGGGGAACTGGCGTCTGGCCTTCTTTCACAAACACGTCGATAGCTTTACCCCAACCTTGGGCATTTCCGCTTTCAACCACTTCTCTGGCCTGCTTGTAGCACGCAATTGATGCACTCGGCCTAACTAGCACATTTGACGCCACTGATGTTGAAGTAGATTCTGGGAATTTGTTGATATTCAGGGCTTTAAAAGACTGGCACAGGGTTTCATGAATCTCTCCATCCATTTCCACATATTTGAAAGTGGATAGATGACTCACAAATATATCTTCCTCACCGCAAACGGTAACCACTTGACCCTCTAACACGTATTTGAGCTTCTGATGTAGTGTGGAGGTAACTGCGCCTGCTGCGTGAATCCATGGTCGGCCCAACAAACAGCTGTAAGCGGGCTGAATGTCCATAACGTGAAAGATTGTCTTGAATATCTGTGGACCAACCTGTATTGGTAATTCTACCTCTCCAAACACCGATCTTTGGGATCCGTCGAAAGCTCTCACAATCAGATCGTTGGGTCTAAGAATCAATCCATCTATTTCAATTTTCATCAGGGCCTTTTTGGGTAACACATTCAAGGAAGAACCTGTGTCGACCAGGACATGCGACAAAACAGCTCCTTTGCATTCAAGTGTGATGTGCAACGCTTTGTTGTGATTACGTCCATCTGGAGTCAAATCCCTATTCGTAAACCCCAACTCGAGGCTCACATTGACATTAGAAATTACTCCCTCCAACTGATTCACAGTAATCCCATGGGGAACATAAGCCATATTCAAAACCTTTAACAAAGCAGCCCGGTGTGCATCTGAACTCATTAACAGGGATAATTTAAGATTTTAGAGGGTGTCTGATTGAGCTGATCAATGATCTTATAATCGCTCTTTTTTATAATCCTCATAAATTCCTCAACATCACTATCAAAATTGACTTTAGGGTCCTCTTCTTGAACAGGCACCTCGTCACCAACAACCTGTTTTCCTTTTATTCTTGCAGCGGCTTCAGCTTCTTTATCACTCCTTAGAGCCTGGGGAGCAAACAGTCGACCACTTCTGGTGAAACCACTTGGTCCACTGACATTCTCAACACTGGTACCAACAGCAACCTCTTCTTTCTGTTGACTTCCTCCTTGATGAGTGTTAGTTCCATATTGCCATGGAACTGCTCGATTAGACACATAAGAAGCAGATTCAGGAACTATAATCGTAACTGGTATCGGCCTCTCGGGCACGATGATAGCAACAGGATATTCAACAGGCACCTGTATTTCAACTGGATTATAATAAATGATAATGGCAGAAACATCTTTTTCCTTTTCTACCTTATCAAACTGAAGGCTTCCTTCGTCCATAAGATCCTGCAGTCCAACTTTCAACTTACTGCAGCCATTAATCTGTCTTGAACAATCCTCACAATCAGAGCCACATCCAGGAAATACCTTTCCTTTTAACAAACGCTCTTTTACAATCAACAGCGGAGTCTTTACCAAGTTAACATCGGTAATCAGATTCAATTTCTCGCCATCAGAAATAGCATGCATGCTTGTATCTCCATGATGAGGCATTGGATTATCACGAACATTCTGCGGCTTAGAGAAATTAATAGCTTTTGCGTCAATCAGATCCTAAACCTTATGTTGAAAGGCCCAGCACTTTTCTATCGAGTGACCTGGCGCACCAGAATGAAATTCACATCGAACATTAGCATCATAATTTTGAGGCAATTTTCCAGTATCTGGCGGCCTCATAGTCCGGAGTTCAACCAACTTCTCTCTGAGCAATTGTGGTAACAAAGCAGCATATGTCATAGGCAAGGGATCAAACTTACGGTCCCTTTGTCTATTAGTCTGGAATCGGGGTCTAGCTTGCTGATCTGGAGCTTGCTGTCCTGCTGGAACCGGAATGGTTACAGCATCCACCTGATGATAGGATTGAGTCCTGCCTCTGCCCTTTCCTCTATGCACAGCACTGGACTCCCATTCTCTTTTCCTTGGTCCGTTAGCAAAGGGTTTCCTCGAACTCGAAGCACCAGTCCCACTGACGTCTTGAATCTTACCCAACTTCAGCAAACTCTCTATTCGTTCCCCAGCGATAACAATGTCGGCAAACCCTATTGAAGGACACGCATCCAATCTATCCAAATACGGCCCTTGGAGTGTGCTCATGAACATATCAGCCATCTCACGATCAGCCAAAGGTGGTTGAACTCGAGCAGCCAATTCTCTCCATCTCTGTGCGTACTGCTTAAAGCCCTCCTTATGATCCTGAGTCATACTCTGCAGCTGAGTACGATTGGGCGCCATGTCCAAATTATATTAATACTGCTTCAGAAACGCAGCGAACAAATCTTTCCAGCTCTTTATATGAACCCTGTCCAGCTTAATGTACCATTCCAGGGAGGCGCCTGACAGACTGTCCTGGAAGAAATACATCCAGAGCTTTTGGTCTTCAGTATAAGCGGCAATCTTGCGATTGTAAGCTTGCAAATGTGTTTTGGGACAGGTACTGCCATTGTACTTATCCAATGTAGGAAGTTTGAACTTGGGAGGGATTCTCACCCCTTGCACGAGACCCATGTCCTCTACATCAATTCCCAGAGGATTTTGGCTCTCAATAGCCTTGAGTCTTTCATCTAACCCTTCGTACTTCCGGTCTTCATTATAGAAACCCATGTCGTTGTTGAATGCCATAAACTGGTCATCTTGACCATCCTCTAAACCATTATTATCAAATCCCAGATGTACCCCACCAGTGGGGATGTTGCCGACAGGAGGAGTGCGCACATTGCGATTTGGGATTTCAGTCTCCAGCCTCTGAATAGTGACTCTTATGGCATCTTGACCAACCCTCATGGTTTCCTGACCGGCCCTCAGCTCCTGCTGACCTTGAGCAATCCCCTGCATAAGGTTCATGAACTGCTTCATCCTCCCCCTCAAATCAGCTAATTCAGTCTGAACTTGTTCCATGACTCTGGCTTGATTGCGTCGGGTAGAATGTCGGTGAACTGGGGTATCAGCTATCGTGCCTGAAGACCAAATAAAGGTTAGCAGGCGCCTGCACAAAGAAAACCTGTAATGCAAAAAATGATATGTTATGCAAATGCAAATGCACAGTTATGTTTGTCATTTCAAGATACTTTTCATATCCTGATTCCAATCGTAACCACGAATTCCAGACGACCAGAAATCATGATTATTGAGTTTTGCCTTGAAGAGATATTCATATATACCAATCACATATATCTGATGACCAGAAATAGTGATTTTGTAGTGTGCCAGTGTGCATATATCTTATTACGTCACATATATCTGAAGACCAGAAATTGTGAACATAAATAGCTCATTTCATACAAATTCCCAAAAGTTTTCAAGCACATTTGTCATAGTTTCAGCAACAGAAAAAGAAACAAGCAGTCAAATGGATCCATCAACAATTCTGATGGTAACCATTGCAAATTACAAAGAAATGACAAAAATCATTAATCTGATAGCTCTACGTCTTTCAGCTTCTGGCTGGAATACTTAATCTCTTCGAACAGGATGCGGGTACACTGATGATGTGGCTTCTCAATCAACTCTTTGATTACGACGTCCATTTTTTCCAATGCATCAGCTAATGAACCCATGTACATCAGCAAGGCTTCATCTTCATCGGCTCCTTTGCGCCTCTTAATTCCAGCTTGAATTTTAACCAGCTTCAGCTCTGTCGTGACATCTTCAAGCTCTTTGTTGGCAATTTTTAGCTTATCTTTAGCATTCCTTACCTGTTCTTGACTTTTGACAAGCTCCTCTCGATACTTTCTTCTTGCTACATGTGCTTTCTTCAGCTCTTCATCTTTATCTTTTAACTGGGTCAGCAATTCAGAGTTTTCAATTCTGACTTCATCCCAAGCTTGACGAAGTTTAGCTAATGAATCACGGCTTCGGGCTAAAGCCTGCTTTGTAGTCTTGTGAGCCTGACTAGTATCATCTGCTCCCAAAGTAAGTTTCCGGAAGTACCGAGCTCTATCATCAAAATATTCTTCCTTGTCTGCCAAGATTTTCTCCGCTTTCAATGCTCTCTTTTCCAACTCTTTGTTGTCAACCAAAGCTTTCTGAAGACATCTGCTCATTCCAGAGTTCTCTATCTGCAACTCTCTAACCATTTTCTTCCATTTCTCGCACTCTTCAGTCGGTACCATGGAGTGTTGATTTGGACATAAGAGAATCTCTCTTGAAAAGGGTAGCAACAACTCTTTGACCTTCATCTCAATCCAAGCATCGTAGTCAGGGTATGATCTATAGTCTCCTTTGCCAAAAATTAACTTTCCCTCTCTTTGCCTAAATTTCAAGGCATTTATTACTTCTGGCACTCTTTCATTCTTGGTTCCCACGAAAAACAGAGAAGCATTAATCTCTTCATCAGCAGGAGGATTTCTAGAAGCATAACCGAATTGTCTAACAGCCAACACCGGGTTGTAATTAATCCCCCCTCTTCTTCCAAGTAGAGGCACATTCGGAAAACTTCCACATTTAACAGTGAGCTCTATTGTCAGTAATTTGGGATCAAACCAAATGATGTTATTGGCAGCCAAACCTATCAATCTCTTGGTCCATTTCATTGTCTCAAAAGTTTCTACGAAAGCACCAGTTCGAGGTAAATGTTTGAAGAGCCAATGACATAACAATTGGGTACAACAACTAACCAGACTTCCTCTTCCCTTCTCATTTTTGTAGTGTACTGAGTAATAAAAATCCCCTAGCAGGGTAGGAATCGGATTCTTCGAAACGAACACTTTCATCGCCTGCATATCAACAAAGTCAGGTTGACCGGGGAAAAGCACCAAACCATAGATACAAAGAGCTAACACAGCATTGTAAGTAGTCCAGTTTTTAGCCTTGGCAGCCTCCTGAGCTTGTTGGAAAAGAAACTCCAAATGAAATCCTTCATCTTCTTTAAGTTTACTCAGGCCATTTTTCACAACAGACAGGTCCAGATGTAGAATAGCAGCAATTACTTTGGGGGTAAGAGCATCTTCAGAAAAGTACGGTATAGAAGACGTGACTGGAATTCCCAAAATAAATGAGAATTCCTCCAAAGTGGGCATCGAAATGTAGTCATGGAACAGGAAACATCTCATTGATGGTTCATAGAACTGCAAGAAAGTGTGTAACCCATCTTTCTCATACTTTGTGAATGCACATACCATTTTAATCAGCTCTCCATATTCCTTCTGAAAAGTGCTGAGAACACCAGAACCAGCCATGCCTATCATCTTGTTCAATGAATCCAGATTAGGATCAGGGAATTTATATGACACATTATTCTTCCTTTTAACCTCAACTTCTTGGAAACTCATGATTGGAATCAGACAATATGGTAAGTACCTGAAAATGACAAACATAACCTGTTATGATATGAGTATGCAAATGCAAAAGGCATGTGATCAAGTATTCAGATGTCTGTGTCTGTGTTGAACTGTGTGCACTGTGTCTCTGTACTGAATCTGGCAATATATCTGAGATGAACACTCAAACCACTGTCATAGGATACATTGTCTGTAACAATCATAGAATCACAAGTAAGGTATGTAGGAGGCTAGGTTACCTGCAAACCTGTAAACATCCCACCCATACTCACATGTGGTTCTTAGAAAACAAGGCTTGCCAGCTTCGGAGGTTTGAGAAGCGATAGCACATTCAGCCCGTAGGATACAATGCTGTGCCAATCAAAGAGGTCGTCCACTGACTCACCTTAGAAAATAAAGGTCATCTTATGCAAGTTCCAAAGTGGGCCCTCGGGTGCGAGTGGGTTTGCCACAGAATGTGGTCTGCCACTGTCACCACTAAAGAGAGATGTTTCCACTAAGGTCCTCATGATCTGTCACTAGAGTCGACAGCTCTCTAGATCGACATCCTGGAATACGCAAGATGCGTACGCCATGATGGGTCCCAAGATATCCTCGTCTAGCTGTGAATTTCGTGATTACCTAATGTACACAGATGGTACGTAGGTCCCACTACTCTCCACTCTAAATCTAAGTATGCACTCGAGCCTTGGTAATGGGCTCATCTCTCAGAAATCCCATCCCGCCAAACAGACAGAACAGTGTAGTACAGTATAATATATGAAATGTAAATGCTAACATGATGTAAATATGGTACAAGTGATAAAATACAGTAAACAGTAAATACAAGATAACAGTAAACACCCAATGAAAGAAAAACAAACAAGCGCTAGGATTGACTCGCTTAGGATGGACCATCAATAGGTCAACTTGTCCCCAGCAGAGTCGCCAGCTGTCGCTCCCGGGATTTTCATCCAAGTACAAACGCGAAAGTGGCACCGAAACAGAGTCGCCAGCAATGTGTATTTATCCCAAGAGAGGGAAAGGAAACACCGCATAAACCTAGAGGAAGGAAAGAGCATGGTCTTGCGACCAAGAGAACTGGGTTCGGGAGTCGGTTACGCGCGAGGAAGGTATTAGCACCCCCACGCATCCATCGTACCAGATGGGATCCACGCTTGCTTGTCTCGATCAAAGGTGTAGAAAAAGATACTGGAAAAAGAACTGGAAAAGGAAAGGAAAGAGAAAGAAGAAAAAATGTAGGGAAAATAAAAGAAGTGCTCGAATGGGCCCTACCCCACTGTCTACGTATCTCATCGGGAACATGAGAATCAGAGCGACGTAGTTCCCCTCACTAGGGATGGATTGTTTGTGTTTTTTAGGGAACGGCTAACGTTCTAGCTCAGGTGTTGCAGGCTAGCCGGTCCGAGTGCGTTACCATCTTGCAAGAGAACGAGGAGGAGCACGTCTGTACGTTGAGAGTGAATGAGGTGAGAAAAGAATTCCCGAAGGAAAGACGTTATTGTTTGTTTTTGTCTTTTAGAAGTTTTTTCATTTGTTTGCATATGATAGTGCATCAAAATCTTAATCATTGGAATGTATACATCCTCACATTCCAAGATGGAATGAGCAAGAAAGTATACTAAGTGTAAAGAAGACCCTCACACTTAGTTCCAATTATTAAGGTTCAAACACACTAGCATACTTGTATTTATTAAGTGTTTTTGTTGATTATGAAATGAAGAAGTGTTTTTTCTTTATTTGTATCTTCAACAAGTATTGCATTTAAGTCCCTCATACAAGACCAAATGTTTAACACATTGACCCAAGATGGGCCATATGCTACACATTCTAAGTTATAAGAGAAGACCCCTTATAATCTTTTCTTTATATGAAAGGCCTAAATGCAATAAGTGCCTACCTTTATTAGATATCTTTTGAATTTTCTTTGAGATGAGAAGATGAAAGACTCAAGAGCGGATCAAAGGTAAAAATCTATGTGAACTAAGACTCAATCCTAATTGATTAATTAAGGGAGTGATCCTAATGGTTTGTGAGGTTGCAAAACCTAAAATCTAAAGAAGGAATGAGCTAAACAATTCACTTCTAAAGTAGAAGATGAATTGTAACTCAAAAGGGAAAGTAACGAGTTAATCAAAGAAAGCACATAAGTACTTACAAAACACAAGATTGAATTGTAAAAGATGAAAGGAGAGAGGTTTGAATGTGGATTCCTTATCCACACTCAATTTCAACTTACCAAAGCCCCTACAAGGTTAGTAAACATGGAAACATGTATAAGAAGTAAAAAACACTTAATGTACAATAAAGTTCAAAAGAACAAGATGAAGAATCAAATCTTAATATCACAACCAGAATGTGAATCATATTGACAACAAGTGATTATCATCATACAAGTTCAAATGAATAAGCAACAATCATCATCCATAGCATTTAAACATGTTATCACAAGAAAGGATAGATGAAAGATGAAAAGAACATGCATAAATGGAACATGTAATCCAACAATCAGAATCAAAACTAAATGAAAAAAAAGGTCTATAAATATCTCAAAGGTATTCATGAATCATCATTCAAGACATTCAAGAAGTAATAGAAGAAGAAGTGAAGTGAAAGTTCAAAAGGAAAGTGCAAACAATACATGTTAAGGATGCACAAAGTTCAAGTTGAAATGAACATGTAAAGATGACCTATAATGTGTACCAAGGACCTATAATATCATATGAATAGCTCATAAAATATGCAAATGCTCATACCAATATGCACAAAAGAATTCATGCAAACATGCACTAAAGTTAGGATGATATGACATGTATTAGGCTTCAAATGTAATGCATCAAACAAAAATCAAATGGACATATGAAAATTATGCAAGCATGGTATTGGAATGCCTAAGTCAGAAGTAAATCCTACATCAAGATAGCATGTCAAAATTCAAAGCAAAGTGACTTCAAACAATGCATTAGGTCTAATTGAAACATCATGCAAAAGTGCAAAGACAAGCATCAAAACATGTCATAAAATGACCTAAAAAATAAAAAAAAATCATCTAACATGCTTCAATGTATTAGTGAATCAATGCAAAAAGAATTACGTCAAAACAACTTGTAATGAGCAAGAACAAAATTCTACAAATTCATGTATCATGCTTGGAAGGCATACAAATGGAAATTCAAAGAAAATTATGAAACAGTGGTAAAAATGTAATAAAATCATGAAATAAAAATATCAAAAATTTTATAAATGCCTTGATAATACTCATGAATTTTTCCAGAATTTTCTGATGTTGTTTTTGTAATTTTAAAAATTAAAAATGAAACGTGTATATAAAAGAAAAAAATAAAATGAAAGCAAACAAGTAGGGGGTGCAGGGAAGTAAATTTCCACGTTCAAATTGTTTGGGCTTAAAAAACGTGAGGTGTAAATAGAAATGACCCAAGGTCCATATACGCGCAGTCCACACCAAAAATTGTGCACTCTCAGTCAAAATAAAGTCAAAGCAATAAACACCATTGGATCAAGTCCAGTCAACACAACAGTCAAAGTAATCATATCCAATGCACACGCGTGAAGGAACACACTCACTACCATGCACTGCACCACACATTTCTTAAATGAGATCAGAAATGAACATGTGAGATGCACACTTATTTAATGTGCTGGCAAGGTTGTGGCCATCAGATCATGCACATCCAACGGTCACGATTAAAACATGAGTAAAACCCTAGCAATTCAGACCACCGGCCGGAGAAGACCTCTGGTTATCTTCTCCGGCCAACCTCCGTTGACAATGATTTGCAGGCAAGCACAAATGATCAAAATATACCTCAATGGAAAGCTAAAGTGATGAGGAACATGAATCCAGTGATAAAATGCGCAAAAGGTTCATGAAATAAGAGAATAGAACAGAAGAAGTTTTGCCCTAATTTTTCAACTATGCCTCTAAAGGCCTATCAACTAGCCAGACAAGTTCTTGAGCTTATAAGAAGCTTCAAGAACCAGATAACACCTTCAAAGCATGTCTATAATGGCTGAAATCCGTACCTGAAGATTTGTGAATTTGATATGTTCTTCAGAAAACCAGAGATTCCAAGCTGCTTTTGATTCACTCTTGGCCAAATAAAGGCTTAGATGAAGTAGTTGATTATGATTAAGTGGAGAGGAGTTGAAATCAAGCTTCAAAAACCAGTTGCAATGGTGAGATATTGAGAGAGAAAGAAGAGAAGTTTTGGAGAGAAACTGAACAAAATGAAGTTCGAAAACCAGTTGCAATGGTGAGAGATTGAGAGAGAAGAAGAGAGATTTCTGAGGTGAGTGTGGAAAAATGAGTGTTGAAGTTAGAAATGTGAGTGAAGTTTCTATTTATAAGTTGGTTTAACTATGGTTAACATGAGTTGGTTAATTGAGTCATGTGAGTTAACTGAGCTGCCTCTAACTAACTGAGTCAAGTTAGTTAGGGAGAGTCAGTTGTGGGTGTGATATGGTGGTGGATGTCCATGGTGTTATGGTGGAGTGTAAGTGAAAGGAATGGTGATGATGAGTTGTTCTGAAGTAGCAGCTACATAAATAAACTTGCTGCGCAAGTTTGATGTGCTTCCTCTTTAATGTATGGCAAAGCATGATGAAGATATCATAGTGTAAGAAGAGTGTTTGTACAAATAAAGCAATGGTTGGATGGTGTGTACATGTATCGTACAAACTGCTGTGGATTTTCAACATTAACCATGAGTTTTCATGCTTTTATTGCAGTAACACACTTGATGCATCACTGGGTGTTTGAAGATGAAATTCTCCATGCATTGTGGATGGTTTGATGAGTTTTTGAGGTCAATGGAAATAGGAGATGTAATGCTACAAGTTTAATGTGAAAATTGGATTGAATACAAGCTTGGAAATTGGTGAAAAGTGACTTGGAACACCCATATTTGAAACTGATAGGAGGACGTGGCAAGGGGTTGGCTGGCAAATCAACATGACATACAAAATTTCAGCATGATCACCCTATCTTGAGACCAATATAACTTCTTATCCCTTGATCAAATGAACAAATCATGAACACCAATTTTGAAGATCTCACATAGAGGAACAACTTTCATGTTGAAAGATTTTTCATTTGAGGCCTCTAACCATGAGTAATTGATCAAAACATTTGGTCCACCACATGTTTGTGAAAATGACTGTGCATGACTTAAGATTTGCCCAAGCTGACTTGCATTTTGCCCAAGTTTTCCTCAACTTTGATCATCCATAACTCTCTCAATTTTGATCCAATGGAGATGTTCTACACGTGGATTTGAAGCTTAAAACAAGATATTTTGTTGTGGCTGAGTGGAATTTTTATTCGATGTCTCAATTTTGAATGGCCTTGGTTCAAAGTTTGGTGCAAAATGGCCAAAACTTTCCTTATTTTGAAACCCTACTTCTTCCAAAAATGGCAACCTTTCAAATCTTGATTTTTCATGATCCTTTTGGAGTTTCTTGATCAAATTTTGCACATTGGTCACATATAACATGAATTTCATGAATTTGACCTCAAAAAGTCAAGAGTTGACTTTTTCCTCTGATTATTTGACTTAGCCCCAATTTTCCTGATTTTTTATCTTTCTTCCAATTGAACCACTTCTAAAACCAATTGAGAGGCAATTTTCCACACACATACACTTAAGGACATGTAGAATACCATGACATCAAGTTTTGTCCAAAAAATCAGAGATGACCTGATTTAATTGGAAACCCTAGTTTTGATACCTACCTCCTAAGGGGAAAAATGTGCAGTCTTCAATTTCAAATTCCTCAGAGTATGTTGTGTATCCTCTTAAAGAATGATGAGATATGCCACTTGAGGGTTTTTTTGAACCAATGAACTACCTCTTTTGAGGGTTTTCCATCAGTTTTTTGGACCTCTTGTATAGTAAAGGATGTACTGCTTTAACCTCCTATTGAATCTCACCTTCTTGAGGTTTTGGATGATCAATTGAGATAGTATGAGACATGAAAGACCTCTTAGCTTGCCTTGCAGCAACTTGTTTGACCTTTTGTGCCTTGAATGATTCCTTGATTGCTCATCTTTCACCTGATCACATGCCTTGATGGTAAAAGGGATGCTATGCTTCATTTTTCTATGTTAAAGATGCAATGCAATGCTAATGAGACGGATATGATGTAACGACCCGATTTTAATTATCTCTATTTGTGGTGTTAATTATATTATTTTGTGGAGTATTTTACTTTAATTTGACAATGATTATGTTATTGGTGAAATTGGTGTTTTAATATGTTATGTTTTCATATTAAGCATTTTTACCGTTTTTTAGAGTTTGCGGGGAAAATTGGAATAGAGGGTATTTTAGACTTTTCACATTAGATAGTATTTAATTAATGATATAATAGATATTTTGAGATATTTATCTTAAGTAAATATTTTTGTGTTTGTGAGAAAAAAAATAGAAGGGATAGAATTAGAAAAGAAAGAAAAAGAGAGAAAACTATATATAGAATGAGATAGTAAGAGAAATGGAAGGAAATAGAAGAGAAGGAAAAGGAAGAGAAGAAAAGAGAAGAGAAAGTGTGGGATTTTCACCCGAATCGACTTCCGATCGTTTCTACACTCGGGTAAGGGTGTGAAATATCATTATTCTAATTTTGTATACGATTATGTATGATTGTTTCCGATTGTTTTGGTTGTTTAGAGAAATATGAGTTTTAGGTTGAAAATGACATAATCGGTCGTAAAAGATGTTTTCACGGATGAAATTCGAAACAAATTGCGTAGATTAGTCGAGTGAGGTGAGGCCGAGATTATAGAAACTCGTTTCGTTGGAATCGGTTGATATTTGGAGAAATGACATTTTTAGGTTTCGAAGAGTATGAGTTTTAGTGAAAACTAAATGTCGAGTAATCGCGTATTTCTTGATTCTAATATGTCCGTATGTATTTATGTGATATTACCATGTGTTTGTTTCGAAGGAATTATGTGAATCGGTCGGGTTTTCGGACGAAAACGCCGAAAAATAGCAGCTGCACCAGTAGAACCCGCAGGGCTGCATTGCTGATTTTTCTGGTTTTGTGTAATTGTCGGAAAACTTCGGAAATTCATATCTCTTGAACCGTAAGTCGGTTTTGACCCCCGTTCGAAGCGTTGGGAAGCTAACAAGATGTTCTTTCTAGGAAAAATAGTTTTGAGGTCTGAAACTGGTCCAATCGGTACAGTTTTTTCGAACCGTTTCGTAGTGTCGGGCGTCCGGTTTATGTTTTTGCGTTATTTTGAAATATCCATAACTTGTTCGTTGTTTATTGGATTTGAGAGTTCTTTATATCGAATTGAAGGTATTGATATGTACTATTTGATGGTGATAAGAAATTATATTTTTAGCCGACTTTCGGCCGATTTTTCCGACTGTTTGTGAATAGTGATTTTGTAGAAAATGTTAAATATGTTAATTATGAATGATATGAATGTGTTGTGGATATGTTTGTAGAGTGAACCCTTGATTTGAGAATGCTTTGTGAATTGTGGATCTTTAGTGAATGTATGCATTGTTTGAATTAAGTGATAATGCATGTTAAATGTGAATATGTGATGAGATGTTGTGGTGATGGTTTGTGGCCTTAGGGCAAATAATTGCATTGATGTAAATTGAATTACAATGCATGAAAATGACTATATGGATCACATGGTTGTATTTGAAGAATTGTATATGTTGTTATACAATTGATGCATGTGATATGTATGTGATGAATGCATGACTATATTGTGAATATGTATGCATTTCAAGAGTGTCATGAGTCATGTTGTATGTGAAACATCATGATGTGCATTCTTGTGTTGTGGGATTCTAAGATGAATCTGTTATAACTTCGTGTACCTTTTTACGGTGTGAGCGATGATTACGAACGATTGTGTACCTGTTTACGGTGTGAGCAATCGGATTGTGTGCCTTCTTACGGTGTGAGCAATCCATAAACATTGTGTGCCTTTTTACGGTGTGAGCAATGGGTGAACTTCGTGTGCCTTGTTACGGTGTGAGTGAAGGTTCTAACAAGTTCTTCAATTGAACTTGAGATAATGAGTCGGTACCGCATTGCATCTGCATAGAGTCGAGTGTCGGTCTCTATGATTTGCATTTGACATCATTGTATTTGTGCATTGATGGAATGAACATAAATGTATGTATTTATGTTGGATGATAAGCATTGTGATGAATGTGCTTGGTTTGTATATATATTTATATGCCTTGCGATGTATATAGAATGAAATGTGATGATTTGCAGTAAGGATGGGATCGTTGTAATGATACATTGGTAAGTAAACAGGTATGAGGGTTTATGTTGAATAAATGGATATGTATTAGTGATACATGTATTTGAGCATGAATGGATATGCCTATGGGATTTTATGTGTTGATTACGGATTGTTATGCCTTGTAAATGACTTATGGTATATGTTTGATGTTATGTGTATAAATATATGCATAGTGATGAGTTGTGGTGAGAATGTGGTATATGTGTATTAGATGTTGAGATATATATAATTATATGCAACGTTATTATGATAATATTTCTCACCCTTCTGCTGTTTTATAATGCTCTATGAGGCATTGCAGATTAGGTATGCTGGTGGTCTTTGGTGAAGCGTGTCTTCACTTCCTTTTGGTCGTCTGGCTCTGATATGTAGCGTCGGGTAGCTAGGATGATTTTGAATTCCTTTTTGTGATGCATTGATTTATGTATCTGGTTGATGAATTATGTGTATAAACCTGATGTTTGATGTGATTCACTGGATGATGTATATATATGTTTGATGTTGCAATGTTTAGATTTTCCGCTTATATTCTAAATATTGATTGATATGTGGGTGTAAGGACTGAGATCCTTTATTGCTGATAGTTACCCCACTGTTGCATATCTATTTGAGCAGGTGTTGTATGTTTTAATTTCATATAAATTGTGGCATGCCTCTTTTATCCCATGTTATAATTATACTCTGACGAAATTTTTAATATGTGCGTAAATGATTTAATTGATTATTTGGGGGTATAAAATGGGGGTGTTACAATAGTGGTATTAGAGCCAGTGTTGAGTCTGTTGTGTCTGTCTTGTGGTTGTGTTGGTTAAACTGTGGTTTACCTTGTTGTTGTTTTTGGAACCCATCAGAATATGGCTGGTAGAAATGATGTTGCTATGGCTGCTGCTATGGAAGCAATGGCTAGGGCTGTGCAGGGTGCACCGAATGCGAATGCGAACGATGAGTTCAGAAAGAATCAACCACCGGTCTTCAAAGGAAGATTCGATCCCGATGGTGCTCAACTCTGGTTGAAGGAAAATTGAAAGAATTTTCAGGGTTATGGATTGTACTGAAGAGGATAAGGTGAGGCTTGGATCTCACATGCTGAAGGAAGAATCCGACGATTGGTGGGTCGGTAGGTGTCAAATTCTTGAGGTGGATCATGAGGAGATAACTTGGGAATTGTTTCGTACTGAGTTTTTGGTGAAGTATTACCCGGAGAGTGTTAAAGGAAAGAAAGAGATTGAATTTCTGGAATTGAAATAAGGTAGTATGTCCGTGGTGGAATATACTGCTAGATTTGTTGAGTTGGTTCAGTTTTATCCTCATTATGCTGCCGTTACTGCTGAGTTCTCAAAGTGCATTAAGTATGAGAACGGTTTGCGTCCTGAGATTAAGCAAGCTGTGGGATATCAGAGGATTAGAACGTTTTCTGATTTGACTAAATGTTGCAGAATCTTCGAGGAAGACAGCAAGGCTCGTTCTACATATTACAAGAGTGTGAAGGAGAGTAAGAGTAAGCAACAAGCGAGGAGTGGACCTTATGTGACACACGCTGATAAGGGCAAGCATAAGGGAAAATTTGATAGGAAAACTGGCGGAGGAGGTTCCGGTTCCATTAAGTGTTACAAATGTGGGGAAGTGGGACATAGATCAATTGAGTGCAAGAATGCCGTGGTGAAATGTTCTAACTGTGGAGGTACGGGGCATTCTGCTGTGGACTGTAGAAGGACTACGGTGAAGTGTTATAATTGTGGAGAAACGGGACACCTTAGTCACAAGTGTGCTAAGCCGAAACAAGCTCAAGCGAGCGGAAAGGTGTTTGCATTGGCAGGGTCAGACACTACTAGTGCGGATCGTTGATTAAAGGTATAAGTTTTATAAATTGTACCCTTTTTTTTTGCTGAAGTTGTTTTGAAAGAGACTCACTTGCTTATTTCCTATGAGTGCGCAAAGTGTTTAAATTTGTTTATGACTGCTTCAGGGTCGGTAACTAAGTCCTTGGTGCGTGTCAGTTGTCTTTTGACCATGTATGGTAAAGTCTTCATTATGGATTTTGTGTATTTGTCGATGTTGTTGGTCCCTTAGTACGTGATAGGTGTGTAGAACACTGTCAGTACTTCCTGATTTTCTAATCCTTTGTCTGCAGGAGTTAGAATGAGATAAGTGGGGGAGAAGCTTGTACTTCTCCCAGTTGCTTTGGTTGTGTGCCGTTGGTTGCAAGGTTGTGAGTGCTATTTGGACAGTGTGGTTCCCGGTTTAAGAGGAGATGCGGAGGTAAGGGATATGTCAATTAAGGATTTGTACCTTAGGTGGTTTTGTGCACAAGAGGCAAGGAAGGTTGTTATAGCGTGGTAAAGATGGTCTATGCCCCATCATGATTGTCGGCTGTCTATTGGCAAATTGAGGAACTGATCACCCTTAATCTCTTGTTGATAGCAGACGGAAATTGTGTTGGATAGAGTAGACGTGTCTTTCCAGCTTAGATGGCATGTTGGTGGTGTTAGTGTTCTAGATATTAAAAGTAAAGCCAAAGAATGGATGATTGATTCGTATAGCCAGCATGTGGTGTATACTCGTATGGATGCTATGGAAAGCAAAACACAGAGTTACAATGAGTTAAGGAGTTTTGAGCTTAAGGTATCAATGTAAGAATTTTAAGGAAACCATTATGTATGAGTAGCAAGTTTAGAAAAGAGATGAAGTTTTAAGATAAGTTATCCAAGTGTGGGTGTTCATTGCGAATAAGTTTCAAGGAGCTAAAAGTAGGAGTTGTCTACAACTCCAGTTTTGATTTTTGCCTGATCTTAAAGAACAGTTTGAGGAGCATTGAGTTATGTCTTGATGAGTTTAGTCGGTGGGTTAATGCAATATGGTTAAGTCGTAGCTTATGCTTTACGATAATTGAGGATTCATCCAAGGATTTATACTATTCAGGATTGGGGATTGGTTGCAGTGATTTTGTGTAGAAAGTATGGAAGTGTTGTTGTTATGGATCTAAGTTTGAAGTGATTGGTAATCGCAAGAGAATAGAGTATGAGATAGCTAGGAGGGTTGGAATTCCTAGACGGGTTATGAATTTGAGTTGGATTATTCTTTGAGAAGGATTAATGTCTTGCCTGATGAGTTAAGTTGGAAGCCCTTGCATGGGTATGATCGGATGGTCAGATAAGTAGAATTGTTTGAGCAGTTCAGATGCTTGTGTCGGCATGATAGTTGGTTGGTCGGACGCGAGAGTAGTATCCGAGTTTGTGTGTGCTTAGCATATTTTCGAGAACGAAAATGTCTAAGTGGGGGAGAGTTGTAACGACCCGATTTTAATTATCTCTATTTGTGGTGTTAATTATATTATTTTGTGGAGTATTTTACTTTAATTTGACAATGATTATGTTATTGGTGAAATTGGTGTTTTAATATGTTATGTTTTCATATTAAGCATTTTTACCGTTTTTGAGAGTTTGCGGGGAAAATTGGAATAGAGAGTATTTTATACTTTTCACATTAGATAGTATTTAATTAATGATATAATAGATATTTTGAGATATTTATGTTAAGTAAATATTTTTGTGTTTGTGAGAAAAGAAATAGAAGGGATAGAATTAGAAAAGAAAGAAAAAGAGAGAAAACTATATATAGAATGAGATAGTAAGAGAAATGGAAGGAAATAGAAGAGAAGGAAAAGGAAGAGAAGAAAAGAGAAGAGAAAGTGTGGGATTTTCACCCGAATCGACTTCCGATCGTTTCTACACTCGGGTAAGGGTGTGAAATATCATTATTCTAACTTTGTATACGATTATGTATGATTGTTTTCAATTGTTTTGGTTGTTTAGAGAAATATGAGTTTTAGGTTGAAAATGACATAATCGGTCGTAAAAGATGTTTTCACGGATGAAATTCGAAACAAATTGCGTAGATTAGTCGAGTGAGGTGAGGCCGAGATTATAGAAACTCGTTTCGTTGGAATCGGTTGATATTTGGAGAAATGACATTTTTAGGTTTCGAAGAGTATGAGTTTTAGTGAAAACTAAATGTCGAGTAATCGCGTATTTCTTGATTCTAATATGTCCGTATGTATTTATGTGATATTACCATGTGTTTGTTTCGAAGGAATTATGTGAATCGGTCGGGTTTTCGGACGAAAACGCCGAAAAATAGCAGCTGCACCAGTAGAACCCGCAGGGCTGCATTGCTGATTTTTCTGGTTTTGTGTAATTGTCGAAAAACTTCGGAAATTCATATCTCTTGAACCGTAAGTCGGTTTTGACCCCCGTTCAAAGTGTTGGGAAGCTAACGAGATGTTATTTCTAGGAAAAATAGTTTTGAGGTCTGAAACTGGTCCAATCGGTACAGATTTTTTGAACCGTTTCGTAGTGTCGGGCGTTCGGTTTATGTTTTTGCGTTATTTTGAAATATCCATAACTTGTTCGTTGTTTATCGGATTTGAGAGTTCTTTATATCGAATTGAAGGTATTGATATGTACTATTTGATGGTGATAAGAAATTATATTTTTAGCCGACTTTTGGCCGATTTTTCTGACTGTTTGTGAATAGTGATTTTGTAGAAAATGTTAAGTGTGCTAATTATGAATGATGTGAATGTGTTGTGGATATGTTTGTAGAGTGAACCCTTGATTTGAGAATGCTTTGTGAATTGTGGATCTTTAGTGAATGTATGCATTGTTTGAATTAAGTGATAATGCATGTTAAATGTGAATATGTGATGAGATGTTGTGGTGATGGTTTGTGGCCTTAGGGCAAATAATTGCATTGATGTAAATTGAATTACAATGCATGAAAATGACTATATGGATCACATGGTTGTATTTGAAGAATTGTATATGTTGTTATACAATTGATGCATGTGATATGTATGTGATGAATGCATGACTATATTGTGAATATGTATGCATTTCAAGAGTGTCATGAGTCATGTTGTATGTGAAACATCATGATGTGCATTCTTGTGTTGTGGGATTCTAAGATGAATCTGTTATAACTTCGTGTACCTTTTTACGGTGTGAGCGATGATTACGAACGATTGTGTACCTGTTTACGGTGTGAGCAATCGGATTGTGTGCCTTCTTACGGTGTGAGCAATCCATAAACATTGTGTGCCTTTTTACGTTGTGAGCAATGGGTGAACTTCGTGTGCCTTGTTACGGTGTGAGCGAAGGTTCCAACAAGTTCTTCAATTGAACTTGAGATAATGAGTCGGTACCGCATTGCATCTGCATAGAGTCGAGTGTCGGTCTCTATGATTTTCATTTGACATCATTGTATTTGTGCATTGATGGAATGAACATAAATGTATGTATTTATGTTGGATGATAAGCATTGTGATGAATGTGCTTAGTTTGTATATATATATATGCCTTGCGATGTATATAGAATGAAATGTGATGATTTGCAGTAAGGATGGGATCGTTGTAATGATACATTGGTAAGTAAACAGGTATGAGGGTTTATGTTGAATAAATGGATATGTATTAGAGATACATGTATTTGAGCATGAATGGATATGCCTATGGGATTTTATGTGTTGATTACGGATTGTTATGCCTTGTAAATGACTTATGGTATATGTTTGATGTTATGTGTATAAATATATGCATAGTGATGAGTTGTGGTGAGAATGTGGTATATGTGTATTAGATGTTGAGATATATATAATTATATGCAACGTTATTATGATAATATTTCTCACCCTTCTGCTGTTTTATAATGCTCTATGAGGCATTGCAGATTAGGTATGCTGGTGGTCTTTGGTGAAGCATGTCTTCACTTCCTTTTGGTCGTCTGGCTCTGATATGTAGCGTCGGGTAGCTAGGATGATTTTGAATTCCTTTTTGTGATGCTTTGATTTATGTATCTGGTTGATGAATTATGTGTATAAACTCGATGTTTGATGTGATTCACTGGATGATGTATATATATATATGTTTGATGTTGCAATGTTTAGATTTTCCGCTTATATTCTAAATATTGATTGATATGTGGGTGTAAGGACTGAGATCCTTTATTGCTGATAGTTACCCCACTGTTGCATATCTATTTGAGCAGGTGTTGTATGTTTTAATTTCATATAAATTGTGGCATGCCTCTTTTATCCCATGTTATAATTATACTCTGACGAAATTTTTAATATGTGCGTAAATGATTTAATTGATTATTTGGGGGTATAAAATGGGGGTGTTACATATGACATGATATATGATAATGCTATGCTATGATGACAAAAGAGAGAGCAAATTTTGGGGTATTACACCATGCCATTTCTTTTTACTACATTTTCATATTTTCTAATTTATTTTTTTTCAAAATTTCAAACTATCATAACTTTCTCATTTTTTATCATTTTAAACCCATTCTTTTTGCAAATTGTTCATAATAATGTCTATTTAATATTTATGAAAAGAAAAAACCAAAAATAATTATTTTTGATGCATTTATGGATGTTCAAAATTTGTGGTTATTTTAGGGTTTCCTTAATTTCATCTTGATTCTATTGAATAATTTCTTGATTTCTCTTGTACATGCTAACTTGTGTAAACCCTACACACTTTGTAGAAACCTTGCATGACTTCATAAACTTGTACAATGTGGGTTTTGCTTAAATTTTATGCCTTGTTGATACATGTTCAAATGATTAAAGTATATGATGAATCTTGTTCATACCATGAGCTATTTGCTTGATCATTTTGCCTCAACATCAGATGATTTTTTCCATGTTCACATAACCATGATGTGCATATTTGTCTGTGTTGCTTTTACCATGTTTAGGTGACCTTATACACTTGAATTTTTTCCTTGAAAATTCCATTGAACACATGCTTGTATGCTTAAACTTTTATGGTGTTTCTTACTTGTTTGTGACCATGTTTGAACCCTGATATCCAAGTTTGGTTGTTACCAACTTGTCTTAACATGTTCAACCTATATCCATGCTTAAATGTTCAAGAAATTCCTTAACTTATTCATGTGATGCTTAAACTTTAAACTTGTCATTCTCACATGTCATCTCTTGTATGTTTACATCTTCATCCACATATTGTGTCATAAACATGTCCTTTTGTTCAAAGTATGACTTGATTGTTTCCCTTACTATATTCATTGAATCCTCGATTCATCTTGAAAACATATACTTCCTTGAACTTCTCTGTGATTGCTCCCATGGATTAAATATTTGCTTACATGTTCAAGTATTTTCTTCATAAACTCCTACCATGATGAATACACCATCTTTTCATCACATTTTCAATTCAAACATGCTTAACCATGGGCCTCTATTAGAGTGTAAGTCCCTCCCCTCCTCCTCAAACTTTCTTCAATTTCTCAAATCTTTCAATCTTTCAAATCTCTATCTTCAACTTTCATCAAACACAGCCCTAGTGGCATTCAAATCTCAAAATGTTGGGCCTCTGCTAGAGTGTAAGACCCACCACCTTTTCTTTTCTTTTCAATAAATCTCGGGCCTCTGCTAGAGTGTAAGACCCACCACCTTTTCTTTTCCTTTCAATAAATCTTGGGCCTCTACTAGAGTGTAAGACCCACCACCTTTTCTTTTCTTTTCAATAAATCTTGGGCCTCTGTCAAGGGTGTAAGACCTATTACATTTAAACCTCTTGGGCCTCTGCTTAGAGTGCAAGACCCAACATCTTTTGAATAGAATAAAACACACAAATAAAACATTCAAAAACTCTAAAGATGCAGAATCTTCCATGAATTGAAACATGTCATATCAATGTCTATACTTGTTAATCTTCAATCATGTTTGTTCATATTTAGTTAAGTTTCTCTTGACATTTATATCATCCTTAGTTTAGACATAGGTCAAACAATAGGATCCCTTCAAATCACAACTTAGTTCAAATAACTAGTTCCCTGGCCTCCTCTTGGGCCTTATACAAGCATCATTGCCTCCTCTTGGGTATCATACAAGGAATCTCCCTAGCAAGATAGCCTCCTCTTGGGCTTCATACAAGGAGACTTGGGAAGTCTCATTCAATTCCCCACAGCCTTCTCTTAGGCTTCATACAAGGACCGTCAAACTTCTTAAAAAGCATAAGTCAAGTCTTAGTCATCTATGCAATAAATATTTTAGCCTCATTCATCCTGGGCTTTGTACAAGATACTAATAAATTCTTTTAGCCTCATTCATCCAGGACTTTATACAGGATACAGATAAAAATCACCAAAAGAGTCAGTCAAATCCTCAATATGGAGTCAGTCTCTTCAAATTTCCTCAACAGTCATTAAGCATTTTCTTAGGCTTTTACACAAATAATTTCCCCCAGTCAGTCAGCCTCAATCTTGGGGTATGTACAAAACTCCCCATTTGAGTTAATCTTTCTCAACTTCATATCTTGGGCTTCAATTAAGATACCTAAATAAATCCATCTCCTCACAGATGAGACCTTCAGTCATCTCTGTAGGAAGATATCTCTTCTAATCACAACAATTCAAATCAAACAATCACTTTTTTTTTCTCCAGATAATTGATGTAAGTGGCACTCTTGTTGATTCAAAATCCAAGTTGGAGTCCCTCCTTTATCACGTTTCAAACGTTTCTTTCATCTAAATGATGTAAGTGGCACACTTGTCGATTCTATATCCAAGTTAAGGTCATTCTCTTGGTGTATAAATAACTCATAAAGAAAAAGTGGCATTGCTTAACACATTAAGTTTAAAGCTTTTTCCCTTGTGACATCACTCTCAAATGATTGTAGTAAATAGGTGACATATCTCCTTTAAAGATGACAATTTGTCAAATCTTTCAAATACTCTTTTAGCTTCATCATCTCGGGCTTTGAACAAGATACAAAACAAACTTTTTCCTCCCATAGATTAGGAGGAACTACGATTGCTCGGATTTCTCAACTTCCTTTTGAGAATACGTAGGCATAAGGTCGTAAGATCTTAGCGAGCACACTAATAAAAAAACCTTAGGTCTAGGTACCTTCCAAAAACAATAGAAAACCAGAAAAACAACAAAAACATTTCCTCAATTTTCATAAAGGAGAAACTTTCCCAATTAAACAACAAACAAACTTAAGCAAGTAAATAATTCAACAGTAGAAATATATACAATAAAAGGTTCCTATAGATTACTATAGATATTTAGGTTGTTAATAGCTTCCCTTTGTATAACCAACCCCCTATTCAAGATCTCTTCGCATTTATAGGAAAAACACTTGCGCGCAGAGTTAGTTTAAAATATATTTCCCTTCCTTTTAAGCTTCATAGGATAAATATTAGAAATCATAAAGTAGCACCAAATGCGGTAGTGGTCGCGTCACGAAAGCCGGAGTTACAGTTAGGAGACCGATATAGTAGATTAGCTTATTTCATAATCACTTTTTTATAATCATGTATTTTCCCCTATTTTCTTAATCGAAACTTAAAAACCCCCATTGTTCCGATTGTTGGTTAATAACATTACAAGAATCCTTGTGAGAACGATACTCGAGTTGTCGTTACCGTTTACTATACTTTCAAAAATACTTGTTTTTTATCCGTGTGTGACAGCGAATCAAATTAGCGCCGTTGCCGGGGATTCTTGTTGATTTTAGCCAATTTTAATTTTTTTTAGAGTTTTTTGTTTTTTTTTGTTTTTTGTTTATGCGTGTTAATTTTCAGGGTTGCAGTACAGTGGTAACCGTTTCAGCCTATTAGGCAAGTTGGAAGCTACTGTTTCATTTTGCTCCGAATGTTTGATTTATTTTCTATTTTCATATTTTCAAAAAAATCCGAAATTTTTTGTAGAGATTTATTCTGATTTGATTGATTTTTAGCGTTTATTTTATTCGCTTTTCTATTTTTCTATTCTTTTTCTTAATAGGGACATTGTTGGTATTTTCCTAATTGTTGATGCATAGCTGAATTAATTTTGTGATTTCTAATTCTTTGTTAACTTTTTACCTTTTTATAACATGGCTGAACAAAGAACATTAAGAGAGCTTGATGCTCCTGATGTTCATTACAATAGTTTAAGTATTGAATATACTGATGTTGTTGTTTCTTTCGAATTGAAATCTTGTTTAATACACTTGTTGTCAAGGTTTAATGTCTTGCAGGCGAGGATCCAAATAAAAATATGAAGGAATTCCAGATTGTGTGATCTACACCTTCCAGACCTTCACTAGAGGACCTTGTTAAGAAAATGAATATAAATGATCTCCAGTTTTAGCAACGAACATATTCTAGTATTCAGGCTTTGTAGACACAGATTGGATAGGTTGCCACTTTAGTGAATGCCATGCAGCAAGCTCAATAATCAAACAAACTACCTGCCCAAACAGTAGTGAATCCAAAAGAGTTGCATTCTGATTTAATTGATGATACTTATTCTAAAATATTGTGCGATTTTCCATCATTAGCAGATTTTGATGATACTTACTCTTGCGATTGATGTACTAACACTAACATTTGCTCTGTTTGTGCTGAGATTAATGTTGCCTTGTAGGGTGATGCCTTTCATGATGTCGTTTATGCAACTGAAACTCTTGACACCCCGGCTGCCCCAACCATGCCTTCCATTGAACAACCTCATTCCTTAGAGCTTAAACCACTTCCGGAAAATCTAAAATATGCCTATTTAGAGAGGAATGAAAATCTAACTGTTATAATTTCTTCTAACCTCAATTTTGATTAAGAAAATAAGCTTTTGCAGGTTTTGAAGAAACATAAGAAGGGAACTGGATGGGCCTCGATTGAAGATGGAAGAAAATTAGTGAGGCAGCCCCTTAATCCTTCGATTCTTGATGATGTGAAAAAAGAGATCACATTCACGTGCCCATTCGACACTTTTAGTTATCGAAGATTCTTCTTTGATCCTGGAATAAAAGGCGAAGGCACTAATAAAAGTTCCAAGGTCGATGAATGCTACCCAAAGTTACTTTATGACATCCCCACTTTGGAAGAGGAGCCTGTAGAAGATCTCTCTTTAGGAAAGGTTGTTTATGCGATCTCTGATCCACATTGACTACTCGGGTGTGTTCTTTCCTTTCTCTCGCTCTTATTTAATAGTTATGTCCTTTCATTGAGGACTATACATGTTTTAAGTGTGGGGGAGGGAACTTTTTCTTTATTTTGTTTTTTTTTTTGTTTTGTTTTCAATTTTCTCTATTTTGGTTTTATTCTTAAATAAATTAAAAAATTGCATGTTTTTTCCTTGGTTTTTAAGTTGCAAGTATGAGTTTTGTTCATAATTCTCTTGAATATAGCTTTGTGATGTGATGTGAAAAATTTGATGTGCATTCTTAGTATGATAAGTAAGACTAAATTCTGAATTGTACATCATTAGTAGTAGATCATTAACCCTTGTGAGTTTTGAGCCTTATATGGATAACATACAAAAATCCATCTCTTTCTTTCTTCTGTGATTCACTCATGTCTGTTAGTCTCTTGAACTTGAATTGACTCTTGTTGATGCTTTTTGTTTATTTATGCACACTATATGATCAAGACAACTTGTTTTTTGTTTTAATTTTAGCCACTTAGCCTATCAATATCATCCCTTTGTTTGAAAACCCCTTTGAGCCTATTTATCTTATTTTTTTGTGATTAACTCATTACAAGCCGAAAAGCGAAAAACAAAATTATCACCCTAATCAAGGGTTGAAATAGTCTTGTATGGATCTGTGTGGGGTTGAACTTCATTTTTGTGATGTTGTGGTGTTCCAAATATTGGTAGAAAAAGAAAAAAATAGAAAAAGAAAAGATTTTTTTTTTTGAAAAATGATAATAAATAGAGAAGGATTTTATTACATAGTCCTTCCGAAAAAAAAAGAATAATAAAAGGAAAACGAGAAGAGAAATAAGTTGTGAGGTTGTTGTTTGAAAGCAATTGATGTATCATGTAGTTCAACTCTCTCAATCCTTTCAATTTTATTTTAACCCTTTGATTTTCAGCCTAGTACCCCCTTAGGATTTATCTCACCCTTACCTTGGCCAAGTTACAACCAAATAAAAGTCCTTTTGATCTGTGTGTGCATGTATTTAAATTGCAGATGTTAGAGTCTTTTCAAGCTTATGGTAGTACTAATTTTCATGTTGTGCTTTGAGAGTAAACAGTTAACCTAAACACTTGAGAGTTGAGTGAATTTTATCTTTTGAGGATCTTGATGTTTTTGATGTACTTTTTGGTAATTTGTTTTTCCTATTTGCTCTGAATGTCACAAAGAGTTGCTCACTAACATCATATTATTGAAGCTTAGACTTTGACATCTAATTGTACCTTGTATCTTGAATACTTTTGGAAATGCATGCTCTGTTTTGTTTTGTTTTGAATTTTTGAAGTTAACATTTTGTTCAGAGTGCAAAAGTTCAAGTGTGGGGGAATTTCATCAGTTCATTTTAATGCACATTCTCTTATGTTTGTACTTAGGCATTTCTCTAGTTTGTTTTGTTTATTTTACTGTTTTATTGTGTTTTTAGAATTAAGTCTTTGTTTGCCTTTAATCTATTTCGCAGCTTATTTTCAGCTTTAGCGGTTATTTGATACCTGTCCACTGTTTGGATCATAACTAGAGTTACGAGAATCAGATTTATGCGTTCTAATAGGCGTTGGAAATTTGAGACAAAGAGCTACAACTTTCATGTTGTAGGCAGAAGCTGATTTGGAGTGTAGCATACTCGAATAATTCATTGAAGTCAGAACCCGAATTCTGCCTTAAGGAATATTTAATTTTGGGCCGGGTTTTTTATGTTTTTCGAACCAGTTGGTAAGAATCGAAATTTGTGATGCTTTCCTATACCTAGCAGTTGCACACTGCTCATCTTTAAATTCTTTACGCTATTCACGGAAATAATTTTTGCTTTTGTACGAAAACCTATGGAGAACTAATCCTTAAGGTTGATCTACTGTAATCGCGCCTCCATCATACTTTGTGGTTCTTATGTTTCTCAATTTAATCTATTTTCCTTTCAATTCTTCTCTTTGATTTATTGTTTGCTTAATTCGAACTTCTTAGAATTGATTGATTTATTTAGATGATTGTATGTTCCTATAACTTTTAATCGCTGTTTACGTCGCTTTGTCGTTAAATCGCATTTCTATATCGTGTTTGTTAAATTCGCGATTGTGTTTATCCGTTTGCTTAATTCGGAAATTAGGAATATATATCTTATAGTATCAATTTTTCTTATTGATTGATATTGTAATCGAAGAGGGAATAGAGTCCGCTTAGGGATTGAGAATTATTTGGATCAATGATAAGTTAGGAGACCGATACAATATATCAGCTTATTTCATAATCACTTTTTTATAATCACGTATTTTCCCCTATTTTTTAATCGAAACATAAAAACCTCTCATTGTTCCGATTGTTGGTCAATAACATTACAAGAATCCTTGTGAGAACGATACTCGAGTTGTCGTTACCGTTTACTATACTTTCAAAAATACTCGTTTTTGATCCCTGTGCGACAGCATATCAAAACCTCACTCTGTAGATTTAAGTTCAAGAAATAAATTTGAAATTATAAAACTTAGAGAAATCTTACAAACCTATATGAAGTTTTATAACATATGATTGCTTATTGAATAAAAATTGTTCATCGAAATACATGGATTTGTCATCATCGAAAATGGAGAGACTGTTGGAAGAAGTTTGGTTCTACAACTATTCTTAAGTTTTGATGATAACAAAATGTAAGAGAACAACTTTGTGCTCTAACCAGTTTGTTAAGTGTGCATAAAAATTGGAACAAATTCTTAATCTGAAGATGTCTAGACTCTAAACCAAAGAAAAGAAGTGTTCAAACAAGTCAACTCTGATCTATTAATGTCAACATTCTAAATAGAAGTTCTCAAGACTGACTCTGATATGAATAACTCTGACTATCTACTTGTGAAATCTCAGAACTCAGCATCCAAAGACTATGAAGTCTCACGAAAGATTCTGAAGACAGACCTTGGAAACGCTACTCAAGCTTCAACAACAAATATCAGAAGCTTTTGAATGAAAGTTGTCCAAAAGTCAACAAAAAATTTGATGTGACAGAAGTACAGAAGCAAATCTACTTTTTCCATAAAGTATTGTACTATGTGTAAAAGAAGTCTTTCACATCCAATCATGATCACCAACTACAGGCTACAACACCATTCTAGTGTTTCGTTTGAAGTGATATTCTCCAACAGATACTTAGAGGATATTTTCATCTTCACTTCCATCGGATCTATTTTGCATCTATTTAAAGAGGACTTTGAAGATTGAAGAAGGTGACGAACAAATACTTGATACGCACACTAAACATTATCAACACTCACACTTAGAAACAAATAAGAAGTATTGCTTACACTTATACCCTTAGAACAAAGATCATTGTATATTCTTGTTAAATGTAGAACTTGATTGTAAACTTGTCTATTTACTTTTGAGAAGCATATGTAAACACAAAAAATTGTTATTACAATTTTGATTGTAATCCTCAAGCGATCAGGTTAGGTCAGTCTCTTGAGAAGTCAGTAATAGGTTGTTACTGAGAAATCTTCTTAAACGATTAGGTAGGTCAGGTTTTAAGGAGTCAGTAACCATCAATTTTTTTAGGAGATCAGTTGGATCAGATTCCTAAATAAAGTTGCGACAGGTTGTCATTGCAATTGTAATCAGTTTTGATTATTGGATTAAGTCATTGTCGAAGGCAGATCACTCAGGTGAATGGACAAAAAGTAGCCTTGTTAACGGCAAACCAGGAAAAAAATGCTTGTGTTCTTTAACATTCTATTCATTGATTGTTATTGTTTTGGGTTGCGAAAAACTTTCATTCTTAGAATTGTCTTCTTTGCTTTATTTTAAACAATTCCATTATTTGAAATCATAGTTAATAACGGTAACCATACATGAAAATTAAACTCAAATGTAAAAGAATTGGAGAATAAAAACCATGAGAAGTATTATTCATACTCCAGGATGTATTATTGATATCAATCAAAACCAGCAAAGTCTGTCACCCCAAGACCTATGTCTTGAATGATCATAATTATTCAAAACAACACAAACCATAATCATCATTTTCCAGCATTACGCTTGCTAACAAGAAGCTTCATACCATACTTTGGTATCAACAACATATTCGACGCAGGGCAATGGACATAATTAGGTGAAAGCTTAAATTCGAAATTGTAGACCATAAGACTGATCACGATCTTAATTTCCATCAGGGTGAAGTTTTGGCCTATGCAATATCGGTTCCCGTATCCAAATGGCATGTAAGCTTGAGGATACTTACAAGCTGCAGAAACACCATTTTCAAATCTTTCTGGCTTGAATTCTGTAGCATCTGGTCCCCAATTATCAACATTGCGGTGCAGCGATGGAACAAACATCCATATGTACAATCCTTTAGGCAGCACTAAATCTCCGATCTTCAAATCAGCAAAAGTCTCCCTCGAGTTCGTCACTGAAGGCCCGTAGAGACGCAAACTCTCTAGAACCACCATATTTAGCTACACAATAAAAAAAACGTGTGGGTGTAAGTGTAATGGCAAGAGTTTATCTTTACAATCTTAAAGTACAAAGTTTAAATCTCATTAGAGGACGGTTGTAAAAAAAATTGATGTACACTAACCGTTTTCATCTTTTGAAGTATGCTCGTATCGGTAAAAGAAGGAGGTGAATCATCGCCGAAGAATTCTAAAATCTCATCTCGAAGACGTTGTTGCCATTCGGGATGAACCGAAAGGAGGTACAGAGCCCAAACAACAGCAATAGAAGTGGATTCAGAGCCAGCAAAGTAGATACTTTTGCAGATATCTATAATCAACTGGTTCATGTCATGGCCAGGTTTCAAAGTTCCTTGTCCGCTAGAATTCAGAAGTTTCTCCTTTGCAACACCATCTATTATTTTCTGTAACAGATCATTTTGTTTCTCACCATTGTTGTTCTCCTGGTTTTGCTTTTCACGAGCATGTATGATATTCATTATCAACACATCAATCTCTTTCTTCAACTTCCATATCTCTTTGCTTTCTTTAGAAGGAAGAAAACTGTGATAAACATCATATATAATTAATCAACTTAACTAGCACATGGTACATGATAATATGATAATATAAGACATGTTGATCTCTGAAGCACCAACACCTTTTGAAAAGGATGTGTCCGTGTCTGTGTCCGTCCGAAACTAACACAGACATATGTGATTATGTTTACTTATTTATATTTTTAAAATATTACTAGTATCGACATGTGTATTGTCATGTTTTCAGTATTCGTACTTATATAAGTGTGTTTGATTTACCTTAGGTTTAGATATCCCAAGAGAGTACTAGTCTTTGAAAGCTTGCTTTGCATCGCTGCTAATTTTTCAAAAATATATTTTCCTTGTGCATAATCACTGCCAAAACATGCTTTGGAAATAATATCCTCAGAAAGAACCTTGAGGTCATTCTGAATAACTATCTCTACAACTTTGTCTTTACTTTCATTTATTAGCCTTTTCCATTTTTGAACAGCTTCTAGAGTTGAACCTTCCATATAACCTACCATAGTCTACGTAAAATAAACAAAAAAAAAAGAATTATATTCATTGAATAATTTATTGTATCTAAATTATACATACGAATACGAAGTGACAATAACTATTAAAAATTCACAGATCCATCGATCTCTGATGGCGTCCAGATCAATGATAATAGCATATACTAACCTTAACTTTGCTCATGAATAATTCAGCAATGATAAGATTTCTTTGAAAGATCCATGATTTTCCATTGGCTCTAACAATACCATCTCCAAGCATTGGCAATAATGCTTTGTTTAGATACTCAATCCTACCAAGATCAGGGGACATGTGCACACTCAAATCTTTGATCACTTTACCATTCTCAACATACAAATGTTGCTTGATTCCAGTGGAGTATGTAAACAATAAGCCTGGTCATTATATTAGTTCACCAAAACAACATGGCTTAGTAAGAGAAACAAAAACAAATAACTAAAAGAAAATCACCTATTTAAATATCTAAAATAAATTTGACATACCATATTGTTGTTTCCATGTCTGAAAATATGGAAACATAGAATAAACCCAATCTGTAGTGATATTAGCAGATGCAGAAGGTTGAGAAGGAATCTGTTGCATCTCAGTAACATTACCGAATGGAAAAGAAGGCTTTGGTCCTTTGATACCTTGTTTTTCAAGCATGGTTCGAATCCTTCGTGGCTTCAACAACACTTTCTCCACCAATACTATAACACTGCTTATTACAATCAACCCTACTGTCCACCATAGCTTTTTCAGCCACTGGTATTCAAGTTCCATGATATCAACACTATATGTCACTTTGTGCTAACTGAAACTCTCGAGTTTTCTAATTTTTCTTTTCTCTTTGGTAACACATATTCTTCCCTTTTTATACACTCAATAAAATTTTTTTAAAGTTAAGATAACTATTAAAATACTTTGACTAGAATATAATTAAAAAATAAAAAAAGTTCTGGAGTCAAAATATAATTTTATTAAAGGAATTTGATATTTTTTATGCTTCTAGATATTTTAATTTAAGGTTTTTATCTTTTATTTTTTTAATCATATATTAATTAGGTGGTACGAGTTTGATTTTGTAAAATCTCAAAAAATAACATTTAAATATTATTTGAAATAGTTTGTTTAGGAAAATTATTATTTGAAATAGTTAAAAATAGACCTGATAATTTTTTTTTTAAAGTTTTAAAAATAGTTTGTAAATCGTAGTTCAATTAATAAAATTGATTTTGTTAAATTGAACGTCATTGTTAGAGTTTAAACTTAGTATTCAGAGTTGTATGTGTGAGTTTTTAGTAATTATTACTATTGTGTTTATGATTAAAAATTAATTTAAAAATGACTTAAATAGTATTTCCGTCCTAGTAAGTTGGCGAGTTTTTTGTTTTCGTCCCCGATTTTTTTTTTCGGTTTTAGTCTCTATATTTCACTTTTTGTTGGGCTTTAGTCCCTAAAGCCAAAATCCGCAGGAAAATCCAAAGGTTTCCTGCAGATTTTCCTGCGAATTTTCCTTAAAACCAAATTCCGCAGGAAACCTTCGGATTTTCCTACGGATTTTGACTTTAGGGACAAAACACCAACAAAAAGTGAAATATAGGGACTAAAACCGAAAAAAAAAGATTCAGGGACGAAAACCAAAAACTCGCCAACTTACAGAGACGAAAACATTATTTAAGCCTTTAAAAATTCAATGGCGTGGCAATATTCTAAAATTTTAACAACTAGATAATGTGTTTTTTGATTTAGATAAGAATGATTAATATTATAAATCAACTAAAATAAAGAAATCAAAGTGTTTTTTTAGGGTTCTAGAATAAAGGTGTGTTTCAAATTTAAATATAAGTTTTCATTTAATTTTTCATATTCATTTTAAATTTTAAAAATTGTATAACTAAAGCAGGATTTGAAAGGAATTATTTTTAATATAGATACATAAAATAATTTTTTTTATAAATTAAGGAAATAATTTAATATAAAATCTAAAATAAATAATTTAACAGGTAATATAAAAATAAATGTTGTTTGTAAAATATGTTTTTAAGGGTACATTAGTTATTTATTTAAAAAATTAATTTTTAGACAATAACTTAATGCATAAAATATTAAATAACAAAATATGATCTACATATGCATTACTACTACAACATGTAATTATTTTTGAAAATGCTAAAATGAAATATATATTAGCGATCAAAACAAGTCACTCCAGCAAAGGATGTACCGAGGATGACAAGAAGAATCTAAAGTTACATCATAAAATTCAGAAAAAGAAACAGCAAAAATCAGGTTATGATAAGCAAGTTAAAGGGTTTAACCTCTAGAACTGATAATCATAATCGAATGTGTTATGAAAACGATACTTTGAAACAAAGTATTAACGGTTCTTTTATGGGCAAGAAACACACAAGGGTTAGGGTTAACAAGGAAAAACAACTTAAACCCTATTAGGGTTCACAAAGGAAGAGAAAAGAGTAAGAAGAATAGAGAATTGGTTAAATTTGTTTTACTATTCACTTTCTCAATAGGGTTCAAAGATTACAAGTGAATACCAATAATTAACCTCTCTCAACCTAATAAGGTTTTGTCACACTTAGGAAGAGAGACTAGTATGCTATTTATAACAAACCTAACATACTAAACTAATGGGCTTTTTAACAATTACCCATTACAAGCTAACTTAGGGTACCAGCTAACTTAAACAATTGGATCCATAACACAAGGCCTAATTTGATCTCTTACATACTAGAACACAATTCGACTACAACATGTAGGTCTTCGACACCAGTATGTGAGAGGACTTCGACGACATGCTAAACCAAGAGTTCGATCCAATATCTCACAAAATGTAACATATTTCGACTTTAACCACCAAAACGACTAAAGCTTTACCCTCTAAAATAACGCCAACAAATGCTTCGGTTTATTATTAAAAATACCTCTATTTCCCTCTTTCCAAATAACCAAAATCACATAGAGGCAAATAGTGTTAAGAGGCAACCGATCATTTTTTAAAAAAACCACCTAACCCGCCAAATTTTAATAGATGATCCTGTAATTTTCTTGAGATTTTGTTGATAATCCTAACCAATTAGAAATAATAGGCCACAATCTGCCAAAAAAATCACATTTTACAAACAAATGATCTATGTCTTCATTCACACCACAATTCGTCATGTATCTTTGATTATTTGTAGCAAGAATCCACCACCTAGCCAAATTGTCCTTTATCGGAATACGATTCAGTAACAATCTCCAAAAAAAAATCGAAACCTTGAGAGGCGTATTCTTCAACCATAAAATTTGGGAATTAGCCTTATTATTGTTGACGTCAAATTCAAACAAATTTTTATAAGCACTAGGCATGGAAACATAACACATACTCGCGGGTACCCACCTGAACCCGCCCCAAATTTGACAGGGAAAACTCGCTTTGACTAAGTTTGGGTTTTGGTTTTCTTCGATTAAAGAATATGGAGACAAGTCAGGTAATGGGCGCACTAGTACTCACTCCGAACCCGTCCCCGAACCCGCCTCGTTTATTTTATTATGTGCTTTATTATTTTAGTTTTGATAATTTAGAATATTAAATATGTGGTTAATGTTTTGATATTTTTATTTGTATTTATTATTTAAAATATATGAAATATATGTATGACATTTATTTAGATATTTTTATTATATTATTTATAATGTAATTTTATTTTGGAAAAATAAAAATTTTTATTAAAAAAAATGATTTCATTAAATAGATGGGGCGGGGACGGGGATACTCGAACCTGTTCGGGACGGGTTTGAGTTTTAATTCTCAATCCCCTATGGGGTTTGAGGCTGGGAACGTGGATTGTTTTGAGATTCGGGTTGGGTTTGAGGGAGGTAAAAACTGTCTCCAACCTGTCCCGTTGCCATGCCTAATAAGCACTATTGACCGTGTAGCAAGAAGGGGGATGTAAATTTCATACCCATCGATCTTTTACACCTAAGGTTAACCGCTCAATAGACTCTCCCACTAATTCCTCCTGTCATGCAAACAACCTCCTATGCAACTTTCACGCCTCACCATTTTCCCCACCCCAACTCATTCATTTATGCTACAGTCGCCATCTTATTCTCCACTAAATCAAACATTCTACAAAATCTATCCTTAAAAAAAGTATCGTCAAGCCAAGGATCTTTCCAAAAGAGAGAAGAAGACCAGTCACCTATCTTCCAATCAATGTCATCAAGCAGCCACCCTCCATCACCAAACTAACATCATCCCTTATGTTTTTCAAATTCCTCCACCAAACAGAACCACCACTCTCCCAAAACATAATTGCCCCCTTCCTCACCATACTGAGCACACAATAGCCTATATCAAAGACTTTCTGTCTTATTTAGAATCCTCCAACCCCATTTACCAAGTAAGGCTAAGTTAAGCTCCTTCAACCTCTTAATCCCCACACCTCCATTTTAATTTTTCGAATAGATATAATCCCATTTAATCTGTGAAAATTTTCTCACTTCCTCACTCTCTCCATAGAAAAAAGCATTAAAAATATATTCAAGAGAAAATATGATACTTGAGGGCGCCTTGAAGAAGGAAATAAAGTAGACTTGAATGGACGATGGGACATACTTAATAAGAATCAGACAACCTCCCATAGAGAGAAAACGACTCTTCCACCCCGACAACCTTCTCTTGATGCGGTAAATCAGAGGATACCAAAAATTGGTAGTTGCAAATACAAAAAAAAGGTAGCAGATTGTGCTTATAGTTCATAACTAGTGATGCCTCATGCAACCAAGATTCAGAGATGTTGACCCCAAACAACATACTTTTGTGAAAGTTAACTTTTAATCCTGATATAGCTTCAAAGAAAACCAACACCACCTTCAAATTTCGGACATTAGCCCAACTTTTAACCCCAACCAATAGAGTATTATCAGCAAATTATAAATGAGAGACAAAAACAACACTTTATGCCTCACCTAATAACATGTATACATAAAAATATGTAACCTTTCAGCTTCTATCAGGAAGAGAAAGGGGGAAACCGAATCATCTTTACGAAGACCTCTTTCTAACTTAAACTCTTTAGTTAGGCTACCATTTGCATGAACGGAAGTAGTTGCTGTAGAAATACATTCAAAAATCCATTTCCGCCACAGAGTCAGACAATTCATTTTATCCATAACATTATCCAAATACCTCAAATCCACCGAGTCATAGGCTTTTTCAAAATCAACATTAAACAATAATAATTCTATTTTGAAACTCCGTGCGTCATCCACCATTTCATTTGCTATAAGAATGTCGTCCAAATTTTTTTCGACCTTAAACAAATGTTAATTGAGACTCGTAAATAACATTTCCAATCACGTACCTCAACCTATTAGCAAGAACCTTAGATATAATTTTATACAGACAGTTAACCAAAGAGATAAGTTGAAAATCCGACAGACGCTGAGGGTTGTCAAATTTTGGAATCACAGCAATAAAAGAACTATTTATGCCTTTGGTCAACTTGCCATGACAGGGAAAATCAGCAAAAAGCGCAACAAATCATCTTTTAAAACTTCCCAGAAATATTTTATAAAACCAAGATTAATTTTATCCGAACCTGGACTCTTAAAACTGCCATAATACCAAACTGCTTGCTTAATATCAACTTTTAAAAAAGGTATAGTCAAATCTGAATTCTCTTCCCTTGTTATTTATTCAAAAGAAAGATAATTTATCCCTGGCCGTTCAACTGTTATTGATTGAAAATGATTATGAAATGATCAAAAACAACATTCCTCATAGAATTGACGCCCGCTACCTAAACACGATGAACTGAAATTGAGATGATAACATTTAACTTTCTCCTCGAAAAAATAATACCGTGAAAGAATTTTGAATGTGCAATTCCCTATTTTAGCCAATGTAATCTAATTTTTTTCCACCCGATACTTGAATTTAATTTGGATAAAGAAAGTATTTCTGCCGATAAAGAATGCATATCTCCCAACTCTTCCTCCTATAAATGTTGCTCATCTCCTTTAACACCCAAGAACGAAATATGGTCTTTTACCGCTTTGATTTTTCCTTCTAAATTATGAGTATCATTTTGATGCCATAATTTTAAACTACCCTTATTCAACTTAAGCTTCTCTTTCAGCACAAAACCTCCTGATTCAGTCACCTAGAAATATAGCCATTATTCCTTCACAAACTCCTTGTAGCCTTGTAAATCTGCCCAACATTTTAGCATTCGGGATGGTCTAGGACCCTATTTCTCTTCTTTGAAAGTCATCAAAACCAGGTAATGATAAAAAATTATACACGGAAGAGCCACTTTAATGCAATTCGTCCATAAAGAAACCCAAGCTTTCGATAATAAAAAATGATCTAGTCGACTTATAGAAAGACCATGCCCCCGATACCACGTGAATAATCTCCCACACAACGGTAAACCAACTAGAAAACTAACTTCAATGAACTAATTAAAATGAGTAAAGTCCTCCACTTAATCAACGTTTACCCTATTCCTTTTTCCTCAATTGATCTAATAACATTAAAATTTCCATTTACACACCAAGAATTCCCCTCACCATCATTAATCAAAGCACCCCAAATGATTCCATAAAGATAACCCACAGTCACTATCACAAGGAGCATAAACATTGGAAATAGAAAGCTCATGCCTTAACTTAATAAAGCGCTCTTTGGTAATAAAAAAATTCTCAAAAGTCATAGAAATATTCACCTCCACCTCCTTAGTATCCCATAATGACAATAAACCTCTAGAGGCCCCTACGGAGGGCCGTTAAGAATAGCCAACCTCAGAGGATCCCTAAAAATACCTACACATGAAATCGTCAGTCACTTCCAATTTCATTTCCTGAATGCATACCACCAGTAGACACCTCTCTCAAACTAACCTCTATACCTCCCTCTTCTTCTACCAACCACATAACCCTTTAACATTATAAGAAACAAGATTCATTATTACTAACCAACTCCCTTACCACCTCCACTAAAACACCTAAACTTAAACGCTATTACCAACCCCAATAAATTTCTCCCATCCCTACTACTACAAAACGCACAAACAACAACGTCAGGTTTACAATGGATTCCTTTACACTGTTGTAATAGGTTATAATGTTCACGCAATGTTCGCACATCAGTGAGTAGTTGGAATTATTACTACGGTTGTCTGATAACACCGTAGTAATATACGATTTGTTGCAAGCTTCGATCCCAAGCAAATACACGTTTTCAATTTTTTAGCCTACATTAAGCGTGTGTCACTTTAGTCCATTATTTAAAAATTAAATTGTAAATGATTTTACAACAGTTAATAAACCAATCGTTGTTATAGGACTTTAAAAAAAAAATAGAAAATAGAAAATTATTTAACCAAGATATTTAACCACGGTGTTATTAAACAACCGTTGTAAAATTTGAAAATTGCATGACGGTCGTAATTTCTAACCGTGATGAAAAGTGATATTTTTTAGTATATAAGTGAACGTATCTATCGTTCACTACATAGCAGCCGTTTCTCTAAAAAGAAAACCCTAACATATTTCATTCTTCCCTCTCATAACATAACTCTAAACATACTTCATCCTTCAGATACGTCTTCAGATTCGTCTTCACTAATCGCTAACATGAGGTTCGTTCATTACACTTATGCTTCGATTTTGTTTACTTGACTTGTTAAAAATGGGTTCTCATTTTTTTTCTTGAATGTTCTCATTTTTTCATATCCATCATCACCACCTTAACAAATACAAGAAGTATATTTTCGCTATGTTACATATGGTTTGTGTAGCTATGAAGAAAAATACAAGAAGTATGAAGCCATTGTGTTAACTTCATTCACCTTGTACTTTTTTTTCATGGCTTCATGAATTAAATGAAATAGGAAAGTGTCTCAGCAAATCCTTCCATAAAGTTTCATCGTATACTTTTTTTTCATTCTTTTCCATACAGTTTCCATCAAATCTTTCCATTAAAATGCATCAGCAGTCCGACTGTAGCCATGGAAGCAGGTCCTCAAATAGTTCAAGGTACGTATGCAAGTGTGGTCTCAACGCTCCATTGATGACGTCATGTACCAACTCGAACACAGACCGTCGTTTCTATGGTTGTGGGATGTATAAGATTCAAGGATACAAACAATGATCTCACTTTGCTTGGTTGGATGACGAGATGGATCCTAGAGCAAAACAAATAATTTCTTCACTAGTAAAGAACTTGAATGAGAAGAAGGGAATGATTAACACCTACAAAGCCAAGGAGGACGAATTGATGTTGAAGGTGAAGATCCTGAAGAAACAGTTTAAGATTACCTGGATTTTTTTATTTTTAGTGTTCATTGCATTTGTTGTAATGACGAATTCTGTTATAGTTGATTAGGTTTGTATGTTTACTGATGGTGTAATGGTTGATGTATTGGTTACATAAGATTCATGTAATGATATTATGGTGTATCATGAATATAATACAAGTAATGTTATTATAACTTTATCACAAATCTTTGTTGTATTTTCTGTTGTGATATGGTGAACAGTAAGATAGGATAAAAATTGGTATAAATTATAAAAGTAGGATATAATTGTACATTCTGCAGAAAATTTTACAATGGTTATTTATCATAACCGTTATAATAACTCGCGCGCTGTCCAGTAAAAAATTAAAAACAAAACTGCGCAACTGGGAATCGAACCTAGGACCATCACTTTATCACAACAATTTTTTGGAGAAACTGTTGTGATAGGGCGCACGCTTTCCAATTTATTACAACGGATACAAGGCCGTAATTGTAAGTATCATATATACAACCACACTCTACATAACAATGCCTAGTCCTGCATGGTTATATATCTTTCCCAACCATTGTTAAAGGTCTGTTACGTAGTAGTGCTCCTCCCCCCCCCCCCCCCCCCCCGATATCATCCATCCTTCTTAATCATATCACCTCCCTCTATGACAATGCATTGAACGTATTTGAAAAATCTTCCTTGATCTATAACCCGACTGATTTTCCCACCTCACAAACATCATCAACAACCTCTTGAGGTTTACCATGTAACACCATCAAATTTTTACAATTCTCATTAGAATTTGAAGCCTTTGAACTCACCGACAAAGACACCCCCTCATTTACCTTAGACGAAGACCTCTTTGGAAATAACCAAGTTTTTCAATTAAAAACCACACTAACTATCATTCCCTATAATTAACCAAAATACCCATGTTTGAAACAAAAAAATTGCAACAAAGAGGAGGCGCCACTTGTAATGGCGCTTACACTAAATAATTTACAAAGGCGCAACTTGTTATGGCGCATGCACCACCAATTCCCCAATGGGCCTGACACATGTGTCGTAGCCTAAACAGGAGGTGTCAGTAGCTTTGACGCCTATGTGTATTGGATTTTTTTAAAATTAAATTTAAAATTAATTAAAAATAATAAAAAATATGACAAAAAATTAAATACTAATATTATTTTATTTAAATAGAATTACATGTGGAAAAAATTTGTAATCATATATTAACGACTAACTTAATCATAACGGTCACCGATTCCACACCCCCGACATTGTCCTTTGCCGTTGAGGCCTCCCACGATTCCATATATGTATTTGGTGCCTCCCAGGATTTCCCTAAGGTGTTTGGTGCCTCCTAGGATACACCTGAGGTATTTAATGTGAGGTTTCTTTGGTATTAGTGTTATCCATGAAAGCCAGTGTTATCCCTGATGAAACATGGCTGTACGGGAAATATAAAGGAACTTTAGTCATGGAAGTGGCACAAGAAGGAAATAGTAACATCTTTCCAAATTCATTCGCTCTAGTTGAAGGTGAGACTAGTGGTGGTTGGAGTTTCTTTCTCATAAATCTTCAAATACACATTGCTCCGCAAACCAAACTCTATTTGATTTTAGACAAACATGCATCTATTGAGAGTGCATACAATAACCCTGGTAATGGTTGGAAAGAGTGCATTATGCATATTGCATAAATCTTCATGTGGGAGATCAAAGATAAGCTTCTTTGGACAAAAGTTGTGAACGCAAGGTATGTGTTAACTCAACTACCATTCCAACACTATCGTGAAGAGATCAGCTTCTTAAATACGGACACGTTAAGGTGGATCGATAATATTTTGGTGGAAAAGTGGACCGGGGAATTTGACAATGGTCAACGGTGGGGAATTGGTGAAAGGCATCAGAAACCTACCAATAGCTGCATTGGTGAAAGGAACCTATTTTAGGTTAGGGTCACTATTCACGACCAAAGGTTCAAAGTGGAGTTCAGTGTTAGAATTGGGACAGTTGTTAAGTGAAAGTTGTATGAAACTTATTAAGGAGGAAACTGAAAAAGGTAACACACATGTGGTTACAATCTTTGATTGTCATAAAGGTTAGTTCAATGTACAGGAGACAATGGAACATAATGAGGGGATGCCAAGGGGGATACTATCGGGTCGACTTTTCTGTAGCGGTAAAAATCATGAGTGTAAGCTATTGATTAACTCAACTCAAGGAAAACAGAGTCGCCACCACGCTTTTATTTATTCCAAAAAGGAAAGGGAAAAAAGAGCGAATAAATCCTAAGAAGTCTAAAAAAGAAAAAGCTAAAAAAAGTCAAAGAGAAATGGGTAAGGGGGTTGGTTATATAAAGGGAACGTTTTACGCGCCCAATACATCTATAGTACTCTATAGGAGCCCTTTGATGTATTCATGCTTTTTGGTTTGAAAATTGCTTGTTTAAATGAGAGTGAGGGGATGAGAAAAGAATTTATTTTTAATATTTTTGTGTTTGGAGAGACTTATCGCCTCATGCCTACGTACCCACGACGTGCAATGTAGGATCAAAACTCCGTAGTTCGTGGTACAAATAGCAAAAATTTATTGGTTATGATTCATTTTATCTTAAAAAAAGACAACCCGTCATTCTCAAGAGAGAATACTCAACTAATTACCCAAAGGTATGGGAAAGAGGCATTTGCATCACATTAAGATGGAGGATTTGCTTGGATTAATATCAACAAGACTATTACTTCAACATATAAGTGGAAAATGACCATACTTTACACAAAATACCATGGTTAGGAGCTTTACATCTCAACAAATAAAATGACTCATGTATAATTCCTTTTGAAAAGTTTAAAAGAAAAGGTGCATAAAAGCACAAAAAATTTGAATGAGTTTTGTATTTTTTTTGTCTTTTTGAAATGGTCAAAATATGATTAATATTGATTGACATTTATTAAAAAAAAACAAAGTTTAAAAAAATCACTTGACAAAAGTCAAGGTTTTATTATGAAAGTGGTTTTGAGTTTTAAAACAAGAAGGTTTTGAAAAAGGGAGAAGGTTTCGAAAATTTAAGAAGGGGTGGAGAAGAAGTGACTATCCTATTGCATAAAAATAAAAGCTAAGACAAGAAAGATCTAACCACATGGAGGCACTCTTCAAAGCATAATAAGAAAAGAATTCCATCCTCTTGAGCCAATAAGCAAGCCAAATTAGGCTAGAATACCAACTCCATAATGATCTAAAGCACAAGGGAGAGAATCCTAATTCTAAGTCCATAAGTCCATAATCAAGCCAAGAAAATCCTCCGATGCAAGGGATAGTGGCCATAGTCCAACATTAAGAGCACAAGTCTTTTAGTGGTTTAATCCTTTATTAATGTTTTTGAGTCCAAATGGACAAAAGAAAAAAAACAAAAGCACAAGATAATATGGTCCAAGTGGACAAAAGAAAAATGACATAAACATAAACATGATATGATATAATGACATAAAGTATAAAAAATAAAGAGAGATAGGGAGCGAGAAGGAAACATAAAGGTAAGGTTAGAAGTTAGTAATTAGTAGCACAAGGCCCTAGTGCCATAAGCCTTCACCGATTATTCTGTTTCGCGTCTTGAACTATAATGATTAAACAATGTACTTAGGTCAAGGTTAATGAAGACTTGTCAGAAGATTGATAGAATCAAAGCCTCTACGCAACAAGCTTCAAAGATTTTGAACCTAATACAAAAGATTAACCATCCTTGGGCTTACACAACCAAAAGGTTTGGGCCACGAAAGATCATGTTCCGATTCGAGGGAGGGACAAATGTAGCGCTATGTTAAGAAATCGCCAAGTAACTTATGTAAAAGTCACCCTACTCGAGGCCGGTAAATAGTGATTATTGTGCTAATGCATACTAGTTGAACGATATGTAAATCGTCATCCGAAAGCAATAACGCACGAAAAGAAAATAGGTAGCGATCTAGTTTTGATCGAGAATTGAACAAAGAAATTCTAAGATCCAAAAGACTTTCATCGATCAAAATAAAAAGAAATAGATGAAGAGAAAGCCAAATTGAATTATACTTTTAAGATCCTTTCATCTTCAAGTTCAATCACCTTTAATTAATAGGTTTAAGTGTGAAAACATATCACTAATTCAAAGCACCTCAAATGAATTCAACAATTCATTTAGAGATAGATTTGAACTAATGAATGTTAATCTACTTTAATCATATCCAAAGTTCATTGAAATTAAAAAGAAATTAGTCTCAATAATGTTCTCCAAGGCCACAATAAGAAAGAAAGGGAAGAAAAATGAAGAAAACACCAAAACAACCCCAAAACAAGCCAGAAAACACAATTCTGCCTCTGTGAAATCGATTGCACAAAAGGTGCAATCGATTGCACCTGTTCAAAAGCAACAAATCAACACATATTTTACACTGTGCAATCCATTGCGCAAAAGGTGCAATCGATTGCACCTGTTCAAAAAACAGGAAAATCAGCATTTTAAGAGGCAAATCCTTGATCAATCATTTCATCAAACATCTATTGATCATGGATTCAATTATGCACGAATTTTAAAGTAAAACAGCAGTAAAAACCTGCAATCAAACACAATTACAAGATCCAAAGGATCAAGTAACACAAAGCAACCAAAGATCTACATGATGAATGATGGAGATGAAGCTTTAACAATGGTATGAGATGAATTACCACTCAAAATCTGAAAATTCCTTCAAATTGCTTCAAGATCTACACTCCAAAGCCTTGATCTACTATAATTGATGAACAAAAATAAGAATGGATGAAGGTTTAGCTCAAAGTTGAACAAGATTCAATGTGAATTCTTGTTAACTTTCAAAGGAAGAAATGTGAGCTTTGGTGAATTTTGTGGTTGGGGAGAGAATTTGCAAGAGGTTTTTTGCCTCTCAACAGCTTGAATGAATGAATGAAATGAAGGCTCTATTTAAAGAGTTTAGGCTTGGGAATTTGGTGGTTTGGAATTTGGTTTGGAAGATCAAAATTAGGCTTAGAATTTGATTTGGGAGGGAAATTAACAAAAGAGTGGTGATTAGTGAAGGTGTATGGTGGGAATTAATTGTGATGAGGTAGCGGAATTATTTTTGGGTGATCTAGAATATTCTCATGTGATAAAATTGGTGGCAAATGCTTCAAAATTTGAAAATTGCTGAATTTGGCCAATTTTGCCTCTGTACAATCGATTGCAGTGCTGACGCAATCGATTGCGCCTGTACAAAAATTCAAAAATTGGCACGAAATGTGAAGGGTGCAATCGATTGCTGTTTTAGTGCAATCGGTTGCATCAATGAAAAATGGAAAAAATTGCTTTGTTTGACTGGATTGCTCCGGCTTTGGCTCGATTCTTGTCGAAGAAGGCATGGAAATAAACACATGAACCTTGGAATTCCTTGGATAATAATCAATTAAAACTTGAGGAATCCTTGATCGGATAAAATTTGACATGATTACGGATCAACTTCGACGTTGTACAGATGAAATTCATTCGAGCTGCGGGGCTGTTGTTTTGGTATTTTTAACCTGTTCTTCCCATGAAAATGTTAGTGAAAGAAAACAAAATATTTTTGGATTTTGATTAAAGGTTATTAAACATAAACAAATTAAGCAATAAAACAACTAACAAACACACACATACCTGCAAGGCACAATCCTATAAAAGAGGGAACCAATGTGTGATCTTGTTTGTATGCATGAATGCACATGACAAGCAGAAAATCTTTGGGGAAAAAATTAGGGTATTACAGCTGCCCCTATTTAAGTTTCTTCTATCCGGAGATAAGAAGATTGACATTTTTGTCTCGACGATATAGAAGAGACTTAAATATAACAATAAACCCAATTTTTGGCCCTAAGAGACCACAAAATGATATGATTATGCAAATGGTATGCAGACACAAGACCTCTGTGGGGAGAATATGCCACAGGAGATAAACAAAAGCTGGGGAGAAAAGACTCCACAGGGAAAAACAAAAGAGGGAAAACACGTCCCAACAGGGGAGGAAACAATCTCCACTAGGGAAGAAGAACGAGTAAGATTCCACTGAGGGGAAATTACCAACACCAGGAATAAAAGAAGGATAACTCGTTCCATCAGGGAGAGAAAAACATCTCCGTTGGGGAAAAGATCGTCTACTACTAGACATCCGATAATAGCATGATAAAAAAGAAAGATTGCCTACTACCAACCAAGTGATAGCTACAACAAGGTAGTCGACCAAAAGGATATGAGAATATTAGCTACTACCAACAAAGGGCAGGACGACAAAGGTATCAATCTCAAAAAGGGTACGAGAAATATCAACTATCAAACAAGTGATAGCTATAACAAGGTAACCAAACTGGGCTATATTACCTACTACCAACAAAATGGGCAGACGACAAAGGTAATAAGCCAGCTATATCACCTACTACCAACTAAATGGGCGTGATAAGCCAAAAAGAGGAATTACCAACTATCAACCAAGTGACAGTTACAACCAGGTAATCAACCAAGGATATGAGAAATATTACCTACTACCAACAAAAGGGAAGGACGACAAAGGTAACAATCTCAAAAGGAAAGATTTGAACGAAATCTTCTAACAAATTCCACTTGGGGAACCTACTGCCGAGGTTTGCTGTGGGGATTTCAGAAGATATCAACTGGAGGAGTCTGCTGCTGAGACTTAGGACCTCATTTGGGAATACCTTTTGCCAAGGTTTTGTTGATATATGTATCAACCATCAAAATTTACTAGGGAATCTACTGCCGAGATCAACCAGAGAATTTACAAATTAAATACCTTCTGCCGAGGTTTATTTATATATATATATATATATATATATATATATATTGCTGGAAAATCTTCTGTAGAGATTTAACCAAGGATTCTACTGCCGAGATCCTAAATAGAAAATACCTTCTGCCGAGGTTTGCTAGAGATAAAAACCATCTGATGGGATAAATTGATAGAGTTGCAACAAGATTCTCAAATAAAGAGATGCCACTTGAACTCCCGCAATAGATTCCAAGAGAGTGTTGCAACAACACAGTTGGGGAAACCAAATCTTCATCTTCTGAGGATAATAATAAACATACCATCAACTGAGGAATACAAAATCTCCAAGGGTGCAAAATAAATGCACTCCCAATCATCTAGGTTGTGTAGCCTAGAGAATTTCAAGGTAGTCACTACCGGGGACCAAAGTTCATTCCAGGAACAAACTGGAGAGAAACGGTCAAACAAGACTCATCCCAAGGAGGAAAATATCTCAACTGGGGATTAATTCCATTTAGATAATGAACTGGAAAGGAAGGCTAAAACAAATATCATCCACGAGGCATAAACTCGGTGGGGAATTAACAAAGATGGGCATATTCTGCTTATGGGCCGACGCTCTAAGTGGAGAGAGGACACACACGCTCTGCAGGGATAACAACACCAGAGAGCAAAGAAGTACCAACACAGATACAAAATGCACAATGCAACAACAATATGCTATGCACAACAAAAGAATGCGCATGCAATGCATATGAGTATGAATATGCTGACAAACAGACACAAAGATAAATAGAGGGTGAAAAAACAACACCACTGAATACTCGGCTAATCTCAACAGAATAGAGATATCATTAGCAGCTCTGCTAGGGATTTAGCTGAAGAAATCCTGCAAGAGATAATCAAAAGCCATCAAAGGAAAATAAATCCTACTACAAGGCTCAAATCTTGCGGGAGAAAAGAAGATACTCCTTGGAGAGAAACCCAAATATCAATCTTCTAACATCAATGATCCACAAAGAGGATAACAACATAATCTCTACTTTGAGGATGGCAAGAAGCTGTTGGGGAACCCTATAACCCAAATCTTTCTGACTAGTCCTGGGGATAATAAAAGAATTCACAGGAACTTCCACTTCAATAAAATGAGCAGATCTGCTGCGGAAAAATAATGAATCCGCTGGGGATTGTAGACATATAATCATCTACGCAAAATCCACTAGGAAAACAAGGCAGATCTGCTGGAGATACGAGAACACTCTCAGGGGATTATCCAAATCTGAGCAAAGCATCCTGGACTTGCTGAGGAAACAACAAAAGGTCAAACTGTGGGGGATTTTAGATCAATACTCATCGTGAATGAGAGAAAACCCAACAGGTGCTTAATAGATCGATATTCCTTGAATAGAGACATCATAAGCGACTTCACCGGGGAATAGCCGTAATAACAATGCACAATCTTCACTGGGAGGATTCTCTGAATGAAATAATCTGGAGAGAAGTACATCCTGGACTTGCCGGGGAAAATAAGAAGATAACATCATTGCTCTATGCTTGGTAAACATTCGAAACAAAAATGTACTGCCTCCGTTGGGGAATCAGTAAGGATAAATTTCTGGATAAAACAACCAGGAGAGAAAACATCCACAAGGCAAGATAAAACCGAACAAGCAGCCACTATGCCAATGCTTCTCAAAAGGAAACAACACTACTCTCTGTTTAGGGACATCCAAAGCAACAACAACATGTCTAGAGGATGAAACTCTGAGTGAGGATTCTTCACATGACTTTTGCTGGGGATAACAAAAGATTGAATCTCTGTATGGGGATTAACACAAATGAGAGATGATCTTCAAAACTGCTCAACTGCCTGACTATAATTAGCTGGAGAAAATCTGAATTGAGATATAGCTGGGGAAAATCAAACAGCACTCGTCTGGAGAAAACTCAAACCGATATACCATTAACTTGTCAACAACTGGTTACATGAACAAACTCTGCTGAGGAAATATCAACAACACTATAAAAACTCTACTGGGGAGATATCAATAGACGAACTCTGATTGGTCTACTAGATATTTTCCTCGAGAAACTTTATACCATAAAGACTTGAGATAACCTGCCTCAGTGTCTTCAAACTCTGAGAGATTCGTCAAATCTCGACGTAAATGCCCCAGATTAACTGAACTTGACACATTCTTTGATCAATGGAGTATTCAAACTTTGCTCCTGTGAAAGCATCAACTGGGAAAATAGACTTGCTCATGCTCAACAAAATCTTCAGGCAACATGCCCCTGGATATGATCATTCTTTGAAATGACTTGCCAATTACTCATCAAAATTTCAGGCTTCAAAATATTAAGTTCATCATTGATGCTCATATGTAAGCTTCCATGAGGTCAACAAATGTATGCAAGCAGAAAATGTCAATTCTGAGATTGATAATTCTAATACAATTACATATGTTAGAATTGAAGTTTTTTTTTTTACTTAAAAGATGTCGCAAAACCTTGTGAACGAATCACTAGTTAAAATGTGACATTGATTTTTTTGAATGCATATGCAATACCAACAAAGATCATTTAGCATAACTCATGGGAGTTAGGAACGCTATCTTGTTAAAGTATGCTTTCAAGATAAACCCTGCTTCAATTAGGTCTTTTGAGGGTTGAAATGTGGTCTGGTTCACGGTTTTAGAAAAAATGATTTTTAGGCTCATAATTTATTTGTATCTGCCCATTCTCCGTGATGTTCTTCAGCCCTACATTCAGTCAATTTGACCCAAATGTTCATCTCTCAAAGGGATTTTGTGATGGTTGAGGAACCAATGAAAATGACGGTTTAAGAACCAATGAGGCCTTTCGGGGAATAACAGTCATCCTTTTGTCTGTAGTCACCCAGATTTATTCATTATTTTTCTTTGCAATCCCTTCTTTTTGCTTTTCGCACTTTTCGCGCTTTTCATTATTTTGTTTTTCCCTAAATTTTGCCTGGACTGAAACTTCTGAGATTTTTAATGTCCAGCGGGATGCCCTAGTTTTTGCCTAAGTCACTTGGCTTTCAAAATTATTTTTTTGACTTAGCGGGCTTTTATTTTTCTTTTGATTTCTCTTTTTCTCTTTTTTTTAAACAAATCATGTGACATTGGCTTATCTGACTTGTTAAAAGGGTTATGACTGCCTCTTCCCTTTATGAATGAGGAATGGCCATTGTGGTTTCCTTAGATGCATACTCCTTTTGGAAATTTGAACGCTTGGTCAAATTAACTGAAAACTACCCTTCCCCAGGTTAAATGTAAGGGTTTCTTCATTTAGAAAAGAAACTCCTACTTCAAGGCTCAAATGGGTTAATGTAGCACCCCAAAATTTGCCCTACCTTTTTCTGGCTTGTGTTTCGCACTCATTTGCATTCCATTAGGCCATACTCATAATCATATCATTGCATTGGTTTTCTGAGACATGGGATCGAAGGATTTTTCTTGTTATAAGTGTTTTCCCTGTTCGGGGCGATTCTGCAAGTCATCTGCTGCAAAGTTCATCAGTGTACATCTGGGTGATTTAGGTTTATTCATGGTTGAGCTTGTGGACTGTTTATCGGTTGAGATTCTTCAGTAGATCATGTGAGTGGCCAGATTGTTCAGTGGTAGCTGTGACCATTTTATCAGAGGCTTGTGAATAGTTTGTGATTGGTTTTGACTTCTTTGGGTTATCCATTTTCTATCCATCATGACCATTTGGAACCATTTTAACTAGTTTTCTTTCCACATCCAAATTTATTTCAATATCCATTCCTTACCATTTTAAATCCAATTTTTACCTTTCCTATTATCCATTTTATCACAAGTAACCATATTTCATCCATTTTTCTAAACCAATTATCCATTTCCATTTTCGTTATCCACTTTCAATCTCCAAATCCATCTTGTGTATCCATTTTTCAAACCAATTTCCATAATATCCATTTCAATTTCCATTAACCATTGATCCAAAACTAATTCATATCCATTTTGTTTCTTTCTAAACATATCCATTTTTAACCATTTTCTTGTCCATATCCAAAACTATATTAACACCACATTTTCATTTCAAACCATTTTTTCTACATTTTCAAATCCATTTCAATTTTATCTCACTATTCCAATATCCAATAACCAAAAATAAATATCCATTCAATTTTCAAAACCAATTCAAAAATCCATTTTTAAAGTCCATATCTATTTGTTTAACCCATAGTCATTTAGATCCATCTTTCAAATCACTAACCACAAAAAAAAAACCAGTTCTTATTCCAAACCAAAAGCTAACCACGTATAAAAGGAATTATGATACATTTGAGAGGACTTGAGAGCTCCTATGCGGACCTTCATTGAAAAATTTCGTTGTAATCTAGAATCAAGGCTCTTGATTGATTGGATCATGTAGATGCAATTATTAGTGATAAACCAGGCACATCTATTATAAGTTTCAGTGACGCTTCATTTGGTTATTCAAGAGGACGTCAAATTGGAAAAGTCATGCATACAATCCAAAGCTTCAAAACGCGGGGAAACATGTACAAAACGGCACGACAATTGATTAAAACCAAAAACTCACAACAAAAGGGAAATCCACATCAGTAAAGTTGCATAACAGAAAAATGGAAAATACATAGCAGGAACCGGAAAAACAAAATCAAACAACAGAAAACTAATTCAATTCATAACCATTCCCCAACTTCTAACTCTAACAGAAAACAATAACAAAACGCTAACCAAATTCAGTTACAAATTGTAACTAACTTTCTCCCTCTAGATCCTTCCAAGCTTCTCTATAAATTCACCTCTTCTTCACTCTTGGGGAGGTTTTTTTGGATTCTACACAATTCTTCATCACCAATCTTCAATTTCCATTCTGCAACTACCTTCAATCTCTCCATCTTTTCTCTTCATCTTCAATCTTTTGCACTTCATCTTCACCTCCATTTCTCAACAACTCTGCGATTACTCCATTGTAACCTGCCGAACACCATGGAATAACAACTCAACGTTCAGCAATTCGCGGCGGAATCAAGAAGATGGAGACGAATTATCAGGAGGAGAATGCGAGAGTAGTTAAGAATCTTACCTCAAGCATTGAGTCATAACATGGCGAGTCGTTATGTCGCACTGATTTGAAGCCTAATAAACGCATCAATACTCGGCAATTAACAGCAATCGGAAGATTCAGAGTCGCGGAAGAAAACCGAAGAAGGTGTTGTAACAGCTCCAGCAATTAGCTCGTCTTCATGATTATTGGCTCTCCGCGTTCATCAACATCAACAACTTGTGCGAATTGTATGGTGATGTCGTAATTGACCTGAAAAAGAAGATCGAGGAGTGGAAGTAAGAATAAGAGTCGTGGAATACTCAGAAGCAAAGTGAAGTTAAAGTTACCTCTAGTATTCTCTTTGTATTCTACGATCGAAAGACGCACCGGACGGTTCTCCGGTAGGTAAGCCACTCCGAATCTCTCTTTTTTCTTGTTTCTTGATCGTTTTGCTGTGATTCGATTAGTGAGAGTTTGAGAGTGATGGAGAGATAGGGGAATCTTGTGTGGAGAAATATATTGTGAAGAAGAGGAGGGCTGAAACGATAATTGCGACTGGAAGATGAGTGAGAAGACACCGGCGATTTGAACGGAGAAGAAGAAGACGCGGTGATGTTTTCCGGCGGTGATTTTGTGAGAGATGACGCCGAAAGGGTGAACGGCCGACGAGGCATGTTGAGAAGGTGAACACGATGAAGACGGAGGAAGGAGGTCTCAGGTGTTGTTTTGGTTTGTTTTCTGGCGACGGACGGAGGGAGTTTCGCGAGGATGATGGTGAGGACGGCGGCATGTGTGAGTGAAACAAGGAAAGAGGAGACTGAGTGTGGCTTGTAGAAGACTTAGGTTTTTAGAAACTCTTGTTGTTCATGTGCCTGGGTCGGGTTTGGGCCTCATGTTCATACGAATCACAACCGCACCCCCCTAGTTTCTCTCGCGACCCCCTGGCTACAAGAGGAGGTTTCTTGGGCCAGAAGATGCTAAGCCCAAGCGACTTAAAGTTCAATCACACACACCCTGTTATCACTCACTAAACCTCCCTGTCTGCAAAGAGAAAGTTCCATGGGCTTGTTGCAAGGCCCATCGCCTGTTTTTAATTCTCCACCTCCCTTTTCCTGATTCCACCCTTAGAATTTGGTTAATCATTTTAGTTAATTAGATTAGGTTAATTAGAATTCAAAATTTTAATCGTAGAATTAGATTTTCTAATCTTAGAATTAATCCCTTAGGATTAGCTTTCTTTTTTTTTTAATTTTAGAATTAAACCTTAATTGGAGATTTTTCATTTAGATTTTAATATTAGTTTTTCTTTAGAACTAATTTTCTTTAGAATTAGTTTATAGTTTTAATTGGAATTAACTTTAGAATTAATTTTAGAATTAGTTTTTAATCTTAGATTAATCTTTTCTTGTTAGAATTTAATCTTGTTTTTTTACTTAGCATTTTAATTCTAGCTTGGTTATTTTTACCATGATTTTGATTGCCTTATCTTGAGTACTTTGTGATTAATTCCTGATTAAATGCTTCTTTGTTTGTTTAATTTTCTTCATCCCTCTTTAAGATCAACTTAACTTCCATCTTGGATGTAAGTTGCTTCTTATGTTCTTCTCCTCTTTTTTAGGATAGTGTTCTTATACCTCACAAACCATTAGGATCACTCCCTTAAATAATCAATTAGGATTGAGTCTTAGTTCACATAGATTTTACCTTTCTCCTCTCTTGAGTCTTTCATTTTCTCATCTCAAAGAAAATTCAAAATATGTAATAAAGGTAGACATTTATTGCATTTAGGCCTTTCATATAAAGAAAAGATTATAAAGGGGTCTTCTCTTATAATCTTAGAATGTGTAGCATATAGCCCATCTTGGGTCAATGTGTTAAACATTTGATCTTGTATGAGGGACTTAAATGCAATACTTGTTGAAGATACAAATAAAAAACACTTCTTCATTTCATAATCAACAAAAACACTTAATAAACACAAGTATGCTAGTGTGTTTGAACCTTAATAATTGGAACTAAGTGTGAGGGTCTTCTTCACTCTTAGTGTGCTTTCTTACTCATTCCATCTTGGAGTGTGAGAATGTACACATTCCAATGGCTAAGATTTGGATACACTATCATATGCAAACAAATGAAAAAACTCTTAAAAGACAAAAACAAATAATAACGTCTTTCCTTCGGGAATTCTTTCCTCATCTCATTCACTCCTTCCTTAAGGATGCGTCATTTCCGTTCTACCGCAAACAGGTAACGCCTAAGTCTCCCTACAGCGAGCTGCAACACCTAAACTGCTAGGACGCGAACGTTGACGTATTCCACTAAAAAACACAAACAACTTTCCCTTAGGTGAGGGGAACTACGTCGCTCTGATTCTCATGCTCCCGATGAGATACGTAGGCAGTGGGGTAGGGCCCATTCGAGCACTTCTTTTATTTTCCCTACATTTGTTTCTCTTTCTCTCTCATTTCCTTTTTTCATTCCTTTTCCAGTTCCTTTTTCCAGTATCCTTTTTTCTATCACCCTTTGATCGAAGCAAGCAAGCGTGGATCCCATCGGGTACGATGGACGCGTGGGGGTGCTAATACCTTCCTCTCGCGTAACCAACTCCCATACCCATTCTCTTGGTCGCAAGACCATGCTCTATCCTTTCCTTCAGGTTTATGCGGTGTTTCCTTTCCCTCTTGGGATAAATAAACATTGCTGGCGACTCTGTTTCGGTGCCACTTTCGCGTTTGTACTAGGATGAAAATCCCGGTACGACAGCTGGCGACTCTGCTGGGGACAGGTTGACCTATTGCTGGTCCATCCTAAGCGAGTCAGTCCTAGCGCTTGTTTGATTTTATTTCATTGTGTGTTTACTGTTGTATTGTATTTGCTGTTTACTGTATTTTATTACTTGTACCATATTTACAGCATGTTAGCATTTACATTTCATATATTATACTGTGTTGCACTGTTCTGTCTGTTTGGCGGGATGGGATTTCTGAGGGATGAGCCCAGTACACAGGCTCGAGTATACACTTAGACTTAGAGTGGAGAGTAGTGGGACCTACGTGCCATCTGTGTACGTTGGGTAATCACGAAATTCACAGCTAGACGAGGCTATCTTGGGACCCATCATGGCGTACGCATCTTGCGTATTCCAGGATGTCGATCTAGAGAGTTGTCGACTCTAGTGACCGATCATGAGGACCTTAGTGGAAACATCTCTCTTTAGTGGTGACAGTGGAAGACCACATTCGGTGGCAAACCCACTCGCACCCGAGGGCCCACTTTGGAACTTGCATAGGATATCCCTTTTGAAAGAGAGTCAGTGGAGGCACTCCTCGATTGGCGATAGTACTGTACCCCGAGGGATGAATGTACTATTACTTCTCGACCTCAGTGCCAGAAGCTGAGGACCTTTCATTTTGGAGAATCAGTTGAGGCCTCCTCGATTGATGATGATGCCAAACCAGAAATGGTGAACGTATCATCATTTCTCGACCTGAGAGCCCGGGATACTGAACATCCTAGTACCCACATGTGAGAGGGGCGGGGTTTACAGGTAACCGTAACCTTCTACATACCCGGTATTTTGGATTTCCTATCAGTGTGGACTTATCAGCCTGGTATTCTGGTATTCTGATCATCCGGTATTCTGGTTATTCTGGTGTTCTCTTCAAAACAGCCTCATGAACTTATTCTGTCATCAGCACATCACAGCAGTTATTCAGAATATGTGGAAGCTTTGATCTCATGTCTTATTGCATTCATCTTTGCATTGCATTTGCATCTTGCATCATTTTTTGTATATCCTTCTCCAAGTCAGACCAGTGAGCTCATCCATCCTTTATCTGAACTGCAGTTTGATTTCCCGACTTTTGTATTGGACTTGAATCAGTTTCTGGAAGAATCATGAACTCTGGGGAACAGAATCAATTTGTGACTAGGGCCGATGTTGAATTGATGAAGAGTCAGTTGGATCAACTTGTGGAAGCTATGGCAGCCATGAATAGGGGAGAAGCCAATGTTCAGAGAACTTCTGTGATTGGGAATGTCATTCCACCTCCGGCGAGCAATGTTGCCCAAACTCATCTGGTACGAATTCCTGTTGAGGATCCTGTTATGCAAAAACATCCCATTGTCTGAGACGGACATTCTTCTTCTCTTGATGCCACAAACTATCAGAGCTTTGCCTTCTCTATGCCAGATGTCCAAGGGGTAGCTCCAAAGATGAAACCTAATGACCCACGATATGTTGATGACGAAAGATACCGCGTGTTGGACGAGAAAATTAAAGCCCTGGAGAGGCGTGATACTCTTGATTTGAATGCTTCGAGCATGTGTTTGGTGTCTGGCCTGGTAATGCCTCCAAAGTTTAAAATGCCAAAGTTTGAGCAATACAAAGGAGATAGTTGTCCGAAGCTACATTTGGTGATGTTCTGCAGAAGAATGACCTCACATGTTGACAATGACAAGCTCATGATCCACTGTTTCCAAGACAGTCTGAGTGGGGCATCTTTGTATTGGTATATGCAGTTGCAGAGTGGTTGCATCAAATTATGGACAGACCTAGCCAACGCCTTTGTAAAGCAGTACAGTTATAATCTTGACATGGCTCCCAGCCGGATGCATTTGCAAGACTTGTCTCAGGCAGATAATGAATCATTCCGAGAGTATGCTCAGAGATGGAGATAGTTAGCTGCTCGTGTTCAACCGCCACTTTCGGATAGAGAATTGGTTGATTTGTTCATGGATACCTTGCAAGGGCCATACCTGGAAAAAATGATTGTCAATGGGGCAGCAAAATTTTCTGACCTGGTGATGGTGGGAGAACGTATCGAGAGATTGATCAATTGTGGAAAGCTCCAAGGCGTCTCGAACCTCCAAGCTAATGAAAATGAATTAGTTGTCAGTTCTCAGGAAGAATTCGAGGAAGAAAATAGTTCCGTTCAGGAATCTCTACCACCTCGTTCTCAGTGTTCAGACATATCAACTATTCAGAGTCAACAATCTTATGGGTCTTCATATCAGGAACGATATTCTTCTGCAAATCAGAGACCTCCTCAAAGTCAACGATCATATCACCGTCAGCCGCGTCAGCACACCCGACAAAGGCCAAAGAAGCCAGAGAGGAATTTCACTCATTTGCCAATGTCGTATAGTCAGATGTTGCCGGATTTGATCAGAGGTGGATTGATAGTGCCGAATGATTTGAAGCCGGTGCCTTTTCCGTATCCACCAGGTTTTGATGTCAACGCCCGTTGTGACTACCATGCTGGGGCACAGGGGCATTCAACTGAAGACTGTAAGGTGCTCAGGAGCAAGATTCAGACACTGCTTGACTCTAACATGTTCTCATTCATGCCTCAGGGTATTCAGATCAACATTTCTCCTTCATCCAATCAGGTGAGTTCATCAGTCCAGGTTATGGAAGAAGTTGCCGAGAGCAGTTGTGCATATGATTATCAGACTGACTTTGATGAGCAATTCTGAAGATGGCTAGCATTTGCAAATCAAGCTTGGAAGGCCCAGTTCCTCAAAGCTGGCGACCATTTAGAGCATGTCATTTCTTTGCATTTGTAGTTTCTTTTCTGTTAAAATGTACAAACTCATTTGTAAAACTTGTTGTTTTCGATTGATAATGATAATGAAATGAATATGCATGTTTTGATTAAATCCAGTCGTGTTCAATCATACTTTTCTTTATTGGTATCTAACATTTGTTTAAGCAGGATCCGAGGGAGGATGATGACATTCAAAGACGCAGAACTTCCAATTGTATGCTTTGGAACAAAACCCTGCTGATGATGTACAGGCATTGTTTCAATTCCTCAAACACCGGAGACATAAGGAAGATAGTCCCTTGTCAACCCCGTTGAGCCTAGTAGTAGGAGTTTCTTTCTGAAAACGAAAAAACCCTCTATCTTAACCCGGGGCAGGGTAGGTGTCAGCAAATTTGACCGTGCGTTCAAATTTCAAAAGGAGTGTCCCGTTCGAGGATCAATTACATCCGCGGTTATCCCTCACCAACCAAAGAGTGAGACGGTCACAACCCTTTACAAGTCAAGACAAACCTGTGTCACACGATTAGTTCAAAAAAAAAAGAATCAAAAGAAAAAAAGCCCGCTAAGTCAAAACTTGAAAACAAGTGACTTAGGCAAAAGTTAGGGCATCCCGCTGGACTTCAAAATCGGAAAAAATTCAAAAAAGAATCAGTCCAGGAAAAATCAGGGAAAAACAAAAGAATGAAAAGTAAAAAGGATTACAAAAGAAAAATCCTCGAATAAAGAACAAATCGTGTGAATACAGACACCAAAGACAGAAAGGGTGACCGTCACTCCAAAATCGCGCGGGTTCCTTAACCATCCTCATAACATTCATTAACCCTTTTGAAAGGTGAGCGCTTGTGTCGAGTTAGCTGAACGTAGGACTGGAGAACATCAAGGAGATTGGGTGGGTTAAAACTAAACTTTGAGCCTTATATCCTTTCTTTCTTAAACCGTGAACCAGGCCACGTTACAACCTTCGAAAGACCTAATTGAAGCAGGGTTGTTTCGAAAGCATACTTTGGTAAAGATCGCGTCAAAGCTGACTCCTAAAAGGTTTCTCTTGCCATTCATGTTGGTATCACTGACATTTTGATTAGTGATTCATTAACTATATGTCACAACATTTTTCAGTGAACAGACTTGGATTTCAAAACTGTCATAGGCATTGCATCAAAATTATCTTTTCAAAACGAATTGTTTTACTTGCGAGTCAGTACTTGACATCAGGAAAGTCTCTACAATGGAAAGATTGATTAATCTAAGGTGCAAAGTGCCCGAGTACTCCTTTGAGCCGGGGCAAGTCATACCAAATGGGCGATCCATTCCAAGATTCAGTTAATCTGGGGCAACTATGTTGTTAATCTGGGGCAATCAAGTCAAGATTCAACAAATCTCTCAAAGGACAGTTAAGGGTATTCCTTCACATATCAGCCAGACAGTGGCACAAATCATTTCAAGGCTGGGGCAGGCCGCCTCAAGAGCACAAAAAGTTATTCTCTCCAGAGGACGGTTAATCACAGCCATGGGGCAATATATGTCGGATCTTCACGAGACATCTTGAAGACTTGTCCATTCACAAGTTCCTTTATGGGCTTCTGCTTCATCTGGACACCTCTTTTAGTCATATCACACTTGCATGCCCATGTTGATAGCTGACACGTGACGACCCCAGTAGAGTCTCTCTCCCTAGCAGAGATAGCTGGAGTTTCATCACTCGTGGCAGAGCATTATGGAGATTGTGATTATTCTCCCCAGCAGGAGTTCATGAATTTGTTCTCCCCTAGATAGGTTGGTGAAGTTTGTTGCTTTTCAACAAGAGTTCATATTCCGGTACAGAGTGTTGGGTTTGTGCTTCCCCAGTTTGCGGTAAAGTTGTTCCCCTCTCCCCAACGTAGTAAGGGTAGAAGGTAGATTCCCAACAAAGGACCAAGTCTGATCTTATCCCCTAGCAGAGCTGATATCATCAACCATTTTCATGCATATTTTTGGGTGATGGTTAGTTTTCTCCAGCAACTCAAAGGACGATTGTCATTGGCACCTTTCTTCAGCAGATTCCTGGGATGTTTCCTCCAGCAGAAGGGTGTTATTCATGCTTTCCTACTGAATGGAAGCTTAGTCGGGATCTCGAGCAGTTATGACCTTGAAGACGGTTCAGTTTGTTATCCCCAGCGGAGTTGGCCTCGTCTCTTCAGCATTTATTTTGCTGGAGTGCTCCCGTTGCATATCATAAGCATCATAGCATAATCATCATCGCATATCATTAACATAGCATTGCACGAAGCCTTGTAAAACCGAACAGAAAATCCATAGCCCAACCTTGCTCGGCATCCTTCCACAGCCCACTTTGCTGGCATCTTTCAAAGACCTGAAGCCCTACCCCTATTGGCGTTTCCTTCAAACCAAAAGTCCAATCCCTATTGGTACTTCATTCAAAATCCAATCCCCATTGGTACCTAGAAAGATTTCACCTTTGAAAAAAACAATCACCATCAGGTTCAACCTGTCATAGCCAGCAAAGTCCAATTATATTTGGCACATCCTTCTTTTCCCGGTAGCCCGAGCATGCGTCGGCATTTTGCATATAGTGATCATTGCATCCTCAAATCGCGTAGCATTTCCATTTGATATGGAGCATTACGCCATAAAAAGAAAATTCAAACATATGCATACGAAGCATAAGCTAGATTTGGTACCTTGCGCGAAAGCCCAAATCAATGTTCAATCAAGACGGTGACATATCCCCAGCAGACATTTCAATCAACCCCTCTGCTTACCTTTCTTTCGGGTCGTAGATCATACGTCGATTTTACCCTCGACCAGTCTTTGTCCATCAACCCTTTGATGACGACATCTCGGTCAAGTTTCTTCCCGTCAACCCTTTGACGATGTGTTCCGAGCTCAGGTTTCGTACCTTCGGATGTTTTCAGTTTCTTTCCGTCAACCCTTTGACGATGTGTTCCGAGCTCAGGTTTCGTACATTCGGATGTTTTCAGTTTCTTTCCGTCAACCCTTTGACGATGTGTTCCAAGCTCAGGTTTCGTACCTTCGGATGTTTTCAGTTTCTTCCCGTCAACCCTTTGACGATGTGTTCCGAGCTCAGGTTTCGTACCTTCGGATGTTTTTAGTTTCTTTCCGTCAACCCTTTGACAATGTGTTCTGAGCTCAGGTTTCGTACCTTCGGATGTTTTAAGCTTCTTTCCATCATCCCTATGACGATGTGTCCCTTCGGTCAGATTCTTTTTCCGTCATCCCTATGACAATGTGTCTCTTTCGGTCAAGTCGTCTTTCTGTCATCCCTATGACAATGTGTTGTCCTCGGTCGGATCTTCTTCCTGTCATCCCTATGACAATGTGTTGCCTTCGATCGAGTCTTCCTCCCTTCAACCCTTTGACGATGTGCTCTTTTGGTCTAGTCTTCTTTCCGTCAACCCTTTGACGACGTGCTTTCTTCGTTCAAGTATTCTTTCTGTCATCCCTATGACAATGTGGCCCTTCGGTCAGATTTTCTTTCTGTCATCCCTATGACAATGTGTTTCCCTTGGTCGAGTTTGCTTCCTGTCATCCCTATGACATTGTGCTTCCTTCAGTTAAGTCTTCTTGTCGTCATCCCTATGACGATGTGTCCTTTCGGTCGGGTTCCATTTTTCTTCCCGTCAAATCCCTTTGACGATGTGGTTCGCTGGGTACGTTGTTATTCCGTCAGATTCTTTTGCAAAGTGTGACTGGGCTCTAGTTCTATTTTTTTTCTCTTCGCGGTTTGCAAATTTTGCGGTTCTTTTTGTATTCAATCACCTTGTACCTTGAATATCTGAAAGCAGTTGCTATCATCCTTTCGGGTCCAAGTTGATTGAATAGGGGCAGCTGTAGCACCCCAAAATTTGCCCTACCTTTTTCTGGCTTGTGTTTCGCACTCATTTGCATTCCATTAGGCCATACTCATAATCATATCATTGCATTGGTTTTCTGAGACATGGGATCGAAGGATTTTTCTTGTTATAAGTGTTTTCCCTGTTCGGGGCGATTCTGCAAGTCATCTGCTGCAAAGTTCATCAGTGTACATCTGGGTGATTTAGGTTTATTCATGGTTGAGCTTGTGGACTGTTTATCGGTTGAGATTCTTCAGTAGATCATGTGAGTGGCCAGATTGTTCAGTGGTAGCTGTGACCATTTTATCAGAGGTTTGTGAATAGTTTGTGATTGGTTTTGACTTCTTTGGGTTATCCATTTTCTATCCATCATGACCATTTGGAACCATTTTAACTAGTTTTCTTTCCACATCCAAATTTATTTCAATATCCATTCCTTACCATTTTAAATACAATTTTTACCTTTCCTATTATCCATTTTATCACAAGTAACCATATTTCATCCATTTTTCTAAACCAATTATCCATTTCCATTTTCGTTATCCACTTTCAATCTCCAAATCCATCTTGTGTATCCATTTTTCAAACCAATTTCCATAATATCCATTTCAATTTCCATTAACCATTGATCCAAAACTAATTCATATCCATTTTGTTTCTTTCTAAACATATCCATTTTTAACCATTTTCTTGTCCATATCCAAAACTATATTATCCCACATTTTCATTTCAAACCATATTTTCTACATTTTCAAATCCATTTCAATTTTATCTCACTATTCCAATATCCAATAACCAAAAATAAATATCCATTCAATTTTCAAAACCAATTCAAAAATCCATTTTTAAAGTCCATATCTATTTGTTTAACCCATAGTCATTTAGATCCATCTTTCAAATCACTAACCACAAAAAAAAAACCAGTTCTTATTCCAAACCAAAAGCTAACCACGTATAAAAGGAATTATGATACATTTGAGAGGACTTGAGAGCTCCTATGCGGACCTTCATTGAAAAATTTCGTTGTAATCTAGAATCAAGGCTCTTGATTGATTGGATCATGTAGATGCAATTATTAGTGATAAACCAGGCACATCTATTATAAGTTTCAGTGATGCTTCATTTGGTTATTCAAGAGGACGTCAAATTGGAAAAGTCATGCATACAATCCAAAGCTTCAAAACGCGGGGAAACATGTACAAAACGGCACGACAATTGATTAAAACCAAAAACTCACAACAAAAGGGAAATCCACATCAGTAAAGTTGCATAACAGAAAAATGGAAAATACATAGCAGGAACCCGAAAAACAAAATCAAACAATAGAAAACTAATTCAATTCATAACCATTCCCCAACTTCTAACTCTAACAGAAAACAATAACAAAACGCTAACCAAATTCAGTTACAAATTGTAACTAACTTTCTCCCTCTAGATCCTTCCAAGCTCCTCTATAAATTCACCTCTTCTTCACTCTTGGGGAGGTTTTTTTGGATTCTACACAATTCTTCATCACCAATCTTCAATTTCCATTCTGTAACTACCTTCAATCTCTCCATCTTTTCTCTTCATCTTCAATCTTTTGCACTTCATCTTCACCTCCATTTCTCAACAACTCTGCGATTACTCCATTGTAACCTGCAGAACACCATGGAATAACAACTCAACGTTCAGCAATTCGCGGCGGAATCAAGAAGATGGAGACGAATTATCAGGAGGAGAATGCGAGAGTAGTTAAGAATCTTACCTCAAGCATTGAGTCATAACACGGCGAGTCGTGATGTCGCACTGATTTGAAGCCTAATAAATGCATCAATACTCAGCAATTAATAGCATTCGGAAGATTCAGAGTCGCGGAAGAAAACCGAAGAAGGTGTTGTAACAGCTCCAGCAATTAGCTCGTCTTCATGATTATTGGCTCTCCGCGTTCATCAACATCAACAACTTGTGCGAATCGTATGGTGATGTCGTAATCGACCTGAAAAAGAAGACCGAGGAGTGGAAGTAAGAATAAGATTCGCGGAATACTCAGAAGCAAAGTGAAGTTAAAGTTACCTCTAGTATTCTCTTTGTATTCTACGATCGGAAGACGCACCGGACGGTTCTCCGGTAGGTAAGCCACTCCGAATCTCTCTTTTTTCTTGTTTCTTGATTGTTTTGCTGTGATTCGATTAGTGAGAGTTTGAGAGTGACGGAGAGATAGGGAAATCTTGTGTGGAGAAATATATTGTGAAGAAGAGGAGGGCTGAAACGAGAATCGCGACTGGAAGATGAGTGAGAAGACACCGGCGATTTGAACGGAGAAGAAGAAGACGCGGTGATGTTTTCCGGCGGTGATTTTGTGAGAGATGACGCCGAAAGGGTGAACGGCCGACGAGGCATGTTGAGAAGGTGAACACGATGAAGACGGAGGAAGGAGGTCTCAGGTGTTGTTTTGGTTTGTTTTCTGGCGACGGACGGAGGGAGTTTCGCGAGGATGATGGTGAGGACGGCGGCATGTGTGAGTGAAACAAGGAAAGAGGAGACTGAGTGTGGCTTGTAGAAGACTTAGGTTTTTAGAAACTCTTGTTGTTCATGTGCCTGGGCCGGGTTTGGGCCTCATGTTCATACGAATCACAACCGCACCCCCCTAGTTTCTCTCGCGACCCCCTGGCTACAAGAGGAGGTTTCTTGGGCCAGAAGATGCTAAGCCCAAGCGACTTAAAGTTCAATCACACACACCCTGTTATCACTCACTAAATCTCCCTGTCTGCAAAGAGAAAGTTCCTTGGGCTTATTGCAAGGCCCATCGCCTGTTTTTAATTCTCCACCTCCCTTTTCCTGATTCCACCCTTAGAATTTGGTTAATCATTTTAGTTAATTAGATTAGGTTAATTAGAATTCAAAATTTTAATCGTAGAATTAGATTTTCTAATCTTAGAATTAATCCCTTAGGATTAGCTTTCTTTTGTTTTAATTTTAGAATTAAACCTTAATTGGAGATTTTTCATTTAGATTTTAATATTAGTTTTTCTTTAGAACTAATTTTCTTTAGAATTAGTTTATAGTTTTAATTGGAATTACCTTTAGAATTAATTTTAGAATTAGTTTTTAATCTTAGATTAATCTTTTCTTGTTAGAATTTAATCTTGTATTTTTACTTAGCATTTTAATTCTAGCTTGGTTATTTTTACCATGATTTTGATTGCCTTATCTTGAGTACTTCGTGATTAATTCCTGATTAAATGCTTCTTTGTTTGCTTAATTTTCTTCATCCCTCTTTAAGATCAACTTAACTTCCATCTTGGATGTAAGTTGCTTCTTATGTTCTTCTCCTCTTTTTTAGGATAGTGTTCTTATACCTCAAAACCATTAGGATCACTCCCTTAAATAATCAATTAGGATTGAGTCTTAGTTCACATAGATTTTACCTTTCTCCTCTCTTGAGTCTTTCATTTTCTCATCTCAAAGAAAATTCAAAATATGTAATAAAGGTAGACATTTATTGCATTTAGGCCTTTCATATAAAGAAAAGATTATAAAGGGGTCTTCTCTTATAATCTTAGAATGTGTAGCATATAGCCCATCTTGGGTCAATGTGTTAAACATTTGATCTTGTATGAGGGACTTAAATGCAATACTTGTTGAAGATACAAATAAAAAACACTTCTTCATTTCATAATCAACAAAAACACTTAATAAACACAAGTATGCTAGTGTGTTTGAACCTTAATAATTGGAACTAAGTGTGAGGGTCTTCTTCACCCTTAGTGTGCTTTCTTACTGATTCCATCTTGGAGTGTGAGAATGTACACATTCCAATGGCTAAGATTTGGATACACTATCATATGCAAACAAATGAAAAAACTCTTAAAAGACAAAAACAAATAATAACGTCTTTCCTTCGGGAATTCTTTCCTCATCTCATTCACTCCTTCCTTAAGGATGCGTCATTTCCGTTCTACCGCAAACACGTAACGCCTAAGTCTCCCTACAGCGAGCTGCAACACCTAAACTGCTAGGACGCGAACGTTGACGTATTCCACTAAAAAACACAAACAACTTTCCCTTAGGTGAGGGGAACTACGTCGCTCTGATTCTCATGCTCCCGATGAGATACGTAGCAGTGGGGTAGGGCCAATTCGAGCACTTCTTTTATTTTCCCTACATTTGTTTCTCTTTCTCTCTCATTTCCTTTTTTCATTCCTTTTCCAGTTCCTTTTTCCAGTATCCTTTTTTCTATCACCCTTTGATCGAAGCAAGCAAGTGTGGATCCCATCGGGTACGATGGACGCGTGGGGGTACTAATACCTTCCTCTCGCGTAACCGACTCCCTTACCCATTCTCTTGGTCGCAAGACCATGCTCTATCCTTTCCTTCAGGTTTATGCGGTGTTTCCTTTCCCTCTTGGGATAAATACACATTGTTGGCGACTCTGTTTCGGTGCCACTTTCGCGTTTGTACTAGGATGAAAATCCCGGGAGCGACAGCTAACAAGGGATTATCTTCCTTATATCTCCAGTGTTTGGGAATTTGAAACAATGCGTTACATCATCAGCAGGGTCTTATTCAAAAGCATACAACCAGAAATTATGCGTTTTCACTTCGTCATCCTCCCTCCAAGAGTTTAATCAAGAAGTTGGTATTGCAAATGCAGGAAAATAATTTATGAGTGAATGCGAATGGATTACTTCAAGACAAACATACTCATTGCATTATGATTAATATTCAAAATCAAGCAAGTTTCCACATGCATACAAAGCATTAACAAACATAAAAGATTACAAAAAAAATTGCAGTAATAAACTAAAGATCTGAGGAGAGTGTCTCAATCTGAGCTTGAAAGGACATCCTCAACTCTCTTGGGAGACACAGAAGCAAATGCACGACCGCTGAGGGTCACTCCACTAACATCGGCAATAGGAACCTCCTTGAGTTTTTTTATCTTCATCATCATAAAGGTGTCCCATCCATAAATGGGCTTCCTCCCTTGAAGGTCAACACCTCATCATCAATCAACTCTTGAACCTTTTCCTGGAAAACCTTGCACTCTTCAATCGGATGCCCCATTACTCCGTCATGAAATTCACAACTGGTATTTGGATTGTACCAATGAGGACGAGATTTCATGACTCTGGTCTTTTTTGGGTGTCATTACCGAGTTTCGGGCAAAATAAGACCACAATTGGCCGTAGGTCATTGGGATTGGATCAAACTGACGAGTCTCTCCTTTTGAATTATTCGGCAGTTTATGTTGATTCTGGCACTGAGGAGAATCTTGAATCGCATCAACTTCAACATTTTCTTCACTAGCTTGGCCATTCAAACCATCTTGGATTCTTCCACTCTTGAATGCATTTTCGATGTTTACTCCTACTTCCACAATTTTGGAGAACTCTAGAGGCACAACGCCTACCGTCCTGACATAATAAGAGTCTGACAGTGTTCTTAAAAATATTTTGGACAGTTCTTTCTCAAAGAATGGTGGATGAACTTGGGCTGCCAATTCTTTCCACCGTTGTGTATACTCTTTAAAGGATTCACTGTCCTTCTGACTCATACTCATCAATTGATCGTTGTCTGGAGCCATGTCCAAATTATAACTGTATTGTTTCACAAAAGCGTCAACTAGGTCTCCCCAAGACTGAATATGGTTCCTTTCTAGCTTCATATACCACATCAAGGACCCCTCATATAAACTTTCTTGAAAACAGTGAATCATTAACTTATCATTGTCGACATGAGCGGTCATCTTTCGGCAAAACATCGTCAAATGGTGCCTTGGACAGGTAACACCCTTGTATATTTCAAAGACAGACATTTTGAACTTAGGGGAATAACCACGCCCGGAACCAGACATAAGTCAAGAGCATTAAGACCAGATGCATTGGGTCCTTTCATCATCTTCAATTGTTCTTTGAGATCACAAACTCCTTCCTCGATTTCCACAACTCTAGGATCATTCATCTTTGTCAAAGAGTGGATATTCTGAGGATTTGGCATATACCTCAAAAATCGGGAATCCATTTCATCAACTTGAATAGCCAGGTTATTTTGCGAAAGTTGAGATTGAGTAGGCACATCCACTTGTGGAGCATTGTCGTCCGGAGGAAAACCGTACATCGGATTAGTCATTACTGTAAAGCCTGACATGGAATCAACATTCTCTATTCTCTCCATTGTCTTTCAATAACTACTTTGAATTCAGTACGAATGCTAGGAAATCAGCTAATTCTTCTTCTTTCTCTGATTAGCCCGAGTATTATACCGGTGATACAGCTTGTCTGAACGAAGACCAAGAAAAGGAAGCAAAATAAGAGACATGGGAAAGGCAAGAAACAATGCAGAATGATGCTTGATATGCAAATGAAAACGCAAGTTTTCAAGGAACTATAAAGTAGTTTGTAAACATTATGATAACACACTAGATATACCAAAAAATCTCATTTCATTAATATTGAAACAATTACAGCTTTGAAGTACAGTTTCATCAATCTTACAACACAAGATAAAATGAAAGCTAGTTCTAAGGAATCATGTCTGAAATGACCCAACTCTGAGCTGATACTTCTTGCGAAGCCTCTTGATCTATCTTACATAGCTAATCTTCATGGTGTCTTTCTCCTTCACGAGTCGATCAACAATACCCCTCCAAGAACCGAAAGTAGGAAGATGAGCAGATGATGAAGTGCTAGAGGGAAATAAATCCTCTGGCTCTCTTGATCTCTTCATGACATGTCGCTCAAGAAACTCAATCAAGACTGGCACACCCATAAGATAGGCATAACTCCTCTAAGGTTGGCAACAACTAATAATCTGGGAAAGTAAATCAACGATGCAACAAATCGTAGAACTGGACCAAGGTATTAAGAATCCCCTTTTCAACATCAGTCCTCAAAATAAATAAGAGTTTCCCAAACAGCCTTTGAAATCCACAGGACTAGATACCAAAGATCCAAGCTTTCTCAACTCTTGTAAGTCAAGACTCGTGAAAGTGTACTTCTTAGTGTTACTTCTTTCAATATCCATGATTCTCAAAATTTTGCGATATTTGCAAAAAGAATCTCTAAGTTCGTTGAAAAATGAGGAAAAAATGCCCATGAATGCATGAATTCATGTATGCAGCAACCAAAAACAAGATCACACAAAGCACACAGGTCAAGGTTCAAGTCACGAGCATGAAGCCAAGGGTAAGAACCAATCCCACAAAAGGTGTGTACTAAGGTTTTGTCTTCATTATACCTGCAGAAAACAGCGGTTCTAACACAGAGTGCCCAGGGTCCACAATCCACTATCAGACACACCAGCGCACTGATTACTCGGAGGTTGGTAGTTATCCTCAAGAGAATCTAACCTGAGCATGGCATCGCATAACAGCTAAATCGGATTTGCATTCTCATAGCTTCCGCGCCACGATCCTAAAAAGGCTAAGATGGGTTAAGGGTTACTACAATCCTTAGTGTTATAGGCTTCTATGGAAAAAGGTAATGCCTTCAACGATCGCTCAATCGACATCAGTAATTCCAAAGAGGCAACCACCGAGTGGATAGATTCTCAAGTTCTACTTTTTCGGGATTCGACTCCCTCAAAGCTCCCTTGACTATACCATCCTCTTATCTCAAAGTACACTCTAGTATGGGTATATGACCTATCTCACACACAGAGGAACTCCCAAATGGAACAAACAAGTAACAAGCAAATCAGACAAAAAGCAGTAAATAAATCAAAGTAGGCTAAACCCCTCAAGGGAGAATGCTCTCATCCCCAGCAGAGTCGCCACTTTTATGTAGCGGTAAAAATCGTAAGTGTAAGCTATTAATTAACTCAACTCAAGGAAAACAAAGTCGCCACCGCGCTTTTATTTATTCCACAAAGGAAAGGGAAAAAAGAGCGAACAAATCCTAAGAAGTCTAAAAAAGTAAAAGCTAAAAAAAGACAAAGAGAAATGGGTAAGGGGGTTGGTTATGTAAAGGGAAGGTTTTACGCACCCAATACATCTATAGTACTCAATAGGAGCCCTTTGATGTATTCATGCTTTTTGGTTTGAAAATTGCTTGTTTAAATGAGAGTGAGGGGATGAGAAAAGAATTTATTTTTAATATTTTTGTGTTTGGAGAGACTTATTGCCTCATGCCTACGTACCCACGACGTGCAATGTAGGGTCAAAACCCCGTAGTTCGTGGTACAAATAGCAAAAATTTATTGGTTATGATTCATTTTATCTTGAAAAAAGACAACCCGTCATTCTCAAGAGAGAATACTCAACTAATTACCCAAAGGTATGGGAAAGAGGCATTTGCATCACATTAAGATGGAGGATTTGCTTGGATTAATATCAACAAGACTATCGCTTCAACATCTAAGTGGAAAATGACCATACTTTACACAAAATACCATGGTTAGGAGCTTTACATCTCAACAAAGAAAATGACTCATGTATAATTCCTTTTGAAAAGTTTAAAAGAAAAAGGTGCATAAAAGCACAAAAAATTTGAATGAGTTTTGTATTTTTTTTGTCTTTTTGAAATGGTCAAAATATGATTAATATTGATTGACATTTATTAAAAAAAAAGTTTTAAAAAATCACTTGACAAAAGTCAAGGTTTTATTATGAAAGTGGTTTTGAGTTTTAAAACAAGAAGGTTTTGAAAAAGGGAGAAGGTTTCAAAAATTTAAGAAGGGATGGAGAAGAAGTGACTATCCTATTGCATAAAAATAAAAGCTAAGGCAAGAAAGATCTAACCACATGGAGGCACTCTTCAAAGCATAATAAGAAAAGAATTCCATCCTCTTGAGCCAATAAGCAAGCCAAATGAAGGCTAGAATACCAACTCCATAATGATCCAAAGCACAAGGGAGAGAATCCTAATTCTAAGTCCATAAGTCCATAATCAAACCAAGAAAATCCTCCGATGCAAGGGATAGTGGCCATAGTCCAACATTAAGAGCACAAGTCTTTTAGTGGTTTAATCCTTTATTAATGTTTTTGAGTCCAAATGGACAAAAGAAAAAAAACAAAAACACAAGATAATATGGTCCAAGTGGACAAAAGAAAAATGACATAAACATAAACATGATATGATATAATGACATAAAGTATAAAAAATAAAGAGAGATAGGGAGCGAGAAGGAAACATAAAGGTAAGGTTAGAAGTTAGTAATTAGTAGCACAAGGCCCTAGTGCCATAAGCCTTCACCGATTATTCTGTTTCGCGTCTTGAACTATAATATTTAAACAATGTACTTAGGTCAAGGTTAATGAAGACTTGTCATAAGATTGATAGAATCAAAGCCTCTACGCAACAAGCTTCAAATATTTTGAACCTAATACAAAAGATTAGCCATCCTTGGGCTTACACAACCAAAAGGTTTGGGCCACGAAAGACCAAGCTCCGATTCGGAGGGAGGGATAAATGTAGTGCTATGTTAAGCAATCACCAAGTAACTATTGTAAAAGTCACCCTACTCGAGGCCGGTCAATAGTGATCTTTGTGCTAATGCATGCTAGATGAACGATATGTAAATCGTCATCCGAAAGCAATACCGCACGAAAAGAAAATAGGTAGCGATCTAGTCTTGATCAAGAATTCAACAAAGAAATTCTAAGATCCATAAGACTTTCATCGATCAAAATAAAAAGAAATAGATGAAGAGAAAGCCAAATTGAATTATACTTTTAAGATCCTTTCATCTTCAAGTTCAATCACCTTTAATTAATAGGTTTAAATGTGAAAACATTTCACTAATTCAAAGCACCTCAAATGAATTCAACAATTCATTTATAGATAGATTTGAACTAATGAATGTTAATCTTCTTTAATCATATCCAAAGTTCATTGAAATTAAAGAGAAATTAGTCTCAATAATGTTCTCCAAGGCCACAATAAGAAAGAAAGGGAAGAAAAAGGAAGAAAACACCAAAACAGCCCCAAAACAAGCCAAAAAACCCAATTCTTCCTCTGTGCAATGGATTGCACCTGTTCAAAATCAACAAATCAGTACAAATTTTACACTGCGCAATCCATTGCGCAAAAGGTGCAATCGATTGCACTTGTTCAAAAAACAGAAAATCATCATTTTAAGAAGCAAATCCTTGATCAATTATTTCATCAAACATCTATTGATCATGGATTCAATTATGCACGAATTTTAAAGTAAAACAATAGTAAAAACCTGCAATCAAACACAATTACAAGATCCAAAGGATCAAGTAACACAAAACAACTAAAGATCTACATGATGAATGATGGAGATGAAGCTTTAACAATGGTGTGAGATAAATTACCACTCCAAATATGAAAATTCCTTCAAATTGCTTCAAGATCTACACTCCAAAGCCTTGATCTACTATAATTGATGAACAAAAACTAGAATGGATGAAGGTTTAGCTCAAAGTTGAACAAGATTCAACGTGAATTCTTGTTAACTTTCAAAGGAAGAAATGTGAGCTTTGGTGAATTTTGTGGTTGGGGAGAGAATTCGCAAGAGGTTTTTTGGCTCTCAAAAGCTTGAATGAATGAATGAAATGAAGGCTCTATTTAAAGAGTTTAGGCTTGGGAATTTGGTGGTTTGGAAGATCAAAATTAGGCTTGGAATTTGATTTTGGAGGGAAATTAACAAAAAAATGGTGATTAGTGAAGGTGTATGGTGGGAATAAATTGTGATGAGGTAGGGGAATTATTTTTGGGTGATCTAGAATATTCTCATGTGATAAAATTGGTGCCAAATGCTTCAAAATTTGAAAATTGCTGAATTTGGCCAATTTTACCTTTGGGCAATCGATTGCAGTGCTGACGCAATCCATTGCGCCTGTACAAAAATTCAAAATTTTTCACGAAATTTGAGGGGTGCAATCGATTGCATTAGTGAAAAATGGCAAAAATTGCTTTGTTTGACTGGGTTGCTCTGGCTTTGGCTCGATTCTTTTGCTTGTCGAAGAAGGCATGAAAATAAACACATGAACCTTGGAATTCCTTGGATAATAATCAATTAAAACTTGAGGAATCCTTGATCGGATAAAATTTGACATGATTACAGATCAACTTCAACGTTGTACAGATGAAATTCATTCGAGCTGCGGGGCTGTTGTTTTGGTATTTTTAACCTGTTCTTCCCCTGAAAATGTTAGTGAAAGAAAACAAAATATTTTTCGATTTTGATTAAAGGTTATTAAACATAAACAAATTAAGCAATAAAACAACTAACAAACACACACATTCTCAAAGATCCCTGCAAGGCACAATCCTATAAAAGAGGGAACCAATGTGTGATCTTGTTTGTATGCATGAATGCACATGACAAGCATAGAATCTTAGGGGCAAAAATTAGGGTATTACAGGTTGAACTAAATAGAGTTTGGTGTGATTACGGAAAGTTTCATGCCCTCCGCCTACCTTGATCCCATGTTATTGTGGCATGTTCATATGCTCACTAGGACCCTTCCAAGCATCTATCTATCATTTACAAAGTCATAAAAATATTCAATGTGTACAACAATAACTTCCTAGTGGTAGAAAATGAGGAATATTGTCCTACATATTAAGAGACTATAGTTTGGAACAACGAAAATATGCGAAGAAAGAAAAAGGGTTGCCCTAATAGCGCATGTATTCGAATCGAAATGAATTCGTCTGGAAAAATGGTAAGATTATGTGGTATATGCCGTAAGGGTTGACTTACACGGAAACCTTGTCCCAATCTTAGAACAAGCTCCACAACATAACTATTGTATGCATTCTCGGTGTAACAATTTAATGCATATTTATTTTAAAACATGAGTATTTTGATTAATTGTAGGGAAAGATGATTACTGTGGTATTTTGATTGAAAAACATATTTATTTAAAAAAATCAATTTAATGCCATAAAAATATATTATGATATTTAATCTACACAAAAATTATCGGTGTAACAAATTTAAAAAATAATTATATTTAAAAGTTGTGTTTTTGGATTTAGATAACGACTAATACGATAATCAACCAAAATATAGAAAAAGTTTATTTTAGATTCTAGATTAAAGGTGTATTTAAACTTTTTTTAACTTTTCAATTCTCATAATATTTTATATTTAGAAAAATTTATTCTTAAGTTCCCAGATATAAGATTTGTTCCCTTGTACAACTGTTTTTTTAAGCAAGGAATATATTATAAGAGTACTAGGGGTACTCTAACCCGATTACAAAAGGCGGATCAAAACCGAAAAACAAAATATATTAAAAACCAATTGAAGCTTAAACAAGAAAGTGCAAAGGATCTTTGCAAAAATCGTAAAAGTTACAATTGGAATTAATACTATCTCCTATAATTTACCATATCCATACCAAAATTTTGATATTCCAAATAAGGTCTGAAACATTGCGTTTATCTTCATTGAATTGGATACCGTTTCTCGTTATCCAAATGCTCCAACAAATTGCTAACCAAAAACATCATTCCTTTCCCTTTTTAACTTTCTTTCTATTGAAAAAATCCAACCAAATCAGGAAAAAATCAATAGGATTGACAACTATATGATTATCCTGTAAACCGATCCATGATGATATCACTTTCCACACTTTTGTAGCAACAACTCAATTGAAGAATAAATGCAGCAAGTTTTCATTACCGTTGTTACAAAGATCACAAAACGAATTAGAAGGAAGGATAATACCTCTATCAACAAATAAATTTTTCACAGGGAGCTTGTTGAGAAAAAGCCTCCATCCAAAAGCCTTTATACGACACGGGACAAAAGCTTTCCACAACTTGTCGAAGATACTGTTATTCCCAGTGATACAATGAGAGACTTGGTAACTAGAACAAAAGAGTGTCATACCCCAAATTTTGATGACCAAGATTTCCCATCATTGTGCAAATCATCATCACAATATGGGTAAACCATCATACCTCCTCAAGAATCAAGCACAAGGCTGCAACATTTTAAGTGGATTAAGCCTCAAGATCACCAGTGTCACCAAATTAGGGTTTGGTCGACCAGGGCCTCCAGATGGAAATTTTCCTCTGGGCATGAGCCAATGATTCAAAGCATAACCTAATATGCTCCATGGGACAACATGAACCCAATCATCAAGTCAATTTTAACCTCAGGGGATGCATTCATCAAAAATCAGGAATTAGGGTTTCTTGACCTAATTCACCCCTAAGTTTACTTTTGGGACAAAACATGAGCCAAGACCTCAAAGGAGGATTTGAGGGTCTCTAATAAACCACATTGATCCATTTACAACAATGGATTGATCCAAGAAGCTTGATTCACAAGTTTCAGTTTCATCTGAACCACAATTAGGGTTTCGCGGGAAAAGTCAACGGTACCTTTGACTTTTGACCAGGACATGCTCACAAACCCTAGGACATGATTCAATACACCCTATAACACCTATGAAATCAATCTATCAAGTTTGATTTAGGTCAAGGACTTGATTTCATAGAGGATCGCATAGTTTGGAATTCATCTGACAAAAAGTCAACTGTGCACAAAAGTCAACTTTGACTTTTTGAGATTGTTCACAATTATGGTTCTTTGACCCTAAAATGATGTTAATGTGTGATTGGAATCATCATTCATCAAGAAAAATCAAGAAAAGTGGGATAACTTGTAAAAGGGGTAACCATAAAAACTTAGAAATTTTTCTAAGTTATGGAACAAAGTGGCTAGGGTACCAACTTTGGAGGATCATATCTCCTAAACCACTAGGCCATTTTTCCCCATTCAAAGCTAGATTTGTAGCTTTCATGGACCTCTACAAAAGCTTCAAATACAACTCATTCCAATTCCTCATGGATTTTAATTTATGGAATGATCAAAGTCACAAAAAGTGAAAATGTCACTTTTTTTCAACACTTAGTGAAATTTTCACTAAGTCAGAATCTGCCTTAACTTTTTTCCAAGTGTAGGGGCATTTTTCACTTGGATCCAAAAGGTATTAAAACCAACTATAATCAAACAGTTGTTGTATCATATGAGGGCTTTCCAAAATGGCCAAGAACTCCATCAAAGTCCACTTGAACCATGAGATATGACAATGCCAATATGCCTTGCTGCAAACTGTCATGGCAAGGCAGATTTGGGAGTTTTGCTCGATTTGCTCAAATTTGTCCAAATGACAAACACACTTATCCATCTGAACACCTCAGGGGGAGACCAAGGAGGGACAAACACTGATCCATAAGCCTCCCAAGTCTTTGGAACCAAAAGTAGCATGCCAAACCTAGAAATGCCTAAAAGAGGGACAAGACTCCAATTTTGTTTTGGAGCATTTAATGGATGCACCAAGGTGGCATGGACTGATCCATTTCCAACTGAATTCATTCAAGACTTATCCAACAACTAGGGAACCACAGCTCTGTGCTCTAACCTCTAGTCAATGGCTAGAGGAGACTTGGATTCTCATTGACCAACATTTTCCAAACTTCTGCAGCAGTTGCCATTCACTATTGCAGCCAAAACAAACTTGCTCTACTATAAATAGAGCTCAATTGTGTTCAGTTTGAGTACACCAAAGCCATCAAACAGATGCTTTCCTCAAAATCTCCTTCTTCACTACAAAATTGCCTTCCAAAGCAAGTCACTATCGGGTTTTGAGTTTGAGAGCTATTCTAACCAAACCAATCACTCACACACTTCATAAACATCATATAGAAGTGATCTAAACACTTAAACAACATCTGGAACGCTGATTTCACAAAATCACCTGCCAACTGCTCAAGGTTTTAACCAAGTTGCAGTTGGGATACCATCTTCAGTTCCAGCTTGTTTCAAACCATTCCAAGCACTCAGGCATATCACTTGGCACCTAGGGAAGCTATCCACATCATTGGAACCTAGCTGTAACATCTCTAACACAAAACACGATCACCAGCTGCAAGAGGTAAGTATGAGCTCTTCTAACTCTGTGATCCATGCATTTTTTGCTGCACAATAATTTGGCCATATGTTCATAATCATGCATAGAGTGTTTTCCCTCAATCAATTGCTTTGTTTGAATCGTGTATGAAATTTCTGAGCCATTATGCAAATTTTAGGGTTCTTGAGGTTTCTCTTTGATTTCTAATTCCATGCTTAAAATAAATGAAATTAAAGACCATGGACATGATTGTGAGGTGAAACCGAGCAAATTGATTTGTAGATTGCATGATATAATCAAGTATTTAGTGAGATTGGATAGAAAACGCAAATTTGCAGAAACAGAGGGTGGCGCGTGTTCTTTCCATTGTTCTTGGCGCCCTTTTTCAAAATTTGAATATTTGAATTTTGTGATTTTTATTTAATTGATTCAAAAATTAATTTCTCTCTGAGTTTTAATGATTTTGAGTTGATTCTTTTTTTAATAATTCAAAAAAATGTTAAAATATTTTATTTTACCAAAAATTCCCAAAACTATTATTTTTTTCATATATTTGATATTTTTGCAAAGAATTAATGTTTTATTTGTTTTTAACATTTGAAATATTTTTTCTCCCTTGATTTTCCAAACTTGATTGATTTCTAATAATTTTGTGGATATAAACATGATTTTTCAAACATTAATCCAAGATCACAATTTGTTTTCACACATGTTTAACAATTTTGATCATTTTAATTGAATTTTTATTCAATTAAAATATATTTTGAAAACAAATTAGGGGTTTGATTAATTCAACCCTCATCAAACTTTTTTCAAACACCTTTGGGTCTCTAATAGAGTGTAAGACCCAATCCCCTTTTAACCAAAACAATTTTGGACCTCAGATATTGTATAAGTCCCTCTGCGTTAAAAGAAAATCTCGACGCGATCCCAGTTCAAAAAGAAAACCCTTTGGGCCTACCCTCGTGTTATAAGCCCCATCTCTTTTCTAAAAATATTTGGGCCTCTAATAGAGTGTAAGACCCAATCCATCTTAGAAACCAAAATAGTTTAGGCCTCATTCATTATATAAGTCCCAACACATTTTCAAAAATCTCGGCGCGATCGCCGGTTTAAAACAAAACCTTGGGCCTCTCCTTGAGCTATAAGCCCCACCACTTGTATAAAAATAAATCATCTGGGCCTACCCTCGTGTTATAAGCCCCATTCTTTTTCTTTAAAACACCTTTGGGCCTCTTGAGAGAGTGTAAGACCCATCCATTTATAAAGAAAACCTTTTCGGGCCTCAGTCACTTGTATAAGTCCCTGTACAATTTCAAACCAACAGTGCAATCACTGATAAAACCTTTGGCCTCTCCTTGAGCTGTAAGCCCCAACAATCTTTTCAAAGCACTTTCTCCTTTGATTTTGAATATAATATTGTTATCAAAGTTTTCTTTGTTGAACAACTAACCCAAACAACATGGAAGCTCTACAATCGAGTAAGTGTTTACCCGTTTTCTTTATCCGCTTTCATATATATATATATATATATATATATATATATATAACTGTATTGTGGGGCTGCTCACTATAAGTCTTCTTTCACAAACTTTTATATACTTGTCCAAAAAATCAACTGTGTAATACTAGTATAGTTATTTAGATTTTTCCCCGGCAACTACGTCTCGCACTAGGTAAAGCCCTGTTGGTCACTCTTAAATACAAACAAAACTAGATCCCCATAGGATTACCAGACACAGTCTTCCCTCCTTTTGGGGTTAAACAATAAGGAGACGTGAAAGGCAGCATTCTTGGTGAACCATTTCTTAGACTGTCACCCTTAGAAATTGTCAAAGAGACTCTACTCCCCAGAGATGATCTTTTCTCCGTGAATGGCATCTCTTGAGTTTCTTCCAAATTCTCGGACTTTGTTGGCTTGATCTATTCTCGGTGAATGGCATGTCTTGAAAGCATCCCCGCCTCCTCTTGGGCGTTGTACAAGGACACTTCGGCTTCTTAAAAGCTCTCATTCCTTCTCTTGGGCTTAATACAAGGACCCAGAGACCTCTACAGGTATAGGAACAAAACCTAGTCATCAATTTGCTAGAGCTGTCTTTCTGAGTCAAGTGTTAGACCAGTTAATGGGTTGACCTTCATCCCTTAACATACCAGCCTTCTCTTGGGCATCATACAAAGATCATTCACTACCTGAGAATTGATTTCTCAAGACACCAGTAGACTTGGACAGTCTCAATACCCTTTGGATTTCCCATTTCCTTAAAGAACAGAAAATAACCCTGATCCTCTGATCAATACCAAAGCACAGCCTTACCTTTAATAGTTCCCTTTATAAGAACTGATTTTCTCTTTTATCCAACATACTGGACCTGTCACTAAACTGAAACAGTCACCAGCACAGTAGCCTCCTCTTGGGCTTTGTACAATGATTCTCCCCAGCGGAGCTAACCTTTTCACACTCTCTTGTTGAGTATAAAAGACTCTCTTGTTGAGTCAAACCCCTTTAGCCTCCATCTCGGGCTTCGTACGAGATAAAAATCACTCTCTTGTTGAGTATAAAAGACTCTCATGTTGAGTCAAAACCTTTTAGCCTCCGTCTTGGGCTTTGTACAAGACACATAAAAGCACTCTCTTGTTGAGTAAACCCTTTTAGCCTCTCTCTCGGGCTTCGTACGAGACACATAAAAACACCTTCTTGTTGGGTCAAAATCCTCCTCTTAGGCTTTGTATAAGAAAACCCCGGTTGAGTCAATCAACCTTTTAGCATCAAAATATGTGCCTTGCTCATAGTATACAAACATCAACAACTCCTTTTCCTTCATCTAAATTGATGTAAGCGGCAAGCCTCTGGATTATTTACATCCACGCCACTGTCCCTCTTTTAGCATGAGAAATTCCTAAGGAAAGATGGCATTGCTCTAAACTGAGTTAAAGTCTTCTCCTCCAGGTTAAAAATCCCCTATAAAGGAAATTATGGCATTGCTGGATTCACATATCCCAGTTAAACTAATTCTCCTTTATAATCAGTCACCCAACAGTTGTGACAAACATACCAAATATCCCTTTTTAGAGATGACAAATTTTCTCTCATCAATAAACCCTTCAGCTTCACATCTCGGGCTTCGAACAAGATACAAATAGACCCTTCAGCTTCACATCTTGGGCTTTGAACAAGATACAAACCACATTTAGCTTCACGTCTTGGGCTTTGAACAAGACACCAAAACAACCTTTTTTTCCTCCCATAGAATAGGAGGAACTACGATCGCTCTGATTTCCCTGTTTCGTTAAACGGGAATACGTAGGCATAAGATTGAAAAATCTTAGCGAGCACACTAATCTAAAAACCCAAAACTCAGTATCTCCACCAAATAAATCCAAAAGCATCAAATCTAAACACAGTATCAAAAACCTCACAAAAAATCTAGACACCGCGTTCTCAAACGAAATAACCGAAGATTGGGCCCCACCTCCACATAGCATCTGTAACCTAACAGACCGCTGTTCAAACTCAGTATGTAAGCAGGGTTAATTGGAGACATCTATTTCCCTTCCTTAATCAGCTCAATAGGATAAAAAATGAATCGAACTGTAGTACCCGTGCGATCGTGACTCAGGACCACAAAAATCGCGCTACAGAAAAAATGGCGCCCACCGTGGGGCCCTATCTTTTTCTTACAGTCTTCGGTGAAAACCTTAAGTTTACCAAAATATCACAGAAATGGCGACTCTACTGGGGAGTCATTGTCAGTATAGGACCATAAGACTAGAGGTCTAGGATGATTAAGAAAAATATATATACTGCTTTTCCTAATTGATATCTGTGTTTATTTTTCTGCTAATGTGAATGAGTGTGATGCCGCATGTGGAAAGATTGAGTATACACCTAAGATAGGTAATGGAAATGCGGGTAATCTTACTGGGAGTGAATTCCAGTTAAGAGCCCCCGATCGACCATCAAACTCAGTGGAGACTCCCTTTGCAGATATATTGCCTATACGACTTCGGTTGTTGAAAGTAGTGTGGTCGACTGGGTTATCTGAGAAGCTGAGGTTTTTAGTAGACTTAAGCCATTTTGTAGTGCGGAAGCTATTGGAAATAGTTGTCACACGATACTACCCTCATCTGAGATTGCTTTAGGATACATCAGCTCACTGGCGATTCGCTTGTTGTTGTTATCCCAGAGGGGTCAATGATTTTGTGGACAGGTACAAAAAATCACCAATATAAACCTTTGGGGGGGGGGGGTAGAGATTTGACTTCATGACACCGACCATTTGACCCCACGTTTTTTCTATGTTTTTGTGTGCTGCATTCATACATTCATTTAAAAAACATTAAAACCAAAAAAAAATCTTCTCTTCTAGTCTCTCCTTTTCAAATTAAACTAAGACAATGATTGCAAATGTCAGAGAAAGGAGATTGCGCTAACGAATTTCGGTAGAAGGAAAACTCATAAGTACACCTTCAAGGTTCTAAAGTTAGAGGATTTGAGAGGTTTGGCGAGAATGATCACCAACCACGAGGCTTTCAGAGCCAAGTATGGAGGACTTCTGTCCTTGTTAAGGGTTCACGTAATTGAAGGAATTTTGTCCACGTTAATCCAGTTCTACGATCCAGTTTATCACTGTTTCACATTCTCGGATTATCAGCTTGCACCAATATTGGAGGAGTATTTTCACCTGACTGATCTGCATATCACTGATCAAGCTCCCTTTTATGGACTGGAAGAAATTCCAAAGGATCAAACCATTGCAAGGGAAGTTTATTTGGACGAGTCAGAAGTCAGGACTCACATGACCACTAAGGGTGGCATCCAAGGTTTGCCAGCCCAATTCTTGACAAAGAAAGCCCTATATTTTGCTAGTATAAGGAACGTGTCCGCTTTCGAGAGCATCCTTGTTTTGCTCACCTACGGGTTATTTTTGTTTCCCAACATCGATAACTTCATAGATATCAACGCCTTTAAGATTTTCCCGATCAGAAACCCTGTACCGACCTTACTCGCAGATGCGTATCATTCGGTACACTTAAGGAATTTATACAGTGGAGGAATGATCACATGCTGTGTACCCCTGCTATACAAATGGTTCACTTCCCATTTGCCCAAGTCTGCTGCATTTTGGGATCAAAAGAATACTTTACATTGGTCGCAGAGAATCATGTCTCTTACCAACTCTGACATCGATTGGTACAATCGAATCTATGACGGGATCAGAATCACTGACCGTTGTGGAAACTTCCCAAATGTACCCCTTATAGGAACTAAGGGAGGAATCAACTATCATCCGGTGTTAGTTTGTCGTCAATTTGGATACCCAATGAGGCATGTCCTGCGTAATGCTCATCTGGAAGGTCTTTTCTTCAAGGAAGGAGAACATGACAGGGCACTAAAAATGGAAATAGTGTATGCTTGGAAACACGTTCATAGGAAAGGACAAGAGTCTCTAGGAAAACCAGACTGTGTCTCGGTGGAGCCTTATCTCCACTGGGTACAAACTAGAGCTCTCAAGCTGAGGATGCCTTACCCTCGTCAGGAAGTTCTTCCATTAAGGGACTCTGCCCTTTATTTTATGTCTGAGACGGAAAAACTTCAGGTTACTCTCAGCAAAGTTCAGCAGGAGAAGAGGTCTTAGAGGAACAAGTACCGTATTCTCAATGTGGAATGTAAGAAAATACAGCAGCTATTAACGAAAAAAGATGCTCTGATTGAAATTTTAGAGCAACATGCTGTAGAAAATCAGGATGACCAAAGGAATTTGTTCGCTCCTTTCACTTGGCAAAGGAATGACAGCCCGACAACGGCCCAAGAGCCCCGGTCAAAGATAAGGAAAGCACCAGAACCAGCACTTGAGCCCTCTTCAGAGAGGACTCAGAATCCATTAGTTTAGATTTCCTTTTTCAGCACTTTGTAATCTACTGTATTTTCATTTCTGCAATCCTTTGAATTCAATAAAATGGGGTTTCCCCACTGTTTGATATTTGCAATCCAATTGTTGAAATTTACTTTGAATAAACAAAAACATATAATTAATATAATCATTGCATATCATTCATCATTCTCACGTAACATATTCTTCTTACCTACGAATCTCACGTTTGCGTCTCGATTCTAGAGTCAAATTGTCTCATTCATACAATACTCAGGACAATCGTCAGAAAAAGATGGATGATCTCGAGGAAGAGAACAGAGAGTTGAGAGAAGAGATCGACACTCTGAAATAGGATCTAAGAAAGCTTCATAACGACATGCAAGCTCTAGCAGAAGCTCAAATGCAACAACAAAGGACTGTGATCTCAGAGATCACATCGACGTCCATAGTGGAAAAGTCCGATCCTAGGTACAAAATGCTAAAAGATCGTCCCTGGGCCATGCCACTCAACTATATCCCGGAAGGATATGTTCCGCCGATCACTGAGGATCAGGGAACCGCGGCTGGAGCCTCTGGGCCTGAAGGTTACAGACTTCGGGAAAGCGATGATGCCAGGGGCATGATAGCAACTCCTGAAGGTTATAAACTTCGGGAAACACCAAGAGTCTCGGCCATAATGACAATACCACCACCCGTGGTACACACTGTCCCGGAAGGACAGATTCCACATATACCTTCTGGTGGAAACGACAGCATGTTCGACAGAATGAATGAGTTCTAGGAACAATTCCTGGAGATGCAGAAAGAGCTGCAAGCCATACGCAGTTATGATTTATTTGGAAAGGACGCTGCAAACCTTTGCTTGATCCCCAATGTGAAAGTTCCGCATAAGTTCCAGGTACCCGACTTTGAAAAGTACAAGGATTACTCTTGCCCTCAAAGTCATTTAGTGATGTATGCTCGACGAATGTCAGCTCAGACAAAGAACTAGGAGCTACTGATTCATTACTTTCAGGATAGTTTAACCGGTGTTGCATTAAAATGGTACATGGGTTTAAACCGTGCCACGATCGGCACATTTAGAGATCTTGGCGCTACCTTTGTTCAACAATATAAATACAATTTGGACATGGCACCAGACAGAGATCAGCTCAGATCGATGTCACAAAAGGACAAAGAAACCTTTAATGAGTATGCTTAGAGATGGCGTGAAATTGCCGCCCAGATTTGTCCACCTCTTGTGGAAAAAGAGATGACAAAGATCTTCTTAAAGACCTTGAGCTCATTTTAATACGACAGAATGGTTGCCATTGCGCCCAGTGACTTCACTGAAATGGTGGGGATGGAAGTTCGTCTTCAGGAAGCAGTCCGAGAAGGACGTTTAGTTAAAGATGCTGGATCATCAAGTAGTACAAAATGATACGGTAGTGCTCTCCCTAAGAAAAAAGAGCAAGATATCGGGAATATCTCTCTCGGAAAGCAAAGGCGACGATATCAACCAGTAGCTGTTGTAACTCCAGCTATTAACCCAGCGCCTGTTCCTACGTATCAACCTCAGGTTGCGTAGAGCCAACCTAATCAACATCAATATCAGCAAAGGACACAACAGCCTCTTCAGCAGGCTCGTCCTCAGTACAACAACAACCGTACAACGCGACCACCAGGGTTCGACCCTATACCCATGTTGTACGCAAAACTGCTTCCATTACTACTGGTCAAGGGGTATGTCCAAACCAGGTCTCCTCTTACAGTACCGAAAAATCCACCTTTTTGGTTCAAAGCGAATCAAACTTGTCCTTATCATCAAGGAGGGTCAGACCATAACATTGAGAGTTATCTCAGTTTCAAATCCGACGTGCAAAAGCTTGTTAGGAGCGGGGTCTTATCTTTCAAAGATACGAATCTGAATGTTCTCACGAACCCGCTGCCTTAACAGGAGAAAGCTGCAGTCAATTTGACAGAGGAAGAGTCTAATAACAGCTATCAAAATCATGATGTACTCTTATTGAGGACCAATCTGGTCAAGATGCATCGCAGACAGAGCGGGTATGGGCATATACCACCTCATAACTATAATCAGTGTGATATCTGCTCTAAGAACAATCAAGGATGTTCTGTGGTGCAATCAGCTCTACAGGAACAATTGGATCTCGGGTGGATCCAAGAGCACCGAATTCATGGGGTCAACATGACTTATACGAATTCCAACATCATTCAGAGCCACGACATCCGTACGATGAATGTCAACTTGGTGGCAATGCACTCAAGGCAAAGCCAGTATCAGAATCTACCACGACACAATTACAATTTCTGTCTGACTTGCTCGATAAACAAACAGGGATGCTCTTTTGTACAAGAGGCCCTCCAGCGTCAGATGGATCTTGGATGGATCCAGGACTACCATGATAGAAATCAGTATCAAGTGAATATGATTTAAATCTTCATTATTCGCTTGATGAATACCAGCTTGATGGAGTTACACAATAAGCAAGTCGAGCTTGGTTTTCTGACTTCGCATAATTATCAGAACTATAAAGGATGTTGTGAGAGTGACCAGGGGTGCGCTCTCGTTCAAAGAACTTTGTAACACTTGTTAAACCACTGGTGGCTTCCGATCTATCTAGATGAAGACACGCAACAAGTCAGTATGATCGACGGGAACCCTACTAGGCATCAAAGTCAGGATGTTCGATCAATGGAAACAAATCTAGTGAGGTTACACTACATTCAAAGCGGACATGGCCAGGTGCCACCACATAACTATGAACGCTGTAGAGTTTGCTTAGAAAATAACCAAGGATGTTACCTCATGCGAGCAGCCCTTCAAGGTCAGTTGGACCGCAAAGAGATTCACCCATGTCCAGTTTCGGGGCCCATCAACTTGATGCCCGACTACTTCGCTGATCAAATCAAAGATGTGGTTGTAATCTCTGATCACGAGAGGACCAAAGATGTTTTTTCCATCATACCTCTGCTTGATGAATCAAAGGTTCTTAACCAGGAACTGATTGAAGTTACTTACGACAGTCAGATAAATCAGAAGGCTCCTGTAGTTATCTATCTATCGGGACCGTTACCGTATGAATCAGCTAAGGCGATCCCTTACAAATACATTGCAACAATAATTGAGAATGGAAAGGAAATTCCATTACCCTCCGTCGGGAATATTGCAGACATCATTCGAGTAACATGGAGCGGTCGAATCTTCAACCGAGGGGTTAGAGAACCTAACAAAGAAAAGGAACTTCAGACAGAAGCTCCTGATCCACCAGTCGGTCAATTCAGTAATCCCGACTTTTCAAAGAACAATGATGAGATGCTGAAGCTCATCCAAAGGAGTGAATACAATATTGTTGATCAACTGTTACAAACTCCTTCAAAGATCTCAGTGCTATCACTTTTACTCAGTTCTGAAGCCCACAGAGAGGCTCTACAGAAAGTATTAGAGCAGGCCTTTGTGGAACAGGATGTGTCAATACGACAATTCGATAGCAGCATCTCTAACATCACTTCCTGCAACAACTTAGGATTCAGTGATGAGGATTTGCCAGAGGGGGGAAAAGTCACAACATGGCGCTCAATATCACAGTTAACTGCCAGGACAATGCTCTAGCCAGCGTACTGGTAGACACAGGATCGGCCATCAACGTTAAGCCGAAGTCCACTCTAATGCGATTATCATTCAAAGGGGTCCCCGATGAGGGGCAGTGAGGTCATCGTCAAAGCCTTTGACGGATCTCGGAAAGCAGTTATCGGCGAAGTCGACCTTCCCATAACTATCGGTCCTCACACTTTCCTAATCACTTTCCAGGTCATGGACGTCCGGGCAGTGTACAACTGTTTATTAGGAAGACCTTGGATACACCAGGCTGGGCCAGTCACTTCAACACTTCAGCAGAAACTGAAGTTCGTCAAGAACGATCAACTCGTCACGGTTTGTGGAGAACAAGCCTTGATCGTGTGTAACCTGTCATCGTCTACTTGTGTAGAACCCGAGGAGGTTGTTGGAACGCAGTTCCAGACACTTTTGGTGCGCAATGAGACTCAATCAGAGAAAGGAACCTCGATTTCCTCATACATAGATGCTCTCGAAGTGATCGATAATGACAATGCAAAAGGATGAGGACAACTTGTCATTCCTACTGATAATAAAACAAATAAGGGTCTTGGTTTTTCTGCAACCTGCACCCAGACAACTGCTAACGATGAAAGTCTTCATCCCATTCAGGACTTCTTCCACAGTGGAGGTTTCCTTCACCTAGTGCCTCAAGCAGTCCATACCATCAACGAGGGAGATCCCTCTGATACAAATAAAGAATGAAAGCCCTATCTTAACGAGGACAGCTATATGTCTCAGGAAGAAGTGCCTACGCCATTTTGCTATCCCGCACAGAGTCCGAGATTTATACCCAGGTCAGATATCAGAATGATATACGGAGATTGTGATTCGAAAGGATGCCGTTCTCCGCCAAACTCATTAGAGGAGGACACTTTGATGAAAGACAACTTTGACCACGACTATTATGGCCCAATGGATGGCCTGCCTATCTGGTAGCCGTATCAAGGAGACTTGGGGCAAGAAAATCGGCCGAACAATGAAAATCAGCTGAGCATCACTGAACAGAATACCTGTGTCCCCACCATGTCATGGGATCATTACTCAGGGCATTCCGAAAATATCCAGTACAACGATGAATTGGCAAAGCTTGCCCGACTAGAATTCATCAACTATGCTTTTCCCGAGGTCAAAGTCATCGAGAGGGATGACTCCTCCAGTTCCAAAGAAGTGTGGGACACCTTGGGACAACCGAGTGGAGAATACGACTTCATGGTCAAATACACCACTCCTGAAAGCTCTCGCATCAGGCTCGAATACATTCAGCCAACTGGGTGGGGGGATCCACCTGAGAGCACAAATGCTCTGCAAAATACAACTGAGGAATCCTCCTATGACAACTCTGCTTGGGAGACAGATTCCAATGATCCTGCTCCACCAGAAATCAACGTTATTTCTGAAGACAAGTCAAGAAAGAAAGTGCCAGACTTTCTGATTCACTGAGGAGTTCGCCGCCAATGGGTTGCTGTCGATGTTTCGAAGATTGTTCATAAGTCAAAGTAATTGTCGTCTTTAACATTTCACCCTGCCCAGGTGCAACGGTTGTTTTGATAGGGCTCGCTTTCTGTAAAATTCCCTCTTCGTTTAGTCCAAAGCGACAAAGTTTTGTTTTATAGGGCTGTAGTTTCAAGAATCGACAAGTTCATAAATAAAATAACGTCGTTCTGTAATTTCCGTATTAATTGTTGTTTTCTCTTTTTTGCTTTTCTTATAAAATGGTAATCCTAAAAAACAACTCAATAATAAAAACAAACAGTTTTCCAAAGAAAATACACTGCACACACTTGCATTTTCTCTATCTCTTCTAAACACAAATCATACCGTCATGCAGATTGCTTGTTTTAAACCCCGTTGAAACATACGATCCGATGCCTTCTCCCGACTTTGAATTCCCGGTATTTGGGGCTGAAGAAGAAGTTGACGACGAAATTCCAGAAGAGATCTTCCGACTACTCAAACAGGAGGAAAGGTCCATTGAACCTCATAAGAAGCTGTTGGAAACGATCAACGTGGGTTTAGAAAAAGAGAGAAAAGAAATCAGGATTGGGGCACTGCTCAGTCCAACTACCAAAGAGAGTTTGACAAAGCTTCTCAAAGAATTTCTCGATGTGTTTGCTTGGTCCTACCAGGACATGCCAGCGTTGGATACCAGCATCGTGGAACATCATTTACCATTGAAATTGGAATGTCCGCCAGTAAAACAGAGGTTGAGACGGACTCACCCGGACATGGCCGTCAAAATCAAATAGGAGGTACAAAAATAGATTGATACGGGTTTCCTCGCCACGTCAGAATATCCTCAATGGTTAGCCAATATCGTACCCATTCCGAAAAAGGACGGAAAAGTCAGAATGTGTGTTGACTACAGAGATCTGAACAAGGCTAGTCCAAAGGATGACTTTCCTTTTCCGCACATTGACATGCTGGTAGACAGTACAACAAAGTTCAAAGTTTTCTCCTTCATGGATGGATTCTCGGGCTATAATCAAATCAAAATGGCGCCGAAATACATGGAGAAAACTCCGTTCATTACCCCATGGGGTACCTTTTCTTACAAGGTTATGCCGTTTGGTTTGAAGAACGTCGGGGAAACCTATCAAAGGGCCATGACTACTCTGTTTCATGACATGATACACAAAGAAATCGAGGTATATGTCGATGATATGATTGCCAAATCTAAAACAGAAGAGGAGCATGTGACCCACCTGTCAAAGCTATTCAAGCGGTTGAGAAAGTACAAACTCTGATTGAATCCCAACAAGTGCACCTTTGGTGTCTGTTCAGGGAAACTTTTAGGGTTCATCGTCAGCCAAAAATCAATTGAGGTTGATCCTGATAAGGTCAAGGCCATTCAAGAGATGCCTTCTCCGAAAACTGAAAAACAAGTCAGAGGATTCCTGGGACGTTTGAACTACATCTCTAGATTCATATTCCTCATGACCGCGACATGTGCGCCGATCTTCGAATTACTCAAAAATAATCAGGATTGCGTTTGGACAAAAGACTGCCAAACCGCCTTCAACAATATTAAGGAATACCTATTGAACCCACCGATTCTATCACCTCTAGTGTAAGGAAGACCACTGATCATCTACTTAACAGTCTTGGAAGACCCTAAGGGTTGTGTGCTTGGCCAACAAGATGAAACGAAAAGGAAAGAGTCTGCCATCTACTATTTGAGCAAGAAATTCACCGACTGCGAGACTCGGTACACTAGGCTTGAGAAAACTTGTTGTGCTTTGGCTTGGGCAGCCAAACGTCTTCGCCAGTACATGATTCGTCACACTACTTGGTTGATCTCAGAAATGGATCCAATCAAGTACGTCTTTGAAAAGCCTGCTCTCACGGGAAGGATTGCCTGTTGGAAGATGTTGTTATCAGAATATGACATCGAGTACCCTGCTCAGAAAGCCGTTAAGGGGAGTATTTTAGCCGATCATTTGGCTCATCAACCGATTGACGATCAGGAATCAATCGGGTTCGACTTCCCAGACGAAGATGTCATGTATCTAAAAATGAAAGATTGCGATGAACCACTACCTTGTGAAGGGCCAGAACCAGGTTCCCAGTGGGGACTTATCTTTGACGGAGCTGTCAATCATTACGGAAATGGAATTGGGGCAATCATTATAACACCTCAGGGTACCCACATTCCTTTTGTAATGCCCCAGTTTTAGTTATTTTTATTTAATTGAGTCGTTTTGAATATTTTATTATTATATTATTTTATTTTTGACTTTTGTTTGAAAATATATTATTTTTCGTCGAGATTATATTTTATCGCGTTTTGGGAGCGTTTGCGAGATATTTGAGTGTAGGGGTATTTTGGTCTTTTGGTGGGGTAGATATTATATTTTTTCATATAATAGAAAGAAAAGAGACAAAAATAGGAAGGATAGAAAAAGAAGAGAAGAAAAAGAGGAAGAAAGAAAAGAGAAAGAAAAGGAGAAAGAGAGAAAATTTGGAAAATCTAAGAACCGATTCAACCGACTTTTCTAAACACGATTTAATCGGGTAAGGGTGCGAAACTCGATTATACTATGCTTGTGTATGATTATGTATGTGTGTATTGGATTGTTTGTTGTGTTTTCATAGTTTTCGATTCTAGGTCGATAGAGAGAAATCGATGTTTTCGCGGTTGGAAATCGATGTAAATGCGGTAGAATACTTGTTACCATGATTAGACTAGGTTCTTATTGTTATATGTTGGTTTGGAAATGTTTTGGTTGAGAAAATATCATTTTGGGTTGTGTAACAGCGCTGCTGGGTGTAGCGAGCGATTTTGGACGTGGTTCTTAAGCGCTGATCGCTCTCTGCGGTTGGGATTACTACAGGTCGATTCATTTTTTATCCTATTAAAGCTAATGAAGGAAGGGAAATAGATGTCTCCAATAAACCCTGCTTTGCATACTGAGTTTAAACAGCGGTCTGTTAGGTTACGAATGCTATCAATGTGGGGGGCTTTTGTACTGGTTATTTGTATTTTCGCCAATACGGTTTTCTTTTCTCTTTCTAAGACTTTATAGCGGGGAACGAGGATTTAGGATGTTAGGACAGATGCTTTTGATAGATACGTGAGAGTATGGGATTTTGGGTTTTTGTTTAGTATGCTCGCTAAGATTTTTTCTTTCAATCTTATGCTTACGTATTCCCGTTTACCGAAACAGGGAAATCAGAGCGTTCGTAGTTCCTCCTATTCTATGGGAGGAAATGGTATTTGGTGTCTTGTTCAAAGCCCAAGACGTGAAGCGAAAGGTGGTTTGTATCTTGTTCAAAGCCCAAGATTTGAAGCTAAAAGGGTGTTGACTTTAGAGAGAATTTGTCATCTCTAAAGAGGGGTTAATCTGTTATGACTGTTTATAAAGGAGAATTATTTTAACCTGAATGTGTGAATCCGGCAATGCCATAATTTCCTTAAAAAGGGGATTTCCAACCTGAAGGAGAAGACTTTAACTCAGTGTAGAACAATGTTATCTTTCCTTAGGAATTCTTCATGCTAAAAGAGGGACAGTGGCATGGATGTAGATGATCCAGAAGCTTTCTTATATAAAGCCTAAGAGGAGGCTATTATGTGTCTCGTACAAAGCCCGAGAGAGAGGCTAAAAGGTTTTGACTCAACGAGGGAATCTTTTGGTATCTCGTATAAAGCCCGAGATGAAGGCTAATTTGACTCAACAAGAGAGTTTTTTGTATCTCGTACAAAGCCCGAGGTGGAGGCGAAAGGGGTGATTGACTCAATGAGGGAGTCTCTTATGTGTCTCGTACAAAGCCCGAGAGAGAGGCTAAACGATGTTTGGCTCCGATGGGGAGAATCATTGTACAAAGCCCAAGAGGAGGCTATGGTGGCTGTTTCCGTTGAGTGACAGGTCTAGTATGCTGATTTTAAAGAGAAAATCAGTTCTTATATGAGCAACACTGTACTCGAGGATTTGATTCAAGGATCCGGGTTATTCCTGTTCTTTAAGGAAGCAGGAAATCCGAAGGGTATTGAGACTGTCCGAGTCTACGGGTTTCCTTCCTATTTTTGAAGGGTGCTTGAGAATGTCTTTGAGACTCAAGGAGATTAGACTGTCCAAGTCTAGAGTTTCATCTTTTGTACCATGCTTTGAGAAACAGTAGTAGACTCTATGAAAGGACTGTTCTATGCAGATGACTAAGTTCTGTTCCTATACCTCTAGGAGGTCGTCGGGATAATTTATACGAAGCCCAAGAGGAGGCTGGAAACTTTTAAGAAGCCGACGGGTCCTTGTACGATGCCCAAGAGGAGGCTATCATTCTCGGAGGAAGAGATCATTATACGAAGCCTAAGAGGAGGCTGTGAATACTTCTAAGAAGCCGACGGGTCCTTGTACTATGCCCAAGAGGAGGCGGGGTTGCTTTTAGGAAGCCTGTGGGTCCTTGTATGATGCCCAAGAGGAGGCCGATGCTTTTAAGAAGCCCGTGGGTCCCCAAACCCCGAGAAATTCAAGGCAAGCTATTCACAAGGAATAGATCAAGTCAGGAAAGTTCGAGAATTTGGAAGAAACTCAAGAGATGCCATTCACGGAGAAAAGATCATCTCTGGGGAGTAGAGTTTCTTGACAAGTGCTTTTAAGAAGCCTGTGGGTCCCCAAACCCCGAGAAGTTCAAGACATGCCATTCACCGAGAATAGATCAAGCCAGGAAAGTCCGAGAATTTGGAAGAAACTCAAGAGATTCCATTCACGGAGAAAAGATCATCTCTGGGGAGTAGAGTTTCTTGACAACTTCTATGAGTGACAGTCTATGAAAGGGTTCACAGGGAATGCTGCCTTTCATATCTCCATATTGTTTAACCCCAAGAGGAGGGAAGACTGTGTTTGGTAATCCTATGGGGATCTAGTTTAGACTATTTCTAAGAATAAACAAAACGGCGCCACCTAGTTCTAGACGTAGTTGCCGGGGAAACTCTAAATATCTATACTATTATTACACAGTTGATATGAGTTTATGAAAGAAGACTTACAGTGAAACAGCCCCACAATACAGTTATATGTATATGAAAGCAGTAAATGAAAGCGTTAACCACATACTCGGTTGTAGAGCTTCCATGCTGTTTGGTTAGTTGTTCAACAAAGAAAGATCGAAAACAACAGTATATTCAAAATCAAAGGAGAAAGTGCTTTGAAAAAGAAAGATTTGGGGCTTACAGCTCAAGGAGAGGCCCAGGGTTTTATCAGTGAGCGCACTGTTTGAATTTGTACAGAGGGACTTATACAATAAGTGAGGCCCAAAAAATGTTGTCTGTACAAAGTGGGTTGGGTCTTACACTCTAATAGAGGCCCAAAAGGTTTAAAGAAAAAGAGTGGGGCTTATAACACGAGGTAGGCCCAGTTGATTTTTTGTTTGAAATGGCGATCGTGCCGAGGTTTTCTTTTAACGCAGAGGAACTTATACAATAAGTGAGGCCCAAAATGTTTTGGTTAAAAGGGGGTTGGGTCTTACACTCTATTAGAGGCCCAAAAGTTTTGAATGGGTCTTATAGCTCAAGGAGAGGCCCAGTGTTATTTTGAAAAGGCGACGATCGTGCCGTTTATTTGAAAATGTACATAGGGATTTATACAATAAGTGAGGCCCAAAAAATGTTGTCTGTACAAAGTGGGTTGGGTCTTACACTCTAATAGAGGCCCAAAAGTTTTGAAAATCAATTTTGAAAGTTGAATTAATAAAAAAAACCCTAATTTTAATCTTTAAAAGTAAATATTTAAAGAAAATCAAACAAAATTCAAAATAAATTTGAATAATCCATTTATGATTTTGTTTAAGGTTTGGAAAAAATGAGGGATAATCACAAGGAATATTTAAACTCATTAGGTTTTAATTTTCAAAGTAAATATTCACTTTTAGAATGTTTAAAAACAATAAAAAATGAATTTATTGACAAAAATACTAATTATATTAAATAAATAATATAAAACTAATTTTTTGGTGGAATAAAATATTTCAACATTTTTGTGAATTGTTGCAAAAAGAACCAATCAAAAATGATAAAAATTGAAGGAGTTATTAATTTTTCAAATCATTAAAAATAATAATATGAAAAATAACAAAATAAACAAGTGATAAAAAGAAGTCTGGGGCGAGGGGGATTCGAACCCCAGACCTCTCGCTTGCCAATACACACAAAACCAGCTGATGAACCGCTGGGGCGCAATGCCAATTCAAATATAACATGGCAAGTGAAATATATATACCAAACTTAGTTGGAAAACCTGAAGAATGGCGCCATGGCCATCTTCTTCCTCGAGCTCGTGCGTGAAGCACCATATCTCACTCATCTCTCAACCATTGAACATGATTCAAACACCAAACTCATGCGTTTTTTCACAAGGAAGAAGATGGCAATACCCAATTTTATTCATTTTCAGTGTATAACAAATTATATCATTGTGGCCGTATGAACCCTAATTTTGCAAAAGCAATCGAGTAGGCATGATTATGAGTGCAATGATCAAATTTTTTGAGGGAAAACAATCAGCATATGATGGCAAGCAATTGGCAAAAATATCATGCGAGGAAATATGCATGGATCATGGAGTTTGAGTTTTGAGGTTTACCTTGATGCAAGCTGAAATGGAACTCTGCACAAACTTTGTTCCAGTCATGAGCTAATGATCCCTACAGCTTCAATGGATGTTATGGAGTGTGTTACAAGCTTTAGAACATTTTGAAACTCTTTGGATTAAGCTGGAGACCTCCACCTGCATAATTGAGGCATAATGGCTTGGTTGAAGAGTGATTTTGAGCCTGAGGTGTTACAGTCAGTGTTTAAGTGTTTGGACACCTCAAATACATCATATATGATGTGTTTGAGCAATTGAAATTGATTGCCTAAGGCTGCAACTCAAAACCCGATAGTGGTTACTCAAAAACCAAAAAACTTGAGGTTTAAGGAAGAATGAGAGAAAGCAGTGATGTAACTGGCTTTGGTGTGTGTTGAATGATCCATTGGGACCTCTATTTATAGGTGATCAACTTTTGTTTTGGAGGAATAGTGAATGGCTGCTGGATCAGATGACATTTGCATAGATTGGCTTGGAGGATTTCTTCTCAAGCAAGGCAAGCTAGCCATTCCCAAGAGCAGGGCTATGCCTTGACCAAAATCACATTCCTCAGATGTTTTTATTATTGTTTAATCAGAGAATTTGACTGAGTAGGGTAGCTACCTTGACAATGCACTATTCCACATAAATGCACTTTGAATTCAAGGTAAAATGTGCCAAAGTGGATGAATTTCAAGTTGGAAGATTCCTTGGCCTTTTGACTCAGATTTATCAGTTGGATCAGATGCAATGTGATTGGTTTGAATACATGTGGCATGCTGATCCTCAGTTTTTGGATCAAAATCGTGTGTAGCAAGCAAACATGCAAACTGATTTTTCCAAAACAGCTTGAAGCAGCATGACTTTGGGCATGGATTTCTCTTGGCTCAAATTGAATCAATTCATGCTGTTAAGCTCTTTGAATTCTTGGCAACATATGCAACAACATTGATGTTTAACTTTGGCCTTGATTCAGCTTGCATCTATGTGAAAAGATCTCACAAGTTTTGGTGTTTCAACAAAATCTGTCTTGGACAGAATTTTTTCTAAGTGTTGGAAAATGGTGTACTTTCATATTTTCAGCCATCTTGGCTCACTCATAGCTCAAAATCCACAATGAATTGGAGTTAGGTCTAGTTGAAGTTTTTGTAGAGGGCAATGAGATCTACAAATCAAGCTTTGGATGGGAAAGAATGGCCTTGTGGTTTAGGAGTTATGACCCTCCAAAGTTGGTACCCTAGCCACTTTATTTTTAACTTAGAAAATTTTCTAAGTTTTTTATGGTTACCCCTTTTACAAGTTATCCAACTTTTCTTGATTTTTCTTGATGAATGATGATTCAAATCATACATTAACATCATTTTAGGGTTAAAAATCCATTTTGGTGAAAAATCTCAAAAAGTCAAAGTTGACTTTTGTGAACAGTTGACTTTTTATCAGATGAATTCCAAACTGTGCAATTCTTCAGGAAATAATGTCCTTGACCTAAATCAAACTTGATGGACATGTTCCATGGGTGTCATGGGGCATATTGAGGCATGTCCTAGGGTTTGGGAGCATGTCCTGGTCAAAAGTCAAAGTTACAGTTGACTTTTTCCCTAAAACCCTAATTGTGGTGCAGATGAAATTGAGACTTGTTGCTCAAGCTTCTTGGATTAATCAATTGTTCCAAATGGATAAATATAGTTCATTAGAGACCCTAAAACCCTCTCTTGAGGTCTTGGCTCATGACTTGCCCTAAAAGTCAACTTAGGGGTGAATTAGGTCAAGAAACCCTAATTCCTGATTTTTGATGTATGCATCCCTTGAGGCCAAATTGACTTGATGATTGGGTCCATGAGGTTCCATGGAGTATATTAGGTTGTGTTTTGAATCATTGGCTCATGCCCAGATGAAAATTTCCATCTGGAGGCCCTGGTCGACCAAAACCCTAATTTGGTGACACTGGCGATCTTGAAGCTTAATCCACCTAGAAGGGAGCAACCTTGTGCTTAATCCTTGAAGTGGGAATCCTCTTGATCCATTGTGAATGTTTGAGAGGTTAGACAAGTTAAAGATCATGTCATTCCTTGATTGATCCTTTGTCTAAGGCTCTGAGAGGGTTTGAAACCCTAATTTTGATTGTGGTGAATGCTCAACAATTCCTTGAGGAGATTGATGAGGCACAAAGGTACATCCATATTATGATGATGATTTTCACAATAATGGTAAATCTTAGTGGTCAAAATTTGGGGTATGACAGATGCCCCTATTTAATCTTCTTGGACCCGAAGGTGTGAATGACGATGGTATTCGGGCATTCGGGGTGCAAGAGGATTAAATATCGGAATACCCAAAATTTTGATGGCTATGAATGGCAGATCGCATTCATCCACTTTTGCTAAGCAATGATGCTTAGAAAAGGTAAACTTCCCCTCGATCCTGGTTTCCTACCAAGGAACTGGTCTCAGTTGTGGAAACAAACTTCCCCTCGATTCTGGTTTCCTACCCAAGAATTGGTCTTAGTTTCTGATTTAAACTTCCCCTCGATCCTGGTTTCCTACCAAGGAACTTGTCATAGTTTCTGATTTAAACTTCCCCTCGATCCTGGTTTCCTACCAAGGAACTAGTCTAAGTTTCTTTCTTCAATAAACTTTATTGACAAGGGACGCTATTCGTAGCGGCTTTCCCCAAACTTCTCACCGGATCTTCCTGGGGAGATGCCATTTGACGGAAAAAGTTTTGACGCCAGACTTGCTGGGGAACCCAGTCGTCTGAGTTGTAGAGGTGTACAAACTTCTCTGTTGGAGACGCCATTTGCCGACTCTATTTGGGGAAAACGAGTCTCTTGAGAGACTGCCTTCGTTTGGGATTACATCATACTTTTCTCGGGATCTTCCCGGAGAAACGCCATATGATGGGGTCCAATTTTGAAGTGCCAATGACCTTTTCATCAGCGGTCTTTTCGGAGCAAAACTGGCATGCTGCCGAATCTCTGATTACGAGGCTTTCTCCGTGGATCTTCCTTAATCCGGGAGAGCAAGGATATCATCTTCAATGGCGAAGAGTGATGTTTGTTGAACATTTTCTCTGGATTTTCAGAGGTTCAAGTTATCAAAGTGGTTGATGACCCAACTTCAATCCAGAAATAAACTGGAGGAGATATCGTTCAGACGCGACACTTCCTGACGAGGGAAGAATCGACGACTCGATTGAGAGGACTGTTATTACTAGGGGACAAGACCGACTAGAGTGATAGCGATGCAATATGACTGTGAATACAAATCAATAATGCATGATGTATGTATGTATATGCTGACAAAACTGACGCGACATACAAACTGACGGGTGAACATGACTGGATACTCGGCCATCGCGGGGCGAAGAAGTACCGCTGGTCCAAGATAGCAATTCCGCCTTGCTTAGGAGAGACAGTCCCTGTTGGGAGCTATGTTGATCGGGCTTAGGAGATGAGAACTCTGCCGTGGGTATCAGATGGGAAAGCCGCATCTCATATAGTTGATCCTTCGTTCAGGCGTACTAGCCTAGAAGGAGTACTTTGATTCTGCACTTTGAAGTTCGCTTACTTCCGAAGAAGCGGTTGATGCTCTTTTGATGTTCAACAGTAAAAAGAAATTGCCATCTTTATTTTAAAGCAGAAAAAGTTTTAATAAGTAAATTCATTTTTTTGTTTTATTTCAAGAATCGTTAATCATGTTAACAACGTCATTCTGTAAAGCTAAAACAAATAAGAATTACAAACAAAAGCACAAGGGCTCAAATTTTATTGATAAGATGGAGATCAGCCAAACGCGTGATTCCAAAGAGTATGTACAAAGTTAGAAAATGGTAATTTACAGGGAAAAGGTCTATGTTGAAACATAACGACCACTATTCTTCTACCAACTTTGAATTCGGGACATCCTGAGCTTCTGTCGAAGATGACCTTGACTGGAGTTTTCCACCGATGGATGGTGGTGTAACTGCTGCTGCTGAGGGACTTGCCTCTGTCGAACATAGTTACTTGCCATTATCCCTAACTTTTGCCTGGATTGTACTGTGATGTTTCCAATTCACCGGGATGATTTTTTTCTCATGTCTCTAAGTTTTACCTGGATCGCCCTTTCGGGTTTTCAATCCACCGAGACGTTTTTTTTTTAGTTTAGGCGAAGTATTTCTTGACTACATCAACATTCGTGGGGTAGGCAAATTCCTCTCCGTCCATGGTTGCAAGTCTCAAGGCGCCGCCTGAGAAAGCTTTTGTGACCACACAGGGGCCATCATAATTTGGGGTCCACTTGCCCCGGGAGTCAGTGAGAAATGATTGTATCTTCTTGAGCACAAGGTATCCTTTCCTGAAAACGTGAGGTCGAACCTTTTTGTCAAACGCCCTCTTCATTCTCTGTTGATACAACTGACCGTGGCATAGTGCCGTGATTCGCTTTTCTTCGATCAGATTCAGTTCGTCGTGTGGACTTTGACACCATTCAGCTTCGGTGAGCTTAGCTTCCATCAATACTCGGATTAACGGGATCTCTACTTCTATGTGGAGCACTACTTCCATGCCATATACTAGAGAGAAAGGAGTAGCCCCTGTTGAAGTATGTACAGACGTGCGATAACCGTGAAGAGCAAAGGGTAGCATCTCGTGCCAATCTTTGTAGGTTACAACCATCTTCTGAATAATCCTCTTGATGTTCTTATTAGCCGCTTCTACAGCTCCGTTCATCTTGGGTCGGTAGGGAGATGAGTTATGATGTTCAATCTTGAACTCTGTGCACAACTCTTTCATCATCTTGTTGTTCAAGTTAGATCCATTGTCTGTAATGATCTGGCTCGAAACACCATAACGGCAGATGATATTGTTTTTGATAAATCGGACCACCACTTGTCGGGTTACATTGGCGAATGACGCTGCTTCGACCCACTTGGTGAAATAGTCAATGGCTACCAGGATGAACCGATGTCCGTTTGAAGCCTTAGGTTTGATCAAGCCAATCATGTCGATTCCCCATATGGAAAAAGGCCATGGGGAAGAAAGAACTTTGAGATGTGATGGCAGTACATAAATTTTGTCGGAGTATATCTGACACTTGTGACACCTCCTCATGTACTTGTAGCAGTCGGATTCCATTGTCAACCAATAGTACCCCGCTCTTAAAATTTTTCTCGCCATTGCGTGTCCATTGGCATGAGTGCCAAAGGACCCTTCATGAATTTCTTTCATAAGCATGTTTGCTTCTAGTCTGTCTACGCATTGGAGCAAGACCATGTCAAAATTCCGCTTATAAAGTGTGCCACCGCTCAGGAAGAAGTTTCCAGCCAATCTTCTGATGGTTTTTCTGTCCTTCCTTAGTGCCCCAGATGGGTACTCTTGTTTCTGAAGGAAGCATTTGATATCGTGATACCAAGGTTTGTCGTCTATGACTGCTTCAATCGTGAAGATGTAAGCGGGCTGTTCAAGGTGCATTATGTCGATCTTAGGTATGTCATTCCATTGACCTACACTAATCATAGAAGAGAGAGTGGCTAACGCATCAGCCATGTGATTCTCCTCACGAGGGATATGATGAAACTCAACTCTGTCGAAGAAAGGTAACAACCTTCTTGCGTAGTCTTTGTAAGGAATCAATCCTGATTGGTATGTGTTTCAATCTCCTTTTATCTGATTGATAACCAGGGCTGAATCACCATATACGTCCAAATTTTTTATCCTTAAATCAATTGCTTCTTCGAGACCCATAATACAAGCTTCGTATTCGGCCTCGTTGTTCGTACATTTGAACGTAAGTCTAGCAGTGAAAGGAATGTGGGTACTCTGATGGGTAATAATTACTGCCCCAATTCCGTTTCCATAATGATTGACTGCTCCGTCAAAGATTAGTCCCCATTGGGAACCTGGTTCTGGCCCTTCACTAGGTAACGGTTCATCGCAATCTTTCATTTTTAGATACATGACATCTTCGTCTGGGAAGTCAAACCTGATAGATTTTTGATCGTCAATCGGTTGATGAGCCAAATGATCGGCTAAAATACTTCCCTTAACGACTTTCTGAGCGTGGTACTCTATGTCATATTCTGATAACAGCATCTGCCAACGGGCAATTCTTCCCGTGAGAGCAGGTTTTTCGAAGACATACTTGATTGGATCCATTTCTGAGATTAACTAAGTAGTATGACGAATCATGTATTGGCGAAGACGTTTGGCTGCCCAAGCCAAAGCGCAGCAAGTTTTCTCAAGCATCGTGTACCGAGTTTCGCAGTCGGTGAATTTCTTGCTCAGATAGTAGATGGCAGACTCTTTCCGTTTAGTTTTGTCTTGTTGGCCAAGTACACATCCCATTGAGTCCTCCAAGACTGTGAGGTAGATGATCAGTGGCCTTCCTTCCACTGGAGGTGATAGAATCGGAGGATTCAACAGATATTCCTTAATATTGTCGAAGGCGGTTTGGCAGTCTTTTGTCCAAACGCAGTCCTGGATCTTTTTGAGTAATTTGAAAATCGGCGCACAGGTCGCGGTCATGAGGAATATGAATCTGGAGATGTAGTTCAAACGTCCCAAGAATCCTCTGACTTGTTTTTCAGTTTTCGGAGAAGGCATTTCTTGAATGGCCTTGACCTTGTCAGGATCAACCTCAATTCCTTTCTGGATGACGATGAACCCTAGTAGTTTCCCTGAATGGACACCGAAGGTGCACTTGATGGGATTCAAGCGGAGCTTGAATTTTCTTAAACGTTCGAACAATTTTGACAGATGTTCAACGTGCTCATTCTCTATTTTTGATTTTGCAATCATATCATCGACACATACCTCGATTTCTTTGTGTATCATGTCATGAAACAGAGTAGTCATGGCCCTTTGATAGGTTGCCCCGGCGTTCTTCAAACCGAACAGCATTACCTTGTAACAAAAGGTTCCCGATGGGGTAATGAACGAAGTTTTCTCCATGTCTTTTGGCGCCATTTTGATCTGGTTATAGCCCGAGAATCCATCCATGAAGGAGAAAATTTTGAACTTTGTTGTACTGTCTACCACCATGTCAATGTGTGGTAAAGGAAAGTTTTATTCCTTGTTCAGATCCCTATAATCAACACACATTCTGACCTTTCCGTCCTTTTTGGGAACGGGTACGATGTTGGCTAACCATTGAGGATATTCTGATGTGGCGAGGAAACCCGCGTCAATTTGTTTCTGTACCTCCTCTTTGATTTTGACGGCCATGTCCGGGTGAGTCCGTCTTAACCTTTGCTTTACTGGCGGACATTTCGATCTCAACGGTAAGTGATGTTCCACGATATTGGTATCCAACCCTGGCATATCCTGATAGGACCAAGCGAATACATCGGGGAATTCTTTGAGAAGCTTTATCAAACTCTCTCTGGCAGTTGGACTGAGCAGTGCCCCAATCCTGATTTCTTTTCTCTCTTTTTTTGAACCCAAGTTTACCGTTTCCAACGGTTCTTTGTGAGGTTCGAGGGACCCTTCCTCTTGTCTGAGTAATCGGGAGATCTCTTCTAGAATTTCGTTGTCAACTTCTTCTTCAGCCCCAAATACCGGGAACTAAACGTTGGGAGAAGGCATCGGATCGTATGTTTCAACTGGGTTTAAAACAAGCAATCTGCATGACGTGATGATTCGTGTTTAGAACAGATAGAGAAAATGCAAGTGTGTGCAGTGTATTTATTTTACTGCTTGTTTTTATTTTTAATTGTTTTTTAGGATTACCATTTTCTGAAAAAAACGAAAAGAGAAAACAACAATAAATGTGAAAATTACAGAACGACGTTATTTTATTAATGAACAAGTCGAATCTTGAAACTACAGCCCTATAAAACAAAACTCTGTCGCTTCGGGCTAAGCGAAGAGGGAAATTTACAGAAAGCGAGCCCTATCCAAACATCCATTTCACCTGGGTGGGGTGAAAGGTTAAAGATGGCAATTACTTTGACTGATGAACGATCTTCGGAACCTCGACGGTAACCCACTGGCGGCGAACTCCTCGGTGAATCACAAAGTCTGGCACCTTCCTTGATTTGTCTTCAGAAATAACGCTGATTTCTGGTGGAGCGGGATCATTGGAATCTGTCTCCCAAGAAGAATTGTCGTAGGAGAATTCCTTAGTTGTATTTTGCATAGCATTTGTGCTCTCAGTTGTATCTCCCCATCCAGTAGGCTGGATGTCTTCGAGCCTGATACGAGAGCTTTCGGGAGCGGTGTACCTGACCATATAGTCGTATTTCCCACTCGGTTGTCCCAAGGTGTCCCACACTTCTCTGGAACTGGACGAGTCATCCCTCTCGATGACGTTGACCTCAGGAAAAGCATAGTTGATGAATTCAAGTCCTGCAAACGTTGCAAATTCATCTTCATGTTGAGTAGTTTCTGAATGACCTGAGTGTTGATCCCATGACATGGTGGGGTCACAGGTATTTTGTTCAATGACGGTCAGCTGATTTTCATTGTTTGGCTGACTTTCTTGCCTCAAGTCTCTTGGACAAGGTTCTCACATTGGCAGACCATCCATTGGGCCATAGTAGGTGTAGTCAAATTGGTCTTTCATCAGAGTGTCTTCCTCTAATGAATTGGGCGGAGCACGACATCCTTCCGGATCACAATCTCGGTATATTGTTTTGACGTCTGACTGTGGTATAAATCTCGGACTCTGTGCGGGATAGCAAAATGGCATGGGCACCTCTTCCTGAGACATATAACCGTCGTCGTTAAGGTAGGACTTCCATTCCTCATCTGTGTCAGAGGGATCTTCCTCATTGATAGCATGTACTGCTTAAGACACTGGGTGAAGGAAACCTCCACTGTGGAAGAATTTTTGAAGGGGATGAAGACCTTCATCGTTGGCAGCTGTCCGGGTACAGGTTGCAGAAAAACCAAGACCCTTCTTTGTTGTATTGCTAGTAGGAATGACAAGCTATCCCCATCCTGTTGTATCAGTACTCTCGACCGCTTTGATAGCATCTTTTTATGAGGAAATTGAGGTTCCTCCTTTGGATTGATTGTCCTTGCTTACCGACAGTGCTTGGAACTGAGTTCCAATAACCTCCTCGGGTTCTATACCAGCAGACGATGATAAGTTACTCACAAGCAAGGCTTGTTCCCCACAAACCGTGACAAGTTGATCGTTCTTGACGAACTTTAGCTTTTGGTGGAGGGTCGAAGTGACCGCTCCAGCCTGATGTATCCAAGGTCTTCCTAATAAACAACTGTATGTTGCCCGGATGTCCATGACCTGGAAAGTGAATTGGAAAGTGTGAGGACCAATAGTTATGGAAAGATCGACTTTGCCGATAACCGTTTTTCTGGATCCGTCGAATGCTTTGACGACGACCTCGCTGATTCTCATCAGAAGGCCTTTGAATGATAATTGCATCAAAGTAGACTTCGGCATAACATTCAGGGCTGACCCTGTGTCTACCAGTACGCTGGTTAAAGCATCGTCCTGGCAGTTAACTGTAATGTTGAGCGCCATGTTATGACGGCGACCCTCTTCGGGTAACTCCTCATCACTAAATCCCAAATTATTGCAGGAAGTGATGTTAGAGACAACGCTATCGAACTGTCTGATTGTTACATCCTATTCCACAAAGGCTTGCTCCAAGACTTTCTGTAGAGCCTCCCTGTGGGCTTCTGAACTAAGTAATAATGATAATACCGAGATCTTTGAAGGAGTTTGTAACAGTTGATCAACAATGTTGTATTCACTCCTTTGGATGAGCTTCAGCATCTCATCATTGTTTTTCGAAAGGTCGGGATTACTGGATTGACCGACTGGTGTATCAGGAGTTTCCGTCTGAAGTTCCTTTTCTTTGTTAGCTTCCCCAACTCCTCGGTTGAAGATTCTACCACTCCGTGTTATTCGACTGATGTCTGCAATATTCACGACGGAGAGTAATGGAATTTCCTTTCCATTTTCAATTGTCGTTGCACCGTATTTGTAAGGGATAGCCTTAGTCGATTCGTACGGTGTTGGTCCCGACAGATAGATGACTATGGGAACCTTCTGATTTTTCTGACCATCGTAAGTAATCTCGATCCGTTCTCGGTTGGGAACTTTAGATTCGTCAAGTAGAGGGATAATGGCAAAGACATCCCTGGTCCTGTGATGACCAGAGATCGTGACAACATCCTCAACTTGCTTGGCAAGGTAGTTCGGCGTCCAATTGATGGGTCCAGAATCCGGATATGGGCGAATCTCTCCACGATCTACCTGACCCTGAAGAGCTGCTCTCACAAGGTAACACCCTTGGTTATTTTCTGAACAGACACTACAATGTTCATAGTTGTGTGGTGGCACCTGGCAACGCCCACTTTGAATACAATGTAACTTCACTAGGTTAGCTTCCACTGATCGGACATCCTGACTCTGACGTCGAGTAGGATTCCTGTTACTGATACTAATCTGCTGAGTATCTTCATCCATATAGATTGACATCCACCAGTGATTTAACAAGTGCTGAAGTGCCTCCTGGACAAGGGTACAACCTCGATCGTTTTCGCAACCCGCTTTATAGCTTTGATAGTCATGTGATGTTAAGAATCTGAGACGGACCTGCTCAGCATGTAACCCTACAAGGTTGGTATTCATCACGCGAATATCGAAGATCTGAACCATGTTGATTTGATAGGAGTTCCTATCATGGTAGTCTTGGATCCATCCAAGATCCATCTGACGCTGGAGGGCCTCCTGTATGAAAGAGCATCCCTGTTTGTTTAACGAGCAAGTCAGACAAGAACTGTAATCGTGCCACGGCAGATTATGATACTGGCTTTGCCTTGAGTGCATCGCCACCAAGTTGACATTCATTGCACGGATGTCGTGGTTTTGAATGACGTTGGAATTCGTGTAAACCATGTTAACTCCACGAACTCGGTGCTCTTGGATCCATCCGGGATCCATCTGTTCCTGTAGAGCTGCTTGCACCACAGAACATCCCTGATTGTCTTTAGAGCAGATATCACACTGGTGATAATTATGAGGTGGCACATGGCCATATCCACTCTGTCTAAAATGCATCTTGACCAGATTGGTTTTCAACAAGACTACATCGCGAATTTGATAGACATCGTTAGTCTCTCCTTCTATCAAATTGACTACAGCCTTCTCGTGTTGAGGTAGCGGATTTGTGAGAACATTAGGATTCGTATCTTTGAAGGATAAGACCCTGCTCCTAACAAGTTTTTGCACGTCAGACTTGAAATTGAGACAAGTCTCTATGTTATGCCCTGAACCTCCTTGATGAATAGGGCATGTTTGATCCACCTTAAACCAAAAAGGTGGATTTTCCGGTACTGTAAGAGGAGATTTAGTCTGAATGTGCCCCTTAGCCAGTAGTAATGGAAACAACTCTGCGTACGACACGGGTATAGGATCAAATCCTGGTGGCCGTGTTGTACGGTTGTTTTTGTATGGAGGACGAGCCTGCTGAAGAGGCTGTTATGTCCTTTGCTGGTCAGGCTGGCTCTGCGCAACCTGAGGTTGATACGTAGGAATAGACGCAGGGTTGATAGCAGGAGTTACCACCGCTACCGGTTGATAACGTCGCCTTTGCTTTCCGAGAGAGATATTCCCAATATCTTGCTCTTTTTTCTTAGGGAGAACACTACCGTATTTTTTAGTACCGCTCGTCGATCCAGTGTCTTTGACCAAACGTCCTTCTCGGACGGCTTCCTCAAGACGTACGCCCATGCCTACCATCTCGGTGAAATCACTGGGTGCACTGGCAACCATTCGGTCATAGTAAAATAAGCTTAAGGTTTTTAAGAAGATCTTTGTCATCTCTTTTTCCTCCAGAGGTGGACAAATTTGAATGGCAATCTCACGCCACCTTTGAGCATACTCCTTAAAGGTTTCCTTGTCCTTTTGCGACATCGATCTGAGTTGATCTCTGTCGGGTGCCATGTCCAAATTGTATTTGTATTATTGGACGAAGGCGGTGCCAAGATCTCTGAATGTGCTGACCGTGGCATGGTTTAAACCCATGTACCATTTTAATGCGGCACCGATTAAACTATCCTGGAAGTAGTGAATCAGCAGGTCCTGATTCTCCGTCTGAGCTGACATCCGCCGAGCGTACAACACCAGATGGCTTTGAGGGCAAGAGTTACCCTTGTACTTTTCAAAGTCGGGCACTTGAAATTTGTGCGGGACTTTCACATTTGGGACCAAGCAGAGATCTGCGGCGTCCTTTCCAAATAAATCCTGACCGCGAATGGCTTGCAGTTCCTTCTGCATTTCCAGGAACTATTCTTGGAATCCCTCCATTCGGTCAAACATAGTTTCCTTCTTACCAGAAGATGTCTGTGGAATCTGTCCTTCCGGGACAGTGTGCACCACAGGGGGTGGGACCGTGACTACGGCAGTAAATCTTGGCGTTTCCCGAAGTTTTTAACCTTCAGGAGTCTTTAGTATGCCCCTAGCATCTTCGCTTTCCCGACGTTTGTAACCTTCAGGCCCATCGGCTTCTGTTATGATTCCCTGATCTTCAGTGATCGGCGGAACATATCCTTCCGGGATATAGTTAACAGGCATGCCCCAAGGACGATCTTTCGGTATTTGATACCTAGGATCATACTTCTCCACTATGGGCGTTGAGGTGATCTCTGAGATCACAGTTCTTTGTAGCTGAGCTTCTGCCATGGCTTGCATGTCATTACGAAGCTTTCTCATATCCTCTCTCAGAGCGTCGATCTCTTCTTTCAACTCTCTATTTTCTTCCTCAAGATCATCCATCTTTTTTTGACGATTGGCCCGAGTATTATACGAATGAGACAGTTTGACTCTAGAATCGAGACACAAACGTGAGATTCATAGGGAAGAAAAATACGCGATGTGAGAATGATGAATGCAATGATTATATTAATTGTTTAAGGTTTAATCAAAATAAACTTCGACAATTAGATTGCAAATATCAAACAGTGGGGAAACCCCTTTTTATTGAAATTCAAAGGATTACAGAAATGGAAATACAGTAGATTACAAGGTGCAGAAACAGAAACCTACACTAATGGGTCCCGAGTCCTCTCTGAAGACAAATCGGGTGCTGATTCTAGTATCTTCCTTTTCTTTGACCGGGGCTCTTGGGCCGTTGTCGGGTTGTCATTCCTTTGCCAGGTGAAAGGAGCGAGCAAATTCCTTTGGTCATCTTGATTCTCTACAGCATGTTGCTCCAAAATTTCAATCAGAGCGTCTTTCTCTTTTAGTAATTGTTGTATTTTGATGCACTCTATGTCGAGGGTGCGGTATTTGTTCTTCCAAGACCTCCTCTCCCGTTGAACTTTGTTGAGAGTAACCTGAAGCTTTTCTGTTTCCGTCATGAAGTACATGACAGATTCCTTTGGCGGAAGAATTCCGTAACGAGGATAAGGCATCTTTAGCTTGAGAGCTCTAGTTTGTACCCAATGGAGATAAGGCTCCACCGAGACACAGTCTGGTTTTCCCAGAGACTCTCGTCCTTTCTTATGAACATGCTTCCAAGCATGCACTATTTCCGTCTTTAGTGCTCTTTCGTTTTCTCCTTCCTTGAAGAAAAGACCTTCCAGATGAACACCCCGTGAGATGTGTCTCATCGGGTATCCAAATTGACGAAGAACCAATACCAGATGGTAGTTGATTCCTCCTTTAATTCCTATAAGGGGTACATTGGGGAAGTTTCCACAATGGTTAATGATCCTGATTCCATCATAGATCCTACTACACCAATCTATATCAGAGTTGGCAAGGGACATGATCTTCTGCGACCAACGTAAGGCACTCTTACAATCCCAAAAAGCAGCAGACTTGGGCAAGTGAGAGATAAACCATTTGTAAAGCAGAGGTACACAACATGTGATCTCCCATCCGCTGTACAAATTTCCCAAGTGTATAGAATGATACGCATCTGCGAGCAAAGTCGGCACAGGGTTTCCAATGAGAAAAACCTTAATGGAGTTGATATCTACAAAGTTATTGATGTTGGGAAACAAAAATAGCCCGTAGGTGAGCAAGCCAAAGATGCTTTCAAAAGCAGTCACGTTTCCTATACTGGCAAAATACAGGGCCTTCTTTGTCAAGAACTGGGCTGGCAAACCTTGGATGCCACCCCTAGTGGTTATGTGAGTCCTGACCTCAGACTCGTCCAAATGAATTGCTCTTGTAATGGTTTGATTCTTTGGAATTTCTTCCAGTCCAGAAAATGGAGCTCGATCAGTAATGTGTAGATCAGTCAGATGAGAATACTCCTCCAGCGTTGGTGCGAGCTGGTAATCCAGGAATGTGAAACAATGATAAACCGGATCATAAAACTGAATGAGCGCATCCATGATTCCCTCAATCACATGGACTCTTAATAGTGGTAGAAAACCTCCGTGCTTGGTTCTAAAAGCCTCTGGGTTTGTGATCATCCTTGCTAACCTTCTTAAATCCTCTAGCTTTGGAACCTTGAAGGTATAACTATGAGTTCTCCTTCTACCGAAATCCATTAGTGCAATCCTTTTCTCTGATATTTACAATCACAGTCTTAGTTTAATTTGAAAAACAGAGAGACAAGAAGAGAAATTTTTTGAATGTTTTAATGTTTTTTAAATGAATGTATGAATGCAGCACACAAAAACATAGAAAAAACATGGGGTCAAAGGGTCGTTGTCATGAAGTCAAGGCTCTACCCATCCCCAAAGGTTTATACTAGGGTGATTTTTGTACCTGTACTCATTATCATCAGCTCCTCCTAGGAAAGCAAAATAACAAACGGATCGTCAGCGAGTTGTAGAGCAATCTTAGAGTAAGTACCATTCACCGAGAATAGATCACCAGCCTCAAATGAGGGTAGTATCGCGTAACAACTATTCCCGATAGTTTCCGCACTACGAAAGGGTTTGGCTCCTCAGCTTCTCAGACTTAACAATCGGCCCATTGTCTAGGTGAGAGAATCGGTTGCATTGGTCAGCCTCCACTGAGGTTGATGGTCGACCTCGTCGTCATCACTTATCTTAAGTGTATACTCGATCTTTCCACATACGGCATCACCCGCATTCCCATTAGCAGAAAAATAAACACGTATAGCAATTAGGAAAAGCAGTATATATATTTGTCCTAAACATCCTAGACCTTTAAAGCTATGAATCCTAAGTTCATGACAGAAAATGGGTTCCCCGGCGGAAGCCCCAATCTTTGGTTTTCACATAAGTGAAGAGAAAAAAGGAAAACAGAGACAACGCCCCACGGTGGGCGCCATTTTTCTGTAGCGAGCGATTTTGGACGCGGTTCTTAAGCGCTGATCGCTCTCTGCGGTTGGGCTTACTACAGGTCGATTCATTTTTTATCCTATTAAAGCTGATGAAGGAAGGGAAATAGATGTCTCCAATTAACCCTGCTTTGCATACTGAGTTTAAACAGCGGTCTGTTAGGTTACGAATGCTATCAATGTGGGGGGGCCTTTGTACTGGTTATTTGTATTTTCGCCAATATGGTTTTCTTTTCTCTTTTTAGGACTTTATAGCGGGGAACGAGGATTTAGGATGTTAGGACGAATGCTTTTGATAGATACATGAGAGTATGGGATTTTGGGTTTTTGTTTAGTGTGCTCGCTAAGATTTTTTCTTTCAATCTTATGCCTACGTATTCCCATTTACCGAAATAGGGAAATCAGAGCGTTCGTAGTTCCTCCTATTCTATGGGAGGAAATGGTATTTGGTGTCTTGTTCAAAGCCCAAGACGTGAAGCGAAAGGTGGTTTGTATCTTGTTCAAAGCCCAAGATGTGAAGCTAAAAGGGTGTTGACTTTAGAGAGAATTTGTCATCTCTAAATAGGGGTTTGTCTGTTACAACTGTTTATAAAGGAGAATTATTTTAACCGGGATGTGTGAATCCGGCATTGCCATAATTTCCTTAAAAAGGGGATTTCCAAAATGAAGGAGAAGACTTTAACTCAGTGTAGAGCAATGTTATCTTTCCTTAGGAATTCCTCATGCTAAATGAGGGACAGTGGCATGGATGTAGATGATCCAGAGGCTTGCCACTTACAGCGATTAGATGGAGGGGCTGTTGATGTTTGTGTACTGTGAACGAGGCACAGCTTTGATGCTAAAAGGTTAATTGGATCAACCAGTGGTTTTCTTATATAAAGCCTAAGAGGAGGCTATTATGTGTCTCGTACAAAGCCCGAGAGAGAGGCTAAAAGGTTTTGACTCAACGAGGGAATCTTTTGGTATCTCGTATAAAGCCCGAGATGAAGGCTAATTTGACTCAACAAGAGAGTTTTTTGTATCTCGTACGAAGCCCGAGGTGGAGGCGAAAGGGGTGATTGACTCAACGAGGGAGTCTCTTATGTGTCTCGTACAAAGCCCGAGAGAGAGGCTATGGTGACTGTTTCAGTTGAGTGACAGGTCCAGTATGCTGATTTTAAAGAGAAAATCAGTTCTTATATGAGAAACACTGTACTCGAGGATTTGATTCAAGGATCCGGGTTATTCACGTTCTTTAAGGAAGCAGGAAATCCGAAGGGTATTGAGACTATCCGAGTCTACGGGTTTCCTTCCTATTTTTGAAGGGTGCTTGAGAATGTCTTTGAGACTCAAGGAGATTAGACTGTCCAAGTATAGAGTTTCATCTTTTGTACCATGCTTTGAGAAACAGTAGTAGACTCTATGAAAGGACTGTTCTATGCAGATGACTAAGTTCTGTTCCTATACCTCTAGGAGGTCATCGGGACAATTTGTACGAAGCCCAAGAGGAGGCTGGAAACTTTTAAGAAGCCGACGGGTCCTTGTACGATGCCCAAGAGGAGGATATCATTCCCGGAGGAAGAGATCATTATACGAAGCCTAAGAGGAGGTTGTGAATACTTCTAAGAAGCCGGTGGGTCCCTGTACTATGCCCAAGAGGAGGCGGGGTTGCTTTTAGGAAGCCTGTGGGTCCTTGTATGATGCCCAAGAGGAGGCTGATGCTTTTAAGAAGCCCGTGGGTCCCCAAACCCCGAGAATTTCAAGGCAAGCTATTCACAAGGAATAGATCAAGTTAGGAAAGTTCGAGAATTTGGAAGAAACTCAAGAGATGCCATTCACGGAGAAAAGATCATCTCTGGGGAGTAGAGTTTCTTGACAAGTGCATTTAAGAAGCCTGTGGGTCCCCAAACCCCGAGAAGTTCAAGACATGCCATTCACCGAGAATAGATCAAGCCAGGAAAGTCCGAGAATTTGGAAGAAACTCAAGAGATGCCATTCACGGAGAAAATATCATCTCTGAGGAGTAGAGTTTCTTGACAACTTCTATGAGTGACAGTCTATGAAAGGGTTCACAAGGAATGCTTCCTTTCGTATCTCCATATTGTTTAACCCCAAGAGGAGGGAAGACTTTGTCTGGTAATCCTATGGGGATCTAGTTTAGACTATTTCTAAGAATAAACGAAACGGCATCACCTAGTTCTAGACGTAGTTGCCGGGGAAACTCTAAATATCTATACTATTATTACATAGTTGATATGAGTTTATGAAAGAAAACTTACAGTGAAACAACCCCACAATACAGTTATATGTATATGAAAGCAGTAAATGAAAGCGTTAACCACTTACTTGGTTGTAGAGCTTCCATGTTGTTTGGTTAGTTGTTCAACAAAGGAAGATCGAAAACAACAGTATATTCAAAATCAAAGGAGAAAGTGCTTTGAAAAAGAAAGATTTGGGGCTTACAGCTCAAGGAGAGGCCCAGGGTTTTATCAGTGAGCGCACTGTTTGAATTTGTACAGAGGGACTTATACAATAAGTGAGGCCCAAAAAATGTTGTCTGTACAAAGTGGGTTGGGTCTTACACTCTAATAGAGGCCCAAAAGGTTTAAAGAAAAAGAGTGGGGCTTATAACACGAGGGTAGGCCCAGTTGATTTTTTGTTTGAAATGGCGATCGCGCCGAGGTTTTCTTTTAACGTAGAGGGACTTATACAATAAGTGAGGCCCAAAATGTTTTGGTTAAAAGGGGGTTGGGTCTTACACTCTATTAGAGGCCCAAAAGTTTTGAATGGGTCTTATAGCTCAAGGAGAGGCCCAGTGTTATTTTGAAAAGGCGACGATCATGCCGTTTATTTGAAAATGTACAGAGGGACTTATACAATAAGTGAGGCCCAAAAAATGTTGTCTGTACAAAGTGGGTTGGGTCTTACACTCTAATAGAGGCCCAAAAGTTTTGAAAATCGATTTTGAAAGTTGAACTAATCAAAAAAGCCTAATTTTAATCTTTAAAAGTAAATATTTAAAGAAAATCAAACAAAATTCAAAATAAATTTGAATAATCCATTTATGATTTTGTTTAAGGTTTGGAAAAAATGAGGGATAATCACAAGGAATATTTAAACTCATTAGGTTTTGATTTTCAAAGTAAATATTCACTTTTAGAATGTTTAAAAACAATAAAAAATGAATTTATTCACAAAAATACTAATTATATTAAATAAATAATATAAATCTAATTTTTTGGTGGAATAAAATATTTCAACATTTTTGTGAATTGTTGCAAAAAGAACCAATCAAAAATGATAAAAATTGAAGGAGTTATTAATTTTTCAAATCATTAAAAATAATAATATGAAAAATAACAAAATAAACAAGTGATAAAAAGAAGTCTGGGGCGAGGGGGATTCGAACCCCAGACCTCTCGCTTGCCAATACACACAAAACCAGCTGATGAACCGCTGGGGCGCAATGCCAATTCAAATATAACATGGCAAGTGAAAAATATATACCAAACTTAGTTTGTAAACCTGAAGAATGGCGCCATGGCCATCTTCTTCCTCGAGCTCGTGCGTGAAGCACCATATCTCACTCATCTCTCAACCATTGGACATCATTCAAACACCAAACTCATGCATTTTTTCACAAGGAAGAAGATGGCAATACCCAATTTTATTCATTTTCAGTGTATAACAAATTATATCATTGTGGCCGTATGAACCCTAATTATGCAAAAGCAATCGAGTAGGCATGATTATGAGTGCAATGATCAAATTTTTTGAGGGAAAACAATCAGCATATGATGGCAAGCAATTGGCAAAAATATCATGCGAGGAAATATGCATGGATCATGGAGTTTGAGTTTTGATGTTTACCTTGATGCAAGCTGAAATGGAACTCTGCACAAACTTTGTTCCAGTCGTGAACTAATGATCCCTACAGCTTCAATGGATGTTATGGAGTGTGTTACAAGCTTTGGAACACTTTGAAACTCTTTGAATCAAGCTGGAGACCTCCACCTGCATAATTGAGGCATAATGGCTTGGTTGAAGAGTGATTTTGAGCATGAGGTGTTACAGTCAGTGTTTAAGTGTTTGGACACCTCAAATACATCATATATGATGTGTTTGAGCAATTGGAATTGATTGCCTAAGGCTGCAACTCAAAACCCGATAGTGGTTACTCAAAAACCAAAAAACTTGAGGTTTAAGGAAGAATAAGAGAAAGCAGTGTTGTAACTGGCTTTGGTGTTTGTTGAATGATCCATTGGGACCTCTATTTATAGGTGATCAACTTTTGTTTTGGAGGAATAGTGAATGACTACTGGATCAGATCACATTTGCATGGATTGGCTTGGAGGATTTCTTCTCAAGCAAGGCAAGCTAGCCATTCCCAAGAGCAGGGTTATGCCTTGACCAAAATCACATTCCTCAGATGTTTTTATTGTTGTTTAATCAAAGAATTTGACTGAGTAGGGTAGCTACCTTGACAATGCACTATTCCACATCAATGCACTTTGAATTCAAGGCAAAATGTGCCAAAGTGGCTGAATTTCAAGTTGGAAGATTCCTTGGCCTTTTGACTCAGATTTATCAGTTGGATCAGATGCAATGTGATTGGTTTGAATACATGTGGCATGCCGATCCTCAGTTTTTGGTTCAAAATCGTGTGTAGCAAGCAAACATGCAAACTGATTTTTCCAAAACAGCTTGCAGCAGCATGACTTTGGGCATGGATTTCTCTTGACTCAAATTGAATCAATTCATGCTGTTAAGCTCTTTGAATTCTTGGCAACATATGCAACAACATTGATGTTTAACTTTGGCCTTGATTCAGCTTGCATCTATGTGAAAAGATCTCACAAGTTTTGGTGTTTCAACAAAATCTGTCTTGGACATAATTTTTTCTAAGTGTTGGAAAATGGTGTACTTTCATATTTTCAGCCATCTTGGCTCACTCATAGCTCAAAATCCACAATGAATTGGAGTTAGGTCTAGTTGAAGTTTTTGTAGAGGGCAATAAGATCTACAAATCAAGCTTTGGATGGGAAAAAATGGCCTTGTGGTTTAGGAGTTATGACCCTCCAAAGTTGGTACCCTAGCCACTTTATTTTTAACTTAGAAAATTTTCTAAGTTTTTTATGGTTACCCCTTTTACAAGTTATCCAACTTTTCTTGATTTTTATTGATGAATGATGATTCAAATCATACATTAACATCATTTTAGGGTTAAAAATCCATTTTGGTGAAAAATCTCAAAAAGTCAAAATTGACTTTTGTGCACAGTTGACTTTTTATCAGATGAATTCCAAACTGTGCAATTCTTCAGGAAATCATGTCCTTGACCTAAATCAAACTTGATGGACATGTTCCATGGGTGTCATGGGGCATATTGAGGCATGTCCTAGGGTTTGGGAGCATGTCCTGGTCAAAAGTCAAATTTACAGTTGACTTTTTCCTTAAAACCCTAATTGTGGTGCAGATGAAATTGAGACTTGTTGCTCAAGCTTCTTGGATTAATCCATTGTTCCAAATGGATCAATATAGTTCATTAGAGACCCTCAAACCCTCTCTTGAGGTCTTGGCTCATGATTTGCCCTAAATGTCAACTTAGGGGTGAATTAGGTCAAGAAACCCTAATTCCTGGTTTTTTATGTATGCATCCCTTGAGGCCAAATTGACTTGATGATTGGGTCCATGAGGTTCCATGGAGTATATTAGGTTGTGTTTTGAATCATTGGCTCATGCCCAGATGAAAATTTCCATCTGGAGGCCCTGGTCGACCAAAACCCTAATTTGGTGACACTGGCGATCTTGAAGCTTGATCCACTTAGAAGGGAGCAACCTTGTGCTTAATCCTTGAAGTGGGAATCCACTTGATCCATTGTGAATGTTTGAGAGGTTAGACAAGTTGAAGATCATGTCATTCCTTGATTGATCCTTTGTCTAAGGCTCTGAGAGGGCTTGAAACCCTAATTTTGATTGTGGTGAATGCTCAACAATTCCTTGAGGGGATTGATGAGGCACAAAGGTACATCCATATTGTGATGATGATTTTCACAATAATGGGAAATCTTAGTGGTCAAAATTTGGGGTATGACACTTGGATTTCTGGTTTTCGCAGGTTCGCACTTCGAATCCCCTAGTGAAGGGGAAAGCGAGCATTCGTTGACTATTCGCACTACGAAGGTGGGGGCGAGCATTCGCCAGAGGTTCGCACTGCGAACTTTGGCTTATTTTGTGTTGTTTTCTCTCTGACTTGGTTCGCTGGGGAACTCGCACTGCGAAGGGTGTAGCGAAGGTTCGCTGGATGGTTCGCACTGCGAACGTTGGGAATTTTATAGGCTATTTTCATTTCTGACTTGGTTCGCTGGGACATTTGCACTACGAATGAAGTAGCGAAGAACTCGCTAGGAGCTTCGCAATGCGAATGTGACAGCTTTTCCCAATTTGTTTCTTTATAACTTTTGATCCGTGAGTCGGTTTGAGGCGTGATTTGGTGCGTTGGAAAGCTTTTGGCGTGTTCTTTCTTATATTAATGGTTTCAAGATTGTTAGCCGATTTAGTTATGTCGAGAATTTGGAATGTGTTATTGTTGGATTTTATTGTTTTAATGATGTGTATTTGACGTGTTATTATGCAATATACGTGTGATATGTACTGTATGACTGGTGTGATGTTATGTGATGTGAATGTATGTGTTTGGATGGTGTAATGATGGTTTGTGGCCGTATGGCAAATAAATGCATTGTTTTGGGCTTGAAATGCAAAACAGGATTATTGTTGATGGAGATTGTTGCATATATGTGTGCATTTGAATGTCATGAGTCATTGTATGCCAAGCATCATGATATGCATTCTTGTGATGTCGTGTGCCCGTGTGGGGTGTGAGCGACGAATCGATTCCAGAGGGAATCCGCTATAAGACCGTGTACCCGTGTTGGGTGTGAGCGATGGTTATAGACGATCGTGTGCTCGTGTGGGGTGTGAGCGATCGGGTCGTGTGCCCGTGTGGGGTGTGAGCGATCCATTAACGTCGTGTGCCTTATACAAAAGAGGTGTGAGCAACGGGGAACATCGTATGCCCGACGGGGAGTTACACTAAGTAACGAGCGATGGTTCCAATAGTTCCTGAGTGAACTGGTGTTGAGAAATGATGGATGGATGGTACCGCATGTGCATGTGCATAGAGTCGTTGTGTCGGCCTCTTTGAATTTGCATAACTCATGAATGGTTTGATTGTGTGTGGAATTGTGAATGAAATTGATGAGTTAATTTATGAATATACGTGTTGGTGATAATTGATTTGTGTATGATTGATATGCTTTTGTGACCGATATGTGAGAAAATTCATTGTATTGGTTTGTAATTGGATTATGGCGTATAATGTGGTGAGAATATTATGGTTGTGTAATTGTGTGTTATTATATAATTATATGCAATTATATTATGATTGTGTTTCTCACCCTTTTGCTGTTTTTAATGCTCTTTGAGGCATTGCAGATTAGATTGCTGGAGGTCTTTTTGTGAAGCTTAGGTCTTCATTCTTTTGTCGGTCGGCTCTGATATGAAGCATCGGGTAGTCGGGGTGATAGAGTGTGATTATTTTGTATTATGTATATGTATCTTTTGGATTGTACATGTATGATGTTGGATATGACAGGAAAACTTTATATATATACGTGAGATTCAGTTACGGATCTTCCGCTTTTATTCGATAATTGAATTGTGGGTTGTAGGAACTTAGTTCCTTTGTTTTGTGCTACCTGAATTGTTGCATATCTATATGAGCAGGTTGTTGTATGTTTGTTTCAAATTGATGTGACCCCTCGGTCTATGCCGTGAATTTTAATTATACTCTGATTAATTGTTATCGCTTTAATAGCTTGGGGGTATAGATTGGGGGTGTTACATTAAGTGGTATCAGAGCCAGTCCGTGTCAGTTTGTGTCAGTCCTTGTTGGTCTTTGTGGTTCGGTGAGCTGTTTGTTTAACCAAAGTTGTTGTTATTGGAAATGAACAGAATATGGCTGGTAGGAATGACGCTGCTTTAGCTGCTGCGATGCAAGCTATGACTCGGGCTGTGCAGGGTGCACCTATTGTGGCTGGTAATGATGAGTTCAGGAGGAACAAACTGCCTATCTTCAAAGGGAGATATGATCCTGATGGTGCACAAATTTGGCTGAAAGAGATTGAAAGAATTTTCCGAGTGATGGATTATGATGAGGATCAGAAGGTGAGACTAGGAACTCACATGTTACTGGAAGAAGCTGATGATTGGTGGGTTAGTACTCATCATGTGTTGGAAGCTGCAGAGGAGGAGATTACTTGGGCTGTGTTTAGCATTGAGTTTCTGAGGAAGTATTTTCCTGAAGATGTAAGAGGAAAGAAGGAAATTGAGTTCTTGTAATTGAAACAAGGTAGTATGTCTGTTGTTGATTATACTGCTAAGTTTGTGGAGCTGGTGCAGTTTTATCCCCATTATGCTGAAGCGACTGCGGAATTTTCTAAGTGTGTGAAGTATGAGAACGGATTGCGTCCTGAGATAAAGCAGGAAATCGGTTTCCAAAGGATTCGAAGGTTTTCAGACTTGGTGGATTGTTGTAGGATTTATGAAGAAGATAGTAAAGCTCGTTCTACTCACTATAAGAGTGTGAGCGAGAGGAAAGGGAAGCAACAGTTCCGTGGTGGTCCTTATGTGACACCAGCTGATAAGGGTAAGCAAAGGGGTATTTTTGATCGAAGGCCCAGTGGAGGAGGTATGTCTAATTCTTTGAGATGTTATAGATGTGGTGAATTGGGACATCGTCAGTTCGAATGTAGGAAAGATATGAGGAAGTGTACCAATTGTGGAGGTTTAGGCCATGTAGCGGCTGATTGTAAGAGGCAGAATGTGGTGAAGTGTTTCAACTGTGGTGAACCTGGTCATATTAGTACGAAGTGTCCGAAACCGAAGCAAGCTCCAGGTGGTGGGAAAGTTTTTTCCTTGGCGGGGACTCAGACTTCAAGTGCAGACCGTCTGATCAGAGGTACTTGTTTTATTAATAGTACGCCTTTAGTTGCTATTATTGATACTGGAGCGACTAATTCGTTTATTTCGTCTGAGTGCGCGAAGCGTTTGAATATTTTGTTGTCTTCGATGGATGGTGAGATGGTTATTGATACTCCAGCAATGGGGTCAGTAACTACTTCATTGGTTTGTTTGAGTTGTCCTTTGACCATTTATGGTAGAGACTTTGAGATGGATTTGGTGTGTTTGCCGTTGGAAGGGTTAGATGCGGTTTTGGGAATGAATTGGTTACAATTTAATCGGGTTCATATTGATTGTTATCATAAGCTAGTAAGATTTCCTTCTCTTGAGGAAGACGAAGACTCGAGTTTCTTATCTACCAAAGAGTTGAAGAAACTTTTGGCGGATGAAGCTCAGTTGTTTGGGTTGTTTGCATCTTTGACTGTGGATAGTCAAGTTTCACTTGATGTGTTTCCTATTGTGTGTGATTTTCCGGAAGTGTTTCCTGAAGATATTTCAGATGTGCCGCCAGAGAGAGAGGTGGAGTTTTCTATATATCTAGTTCCGGGTACTAGACCTGTATCGATGGGACCATATCGAATGTCGGCATCTGAGTTGGTTGAGTTAAAGAAGCAATTGAATGAATTGTTGGAAAAGAGGTTTGTGAGACCAAGTGTGTCGCATTGGGGTGCTCCAGTTTTATTGGTGAAAAAGAAAGATGGAAGTATGCGGTTGTGTATTGATTATCGCCAGTTGAATAAGGTGACGATTAAGAATAAGTATCCGCTTCCGAGAATTGATGATCTGATGGATCAGTTGGTTGGTGCGTGTGTGTTTAGTAAGATTGACTTGAGGTCGGGGTATCATCAAATAAGAGTGAAAGAGGAAGATATTCAGAAGACGGCTTTTAGGACACGATACGGTCATTATGAATATTCTGTGATGCCGTTCGGGGTTTCTAGTGTGCCAGGTGTGTTTATGGAGTACATGAATCGTATTTTCCACGAGCATTTGGATCGTTTTGTGGTTGTGTTTATTGATGATATCTTAATTTATTCTAAGTCTCGGGAGAAGCACGTGGAGCATTTGCGTATTATTTTGCAGGTTTTGAAGGAAGGGAAACTTTTTGCCAAACTGTCCAAGTGTGAATTCTAGTTATCGGAAGTGAGTTTTCTTGGACACGTAATTTCAGGTAATGGTATTGCTGTGGATCCATCTAAAGTAGAGGCAGTTCTACAATGGGAGGCTCCGAGATCCGTTACTGAAATTCGAAGCTTTTTGGGAATAGCCGGATATTATCAAAGGTTTATTGAAGGTTTTTCTAAGCTAGCACTTCCTTTGACCCAGTTGACTTGTAAAGGTCAAGCGTTCATTTGGGATATTCGGTGTGAGGAAAGTTTTAGTGAGCTGAAGAGAAGATTGACGACAGCTCCGATTTTGATTTTACCGGATCCTAATGAACTGTTTGTGGTGTATTGTGATGCGTCTTTGATTGGTCTAGGTGGTGTGTTGATGCAAGAAGGTAAGGTTGTAGCTTATGCTTCGAGGCAATTGAGGGTTCATGAGAAAATTACCCTACTCATGATTTGGAATTAGCGGCTGTAGTTTTTGTGTTGAAGATTTGGAGGCATTATCTCTACGGTGCAAGATTCGAAGTCTTTAGTGATCATAAAAGTTTGAAATATTTGTTTGATCAAAAAGAGTTGAATATGAGGCAACGTAGATGGTTGGAATTTTTGAAGGACTGCGATTTTAGCTTGAATTACCATCCTGGCAAAGCTAATGTGGTAGCCGATGCGTTGAGTCGGAAATCGTTGCATATGTCCGCTTTGATGGTTAAAGAGTGGGAGCTTTTGGAATCGTTTAGAGATTTGAGTTTGGTATACGAAGTGACGTCGGACAGTGTAAGACTTGGAATGTTGAAGGTTACTAATGATTTTCTGTTGACGGTTAGTGAGAAATAGAAGATGGATGTGAAATTTGTGGATTTGATGACGGTTGGAGAGAAAAGTGTGAATAAGGACTTTAAAGTGGACGATAAAGGTGTTTTGAGGTTCCGAGGTCGAATTTGTATTCCGGATGATGCGGAGTTGAAAAGGATGATTCTGGAGGAAGGACACCGGAGTAATTTGAGTATACATCCGGGAGCTAATAAGATGTACCAAGATTTGAAGAAGATTTTATGGTGGTCTGGATTGAAGAGAGATGTGGCTCAGTTTGTGTATGCGTGTTTGACTTGTCAGAAATCGAAGGTAGAACATCTGAGGCCTAGTGGTTTGTTGCAACCGTTGGATATTCCTGAGTGGAAGTGGGATAGCATTTCCATGGATTTTGTGACAGGGTTGCCAAATACACAGCTAAGGCATAATGCTATTTGGGTGGTTGTAGATAGGCTGACTAAATCGACTCATTTCATTCCGATTGACATCAGTTTTTCTTTAGAAAAGTTGGCTGAGATTTATATCAGTGTAATTGTGAAGTTGCATGGGGTGCCGTTAAGTATTGTTTCTGATCGAGATCCAAGGTTTACCTCGAGATTTTGGGAAAGTTTACAAAAGGCATTGGGTTCTAAGTTGAGATTGAGTTTGGCTTATCATTCGCAGACGGATGGACAGATGGAGAGAACGATTCAGTCGTTGGAAGATTTGTTGCGGGCTTGTGTTCTTGAACAAGGTGGTGCGTGGGATAGTTATCTTGCATTGATTGAATTCACGTATAATAACAGTTTCCATTCGAGTATTGGAATGGCACCAGTTGAAGCGTTGTATGGACGGGGGTGTCGAACACCGTTGTGTTGGCACGGATTCGGTGAGAGTGCGGTGGTTGGACCGGAGTTGGTGCAACAGACTACGGAAAAGGTGAAGCTTATTCGTGAGAAAATGAAGGCTTCTCAGAGTATGCAAAAGAGTTATCATGATCGAAGAAGGAAAGATCTTAAGTTTCAAGAGGGCGATCATGTATTTTTGAGAGTTACGCCGGTAACGGGTGTTGGTCGTGCATTGAAATCGAAGAAGCTTACTTCTCGGTTTATTGGTCCTTACCATATATCCGCGAGAGTTGGTGTTGTGGCTTATAGGGTGGCGTTGTCGCCGAGTCTGTCGAATTTGCATGATGCATTCCATGTTTCACAGCTTCGGAAGTATGTTCCGGATCCGTCGCATGTGATTCCGATGGATGAGGTGGAGGTAAGGGAGAACCTTACGGTTGAGGCGTTGCCAGTTTGGATTTTGGATCCCGAGTCGAAGCGGTTGAGGGGCAAGGATATTGCACTAGTGAAGGTAGCGTGGGGAGGCGTTGCTGAGGGCAATTTGACTTGGGAGTTGGAGAATCGGATGCGGGAGTCGTATCCAGAGTTGTGCGTCTCAGGTACTATTTTCGAGGACAAAAATTTCTAAGTGGGGGAGAGTTGTAACGCCCCAATTTTAGTTATTTTTATTTAATTGAATCGTTTTGAATATTTTATTATTATATTATTTTATTTCTGACTTTTGTTTGAAAATATATTATTTTTCGTCGAGATTATATTTTATCGCGTTTTGGGAGCGTTTGCGAGATATTTGAGTGTAGGGGTATTTTGGTATTTTGGTGGGGTAGATATTATATTTTTTTATAAAATAGAAAGAAAAGAGAGAAAAATAGAAAGGAAAGAAAAAGAAGAGAAGAAAAAGAGGAAGAAAAAAAGAGAAAGAAAAGGAGAAAGAGAGAAAATTTGGAAAATCTAAGAACCGATTCAACCGACTTTTCTAAACATGATTTAATCGGGTAAGGGTGCGAAACTCGATTATACTATGCTTGTGTATGATTATGTATGTGTGTATTGGATTGTTTGTTGTGTTTTCATAGTTTTCGATTCTAGATCGATAGAGAGAAATCGATGTTTTCGCGGTTGGAAATCGATGTAAATGCGGTAGAATACTTGTTACCATGATTAGACTAGGTTCTGATTGTTATATGTTGGTTTGGAAATGTTTTGGTTGAGAAAATATCATTTTGGGTTGCGTAACAGCGCTGCTGGGATTTCTGGTTTTCGCAGGTTCGCACTGCGAATCCCCTAGCGAAGGGGAAAGCGAGCATTCACTGACTATTCGCACTGTGAAGGTGGGGGTGAGCATTCGCCAGAGGTTCGCACTACCAAATTTGCGTTATTTTGTGTTGTTTACTCTCTGACTTGGTTCGCTGGGGAAGTCGCACTGCGAAGGGTGTAGCAAAAGTTCGCTGGATGGTTCGCACTGTGAAAGTTGGGAATTTTATAGGCTATTTTCAGTTCTGACTTGGTTCGCTGGGACATTCGCACTGCGAATGAAGTAGCGAAGAACTCGCTAGGAGCTTCGCAATGCGAATGTGACAGCTTTTCCCAATTTGTTTCTTTATAACTTTTGATCCGTGAGTCGGTTTGAGGCGTGTTTTGGTGCGTTGGAAAGCTTTTGGCGTGTTCTTTCTTATATTAATGGTTTCAAGGTTGTTAGCCGATTTAGTTATGTCGAGAATTTGGAATGTATTATTGTTGGCTTTTAATGTTTTAATGATGTGCATTTGACGCGTTATTAAGCAATATGCGTGTGATATGTATTGTATAATTGGTGTGATGTTATGTGATGTGAATGTATGTGTTTGGATGGTGTAATGATGGTTTGTGACCGTATGGCAAATAAATGCATTGTTTTGGGCTTGAAATGCAAAACATGATTATTGTTGATGGAGATTGTTGCATATATGTGTGCATTTGAATGTCATGAGTCATTGTATGCCAAGCAGCATGATATGCATTCTTGTGATGTCGTGTGCCCGTGTGGGGTGTGAACGATCGTGTCGTGTGCCCGTGTGGGGTGTGACCGATCCATAAACGCCATGTGCCTTATACAAAAGAGGTGTGAGCTACGGGGAACATCGTATGCCCGACGGGGAGTTACACTAAGTAACGAGCGATGGTTCCAATAGTTCCTGAGTGAACTGGTGTTGAGAAATGATGGATGGATGGTATCGCATGTGCATATGCATAGAGTCATTGTGTCGGCATCTTTGCATTTGCATAACTCATGAATGGTGTGATTGTGTGTGTAATTGTGAATAAAATTGATGAGTTAATTTATGAATATACGTGTTGGTGATAATTGATTTGTGCATGATTGATATGCTTTTGTGACCGATATGTGAGAAAATTCATTGTATTGGTTTGTAATTGGATTATGGCGTATAATGTGGTGAGAATATTATGGTTGTGTAATTCTGTGTTATTATATAATTATATGCAATTATATTATGATTGTGTTTCTCACCATTCTTCTATTTTTAATGCTCTATGAGGCATTGCAGATTAGATTGATCGAGGTCTTTTTGTAAAGCTTAGGTCTTCATTCTTTTGTCGGTCGGCTCTGATATGTAGCACCGGGTAGTCGGAGTGATCGAGTGTGATTATTTTGTATTATGTATATGTATCTTTTGGATTGTACATGTATGATGTTGGATATGACAGGAAAACTTTATATATATATATATATATATACGAGAGATTCAGTTACGGATCTTCCGCTTTTTTTCTGTAATTGAATTGTGGGTTGTAGGAACTCAGTTCCTTTGTTTTGTGCTACCTGAATTGTTACATATCTATATGAGCAGGTTGTTGTATGTTTGTTTCAAATTGATGTGACCCCTCAGTCTATGCCGTGAATTTTAATTATACTCTGATTAATTGTTATCGCTTTAATAGCTTGGGGGTATAGATTGGGCTGTGACACCTTTCACTGCCAGACTTAAATTCAAGTGCACAAACAACGAGGCCGAATACGAAGCTTGTATTATGGGTCTCAAAGAAGCGATTGATTTAAGGATCAAGAACTTGGATGTATATGGTGACTCAACTTTGGTCGTCAATCAGATCAAAGGAGATTAGAACACATACCAATCAGGATTGATTCCTTACAAAGATTACGCAAGAAGGTTGTTACCCTTCTTCAAGAGAATCGAGTTTCATCATATCCCTCGTGAAGAGAATCATATGGCTTATGCATTAGCCATTCTCTCTTCCATGATTAGTGTAGGTCAATGGAACGACTTACCTAAGATCGACATAATGCTCCTTGAACAGCCCGCTTACATCTTCACGATTGAAGCAGTCATAGACGACAAACCTTGGTATCACAATATCAAATGCTTCCTTCAGAAATAAGAGTACCCGTATGGGGCACTAAGAAAGGATAGAAAAACTCTCAGAAGGCTAGCAGGCAGCTTCTTCCTGAGCGGTGATACACTCTATAAGATGAATTTTGACATGGTCTTGCTCCGATGCGTAGACAGACCAGAAGCAGACATGCTGATAAAAGAAATTCACGAAGGATCCTTTGGCACTCATGCCAACAGACACAAAATGGCGAGAAAAATTCTAAGAGCAGGGTACTATTGGTTGACAATGGAATCCGATTGCTACAAGTACATGAGGAAGTGTCACAAGTGTCAGATATACTCCGACAAAATCCATGTACCGCCAACGCATCTCAAAGTTCTTTCTTCCCCATGGCCTTTTTCCGTATGGGGAATCAACATGATTAGCATGATTGAACCCAAGGCTTCGAACGGACATCGGTTCATCCTGGTAGCCATTGATTACTTCACCAAGTGGGTCGAAGCAGCGTCGTACGCCAATGTAACCCGACAAGTGGTGGTCCGATTTATCGAAAATAATATCATCTGCCGTTATGGTGTTCTGAGCTAGATCATTACTGATAATGGATCTAACTTGAACAATAAGATGATGAAAGAGTTGTGCGCTGAGTTCAAGATCGAACACCATAACTCATCTCCCTACCGGCCCAAGATGAACGGAGCAGTAGAAGCGGCTAACAAGAACATCAAGAGGATTGTTCAGAAGATGGTTGTAACCTACAAAGACTGGGATGAGATGTTGCCCTTTTCTCTTCACGGTTATCGTACATCTGTCCGCACTTCAACGGGGGCAACCCCTTTCTCTCTAGTATATGGCATAGAGGCAGTGCTCCCCATAGAAGTAGAGATCCCATCAATCTGGGTATTGATGGAGGCTAAGCTTACAGAAGCTGAATGGTGTCAAAGCAGACACGACGAGCTAAATCTGATCAAAGAAAAGCGAATAACTACACTATGCCATGGTCAATTGTATCAACAGAGAATGAAGAAGGCCTTTGACAAAAAGGTCCGACCTTGCGTCTTCAGGAAAGGAGACCTTGTGCTAAAAAAGATACAATAATTTCTCACTACGGCTTGAGACTTGCAACCATGGACGGAGAAGAATTTGCCTACCCCACAAATGTTGACGTAGTCAAGAAATACTTCGCCTAAATAAAAAAAAATGTCTCGGTGGATTGAAAACCTTTAAGGGCAGTCCAGGCAAATATTAGAGACATAATAAAAAATCATCTAGATGGATTGGAAATCTCAAAGTACAATCCAGGCAAAAATTAGGGATAATGGCAAGTAACTACGTCCAACATCAGCAGCAGTTACACCATCCATCGACAGAAAATTCCAGTCAAGGTCATCTTCGACAGAAGCTCAGGATGCCTAGAATTCAAAGTTAGTAAAAGGATAGTGGTCTTTATGTTTCAATGTAACACTTTTCCCTTAAAATTACCATTTTCTAACTTTGTAAATACTCCATGGAATTACGCGCTAGGCTGATTTCCATCCTATCAATAAAATTTGAGCCCTTGTGCTTTTGTTTGCAATTCTCATTTGTTTTAGCTTTATAGAACGACATTTTAACATGATCAACGATTCTTGAAATTAAACAAAAATGAATTTACTTGATAACTTTTTTTTTCTTTTAAAATAAAGATGGCAATTTCTTTTGACTGTTGAACATCGAAAGAACACCGATTGCGTCTCCAAAGGTGTTCGAGCCTCAAAGTGCAAAATCAAAGTACTCCTTCTAAACCAGTGCACCTGAATGAAGGATCAGTTGTGTCGGATGTGAATATTTCGTTTGACATCCTCGGCCAAGTTCTTACCTCCTAAGCCCGACCAACGGTTGTTCCCCGCAGGGACTACTTCTCCTAAGCAAGGCAGAATTGCTACATTTGGACCAGTGATGCTTTTCATACCCCGCGGTGGCCGAGTATCCAGTCGTGTTCATCTACTAGTCTGTATGTCGTGTCAGTTTTGTCAGCATATACATACATGCATCATGCATTATTGATTTTCATTCATATTCATATTGCATCACTATCACTCTAGTCGGTCTTGTCCCCTAGTGATAAAAGTCTTCACAATCGAGTTGTCAGTTCTTTCCTTGCCAAGAAATGTTGCGTCTAAACAATCTCTCTCCTCCAGTTTATTTTTGGATTAGAGTTGGCCCTTGACCACTTTGATAACTTGAACCTCTGAGAAAACCAGAGAAACTTTCGGCAATCGTCACTCTTCGCCATTGAAGGTGATATTTTCGCTTTCCCAGATTAAGGAAAATCCCAAGAGAAAGCCTCTTAATCAGAGATTCAACAGTTTTTCTTCGAAAAATCCGCTGACGAAAAGGTCATCAGCACCTCAAAATTGGATCACATCATATGGCATTTCTCCGAGAAGATCCAGAGAAAAGTATGATGTAAATACCCAAGCTGGAAGCGGTCCCTCAAAAGACTCGTTTTCCACAGTAGGGTCGACAAATGGCATCTCCAACAGAGAAGTGTGTTCCCCTCTACAATTCAGACAGATGGGTTCCCCAGCAAGTCTGACATCAAAAGTTTTTCTAATCAAATGGCATCTCCCCAGGAAAATTCGGCGAGAGGTTTGAGGAAAAATGCTATGCATAGCGTCCCTTATCAAGAAAGTTTATTGACAAAAGAAACAAAGACCAGTTCCTTGGTAGGAAACCAGGATCGAGGGGAAGTTTACATCAGAAACTGAGACCAGTTCCTTGGTAGGAAACCAGGATCGAGGGGAAGTTTATTTCAGAAACTTAGACCAGTTTCTTGGTAGGAAACCAGGATCGAGGGGAAGTTTATTTCAGAAACTAAGACCAGTTCCTTGGTAGGAAACCAGGATCGAGGGGAAGTTTACATCAGAAACTGAGACCAGTTCCTTGGTCGGAAACCAGAATCGAGGGGAAGTTTACCCTTTTCTAAGCATCATTTCCTAGCAAAAGAAGATGAATGCATAAGCTACCATTCATAACCGCCATCAAAATTTCAGGTATTCCGATATTTATCCTCTTGCACCCCGAATGCCCGAATACCTTCGCCATTCACACCTTCGAGTCCAAGAAGATTAAATAGGGGCATCTGTCATACCCCAAATTTTGACCACCAAGATTTCCCATCATTTTACAAATCATCATCACAATATGGGTAAACCATCATACCTCCTCAGTCTCCCCAAAGATGGGTGAACATTCACTACAATAAAAAAAATTAGGGTTTTAAGCCCTCTCTGAGGTTTAGACAAAGGATCAATCAAGAACTAACATGATCTTCAACTTGTCTAAACCTCTCAAACAACCTCAAAGGATCAAGAGGACTCCCACCTCAAGAATCAAGCACAAGGCTGCAACATTCTGAGTGGATTAAGCCTCAACATCACCAGTGTCACCTAATTAGGGTTTGGTCGACCAGGGCCTCCAGATGGAAATTTTCCTCTGGGCATAAGCCAATGATTCAAAGGATAACCAAATATGCTCCATGGGACATCATGAACCCAATCATCAAGTCAATTTTGACCTCAGGGGATGCATTCATTAAAAATCAGGAATTAGGGTTTCTTGACCTAATTCACCCCTAAGTTGACTTTTGGGACAAAACACGAACCAAGACCTCAAAGGAGGATTTGAGGGTCTCTAATAAACCACATTGATCCATTTGCAACAATGGATTGATCCAAGAAGCTTGATTCACAAGTTTCAGTTTCATCTGAACCACAATTAGGGTTTCGCGGGAAAAGTCAATTGTACCTTTGACTTTTGACCAGGACATGATTCAATACACCCTATAACACCTATGAAATCAATCCATCAAGTTTGATTTAGTTCAAGGACTTGATTTCAAAGAGGATCGCACAGTTTGGAATTCAACTGACAAAAAGTCAACTGTGCACAAAAGTCAACTTTGACTTTTTGAGATTTTTCACAATTATGGTTCTTTGACCCTAAAATGATGTTAATGTGTGATTGGAATCATCATTCATCAAGAAAAATCAAGAAAAGTGGGATAACTTGTAAAAGGGGTAACCATAAAAACTTTGAAATTTTTCTAAGTTATGGAACAAAGTGGCTAGGGTACCAACTTTAGAGGATCATATCTCCTAAACCACAAGGCCATTTTTCCCTATTCAAAGCTAGATTTGTAGCTCTAATGGCCCTCTACAAAAGCTTCAAACACAACTCATTCCAATTCCTCATGGATTTTAAGTTATGGAATGATCAAAGTCACAAAAAGTGAAAATGTCACTTTTTCCAACACTTAGTGAAATTTTCACTAAGTCAGAATCTGCCTTCACTTTTTTCCAAATGTAGGGGCATTTTTCACTTAGATCCAAAAGGTATCAAAACCAACTATGATCAAACAGTTGTTGTATCATATGAGGGTTTTCCAAAATGGCCAAGAACTCCATCAAAGTCCACTTGAGCCATGAGATATGACAATGCCAATATGCCTTGCTGTAAACTATCATGGCAAGATTTGGGAGTTTTGCTCGATTTGCTCAAATTTATGCAAATGACAAACACACTTATCCATCTGAACACCTCAAGGGGAGACCAAGGAGGGACAAACACTTATCCATAAGCCTCCCAAGTCTTTGGAACCAAAAGTAGCATGCCAAACCTAGAAATGCCTAAAAGAGGGACAAGACTCCAATTTTGTTTTGGAGCATTTAATGGATGCACCAAGGTGGCATGGACTGGGCCATTTCCAACTGAATTCAGTCAAGACTTATCTAACAACTAGGGAACCACAACTCCGTGCTCTAACCTCTAGTCAATGGCTAGAGGAGACTTGGATTCTCATTGATCAACATTTGCCAAACTTCTGCAGCAGTTGCCATTCACTATTGCATCCAAAACAAACTTGCTCTACTATAAATAGAGCTCAATTGTGTTCAGTTTGAGTACACCAAAGCCATCAAACAAATGCTTTCCTCAAAATCTCCTTCTTCACTCCAAAATTGCCTTCCAAAGCAAGTCACTATCGGGTTTTGAGTTTGAGAGCTATTCCAACCAAACCAATCACACACACACTTCATAAAAATCATATAGAAGTGATCCAAACACTTAAACAACATCTGGAACACTGATTTCACAAAATCACCAGCCAACTGCTCAAGGTTTTAACCAAGTTGCAGTTGGGATACCATCTTCAGTTCCAGCTTGTTTCAAACCATTCCAAGCACTCAGGCACATCACTTGGCACCTAGGGAAGCTATCCACATCATTGGAATCTAGCTGTAACACCTCTAACACAAAACACGATCACTAGCTGCAAGAGGTAAGCATGAGCTCTTCTAACTCTATGATTCATGCATTTTTTGCTGCACAATAATTGGGCCATATGTTCATAATCATGCATAAAGTGTTTTCCCTCAATCAATTGCTTTGTTTGAATCGTGTATTAAATTTCTGAGCCTTCATGCAAATTTTAGGGTTCTTGAGGTTTCTCTTTGATTTCTTATTCCATGCTTAAAATAAATGAAATTAAAGACCATAGACATGATCGTGAGGTGAAAACGAGCAAATTGATATAATCAAGTATTCAGTGAGATTGGATAGAAAACGCAAATCTGCAGAAACAGAGGGTGGCGCGTGTTCTTGCCATTGTTCTTGGCGCCCTTTTTCAAAATTTGAATATTTGAATATTGTGATTTTTATTTAATTGATTCAAAAATTAATTTCTCTCCGAGTTTTAATGATTTTGAGTTGATTCTTTTTTTAATAATTCACAAAAATGTTAAAATATTTTATTTTACCAAAAAATCCCAAAAATATTATTTATTTCATATATTTGATATTTTTGCAAAGAATTAATGTTTTATTTGTTTTTAACATTTGAAATATTTTTCTCCCTTGATTTTCCAAACTTGGTTGATTTCTAATCATTTTGTGGATATAAACATGATTTTTCAAACATTAATCCAAGATCACAATTTGTTTTCACACATGTTTAACAAGTTTAATCATTTTAATTGAATTTTTAATCAATTAAAATATATTTTGAAAACAAATTAGGGTTTTGATTAATTCAACCCTCATCAAACTTTTTTCAAATACCTTTGGGCCTCTAATAGAGTGTAAGACCCAATCCCCTTTTAACCAAAACAATTTTGGGCCTCAAATATTGTATAAGTCCCTCTGCGTTAAAAGAAAATCTCGGCGCGATCGCCAGTTCAAAAAGAAAACCCTTTGGGCCTACCCTCGTGTTATAAGTCCCATCTCTTTTCTAAAAATCTTTGGGCCTCTAATAGAGTGTAAGAACCAATCCCTCTTTGAAACCAAAATAGTTTAGGCCTCATTCATTGTATAAGTCCCAACACATTTTCAAAAATCTCGGCGCGATCGCCAGTTTAAAACAAAACCATGGGCCTCTCCTTGAGCTGTAAGCCCCACCACTTGTATAAAACTAAATCATCTGGGCCTGCCCTCGTGTTATAAGCCCCATTCTTTTTCTTTAAAACACCTTTGGGCCTCTTGAGAGAGTGTAAGACCCATCCCTTTGTACATAAAACCTTTTCGGGCCTCAGTCACTTGTATAAGTCCTTGCACAATTTCAAAACAACAGTGCAATCACTGATAAAACCTTGGCCCTCTCCTTGAGCTGTAAGCCCCAACAATCTTTTCAAAGCACTTTCTCCTTTGATTTTGAATATAATATTGTTATCAAAGTTTTCTTTGTTGAACAACTAACCCAAACAGCATGGAAGCTCTACAACCGAGTAAGTGTTTACCCACTTTCTTTATCCGCTTTCATATATATATATATATATATATATATATATATATATAACTGTATTGTGGGGCTGCTCACTGTAAGTATTCTTTCACAAACTTTTATATACTTGTCAAAAAAATCAACTGTGTAATACTAGTATAGTTATTTAGAGTTTTCCTCGGCAACTACGTCTAGCACTAGGTAAAGCCCTGTTGGTCACTCTTAAATACAAACAAAACTAGATCCCCATAGGATTACCAGACACAGTCTTCCCTCCTCTTGGGGTTAAACAATATGGAGACGTGAAAGACAGCATTCTCGGTGAACCCTTTCTCAGACTGTCACCCTTAGAAATTGTCAAAGAGACTCTACTCCCCAGAGATGATCTTTTCTCCGTGAATGGCATCTCTTGAGTTTCTTCCGAATTCTCGGATTTTCCTGGCTTGATCTATTCTCGGTGAATGGCATGTCTTGAACTTATCGGGGTTTGGGGACCCACAAGCTTCTTAAAAGCATCCCCGCCTCCTCTTGGACGTTGTACAAGGACCCTTCGGCTTCTTAAAAGCTCTCATGCCTTCTCTTGGGCTTAATACAAGGACCCAGAGACCTCTACAGGTATAGGAATAGAACCTAGTCATCATTTTTCTAGAGCTGTCTTTCTGAGTCAAGTGTCAGACCAGTTAATGGTTTGACCTTCATCCCTTAACATACCAGCCTTCTCTTGGGCATCATACAAAGATCATTCACTACCTGAGAATCGATTTCTCAAGACACCAGTAGACTTGGACAGTCTCAATACCCTTTGGATTTCCCATTTCCTTAAAGAACAAGAAATAACCCTGATCCTCTGATCAGTACCAAAGCACAGCCTTACCTTTAATCGTTCCCTTTATAAGAACTGACTTTCTCCTTTATCCAACATACTGGACCTGTCACTAAACTGAAACAGTCACCAGCACAGTAGCCTCCTCTTGGGCTTTGTACAATGATTCTCCCCAGTGGAGCTAACCTTTTCACACTCTCTTGTTGAGTATAAAAGACTCTCTTCTTGAGTCAAACCTGTTTAGCCTCCATCTCGGGCTTCGTACGAGATACTAAAACACTCTCTTGTTGAGTATAAAAGACTCTCTTGTTGAGTCAAACCCCCTTTAGCCTCCATCTCGGGCTTCGTACGAGATAAAAATCACTCTCTTGTTGAGTATAAAAGACTCTCATGTTGAGTCAAAACCTTTTAGCCTCCGTCTTGGGCTTCATATAAGACACATAAAAGCACTCTCTTGTTGAGCCAGCCCTTTTAGCCTCTCTCTCTCGGGCTTCATACGAGACACATAAAAACACCCTCTTGTTGGGTCAATAGCCTCCTCTTAGGATTTGTATAAGAAAACCCCGGTTGAGTCAATCAACCTTTTAGCATAAAATATGTGCCTTGCTCACAGTATACAAACATCAACAACTCCTTTTCCTTCATCTAAATTGTTGTAAGCGGCAAGCCTCTGGATTACTTACATCCACGCCATTGTCCCTCTTTTAGCATGAGAAATTCCTAAGGAAAGATGGCATTGCTCTAAACTGAGTTAAAGTCTTCTCCTTCAGGTTAAAAATCCCCTATAAAGAAAATTATGGAATTGCTGGATTCACATATCCCAGTTAAAGTAATTCTCCTTTATAATCAGTCACCCAACAGTTGTGACAAACAGACCAAATATCCCCTTTTAGAGATGACAAATTCTCTCTCATCAATAAACCCTTCAGCTTCACATCTTGGGCTTTGAACAAGATACAAATAGACCCTTCAGCTTCACATCTTGGGCTTTGAACAAGATACAAACCACATTTAGCTTCACGTCTTGGGCTTTGAACAAGACACCAAAACAACCTTTTTTTCCTCCCATAGAATAAGAGGAACTACGATCGCTCTGATTTCCTTGTTTCGTTAAACGGGAATACGTAGGCATAAGATTGAAAAATCTTAGCGAGCACACTAATAAAAAAACCCAAATTCCAGTATCTCCACCAAATCAACCCAAAAGCATCAAATCTAAACACAGTATCAAAAACCGCACAAAAAAATCCAGACACCGCGTTCTCAGGCGAAATAACCGAAGATTGGGCCCCACCTCCACATAGCATTTGTAACCTAACAAACCGCTGTTCAAACTCAGTATGCAAGCAGGGTTAATTGGAGACATCTATTTCCCTTCCTTAAATAGCTCAATAGGATAAAAAATGAATCGAACTGTAGTACCCGTGCGATCGTGACTCAGGACCACAAAAATCGCGCTACAAAGAGGTTGTAACTAGATTTCGTCGCGTAACCAACCAAAGGATCCAGATAGCACTCCAAAAGATCAGCAATATCTCTTTCAGGAGCACTACAATCCATCAGGTTTCGCAAAGCTTGAAAGCTGGCCTGAATCGTGTTATCGGTTGTAGTAGTAATTCCAAAATCTCCCCACTCCCATCCCTCCGAAGACCAAGCGCCCATTCCATCTACGGTCTCCTACTTCAAACTGCTTCTATGATATAAAACCAGAAATTTCTCCACCAAATAAACATTCCCATTCCACACACCTGTCTAGAAACAAACTGACTTGCCATTCCCCAAAACATACATGCTGTTAGAATGAAGACTCTTTTCAACCCTAGCTTTTTCCAAGGAAACAATATCCTTCCACCACACTGAGCCTAAAGTTCTGCTGCGGGAAGTTAAATCTGAAATAACAGTAAATCACCATATCTAGCTTTTATCATCTTAATCCAAAAGGTATCCTTGTTCTCAAGCAGCTTCCATTTCCACTTGTAAAGCAAAGATCGATTGAATTCCTCCACTCGTTTAAAGCCTAGACCTCGTTGAGCTAACGGCATACAAAGTCGTTCCCATCCTACCCAGTGCACTTTCCTCTTTTCTTCCCCTCCTCCCCAAAGAAATTTATTCGGAAGCTTTGTTATTGATTTGCAAACCGTCTTCGGAGACCTGTAAAAAGATAACAGAAACACCGACAAGCTGTATTCAAAAAATAATCTTGAATACAATTACATAAAATAAAAAAAAATTACTTTGAAAAAACAATAATAAAGGGTTAAATATGTCAGAGGTCCCTATAAATATATCATGATTCAATTTTAGTCCCTTAAAAAAATTTCTTCAAACAATGGTCCTCATAATGTTTTTCGTCTATACTTTTAGTCCCTCTTGTTAACTTCCATTAACAAAAAGTGACGTGGCATGCCACATGGAACACTGAGTGTCACTAAAAGTAAGAAACCTTCACTAAAACTATCTTAGAAGATGAAGATTCATTACAAAACCCATAAACGGTCACTAGAACCCAGAAACAGTCACTAGAACCAAGAAACTGTCACTAAAACTATATTAGAAGATGAAGATTCATGACAAAACCCACAATCCTTCACTAAAACCCAGAAACAGTCATTAAAACTATTTAAGCAGATTAAGATTCATGACAAAACCCATAATTCGTCCCTAAAAGTATATTAGAAGATGAAGATTCATGTCCAAAAATCATGAATCCGTCACTAAAGTCTAGAAACCTGACAATAAAAGTATCTTAAAAGATAAAGATTCATGTCAAAAAGCTAGAATCAGTCACTATAGGCCCGAAACCGTCACTAAAAGTAATTTGGAAGATGATATTCATGTTAAAACCCCAGTATCTGTCACTATAGCCCAAAAATCGTTGCTAAAATTATCTTAGAAGATGAAGATTCGTGTCAAAAACCCAATATTCGTCACTATAGTCCAGAAACCGTCGCTAAAAGTATCTTAGAATATGAAAATTCATGTCAAAACCCATAATCCGTCACTATAACCAAGAAATCGTCAATAAAAAGTATTTTAGAAGATGAAAATTCATGCAAAAAACCCATAATATTTCATTATAGCCCATAAATCGTCACTAAAAGCATCTTCCTTTAATTAAAGATTCCATCGATTGTCATGAATCTTCAAACCAATTATCATTCATATTAGAATACTAATTTAAAACTAGGGTTATAAATTAATCATTTCAAGAGTTGTCATTTTATGATTCATGGTTACTAAGATCCATGGTTACGTTGAATGCTAATTATAAGTGCTAATTATACATATCAATTACAATCCAAGATGCATTATATAGTTTTTAAGCTATTGTAAAATAATCTGTAAAATTGAAAAACCTGTTATGACTTGAGTGTTAAAGGTAAAAGTGTTTAAGAAAAATCTAGCTTTAGTGACAGTTATTTTTTGTCTGTAGGTAAAACCCTTTCTCAGTCATCAAAACTCTTCCATGTGGCATGCCACACCAGCTTCCGTTAAGGGGAGTTAACGGGATGGACTAAAAGTGTGGACAAAAAACTTTAGAAGGACGATTGTTTGAAGGAAAATTTTTGAGCGACTAAAATTACATTGTAGCTTATTTATAAGGACTAAAAACGTATTTAACCCAAAATAAAATAAACTTAATATACTAAAGAATACTTTTTGTACTTGCTAAAAGTACAATATGTGATAACTCTAGTGATTAAGGGTTGTCAGAGATTTTTAGGATTTGTTATAAAAATTTACAGCTAACTCACACAAAGAGGTGATAAGCTCTATATGTGGTATTTTTATAATTAGATTGGATCTCCGCTCAACCTTAGGATTGAGGTATTTATAAGAGTTATTGGTCCTGGATCTTAGACCTCGAGGAAGTAACAACTAATTCTAGAAATGAGGGAATGAGATAGTTAGCCCCGTATTATTCAGGACAACATGATAAATTCAATCTGTCTCCATCTTTGCACCGTTGTGGACTTGAGACATGTCACTTCCAACGTACTCGCATTTTGGGTGAGTTACTCAGGAAGTGGGGAGCTAATTTGAGGAATGGGCTTCACATTTAATAAAGAGACAACTGATGTAGTAAATAAAAAATTAATCTAGTAAACGTGTGGTCGGGAAGATGCTAAGGGCATCATTCACCTTCCACATCACCCCTCACGACCCTTTCAGAAATATACTAATAAATAGTACCTCAAGCACGAGAGCTTGGAACTATGTGGTTAGTTGGTTTTCCTTTGCTGGAACCGTTCAAATGAGGCCCTAAGTGGAGCAACTGAGGCGAGACTAAAGTTGAGTCCCTTAGGAGAGACTTTGGTTGAGTCCCTCAGGAGAAATTTAGGTTGTGTCCTTTGGGCGAGACTAAAGTTGAGTCCCTCAGATGAGACTTTAGTTTATTCTATCATGAGAGACTTAAGTTGAGTCACTCATGATAGACTTAAGTTGAGTCCCTCAGCAGAGACTTTAAGTTGAGTCCCTCAAGTGAGACTTAAGTTGAGTCCCTCATGTGAGAGTTAAGTTGAGTCCCTCAGGAGAGACTTAAGTCGAGTCTCTCAGGAGAGACTTAAGTTGAGTTCCTCAAGCGATACTTAAGTTGAGTGGTCTTTGCAGGAAATGTCTAATAGAAACCTAGAATTTATATTTCCCATGGGACCGACAAGGATCTATTTTAGAATAATCCAGCATTCTTATTGCCTCTTAAGGGCGACAAGGATCTTCCTTGGAAGTCCGGTATTCACATTTCCTTTTTAGGGCTGCAAGGATCTTCTTGTGGAATTCTAACATTTATATTTCCTTTTAGGGTGTCGATGTTATTCTTGTTGAAGTCCATTATTTAATTCGATTGTAGAACCTAATAACATGATGTAAATAACAGTAAAGAGTTTTCAAAGAGATTCATACATTGGCAGAAAAATCACCCTTTTAACGATCGAAAAAAATTGACTATAGTAATATCTTAGGTTAACTAAGTTTCAAGTTTTGGGAATGATTTGTCCATCTAGCTCCTCGAGTTTGTCATCTCCGTGAGGTTTCTTCTGACATATGTGATATGATCCTTCTCAATTAGGTTATAGTTTTCCCTACCGGGCGAGGACGATAACTTGCCTTAATTCTAGGTTGTCTTCACACATTTTCATGTAAACCAACTTTGAGTTGTACCTTCAAGCTGCCCTTTTCTTGGTGTAAAATTCTCAGATGTGGGAAACATCTCTTGTTTCTTCAATTAGGTCAGTGACACATCTTTTCCCTCACTCATTTTCTTCCACATTAAACTTAGAGAGTTTCCAATATGGAGTGTCTATTGTGAAAGGAAACAAAATGTTCGCTCAATATACCATGGTGAAAAGTGTCTCCTTGGTGTTCAAATGAGGGGTGGTATGATATGACCATAAGACTTCATAAAGCCATTCAGCCCAAAGTCCTTTGGCATCATCTAGCTTCTTTTTGACCCCCTTTAGTATCACCTTGTTTGTTTATTTAGCTTGGTCGTTGGCCCGTGGATAGAGAACAAAAATAAAATTTGTTTCCACATCTAGGTCTAGACATAAATTAACTATAGTAGAAATGGAGAACTGAATTCCATTTTCTGAAATGACAATGTCTAGAAAATTGAACTTTCACATGAGAATTTTCCAGTAAAAATTACATACATTTTCTATTGTGATCATGGAGACGAATTTAGTTTCTTTTGTGAAATAGTACACTCCAATGGTAGAATGGTCAGGGAGCATGACATACTGAAGGAGTTAACTTGGTGCTTGAGGCAGAATAGCGTGCCTTTTGAATTTGTTACATTTCCTAATGAACGACAAGGAAAAGGAAACCTTTAAGATCAATGTCACAAAAGGACAAGGAAACCTTTAAGGAGTACGCTCAGAGATGGCGTGAAATTGTCGCTCAGATTTCTCCACCGCTGGAGGAAAAAGAGATGACAAAGATCTTCTTAAAAACCTTGAGCTCATTTTACTATGATAGAATGGTTTCCAGTGTGACCAGTGACTTCACCGAAATGGTGGGCATGGGAGTTCGTCTTGAGGAAACGGTCCAGGAAGGACGTTTAGTTAAAGATGCTGGATCATCAAGTAGTACAAAACGATATGGTAGTGCTCTCCCTAAGAAAAAAGAGCAAGATATTGGGAATATCTCTCTCGGAAAGTAAAGGCGACGTTATCAACCAGTAGCAGCTGTAACTCCTGCTATTAACCCATCGCCTGTTCCTACGTATCAACCTCAGGTTGCTCAGAGCCAACTGAATCAACAGCAATATCAGCAAAGGACAGAACAACCTCTTCAGCAGGCTCGTCCTCAGTACAACAACAACCGTACAACGCGATCACCAGGGTTCGACCCTATACCCATGGTGTACGCATAACTGCTTCCATTATTACTGGTCAAGGGGCACGTCCAAACTAACTCCCCTCTTACAGTACCGAAAAATCCGCCTTTTTGGTTCAAAGCGGATCAGACTTGTCCTTACCATCAAGGAGGACCAGGGCATAACATAGAAAACTATCTCAGTTTCAAATCCGACATACAAAAGCTTGTTAGGAGCGGGGTCTTATCTTTCAAAGATACGAATCCGAATGTTCTCACGAACCCGCTGCCTCAACATCCGAAGGCCGCAGTTAATTTGATAGAGGGAGAGTCTAACAACACCTATAAAATTCATGATGTACTCTTATTGAGGGCCATTGTAGACAGAGTGGATATGGCCATGCGCCACCTCATAATTATCACCAGTGTGATATCTGCTCCAAAAACAATCAGGGATGTTCTGTGGTGCAAACAGCTCTACAGGAACAATTGGATCTCGGGTAGATCCAAGAGCACCGAGTTCGTGGAGTCAACATGACCTATACGAATTCCAACGTCATTCAGAACCACGACATCCATGCAATGAATGTCAACTTAGTGGCGATGCACTCAAGGCAAAGCCAGTATCATAATCTGTCGCGGCACGATTATAATTCCTGTCTAACTTTCTCGGTAAACAAACACGGATGCTCTTTTGTACAAGAGGCCCTCCAGCGTCAGATGGATCTTGGATGGATCCAGCACTACCATGATAGAAATCCTTATTAGATCAACATGATTCAAATCTTTGATATTCGTCTGATGAATACCAGCTTGGTGGAGTTACATGCCAGGTAGGTCCAACTCGGTTTTCTCACTTCACATAATTATCAGAACTGTAAAGGATGTTGTGAGAGTAACCAAGGGTGCGCTCTCATTCAAAGAACTTTACAGCACTTGTTAAACCACTGGTGGCTTCCAATCTATCTGGATGAAGACACGCAACAAATCAGTGTGCTTAATGGAAATCCTACTCGACGTCAAGGTCAGGATGTCCGATCTATGGAAACAAATATGGTAAGGTTGCACGACATTCAAAGCGGGCGTGGCCAAGTACCACCACACAACTACGAGCGCTGTAGAGTCTGCTCGGAGAATAACCAAGGATGCTACCTTGTGCGGGTAGCCCTTCAAGGTCAGTTGGATCGTAAAGAGATTCACCCGTGTACGAGTCCCGAGCCAATCAACTGGACGCCGGACTACTTCGCTGATCAAATCAGAGACATTGTCATAATCTATGATCATCAACAGAACGAGGATGTTTGTACCATCATCCCTCTACTGGACGAATAAAAAACTCTTAGCCAGGAACTGATTGAAGTTACTTACGACAGTCAGAAAAATCAGAAGGAAATTCCATTACCCTCCGTCGTGAATATTGCAGACATCAGTCGAGTAACAAGGAGCGGTCGAATCTTCAACCGAGGAGTTGGAGAACCTAACAAAGAAAAGGAACTTCCGATAGAAGCTCCTGATCCACTAGTCGGTCAATCCAGTAATCCCGACCTTTCAAAGAACGACGATGAGATGCTGAAGCTTATCCAAAGGAGTGAATACAACATTGTTGATCAACTGTTACAAACTCCTTCAAAGATCTCAGTTCTATCACTTTTACTCAGTTCCGAAGCCCACAGAGAGGGTCTACAGAAAGTCTTAAAGCAGGACTTTGTGGAACAGGATGTGTCAATTCGACAGTTCAATAGCATCATCTCTAACATCACTTCCTGCAACAACTTAGGATTCAGTGATGAGGATTTGCCATAGGGGGGAAAAGTCACAACATGGCGCTCAATATTACAGTCAACTGCGAGGGCGATGCTTTAGCCAGCGTACTGGTAGACACAGGATCGACCATCAATGTTATGCCGAAGTCTACATTAATGCGACTATCATTCAAAGAATCCCCGATGAGGGGCAGTGAGGTCATCGTCAAAGCCTTTGATGGATCTCGAAAAGCAGTTATCGGCAAAGTCAACCTTCCCATGACTATCGGTCCTCACACTTTCCTAATCACTTTCCAGGTCATGGATGTCCGGGCAGCGTATAGCTATTTATTAGGAAGACCTTGGATATACCAGGCTGGGGCAGTCACTTCAACACTGCACCAGAAACTGAAGTTCGTCAAGAACGATCAACTCATCATGGTCTGTGGAGAACAAGCCTTGCTCATAAGTAACTTGTCATTATCTACTTGTGTAGAACCCGAGGAGGTTGTTTGAACTCAGTTCCAAGCACTTTCGATGAGCAACGAGAATCAATCAAAGAAAGGAACTTCGATTTCCTCATACAGAGATGCTCTCGAAGTGATCAAAAATAAAAATACAAAAGGATGGGGACAACTTGTTATTCCTACTGATAACAAAACAAAGAAGGGTCTTGGTTTTTCCTCAACCTGTACCCAGACAGCTGCTAACGATGAAAGTTTTTATCCCATTCAGGACTTCTTCCATAGTGGAGGTTTCCTTCACCCAGTGCCTCAAGCAGTCCACACTATCAACGAGGAAGATTCCTCAGATACGAATAAAGAATGGAAGTCCTATCTTAATGAGGATGGTTATATCTCTCAGGAAGAGGTGCCTACGCCATTTTGCTATACCGCAAAGATTCCGAGATTTATACCCAGGTCAGATGTCAGGAAGATATATGGAGATTGTGATCCGGAAGGATGTCGTGCTCCGCTAAACTAATTAGAGGAGGACTATCTGATGAAAGACAACTTTGACCACGACTATTATGGCCCAATGGATGGCCTGTCTATCTGGCAGCCGTATCCAGGAGACTTAGGGCAAGAAAATCAGCCGAACAATGAAAACCAGCTGAGCCTCACTGAACAGAATACCTGTGTCCCCACCATGTCATGGGATCATTACTAAGGGCATTCCGAAAATATCCAGTACAATGATGAATTGGCAAAGCTTGCCTGACTAGAATTCATCAACTATGCTTTTCCCGAGGTCAACGTCATCGAGAGGAATGATTCCTCCAGTTCCAAAGAGGTGTGGGAAACATTGGGACAACCGAGTGGAAAATACGACTTCATGGTCAAATACGCCGCTCCTGAAAGCACTCGTATCAGGCTCGAAGACATTCAGCCAACTGGGTTGGGAGATCCACCTGAGAGCACAAATACTCTGCAAAATACAACTGAAGAATCCTCCTACGACAACTCAGCCTGGGAGACAGATTCCAATGATCCTGCTCCACTAGAAATCAACGTTATTTCTGAAGACAAATCAAGGAAGGTACCAGACTTTGTGATTCACTGAGGAGTTCGCCGCCAATGGGTTGCTGTCAATGTCCCGAAAATTATCCATAAGTCTAAGTAATTGTCGTCTTTAACCTTTCACCCTGCCCAGGTGAAACGGATGCTTTGATAGGGCTCACTTTCTGTAAATATCCCTCTTCGCTTTGCCCAAAGCGATAGATTTTTGTTTTATAGGGCTGTAGTTTCAAGAATCGTCTCGTTCATAAATAAAATAATGTCGTTCTGTAATTTCCGCATTAATTGCTGTTTTCTCTTTTTGCTTTTTTTAGAAAATGGTAATCCTAAAAAATAACTCAATAAAATAAACAAGCAGTTTTTCAAAAGAAAATACACTGCACACACTCTTGCATTCTCTCTATCTCTTCTAAACACAAATCATACCGTCATGCAGATTTCTTGTTTTAAACCCCGTTGAAACATACGATCCAATGCCTTCTCCCAACTTTGAGTTCCCGGTATTTGGGGCTAAAGAAGAAGTTGATGACAAAATTCCAGAAGAGATCTCCCGACTACTCAAACAGGGGGAAAGGTCCATCGAACCTCACAAAGAGCCGTTGGAAAAAGTCAACTTGGGTTCGGAAAAAGAGAGAAAAGAAATCAGGATTGGGGCACTGCTCAGTCCAACTGCCAAAGAGAGTTTGACAAAGCTTCTCAAAGAGTTTCCCGATGTATTCGATTGGTCCTATCAGGATATGCCAGGGTTGGATACCAGCATCGTGGAGCATCATTTACCGTTAAGATCAGAATGTCCGCCGGTGAAACAAAGGTTGAGACGGACTCACCTGGACATGGCCATTAATATCAAAGAGGAAGTTCAGAAACAGATTGACGCGGGCTTCCTCGCTACATCAGAATATCCTCAATGGTTAGACAACACCGTACCCGTCCCAAAAAAGGACGGAAAAGTCAGAATGTGTGTCGATTACAGAGATCTAAACAAGGCTAGTCCAAAGGATGACTTTCCTTTACCACACATTGACATGCTGGTAGACAGTACAACAAAGTTCAAAGTTTTTTCCTTCATGGATGGATTCTTGGGCTATAATCAAATCAAAATGGCGCCGAAAGACATGGAGAAAACTTCGTTCATTACCCCATAGGGGTACCTTTTGTTACAAGGTAATGCCGTTCGGTTTGAAGAACGCCGGGGCAACCTATCAACGGGCCATGACTACTCTGTTTCATGACATGATACTCAAGGAAATTGAGGTATATGTCGATGATATGATTGCCAAATCTAAGACGGAAGAGGAGCATGTGACCCACCTGTCAAAACTATTTGAGCGATTGAGAAAGCACAAACTCCGCTTGAATCCCAACAAGTGCACCTTCGGTGTCCGTTCAGGGAAACTTTTAGGGTTCATCGTCATCCAGAAAGGAATTGTGGTTGATCCTGACAAGGTCAAGGCCATTCAAGAAATGCCTTCTCCGAAAACTGAGAAACAGGGGATTCCTGGGACGTTTGAACTACATTTCCAGATTCATATTCCTCATGACCGTGACGTGTGCGCCGAACTTCAAATTACTTAAAAATAACCAGGATTACGTTTGGACAGAAGATTTCCAAACCGCCTTCGACAGTATTAAATAACACATGTTGAACCCTCCGATTCTCTCACCTCCAGTGGAAGGAAGACTACTGATCATCTACTTAACAGTCCTGGAAGACTCCATGGGTGTGTACTTGGCCAACAAGACGAAACAAAAAGGAAAGAGTCTGCCATCTACTATTTGAGCAAGAAATTCACCGACTGCGAGACTCGGTACACTATGCTTGAGAAAACTTGCTGCGCTTTGGCTTGGGCAGCCAAACGTCTTCGCCATTACATGATTCGTCACACTACTTGGTTAGTCTCCGAAATGGATCCAATCAAGTACGTATTTGAAAAACCTGCTCTCACGGGAAGAATTGCCCGTTGGCAGATGTTGTTATCAGAATATGACATCGAGTGCCACGCTCAAAAAGCCGTTAAAGGGACTATTTTAGCCGATCATTTGGATCATCAACCGATTGACGATCAGGAATCAATCGGGTTCAAATTCCCAGACGAAGATGTCATGTGTAACGCCCCGGTCAGTTTTGTCAGTTTAATTAATTGAGTCGTTTTGAGTATTTTAATATTATATTATTTTATTTCTGTTTTTTATGTGTAAATATGTTATTTTTCATCGTGAATATATTTTATCGCGTTTTGGGAACATTTGCGAGATATTTGAGTGTAGGGGTAATTTGGGCATTTTGATTTATTTTGTTAAGTTAGAATATAATAGAATAGAAAGAGAGAAAAATAGTAAGAGAAAGAAAAAGAAGAGAAGAAAGAAAAGAAGAGGAGAAGAGAAGAAAAGAGAGAATTTGGGAAAAACTTGGAAATCAATCAACCGACTTTCTAGAACACGATTAAATCGGGTAAGGGTGTGAAACTCGATTATACTAAGTTTGTGTATGATTATGTATGTGTTTGCTTGGATGTTTCTTGTCTTTCCATGGCTTTTGAGTTCTAGGTTAAAATGAGAGATATGTTGAGGAATCGATGGTTTCGCGGTTGGAAATCGATGTAAATGCGGTAGAATACTTGTTACCATGTTTGAGTTATGTTCTGATTGTTATATGTTGGTTTAGAAATGTTTTGGTTGAGAAAATATCATTTTTGGCTGATCTGGTGCGCTGCTGGGTTTTGCTGAAATTGCAGGTCCGCACTGCGAATGGCCAGCGAATGGGTGGCGAGCGTTCGCGTGAGGTTCGCACTGCGAACGTTGTATTATTTTTCATTCTGCCACTATTCACTAGAGGATTCGCATTGCAAATGGGGTAGCGAGCATTCGCAAGACGGTTCGCACTGCGAACGTTGGGAATTTTCTAGGAAATTTTTGCTTTTGGCTTGGTTCGCTGGGACATTCGCACTGCGAATGAGGTAGCGAAGGACTCGCTAGGAGCTTCGCGCTGCGAATGTAGCAGTTTTCCCAATTTGATTTCTCTGTAACTTTTGATCCGTGGGTCGGTTTGAGGCGTGGTTTGATGCGTTAGAAAGCTTGTAGTATGTACTTTCTTATGATGATAGTTTTAAAATCGTTGGCCGATTAAATTATGTCGGGAATTAGAAAATGTGTTGTTTTGTTGTCGACTTTTGTCGTTTAACTGTGTGAACTTGATGTGTATGTGCAATATGCTGTTGGTGTGGATATTGTGTGACTTGTGTACTGTTGAGTGATGAAATTGCATGAAACACATATTGGGATAATGGTTGGTGGCCTTACGGCAAGGAAATGCGATGTAAGATAATTTTTGATATATGCATGATTATGGATGTGTATATGTGTGCATATTAAATGTCATGAGTCATTGTATGCCAAGCATCATGATATGCAATATTGTGACGTCCTGAGTGACGGATTGATTCCAGAGAGAATCTGCTATAACATCGTGCGCCTTAAAAATAAGAGGACCTAAAGCTATTTGATATATCGTGCGCCTTAAAAATAAGAGGACCTAAAGCTATGGTTATAGACGATCGTGTGCCCATGTGGGGTGTGACCGATCGGATTGTGCGCCTTATACCGAGAGGACCTAAAGCAATCCATAAACGTCGTGCGCCTTATACCAAGAGGACCTTAAGCGACGGGGAACATCGTAGGCCCGACGGGGTGTTACTTGAGTGATCCCCAGTAACGAGCGATGATTCCAGTAGAGTTCCTGAGTGAACTATAGATGAGAAATATTGGATGTCGGTACCGCATGGCATGTGCATAGAGTCGTTGTGTCGGTCTCTGTGCATTTGCATAAATCATGGATTAATTGTGCATGGAATTGTGAATGTGATTGATGAGATGGAATACGTGTAATTGTATTGATGATGAGTGTATTGTGTATGATTGATGTGTAGTGGTATTTGATACTTGAGAATTGTACTGTGTTGTGTTGTATTTGATTGTGGTGCATTTGTGGTGAGAATGTTTTACCTGTGTATTTCTGTGTTAATATATAATTATATGCAACTGTATTATGATTGTTTTTCTAACCCTTCTGCTGTTTTATAATGCTCTATGAGGCATTGCAGATTAGAGTTGCTGGGGGTCTTTTTGTGAAGCTTTGCGTCTTCATTCTTTTGTCAGTTGGCTCTGATATGTGACACCGGATAGTTAGGGTGGCCGTTTGTGATTATTTGTATTATGTATATGTATCTTTTGAATTGTACATGTATGGTTGTACATGACAAACAAACTTTTATGATATATATATATATATATATATATATATATATATGTTGATATTCAGTTGCGGATTTTCCGCTTATATTCTGTAATTGGATTGTGGGTGTATTACTACCTGAGATTGTTGCATATCTGTATGAGCAGGTGTTGTATGTTTGTTTCAAATTGAAGTGACCCCTCGGTCTATGCCGTGATATTTTAAATATACTCTGATGAAATTTTGTATTTTATTTATCGCTTTAATAGCTTGGGGGTATAGAAGGGGGTGTCACATTAAGTGGTATCAGAGCCAGTTCGTGTCAGTCCGTGCCAGTCTGTGTCAGTTCGTGTCTGGTTGTGTTAGTCTTGGTCGGTGTTGGCGTTTGGAGTGAGTTGTTTGTTTAGCCATAGTTTCTGTTATTGGAAATGAACAGAATATGGCTGGTAGGAATGATGCTGCTTTTGCTGCTGCGATGCAAGCTATGGCTCGTGCTGTGCAGGGTGCACCTAATGCTGCGGGTAATGATGAGTTTAGGAAGAACAAACCGCCTGTGTTCAAAGGGAGACATGATCCTGATGGTGCACAAATTTGGTTGAAAGAGATTGAAAGGATTTTCTGAGTTATGGATTGTGCTGAGGACAGTAAGGTGACACTGGGAACTCACATGTTACAGGAAGAAGCTGATGAGTGGTGGGTTAGTACTCGTCAGGTGCTGGAAGCTGGGGATGAAGAAGTTACTTAGGAATTGTTTAGCCAGGAGTTTCTGAGGAAGTATTTTCCCGAGGATGTTAGAGGAAAGAAGGAAATTGAGTTCTTGGAACTGAAACAAGGTAGTATGTCTGTTGTAGATTATACTGCTAAGTTTATGGAGCTTGTGCAGTTTTATCCTCATTATGCTGAAGCGACTGCAGAGTTTTCTAAGTGTGTGAAGTATGAGAGTGGATTGTGTCCTGAGATTAAGCAGGCAATCGATTATCAGAGGATAAGAAGGTTTTCTGATTTGGTGGAATGTTGTAGGATTTATGAAGAGGATAGTAAGGCTTGTTCTACTCACTACAAGAGTGTGAGTGATAGAAAAAGGAAGCAACAATTTCGTAGTGGTCCGTATGTAACACCAGTGGATAAAGGTAAACAAAGGGGTACTTTTGCTCGAAGGTCAGGTGGAGGAGGTATGTCGAATTCCCCGAGATGTTTTAAATGTGGTGAGTTGGGGCATCGTCAGTTTGAATGTAGAAAAGATGTGAGAAAGTGTTCTAATTGTGGAGGTGTCGGACATGTCGTAGCTGATTGTAAACGGAAGAATGTGGTGAAGTGTTTCAACTGTGGTGAACCTGGTCATATTAGCACGAAGTGTCAGAAACCGAAGCAAGCTCCAACTAGTGGGAAGGTATTTTCATTGGCGGGGATTCAGACTTCAAGTGCAGATCGTCTGATCAGAGGTACTTGTTTTATTAATAGTACGCCTTTAGTTGCTATTATTGATACTGGAGCGACTCATTCGTTTATTTCGTCTGAGTGCGCGAAGCGTTTGAATCTTGTGTTGTCTTTGATGGATGGTGAGATGGTTATTGATACTCCAGCAATGGGGTCAGTAACTACTTCTTTAGTTTGTTTGAGTTGTCCTTTGACCATTTATGGTAAAGACTTTGAGATGGATTTAGTGTGTTTGCCGTTGGAAGGTTTAGATGTGGTTCTGGGAATGAATTGGTTGTAATTCAATCGGGTTCATATTGATTGTTATCATAAGCTAGTAAGGTTTCCTTCTCTTGAGGAAGACGAAGACTCGAGTTTCTTATCTACCAAAGAATTGAAGAGACTTTTGGCGGAGGAAGCTCAGTTGATTGGGTTGTTTACGTCGTTGACTGTGGATAGCCAAGTTTCACTTGATGTGTTTCCAGTTGTGTGTGATTTTCCAGAAGTGTTTCCAAAGGATATTTTGGACTTGCCGCCAGAGAGAGAGAGGTGGAGTTTTCGATAGATCTAGTTCCTGGTACTAGACCTGTTTCTATGGCACCTTATCGTATGTCAGCATCTGAGTTGGTAGAGTTGAAGAAGCAATTGAATGAGTTGTTGGAGAAGAGGTTTGTGAGGCCAAGTGTTTCTCCTTGGGGTGCTCCAGTTTTATTGGTGAAAAAGAAAGACGGAAGTATGCGGTTGTGTATTGATTATCGCCAGTTGAATAAGGTGACGATTAAGAATAAGTATCCTCTTCCGAGAATTGATGATTTGATGGATCAGTTGGTTGGTACTTGTGTGTTCAGGAAGATTGACTTGAGGTTGGGGTATCATTAGATTAGGGTGAAAGAGGAAGATATTTAGAAGACGGCTTTTAGGACACGTTACGGTCATTATGAATATTCTGTGATGCCGTTCAGGGTTTCTAATGCGCTAGGTGTGTTTATGGAGTACATGAATCGTATTTTTCACGAGTATTTGGATCGATTTGTTGTTGTGTTTATTGACGACATATTGATTTATTCTAAGTCTCGGGAGGAGCACGCGGAGCATTTGCGTATTATTTTGCAGGTTTTGAAGGACAAAACGCTTTTTGCCAAATTGTCTAAGTGTGAATTTTGGTTGTCGGAAGTGGGTTTTCTTGGACACGTAATTTCAGGTAATGGTATTGCTGTGGATCCATCTAAAGTAGAAGCAGTTCTACAATGGGAGGCTCCGAGATCTGTTATTGAAATTCAAAGCTTTTTGGGTTTGGCCGGTTATTATCGAAGGTTTATTGAAGGTTTTTCTAAGCTAGCACTTCCTTTGACCCAGTTGACTTGTAAAGGGCAAACGTTCATTTGGGATATTCGGTGCGAGGAAAGTTTTAATGAGCTAAAGAGAAGATTAACGACAGCTCCGATTTTGATTTTGCTGAATCCTAATGAACCGTTTGTGGTGTATTGTGATGCGTCTTTGATTGGTCTAGGTGGTGTACTAATGCAAGACGGTAAGGTCGTGGCGTATGCTTCGAGGCAGTTGAGAGTGCATGAGAAGAATTACCCTACCCATGACTTGGAGTTAGCGGTTGTGGTTTTTGTGTTGAAAATTTGGAGGCATTATCTTTTTGGTGCGAGGTTTGAAGTCTTTAGTGATCACAAGAGTTTGAAATATCTGTTTGATCAGAAGGAATTGAATATGAGGCAACGAAGATGGTTGGAATTTTTTAAGGACTACGACTTTGGCTTGAATTACCATCCTGGTAAAGCTAATGTGGTAGCCGATGCGTTGAGCCAGAAATCTTTGCATATGTCTGCTTTAATGGTTAAGGAGAGGGAGCTTTTGGAATCGTTTAGAGATTTGATTTTGGTATGTGAAGTGTCGTCGGATAGTGTGAGGCTGGGTATGTTGAAGGTTACGAATGATTTTTTGATGACGGTAAGTGAGAAACAAAAGTTGGACGTGAAATTGGTGGATTTGATGTTGGTTGACGGGAAAGAGGCGAGTGGTGATTTTCAAGTGGATATTAATGGTGTGTTGAGATTCCGTGGGCGAATTTGTATTCCGGACGATTCGGATTTGAAATGAATGATTTTGGAAGAAGGACACCGGAGTAATTTGAGTATACATCTGGGAGCGAACAAGATGTACCAAGATTTGAAAAAGATTTTCTGGTGGTCTGGATTGAAAAGAGATGTGGCTCAGTTTGTGTATGCTTGTTTGACGTGCCAGAAGTCGAAAGTGGAACATCAGAGACCGAGTGGTTTGTTGCAACTGTTGGATATTCTGGAATGGAAATGGGATAGCATTTCCATGGATTTTGTGACAGGGTTGCCGAATACTCAGCGAGGTAATAATGCTATTTGGGTGGTTGTGGACAGATTGACTAAATCGGCTCATTTCATTCCGATTGACATCAGTTTTACTTTGGAGAGGTTGGCTGAGAGTTATATCAGTGTGGTTGTGAAGTTGCATGGGGTTCCGTTAAGTATTGTTTCAGATCTAGATCCAAGGTTTACCTCGAGATTTTGGGAAAGTTTATAGAAGGCATTGGGTTCTAAATTGAGGTTGAGTTCGGCTTATCATCCGCAGACGGATGGCCAGTCGGAGAGGAGGATTCAGTCTTTGGATGATTTGTTGAGAGCGTGTGTTTTGGAACAAGGTGGGGCGTGGGATAGTTATCTTGCGTTGATTGAATTCACGTATAATAACAGTTTCCATTCTAGTATTGGGATGGCACCGTTTAAAGCGTTATCTGGACGAAGATGTCGGACACCGTTGTGTTGGCATGAATCGGGCGAGAGAACAACGGTGGGACCAGAGTTGGTGCAGCAGACTACGGAAAAAGTGAAGTTTATTCGTGAGAAAATGAAGGCTTCTCAGAGCAGACAAAAGAGTTATCATGATCGGAGACAGAAGGATCTTGAGTTTCAAGAGGGCGATCGTGTATTTTTAAGGGTTACGCCGGTAACAGGTGTTGGTCGTGGATTGAAATCGAAGAAACTTACTTCTCGGTTTATTGGTCCTTACCAGATATCTGCGAGAGTGGGTGTTGTGGCTTATAGGGTGGCGTTGCCGCCGAGTCTATCGAATTTGCATGATGTGTTCCATGTTTCACAGCTTTGGAAGTATATTCCGGATCCGTCGCATGTGATTCCGATGGATGAGGTTGAGGTAAGGGAGAACCTAACGGTTGAGGCTTTGCCGGTGAGTATTTTAGATCGCGAGTTGAAGAGGTTGCGGGGCAAGGATATTGCACTTGTGAAGGTAGCGTGGGGAGGCGGTGCTGAGGGCAATTTGACTTGGGAGTTGGAGAGTCGGATGCGGGAGTCGTATCCAGAGTTGTTCGTCTCAGGTAAGATTTTCGAGGACGAAAATTTCTAAGTGGGGGAGAGTTGTAACGCCCTAGTCAGTTTTGTCAGTTTTGTCGTTTTAATTAATTGAGTCGTTTTGAGTATTTTATTATTATATTATTTTATTTCTAATTTTTATGTGAAAATATGTTATTTTTCATCGTGAATATATTTTATCGCGTTTTGGGAACATTTGCGAGATATTTGAGTGTAGGGGTAATTTGGGCATTTTGATTTATTTTGTTAAGTTAGAATATAATAGAATAGAAAGAGAGAAAAATAGTAAGAGAAAGAAAAAGAAGAGAAGAAAGAAAAGAAGAGGAGAAGAGAAGAAAAGAGAGAATTTGGGAAAAACTTGGAAATCAATCAACCGACTTTCTAGAACACGATTAAATCGGGTAAGGGTGCGAAACTCGATTATACCATGTTTGTGTATGATTATGTATGTGTTTGCTTGGATGTTTCTTGTCTTTCCATGGCTTTTGAGCTCTAGGTTGAAATGAGAGATATGTTGAGGTATCAATGGTTTCGCGGTTGGAAATCGATGTAAATGCGGTAGAATACTTGTTACCATGTTTGAGTTATGTTCTGATTGTTATATGTTGGTTTAGAAATGTTTTGGTTGAGAAAATATCATTTTTGGATGATCTAGTGCACTGCTGGGTTTTGCTGAAATCGCAGGTTCACACTGCGAATGGCCAGCGAAGGGTGACGAGCGTTCGCATGAGGTTCACATTGCGAACGTTGTATTATTTTTCATTCTGCCACTGTTCGCTGGAGGATTCGCATTGCGAATGGGGTAGCGAGCATTCGCTGGACGGTTCGCACTGCGAACGTTGGGAATTTTCTAGGCTATTTTTGCTTCTGCCTTGGTTCGCTGGGACATTCGCACTGCGAATGAGGTAGCGAAGGACTCGCTAGGAGCTTCGCGCTGCGAATGTAGCAGTTTTCCCAATTTGTTTTCTCTGTAACTTTTGATCCGTGGGTCAGTTTGATGCGTTAGAAAGCTTGTAGTATGTACTTTCTTATGATGATAGTTTTAAAATCGTTGGCTGATTAAATTATGTCGGGAATTAGAAAATGCGTTGTTTAGTTGTCGACTTTTGTCATTTAACTGTGTGAACTTGATGTGTATGTGCAATATGCTGTTGGTGTGGATATTGTGTGACTTGTGTACTGTTGAGTGATGAAATTGCATGAAATACATATTGGGATGATGGTTGGTGGCCTTACGGCAAGGAAATGCGATGTATGATAATTGTTGATATATGCATGATTATGGATGTGTATATGTGTGCATATTAAATTTCATGAGTCATTGTATGCCAAGCATCATGATATGCATTGTTGTGACGTCCTGAGTGACGGATTGATTCCAGAGAGAATCTGCTATAACATCGTGCGCCTTAAAAATAAGAGGACCTAAAGCGATTTGATATATCGTGCGCCTTAAAAATAAGAGGACCTAAAGCGATGGTTATAGACGATCGTGTGCCCATGTGAGGTGTGAGTAATTGGATTGTGCGCCTTATACTCAGAGGACCTAAAGCAATCCATAAACATCGTGCGCCTTACACCAAGAGGACCTAAAGCGACGGGGAACATCGTAGGCCCGACGGGGTGTTACTTGAGTGATCCTCAGTAACGAGCGATGATTCCAGCAGAGTTCCTGAGTGAACTAGAGATGAGAAATATTGGAAGTCGGTACCGCATGGCATGTGCATAGAGTCGTTGTGTCAGTCTCTGTGCATTTGCATAAATCATTGATTAATTGTGCATGGAATTGTGAATGTGATTGATGAGATGGAATACGTGTAATTGTATTGATGATGAGTGTATTGTGTATGATTGATGTGTAGTGGTATTTGATACTTGAGAATTGTACTGTGTTGTGTTGTATTTGATTGTGGTGCATTTGTGGTGAGAATGTTTTACCTGTGTATTTCTGTGTTAATATATAATTATATGCAACTGTATTATGATTGTTTTTCTCACCCTTCTGCTGTTTTATAATGCTCTATGAGGCATTGCAGATTAGAGTTGCTGGAGGTCTTTTTGTGAAGCTTTGCGTCTTCATTCTTTTGTCGGTCGGCTCTGATATGTGACATCGGATAGTTAGGGTGGCCGTTTGTGATTATTTGTATTATGTATATGTATCTTTTGAATTGTACATGTATGGTTGTACATGACAAACAAACTTTTATGATATATATATGTTGATATTCAGTTACGGATTTTCCGCTTATATTCTGTAATTGGATTGTGGGTGTATTACTACCTGAGATTGTTGCATATCTGTATGAGCAGGTGTGGTATGTTTGTTTCAAATTGATGTGACCCCTCGGTCTATGCCCTGATATTTTAAATATACTCTGATGAAATTTTTTATTTTATTTATCGCTTTAATAGCTTGGGGGTATAGAAGGGGGTGTCACATCATGTACCTAAAAATGAAAGACTACGACGAATCGCTACCCAGTGAAGGGCCAGAACCAGGTTCCCAATGGGAACTTATCTTTGACGGAGGTGTCAATCATTACGGAAACGGAATTGGGGCAATCATCATAACACCTCAGGGTACCCACATTCCTTTCACTGTCAGGCTTACATTCAAGTGTACAAACAACGAGGCCGAATACGAAGCTTGTATCACGGGTCTCGAGGAAGCGATCGACTTAAGGATAAAAAACTTGGATGTATATGGCGACTCAGCCTTGGTTATCAATCAGATCAAAGGAGATTGGAACACATACCAATCAGGACTGATTCCTTACAAAGATTACGCGAGAAGGTTGTTACCCTTCTTCAATAGAATCGAGTTTCATCACATCCCTCGTGAAGAGAATCACATGGCTGATGCATTAGCCGCTCTCTCTTCCATGATTAGTGTTGGTTCTTGGATTGGCTATAATTTTGGTAAAACAAAGTTGCTCAGTGTTGATGTCACATGTGATGTCTTAACATTAAGTCTTAACATTGGTTTATGTTAAGTATTTATCTTGTTGAAGTTGTGAAGTCTGATGTCACATGCGATGTTGTGACATCAGGTCTGCAGAAGATTAATATCATCAGATTTAGTGATGTTGTTAGGGTTTGCGTTTTAGCTGAAATTTGAGACAGCTGGTAGAGTAATTGGATGCGAATATCTTGGAGGAGATATTTTCTGTTACAAACAGATTTGATGCAGATTTGTAGGAGTGTTTAAAGACTGAGATTTAAGAAGATTTTGAGAGAGAAAATCTATAGAAGATTCAGTTTTAAATAACAAATCAGGTCAGATATTGTAGCAGGTCCAAGTCCAGATAAAACAGCTATATAAAGCGCATCAATCCTGAAGGAAAAGTAACGAAGAAAGAGAGCTAAAGACTGAGAGTCGTTTGTGTCTTCGTGTATGTATTGTAAACCATTCTAGTGTGAATTGGTGTTGTTGTTTTGAGTTGTTCTTGATCAAAGCTGTGAAGCAGAATCAAGTTGTGTTATTCAAGGTGTGTGATCTTTGAAGTGATTTAGGGATTACGTAGTGTTCTCATACCTAAGTGGTCTCTTAGGTAGAAAGTTCATTAAGTAGAGATTAAGTTTAGGAGATGTCAACTGGGTTGTTGAGTCTGTAAATTAATTCTACTGATAGTGAAATTCATCCCTGGCTTGGTAGCCCCCAGACGTAGGTAGTTAGACCGAACTGGGTGAATAATTCTTTGTGTTCTCTGCTGTTGTTTTACATTGTCCATTGCAGAGTGTGTTGTTGTGACATCACACGTAACATCACATATCTGGTACCAGAAATTCAATTGGTATCAGAGCAGGCATCCTGCTCTGCATCTGGGTGAGATCTAGGGCTGATACTTTCTGGTAAAGATGGAGAAGGAAGTTGGTGGATTTGTGAATAGACCCCCTATTTTGGATGGCTCTAATTATGATTATTGGAAGCCAAGGAGGATTACCTTTTTGAAATCCTTGGACAGCAGGGCTTGGAAGGCTATCATAAAAGAATGGAAAGCACCTGTTGTGTTTGAGAAAGATGATGCTGGGAAAGATATAGAGGGCACCTCAAAACTGAAACCTGAAGAAGAATGGACCAAGGAAGAAGATGAGCTTGCCCTTGGTAACTCCAAAGCTTTAAATGCTATTTTCAATGGAGTCGATAAGAACATATTCAGGTTGATCAATACCTGTGAAGTTGCCAAGGAAGCTTGGGACATCTTGAAGACCACTCATGAAGGAACTTCAAAGGTTAAGATGTCAAGACTTCAACTTCTGACATCAAAGTTTGAAAGTCTAAAAATGAAAGAAGATGAAACTATTCATGACTTTCATATGAGTATTCTTGAGTTGTCCAATGCCTCTAGAGCTCTTGGAGAAAAGATGACTGGAGAAAAACTGGTGAGGAAGATCCTTAGATCCCTTCCCAAGAGGTACAAGATGAAGGTGACTGCAATTGAAGAAGCTCAAGACATCAGCAAGATGAGGGTTGATGAGCTCATTGGATCTCTTCAAACTTTTGAGCTTGGGTTGAATGAGGAAGAACCTGAAAAGAAGTCCAAGAGTATAGCTTTGGTTTCCAGTTCTGAAGAAGCCAAGAAAGGGAAAGAGGATGATTCTCAGGAGGAGCTGTCTCAAGCTATTGCTTTGCTGGGAAAACAGTTCAACAAAGTTATGAAGAGGATAAATAGGAGTTATAATCCCAATGTCAAGAACATTACTTCTGACATCAACAGATCAGGAGAACAAGGGAAGAAGTCTAAAGATGAAGAAAAGTCCAGTAATGACAAAGGGATATGATGCTATGAGTGTGAAGGGTATGGACATGTCAAAAAGGAATGTCCTACTTTTCTAAAGAAGTAGATAGGGTTATCAGCTTCTTGGTCTGACAGTGAGAGTGAATTTGAAGAAAATTCAGCTAAACTTGTTAGAGCTATGGTTGGGGTTTATGAGTCAGATAATGATTCTTGTGATGATGTGGTTACTAATGATGAACTTGCTGGCACTTATAAATATCTTTTCATAAAAAGTGAACAAGTGTGTCTTGAAGGAGAGGAGCTGAAGAAAACCATAGTACAGTTAAAAGCTGAAAAGACTGAACTTGAAGCTGAAGTCAGTATGCTTAACTATAAACTGGACTCTATGACCAAGACTATCAGAATGTTGAACAATGGTACTGATGCGTTAAACAACATTATTAGTATTGGGAAGATGGCTGCAGACAAACATGGTTTGGGATTCACCAGTGATGCAGGTTCTATCACCTCCAAACTAGTGATGTTAAAACTGATGTTAAAACATCCTGACAGAACTCCATCTAAGAAGAAATACAGACACTGGAGATGTAACTATTGTGGATGTTTTGGACACATTAAAGCTTATTGTTATAAGCTACATGGATATCCTCAGAAGGCTCATCAAGTTGTTCCCAAACAGAGCTGTTATAAAGGAAGGCAGGTTACCAAGCCTAAGAAGCAACGAGTCCCTAAAGTTAAGGTTTCCAGCTTGATAGCTCACACTTCTTTAAGGGTTTCTACCAAAGAAGATTGGTACTTTGACAGTGGGTGTTCAAGGCACATGACTGGAGTAAAGAATCTATTGGTAGATGTGAAGCTTCATTCTTCAGGCTATGTTACATTTGGTGATGGGGTCAAAGGAGAGATCAAGGGGAGTGGTAAAGTGAACTGTGCTGGCGCTCCCAGACTGGAGGATGTTCTTCTTGTTAAAGGACTGACATCAAATCTGATTAGCATTAGTCAACTTTGTGATCAAGGATTCAAAGTAGACTTTACAAAGTCTGAATGCATTGTCAAAGATGATAAAGGAGAAGTCATTATGAAGGGAGCCAGATCTAAGGACAATTGTTATCTTTGGGTGCCACAAGACTCAAGTTCTTCCACTTATGTTTTTGCTAAAGAAGATGATGTCAAAATCTGGCATCAGAAGTTGGGACATCTTCACCTAAAGGGAATGAAGATAATTATCTCCTCAGAAGCAGTCAGAGGAATTCCTAAACTTAATATTGAGGAAGGAAAAGTGTGTGGAGATTGTCAAAAAGGGAAGCAGAAAAAGATGTCTCATCCGAAGCTTCAACATGACACCACCTCCAAGGTCTTGGAACTACTTCATATGGACTTGATGAGACCTATGCAGGTGGAAAGTCTGGGTGGAAAGAAATATGCATATGTGGTTGTGGATGACTATTCTAGGTACACTTGGGTGAGCTTCATCAAAAACAAATCAGAGGTGTTTGATGTTTTTAAAGATCTTTGTCAAAGAATCCAAAGGGAAAAGGAGAGTAATGTGATTAGGATAAGGAGTGATCATGGAAGAGAGTTTGAGAATAGCGGGTTTAAAGAATTTTGCTCTGCTGAAGGTATAAGTCATGAGTTTTCATCTCCTATTACTCCTCAGCAAAATGGAGTAGTTGAAAGGAAGAATAGAACTATCCAAGAGTCTGCCAGAGCTATGATCCATGCCAAGAAACTTCCCTATCATTTATGGGCTGAAGCCATGAATACTGCCTGCTACATTCACAACAGGGTTACCCTGAGAAGAGGCACTTCATCCACTCTGTATGAACTATGGAAGGGAAGAAAACCTAATGTTAAATACTTTCATGTCTTTGGAAGTAGATGCTATATTTTGGCTGATAGAGAACAGAGAAGAAAATTGGATTCCAAAAGTGATGAAGGAATATTTTTGGGATACTCTACCAACCGCAGAGCATATAGGGTTTTCAACTCTAGAACCAAGGTGATGATGGAGTCCATCAATGTGGTGATTGATGACAATGATAAGCAGGAAGATGATGATGTCCTAGATGATGTTGGAACATCATTTGGTGAAGTTGCACCAGAAGCTGAAGACAGAAGTTCAACTCCTAGTGTTGCTACTGCTGAGCTTGAAACTGAGCAACCTCATAAAGATCCCTCTATCAGAGTGCAGAAGGACCACCCAAAGGAGCTTATTGTAGGTGATCCAAATTCTGGAGTGAGGACTAGGTCAAGAGATGTTATAGCAAGTTCATGTTTTGTTTCCAAAATTGAGCCAAAGAATGTCAAGGAAGCATTGACTGATGAGTTTTGGATAAATGCAATGCATGAAGAGCTGGAGCCATTCAAGAGGAATGAAGTATGGGAGCTTGTACCTAGGCCTGATGGAGTGAATGTGATGGGCACCAAGTGGATATACAAGAATAAATCTGATGAACAAGGAGTGGTCACTAGAAACAAGGCCAGATTAGTTGCTCAGGGATACACTCAGGTTGAAGGAATTGATTATGATGAAACCTTTGCTCCTGTGGCAGGACTGGAATCTATCAGATTGCTCTTAGGTGTGGCTTGTAATTTCAAATTCAAGCTTTTTCAGATGGATGTTAAAAGTGCCTTCTTGAATGGTTACTTAAATGAAAAGGTGTATGTTGATCAACCAAAAGGATTTATTAATCCAACATTTCTTGACCATGTGTACAAACTAAGGAAATCTCTATATGGTTTGAAGCAAGCACCAAGAGCTTGGTATGAAAGACTTACTGAATTCCTGGTTGTGAATGGCCACAGAAAAGGAGGGATTGACAAGACTTTGTTTGTTAAAGAGGAAGGAGGAAAACTGATGATAGCTCAAATCTATGTTGATGACATAGTATTTGGTGGGATGTCAGATGCAATGGTGAAACAGTTTGTGGAACAGATGCAGTCTGAATTTGAAATGAGTCTTGTTGGTGAGCTAAACTATTTTCTTGGTCTACAAGTTAGACAAATGGAGGACTCCATATTCATTTCTCAAAGCAAGTATGCAAAGAACATAGTGAAGAAGTTTGGTCTAGAGAACGCTAATCACAAGAGGACTCCTGCTCCTACTCATCTAAAATAACCAAGGATGAACATGGTGTCAGTGTGGATCAAAGTTTATATAGAAGCATGATTGGGAGTCTATTGTATCTCACAGCTAGTAGACCTGACATTTCTTTTGCTGTTGGAGTTTGTGCCAGATATCAATCTGAGGCTATGGTTAGTCACTTGAATCAAGTGAAGAGGATCCTGAAATATGTTAATGGCACTAGTGACTACGGGATGCTATATAGTCATGGATCTGGGACTGAGTTAAGGGGATATTGTGATGCTGACTGGGCTGGGAGTGCTGATGATAGGAAAAGCACTTCAGGAGGCTGTTTCTTCTTAGGGAATAATCTGAATCATGGTTTAGTAAAAAGCAGAACTGTGTGTCTCTTTCTACTGCTGAAGCTGAGTACATAGCAGCAGAGAGTAGCTGTTCTCAACTTGTTTGGATGAAGCAGATGTTAACAGAATACAATGTCAAGCAAGATGTCATGACATTGTACTGTGATAATTTGAGTGCTATCAATATCTCTAAGAATCCTATTCAGCATAGCAGAACTAAGCATATTGATATAAGGCATCATTTTATAAGAGATTTGGTTGAAGACAAAGTTGTTGTCTTGGAACATGTAGCTACAGATAAGCAATTAGCTGATATTTTCACTAAAGCCTTAGATGCAAATCAATTTGAAAGTTTAAGAAGTAAATTGGGAATTTGCATTTATGAAGATTAAGTTTGCTAGAGAGTGTATTGTGCATTTGTGCACTTTATTGAAAATTGATTCAACTGTTGAAGGCATACAAGATTGGAGTACATCAAAAGTTACAAACAAAGAGTCTACAGATTGTCCCAAACCCCTGAATCTAGAAAAGTTTTCCAGTCTTCATCCCATTCATCATCAGAAGCATGTTGTTGCACTAGAGGTTTCCTGTTGGTTTTCATTCGTGTCTCTGAGGTCCTGCCTGCTCTTGTTGCTCCTGAAGAAGTTCCAGCTAGTGTCTATGTTTTGCTCTTCTTCTTCAATGGATCTGGTTTCTTGTCCTTCTGCGTGAGGTTCTTTGATGCATCTTTGGAGTTTGACTGGCTCATTCTTGGTTGTTGTGTGGTGCTGAAGGAAGAAAGGTTTATTTTTATAATGCAAACAAGGAGCATTGTTTGTATCGCCTGACCAGTCAAAGTGTTGGAACTTGTTGTTTGACTGTGTCATTTATTATGTCAGGACATGGTGTTTGGTGATTGTCCAATTATGGCTAAAAAGGGGGAGAGTTAGCCTAAGTGTGTAGAGTGTATCCTATCTAAGATCTGGTGTGGTGCAGATGTTGAGGGGGAGAATGGTTGAACAGCTCAACTGAATTTGTTTTGTGAGCTTATGAGGTGTGTGCAGCATGCTGAAAGCATTGTGAAGCTGTTATGAAGAAATGCTGCTGCAAAGGTTGGTAAAATATTCATGTTTTTCCGCTGCTGAAGTCTCTGATATTGTAGAGGTTGTTTTAGCCAAAATTAGCCAAAGGGGGAGATTGTTGGTTCTTGGATTGGCTAGAATTTTGGTAAAACAAAGTTGTTCAGTGTTGATGTCACATGGGTGATGTCTTAACATTGAGTCTTAACATTGGTTTATGTTAAGTATTTATCTTGTTGAAGTTGTGAAGTCTGATGTCACATGCGATGTTGTGACATCAGGTCTGCAGAAGATTAATATCATCAGGTTTAGTGATGTTGTTAGAGTTTGCGTTTTAGCTGGAATTTGAGACAGCTGGTAGAGTAATTGGATGTGAATATCTTGGAGGAGATATTTTCTATTACAAACAGATTTGATGCAGATTTGTAGGAGTGTTTAAAGACTGAGATTCAAGAAGATTTTGAGAGAGAAAATCTGTCGAAGATTCAGTTTTAAATAACAAATCAGGTCAGATATTGTAGCAGGTCCAAGTCTAGATAAAACAGCTATATAAAGCGCATCAATCATGAAGGAAAAGTAACGAAGATAGAGAGCTAAAGACTGAGAGTCGTTTGTGTCTTCATGTATGTATTGTAAACCATTCTAGTGTGATTTGGTGTTGTTGTTTTGAGTTGTTCTTGATCAAAGCTGTGAAGCAGAATCAAATTATGTTAGTCAAAGTGTGTGATCTTTGAAGTGATTTAGGGATTGAGTAGTGTTCTCATACCTAAGTGGTCTCTTAGGTAGAAAGTTCATTAAGTAGAGATTAAGTTTAGGAGATGTCAACTGGGTTGTTGAATCTGTAAATTAATTCTACTGATAGTGAAATTCATCCCTGGCTTGGTAGCCCCCAGACGTAGGTAGTTAGACCAAACTGGGTGAACAATTCTTTATGTTCTCTGCTGTTGTTTTACATTGTCCATTGCAGAGTGTGTTGTTGTGACATCACACGTAACATCATATATCTGGTACCAGAATTTCAATTAGTATAGGTCAATGGAACGACTTACCTAAGATCGACATAATGCGCCTTGAATAGCCCGCTTACATCTTCACGATTGAAGCAGTCATAAACGACAAACCTTGGTATCACGATATCAAATGCTTCCTTCAGAAACAAGAGTACCCACCTGGGGCATCCAGGAAAGACAGAAAAACCCTCAGAAGACTGGCTGGCAGCTTCTTCCTGAGTGGTGATACACTCTATAAGAGAAACTTCGACATGGTCTTGCTCCGATGTGTAGACAGACCAGAAGCAGAGATGCTGATAAAAGAAATTCACGAAGGATCCTTTGGCACTCATGCCAATGGACACACAATGGCGAGAAAAATTATGAGAGCAGGGTACTACTGGTTGACCATGGAATCCGACTGCTACAAGTACATGAGGAAGTGTCACAAGTGTCAGATATACTCCGACAAAATCCATGTACCGCCAACACATCTCAAAGTTCTCTCTTCCCCGTGGCCTTTTTCCATATGGGGAATCGACATGATTGGCATGATCGAACCTAAGGCTTCAAACTAACATCGGTTCATCCTAGTAGCCATTGATTACTTCATCAAGTGGGTCGAATCAGCGTCATACGCCAATGTAACCCGACAAGTCGTGGTCCGATTTATCAAAAACAATATCATCTACCGTTATGGTGTTCCTATCCAGATCATTACTGATAATGGATCTAACTTGAACAACAAGATGATGAAAGAGTTGTGCGCAGAGTTCAAGATCAAACACCATAACTCATCTCCCTACCGACCCAAGATGAACGGAGCGGTAAAAGTGGCTAACAAGAACATCAAGAGGATTGTTCAGAAGATGGTTGTAACCTATAAAGACTGGCACGAGATGCTACCCTTTGCTCTTCACGGTTATCGCACATCTGTCCGCACTTCAACAGGGGCCACCCCTTTCTCTCTAGTATATGGCATGGAGGCAGTGCTCCCCATAGAAGTAGAGATCCCATCAATTCCGGGTATTGATGGAGGCTAAGCTTACAGAAGCTGAATGGTGTCAAAGTCGACACGACGAACTGAATCTGATTGAAGAAAAGCGAATAACGACACTATGCCATTGTCAGTTGTATCAACAGAGAATAAATAAGGCGTTTGACAAAAAGGTCTGACCTCGAATCTTCAGAAAAGGAGACCTCGTGCTCAAGAAGATACAATCCTTTCTCATTAACTCTCGGCGCAAATGGACTCCGAATTATGACGGCCCCTATGTGGTCAAGAAAGCTTTCTCAGGCGGCGCCTTGAGACTTGCAACCATGGATGGAGAAGAATTTGCCTACCCCACAAATGTTGACGTAGTCAAGAAATACTTTGCCTAAATAAAAAAAACGTCTCGGTGGATTGAAAACCTGAAAGGGCGGTCCAGGTAAAAATTAGAGACATGATCAAAAATCATCCCGGTGGATTGGAAATCTCAAAGTACAATCCAGGCAAAAATTAGTGATAATGGCAAGTAACTATGTTCAACAAAGGGGCAAATTCCCCAGCAGCAGTAATGCCTTCCATCAGAAAACTCCAGTCAAGGTCATCTTCGACAGAAGCTCAGGATGCCCAGAATTCAAAGTTGGTAGAAGGATAGTGGTCGTTATGTTTCAATGTAGCCCTTTTCCCTTAAGTTACCATTTTCTAAACTTTGTAAATACTCTATGGAATCACGCGTTTGGCTGATTTCCATCCTATCAATAAAATTTGAGCCCTTGTGCTTTTGTTTGCAATTCTTATTTATTTTAGCTATACAGAACAACGTCTTTAACATGATAAATGGTTCTTGAAATAAAACAAAAATGAATTTACTTGTTAAAAATTTTCTGCTTTAAAATAAAGATGGCAATTTCTTTTGATTGTTGAACATCGAAAGAACATCAATTGCGTCTCCAAAGGTGTTCGAGCCTCAAAGTGCAGAATCAAAGCACTCCTTCTAAACCAGTGCGCCTGAACGAAGGATCAGTTATGTCAGATGCAGGTACTCCGTCTGACATCCTCGGCAGAGTTCTTACCTCCTAAGCCCGACCAACGGTTGTTCCCCGCGTAGACTATCTCTCCTAAGCAAGGCAGAATTGCTATCATGAACCAGTGATACTTTTCATCTCCCGCTGTGGCCGAGTATCCAGTCGTATTCATCCATTAGTCTGTATATCGCGTCAGTTTTGTCAGCATAAACATACATACATCATGCATTGTTGATTGGCATTCATATTCATATTGCATCACTATCACCCTAGTCGGTATTGTCCCCTAGTGATAACAGTCCTCTCAATCGAGTTGTCAGCCCTTTCCTCGTCAGGAAGTGTTACGTCTAAACAATCTCGCCTCCAGTTTATTTGTGGATTGAAGTTGTCTCCTTGACCACTTTGATAACTTGAACCTCTGAAAGACTAGAAAACGTTCGACAAATGTCACTCTTCGCCATTGAAGATGATATCTTCGCTTTCCCGAATTAAGGAAAATCCCCAGAGAAAGCCTCGCAACCGAAGACTTTCAGCAACACATTGATTTTGCTCTCCGTAGATTCGATGTTAATAAAGGTCGTCAACACCTCAAAATTGGATCACATCATCTGGCATTTCTCCGAGAAGATCTCCAAGAAAAGTATGATGTAATATCTCCAAGCGAAGACAGTCTCTCAAGAGACTCGTTTTCCCCGATAGAGTCGACAAATGGCATCTCCAACAGAGAAGTTTGTACCCCTCTACAACTCAGACGAATGGGTTCCCCAACAAGTTTTATATCAAAAGTTTTTCCCATCAAATAGAATCTCTCCAGGAAAATTCGGCGAGAGGTTTAAGGAAAACTTCTAAGCATAGCGTCCCTTGTCAAGAAAGTTTATTGACAAAAGAAACTTAGATCAGTTCCTTGGTAGGAAACCAGGATCGAGGGGAAGTTTATATCAGAAACTTAGACCGGTTCCTTGGTAGGAAACCAGGATCGAGGGGAAGATTATTTCAGAAACTTAGACCACTTCCTTGGTAGGAAACCAGGATCGAGGGGAAGTTTACATCAGAAACTGAGACCAGTTCCTTGGTAGGAAACCAGGATCGAGGGGAAGTTTATTTTAGAAACTTAGACCAGTTCCTTGGTAGGAAACCAGGATCGAGGGGAAGTTTATTTTAGAAAATAAGACCAGTTCCTTGGTAGGAAACCAAGATCGAGGGGAAGATTAATTCAGTAACTTAGACCAGTTCCTTGGTAGGAAACCAGGACCGAGGGGAAGTTTACATCAGAAACTGAGACCAGTTCGTTGGTAGGAAACCAGGATCGAGGGGAAGTTTATTTTAGAAACTTAGACCAGTTCCTTGGTAGGAAACCAGGATCGAGGCGAAGTTTATTTCAGAAACTAAGACCAGTTCCTTGGTAGGAAACCAGGATCGAGGGGAAGTTTACCCTTTTCTAAGCATCATTGCTTAGCAAAAGAAGATGAATGCGGAAGTTACCATTCATAACCGCCATCAAAATTTCGGGTATTCCGATATTTAATCCTCTTGCACCCCGAATGCCCGAATACCTTCGCCATTCACATCTTCGGGTCCAAGAAGATTAAATAGGGGCATCTGTCATACCCCAAATTTTGACCACTAAGATTTCCCATCATTGTGTAAATCATCACCACAATATGGGGAAACCATCATGCCTCATTAGTCTCCCCAAAGATGGGTGAGCATTCACTACAAACAGGAATTAGGGTTTCAAGCCCTCTTTGAGCCTTAGACAAAGCATCAATCAAGAAATGAAATGATCTTTAACTTTTCTAAACCTCTCAAACATCCTCAAAGGATCAAGAGGACTCCCACCTCAAGAATCGAGCAAAATGTTGCAACATTCTGAGTGGATTAAGCCTCAAGATCACTAGTGTCACCAAATTAGGGTTTGGTCGATCAGGGCCTCTAGATGGAAATTTTCCTCTGGGCATGAGCCAATGATTCAAAGCATAACCTAATAGGCTCCATGGGACATCATGGACCCAATCATCAAGTGAAATTTGACCTCAGGGGATGCATTCATCAAAAATCAGGAATTAGAGTTTCTTGACCTAATTCACCCCTAAGTTGACTTTTGGGACAAATCATGAGCCAAAACCTCAAGAGAGGATTTGAGGGTCTCTAATAAACCACATTCATCCATTTGCAACAATGGATTGATCCAAGAAGCTTGATTCACAAGTTTCAGTTTCATCTGAACCACAATTAGGGTTTTGAGGAAAAAAGTCAACTGTGCGTTTGACTTTTGACCAGGACATGCTCCCAAACCCTAGGACATGATTCAATACACCCTATAACACCTATGAAATCAATCCATCAAGTTTGATTTAGGTCAAGGACTTGATTTCATAGAGGATCGCACAATTTGGAATTCATTTGACAAAAAGTCAACTGTGCACAAAAGTCAACTTTGACTTTTTGAGATTTTTCACAATTATGGTTCTTTGACCCTAAAATGATGTTAATGTGTGATTGGAATCATCATTCATCAAGAAAAATCAAGAAAAGTGGGATAACTTGTAAAAAGGGTAACCATAAAAACTTAGAAATTTTTCTAAGTTATAGAACAAAGTGGCTAGGGTACCAACTTTGGAGGATCATATCTCCTAAACCACAAGGCCATTTTTCCCCATTCAAAACTGGATTTTAGCTCTCATGGCCCTCTACAAAAGCTTCAAACACAACTCATTCCAATTCCTCATGGATTTTAAGTTATGGAATGATCAAAATCACAAAAAGTGAAAATGTCACTTTTTTCCAACACTTAGTGAAATTTTCACTAAGTCAGAATCTGCCTTCACTTTCTTCCAAATATAGGGGCATTTTTAACTTGGATCCAAAAGGTATCAAAACCAACTATGATCAAACAGTTGTTGTATCATATGAGGGCTTTCAAAAATGGCCAAGAACTCCATCAAAGTCCACTTGAGCCATGAGATATGATAATGCCAATATGCCTTGCTGCAAACTGTCATGGCAAGGCAGATTTGGGAGTTTTGCTCGATTTGCTCAAATTTTGCAAAGGGCAAGCAACTCTATCCATCTGAACACCTCAAGGGGAGACCAAGGAGGGACAAACACTGATCCATCAGCCTCCAAGTCTTTGGAACCAAAAGTAGCATGCCAAACCTAGAAATGCCTAAAAGAGAGACAAGACTCCACTTTTGGATCGGAGCATTTAATGGGTGCACCAAGGTGGCATGGACTGAGTTATTTCCAACTGAATTCAGTCAAGACTTATCCAGCAACTAGGGAACCACAACTCTGTGCTCTAACCTCTAGTCAATGGCTAGGGGAGACTTGGATTCTCATTGATCAACATTGGCCAAACCTCTGCTGCAGTTGCCATTCACTATTGTAGCTAAAACAAACTTGCTCTACTATAAATAGAGCTCAATTATGTTCAATTTGAGTACACCAAAGCCATCAAATAGATGCTTTCCTCAAAATCTCCTTCTTCACTCCAAATTTCCCTTCCAAAGCAAGTCCCTATCGGGTTTTGAGTTTGGGAGCTATTCCAACTAAACCAATCACACACACACACTTCATAAACATCATATAGAAGTTATCCAAACACTTAAACAACATCCGGAACACTGATTTCAAAAAATCACCAGCCAACTGCTCAAGGTTTTAACCAAGTTGCAGTTGGGATACCATCTTCAGTTCCAGCTTGTTTCAAACCATTCCAAGCACTCAGGCACATCACTTGGCACCTAGGGAAGCTATCCACATCATTAGAACCTAGCTGTAACACCTCTAACACAAAACTCGACCACCAGCTGCAAGAGGTAAGCATGAGCTCTTCTAACTCTATGATCCATGCATTTTTTGCTGCACAATAATTTGGCCATATGTTCATAATCATGCATAGAGTGTTTTCCCTCAATCAATTGCTTTGTTTGAATCGTGTATGAAATTTCTGAGCCTTCATGCAAATTTTAGGGTTCTTGAGGTTTCTCTTTGATTTCTTATTCCATGCTTAAAATAAATGAAATTAAAGACCATAGACATGATCGTGAGGTGAAAACGAGAAAATTGATATGTAGATTGTATGATATAATCAAGTATTAAGTGAGATTGGATAGAAAACGCAAATCTGCAGAAACAGAGGGTGGCGCGTGTTCTTGCCATTGTTCTTGGCGCCCTTTTTCAAAATTTGAATATTTGAATTTTGTGATTTTTATTTAATTGATTCAAAAATTAATTTCTCTCTGAGTTTTAATGATTTTGAGTTGATTCTTTTTTTAATAATTCACAAAAATGTTAAAATATTTTATTTTACCAAAAAATCCCAAAAATATTATTTATTTCATATATTTGATATTTTTGCAAAGAATTAATGTTTTATTTGTTTTAACATTTGAAATATTTTTTCTCCCTTGATTTTCCAAACTTAATTGATTTCCAATCATTTTGTGGATATAAACATGATTTTTCAAATATTAATCCAAGATCACAATTTGTTTTTCACACGTGTTTAACAATTTTGATCATTTTAATTTAATTTTTATTCAATTAAGATATATTTTGAAAACAAAATAGGGTTTTGATCAATTCAACCCTCATCAAACTTTAAAAAACACCTTTGGGCCTCTAATAGAGTGTAAGACCCAATCCCTCTTTGAAACCAAAATAGTTTGGGCCTCATTCATTGTATAAGTCCCAACACATTTTCAAAAATCTCGGCGCGATCGCCACTTTAAAATAAAACTTTGGGCCTACCCTCGTGTTATAAGCCCCATTCTTTTTTCTTTAAAACACCTTTGGGCCTCTTGAGAGAGTGTAAGACCCATCCCTTTGTACAGAAAACCTTTTTTGGGCCTCAGTCACTTGTCTAAGTCCCTGTACAAATTCAAAACAACAGTGCAATCACTGATCAAACCTTGGGCCTCTCCTTGAGCTGTAAGCCCCAACATTCTTTTCAAAGCACTTTCTCCTTTGAATTAGAATATAATATTGTTATCAAAGCTTTCTTTGTTGAACAACTAACAAAACAACATGGAAGCTCTACAACCGAGTAAGTGTTTACCCGCTTTCATTTATCGCTTTCATATGTATATAACTGTATTGTGGGGCTGCTCACTGTAAGTCTTCTTTCACAAACTTTTATATACTCATCATATATCAACTGTGTAATACTAGTATAGTTATTTAGAGTTTTCCCCAGCAACTACGTCTAGCACTAGGTAAAGCCCTGTTGGTCACTCTTAAATACAAACAAAACTAGATCCCCATAGGATTACCAGACACACTCTTCCCTCCTCTTGGGGTTAAAAAATATGGAGACGTGAAAGGCAGCATTCTCGGTGAACCCTTTCTCAGACTGTCACCCTTAGAAATTGTCAAAGAGACTCTACTCCTCAGAGATGATCTTTTCTCCGTGAATGGCATCTCTTGAGTTTCTTCCAAATTCTCGGACTTTCCTGGCTTGATCTATTATCGGTGAATGGCATGTCTTGAACTTCTCGGGGTTTGGGGACCCACCGGCTTCTTAAAAGCATCCCCTCCTCCTCTTGGGCATTGTACAAGGACCCTTCGGCTTCTTAAAAGCTCTCATGCCTTCTCTTGGGCTTAGTACAAGGACCCAGAGACCTCTACAGGTATAGGAATAGAACCTAGTCATCAATTTGCTAGAGTTGTCTTTCTGAGTCAAGTGTCAGACCAGTTAATGGGTTGACCTTCATCCCTTAGCATACCAGCCTTCTCTTAGGCATCATACAAAGATCATTCACTATCTAAGAATCGATTTCTCAAAACACCAGAAGACTTAGAAAGTCTCAATACCCTTTGGATTTCTCATTTCCTTAAAGAACAGGAAATAAACCTGATCCTCTGATCAGTACCAAAGTACATCCTTACATTTAATCGTTCCCTTTATAAGAACTGATTTTCTCTTTTATCCAACATACTAGACCTATAACTAAACTGAAACAGTCATCAGCACAGTAGCCTCCTCTTGGGCTTTGTACAATGATGCTCCCTAGCGGAGCTAACCTTTTCACACTCTCTTGTTGAGTATAAAAGACTCTCTGGTTGAGTCAAACCTGTTTAGCCTCCATCTCGGGCTTCGTACGAGATACAAAAACACTCTCTTGTTGAGTATAAAAGACTCTCTTGTTGAGTCAAACCTGTTTAGCCTCCATCTCGGGCTTCGTACGAGATACAAAAACACTCTCTTGTTGAGTATAAAGGACTCTCTTGTTGAGTCAAAACCCTTTTAGCCTCCATCTCGGGCTTCGTACGAGATACAAAAACACTTTCTTGTTGAGTATAAAAGACTCTCTTGTTGAGTCAAACCTGTTTAGCCTCCATCTCGGGCTTTGTACGAGATATGAAAACACTTTCTTGTTGAGTACAAAAGACTCTCTTGTTGAGTCAAACTTGTTTAGCCTCCATCTCGGGCTTCGTACGAGATACAAAAACACTCTCTTGTTGAATATAAAAGACTCTCTTGTTGAGTCAAACCTGTTTAGCCTCCATCTCAGGCTTCGTACGAGATACAAAAACACTTTCTTGTTGAGTATAAAAGACTCTCTTGTTGAGTCAAACCTGTTTAGCCTCCATCTCGGGCTTCGTACGGGATACATAAATACTCTCTTGTTGAGTATAAAAGACTCTCTTGTTGAGTCAATCACCTTTTATCCTCCATCTCGGGCTTCGTACAAGACACATATAAAATCACTCTCTTGTTGAGTCAGTCACTTGTTAGCACTCTCTTGTTGAGTCAACCCTTTTAGCCTCTATCTCGGGCTTCGTACGAGACAGATAAAAAGCACCCTCTTGTTGGGTCACTAGCCTCCTCTTAGGCTTTGTATAAGAAAACCCCGGTTGAGTCAATCAACCTTTTAGAATCAAAATCTGTGCCTCGCTCACAGTATACAAACATCAACAACTCCTTTTCCCCCATCTAATTGCTGTAAGCGGCAAGCCTCTGGATTATTTACATCCACGCCATTGTCCCTCTTTTAGCATGAGAAATTCCTAAGGGAAGATAAAATTGCTCTACACTGAGTTAAAGTCTTCTCCTTCAGGTTAAAAATCCCCTATAAAGGAAATTATGGCATTGCTGGATTCACATATCCCAGTTAAAGTAATTCTCCTTTATAACCAGTCACGCAACAGTTGTGACAAACAGACCAAATACCCCTCTTTAGAGATGACAAATTCTATCTAAAGTCAAAACCCTTCAGCTTCACATCTTAGGCTTCGAACAAGATACAAATAGACCCTTCAGCTTCACATCTTGGGCTTTGAACAAGACACAAACCACATTTAGCTTCACGTCTTGGGCTTTGAACAAGACACCAAAACAACCTTTTTCCTCCCATAGAATAGGAGGAACTACGATCGCTCTGATTTCCCTGTTTCGTTAAACGGGAATACGTAGGCATAAGATTGAAAAATCTTAGCGAGCACACTAATCAAAAAAACCCAAAACCCAGTATCTCCACCGAATCAACCCAAAAGCATCAAATCTAAACACATTATCAAAAACCTCACAAATAATCCAGACACTGTGTTCTCAAGCGAAATAACCGAAGATTGGGCCCCACCTCCACATAACATCTGTAACCTAACAGACCGCTGTTCAAACTTAGTATGCAAGCAGGGTTAATTAGAGACATCTATTTCCCTTACTTAGTCAGCTCAATAGGATAAAAAATGAATCGAACTGTAGTACCCGTGCGATCGTGACCCAGGACCGCAAAAATCGCGCTACACGCACATCCAGGGATTAGAAGCATGCAGCGCGACACTTGTCGTATGTTAATTGTTTCGGAAATTAATAGCAGTTAGTCTAATTAGTATAAATAGGAGTTCTAGCAATAGGATTTGGTGTGTTGTGTTCAATTTATACAAGCTACTCAAAATTACTCAAAGTATCCGTGTGTAGAGAAATGATTTTTGTGAGAATGTACGTGATGTAAACACCACTTTCCATTTCAATGCAATTTATTTACGTCTTTTACTAAGAGTTTATCTTTTACTTCGTGCAAGTTATTTTTCTGCATTTCTTTTAATCTTTACACTTTCAGCGTTTTCGACTCAGAGTTTTTACGCATTTCTTTAATCACATTTTAAACAAACATTCATCTATGAGCACTGTCGAAGTGTTTTGCTTTATAGAGTTTATTTTTGATAAATTGTTAGCACATGTCCTAGGATCAATCTGATCGATCCTGTGAGTAACCAAAGTTAGATTTGGAAGATCAGCGGTTGTTTACCAACTTTTACGGCAAACGCCATTGCAATCCCGAAAAAGGCCACCACAACTAGAATCAAAGGTGCTCCTACAAGCGCCATCCGAATGAAGACATATACAATCAGAAGGATGGGGAATCCAGCGCAAGACATTCGGACTGCGTAAACTGCAACGTAAGTTCCAAGATAAAGAGTTGCTAAGCTTGTATAAAGTAAATGGTTATGAATTTCCCGACATAAGTTTGTGGGAGAAATGAAAAGAGGGTTGTGAATGTTTTTTGTTCTGCCACATCAAAATGAGATGACAGCTCATGGCCCATAAGGCAGCCCAATCCAATTCATCCCGATGGAAGCTCGTATTCAAATTTGGATTAAACTAGTGTGAATTAGAAATAGAAAAGAAAAGGAACTTAAGTTGTTGCTGACCAATTGATTCCAAATATGCTTAGGAGTGTCGCAATCATGGAGCGCATGCAAGATAGTCTCCTGGTGATCACCGCGTGCATCACACACGCGGTTACGAAGCTACTGGTGATGAAGGAAAGCATTGGTTAAATACAATTGTGAATAATTTTCCAAATGAATATTTTGATCCTCTCAGGGGTTTTGAAGGACCAAACTTCTCCCCACTGGAATTAAATAGGATTAACATTCGAATTGCAGAGCATAGAATATAAGCTTGCAACTGTGAATTTTCCATTTGTCGATCAACCCCATAAGCAAACATCCAAGGTGCTTTCCGAATTTATAGGAGGAGGAATAGATTAAACCTTATCAAGAATAGATGCAGGAAGGATCTGGTGCAACATACTACAATTCTAGCCTCCATTCGGGGATGTGAGATCCTGCAAGCTAGTGATAAGGTTCCTAGCAGTATCTTGCAGAAAAGTATGAGAATTAAGAAAAATATCCGGTGCCACCCAATCTAACGATGCATTCTAATTTTAAGAGAACCATTCCATTTAATCACCCCCCGATAAGAGATTCAAGCATATCCTCTTCCTTGCACACACCATCCAATGTCGAGGAGGCAGAGAAAGGATAAAATTCAAAACAATTTTCCTCTTACACCATCAACATGGCAGTCATAATCTTTCAGAATTAAAAGCAAAATCTCACAAAAATAGTTCAACAAAAGAGCCTGTTAAGTAAAAAAAACCTAAAAAGTTGAACTAGGCAAAAGTTAGGGCATCCCAATAGACTGCAAATTCAAAAGGATCGGTCCATGCAAAAATAGGGATTAAAAAGCAAAAATAAATGGAAACAAACTTGTAAAGGAAAGTAGGTGACTACCATCTCAAGAATCTCATCAGTACTTCGACCACTATCCATCATCATAACCACAATAGTTCTATTGTCGACTGAATGCATCCATTGTGTTAATTGGATTTAGGAATGAAGAACATTAAAGGGTGCATTAAATCAAATTTTGAGCCTTATATCCTTTTTTTCATAAACTGTGAACCAAACCACATTACAACCTTTAAAAGACCTAATTGAAGCTATATTCACTATGAAAGCATACTCGGAAAAATTATAGTTAAACTAACTCCAATTGTTTGTTAAATCATTTCTAACCACATTTTCTTACCACACTTTAACATCTTCATTTGTGCCAACCTCATGGCCAAATATCATCCACCGTACACATCATGTCGGTTTCCTATAAAAATTTTCGATTTCAAAACTTGCATGAGCATTGCGTTAGAATTACTTTTCGAAGGGAACAAATGTAGTCGCAAATTAATACTTAGCATCGCGGAAATTTCAAAAATAGATGATCAGAGGTATACCACTTCAGGACGCTTTTCGACTAGGGGAAAATCACCTTGGGATCTTTCCAAATAGGAGAAAATCCTTATAATCATGGTCAGATCATTTGAAGATCCTACTGACTCTGAGAAAAACATTCCAAGAGTTAGCCAACTTAGGTCAAACCCCATCTAGACCTTTTTGATCAAGGGAAAATCTTCCAAGATTTAAATAGTGGGGCAGTTCATATCGATATCATATCACCACATGGTGATAGCAAAATTCCTTTCTAGAAAACTCTTTCAATAGGTCCTACTAACAGGGGAAAATCGTATGAAGACATCATTGATCAGGGGCAAATCCCATCAAAGCTCATCCAAATACTAGGGCATATTGTTAAAAGTTTGGAACAAACACTACTACGAAAAACCCATTTAACGACGCCAGGTTTACCATGGATTCGTATCCCAACGTTGTAATACGCTAAAAAATTTATAACGCCATATTTAACGACGGTTGTACTAAAGAACCGTTGTAATACAAGCTGTGTAACAAGCTTCGATTCCCAGCTACTACATTTTTTTCCATATTTTTACATTTTAAACACGGTTGTATTAAAACACCGTTGTAATACATGTAACAAGCTTCGATTCCCAGCAACTATATTTTTTGTCATGTTTTTGTATTTTAAACATATAGTTTATTTCTTTTGTTAGTTTTACGGGGATTTAACCTCAAAACTCAATTCATCATTGTTTTTCTTTTAAACATATATTTTATTTCTTTTGTTAGTGTTTTTAAATGTAAGAGAATATTATATATAACTTTAAAAATAAAACTGTAAGAGATGAGCATATTTAAAATAATATTTTATTAAGATTCCATTAAAAAGAGTACATTAATAATCATATTACATATATTAATCAATGTCAGAGCCCATTGCTACAAATGCATCTTCATAATCCAGACATCTCTCCTTACTCCCCTCATCGGAATCATAATAAACTATTCTCCTTTTCTTCTTTATCTTTTTCTTCTTCAGCTTCTTCTTCTTCTTCTTCTTCTTCTTCTTATCCTTCCTCACCCTTAAGGCATCTCTGGTCGCTGGTTGGACATCCTCTATTGGCGCCTAACGTTCCTCATTGGTGATTCTAGCATTCTCATTTGTAGAACTCATTGTTACAAAGAATATATTATGAAGAAATGTAAAGTTGTCTATTTATAGATGAGGTTGAAGATGACAAGTCTGATAGTTTAATGCTTGCAATGATGATAACTTGTAAATGAGTGATATTCCGGAACGATATTTTTTGAAAAACGGAGAAAATTTTAAATCATTATGGCCAGAGTGTTCTCTACTCCAGTAAGAGCAAGGGTTATAATATTACAACGGTTAGTAATAATAACTGTAGCGATACCCCTTATACTAGGCAACAACATTTTTCTATTTTACGTAATTATAGAATAATGTTGTTGCCTGGAGTCGAACCTTGTACCAATTAGAAGGGTTATCGCTACGGTTAATATAACTAACTGTTGTGATATTATTAAAATAATATATATATATATATATATATATATATATATATACTTATCATTACGGTTATTTTAGAAAACCGTTGTGAAATATTTACCTATATAAAGGAATTAACTTTCTATTTTTGACAGTAGTGGCGTTTCCTTCACAGCGAAACCATAGCACCCATTTTTGGCAGCAAACTTCATCTTTTTATAGAATCCGCGAAAAGAAATACAAGAAGTATGAAGCTTTTGATTTAAGCTTCCTCCTCCTTGTATTTCTTCTTGCAGAATCTAAAACTAGATGAACATGGTGATGATGCTGGCAGTAGCAAGCGTAATGTACATATTGTTTATGGAAAATAAGGTAGTCTTGAACTTCAATCTTTTTGTTAGATAGTTCCCATTATCTCGTTTGCTTCATGTTGTTTTTGTTGATTGTTCTCATTTTGTGCAGATTCGACTTCAATGCTTCACAAGCAAGGTGAACTTCATTGTAATGGTACAGTCCCACTTTTTAGGGTTTTGTTTCAACTTTTGGTTGTTTTGTTTTGAATACTAACTAATTTTCTTCATTGCTTCCCACTTATTAGGGTTTGTTTCACATGGTAATGATGATGGTGGTACATATATATATGAATTCATTCTTATATTGTATATTAAATTTAGTTTATTATATACTATGTATATTGTTTGTTTCACTATCCTTTTATTGAAAATGCAATTAGTTAAATTGATATAGAACATTAGTTTATTATATATATACTATGTATATTGTATATAGTTAAATTGAATACTAACTAATTTTCTTCATTGCTTCCGACTTCTTAGGGTTTGTTTCACATCTTGATGATGATGGTGGTACATACATATGAATTCATTCTGATAAGGTACATATATATGAATTCATTCTGATATTGTATATGAAATTTAGTTTATTATATACTACGTATATTGTTTGTTTCACTATCCTTTTATTGAAAATGCAATCAGTTAAATTGATATAGAAACTTATAATCTGAAAATTAGGATGTATTTGAAAACCAACCTTTATCATGTCAATGTTTTCCGAATTGCATCCATTTCATTCAGCACATTTAATGTTCCTTAACATAAAATTTATGGTCCAATGGTCCGTTTGCTTCAATTCATCGATATCTTTTCTTATAGTTTACCTCATCGTCGTCACTAATCATCGTGGTTGTTAAGATCATGATTGTTATGATGATAAAATCGCGATGATTTTTGGCGATGATGAGGTAAACTATAATAAAAGATATCGATGGATTGAAGGAAACCGACCATTGAACCATAAATTTTATGTTAAGGAACATAAAATGTGCCGAATGATATGGATGCAATTCTGAAAACAGTGGTGTGTTTAAGTTGGTTTTCAAGAACAGTTTAATTTTCAGATTATATAGTTCTTTACCAATTTTAATGGTTGTATTTCTTTAATTAGGTGAATGGTAAAACAAGCAATATACATTTGTATTTAATAAACTAAGGGTACATTCCACAACAGTTGAGACACATAACCGTTGTGATAGTTAATATATATGACAACGGTTGATACTCATAACCGTTGTGATAGTTAATTTATATTACAACGGTTGAAATACCTAACCGTTGCAATATAACAGGCGCTTCCAGAATATAACAACAGTTTCCAGACCGTTGTAGAAACAGCGAACTTACAACAACAATCTACATAACAACGCCTTCACCCGCGTCATTATATGTCATTCCCAACCGTTGCTAAATGGGGTTTTCGTAGTAGTGAAAATGAGTCATTCCAAGATTCTTTCAGCCGAGGGTGACTCTCTTCAAGGCCCATGATGGGGGCAAGCTACCTTAAAAGCACGAAAAAGCCAACCTTTCAAAGATCGATCAATCTGAGGTAAACCCTTCTAAGAACCGAATAATCATGGGCATAACACTTTAATCAGTAAAATGTGGGGGCAAGTTATGTCAAAGTTGTGTTGTGGCAAGACTGCTTTAAAAACTCGTATTAAGACGAATATCTTCAAAGACCTAGCTGACTGAGGTAGGATAGGCTACAGAGGGGCAAACCCTCTCCATACTTTCAAGCTGCTCAAGAAAACTCTATCGTACATCAGCGACCATTAAGTTCAACATGAGTTTCGGGAGGTCATGCTAGCATAACACCCTACACCTTCTAGAAAATAGCCCTGTTACACTAGAAACCTCTCTAAGCCATAACCGCCCATGGCCCACCCCAAGGGAACTCATTGAAACATTCAAGTCATCGCATAAATCATCATCATGCATTAATCATGTCAAACCACACTTATCATTGATCGTTTAGCTGGCTGTCAGTGTCTTCTACAAGTATGCGGACAACGTCAAAGTAATATAAAATATTATCGTCCCCACAGAGACCAATGTCAAGCTATCAATACTATTGTCACAGTGTTCTATTTTAGGCTAATCAAACAGGGTTTACAAGGTGCACATAAAATAAACAAGATAAAATAAATTCAGAGAAACAATGCTGAAATGTAATTCACATCGATTAGACAATACTCCTATTGTATCTAAATAGAATTACTTAGGGGGCAATATTTTCTTCCTTGAAAAAGAGTTAATTAAAAAGGAATCGTCACGTTAGCGTAATCGGAACCACATTCGACCTCTAATCTATACCAGCCGCTCACGCTGCATCGTCGCGTTAGCGTAATCCTTTTTTATATAACTACTTCTAAGACTCAGTTAAAAAGTGATTTTGATTGGAAGCTTTTAATACAAAAGGGTTTCCAGCATATGCTCGGCCAACCAGATCTTAAACCTATGAACGTGTCTAAAAATAGTTCTAAAATTACTTTCTAATAATATTAAACTTTCCTAGTTGATTAACAAAGTGCTTCCACTGTGTTTCATAATAAAAAACTAACCAATTTTTATCTTAAGAGTCGGACGACTTTCGATCTTACCCGACGTAATCACGGATCTACTTTCGTAATATCCGATCAGATAAACCATAGAAAAATTGCATTAAAACCAAAACAGCCCCTAAAGCATTCCTACAGATACAACATACATAGTATCTTCAAAACGACGATCCTCACATCCCAGCACTAAAGATTTAGCTCGACATGACTACGCTTAACAACATAGCATATAATTGATTATCGGAATAAGTCATTTAGGGAAAACGTGTTAAGTGTGCAATTGGTTTTGAAAAGGTAACAATAGAAACAATAAGATAAATCAAGACAGATAAACGTACGAGACAATAAAGGAATTAAATCGGGAAGATAAAATAAAGGCAGCGCGAGAAATAAATGAAAGTAAAGATAAGGTGGGAAAATAAACGATAAAATAAATGTGATGTGAGATAAATAAATGATAACTGCACATGAATTAAAAACCTGTTTCAAATCGGAGACTCAAATCTGAAACAAGACTGTAAAGAAAATGATGACAAGCTTCTATCCTACAATTTGCTCCACACTCGCTCATAACAATGGTGCGATAATTCCTCGATGTGACGAATTATCGCTTTTACAAAGTGGTTATATGCCTATGCTGCAACTACGAGTGGATGATCAAAAAGTGAGAAACTAGGTCCTATTTATAGTGATACATGGCATTGGACGTCAAGCAAACGCTTCAAAAATTGTGGGAGAGAATTATGGTGGTCATGGCTTCAACCTCTCAACCTCCCTTGACTGCCTTCACCCTAATGAGGATGGCGTCCGCCACCAAGGCATGGCGCCCGCTATGTGAGTAAATGGTGGTGGACATGGTCTTCTAGCCGATTGCTCCTGGGAGAAACCCTACACCTCATGGTTACCCCCATGGCCAATGCCATGTGGAATGCCATGTGTGTAGTTTAACCCTAAAATCTCTGTTTTTTGCCTGTTTTGCTTCGTTTCTTTGTGAAAGGCTCCCATTGGACAATGTACATAAAAATAAGACAAAACACAAACATAATGCAAGAAAACAATAATTAAAAGATAATAAACATGTGCAATCCGAGTCAAATACGCAGTGTGTTTCAGTGTTATCAAATTCTCCCACACTTAAACCTTTGCTTGTCCCCAAGCAAACTCTTATGAGCACAAAAGAAAAATAGCAACACACAAGTATTCAATTCAAGCTACAGACTCTTAGTTCAATCAAGGTTACGTTGATAGGTACTAACTAGTGAACCAAGGATATCGTAGTGACACTTTCCGCGGGTTGAGGTCATAAGTTTCCTTCCTATACAAACCAATCTGTATCATGTTATTATAATTAAGCCTAACTCACTCATCCCTCTTTTATCCTTTTTTATTCAGGCACCATCACATTAAGCTTGTTATCTTGTACTCGCATGGTGAACAAACCTGTTGGTGATCCTGATCCAATATCCTGTCAATATTCAATGACTTTTTTTCTTTTTAACACAGACATATAAGAATATTTTTTGAAGTTTCGCTACCGTTGGGCTAAGTAACCGAGTGAGGGCTACCTAACTTAGAAGGCAGATCCTTTTTCAAAATACTTGCTTTTTCTACATGTATTTTTTCTTTCTTTCCACTGGATCATTCACCTATTTGCATCGATTCGTCCACATAGCGGCATCTAAGATGGTGCCGACTGCTAAAATAAACTACTTAAGGATTAGTTCAAGGGTGAGATTTTAAGGCCACAACATAATAAGTATCCGGATCGATTCCTATAATTAAGAAACCTACGGTGTCAGGACGATGTTGATTTTTCAAAAAATTTCCCAAGTTTTTTCAACATATCCTAAACTTCTCTAACAACCCAAATTTTCGAATTAAAAGTTGTTTTCTTATTCAAAAAATTTTGGTATGGCTGAAGAAATGGGGGAAATAGACAAACTACACATACGACTCGTCAATCACATGTAATCATTAAAAATAAACTAAAAACTAGCTAAAAAACATAATCAAAACTAAACTAGAAAATAAAAATGGATAATCAAAACTACACTAGAAAGCAATAAAATGAAAATAAGTAAAAGCAGTAAATATTTCCTCCCACACTTAAACCAAACATTGTCCCCAATGTTTCGATAAAAGGTGGAAAGAAATAGGTGGAACCTGGACAATGTTACTGACGGCCACTGGTACCCTCTCCTTCCTGCTCTGGATGTCAAGGACGACAACTCCTACTGCGGTGACGTGCAGTCTGTGAAAGCTTGAGCAACTCGATCCTTCCTGCCAAGGAGGCATTAGATGCCTGAAGTTGCCGAAGGTTTCCAAGTATGGAACCTTGAGTGGCCTCCACCAGGTTAAAGTTGCTGGTCAGGTAGGCTTGCTGGCACTGTTGTTGGGAGACTATGGTATGCAGAGCCTCCATAATAGTATGTAGGGAGCACTCGGTCTATCTCTGTGACTCGCGCATGAAGTCCATCGCATCCCGTTGATGCTCATACATGGCATACAATAGGCCATCTCGTTCTTCTTCGCGGGCTCTCTACTCTCTCCACATCTCCTTAATAATATAAAATCCAGAAGAAGCACTTGCAGTATGATGAGAAAAAGGTGGTGTGTGTGCAGGTGATGCATGAGGCAGGGTGAGTGAAGAACGGGAGACTGGTCCCTCCGCTCATATTCATCGTCGGTCCCGTCACCTTCGTCCTCCAGGACGTTTTGTGGTAACAGACCAACAACAGGTGGTGTCTGCAAATCATAGGTTCAGTTCCTCTCATATCGCACATTTGTACGACAGGAACAAGGTAAAGCAACACTCGGGATGGCTACATTATGAACTATGAGGTAAAAACCTCATTCCTTCCTCACTTTGCATAAACACATATTTCTCAAAAATTTTAAATCAATAGTGCGGGAGGGAAGTGGTTCTAAAGTAGCCAGCTCGATGTCTAAATGTAGAGCTCGTGCTATGGAGGTAATCAATCCTCCAAATGATATGGTACCACCCTTTTTCACAACAGCACACACGTGTGTTATCATAAATGGGATGGAATTTAATCTCCTCCAAAGAGGGCAGCCTACAAAAAGATCAGTTCTTTTGAATTTAACTTATTTGAATTTTCTCGGCCGAAAACAGTGTCGGCCAACAAATGGCGGAACACTCGGATGGCCAGGTTATGGATATCTGAGGCCAAATTCCCCTAGAAGGAATCAGCAGTTTGTCCGGTCAGATTCCTCCACAATTGAAAGGCCTCAACAATCCAATCAGTCTCAAGAGGCACTTCACAAATTGCACCGTCCCCATAAGGGAGTTCTAATAACCATGCCAGATAATCGGTGGTGCATTCATATTCAACACCAAACATTCTAAAACTCACCGTACCGGTAGTGCTGGCAGTGTTAGGACTGACAGTGTAAATTAGGGAACTCAAGAATTCCCGTGTCAGCCTCTCAAAAGTGGGTTCTTTACGTTAAAATTTTTTATGCAGTCCTAAATTTTCAAGCAAATAGAAAACACGGTGATGAATGCCTAAACTATACAGACAGTTCGAGGCAATATACCTTGTCACAAAAATTCTGCGTGTCTGCAACGCTTCGAACTTCTTCTTCTGCCTTTCTCTGGACTTTCCCTCGCGAAAAATGATTTCTCCCTGCTCCATTCCTGCCATTGTTGGTGGTTGCTCAAGAAAAATAAAGTTTTTAGTAAGGTATGGTGGAATGTGGGTTTGACGGATTTTTGGTGAAAGGTGGGGTTTTTATGGATGAAAAGTGATTTGGGTTTTGGAATTTGTAGTGGGGTTAGTGATTAATGAGTGTTTAATGAGGTTTAATGGGTTTTTAAGTTGGTTTAATATGGAGAAAATAGGGGTTTGGAGAGGTTGAAGATGAAGAAAATGGGGGAAAATGGGACTTTTTATGTTCTGTCCCGTTTTTGCTTTAGACCCCATGGCATTCGCCATGGGGCAGATGGCGCCCGCCATCTTCATTGTTCGCTTGGGCCCTCATTTGGATGGGCTTTGGAGTTTTGGTTCCCCTTTTGGGGGGTATGTACAACATTTTCTCCAGCTCTCATAAATAAATATACATGTATAATATTTTAATCTAAAAATAATCATAAACACAATAAAACAAGGAAAATAAAATAAGATAAAAAAATTTGAGAATCCGAGATTTTCATAATTCTTGAAAATCTGAGATTTCACCGACAAAAATAATCGAAATAATTGTAAAATAACTATATAAATTTGATAACAGAAAAATTTAGTAACGGAAAAAATGATATCCAAAATAATTCAAAATCCGAAAAAGTTAAGTCTGATGGTGCGAAAAAAATGCGGAAATAAGTAACGGAGAATCAGATAAAAGTGAAAATTGCGGTAAATCTCCCACACTTAACGTGAGCAATGTCCACAGTGCTTCTAGTAACTCCTCTAGTGTGATTTGCATCGGGCCCCTGGTTTGTATGTCGACAGAGTGCTTGGGCTTCTGCTAACTGCCGTCGGAGATCTTTGATTTTCTAATAAAGTAAATCAGTCTCTGAAGCATGTGTGGCATCTGAAACCTCCATCTGCAAAGTTAATTCAGTAAGGTCTTCACGGAGAGAGCATCTCTTTAAGCATGATATCCAACTCAGAGTAAACATTGCGCCTTTGAAAATTAGCATTAGAAGAATAAAATGTGGTCCTATCTGAGAGAGGTGTAGGATGATATTCTGGAACAAGAGGGGTTCTAGGTCTAGCAGGTGTCTCATATTGGGCTTCTAAAGGGTATGCCCAATTCTCTTTGTTGTGGATGTTGGTTCTCCCCTGGTGTGGTAGGCCAAAGTAGTGGATGGTTTCATTATTAATCAGGAGCTTATAGTGTTCAGTACTGAAGAAAACTCTCCTCACTAGGCCTCTGTTTAAACAGTGGTTCAGGTCGATTTGCAATAAGGGGTTAGGTGAGACAACTGGTTCAGGAGACGTAAGGCGAAAGCTATATGAGTCACTGTTCCTCCTACATAAATGGGTCCCTCGAAGGATCAAGCAGTAAGGTGTAGGTTCATGATTAGGAAATTACCGCAGGCTATAGGACGGGACTAGGGGTGCAGAAAAGCATAAGGATCTCCTCCGCACTGACATGATAGTCCATCTCACTCTTCCCAAGAAAAATATGGGCTAGGATCATCTGAAAGTACCTGAAGGCGGGGTTATGGATACGGTTTGAAAGCTGGGTGGATGGATCAGGGCCTCCTCCACCTGTAATATCACTCTAGAACTTATCAAGGTTTTCCTACATGAACTCACCCATCGGAAGGTCAGGTATAGCATCAAGGCCACACTGAAATCCCAATAGGTTATAAAACGCCTTATGGTTAAAAGTGTACTCATCTCCAAACAGCTAAAAGGTGATACAACCTTGAAATTCTGGTACCAGACGTGTGATGTTAAGGTGCGATGTCACAACAACACACTCTGCACAATGGACAGCAATAACAGTAACAAAGCAACACAAAGAATTGTTCACCCAGTTCGGTCTAACTACCTGCATCTGGGGGCTACCAAGCCAGGGATGAAATTCACTACTTGTAGGATTAAATTACAGACTCAACAACCCAGTTGACAATCTCCTAATCTTAATTCCTACTAGTGACTTTCTACCTAAGAAACCACTTAGATATGAGAACACTACTTAATCCCTAAAACCTCTCAAAGAACAACCTCTTTGAGAAACCTTGATCCTGCTTCACAGCTTTGATCAAGTTACACAACTCTCTTTGCTTCACAGCTTTAGAGAAGACAGAAAACAACTCACCAATTCAACCTAGAATGGTGTATACAAAACTCGTACAAAATACTTAAGACACTCAGCCTATGGTCTTGATCTTCTCTCTATATTTCTGTACCTTTTTCCTTTGGTCTTGTGCGCTTTATATAGCTCCTTGAATTGGTCTTGGACTTGCTACAATATCTGACCATATTTGTTATTTAAAACTGAATTTTTAAAAAAAATTTCTCCTAAAATCTTTTTAAATCTTCAACCTTTTAAATCTCCTACAAATCTGCACCAGATCTCCTATGCAGCAGCAAATACCTATCCCAAGATATTCGCATCCAATGAGACAGCTTGCTCTCCACAATTCCAGCTAACACGCAAACCCTAACAACATCACAGCCCTGCTGTTGTTAATTCTGCAGAAGATCTAATGTCACAACATCACCTATGTGACATCAGACATTCAACTTCAGCAAATACATACTTAACACAGCCCAGTGTTAAGACTTCAATGTTGCAACATCAGCACCTTGACATCAACATTGATCATTCTTTGTTTTACCAAAATTCCAGCCAATCCAAGAACTAACAAACCTCTTTTAAATCCTTTACCCACATAAGGTTCATATGAGAGTGAGCTAAGGAATTCTAGGGTCAGGTTCCTGTATGTGACGTTTCGGGCATCAGAGTATTCTTCCCACTACAACTGATGGCACAAATATCTCACACTTGCTTCCAGGCTTAATGCTTCTAGGCAATTAGGGTCAGGACATCTGGTAGGTAACATGGGTCATTCGGATAGAACCTCGAATCTATTCTTCTAAGCTTCATCCCTAAATGAAACATGCATGTCGTCAAAGTACTGCATCCTGAAAAATATAGTTAGTGGGAAATATGCTATGAAGGGAATCTGAGACCTGCAACGTAAGCATCACACAAGTCAGTCTTGTTAAGTAAATTAAATATTAAAGGATTCACAGGGCGAAAAACAATAAGAATTAATGCAAACAAAATAAAAAGGCCGTGGGTTGCCTCCCGCACAACGCTTGTTTAACGTCGTTAGCTTGACGATCATAAATATCACATTGTATTAGCGGCTATAGGTGGTTCGATTAGAGTATGGCTAGATTAATAAGTAGGGATGTTACCTATGTTATAATGCTTAAGTCTTTGTCCATTTACTATGAAAGGACTACAGGAATTGTTTCGGATTTCCACTGCCCCAGATTTCATGACTTTGGTGACCTCATAGGGACTAGTCCATCGTGAGCGTAACTTACCAGGGAAGAGTCGTAATCTCGAATTAAAGAGAAGGACTGGGTCGCCTACGTTAAATTATTTTCTAACTATTCTCTTATCATGTCATGCTTTAATTCTTTCTTTATAGATAATGGCATTTTCATAAGCGTCGCGACGAAGTTCCTCTAACTTATGGATGTCGAGAATTTGCTTGTCACCAGCCGCTAAATAGTCCATATTAAGGGATTTTATGGCCCAATAGGCTTTGTGCTCTAATTTGAAGGGCAAGTGATAGGATTTCCCATATACTAATTTAAACGGGGTTGTTCCTATAGGGATTTTGTAAGCGGTCCTGTAGGCCCACAAGGCTTCTTGTAGTTTAAGGGACCAATCTATTCTGGATGTTGAAACAGTATTTTCTAAGATTTGCTTAATCTCCCTATTTGATACCTCTACTTAACCACTAGTTTGTGGATGGTAGGGCGTTGCTACTCTGTGCTTCACTCCGTATTTATTTAAAAGGTTGTTAAAGATTCTTGATATGAAGTGCGATCCACCATCGTTTATCACGGGGTGGGGGCACTCCAAATCTTGGAAATATGTAGTTTTTAAATAATTTAATGACTACACGAGTGTTTTTAAATGTAGTTTTTCAATCCACATAGAAACGTAATCTATGGATACTAAGATGTATTTATTTCCCATCGAAGATGGAAACGGTCCCATGAAATATATTCCCCAGACATCGAAGACTTCCACTTCTTGGATATTCCTTAAGGGCATTTCATCATGTCTTGAAACGTTTCTAGTGCTTTGACACCGGTCACATCTGACTATGTAAGCATGGACATCGTGCCATAAGGTTGGCCAGAAAAGGCATGCCTAAAGGATTTTGGCGTATGTCTTATACGTGCTCTCATGTCCACCCTAAAGTTCAGAGTGACAGTGATTGATTAAACTTTTTACCTCCTCCTCGGGTACACAACGACGAAATATGTCGTCGGCACCTCTCTTAAATAAGAGTGGTTCATCCCAATAAAAGTGTTTCACGTCATGAAAGAACTTCTTCTTCTATTGATATTTTAGATCAGGGGGTACGATATCAGCGACTAAGTAGTTAATAAAATTCACGTACCAGGGTACACGAGTTACTACCAAAGCGTCCTCAATGTTTAATTCTAATTCGGGATCAGGGTCATCGCTGTGATTGGTTCTAACAGCGGCTATACGTCTTTCATAGGTAAAGTCATCGTTTATGGGTACTAGGCCAGGTTTTAAGTATTGTAGCCTCAAAAGGTGGTCAGCTACCATGTTTTCTGTGCCTTTCTTATCATGGATTTCCAAGTTGAACTCTTATAGCAAAAGGATCCGGCATAGTAACCTGAGCTTAGCGTCCTTCTTGTTTAATAAATACTGAATGGTTGCGTGATCAGTGTAGGCTATTATTTTTGCTCCTACTAAATAGGATCAGAATTTATCTATAGCAAAAACTACGGCAAGGAGTTATTTTTTGGTTGTGGCATAATTAAGTTGGGCGGAGTCTAAGGTTCTACTGGCATAGTAAATAACATGTAATTTCTTTTCCTTTCTCTGTCCTAAGACAACACCAAGAGCGAAATGGCTTGCATCGCACATAATTTTGAAAGGTTGGTTCCAATCAGGAGGTTGCATAATAGGTGCAGAAATTAGTGCTTGTTTAAGGTGCTTGAATTCTTCAAGAAATTTATCGTAGAAAATGAATTCAGTGTCTTTCATCAGAAATCCAGTTAAAGGTTGGGTTATTTTAGAGAAGTCTTTAATGAAACTTCGGTAAAAACCAGCGCGTCCAAGAAAGCTTCGGACTTCCCTACTTGTTTTAGGTGGTTGTAGGTTTTCTATAACCTCTATCTCGGCTTTGTCTACCTCCATGCCTCTCTCAGATACTATGTGCCCTAACACTATACCTTCGGCGACCATGAAATGACACTTCTCCCAGTTTAGAACTAGTTTTACTTCCATGCATCTTTCTAGAATTCTTTCAAGGTTAGCTAAACAGTTTTTAAAACTAGATTCGCATACCGAGAAATCGTCCATAGAAACTTCCATGATCTCGTCAAGGAAATCAGCGAAGATTGACATCATACAGCATTGGAAAGTAGTTGGGGCATTGCAAAGTTCGAATGCCATTCGTCGATAGGCAAATGTTCCATAGGGGCATGTAAAGATTGTTTTCTCTTGATCATCAGGGTGAATGGGAATTTGGAAAAATCCCGAGTATCCATCTAAATAACAAAAGTAAGAATTTCTAGCTAAACGCTCAAGCATTTGATCTATGAATGGAAGAGGGAAATGGTCTTTCCTAGTTACTTTGTTCAGCTTCCTATAGTCGATACACATACACCAACCGTTTTCTATACGTTTTGCATCTTATTCTCCTTTCTCGTTTTGCACAACTGTGACACCTCCTTTCTCCGGTACCACATGTACAGGGCTTACCCACTTACTATCAGAAATTTGATAAATTATTCCAGCCTCTAGTAATTTCAGCACTTAGTTCTTTACTACGTCACTCATTATATGATTTATCCCTTCTTTGATGTTCTCTAGAGGGTTTAGAATCCTCTTCTAGCATAATCCGGTGCATGCACACGGATGAACTTATCCCTTTGAGATCAGATATGTTATAACCAAGGGCCGCATGTTACTTTCTTAAGACATCTAAGATTTGATTGGTTTCATCACTATTTAAGGTAGTGCTTACTATTACTGGACGATTTAGTTCTTTATCCAAAAACTCGTATCTCAGATTCTTAGGTAGTTCTTTAAGCTCTATTGATGGTTTCTTAGGACCTGGTATATGGTTCGGGGTAAGTGTTAAGCATTCATAAAGACTGTCATCTATATAAGGTTCCATAAATTCATCTTCTCTAGGATGGGAGTTGATGGTAATTTAATAGTTTCGGTGGGTTCTTCTTGATCTAACTCTCTTATGCACTCATCGATGATATCGATGGCACAACATGAGTCGTCTATGGCAGGGGCCATTAAGAATTTGGATAAGATAAATTCTACTTTCTCATCACCTACTTCGAAAGTCATTTTTCCTCTCTTGACATCTATTATAGCTTCGGATGTCGATAAAAAGGGTTAACCTAGAAGGATATAGATTCCATCATCTTCTTTAATGTCCATAATGACGAAGTCATTTGGAATGTAAAGTTAACCGATTCTAACTAGGATGTCTTCTAAGATACATATGTGGTATTTAACTGACCTATCGACCAATTGAAAGGACTTCCTAGTTGGTTCCATGTCTCCTAGGTTTAGTCTATTATAGACGGTTAAAGGCATTAAGCTCACACTGGCTCCTAAGTCCATAAGGGCTATATCGATGACATGACTTCCTAAAACACAAGGTATAGAAAAACTTCCAGGGTCTTTCTCCTTTTTAGCTAATTTACTTTCAGCAACAGAGTTGCATTCTAAAGGTTTAGGGTCATTAAGTCTACGTTTGTTGGTTAAGATGTCTTTAAGGAATTTAGCATAAGATGGTATTTGGGTGATGGCTTCGGTGAAAGGAATCTCAACGTGGAGTTTCTCGATTACTTTTACAAACTTTTTGTATTGGTTGTCTAATTTGGTTTGTTTAAGTCTTTGCGGATATGGCATAGGTGGTTTATAAGTAGGGGTGGAATATAAACTTGGTTATCTTTAACTCCTTCCTTATCTTTAACTTTTTTTTTTCAGGTTCTACACTTTCCTCATTTTGTTTCTCAGGTGTGGCTACAAAATTTTTCGTTTGTTGTTCTGCTTTCTTTAACCTGGGATCTTCTGGTCCATCATAATTAGTTCCACTCCATAGGGCGATAGCGTTAGCATGCCCCTTGGGGTTAGGTTGAGGTTGTCCAGGAAACTGTCATTTTGGTGTAGCCTGAGCAGCTTCCTGTTGAGCTACTTGAGAGATTTGGGTTTCAAGCATTTTGTTGTGTGTTACCACAGAATCGACTTTGGTGCCTAGTTGAGTAATCAGCTCGTTTATGTGAATGTTTTGGTTCATGAATTCTTTGTTTTGCTGAGTTTGGGCTGAAATGAAGCTCTCCATGATTTTCTCAAGATTTAATTTCTGAGGAGCAGCTTGCATAGGCTTTGTCGGTCTTTGGGCTTGAAAACCATGGGGTCTTTGGGGTGCAGAATTCTGATTAAGGTTATTGTTCTTATAAGAAAAGTTTGGGTGATTCCTTCATCCAGGGTTGTAAGTGTTGGAAAAAGGGTTTCCTTGTGCATAATTGACCTGATCCGGGGTTGGTTCAGCTAAGAGACTACATTCAGCAGTTATATGTTCTGGGGTTCCACAGATTTCACATCCGGGTTGCATTACAGCTACGGTAGCTGTAGGGTTCACAGACATACTTTCAACCTTTTGAGCAATGGCGTTCATCTTAACTTTCATCATGTCTAGGAAACTAACTTCATATATACCTCCTTTGGGATCCTTCTTCTCCACTAATGTTCGTTCCTTCTGTAACGCCCCGATTTTGATTATTCCATTATTCTTGAGTCTTTTAATTTAATTGGGTGATAAATTATTTTATTTGTTAAATTGGCGTGTTAAATGTTATTTTACCATTTTCGAGAGTTTTCGGGGAAATTAGAATGGAGGGTATTTTAGTCTTTTCTCAATTAATTATAAGTTAGAAATTTTTGTGGAATTAGAATTGTGTGAGAAAAAAATGAATTAAATTGATTTAGTGGAAAATGAGAGAAAAAAAATAGAAAAGAAAGAAAATAGAAAGAAAAGAGAAATAGAGAGAAATAGAAAAAGATAGAAAGAAAAAGGAGAGAAAGAAAGAAGAGGAAGAGAAAAGGAGAGGAAAGGAGGAAAAACTTAGAAATTCATCAAGATCAATCAATTAGCAAGCTTGGAATCCGGGTAAGGGTGTGAAACATTGTTATCTTATCAATGTATATGATTATGTATGAATTGTTGTTGTTGTTGATGAATTTTGTGAGTTTTAGGGTATAACCCATTTTTGAGAAATTGATTAGAAATTGATCCAAATGTATTAAAACTTATGTTGATTGTGTTCATAGTTGTTTATACATGATTGGTATGTATTGTTATACATCAAATTGGCATTTTTCTGAGTATTAGGTGAAGATTTGGATGATTGGGGAGTGGAAAACGCAGAACTTCGTTCTGCAGAATTTTTCTGGGTATGCTCTGGCCATACGCGTAAGGGGCATGTCCATACGCGTATGAGCCAAGGCAATACGCGTATCATTGGCTTATTTTTGGGCCAATACGCGTATGAATATTGGCATTACGCGTAACAGGGGCGAGCCATGGGCCAATACGCGTATGGGATTTGGAACGAGGAATTTGTGAAGGAAATGGGTTCTGTCCGTACGCGTATGGCCATGGGTGATACGCGTATGGACAGGAGGAATGTAAAAATGGGATTTTTCAAAATGTCGTTTTCGGTTTCGTCCGTAACTTTTGTTCCGAGTATCCGATTTTTACATCCTTGGTGTCGTTGGAAAGGTATTGAGCTGTACTTTCTTATTATGATGTTTTGGAAATCATTAACCGATTTAATTATGTCGGAAAGTCGGGAATAGTGCTATTTAGCGACTTTTACCGTTTTGACTGTGTGTTTGAATGTGAATCATACAATAGTGCATTGATGTGAATGTATATAGATTGTATGTGATTGTAAGAGATGAATGCATGAATATATTGTGAATATGTATGCATTTCAAGAATGTCTTTTGAGTCATTTTGCATGTGAAGCATCATGATGTGCATTCTTGTGTTGTGCGATTCTAATGAGAATCCGTCGTAACGTCGTGTGCCCATGTGGGGTGTGAGCGATGATTACGAAAGATTGTGTGCCCATGTGGGGTGTGAGCAATTGGATCGTGTGCCCGTGTGGGGTGTGAGCGATCGGGTCGTGTGCCCATGTGGGGTGTGAGCGATCCATAAACATTGTGTGCCCATGTGGGGTGTGAGCAATGGGTGAACATCGTAGGCCCGACGGGGAGTTACTTCGGTAACGAGCGATGGTTCCAGCAGAGTTCCTGAGTGAACTAGTGATGATTGAGTCGGTACCGCATTGCATTTGCATAGAGTCGTGAGTCGGTCTCTATGATTTGCATTTATCATCTTTATAATGATGTGTTGTTGAATGAACATAATTGTGTATGTTTATACGGAATGATTGAGAAATGTGAAAGTGTGCATGATGAATATACTTGTTATATATATATATATATATATATATATATATATATACATTGTGAGGTATATAGATGAAAATGTGATGAATTGTGGTGAGAATGTGTAATATGTGTATTTTTATGTTAAGATATATATATAATTGTATGCATTGTTATTATGATAATATTTCTCACCCTTCTGCTGTTTTATGATGCTCTATGAGGCATTGCAGAGTAGGTATGCTGGAAGTCTTTTTGTGAAGCGTGTCTTCATTCTTTTGGTCGGTTGGCTCTGATATGTAGCACCGGGTAGCTAGGATGTATATTATTCTTTTGTGATACATTTGCATATGTATCTTGCTGATGAATTTGTGTATAAACATGATGTAGCTAGTGATTCATACTGGATGATGTACATATGTGTTGTTCTTCAATATTTTAGATGTTTCCGCTTTTATTCTAAATATTGAGATGTGGGTGTAAGGACAAAGTTCCTCTGTAGCAAGTTACCCCACTGTTGCATATCAATATAATGAGCAGGTGTTGTATGTATTAATTGTGTGTATGATGTGACATGCCTCTTTTATACCATGTTTTAATCGTACTCTGGCGAATTTTTATATATTTTTTTTTATATGTGCCTGAATGATTTATGTGATTATTTGGGGGTATAGAAAGGGGGTGTTACATCAAGTGGTATCAGAGCCAGAGTTGAGTCAGTTGTGTCTGTCTTGTTGTTGTGTTGGTTGAACTGTTGTTTAACCTTGTTGTCATTTTTGGGAATAATCAGAAGATGGCTGGTAGAAACGACAATGCGATGGCTGCTGCTTTGGAAGCAATGGCTAGGGCGGTGCAAGGTGCACCTAACGTGAATGCTAATGACGAGTTCAGGAAGAATCAACCACCGGTTTTCAAAGGAAGATTTGATCCCGATGGAGCTCAATTGTGGTTGAAGGAGATTGAAAGAATCTTCAGAGTGATGGGCTGTGCGGAGGAGAATAAGGTGAGGCTTGGGTCTCACATGCTGAAGGAAGAAGCCGACGATTGGTGGGTCGGTATGCGTGAAGTTCTTGAGGTGGATGATGAAGAGGTAACTTGGAATTTATTTCGTACTGAATTTTTGAGGAAGTATTACCCTGAGAGTGTGAAGGGAAAGAAGGAGATGGAGTTTCTTGAACTGAAACAAGGTAGTATGTCTGTGGTGGACTATACTGCTAAATTTGTGGAGTTGGTTCAATTCCATCCTCATTATGCTGCGATTACTGCTGAGTTCTCAAAGTGTATTAAATATGAGAATGGTTTACGTCCTGAGATCAAACAAGCTGTGGGATATCAAAGGATAAGGAGGTTTGCGGATTTGACGGAATGTTGTAGAATCTTCGAAGAAGATAGTAAGGCTCGTTCTACACATTACAAAAGTTTGAACGAGAGGAAGGGGAAGCAACAAGCTAGAAGTGGACCTTATGTGACACCCATTGATAAGGGTAAGCATAGGGGAAGCTTTGATAGAAGGTCTGGAGGAGGAGGTTCCAGTGTTGTTAGGTGTTACAAATGTGGTGATATAGGTCATAAATCTTTTGAGTGTGGGAAGCCTGTAGCGAAATGTTCTAATTGTGGTGGTCTTGGGCATGCTGCTACAGATTGTAGAAGAAATATGGTGAAGTGCTATAATTGTGGAGAAGTGGGTCACATTAGTACTAAGTGTACTAAGCCGAAACAAGCTCAAGCGGGCGAAAAGGTGTTTGCATTGGCGGGGACTCAAACTACGAATGCGGACCGTTTGATTAAAGGTACATGCTTTATTAATAGTACACCTTTAGTTGCTGTTATTGATACGGGAGCGACTCATTCGTTTATTTCGTCTGAGTGCGCGAAGCGTTTGAATCTTGCGTTAACTGTGATGGGTGCTGAAATGGTTATTGAGACTCCTGCTTCAGGGTCGGTAATTACATCTTTGGTGTGTATGAGTTGTCCTTTGACCATGTATGGTAAAGACTTTGTTATGGATTTAGTATGTTTGCCGTTGGAGGGATTGGACGTAATCTTGGGTATGAACTGGTTGCAATTTAACCGAGTTCATATAGATTGCTATCACAAGTTAGTAAGGTTTCCTTCTTTGGAAGATGATGAATTTGAGAGTTTCCTATCCACTAAAGAGTTGAAGAAACTTTTAGCGGACGAAGCTCAATTGTTTGGTTTGTTTGCATCATTGTCGGTGGAGAGTAAAGTTGAGCTTGATGTGTTCCCAGTGGTGTGCGAATTTCCAGAAGTGTTTCCGGAAGATATTACGGATGTACCGCCGGAAAGAGAAGTTGAATTTTCTATTGATCTAGTTCCGGGTACTAGACCGATTTCGATGGCACCGTATCGTATGTCGGCATCGGAATTGGTAGAATTGAAAAAGCAATTGAATGACTTATTGGACAAGAAATTTGTAAGGCCAAGTGTTTCTCCTTGGGGTGCTCCGGTATTGTTGGTAAAGAAGAAGGACGGGAGTATGCGGTTATGCATTGATTATCGACAGTTGAACAAGGTGACAATTAAGAACAAGTATCCGCTTCCAAGGATCGATGATTTGATGGACCAATTGGTTGGTACGAATGTTTTTAGCAAGATTGATTTGAGATCAGGATACCACCAGATTCGTGTGAAAGGAGAGGATATTCAAAAGACGGCATTTAGGACACGGTATGGTCATTACGAATACTCCGTGATGCCATTCGGGGTTTCTAACGCGCCGGGTGTGTTTATGGAATACATGAATCGTCTTTTTCATGAACAGTGTGATCGTTTTGTGGTTGTGTTCATCGATGATATTTTGATTTACTCTAAGTCTCAAGAGGAGCATGAAGAGCATTTGAGAATTGTGTTGCAAATTTTGAAAGAGAAACAATTGTATGCTAAGTTGTCGAAGTGTGAATTTTGGTTGTCGGAAGTAAGTTTCCTTGGACATGTTATTTCCGGTAGTGGTATTAGTGTTGATCCATCCAAGATAGATGCGGTGATGCAATGGGAGGCTCCTAGGTCGGTTACGGAGATTCGAAGCTTTTTAGGCTTGGCGGGTTATTATCGGAGGTTTATTGAGGGATTTTCGAAATTGGCACTTCCTTTAACGCAATTGACTTGTAAAGGAAAGGCTTTCATTTGGGATATTCATTGTGAAGAGAGTTTCAATGAGTTAAAGAGAAGGTTGACAACGACTCCGATCTTGATTTTGCCTAATCCTAATGAACCATTTGTTGTGTATTGTGATGCTTCATTGACAGGTTTAGGTGGTGTTTTGATGCAAGATAGAAAAGTGGTGGCATATGCTTCTAGACAATTGAGAGTGCATGAAAAGAATTATCCTACACATGACTTGGAGTTAGCGGCGGTGGTGTTTGTTTTGAAAATATGGAGGCATTATCTTTATGGTGCGAGATTTGAAGTTTTTAGTGATCACAAAAGCTTAAGATATTTATTTGATCAGAAAGAATTGAACATGAGACAAAGGAGGTGGCTAGAACTTTTGAAGGATTATGATTTTGGTTTGAATTACCATCCGGGTAAGGCAAACGTGGTGGCCGATGCCTTAAGTCGGAGGTTGTTACATATGTCCGCATTGATGATGGAAGAATGGGAACTTTTGGAAGATTTCAGAGATTTGAGTTTGGTTTGTGAAATGACGCCGAGGAGTGTGCGACTTGGTATGTTACATATTACGAATGATTTTCTTGCAACGGTTAGTGAAAAGCAAAAGTTGGACTTGAAATTCGTTGATTTGATGTTGAATGAGAATGAGGATTTCAAGGTTGATAATTATGGAGTTTTGAGATTCCGTGGGCGTATTTGTATTCCCGACGACGCGGAGTTGAAAAAGATGATTCTAGAGGAAGGACACCGAAGTAATTTGAGTATTCATCCGGGTGCGAATAAGATGTATCAAGATTTGAAGAAGATCTTTTGGTGGTCCGGTTTAAAGAGGGATGTGGCTCGATTTGTGTATGCATGCTTAACTTGTCAAAAGTCTAAGGTGGAACATCAAAAACCAAGTGGATTTATGCAACCGTTGGATATTCCGGAATGGAAATGGGATAGTATATCGATGGATTTTGTTACGGGATTGCCAAATACGCAAAGAGGTCATAATGCTATTTGGGTAATTGTTGATAGGCTTACTAAATCTGCTCACTTTATTCCAATTGATATTAGTTATCCTTTGGAGAAGTTAGCCGAGATTTATGTTCTTGTGGTTGTGAAGTTACATGGAGTTCCTAAGAGTATTGTATCGGATAGAGATCCAAGGTTTACATCGAGGTTTTGGGAGAGTTTACAAAAGGCTTTGGGTTCTAAGCTAAGATTGAGTTCGGCTTATCATCCGCAAACGGACGGTCAAACCGAGAGGACGATTCGATCGTTGGAGGATTTATTGCGTGCTTGTGTACTCGAGCAAGGTGGTGCTTGGGATGGTTATTTGGCGTTAATTGAATTCACTTACAATAACAGTTTTCATTCGAGTATAGGTATGGCACCATTTGAGGCTTTGTATGGCCGGAGATGTCGAACACCTTTGTGTTGGCATGAAACCGGCGAGAGGACGATAGTTGGACCGGAAATGGTACAACAAACAACGGAGAAAGTGAAGTTTATTCGAGAGGAGATGAAAGCTTCTCAAAGTAGACAAAAGAGCTATCATGACAAGAGAAGGAAGGATCTTGAGTTTCAAGAAGGTGACCATGTGTTTTTGAGAGTTACACCAGTTACTGGTGTGGGTCGTGCTTTGAAGTCGAAGAAGTTGACTTCTCGTTTTATTGGTCCGTATCAGATTACTTCACGAGTTGGTGTTGTGGCTTACCGTGTGGCGTTGCCTCCGAACCTTTCGAATTTGCATGACGTATTCCATGTTTCGCAACTTCGGAAATATGTTCCGGATCCGTCACATGTTATTCCTATGGACGAGGTTGAAGTGAGAGATAACCTTACGGTGGAAGCTTTACCGGTTAGGATTTTGGACCGCGAAGTTAAGAAACTAAGGGGCAAGGATATTGCGCTTGTGAAAGTAGCGTGGGGAGGCGCTGCGGAAGGCAATATGACGTGGGAACTAGAGAGTGGGATGCGAGAGTCGTATCCAGAGTTATTTGAGTCAGGTATTATTTTCGAGGACGAAAATTTCTAAGTGGGGGAGAGTTGTAACGCCCCGATTTTGATTATTCCATTATTCTTGAGTCTTTTAATTTAATTGGGTGATAAATTATTTTATTTGTTAAATTGGTGTGTTAAATGTTATTTTACCATTTTCGAGAGTTTTCGGGGAAATTAGAATGGAGGGTATTTTAGTCTTTTCTCAATTAATTATAAGTTAGAAATTTTTGTGGAATTAGAATTGTGTGAGAAAAAAATGAATTAAATTGATTTAGTGGAAAATGAGAGAAAAGAAATAGAAAAGAAAGAAAATAGAAAGAAAAGAGAAATAGAGAGAAATAGAAAAAGATAGAAAGAAAAAGGAGAGAAAGAAAGAAGAGGAAGAGAAAAGGAGAGGAAAGGAGGAAAAACTTAGAAATTCATCAAGATCAATCAATTAGCAAGCTTGGAATCCGGGTAAGGGTGTGAAACATTGTTATCTTATCAATGTATATGATTATGTATGAATTGTTGTTGTTGTTGATGAATTTTGTGAGTTTTAGGGTATAACCCATTTTTGAGAAATTGATTAGAAATTGATCCAAATGTATTAAAACTTATGTTGATTGTGTTCATAGTTGTTTATACATGATTGGTATGTATTGTTATACATCAAATTGGCATTTTTCTGAGTATTAGGTGAAGATTTGGATGATTGGGGAGTGGAAAACGCAGAACTTCGTTCTGCAGAATTTTTCTGGGTATGCTCTGGCCATACGCGTAAGGGGCATGTCCATACGCATATGAGCCAAGGCAATACGCGTATCATTGGCTTATTTTTGGGCCAATACGCGTATGAATATTGGCATTACGCGTAACAGGGGCGAGCCATGGGCCAATACGCGTATGGGATTTGGAACGAGGAATTTGTGAAGGAAATGGGTTCTGTCCGTACGCGTATGGCCATGGGTGATACGCGTATGGACAGGAGGAATGTAAAAATGGGATTTTTCAAAATGTCGTTTTCGGTTTCGTCCGTAACTTTTGTTCCGAGTATCCGATTTTTACATCCTTGGTGTCGTTGGAAAGGTATTGAGCTGTACTTTCTTATTATGATGTTTTGGAAATCGTTAACCGATTTAATTATGTCGGAAAGTCGGGAATAGTGCTATTTAGCGACTTTTACCGTTTTGACTGTGTGTTTGAATGTGAATCATACAATAGTGCATTGATGTGAATGTATATAGATTGTATGTGATTGTAAGAGATGAATGCATGAATATATTGTGAATATGTATGCATTTCAAGAATGTCTTTTGAGTCATTTTGCATGTGAAGCATCATGATGTGCATTCTTGTGTTGTGCGATTCTAATGAGAATCCTTCGTAACGTCGTGTGCCCATGTGGGGTGTGAGCGATGATTACGAAAGATTGTGTGCCCATGTGGGGTGTGAGCAATCAGATCGTGTGCCCGTGTGGGGTGTGAGCGATCGGGTCGTGTGCCCATGTGGGGTGTGAGCGATCCATAAACATTGTGTGCCCATGTGGGGTGTGAGCAATGGGTGAACATCGTAGGCCCGACGGGGAGTTACTTCGGTAACGAGCGATGGTTCCAGCAGAGTTCCTGAGTGAACTAGTGATGATTGAGTCGGTACCGCATTGCATTTGCATAGAGTCGTGAGTCGGTCTCTATGATTTGCATTTATCATCTTTATAATGATGTGTTGTTGAATGAACATAATTGTGTATGTTTATACGGAATGATTGAGAAATGTGAAAGTGTGCATGATGAATATACTTGTTATATATATATATATATATATACATTGTGAGGTATATAGATGAAAATGTGATGAATTGTGGTGAGAATGTGTAATATGTGTATTTTTATGTTAAGATATATATATAATTGTATGCATTGTTATTATGATAATATTTCTCACCCTTCTGCTGTTTTATGATGCTCTATGAGGCATTGCAGAGTAGGTATGCTGGAAGTCTTTTTGTGAAGCGTGTCTTCATTCTTTTGGTCGGTTGGCTCTGATATGTAGCACCGGGTAGCTAGGATGTATATTATTCTTTTGTGATACATTTGCATATGTATCTTGCTGATGAATTTGTGTATAAACATGATGTAGCTAGTGATTCATACTGGATGATGTACATATGTGTTGTTCTTCAATATTTTAGATGTTTCCGCTTTTATTCTAAATATTGAGATGTGGGTGTAAGGACAAAGTTCCTCTGTAGCAAGTTACCCCACTGTTGCATATCAATATAATGAGCAGGTGTTGTATGTATTAATTGTGTGTATGATGTGACATGCCTCTTTTATACCATGTTTTAATCGTACTCTGGCGAATTTTTATATATATTTTTTTATATGTTCCTGAATGATTTATGTGATTATTTGGGGGTATAGAAAGGGGGTGTTACACCTTCCCCCATTGGTAATGGTTTTATGCCATATCTTCAATGAGAGTGCATGCTTCGGGGTAAGGTTTGTTCATCAGTGCACCACCGGCGGCAGCGTCAATGGTCATTTTTGTGTTATAAAGAAGTCCATTGTAAAAGGTGTGAATAATCAGCCATTGTTCTAAACCATGGTGTAGATAGGCTCTTAATAGTTCTAAATATCTTTCCCAAGCGACGAAAATATATTCGCCATCTTGTTGGGTAAATCTAGTGATTTGGTTTCGTAGGACAGCGGTCTTACGTGGTGGAAAATATCTAGCAAGGAAAACTTTCTTTAAGTTATTCCATGTGGTTATTGAATTGGGTGTAAGGGAATCTAACCATGGTCGTGCCCTATCTCTGAGGTAAAAGGGAAATAGTCTTGGACGTATTGCCTCAGGACGACAACCATTGGCTTGTAGGGTATCCGCTAATTGGATAGAAACTTTTAAATGTTGGTTTGGGTTCTCAGTAGGGAGACCAGCGAACTGGTTTTGTTTCATTAATTGTAATAGAGCGAGTTTTAACTCAAAGTTATGAGCTGCTATAGTTGGGTTTACTATACTTGAATGGGGTTCTTCATTAGAAGGTAAGGTGAAGTCCTTAAGAGGTTTTTGGTTTTGTTCTTCGGCCATAGGTCTTCTAATCCTTTGGAGTAAAAGACGTGCATGTGCGTATCTTTCGGGCTCTTCTATTGGATCCACTAAGTTTCCGGTGCTGCAAGATCTTTGCATTTACCGGTAAATAGGATAAAAGGAAAATAAAATGCCTAAATCTAGACGGTGTAACAACAGCGTACAAAAATTTGACGAAGTTGGTCCTCGGCAACGGCGCCAAAAACTTGATCGCTTAGCTGGCTGTCGGTGCCTTCTACAAGTATACGGATAACGTCAAAGTAATACAAAAGATTATCGTTCCCACAGAGATCAATGTCAAGCTATCAATACTATTGTCACGGTGTTCTATTTTAGGCTAATCAAACAGGGTTTGCAAGGTACACAGAAAGTAAATAAGATAAAATAAATTCAGAGAAACAATGCTGAAATGTAATTCATGTCGATCAGACAATACTCCTATTGTATCTAAATAAAATTACTTAGGGGGAAATATTTTCTTCCTTGAAAAAGAGTTAATTAAAAAGGAACTGTCACGTTAGCTTAATAGGAACCACATTCGACCTCTAATCTATACCAGCCGATCACGCTGCACCGGTCGCATCTTGCGTTAAAGGGAAAAATCCTTTTTTATATAACTACCTCTAAGACTCAGTTAAAAAGTGCCTTTGATTGGAAACTTTGAATACAAAAGGGTTTCCGACATATGTTCGGCCAACCGGATCTTAAACCTATGAACGCATCCGAAAATAGTTCTAAAATCACTTTCTAATAATATTAATCTTTCCTAGTTGATTAACAAAGTGCTTCCGCTGTGTTTCTTAATAAAAAATTAACCAATTTTTATCTTAAATGTCGAACAGTGTTCGATCTTACCCGACGTAATCACGGATATACTTTCATAATATCTGATCAGATAAACCACAAAAATTGCATTAAAACCAAAACAGCCCCTAAAGCATTCCTACAGGTACAACATACAGAGTATCGTCGAAACGACGATCCTCACATCCCAGCACTAAAGATATAGCTGGACATGACTACGGTAAACAACATAACATATAATTGATTATCAGAATAAGTCATTTAGGGAACACGTGTTAAGTGTGCAATTGGTTTTAAAAAGGTAACAACAGAAACAATAAGATAAATCAAGACAGATAAATGTGCGAGACAATAAAGGAATTAAATCAGGAAGATAAAATAAAGGCAGTGCAAGAGATAAATGAAAGTAAAGACAATGCGGGAAAATAAACGATAAAATAAATGTAATGCAAGATAAATAAATGATAACTGCAAATGAATTAAAAACATGTTCCAAATCGGAGACTCGAATCTGATACAAGATTGTAAAGAAAATGACGACAAGCTTCTACTCTACGATTTTCTCCACACTCGCTCACAACAATGGTGCGATAATTCCTCAATGTGACGAATTATCGCTTTTACAAAGTGGTTCTATGCCTATGCTGTAACTAAGAGTGGATGATCAAAAAGTGAGAAACAAGGTCCTATTTATAGTGATACATGGCCTTGGACGTCAAGCAAATGCTTCAAAAATCGCTGGAGAGAATTATGGTGGTCATGGCTTTAACCTCTCAACCGCCCTTAACTGCCTTCACCCTAATGAGGATGGCGTCCGCCACCAAGGCATGGCGCCCGCCATATGAGTAAATGGTGGTGGACGTGGTCTTCTAGCCGTTTGGTCGTGGGAGAAACCCTACACCTCATGGCTACTCCCATGGCCAATGCCATGTGTGTTTTTAACCCTAAAATCTATGTTTTTCTCCCGTTTCGCTTCATTTCTTCGTGAAAGGCTCCCATTGGATAATGTACCTAAAAATAAGACAAAACACAAACACAATGCAAGAAAATAAAATTAAAAGATAATAAACATGTGCAATCTGAGTTAAATACGCAGTGTGTTTCAATGTTATCAATCATCTCACTCATCTGGAATATTCCTAAAGTATAAATCTAAAATTATCAAAAATCTATGTAACCTAAACACCACAAAATCCCAATCTTACTTGGCACCTCACCAAAAGCCCAACATTGCTTGGCCCCTCACAAAAAGCCCAATCTTACTTGGCACCTCACTAAAGCTCAACCTCACTTGGAATTCAAGCCCAATCTTACTTTGCACCTCACCAAAAGCCCAACCTCACTTGGCATTCACCTCAAAATTCCAACTTTGATTTACACATCATGAAGCCAAACATAGTCGGGTGCCCAATAGCTCCAGTAAAAAACCCAATCTTGCTCGACATATCTAAAAATCCCAACCTTACTTGGCACCCTACAAAAGACCTATCCAACTTAACATTTACTCGGAAACTCAATTTCCATTGACAACAGTTCTGTCATCACACCTCATGCATTTCTAACACATATCACATAATTAATCTTCATACTTAATACGTAAAAAACAAATCTCAATCATCATAGCACGAGTCATGTATAGCGTTCCCTCTCATTCCCGAGGACCAATTATTGTCAGTATTGTGGCAAATCATGTCAAATCCCATTTCCCGTCTAGAAAATAATTTCAAAGCCCAGTCCCCGTCTGGAAAATAATTTCAGAGCCCATTTCCCGTCAAAAAATCATTTTCAAAAGCCCAGTTACCGTATGGAAAATTATCTCAAAGTCTGTTACCTATCTAGCAGTCTCCGTTTCAAAGCTCATTCCCCATTTGGCGAAACATTCTCAAGTATAGTTCTCATATGGAAATCAATCATCGCATTCATGCATCATATCACGTGTAACATATCCACGAAAATGGAGTGTTATGTCACACAACTCAAACATGCATACATAACATAGCATTACATGCATATATCACATAGCATAACATGCATACATAAATAGATACATAACATAGGCTAAAGACTTAGGACTCCTCATAAAAGGTCAGATCAATTCGCAGCTAAGTCAGTAATAGCTATCAGGTAAATCTTATCTCCAACACTTTTCTCGCGGTGAGTCGGTTTTAAAGAAAGTCCCTAGTGAGTATCCTTGGAACTCGCTTCCCAAGTAGGGAAAACGAAGCAACATTATCCCCAGTTTGACCTGATGGTATACCATTCCCTCAGCAGATCCTTATGGAATTTCTTAAACCTTCTCCAGCAATCGCGCTCCTCAGGGAAACTTGCTTGGAAACCTATTTGCCAATAGATAGTCACCTCATCCCTACTATAGACATCATGTTCTTAAACCAATCCATTTTACTCCGTTCTCCTCAGAGAACTCCCAAATAGAAGTTTTTCTCTAGCGTCATCCGTGATACAAGTATTGCTCTGGCACCATTCATGACTCCCTTGTTGGTATGATACCTGTAGTGCGATTTTTGTGGTTTCGAATCACTATCGCTTTCGTACTACAGTTCGATTCATTTTTTCCCTGTGAAGCTGATTAAGGAAAGGAAATAGATATCTCCAATTAACCCTGTTTGCATACAGAGATTAAACAGTCAAAGCTGTTGGTTTACAGATGCCATCAAAAGGGGGGTCTGTCTTAGGTTATTTGCTTAAAAACAGTGTCTAGACTATTTTCTAGGTTTCTGGTAAGGTGTTAGGTCTGATGCTTTGTATGAAGGTACGGGATTTTGGGTTTTTGATTAGTATGCTCGCTTAGATTTTACAATCTTATGCCTACGTATTCCCGTTTAACGAAACAGGGAAATCAGAGCGATCGTAGTTCCTCCTATTCTATGGGAGAAAAGAGGTGTTTTGGTGTCTTGTTCAATGCCCAAGACATGAAGCTAAAGGTGGTTTGTATCTTGTTCAAAGCCTAAGATATGAAGCTAAAGGTTTGACTGAGAGAGAATTTGTCATCTCTAAAGAGGAATTGTTGATGTTGGTATGCTGTGAGCAAGGCATAAATTTGATGCTAAAAGGTTGATTGACTCAACCGGGGTTTCTTTATACAAAGCCTAAGAGGAGGCGGGAAGTTTTACTTTTCCGGGGAAAATGTTCTTTCTGTCTTTTACAAAGCCCAAGATTGAGGCTAAAAGGGATTTTGACTCCGTTGGGGAGAATGTATCTTGTATAAAGCCCAACATGGAGGCTGAAACGATTTAACTCAACAAGAGAGTACTTTTATCTGTCCTGCATAGAGCCCAAGATGGAAGCTAAAAAATGTTGACTCAACAAGAGAGTCTTGAACAGGTGATTGACTCAACAAGAGAGTCTGAAGGTTGATTGACTCAACAAGAGAGTCTTTTATACTCAACAAGAGAGTGATTGATTGTCTCGTACGAAGCCCGAGATTGTGGCTAAAAGGAGATTGACTCAACAAGAGAGTCTTTTATGCTCAACAAGAGAGTGTTTTTTCTATCTCGTACAAAGCCCGAGATTGAGGCTAAGAAGAGATTGACTCCACAAGAGAGTCTTTTATACTCAACAAGAGAGTGTTTTTCTATCTCGTACAAAGCCCGAGATTGAGGCTAAAAAGGATTGACTCAACAAGAGAGCCTTTTATACTCAACAAGAGAGTGTTTTATATGTCTTGTACAAAGCCCAAGACGGAGGCTAAAAGTGGTTGACACAACAAGAGAGTCTGAAAAGGTTAGCTCCGCTAGGGAGAATCATTTGTACAAAGCCCAAGAGGAGGCTGACTTACTGCTGAGAATTATTGAGATCCTGAAGCGGGTCCAAGTGTGGGGAACTCTCATGAGAGAGACCGGGTTTCTGCGGGAGATTGATCCAAAGTGATCGGTGTTTTTTACTTGAAAGGAACTTAAGAATGTCTTTGAGACTCAAGAGGTTTAGACTGTCCAAGTCTAGAGTTTTATCTTTTTTACAATGCCCAAGAGGAGGCGCGGGCATTAAGGGATGAGTATCAACCCTACAACGGTCGGAGCTTTGACGCTGGAAAGACTGTTCTAGCAAAGGATGAATAAGTTCTGTCTTATACCTTTAAGAGGTCGTTAGGGTCCTTGTATTAAGCCCAAGAGAAGGCATGAGAACTTCTAAGAAGCCGAAGGGTCCTTGTACAACGCCCAAGAGGAGGCGGGGATGCTTTTAGGAAGCCTGTGGGTCCCCAAACCAAGAGAAGTTCAAGAAATGCAATTCACAGAGAAGAGATCATTCCAAGAAAGTTTGAGAATTTGGAAGAAACTCAAGAGATGCCATTCACGGAAAAAAGATCATCCCTGGGGAGTTAGAGTTTCTTTGACAATTTCTAAGGGTGACAGTCTGAGAAAAGGTTCACTGAGAATACTGCCTTTCTCTTTGTTCCATATTGTTTAACCCCAAGAGAAGGGAAGACTCTATCTAGAAATCCTATGGGGATCTACTTTTGTTTGAATTTAAGAGTGACCAACAAGGCTTTACCTAGTGCTAGACGTAGTTACCGGGGAAAAATCTAAATAACTATACTAGTATTACACAGTGGATATGTGACAAGTATATAAAAGGATGTGAAAGAAGACTTACAGTGAAACAGCCCCACAATACAGTTATATACATATGAAAGCGGTAAATGAGAGCGGATAAACATTTACCCGTTGTAGAGCTTCCATGTTGTTTGGTTAGTTGTTCAACAAAGAAAGTTTTGATAACAACATATATTTGCATTCAAAATCAAAGGAGAAAGTTCTTTGAAAAGATTGCTGGCACTAGTGCAGAAATATGAAATTACACCCGTTTTTTATACATTTAACACACGTTATTGGAGGGTGTAAATTCAACGGGTGAGAAATGTCTGACAAATTTACACCTGTTTTAAAAGGGGTGTAAATTGGATGTTATATTACACTCTTTTTTATAAAAATCGGGTGTAAATATTTACATATATACATTTATAGATGGTATATTACACCCTTTTTTTGTTTAAAACAAATGTATATACATTCTAGTTTACACCCAATTTTATAGAAAACGGGTGTAAATTTGATGTTATATTAAACTTATTTATGTAGAAATCGGGTGTAAATTTTTGAATATATACATTTATAGATGGTATATTACACCCTTTTTTATTTAAAATGGATGTATTTATATTCCATTTTACACCCTATTTTATAGAAAACGGGCGTAAATGTGTAAATAATAGCATTTCAATCAAACGAATTTACACCCAATTTCATAAACATCAGATGTAAAATAACCAGTGAATACCTTAGAGGTTTGCAAATTTACACCTTATTTTCTTTAAATAGGGTGTAAAAACGCGGCCTATTACACCCGTTTTGCTATTGATGTTGGCATGTTTACACCCGATTTTACCATTGATGTTGCATTTTACACCCGATTTAACCATTGATGTTGGCATTTTTACACCTGATTTTACCATTAATGTTGGCATTTTTACGCCTTGTTTTCTTTAAATAGAATGTTTGTTTTAGTTTCATAATTATATTATATTTAATTAAATTTAGAATCTATATTTTTATTTAATCAAATATTTTGTATATCACTAAACATTCAATAAACATAAAGTATAACCAAAACAACCATCCTAACATCATGTTTACATATAATAAGTTAAAAAATACATGCAATACAAAATACTTCCGAGCATGACTTGCACCCTGGGTAGGTTGCGCAATTTTGTTGTTAGGATCCAATAGAATAACTTCTTCAAAAGCCTTCAGAGACGACACATATTCTTTTTTACATTCATAAGCATCACCAAGATTGTTCCACGCTGTGACATAGCCTGGTTGAATCTTCATAGCTGTCTCAAACAGTGCAATTCCTTTATCAAGCTTCCCGTCACGAACATAACTGACACCAAGCGCGTTGTAAACCTATATCCATGGTAGGTAGAATTGTATAACTACAAGTATTTGAACAGTTGTGCGGGAAAATATTTGTAAGCGAGTCAATTATCTTATTCACTGTCAAGGTTTCCATATTTATATAGTCTCAAGCAAATATATATTCCTGCAATATCAAAAACCATAACTTTTTTGTCCCTGACATCAACATTTGCTACAAACATGCTAACATGACAAATTGAGGTCCATTTGACACTTGTCACAGTTTCTTCTATTACCAATCCAAAGTAATTTCCAAATTAAGCATACACAGTTTATTTTATTAGAAATCAACCAAGTCATCTAACCTGGGCCAGTTCCTGATTTTCCCCATCCCATTTATCAATTGCTTGAAGTTCTGATTCAGTGTAAGGGCTGACGTTCTGATTCTCGGTCGACAAAGTTTCTGGCAAGAAGAGACCTTTGCCTCTTTCTTGCTTCTTGTAGCAAAGGAACTTGTTTAGGACATATCACCTTCCATCTATTGATCAATGAAACAAATATGTATAAGTCTACTAATATAACAAAACTGAAATATTTTTAAAACAAATATTTTAATCAAAGTTAAAGCTAGACTCATACTTCCGACATTGAGAATCAGTGCGGGGAGGTACATCTTCAGCCACCTTAGACCAGCAATAAGGTATCTGGCAAAAGAATGCTCAAGAAAATCAACAAGAGCCTTAAACCATAAAAAGTCGATGTTGCCAAAATATTCATAATAAAATCCATTAGCTTTCTCTACACTGAGATTGAATCCGACCAGGAACATATTTAGCTATTTGATTCCATTTTCTTCCAAACAGCGCAATTGCTACTGTTAGGCGTTCATCCTCCTCGGGTGTAAAACTTCCTTTCCTCACAAGACAAATTGAAATTTTCCATCTACATCAATTATAATTTGTTGCATTAGAACACAAAATGCAACAGCAAATAAAAAACTTCTCTTGTTCTCCAATATACTTAACATCAATGCCAATTCCGGAAAACAAGCATAGTTGACCGTGTTTGAGTTTTTATTTATAATACTAACCAGCATATTCCAATTTGGTAGGTCGTTGTTGTCTATATGCTGCGAGAAATAATTAATCCCACCATATTCCAATTTGAGGATCATACAATCAATTATAAAGTTTAAATGATATCACTTAGAAAATCATTTCAAAATTGAAACTATAGCAAGGAGGTACAGCAAAAGCAAACCACCTAAACGGAGCATATGATATTTCGAAAATTCCACTTAAAGCTTATATCCAAATGAACATACAAACCGCGGCCCTTGACTTTTCAAACTTTTATAAAAAATGAAAAAAATTTGCAGCAACTTAGTCACACGTTTAAACTCAGCCATGAAGCTACAATACATATCTACCATGGTAATACATAACTATATAAAAAAATCAGCCCAAATAAAATGCAAATATTTAAACCAAAGTATTATACACAGAAAACTTCAGAGTCAGTCTTCAACGTTTCATCAACTTAAGCATACTCAACATTCAAAGAATTTATGAAACCATTAGCAACAACAACAACTCGTTTTCATCATTACGACTCTAAAACCAAATGGTCCCCAAATAGAGATGCACACAAACTCAACAAAATAACTCAAAAATAAAACATAATCAGAAATTAAGACTGAATCCAAGATGCAAATTGAACAGGACTCAAAATGAATATATCGAGACAACTCGAAGGTTACTGTTACGCCGTGGTTGGTCGTTGTTGAGCTGGAAACGAAACTTGTTGGGATCTTATCATTAGAACACAAATATGCAACAGCGGAACAAAGTTGAGCATCTTCTTCCTCAGTCCATTCACTATTTATCATCGAAGAATTTAAGCTCCTGTGGTATCGTGCCAAGCATTGAAATGGAGTCCTATTTGTGGCCAATGATGCAACAATGTCAAACCAATTCCTGATGCCCGTCTCTTGGACAATAATCAAAAGAGACCTATCCTCTTCACCAGTCCATGAGCCATGATCTATCAAAGGGTCTTCACAGTTCAACCACCTATGGTTGCAAATGTTAGAAGAATTCGTCAAATATAAGTATGAGAATCCATCAATTCATAGATATATGTTATTCTATGGGCTACATTAGATTCAAACAGACATCTGTGATGACAATCATCACAGAAACGTTAAGTACCATCATTATAAAAATCATTTCACGTACAGTCCCACCTGCATGATCTATGTTGATCTTGATGTTGATCTTGATCTACTATAAATGCCCTTTTTCATAGGTGGCAGCTTGAGCAACATCACCCTCCTTTAGATTCATATATTAAAAATGTAGATAAAAAGAAATCTAATCTACCATCTAGATTAAGCTCAGGACGCAAAACATGATGTATTTGATGTTCGCATAAACACCCACCACTAAGTCTAGCCTAAAATCTAGATGGCCAATGTTAGCAAGAAAACATTAAATAACTTCCTTCATAGTCTGAATTATGCAAATAACCCAAATATCTTTCCCTTTAAAAGAAATTAAGTGTTTATTGATCATGACAATTTCAAGAAGATACAAAGTGACTTATGCATCATATAAGGCTGTGCAAATTTTTCACCTACTGACAGTCATCTTGAATTTATTTGTTTGTTTCTCACTATCCTAAATCTAATGCATCAAAATCTTAATTGTGCAAATATGGTTCAAAGTAAGTCATTTAGAAGCACACACTTCCCTCATCCTTTCTTTCCATTTACCTTTAGCAATATGAAAAAACAAACTTAATGATCGCATCCCCTCTTCGATCTGCAAGGAGAGAAAGAGGGCTTCATGACCAAGGCTTAAGATCATTGACCATATATAAAGCACATTGATATAAAAATTTCAAACAAAAGTAGTTTTTTCTTCAGTTTTTCAAGATTTATAGAAGCTAAACTACCTGATGAAACCCTGGTGTCAAGCTGCAAGTAGCTTGAAATGCATTTGGATGGCGTTCAATTCGAGACATAGGTATAATTTTCGACCAGCTGTGCATATAGAAATAACATAGTTAAGTTAATTCTAGCACACAATAAACAAAATTAACAACAAAAAAAGCCATAAAAAAGAACCAAACTGACAGCAACATGCATCTACCATAATGTATAACTCGATGTACTACTAGCGATACACAAATAACATAATTAAGCTAACTCAAGCATGTAATAAACAAAAATAATGGCAAAAAAGCCACAAAAAAGAATCAAAGTGACAGCAACATGCATATATGAATACCATGGTGAATAATCCATACTACTAAATCCTAATGTAATAACAAAAGAAACTGAAGTTGTTACCCGGTGAAAGAACCACAAAGATACACAGTTGTTCCTCCATGAGGCCAAATAAACAAGTGAGGAATCAAAAAGGGTTCAGGTGCTCCCGTACTTCCATGTCCTCCACCTGCAGCCAATGAACCAAACATTTCCATATCAAACAACGGAATAAATAAAACAAAGTGCACTTATAGACACCAATAGATACCATGAATAATAATATTTATTCAAGTTAAATGATTGCAAATATAAGATTTGTAATCAGATCCAGGATTTTTATCTATAACGGTCCCCAAATGCCAAGACTCCTGAGACAGAAGACCACATTATTGTGCACCCGATTGAGAATTTTCTTTGTGCTAATCAATTTCTCAAAGTTGGGTTCTTCCCGTCTGTGTAGAAACTAGAAAGTGAACACCTACCCTGCAAGTTTCCTGGCAAGATACAGGAAAGGCTTCTCAAAGTTTAGTTGCTCTTAGCTGATATCTCATAGTACTGCAGATTCTTCTTCCTATGGAAAGTAACCTGCTTGGCCTTCACTTGCCTGTTCTTCACATCAACCTTGTTTCCGCAAAGAACAATTGGGATGTTTTCACAAACCCTGAAAATAAGTTGCAAAAGGAAGTGTCCATAAAGCAATATAAGGAAACAGCGACATCTATTGACTTGAAACAAAATCACCATATAGTAATTACATTGTCGGCAAAATCAATGTTATCAAATGGCGGCCATGGAAGCACTATGGCAGATATATGTGGCGGATTATGGGACACAATGGTAAATATCAGCCAGGACAATCCCTAACAATGCAGAAAAATACACCTTAGATACTGGTAAGACTGAAAGATGAATAATTAATAGATAAGAGGGTGAGCATGTTCCAAGTGTTTGACTGTAATACATAGAACTGTTAGAACATGAAACAAAAGACCAGAAATAGTTGTATGAAGTATTGACACAACAATATTTCCAGCCGAAATATTTTCTTGGCAGTGTGTTTAAGATTAAAATTAGGAAAACAGGAATCCAATCATATAGATATTAGATAATAGAACAGAAGGGGAAATATAGAGAAAAAAGTTATATATATTGAAATTTTATCTGCTGATACAAGTATAAATAGAAACTTAGATGATTACAAGACAAGCAGTTATCCCTGATCAATTTTTTATTGACATTACTAAGGGTTTGAATCCATTAAGTGTCTGACTGATACCGTATAAAAAGTAATTTTGTGGCAATAATGACAGTAATAACTCTGAAACAAAGACATCTCTGAGATTAGGCACGACACCGACACGTGTTCAATAGCTCAGACAAGTGTCCTAAAACATATTTTTTTTCTTAGACGCTTCTACTAGAGTTAAAGATGTGTGCTGAAGCAGTGATGATCAAAGAAGGGGTCAAAGACATGAAATTTGATTACATCATTTTTAGATTTTCGGTATAGTAGATAGATGAATGAAGTTGAAAAACTATCATATTTTGTTTAAGAACATTTTGTAATAAAGCAAATTGAAAAAATATCATATATTAATGTAGATCTGTTATAAATAATGTTTATATTATACTTAATTCTGATAAATAAACAAATGTGTCGGTGCCTTATATTTTTAAATTAGCAGTGTCGACGTTTCTCTGCCGTGTCACACATCCGTGTCGGACTTTGTACTTCATACAATAAGTGGACATCGTAGCAGTTATGGGTTGAATACATAAATGTTGTGCTCATATGCGTCTGAAACAAAATTATTTGCCAAAGCTTGAATGTATAGTTATCCAATTTAAAATATTTCCCATGTAGAAGAAAAAAAGTAACAGACATGCCAATCAAAGTACTTCTCTTTATATTATAAATAAACACGGTAACTAACCACATGTCTTCTGGGCCAAGAGGTTCTTGTAAGATTGCAAACCTCAGGCAACGAACTACAAAGCTGTGTGTCATATTTTTTAGTCTGTTTTTCTGACCAACATACAAGCACGTGCAGCAGGTTTAACTCTCCATTTACTGTAAATGGTTCGTTCATTAATATTTTGGAATTCTTGACAGTCCCCTTATCATCTGTTAGGTAAAACTCCATTTCTATATCTGAAGGTGTATCTAACCCATTTACATTGGTATCTGAACAAGGATCTGCAACCCCTTCCTTTTCTGCAACTTCAGTTCTCTCAAACACAGCACAATTTTCTAAGGTCCCTTCAATTAAGTCTTGTAATGGATGGAACCACTTCAGATACAAATTGCAGAGATCAGATCCATTTACAACATTGCAAAGATTTCCCATAGATTTATTGCCTGAAAAAATCATATCGAACACAAATTTTATAAGGCAAGAAAATAGCAAGTGACCATAAACCTTGTTTCCGCAAAGAACAATTGGGATGTTTTCACAAACCCTGAAAATAAGTTGCAAAAGGAAGTGTCCATAAAGAGGAAAATGGTGGTGAATAAATAAACTGAGTGTTATGAAAAAAGGTTTCAAGGACTTCAATTACTAACCGACAAAGATCAGTGCTAGGTAGGAACATTTTTGTAGGTCAGTCGGGCAGTAACATCAAACATTATAATAGCACACTGCCCATGGATACTACAATACGACGTAAAAGGTTAAAATCAACATTTATGAGTAGAAAAGAAAAAGCACAAATGTGACAGTGGATTATCATCGAAGCACAGAAAAGAACACATGCAATACCCACAATAGTGATACATTCAAGGGTGTCATGCCCAAGAAACAGCGACATTTATTGACTTGAAACAAAATCACCATATAGTAATTACATTGTCGGCAAAATTAGTGTTATCAAACGGCGGCCATGGTAGCACTATGGTAGATATATGTGGCAGATTATGGGACACAATGGTAAATATCAGCTGATATTGTTGGTTTTTCCGCCAAAATCCGCTATAACAGCACCCTGGTATTTGGTTCTCCGCCATGGACCGTCATCGACAATACTGAGCACAATTATATGATACAGAAACTCAATCTCGTGTACAGGACATCATAGAACAGATGAATGAGAACATGAGCGTAATTCATGTTGAAATGAAACTACCCAAAAACTAGAATTATGATTTAAGTGTCAAATAAACAAGGGCATTTGATAAAATAATTGTTAACACTAGCTAGTTCACAAACTTGAGATCACAATAAATTGAAACAAATGATGATACTTACTAGTATCCATCTCTAAGACCACCAAACTTCTCTTGACCAGCAGTATCCCAGCAGTAGAAACGAATCTTGCCACAGTTTGTGAAAAAATCCAATGGATGCACTTCCACAGCAATAGTTGTTATACATAATCAAATCAAATCAACTAATCAGCCACTTAATTAAGCATGTATTAATCAAGTAAAACATGTATACAAGAGTCCTTACTGTAACCCTAAATTCAACATCAAATACATCATAAATTAGTAAAAACATGTATCAACAATTGTGACAGTAACAGATATGAATTATAAACCCTAATGTTCTACCTAAAAGATTAATCCCTAATGTTTTACCTAAAAATTTAAACCCTAATGTTCTATCTAAAAATTTAAACCCTAATTGAAAAAAGAAAGACATACCAATTAGTCCGGTTTTTTCACCGTGCATGTCATCATCGAGCTGTGAAATGGCAGTGCAATAATGAGAAATGAGAGAGGATTCTCAGATGTGCGATGAGACAATGGCCATGGGATGACGGAGATGGAGCTCGTAATGAGAAGAAGGAGATGAGCTCGCGATGAGATGAAGACAACGGACTCGCTATGAGATGAAGACAACGGAGCTCGCGATGAGATGAAGACAACGGGTTTATAGAGAAATGGATTTTCTCACTATGAGATGAAGAGAACTTGGTATAGAGAGAAATGGGGTGTCAAGAGGGGTTTTGATCGATGCAGTGTTTTAGATTTGATATTTGATAAATGTTTTTTTATTATTTTATTTCCACAATATAAGTTTAATTAATTTACACTCTATAATTTACTTACTTACCCAAATAATATTTGATAAAATATATTATAGTTTATTAATATGTTTAAGATTCATATTTAGAGTTATTAAAATATACAATTATTTTCAACCAATCTTAATTTACACCCGTTTTATTTTTAATAGGAGTAATAGAGATATTATTATAATAATGATTTTAATTTATTATAATAATGTTTTTAATTTACACCCTTTTTTAAATAATAGGGTGTCTATTGTTACGCACTACTACTTTAAATAACATTTTATTTACAAATTTGCCATTATGTTTCTAATTTACACCCGTTTTCAATATAATGGGTGCAAATTTTAAAATTATATTCGTCACTTTGTATATTTACACCCGTTTTCAGTATAATGGGTGTAAATTTTAAAATTATATTCGTCACTTTGCACTAGTGTGGGGCTTACAGCTCAAGGAGAGGCCTAAGTTTTAACGATGATCGCACCGTTGTTTTAAGAACTGTAGAGAGGGACTTATACAATATGTGAGGCCTAAAAAGTTTTTATGTACAAGAGGATGGGTCTTACACTCTATTAGAGGCCCAAAGATTTATTTTTGTACAAGAGATGGGACTTACAGCTCAAGGAGAAGCCCAGGGTTATTTGTTTGAAAACGGCGATCGCGCCGAGGTTTTTGAAAACACAGTGGGTCTTATACAACATCTGAGGCCCAAATCATTTTGGTTACAAAAAGGGGTTGGGTCTTACACTCTATTTATAGGCCCAAAGATGTTTTTGTTTTTGAAAAGGAATGGGACTTATAGCTCGAGGAGAGGCCTAATTGGTTTTGTTAAAAAGGCGACGATCGCGTCGTTGAAAATACAGTGGGACTTATACAATGACTGAGGCCCAAAAAGTGGTGTATTTACAAAGGGGATGGGTCTTACACTCTAATTGAGGCCCATGAGTGTTTGAAAATGATTGATGAGGGTGGAATCGATCAAAACCCTAATTTTATCATTTTTAAAAGTGAATTCTTAAAGAAAATCAATAAAAAAAGATAAAACACCAAATAAGCTTGAATAAACAACTTGTGATTTTTGGTTAAGGTTTGAAAAATGAGGTTTTAATCACAAGATGAATTAAAACTCATTTGGTTTTGATTTTCCAAGATGAATATTCACTTTTAAAATGTTTAACAACAATTAAAAATGAATTTATTCATAAAAATACCAACTATATTAAATAAATAATATAAATTTGATTTTTTTGTGGAATAAAATATTTAAACATTTTTGTGATTTTTTGCAAAAAGAACCAATCAAAACTAATTAAAATTGAGGGAGTTATTAATTTTTCAAATCATTAAAAATAATAAGAAAAATAATGGGAAAATGGAAAAAACATTAAAAAGGGGTCTGGGGCGAGGGTGATTTGAACCCCAGACCTCTTGTGTGCAGTGCGCGCCTCCTACCACTGGGGTGGTGATACATCCATGTATCAACGCCCACCCACAAATATACAAGGCTTGCCTTGTTTTTTGCCTGGCCAAGGCAAGGCAAGGCAAGGTTTTAGCCAAAAACGTGAAGCTTGTAACTTTCTCATTTCTACATGGATTTGGACAAAATTTAGGTTTATCCTGCCTAGAATTTCACAAGGAATCCAATGGTGGTGGATGTTTTTCAGATCAGGTCCCCATTTTAAAACCCGATAGTGGTTTTGAAATAGACCTCCATTTGCATTTTCTGTGCTACCTCATGGTACAGGCATGAATCACATGATGAATTGGTCCAAACACAACATATATAACATGTATGAGATCTATATGATTAGTGGACTTCAAAGTAATGCATATTTCTAAGAGTTCAAGTTGTGATGCTTACCTCTTTAGGAGCTTTTTGGGCAATCTGTCTAGTGCTTTATTCCAAAAACAATTTGATGCTTTGGACACCCTCAAATGATCCCTTGGAAGCTTTTAGGATGATTGGAAACTGTTGGAAACCTCAGGAATGGAAACTGGCCCTTTCTTGCAAAAGGGGCAAAAGTGACCAAAATACCAACTCTCTCAAATGGTGTTCCAAATGTGGGGAACCATTTGGGACAGTTCAAGGATGATATTTGGAGTGTGTTTGAGGATTTATCTGGTTTTGAAAGTGACTGAATCAAGACATGGCTTGAAAAGTGCAAAAAAGTCCTATTTTGAGGTTTTGAGAAGGGACTTTGAGGTTTTTGTGTTACAGGTCACTTGTGAGAGTTTGGACAGCTTAGGTATGACATATTGGATGTGTTTAGATCATGAGCTGTGATGGAATTGCTCTCTAACTCAAAAACTCAGAGTTACCTTGCTAAAGAAGGCATTTTTACCTAGAGAAAAAGATTTTGAGGAAAACAAGTGTTGTAGTGCTTTGGTGTACTCAAACTGAGCACAAATGAGCTCTATTTATAGTAGAGCAAGTTTTTTTTGCAAGTAATAGTGAATGAAGGCTGCTGGAGACCTTTGGGCAATTGGAGCATTTTGGAATCTCAAGTCTCCTCTAGCCATTGACTAGGGTTTAGAGCACAGGTCTTTGGTTCCCTAGTTCAGAGATCATCCTTGACTCATTCAGTTGGAAATGGCTCAGTTCATGCCACCTTGGTGCATCCATTGAATGCTCCAAAACAAAATTGGAGTCTTGTCCCCTCTTTAGGGTTTTTTAGGTTTGGCATGTTATTTTTAGTTCCAAAGACTTGGGAGGCTTATGAATCAGTGTTTGTCCCTCCTTGGTCTCTCCCTGAGGTGTTCAGATGGATAAACTTGTTTGTCATTTGCACAAATTGCTAAAATCGAGCAAAATGCACAAATCTGTCTTGTTATGACAGTTGCAGCAAGGCATATTGCCACTGTCATAACTCTTAGCTCAGATGGGATTTGATGGGGTTCTTGGACATTTTGGAAAGCCCTTATATGATACAACACATGTGTGATCATAGTTTGTTTTGAAACTTTTTAGATCCAAGTGAAAAATGACCCTACATTTTGGAAAAAGTGAAACAGATTCTGACTTAGTGAAAATTTCACTAAGTGTTGGAAAAAGTGACATTTCATGTTTTCAACCATTTTGATCCAACCATAACTCAAAATCCATGATGAATTGGAGTGAGGTATAGTTGACACTTTTAAAGTATTCCATGAGAGCTACAAATCCATCTTTGGATCAGCCCAAATGGTTGCTTGGATCTCAAGTTATGGTCCTTGGAAGTTGGTACCCTAGCCACTTTGTTCCATAACTTAGAAAATTTCTAAGTTTTTTACGGTTACCTCTTTTGCAAGTTATCCCACTTTTCTTGATTTTTCTTGATGAATGATGATTTCAATCACAAATTAACATCATTTTAGGGTTAGGGAACCATAATTGATCAATAAATCAAAAAGTCAAACTTTGACTTTTGGGCATAGTTGACTTTTTATCAGATGAATTCCAAACTATGCGATCCTCTATGAAATCAAGTCCTTGACCTAAATCAAACTTGATGGATTGATTTCATAGGTGTTATAGGGTGTATTGAATCATGTCCCAAGGTTTGGGAGCATGTCTTGGTCAAAATTCAAAGGCACAGTTGACTTTTTTCCGCGAAACCCTAACTGTGGTTCTGATGAACTTGAAACTTGTGAATCAAGCTTCTTGGATCAATACAGTGTTGCAAATGGATCAATGTAGTGTATTAGGGACCCTCAAATCATTTCTTGAGGTCTTAGCTCATGTTTTGTCCCAAAAGTCAACTTAGGGGTGAATTAGGTCAAGAAACCCTAATTCCTGATTTTTTATGAATGCATCCCTTGAGGCTAAATTGACTTGATGATGGGGTTTATGAGGTCCCTTAGAGTATTTTGGGTTATACTTTGAAACATTGGCTCATGCCTAGAGGAAAATTTCCCTCTGGAGGCCCTAGTCGACCAAAACCCTAATTTGGTGACACTAGCAATCTTGAGGCTTAATCCACTTAGAATGTTGCAGCCTTGTGCTTGATCCTTGATGTGGGAGTCCTCTTGATCCATTGTGGATGTTTGAGAGGTTAGACAAGTTGAAGATCATGTCATTTCTTGATTGATCATTTGTCTAAGAGCTCTGAGGGGGCTTGAAACCCTAAGTTTGATTGTAGTGGATGCTCACCCGTCTTTGGGGAGACTAATGAGATATGATGATCCATCCATATTGTGATGATGATTTGCACAATGATGGGAAATCTTAGTAGTAAAAATTTGGGGTATGACAGACGCCCCTATTTAATCCTCTTGGACCCGAAAGTGTGAATGGCGAAGGTATTCGGGCATTCGGGGTGTAAGATGATTAAATATCGGAATACCCGAAATTTTGACAGTGGTTAGGAATGGTAGTTTACACATTCATCTTCTTTTTCTAAGCAATAATGCTTAGAAAGGGTAAAAACTTCCCCTCGATCCTGGTCTTCAGCCAGGGAACTGGTCTTAGTTTCTGAAATAAACTTCCCCTCGATCCTGGTTTCCTACCAAGGAACTGGTCTCGGTTTCTAATATAAACTTCCCCTCGATCCTGGTTTCCTACCAAGGAACTGGTCTCAGTTTCTGATATAAACTTCCCCTTGATCCTGGTTTCCTACCAAGGAACTGGTCTCAGTTTCTTTTGTCAATAAACTTTCTTGACAAGGGACGTTATTCGTAGCGGTTTTCCCTCAAACTTCTCGCCGAATTTTCCTGGGGAGATGCCATTTGACGGAAAAAAGTTTTGATGTCAGACTTGCTAGGGAACCCATTCGTCTGAGTTGTAGAGGTGTGCAAACTTCTCTGTTTTGGAGACGCCATTTGTCGACTCTACTGGGGAAAGCAGGTCTCTTGAGAGACTGCTGTCGCTTGGGGATATTACATCACACTTTTCCTCGAGATCTTCTCGGAGGAATGCCATGTGATGCAATCCAATCCTGAGGTACTGATGACCTTTTTTGTCAACGAATTTTCTGAAGGAGAACTGCTGTATTGGCGAATCTTTGATTATGAGGCTTTCTCTGGGGATTTTCCTTAATCCGGGAAAGCGAAGATATCATCTTAAATGGCGAAGAGTGACGTTTTTCGAATGTCTTCTTGCTTTTCAGAGGTTCAAGTTATCAAAGTGGTCAAAGAACCACCTTCCATCCAGAAATAAACTGGAGGAGAGGTTGTTTAGACACGACGTTTCCTGACAAGGAAAAAACTGACAACTCGATTGAGAGGACTTTTATCACTTTGGAACAAGACCGACTAGAGTGATAGTGATGCAATATGAATATGGATGAATCAATAATGCATGATGTATGTATGTATATATGGACGAAACTGACACGACATACAGACTAATAGATGAACACGACTGGATACTCAGCCACTGCGGGGAATGAAGAGGTACCACTGGGTTCAAAATAGAAATTCTGCATTGCTTAGGAGAGATAGTCCCTGCGGGGAACAACCGTTGGTCGGGCTTAGGAGATAAGAACTCTGTCGGGGGTGTCAGATGGAATGTTCGCATCTGACACAATTGATCCCTCGTTCAGATGTACTAGTTTAGAAGGAGTACTTTGATTCTGCACTTTGAAGCTCGATTACTTCTGGAGAAGCGATTGATGTTCTTTCGATGTTCAACAGTCAAAAGAAATTGCCATCTTTATTTAAAAGCAGAAAAAGTTTGACGAGTAAATTCACTTTTTGTTTTATTTCAAGAATCGTTAATCACATTAAAACGTCATTCTGTAAAGCTAAAACAAATGAGAATTGCAAACAAAAGCACTAGGGCTCAAATTTTATTGATAGGATGGAAATCAACCAAGCACGTGATTCCATAGAGTATTTACAAGGTTAGAAAATGGTAATTTAAGGAAAAAGGCTACATTGAAACATAACGACCACTATCCTTCTACCAACTTTGAATTCTGGACATCCCGAGCTTCTGTCGAAGATGACCTTGACTGGAGTTTTCTTGACTGATGGCATTACTGCTGCTGAGGGATTTGCCCCTTTGTTGAACATAGTTACTTACCATTATCCCTAATTTTTGCCTGGATTGTACTGTGATGTTTCCAATCCACCGGGTTGATTTTCGATTATGTCTCTAATTTTTGCCTGGACCGCCCTTTTGGGTTTTCAATCCACCGAGACGTTTTTTTTTTATTTAGGCGAAGTATTTCTTGACTACGTCAACATTTGTGGGGTAGGAAAATTCCTCTACGTCCATGGTTGCGAGTCTCAAGGCGCCGCCTGAGAAGGCTTTCTTGACCACATAGGGGTCGTCATAATTCAGAGTCCATTTGCCCCGAGAATCAGTGAGAAATGATTGTATCTTCTTGAGCACAAGGTCTCCTTTTCTGAAGACGCAAGGTCGGACCTTTTTGTCAAATGCCCTCTTCATTCTTTGCTGATACAGTTAACCATGGCATAGTTCTGTTATTCGTTTCTCTTCGATCAGATTCAGTTCATCGTGTCGACTTTGACACCATTCAGCCTCTGTTAGCTTAGCTTCCCTCAATCCCGGATTGATGGGATCTCTACTTCTATGGGAAGCACTGCTTCCATGCCATATAATAGAGAGAAAGGGGTTGCCCCTGTTGAAGTACGGACAAATGTGCGATAACCGTGAAGAGAAAAGGGTAGCATTTCATGCCAGTCTTTGTAGGTTACAACCATCTTTTGAACGATCTTCTTGATGTTCTTGTTAGCCGCTTCTACCGCTCCATTCATCTTGGGTCGATAGGGAGATAAGTTATGGTGTTCGATCTTGAACTCAGCGCACAACTCTTTCATCATCTTATTGTTCAAGTTGGATCCATTATCGGTAATTGTCTGGCTAGGAACACCATAACGGCAGATGAGATTATTTTTTTTAAATCGAACCACCACTTGTCGGGTTACATTGGCGTATGACGCTGCTTCGACCCACTTGGTGAAGTAATCAATGGGCACCATGATGAACCGATATCCGTTCGAAGCCTTAGGTTCAATCATGCCAATCATGTTGATTCCCTATATGGAAAAAGGCCATGGGGAAGAGAGAATTTTGAGATGCGTTGGCGGTACATGGATCCTATCTGAGTATATCTGACACTTGTGACACTTCCTCATGTACTTGTAGCAATCGGATTCCATGGTCAACCAATAGCACCCTGCTCTTAGAATTTTTCTCGCCATTGTGTGTCTGTTGGCATGAGTGCCAAAGGATCCTTCATGAATTTCTTTCATCAACATGCCTGCTTCTGGTCTGTCTACGCATCGGAGCAGGACCATGTCAAAATTTCTCTTATAAAGTGTATCACCGCTCAGGAAGAAACTGCCTGCCATCCTTCTGAGGGTTTTTTGGTCCTGTCCTAATGCCCCAGGTGGATACTCTTGTTTCTGAAGGAAGCATTTGATATCGTGATACCAAGGTTTGTCGTCTATGACTGCTTCAATCGTGAAGATGTAAGCGGGTCGTTCAAGGAGCATTATGTCAATCTTAGGTAAGTCGTTCCATTGACTTACACTAATCATGGAAGAAAGAGTGGCTAATGCATCAACCATGTGATTCTCCTCACGAGGGATATGGTGAAACTCGATTCTATTGAAGAAGGGTAACAACCTTCTCGCGTAATCTTTGTAAGGGATTAGTCCTGATTGGTATGTGTTCCAATCTCCTTTGATCTGATTGATAACCAGGGTTGAGTCGCCATATACATCCAAGTTTTTGATCCTTAAGTCGACCGCTTCTTCGAGACCCATGATACAAGCTTCGTATTCAGCCTCGTTGTTTGTACACTTGAATTTCAGTTTGGCGGTGAAAGGAATGTGGGTATCCTGAGGTGTTATGATGATTTCCCCAATTCCGTTTCCATAATTGTTGACAGCTCCGTCAAAGAATAGTCCCCATTGGGAACCTGGTTCTGGCCCTTCACTGGGTAGCGGTTCATCGCAATCTTTCATTTTCAAGTACATGACATCTTTGTCTGGGAAGTCAAACCCGACTGACTCCTGATCGTCAATCGGTTGATGAGCTAAATGATCAGCTAAAACACTTCCTTTGAAGGCTTTCTGAGCATGGTACTCTATGTCATATTTTGATAACAACATCTGCCACCGGGCTATCCTTCCCGTGAGAACAGGTTTTTCAAAGACGTACTTGATTGGATCCATTTCGGAGATTAACCAAGTAGTGTGATGAATCATATACTGGCGAAGATGTTTGGCTGCCCAAGCCAGAGCACATCAAGTTTTCTCAAGCATAGTATACTGAGTCTCGCAGTCGGCGAATTTCTTGCTCAAATAGTAAATGGCAGACTCTTTCCTTTTGGTTTCATCTTGTTGGCCAAGCACACAACCCATCGAGTCTTCCAAGACTGTTAAGTAGATGATCAATGGTCTTCCTTCCATTGGAGGCGATAGAATCGGTGGGTTCAACAGGTATTCTTTGATACTGTCGAAGGCGGTTTCGCAGTCTTCTGCCCAAACGCAAACCTGATTTTTTTTAGTAATTTAAAGATTGGCGCGCATGTCGCGGTCATGAGGAATATGAATCTGGAGATGTAGTTCAAACGTCCCAGGAATTCCCTGACTTGTTTTTCAGTCTTTGGAGAAGGCATTTCTTGAATGGCCTTGACCTTGTCAGGATCAACCTCAATTCCTTTCTGGCTGACGATGAACCCTAAGAGTTTCCCTGAACGGACACCGAAGGTGCACTTGTTGGGATTCAAGCGGAGTTTATACTTTCTCAACCGCTCGAATAGCTTTGACAGATGGGTCACATGTGTCGCTCCTGGGATTTTCATCCGAGTACAAACACGAAAGTGGCACGGAAACAGAGTCGCCAGCAATGTGTATTTATCCCAAGAGAGGGAAAGGAAACACTGCGTAAACCTGAGGGAAGGGAAAGAGCGAGGTCTCACGACCAAGAGAAACGGGCAAGGGAGTCGGTTACGCGAGGGGAAGGTATTAGCACCCCCACGTGTCCATCGTACTCGATGGGATCCACGCTTGCTGTTTCGATCAAAGGGTGTAGGAAACTGGATATCAACTGCTAACTAGAGAACCGGAAATGAAAGGTAGAAAAAAGAGAAGGGGAAAAAGGAAAGAAGTGACTCGATAGGACATTATCGTTGTCCTAGGCCTACGTATTGCCTCAGTGCAATGGGAAAGTCAGAGTCAACGTAGTTCGACGGACTACGGGGAAGGTTGCTCGTCGAGATATCGTATCTCGTGCCTACGTATCTTCAATCAGATGAGAAAGAAGAATCAGAGCAAACGTAGTTCGGCTCAACAAGGGTTTCTTTGTTTGTGTTTTTTAATGGAAACGCCAGAGTGTGCGTCCCAGCAGTTAGTGTTGCAGCTCGCTGTATGGAGACTTAGACGTTACCTGTTTGCGGTAGAACGGGCATGACGAGTCCTTAAGGAATAGAATAAAGGAGATAAGAAGAGAATTTGTTTGTTTTTGTATTTTAGAAAGAAGTATTTTGATTATTGGTGTGTATAACGCATATTGCATTTAAGTCTTTCACGTAGGATCGAATGCCTCGCATATCGACCCAAGACGGGACGTATGCTAAACATTCTAAGAAAGTGAGAGAAGACCCCTCACTATCTCATTCTCACATGAAAGGCTCAAATGAAATATATGTTATGCCTTTATTAAGTGTTTTTTGCTTTTTGTTTTGAGGTGATAAGAAGAAGAACTCAAAAGAAAACACCAAGGGGAAACTAAATGTTCCTAATGTTATAATGCAAAGGTGGCCCTATAGTTGAGGTTGAATGGGGAACTTCTACCTAAGTTAGCATGCAAAGGGAAGCCTAATGCTAATCCTACTCTAAGCTTAATCGAAAATTAAGCTGGACTAGGTAGCTCTAAGGGAGTGAATCCAAGACTTAAACAAGTCTTGAGACTCATGGGAAGAGAAAGAGTGAAAGAGATGGAGAAGAAAAGGCGAGTAAACAAAAATAGCAGCTACGACAGCGCATCTGTACCTGCATAGCGGTAAAAATCAGCACACCAGCAAGACAGCTTTCCACAGCACACAATTCAGCACAAGAAAGGGTGTAAAAAGGTCAAAAGCCGCGTTCGGAAGAATTGTGCTCATGCAAAGGTGTGAGGCAAAACAACTCAAGAATAATCCACGAATCATCAACGTATCAATTACTCACATAGGGTAATCGATTACTCAGTTGAAAATTGGCTAAAAACGTGAAAATAAGGCAGAGTAATCGATTACCCTGTTAGAGAAATCGATTACTACTGAAACAGAGGCAGAAGTTCAACTTTGAAAAGCACTTTTCAGCAGCAAATCACTTATCCAAACATCCAAATGATCATGTAAACAATCATGCACAAAAATTAAGTTCAATCACAGCAATCAAACATCATTTAGATCCAACAATCATCAACGTCCACAATCAAGATCAACCAAATGAATCAAAACACATCAAAATTCATGGATCTATATTGTATAAGTTGCAATTAAGCTAAAATGAGTATGGATCTGAAATTAACCAACCTACAAAACTGAGATTTGCTTTGGTAAGTGTTGTAAACAGAAATGGATGAATTCAAGTAGAGAAATCCAAGATCCACAGGCTTCTTGCACTCAAAAGTTAAAGATCCAAGCAATAAGCAACTAAAACTCCAAAAGCACTTCCAAAAATCACTTCTGAAAATTCAGCACCAGATCCAAACGAAAATCCAAATTGAAAAGCTGAACGGTGGTGAGGATGAGAGGTTTTAGCTCAAGAATTAACAAGTTCCAATGAAGAATTTGTTATTCTCTATGAAGGAGCTTTGAGTGTGGTTGAAAATGGAGGTTGAGAGTGAAAAAGTGAGAGAGAATTGAGAGAATTCTGAAAATTGAGAGTGGAAAAAAATGATCTAGGTTTTTGAGGTTTGGAATGAATTGGTTTAAATAACCCCTAGGTTAGGAGTTAAGTTTGGGTTGGGAGTGAGGTTAAGTGATTGGAAATTAGGATGAAATGTGAATTAGGAAAGAAAATGTGGAATTGGAGTGGAAAGAATTTGAATTTTTGGATGGAAAATGATGAAAAGAGATCAGTTCTAGATCCTTCCCACACATGCACAAGCCAGGCACATGATCACAAATGATCAAAAATTCTACAGTGCTGAAAAATGCCATATTTTTGCAATTTCGCCCAGAGTAATCGGTTACTCACTTTGAGTAATCGATTACTCTATTAAAAAATTCAAATTTTGGCGCCAAAAGGAGGGAAACTTGGATATTCGTCCGGTTCCACCTGTTCTGAACCATGATAGACCTCTGAAACTTGCCATCTGATATTACCACTGGAATACACTTAAAATATACTGCGAAATGTTTTTTTTTTGCACTAGGATTAAACTGCTGATAACAACTGTCTGGTGCTGAATAACTGATCAAAAATTGACTGCCGGAGTTTCTGATCATCCAGTCGCTTAATGAGCAAAATATATGCTCAAAAAGACTTGGAAAACTATCTGCTTGGCTCTAAACATTATTAAAAAGCATACTGGAACTGATGACGTTGTGAGCTGCTAGAGAATACCTTGATCCCATGCTCAAAAGAAATATGCAAAATGTAGGAATGATAATGCAAATGAAATGAAACATAAGCCAAAAAGGTTAGCAACACTAGGGCAAATTTTGGGGTGTTATAGCTGCCCTTATTAAATCATCGGTTAACCTAAGAAGGATGAAAGCAACGGCTATTCAGACAATCAAGGTGAATTGTGATTGAGTACCCAAAACAACCAGAAAATTTGCATGCTGAATGAAGAAGAAAAGGGATATAAACCCTCATGGAAGTATCAGCAAATAACTGCATAGATTGATACGACGTGTATCAAAATAGGGATACAGACGATTATCAATGACCATACGAACGAGTACGGAAATAAAACACGGACGGGTGTTGAAAGGACACGGACGGGTGTCAAAGGTCAATACGGACGAGTATTGAAATACGAGCTCAAACATGGACGAGTGCTGAAAGGACACAGACGGGTGTCAAAGGTAAACGATGCGGGCGAGCAACAGACTATCATCAGAGGAACACGACGAGTGACCAAGTCGACGATACGCACGAGTATCAGACGATGATTAATAAGGGAACACACACAAGTGTTCGGGTCAACGATACGGACGAGCATCGGACAATCATCAAAAGGACACGACGAGTGACCAAGTCAACGATACGGATGAGTATCGGACGATGATTAATAAGATACAGACGAGCATCTCAAAAGTCAATACGGATGAGTATCGGCTAAAAAGTTCAAACACGAACGGGTGTTGAAAAGGGTCAATACGATCGGGTATTGAAAATAAAGGACTCAAACACGGACGGGTGCTGAAAGAACACGGACGGGTGTCTCCAAGGAAATATGGACGGGTATTGAAAGAAAGTTTGTAAAGTGATATAATTGGGGATTAAGATGCTAAAAAGAACACGGACGAGTGTCTAAGAGGTCAATATGGACGGGTATTGAGAATAAGGGACTCAAACACGGACGGGTACTGAAAGAACATGGACGGATGTCCAAGGTCAATACGGACGGGTATTGAATTAACCTTGTATGATCAAGTGTTGTAGTAAACTTTGCCGGGGTTGTACGACAATGTTTTGTCTGTGAATTACTCTGGCTTGCAGGTAAACGGTTGAACCTGGCTTATGTTTCGTATGCGTATGTTTGAGTTTTGCCGTAATGCTCCATATCAATGGAATGCTACACTTAAAAAAATGCTATGCAAACTATATGCACATGCAAAAGAGACTCCGGGGGGAAAGATCATTGTTCGATCCTTCAATTGCTCTGTGGGGATTAACCCTTCTGTCGGGGATAATGCTTGCCACAAATTGCCAAAAATAAATTGGCTTGCAGATGCGCTGAGGTGTGATGATCCTGTTGAAGAAGTTTCCACTGGAATGACTCTGCCCTAGAGAGAGATTATTTTGCTCATGGAACTTCGCTGGGGATAAGAAGGTAGACCATCAACTCTGAGGTTGAGGAAAAAAAGCATTCACTCTGAGATTGAGAAAATTTGAAGTAAACAATAACACTGAGGTAGAGGAAAAGGGAGATATCAACTCTGAGGTTGAGAAAAAACCATAACTTCAACTCTAGGGTCAGAAGAAGGATATACGTCAACTCTGAGGTTGGAGACATGCCACAATACGTCTACTCTGAGGTTGGTGGAAGAAAGAGGTACGAAAACTCTGAGGTTGGAGAGAAGATATACGACAACTCGGAGGGGCGTCAACTCTGAGGTTGGAGGCAAAAGGAGGTATTCATCAACTCTGAGGTCGAGAAAAGGTAAACGACAACTTTGAAGTTGGAGAAAGGCGTCAACTCTAAGGTTGGGGAAGAAAGGAGGTACGACAACTCTGAGGTTGGGGATGAAAGGCTTCAACTCTGAGGTTGGAGATATATAACAACTTTGAAGTTGGTAAAACAAGGGCATCAACTCGGAGGTTGGACAAAGGGACGTCAACTCTGAGGTTGGGGAGGAAAGGAACATTCATCAACTCTGAGGTCGAGAAAGTATATTCAACAACTTTGAAGCTGGTATAAAGAGGCGTCAACCCTGAGGTTGGAGAGAAGATATACGACAACTCTGAGGTTGGGAAAAGGTATACGAAAACTCTGAGGTTGGTAAAAAAGGGTGTCAACTCTGTGGTTGAAATCACTGTTTTGATTGACGGTTGATTCGGGCTTTCGCACAAGGTACCAAATTTGGCTTATGCTTCGATGTATGTTTGAATTTTCTTTCTATGGCGTAATACTCCACATGAAATGGAAGTGCTACGCGTTTTGAGGATGCAATGCTTATGATGATCACTATATGCAAGAATGAGAGGACACTCCACCAGGGAATGCGCAGAACAGACAAGCAAACTTCGCTGAGGAAGGGATCACCAATATCTAACCTCCTGTGGGGAGATAACCAACTGTACCACCAATAACCACTGATGATACAAACCTCGTTAGGGAACTGCAAGCTGAATTGCAAACTCTGTTGGGGAGATGCCAATAAAGATTGGACTTTGAACCACTGAGAATGCCAATAACCATTGTAATTTGACTTGCGGAGAGTGCCAATAACCATTGGACTTTGAATTTTGAGGAAGAGAGTACTCTGACTTCTCACCGTCTTCAAACTGCTTGAAAATATTCCATCGTCTTACCCTGCTGAGAATGAGGAATCCACCTACAATGTTGGGGATAAGAAATCTTCATAAAGAACCCTTTTCAATTTAAGGATGGTTCTTTGCTTGGGGACGAATAGAAATTTCAACACCTCGCTGGCAAAAGATACCTTCTGGCTCCTTGCTGGGGAAGAGACTTAGTACTTCAAGTTTCTACCGACCAACTGCATGCTGATTGTCAAAAGTGAACAACTGTTCCTTTAACTCTCGACTTGCCCCAGACCACAGGGTCCATTGAAAGAAATCATCTCAAGATGATTTTATAGAAGACCAGGCGTTCACACTGCCCAAGGGTCTTCAAACTCTTTGAGAGATTTATCGGGTCTCGATGTAATTGCCCCAGACTGTATGATCTGTGAAGGAATTTTCCCCGAGAGGACTTGTAATGACTTGAAATACTCAACCTCAGTATTTTGAACCTTGAAGAAGTGCTTCTGATTAACCGTCTTTTGGAGAGGATAACTTCTCATGCTCCGGAGGTGGTCTGCCTCGATACGAGCTTTGAAGTGGCTTTGCCCCTAATCTTCGAATGAATGCCCCAGAATAACTGAACTTCAGAGAGATTTCTCGACGTGACTGCCACAGATTGGCTACATCTCATCACGACTTACTGGGGAGAGCCCACGACACTGAGTTTCTTGGCAACATGCCCCTTGATATGACTGTCCTTCAGAATTTTCAAGCATCCCAACTCGGCAAGATCAAGCTTCTCGACTGGCATTTGTCATACCCCAAATTTTGACCACTAAGATTTCCCATCATTGTGCAAATCATCATCACAATATGGATGTACCTTTATGCCTCATCACTCACCTCAAGGAATTGTTGAGCATTCACCATAATCAAAATTAGGGTTTCAAGCCCTCTCTGAGTGCTTAGACAAAGGATCAATCAAGGAATGACATGATCTTCAACTTGTCTAATCTCTCAAACATACACAATGGATCAAGAGGACTCCACTTCAAGGATTAAGCACAAGGTTGCTCCCTTCTAGGTGGATTAAGCTTCAAGATCGCCAATGTCACCAAATTAGGGCTTAGTCGACCAGGGCCTCCAGATGGAAATTGTCCTCTGGGCATGAGCCAATGATTCAAAGCATATCCTAATATACTCCATGGAACCTCATGGACCCAATCATCAAGTCAATTTGGCCTCAAGGGATGCATACATCAAAAATCAGGAATTAGGGTTTCTTGACCTAATTCACCCCTAAGTTGACTTTTGGAACAAATCATGAACCAAGACCTCAAGACATGATTTGAGGGTATCTAATATACCATATTGATCCATTTGGAACAATGGATTGATCCAAGAAGCTTGAGCAACAAGTTTCAATTTCATCTGAACCACAGTTAGGGTTTTGCGAGAAAAGTCAACTGTAGCTTTGACTTTTGACCAGGACATGCTCCCAAACCCTGGGACATGATTCAATATACCCTCTAACACCCATGGAACATGTCCATCAAGTTTGATTTAGGTCAAGGACATGATTTCCCAAAGGATCGCACAGTTTGGAATTCATCGGACAAAAAGTCAACTGTGCACAAAAGTCAACTTTGACTTTTTGAGATTTTTCACAAAAATGGATTTTTAACCCTAAAATGATGTTAATGTATGATTTGAATCATCATTCATCAATAAAAATCAAAGAAAGTGGGATAACTTGTAAAAGGGGTAACCATTAAAACATAGAAAATTTTCTAAATTATGAAAAAAAGTGACAAAGGTACCAACTTTGGAGTATCATAACTGCTAAACCAGAAAACCATTTTACCCCATCCAAAGCTTGATTTGTAGATCTTATTGCCCTCTACAAAAGCTTCATACTGACCTATGTCCAAATTCCTCATGGATTTTGAGTTATGAAGTGATCAAAATCAAGAAAAGTCACTTTGTTCCAACACTTAGTGAAAATTTCACTAAGTCAGAATCTGCCTTACTTTTTTCCAAATGTAGGGGGATTTTTCACTTGGATCCAAAAGGTATCAAAACCAAATATGATCAGACAATTGTTGTATCATATAAGGGCTTTCCAAAATGGCCAAGAACATCACCAAATTCAATTTGAGCATTGAGATATGGTAGTGGCAAGATGACTTGCTAAAATCTGCCAAGGCAAGGCAGATCTTTGAACTTTTGGTCGATTTTCCAAAATCAGCCAATTCCAAGCCTTGTCATCACTTTGGACACATCTGAGGATTGAATCTAAAAGGGACAATCACTGAGCCAAGCCTCCAAATTCCTTGGAACAAGAAATAGCATGCCAAACCTAGAATTGCCTAAAATAGGGACAAGACTCCAATTTTGGATTGAAGCATTCAATGGAAGCACCAAGGTGGCATGGACTGAGCTATTAGCAACTGAATTCAGTCAAGACTTATCCAAGACCAAGGGGACCAGCAGCCTGTGCCATAACCTCTAGTCAATGGCTAGAGGAGACTTGGATTTTCATTTGCTAACATTGGCCAACCCTACTCAGCAGTTGCCATTCACTATTCCTTGCAAAACAAACTTGCTCTACTATAAATAGAGCTCAATTGTGATCAATTTAAGTACACCAAAGGCCTACAACACTTGCGTTTCTCAAAATCCACTTCTCACTCTCAAAAATGCCTTTCTTAGCAAGTCACTATCGGGTTTTTCAATAGAGGGCAATTCCACTCAAACCAATCACACACACACACACACACACCTCACATACATCATATGGGAGCTGATCAAACACTTAAACAACACCTGGAACACTGATTTCTCAGAATCACCAGTCAAAGTTGCAGTTGAGATGCCATGAAGTGATCCAGCCAATTTCCATCAAGTCCAAGCATTCAAACACACTCCATAGGGTGTAGGGAAGATGTTCAGATCATCACAACTCATCTGTAGCACCTCCAACTCATAAATCAACTTGCTCTTGCTGTCACGACCTAGACGTAAGCCTAAACTTGGTCATCTCTCAATCTATGCATATTTCCTCGCACAATACTTTTGTCAAATGTTCATAATCATGCATGGAATGTTTCCCCTCAAGTAATTGCTTTGTTTGAGTCGTGTATAAAAAATCCCAGCCTTCATGCAGAATTTAGGGTTCTTGAGGATTTGTCGTGATTTCTTGTTTTATGCTTAATTTAAATGCAATTAATTGTCATAAACATGACCGTGAGGTGAAAACGAGCAGATTGATATGTGGATTGCATGATATAATCAAGTATTCAGTGAGATTGGATAGAAAATGCAAATCTGGGCAAAACTGAAAAACGCGCGTGTTCTTCAGCTGTTCTTGGCGCCATTTCTCTCAAATTCAAATATTTGAATTTTGTGATTTTTATTTAATTGATTCAAAAATTAAATTCTCTCTGAGTTTTAATGATTTTGAGCTGATTCTTTTTTTAATAATTCACAAAAATGTTAAAATATTTTATTTTCCCAATAAATCCCAAAAATATTATTTATTTCATATAATTGTTATTATTGCAAAGAATTAATGTTTTAATTGTTTTTGACATTTAAAATATTTTTTCCTTGTTGATTTTGCAAATTTTAATGATTTCTAATCATTGTGTATGGCAAAACTTGATTTATGAAGCATTAATCCAAGATCACAATTTGTTTTCCACATGTTAAACAATTTTGATCATTTTAATTGAATATTTTATTCAATTAAAACACATTTTGAAAACAAATTAGGGTTTTTGATTAATCCAACCCTCATAAATCATTTTCAAAACTCTTTGGGCCTCTATTAGAGTGTAAGACCTAACCCCTTTGAAAACCAAGTCATTCTTGGGCCTCAGTCTTTGTATAAGACCCCCCGGTGTAGTAAGACCCATTTATTTTCTTTAAACTCTTTGGGCCTCTTGAGAGAGTGTTAGACCCAAACCCCCTTTTACAAACAACTTTGGGCCTCACTTATTGTATAAGTCCCTCTGTACAAGTAAACGCCGTGATCGTCGCCTTTTAAAAAAAAATAAATCTTTGGGCCTCTAATAGAGTGTAACACGCAATCCCCTTTTAACCAAAACAACTTTGGGCCTCAAATATTGTATAAGCGCCTTTACGTTAAAAGAAAATCTCGACGCGATCGCCATTTTCAAACAAATAACCCAGGGCCTCTCCTTGAGCTGTAAGCCCTAATCTTTCATTTCAAAGCACTTTCTCCTTTGATTTTGAATATACTGTTGTTTTCAATCTTTCTTTGTTGAACAACTAACCAAACAGCATGGAAGCTCTACAACCGAGTAAGTGTTTATCCGCTTTCATTTACCACTTTCATATACATATAACTGTATTGTGGGGCTGTTTTGCTGTAAGTCTTGTTTCATAAACTCATATCAACTGTGTAATAATAGTATAGATATTTAGAGTTTCCCCAACAACTACGTCTAGCATTAAGCCCGTTGATCACTCTTAAATAATTAAAACTAGATCACCATAGGATTACCAGACACAGTCTTCCCTCCTCTTAGGGTTAAACAATATGGAGATGTGAAAGGCAGATTCTTTTTTAATCCTTTCTCAGATTGTCACTCGTAGAAGTTGTCAAAGAAACTCTACTCCCCAGAGATGATCTCTTCTCCGTGAATTGCATCTCTTGAGTTTCTTCCAAATTCTCGAACTTTCCTGGCTTGATCTATTCTTTGTGAATAGCCTGTCTTGAACTTCTCGGGGTTTGGGGACCCACAGGCTTCTTAAAAGCACCCTTAGGAATTGTCAAGGAACTCTACTCCCCAGAGATGATCTCTTCTCCGTGAATTGCATCCCTTGAGTTCCTTCCAAATTCTCGAACTTTCCTGGCTTGATCTATTCTTTGTGAATAGTTTGTCTTGAACTTCTCGGGGTTTGGGGACCCACAGGCTTCCTAAAAGTATCCCCGCCTCCTCTTGGGCATTGTACAAGGACCCGTCGGCTTCTTAGAAGTATTCACAACCTCCTCTTAGGCTTCGTATAAATGATTTCTTCCCCCGGGAATGATAGCCTCCTCTTGGGCTTAGTACAAATTGTCCCTCGGCTTCTTAAAAGTTTCCAGCCTCCTCTTGGGCTTCGTACAAATTGTCCCGACGACCTCCTAAAGGTATAGGAACAGAAATCAGTCATCTTAATAGAACAGTCATTCCAAGAGTCTACTACTGTTTCTCAAAGCATAGTACAAAAGATGAAACTCTAGACTTGGACAGTCTAATTCCTTGAGTCTCAAAGACATTCTCAAGCACCCGTCAAGAATAGGAAGGAACCCCATAAGCTCGGACGGTCTCAATACCCTTTGGATTTCCCATCTCCTCAAAGAAAAGGAAATATACCTGATCTTCGAATCAAAATCCCTGAGTACAGCGTTACTCATATAAGAACTGATTTTCTCTTTGAACCAATATACTGGTCATTCAACTGAAACAGTACCCTCTTTCGCCTCCATCTCGAGCTTTGTACGAGATACAAAAAGGTTCTTATTGAATCAACACTTTAGCCTCCATCTCGGGCTTTATACGAGATACAAAAAGAAAAAAGACTCTCTTGTTGAGTCAACAACACTTTAGCCTCCGTCTTAGGCTTTGTACAAGACACAAATCACTCCCTTGTTGAGTCAAACACCTTTTAGCCTCTCTCTCGGGCTTCGTACGAGACACATAAAAAACACCCTCTTGTTGGGACAATAGCCTCCTCTTAGGCTTTGTATAAGAAAACCACCGGTTGATCCAATCAACCTTTTAGCATCAAAGTTGTGCCTTGTTCACAGTACACAAACATCAACAACTCATTCCCCTTCATCTAATCGCTGTAAGTGGCAAGCCTCTGGATCATCTACATCCATGCCACTGTCCCTCTTTTAGCATGAGAAATTCCTAAGGAAAGATGGCATTGCTCTACACTGAGTTAAACTCTTCTCCTTCAGGTTGGAAATACCCTATAAAGAAAATTATGGCATTGCCGGATTCACACATCCTGGTTAAAGTAATTCTCCTTTATAAACAGTTGTGATAGACAAACCCCTCTTTAGAGATGACAAATTCTCTCTAAAGTCAAACCCTTTTAGCTTCACATCTTGGGCTTTGAACAAGATATAAACCACCTTTTCAGCTTCACGTCTTGGGCTTTGAACAAGACACCAAAACACCATTTTCTCCCGTAGAATAGGAGGAACTACGATCGATCTGATTTCCCTGTTTCGGAAAAACGGGAATACGTAGGCATAAGATTGAAAGAAAAATATTAGCGAGCACACTAAACAAAAACCCAAAATCCCGTACCTTCACATATCAATCGAAAAGCATCAGTCCTAGCATCCTAACAACATTCCCCATGAACATTCCCGGTATTTCGTTCTAAACAAAAGTAAGAAGAAAAAGGCCCCCCCACATTGATAGCATCTGTAACCTAACAGACCGCTATTTAAACTCAGTATGTAAGCATGGTTAATTGGAGACATCTATTTCCCTTCCTTAGTCAGCTCACAATAGGATAAAAAATGAATCGACCTGTAGTAACCCCCAAGGAGCGACAGTGCTTAAGAAACACGTCCAGTTTCGCTCGCTACAAAAAAATGGCGCCCACCGTGGGGCGGATCTTTCTTTCTTTCTTTTCTGGGATAGGACTTTTTATTGACATCACTAGGATCTTAGGTCAAAACCTTTAAGTGGGTAAGGTACCACAGAATGGCGACTCCGCCGGGGAGCCATTTTTCTGTCAGGAACATAAGATTCATAGCTTTTAAAAAAGTCTAGGACATTAGGACAAATATGTATACTGCTTTTCCTAATTGATATCTGTGTTTATTTTTCTGCAAATGGGAATGCGTGTGATGCCTCATGTGGAAAGATTGAGTATACACTTAAGATAAGTGATGGCGACGAGATCGACCATCAACCTCAGTGGAGGCTTCCCAATGCAACCCATTCCCTCTCACGGGCAATGGGTCGATTGTGACGTCTGAGAATCTAAGGAGCTAACCCTTTTGTAGTGCGGAAACTATCGGAAATAGTTGTCACGCGATACTACCCTCATTTGAGGCTGATGATCTATTCTCGGTGAATAGCATTTACTCTAAGATTTCATACAGCTCGCTGGCGATCCGCTTGCTATTTGTTATCCTGGGAGGAGCTGATGATTTTGAGTACAGGTACAAAAATCACCCTAGTATAAACCTTTGGGGATGGGTAGAGCCTTGACTCCATGACAAAGACCCTTTGACCCCATGTTTTTTCTATGTTTTTGTGTGTTGCATTCATACATTCATTTAAAAAACATTAAAACATTCAAAAAATTTCTCTTCTAGTCTCTCTGTCTTTTCAAAATAAACTAAGACTGTGATTGCAAATATCAGAGAAAATGATTGCGCTAATGGATTTTGGTAGAAGGAGAACTCATAAGTACACCTTCAGGATTCCAAAACTAGAGGATTTAAGAGGTTTGGCGAGGATGATCACAAACCAAGAGGCTTTCAGAGCCAAATACGGAGGTTTGCTATCTCTGCTAAGAGTCCATGTGATTGAGGGAATCATGGATGCGCTCGTTCAGTTCTACGATCCGGTCTATCATTGTTTCACATTCTCGGATTACCAACTAGCACCAACGCTGGAGGAATATTCTCATCTGATTGATCTACACATTACCGATCAAGCTCCATTTTCTGGACTGGAATAAATTCCAAAGAATCAGACCATTGCAAGATCAATTCATTTGGACGAGTCTGGGGTCAGGACTCACATGACCACTAAGGGTGGCATACAAGGTTTTCCAGCCTAGTTCTTGACCAAGAAAGCCATGTACTTCGCCAGTATCGGGAACGTGACTGCTTTTGAAAGCATCTTTGTTTTACTCACCTACGGGTTATTTTTGTTGCCCAACATTAATAACTTCTTCGATATCAACTCCATTAAGGTTTTTCTCATTGGAAACCCTATGCCAACTTTGCTCGCAGATGCGTATCATTCTGTACACTTAGGGAATTTGTACAGTGGAGGGGAGATCACATGTTGTGTACCTCTGCTTTATAAATGGTTTATCTCCTATCTGCCTAAGTCTGCTGCTTTTTGGGATCACAAGAGTGCCTTACGTTGGTCGTAGAAAATCATGTCTCTCACCAACTCTGACATTGATCGGTGTAATAGGATTTATGATGGGATCAGGATCATTGACCATTGTGGAAACTTCCCCAATGTACCCCTTATAGGAACTAAGGGAGGAATCAATTACCATCCAGTTCTCGTTCGTCGTCAATTTGGATACCCGATGAGGCACGTCCCACGGAGTGTTCATCTGGAAGGTCTTTTCTTCAAGGAAGGAGAAAATGACAGAGCACTGAAGACAGAAATAGTGCACGCTTGGAAACATGTTCATAAGAAAGGACGGGAGTCTCTAGGAAAACCGGACTGTGTCTCGGTGGAGCCTTATCTCCACTGGGTACAAACTAGAGCTCTCAAGCTAAAGATGTCGTATCCTCGTCACGGAGTTCTTCCGCCAAGGGAGTCTGTCATTTACTTCATGACTGAGACTGAAAAGCTTTAGGTTACTCTCAACAAAGTTCAACGGGAGAGGAGGTCTTGGAAGAACAAGTACCGCACCCTCAACGTAGAGTGCATCAAAATACATCAACTCCTGAAAGATAAGGACGCTCTTATTGAAATTTTAGAGCAACATGCTGTGGATAATCAGGATGACCAAAGGAATTTGCTCGCTCCTTTCACTTGGCAAAGGAATGACAACCCGACAACGGCCCAAGAGCCCCGGTCAAAGAAAAGGAAAATACCAGAGTTAGCACCCGAATTCTCCTCAGAGAGGACTCGGGACCCATTAGCTTAGGTTTCTATTTCTGCACCTTGTAATCTACTGTATTTCCATTTCTGTAATCCTTTGAATTCAATAAAAAGGGGTTTCCCCACTGTTTGATATTTGCAATCTAATTGTCGAAGTTTATTTTGATTAAACAAAAAAAAACAATTAATATAATCATTGCATTCATCATTCTCACATCGCGTATTCTTCTTACCTACGAATCTTACGTTTGTGTCTCGGTTCTAGAGTCAAACTGTCTCATTCGTACAATACTCGGGCGAATCGTCAGAAAAAGATGGATGATCTTGAGGAAGATAACAGAGAGTTGAAAGAAGAGATCGACGCTCTGAGAGAGGATATGAGAAAGCTTTGTAACGACATGCAAGCCATGGCAGAAGCTCAGCTACAAAGGACTATGATCTCAGAGATCACCTCAACGCCCATAGTGGAGAAGTATGATCCTAGGTATCAAATACCAAAAGATCGTCCTTGGGGCATGCCTGTTAACTATATCCCAGAAGGATATGTTCCGCCGATCCTGGAAGCTCAGGGAATCATAACAGAAGCCGTTGGGCCTGAAGGTTACAAACTTCGGGAAAGCAAAGATGCCAGGGGCATACTGAAGATTCCTGAAGGTTACAAACTTCGGGAAATGCCAAGATTCACTGCTGTAGTCACGGTACCACCCCCTGTGGTGCACACTGTCCCGGAAGGACAGATTCCACCGGTACCTTCTGGTAAGAAGGAAACTATGTTCGATAGAATGGATGAATTCCAGGAAAAATTCATGGAAATGCAGAAGGAACTGCAAGCCATCCGCGGTCAGGGTTTATTTGGAAAGGACGCTGCAGACCTTTGTCTGGTCCCCAATGTGAAAGTTCCGCACAAATTTCAAGTGCCCGACTTTGAAAAATACAAGGGTAACTCTTGCCCTCAGAGCCATCTGGTGATGTACGCTCGGAGAATGTCAGCTCAGACGGAGAATCAGGACCTACTGATTCACTACTTTCGGGATAGTTTAACCGGTGCCGCACTCAAATGGTACATGGGTTTAACTCGTACTACGATTAAGACATTCAGAGATCTTGGTACTGCCTTCGTCCAACAATACAAATACAATTTGGAAATGGCACCGGACAGAGGAAACCTTTAAGGAGTACGCTCAGAGATGGCGTGAAATTGCCGCTCAGATTTGTCCACCTCTTGAGGAAAAAGAGATGACAAAGATTTTCTTAAAGACCTTAAGCTCATTTTACTATGACAGAATGGTTGCCAGTGCGCCCATTGATTTCACCGAGATGGTGGGAATGGGAGTTCGTCTTGAGGAAGCCGTCCGAGAAGGATGTTTGGTAAAAGACGTTGGATCATCAAGTAGTACAAAACGATACGGTAGTGCTCTCCCTAAGAAAAAAGAGCAAGATATTGGGAATATCTCTCTCGGAAAGCAAAGGCGACGGTACCAATCGGTAGCAGCTGTAACTCCTGCTATCAGCCCTGCGCCTATTCCTACGTATCAACCTCAGGTTGCACAGAGCCAACCTAATCAACAAAGGACACAACAGCCTCTTCAGCAGGCTCGTCCTCCATATAGCAACAACCATACAACGCGGCCACCAGGGTTTGATCCTATACCCATGTTGTACGCAGAACTATTTCCTTTACTACTAGCTAAAGGGCACATCCAGACTAAGTCTCCTCTTACAGTACCGAAAAATCCGCCTTTTTGGTTTAAGGTGGATCAGACATGCCCTTATCATCAAGGAGGACCAGGGCATAACATAGAGAATTGTCTTAATTTCAAATCTGACGTGCAAAAGCTTGTTAGGAGCTGGCTCTTATCTTTCAAAGATACGAATCCCAATGTTCTCACAAACTCGCTGCCTCAACATGAGAATGCTGCAGTCAACCTGATTGAGAAAGAATTTAACAACGTCTATCAAATTCATGATATACTCTTGTTAAGGACCAATCTGGTCAAGATGCATTGTAGACTGAGTGGATATGGCCATGTGCCACCTCATAATTATCATCAGTGTGATATCTGCTCTAAAAGCAATCGAGGGTGTTCTGTAGTGCAATCAGCTCTACAGGAACAGATGGATCTCGGATGGATCCAAGAGCACCGAGTTCATGGAGTTAACATGCTCTATACGAATTCCAACGTCATTCAGAACCACGATATCCGTGCGATGAATGTCAATTTAGTGGCGATGCACTTAAGGCAAACCCAGTATCATCATCTGCCGCGGCACGATTACAGTTCTTGTCTGACTTGCTCGGTAAACAAACATGGATGCTCTTTCATACAGGAGGCCCTCCAGCGTCAGATGGATCTTGGATGGATCCAAGACTTCCATGATAGGAATCCCTATCAGATCAATATGGTTCAAATCTTCGACATTCACTTGATGAATACCAACTTGGTAGAGTTGCATGCTGAGCAGGTCCGACTCGGATTCCTCATATCACATAATTATCACAGCTGTAAAGCGGGTTGCGAAAACGATCAGGGATGTGCCCTTGTCCAGGAGGCACTTCGGCACTTGTTAAATCATTGGTGGATGCCAATCTACATGGATGAAGATACTCAGCAAATTAGTATCAATAATAGAAGCCCCACTCGGCGTCAAAGTCAGGATGTCCGACTCGTGGAAGCTAATCTAGTGAGGTTAAATTGTATTCAAAGTGGGAGTGGCCAGGTGCCACCACACAATAATGAACGTTGTGGAGTCTGTTCAGAAAGTAACCAAGGATGCTACCTTGTGCGAGCAGCTCTCCAGGGGCAGGTGGATCGTGGAGAGATTCGCCCATATCCAGGCTCCGGACCCATCAATTGGTCACCGAACTACCTTGCCAATAAAATTGAGGCCGTTGTCGTCATCTCTGATCATCAGAGGACCAGGAATGTTTTTGCCATTACCCCTCTGCTTGACGAATCAAGAATTCCCAACAGGGAACGGATCGAGATTACGTACGATGTTCATAAAAACCAGAAGGTTCCCATACTCATCTATCTACCGGGACCACTACCATATGAATCAGCTAAGGCAATCCCTTACAAATACGGTGCAACAACAATTGAAAATGGAAAGGAAATTCCATTACCCTCTGTCGTGAATATTGCAGACATCAGTCGTGTAACACGGAGTGGTAGAATCTTCAACAGAGGAGTTGGAGAGTCCAACAAAGAAAAGGAACTTCAGATAGAAGCTCTCGATCCATCAGTCGGTCAATCCAGTAATTCCAACCTTTCGATAAACAATGATGAGATGCTGAAACTCATCCAAATGAGTGAATACAACATTGTCGATCAACTGTTACAAACTCCTTCAAAGATCTCGGTATTATCACTGTTACTCAGTTCAGAAGCGCACAGGGAGGCTCTACAGAAAGTCTTGGAGCAAGCCTTTGTGGAACAGGATGTAACAATCATACAATTCGATAGTATTGTCTCTAACATCACTTCTTGCAATAATTTGGGATTTAGTGATGAGGAATTACCTGAAGAGGGTCGCCGTCATAACACGACACTCAATATCACGATCAACTGCCAGGACGATGCTTTAGCCAGCGTACTAGTAGACACGGGGTCAACCCTGAATGTTAGTCCGAAGTCCACTTTGATCCAATTATCATTCAAAGCCCCTCCGATGAGAACCAGCGAGGTCGTCGTCAAAGCGTTCGACGGATCCAGAAAAATGGTTATCGGCGAAGTCGATCTTCCCATAACTATTGGTCCTCACACTTTCCAAGTCACCTTCCAGATCATGGACATCCGGGCAACGTACGGTTGTTTATTAGGAAGACCTTGGATACATCAGGCTGGAGCGGTCACTTCAACCCTCCACCAAAAGTTAAAGTTTGTCCAGAACGGCCAACTCATCACAGTCTGTGGGGAACAGGCCTTGCTCGTCAGTAATTTATCGTCATCCACTTATGTGGAACCAAAAGGGATAATCGCAACTCAGTTCCAAGTGCTTTTGCTACACAAGGACGATCAATCCGGAGGAGGAACTTCGATTTCCTCATACAAAGATGCTATTAAAGTAGTCGAGAATACCGATACAATAGGATGGAGACAGCTTGTCATTCCTACTGGCAATACAACAAAGAAGGGTCTTGGTTTTTCTATAACCTGCACCCAGACAGCTGCCAGCGACGAAAGTCTTCATCCCATTCAGAACTTCTTCCACAGTGGAGGATTCCTTCACCTAGTGCCTCAGGCAATCCATGCTATCAATGAGGAGGATCCCTCCGACACAGATAAAGAATGGAAGTCCTATCTTAACGAAGACGGTTATATGTCTCAGGAAGAGGTGCCTACGCCATTTTGCTATCCCGACAGAGTCCGAGATTTATACCACGGTCAGATGTTGAAATGATATACGGAGGTTGTGATCCGGAAGGATGCCGCGCTCCGCCAAATTCATTAGAGGAGGACACTCTGATGAAAGACAACTATGACCACAATTACTATGGCCCGATGGATGGCCTGCCAATGTGGAAGCCTTACCCAGGAGACTTGGGGCCAGGAAGTCAGCCGAGTAATGAAACTCAGCTGAGCATCATTAAACAGAATACCTGTGTCCCCACCATGTCATGGGATCAACACTCAGGTCATTCAGAAACTACTCAACATGACGATGAATTTGCAACGTTTGCAGGACTAGAATTCATTAATTATGCCTTTCCATAGGTCAACGTCATTGAGAGGGATGACTCCTCCAGTTCCACAGAAGTATGGGACACCCTGGGACAACCAAGTGGAAAATTTGACTTCATGGTCAAGTACACCGCTCCTGAAAGCTCTCGTATCAGACTCGAAGATATCCAGCCAACTGGATGGGGAGATACAACTGAGAGCACAAATGCTATGCAAAATACAATTGAGGAATCCTCCTACGACAACTCTGCCTGGGAGACAGATTCCAATGATCCTGCTCTACTAGAAATCAGCGTTATTTCTAAAGACAAATCAAGTAATGTGCCAGACTTTGTGATTCACCGAGGAGTTCGCCGCCAATGGGTTGCTGTCGATGTTCCAAAGATTTTTCATAAGTTACAGTAACTGCCATCTTTAACCTTTCACCCTGCCCAGGTGAAACGAATGTTTTGATAGGGCTCGCTTTCTGTAAATTTCCCTCTTCGCTTTGCCCAAAGCTACAGAGTTTTGGTTTTATAGGATTGTAGTTTCAAGAATCGACTTGTTCATTAATAAAATAACGTCGTTCTGTAATTTCCACATTAATTGCTGTTTTCTCTTTTTGTTTTTCTCAGAAAATGGTAATCCTAAAAAACAATTCAATAATAAAAACAAGCAGTAATAAAAGAATACACTGCACACACTTGCATTTTCTCTATCTCTTCTTAACACGAATCATAACGTCATGCAGATTGCTTGTTTTAAACCCCGTTGAAACATACGATCCGATGCCTTCTCCCAACTCTGAGTTCCCGGTATTTGGGGATGAAGAAGAAGTTGACAACGAAATTCCAGAAGAGATCTCCCGATTACTCAGACAAGAGAAAAGGTCCATTAAACCTCACAAAGAGACGTTGGAAACGGTAAACTTGGGTTCAGAAAAAGAGAGAAAAGAAATCAGGATTGGGGCACTACTCAGTCCAACTGCCAAAGAGAGTTTGATAATGCTTCTCAAAGAATTCCCCGATGTATTCGCTTGGTCCTATCAGGATATGCCAGGGTTGGATACCAGCATCGTGGAACATCACTTACCATTAAGATCGGAATGTCCGCCAGTAAAGCAGAGGTTCAGACGCACTCACCCGGACATGGCCATCAAAATCAAAGAGGAGGTACAGAAACAGATTGACGCGGGTTTCCTCGCCACATCAGAATATCCTCAATGGTTAGCCAATATCGTACCCGTTCCAAAAAAGGACGGAAAGGTCAGAATGTGTGTCAATTACAGGGATCTGAACAAGGCAAGTCCAAAGGACGACTTTCCTTTACCACACATTGACATGCTGGTTGATAGTACAGCAAAGTTCAAAGTTTTCTCCTTCATGGATGGATTCTGGGGCTATAATCAGATCAAAATGGCGTCGAAAGACATGGAGAAAACTTCGTTCATTACCCCATGGGGTACCTTTTGTTACAAGGTAATGCCGTTCGGTTTGAAGAACGTCGGGGCAACCTATCAATGGGCCATGACTACTCTGTTTCATGACATGATACACAAAGAAATCGAAGTGTATGTCGATGACATGATTGCCAAATCTAAGACAGAGGAGGAGCATGTGACCCACCTGTCAAAGTTATTCGAGCGTCTGAGAAAATACAAACTCCGCTTGAATTCCAACAAGTGCACCTTTGGTGTCCGCTCGGGGAAACTCTTAGGGTTCATCTTCAGACAGAAAGGGATTGAGGCTGATCCTGACAAGGTCAAGGCCATTCAAGAAATGCCTTCTCCAAAGACTGAAAAACAAGTCAGGGGATTCCTGGGACGTTTGAATTACATTTCCAGATTCATATTCCTCATGACTGCCACATGTGCGCCGATTTTCAAGTTACTAAAAAAGAACCAGGACTGCGTTTTGACAGAAAATTGTCAAACCGCCTTCGACAGTATTAAGGAATATCTTTTGAATCCTCCTATTCTATCACCTCCAGTGGAAGAAAGACCACTAATCATTTACCTCACAGTCCTAGAGGACTCAATGGGATGTGTACTTGGCCAACAAGACGAAACCAAAAGGAAAGAGTCTGCCATTTACTATCTAAGCAAGAAGTTCACCGACTGTGAAACTCAGTACACGATGCTCGAGAAAACTTGTTGTGCTTTGGCTTGGGCAGCCAAACGTCTGCGCCAGTACATGATTTATCACACTACTTGGTTAATCTCCGAGATGGACCCAATCAAGTATGTATTTGAAAAACCTGCTCTCACGGGAAGGATTGCCCGTTGGCAGATGTTGCTATCAGAATATGACATAGAGTACCACGCTCAAAAAGCCGTTAAAGGAAGTATTTTAGCTGATCATTTGGCTCATCAACCGATTGACGATCAAGAATCAATCGGATTTGACTTCCCAGACGAAGATGTCATGTATTTGAAGATGAAAGACTGCGACGAACCGCTACCCAGTGAAGGGCCAGAACCAGGTTCCCAGTGGGGACTTATCTTTGACGGAGCAGTTAATCATTATGGAAACGGAATTGGGGCAATAATTGTTACCCCCTATGGTACCCACATTCCTTTCACCGCTCGACCTACGTTCAAATGTACAAACAACGAGGCCGAATACGAAGCTTGTATCATGGGTTTCGAAGAAGCGATTGATTTAAGGATCAAAAACTTGGATGTATATGGCGACTCAGCCCTGGTTATTAATCAGATAAAAAGAGATTGGAACACATACCAATCAGGACTGATTCCTTACAAAGATTATGCGAGAAGGTTGTTACCTTTCTTCAACAGAATCGAGTTTCATCACATCCCTCGTGATGAGAATCACATGGCTGATGCATTAGCCACTCTCTCTTCCATGATTAGTGTAGGTCAGTGGAATGACATACCTAAGATCGACATAATGCGCCTTGAACGGTCCGCTTACATCTTCACGATTGAAGCAGTCATGGATGACGAACCTTGGTATCACGATATCAAATGCTTCCTTCAAAAACAAGAGTACCCTCCTGGGGCATTCAGGAAGGATAGAAAGACCCTCAGAAGGCTAGCAGGTAGCTTCTTCCTAAGCGGTGATACGCTGTATAAACGAAACTTTGACATGGTCTTACTCCGATGTATAGACAGACCAGAAGCAGACATGCTGTTGAAAGAAATTCACGAAGGATCCTTTGGCACTCATGCCAATGGACACACAATGGCGAGAAAAATTCTTAGAGCAGGGTACTATTGGTTGACAATGGAATCTGACTGCTACAAGTACATGAGGAGGTGTCGCAAGTGTCAGATATACTCCAACAAAATTCATGTACCGCCAACGCATCTCAAAGTTCTTTCTTCCCCATGGCCTTTTTCCATATGGGGAATCGACATTATAGGCTTGATTGAGCATAAGGCTTTAAACGGACATTGGTTCATCCTGGTAGCCATTGACTATTTCACCAAGTGGGTCGAAGCAGCGTCGTACGCTAATGTAACCCGACAAGTGGTGGTCTGATTTATCAAAAACAATATCATCTGCCGTTATGGTGTTCCAAGCCAGATCATTACTGATAATGGATCTAACTTGAACAATAAGATGATGAAAGAGTTGTGTGTAGAGTTCAAGATCGAACACCATAACTCATCTCCCTACCGGCCAAAGATGAACGGAGCGGTAGAAACGGCTAATAAGAACATCAAGAGGATTGTTCAGAAGATGGTTGTAACCTACAGAGATTGGCACAAGATGCTGCCCTTTGCTCTTCACGGTTATCGCATATCTGTCCGCACTTCAACAGGGGCTACCCCTTTCTCTCTAGTATATGGCATGGAAGCAGTGCTCCCCATAGAAGTAGAGATCCCGTCAATCCGAGTATTGATGGAAGCCAAGCTCACCGAGGCTGAATGGTGTCAAAGTCGACACGATGAACTGAATCTGATCGAAGAAAAACGAATGACGGCACTATGCCATGGTTAGTTGTATCAGCTGAGAATGAAGAAGGCGTTTGACAAAAAGGTCCGACCTCACATCTTCAGGAAAGGAGACCTTGTGCTCAAGAAGATACAATCATTTCTCACTGATTCTCGAGGCAAATGGACCCCAAACTATGACGGCCCCTATGTGGTCAAGAAAGCCTTCTCAGGCGGCGCCTTGAGACTTACAACCATGGACGGAGAGAAATTTGCCTATCCCACAAACGTTGATGTGGCCAAGAAATACTTCGCCTAAAAAAATGTCTCGATGGATTGAAAATCCGAAAGGGCGGTCCAGGCAAAAGTTAGAGACAAAATAAAAAAAAAATCATCCCGGCGGATTGGAAACATCACAGTACAATCCAGGCAAAAGTTAGGGATAATGGCAAGTAACTATGTTCAACAGAGGCAAGTCCCTCAGCAGCAGTTACACCATCCATCGGAGGAAAACTCCAGTCAAGGTCATCTTCGACAGAAGCTCAGGATGTCCCGAATTCAAAGTTGGTAGAAGGATAGTGGTCGTTATGTTTCAACATAGCCCTTTTCCCTGTAAATTACCATTTTCTAACTTTGTAAATACTCTATGGAATCACGCACTTGGCTGATTTCCATCTTATCAATAAAATTTGAGCCCTTGTGCTTTTGTTTGTAATTCTTATTTGTTTTAGCTTTACAGAGCGACGTTTAACATGATTAACGATTCTTGAAATAAAACAAAAATGAATTTACTTGTTAAAATTTTTTTGCTTTTAAAGTAAAGATGGAAATTTCTTTTGACTGTTGAACATCGAAAGAACATCGATCGCTTCTCCAGAAGTATGCGAACCTCAACGTGCAGAATCAAAGTACTCCTTCTAACCCAGTACGCGTGAATTAAGGGATCAACTGTGTCAGAGACCTTGTTTCGTCTGACACGCCTCGGCCAAGTTCTCATATCCTAAGCCCGACCAACATAGTTCCCCGCGAGGACTACTTCTCCTAAGCAAGGTAGAATTGCTACTTTTAGACCAACGAAACTTCTTCGCCCCACGACAGCCGAGTATCCAGTCGTTTTCATCTTTTAGTTTGTATGTCGCGTCGGTTTTGTTAGCATAAACATACATACATCATGCATTATTGATTTGCATTCACATTTCATATTGCATCACTATCACTCTAGTCGGTCTTATCCCCTAGTGATAAAAAGTCCTCTCAACAGAGTTGTCAGTTCTTTCCTCGTCAGGAAGTGAATCATCTAAGCAATCTCTCTCCGGTTGATCTCTGGACTAGAGACGGTCCTCAACCACTTTGATAACTTGAACCTCCGAAAAACCACTGATGAAAAGGTCATCAGCACCTCAAAATTGGATCCCATCATATGACATTTCTCCGGAAAGATCCCGAGAAAATTATGATGTAAGACCCCAAGCAGAAAGCAGTCTTTCAGGAGACTCGTCTTCCCCAGTAGAAACAAATGGCGTCTCCAACAGAGAAGTTTGTGCACCTCTACAACTCAGACGATTGGGCTCCCCAGCAAGTGTGACGTCAACTTTTTACGTCAAATGGCATCTCCCCAGGAAAATTCGGCGAGAAGTTTGAGGAAAACCGCTACGAATAGCGTCCCTTGTCAATAAAGTTTATTGACAAAAGAAACTAAGACCAGTTCCTTGGTAGGAAACCAGGATCGAGGGCAAGTTTAAATCAGAAACTAAGACCAGTTCCTTAGTAGGAAACCAGGATCGAGGGGATGTTTAAATCAGAAACTAAGACCAGTTCCTCGGTAGGAAACCAGGATCGAGGGGAAGTTTACCTTTTCTAAGCATCACTGCTTAGCGAAAGAAGATGCATGCGTTAATTACCATTCATAGACGCCGTCAAAATTTCAGATATTCCGATATTTAATCCTCTTGCACCTCGAATGCCTGAATACCTTCGCCATTCACACCTTCGTGTCCAAGAAGATTAAATAGGGGCATCTGTCATACCCCAAATTTTGACCACTAAGATTTCCCATCATTTTGCAAATCATCATCACAATATGGATGTACCTTTATGCCTCATCACTCTCCTCAAGGAATTGTTGAGCATTCACCACAATCAAAATTAGGGTTTCAAGCCCTCTCTGAGTGCTTAGACAAAGGATCATTCAAGGAATGACATGATCTTCAACTTGTCTAATCTCTCAAACATCCATAATGGATCAAGAGGACTCCCACTTCAAGGATTAAGCCCAAGGTTGCTCCCTTCTAGGTGGATCAAGCTTCAAGATCGCCAGTGTCACCAAATTAGGGTTTGGTCGACCAGGGCCTCCAGATGGAAATTGTCCTCTGGGCATGAGCCAATGCTTCAAAGCATATCCTAATATACTCCATGGAACCTCATGGACCCAATCATCAAGTCAATTTGGCCTCAAGGGATGCATACATAAAAAATCAGGAATTAGGGTTTCTTGACCTAATTCACCCCTAAGTTGACTTTTGGGACAAATCATGAACCAAGACCTCAAGACATGATTTTAGGGTCTCTAATATACCATATTGATCCATTTGGAACAATGGATTGATCCAAGAAGATTGAGCAACAAGTTTCAATTTCATCTGAACCACAGTTAGGGTTTTGCGAGAAAAGTCAATTGTAGCTTTGACTTTTGACCAGGACATGCTCCCAAACCCTAGGACATAATTCAATATACCCTATAACACCCATGGAACATGTCCATCAAGTTTGATTTAGGTCAAGGACATGATTTCCCAAAGGATCGCACAGTTTGGAATTCATCGGACAAAAAGTCAACTGTGCACAAAAGTCAACTTTGACTTTTTGAGATTTTTCACAAAAATGGATTTTTAACCCTAAAATGATGTTAATGTATGATTTGAATCATCATTCATCAAGAAAAATCAAAGAAAGTGGGATAACTTGTAAAAGGGGTAACCATAAAAACTTAGAAAATTTTCTAAGTTATGAAGAAAAGTAACAAAGGTACCAACTTTGGAGTATCATAACTCCTAAACCACAAAGCCATTTTGCCCCATCCAAAGCTTGATTTGTAGATCTCATTTCCCTCTACAAAAGCTTCATACTGGCCTATGTCCAAATTCCTCATGGTTTTTGAGTTATGGAGTGATCAAAATCAAGAAAAGTCACTTTGTTCCAACACTTGGTGAAAATTTCACTAAGTCAGAATCTGCCTTACTTTTTTCCAAATGTAGGGGGATTTTTCACTTGGATCCCAAAGTTATCAAAACCAAATATGATCAGAAAGTTGTTGTATCATATAAGGGCTTTCCAAAATGGCCAAGAACATCACCAAATTCAATTTGAGCTTTGAGATATGGGAGTGGCAAGATGCCTTGCTGAAATATGCCAAGGCAAGGCAGATCTTTGCACTTTTGGTCGATTTGCCAAAATCAGCCAATTCCAAGCCTTGTCATCACTTTGGACACATCTGAGGATTGAATCTAAAAGGGACAATCACTGAGCCAAGCCTCCAAAGTCCTTGTGTCATACCCTAATTTTTTACCATAAGATTCCACCTCTGTGTGCATCATTTTGCATATCTGCATGCTTTATCATTAACGGGTTTGTGCAGGAATTTTAATTTCAAGTGGAGATGGTTTTCGTTTTCTCAGTATACTTCAAGATGTGACTGTTGGATTCTGATTTCTTCTGTGTGTGCCCCCAGAGCTTTAGGGTTTTCCTGCATTTGGTATTGATCATGGTCGTTTAAGGACTGGTTATGACTTTCGAGGCAAGTGATATTACAGGTTATATCTTCATGGTTTGTGTACCGGGTTCATCATCATCCAAATCTTTCTTTGGTTGTGAGAGCCACGAAAATCAAGTTTAATGCAAAAAAAAATTTGGTGGAACCATGATTTGCTCTTTGAATTTCAAGGGAAAGAGTTGGATTTGTGATTTGTGAGAAATATGCTTTGAAAGAATAAAGTTAAAAAAAAAAAATCTCGAATCAAGTGTCGGCAAGAAACTGTCAAAGTGAAGTTCATGTTCTTTACGAAAGTTCGAATCAATTCATTATTTTTACAAACTTCAAGTTCAAATGCGAGTTATTCGTTCAAGTTGTAATATTTTCTCACTTTTAAAATTCAAAGATGCAAGGACTTTGGCATAGTGACATCCAAGTTTCATCGAGTTCAATTCCAAGAGCCATTTCCTATAAAATTCAAAGTTTAAAGCTAAGCCAACACAAGATTCAAAAAGGTTTGAGATTTTGAAAGTTTATAAGAGTTAAAGTGTATTATCCACTCAAGATTACAAATTCAATGAGACTTTTGCATATTAAGGTGATTAGGGAGGAATATTAAGTGTTATCAAAAAAATTTCTTTACAAAAGCACAAGAAGTTGAAAATTCAATAAAAAAAATAATAAGGGCAAATATAAGGATCCAAGCTACAACGTTTTTCCAAGCTTTTATGATCTTACAAGCCCATTCCCAAGCCTTGAAAGAAGACATGCTCCCTGAATTTACAAAAGTCTAGTAATAAAGGACGACTTGGTGGGACCATTGACTCTAAATGGAGAAGTCGAGTTTAGATTTCAAACTGCTCTCAAACTATGCTTATCCTCACCAACATTTTCATTGCTTCTCCTATGTGTTGACAGCTACAGTATCTTTGGCGCAGTAATTCTGCAATCATTATCATAAGTAATGTGTCATCAGACATATTTGGTTAACAAAAGGAAAAGTCAGGATATTCCCAAAATCATGTCCAAGACAATAACTTCAAGGATTTGAATACATTTAATATCTAATATCAAGTTTCAATAAGCTGTCACAATCCTACCGAAATGGAAACCATTGAAATCACAAATGACAAGGATCTCAGCCATGATCACTTCCTTTCCAAAATAAAATCAGCAAGAATCAAGACAGTAATTTCACATTCAATTTCAGAATCAGCACATTCAATCCCAAATTCCTATAAAAAGAGGCACGATTCACAACAAGGAAAAAATACACAGAGCAAAAATCACACCACATCAAAAAAAATTACATTTTTCAGAAATATCGATAGATAGTGAGCAGAAAAAATCAAAGTTACATACCCACACCAAATTCAGACAGCGAAGAAAACCACCACGCTTCACGCACAAGCACTTGACAGAACAACACATTCACAAAAAATACTCGTTCAGAAACTCGCACACGGTAGCGGAAAGGAGTACCAGACACACCCGAAAATCTTCAGAGGTCCACAGTATCATTCGCAGCACACAATTGAAAGAGGGAGATTCACAATCAATCATCAGAGGACAGAAATCACACCCGGAAGTTATCGTCGTCGAGTCGCCGCGTCGAAACCTTCGTCGAAATCCTCAAAGGTACGCAATTCCCGTGTTTAATCTTGTTAAATATGCTTGCGAACTGGTAGAGGCTTCAATTAGGAATTTTAATCCGAATCTGTGTCGAACTTATTTTGTACCGCGAATTGTGAGAGGGAAAGGTTTCGTCCAGCCGCCGCCGGCAGCAAGCCATGGCGCGGCGGGGTCTCTGGGCATCGGCGATACGAGCGGATGAGAGAAAGAGCTTGCGCATTTTCCGGCGTAGATTTTGTGGGTACAGAGAGAAAAGGTTTCATTGTGAGAGAGAAATGGATGCTGAGAATGTGTTGTTGATGATCCTTTTCTTTTGACCAAGGGATATATTGGTCTCATGATGGATCGGATGGGCTTCAGAATATATGGTTCACTTGTTTCCTTAAACCCACCGCCTTTGGTTTAAATAATTAAGTTTATTTAATTTAAATTATAATTAAATTAATTTTAGTTTCAATTAGAGTTGGGTTAAAATTTAGCCTCTTTTTTTTTTCTCACTCGTTTAGATTTTAGTTCTTTAATTTAATTAAGATTTAGCTTTTTGACTTAATTAGAATTTAATTTTAATTGGGATTAATTAGTTTATATATTAACTAGTTAGTTTTAACTAAATTAGTTTTAATTAAAAAATTAATTAATTAATTAGATTTATTTAGAGTTTTATTTTAATCCTTAAATTGTTAATATATTGTTTTTTTGTTAGTTAATTCTAATTTAGGACTTAACTTCTCAGTTAGTTTATTTGTTAAAAAAAAACAATTGAAGAAAAATGTCAAAAATATTTATTTTTCTCTCTTGATATTTTATTTATTTTTTTATATTAAAAATCCAAAAATATTTTTTAGTTAAAAAGAAAATTTCTACTCTTATTTCGATCTTTGTTCTTCGCCCGTATATTCAAACCATTTTTATAGAATAAACTCTCGATTCACATCGAGCCTTTTTTTTTTCGCTTGTAAGTCGATTGCTTTTTTAGGCATCGCCATCAACCTTTAGGTTTTTTCCCCTTAACAGATACCTTTAGCGAGCAAACGAATAAATAACATAAATAATAACAAGAGGTTCCCGTAGAGTACTACGGACGTTTAGGATGCTAATACCTTCCCTAGACGTAACCAACCCCCGAACCTTAGATTTCTTAGGTTTTTTCGTTCTTTAACCTTTCCTTCGGATAAAATAAAGACCGGTGGTGAATTTCAAAAATTGTGATTCAAGTTAATCCAATAGCTTGGTATCCGATTCTCACCGCGACAGAAATGACGACTTCACTGGGGATTTCGAGGGTTTCCCCTAACTTGTTTATATCTATGTTATTTATTTTCTTATTTGCCTATATATCTTTATATCTGTATATATACCTATTTTGCTTGGTTTTTCTGTGTGCAGGGTACTATTTGTGTGGTGAGACAAAGTCCTACACCCGGACTAGAGTGAAATTAAGATAGGAAAACGGTGAGACTTCAATGATACTTTGAGGGAGTCGATTCCTGAAAAAGTAAATTGAGACTTCACCACTCAGTCTAGGCCCTCTCGAATAAAATATTTGTCCAACGAGTTCATTCGTGAAGACGATATGGTTTCAATCTAAAGGCCCTCGTGACTGGGGACCGTAGTTACCTTTAACCCAACTTGGCCTATTAGGATGTAGTGCGGGGACTATGCAGGAGTCTATTTCTGCAATAGTCGCTATGCGATACTACACTCAGACGAGATTCTCTTGAGAATATTATTGACTACCAAGTGATTTGGAAAATCGATAATATCCTAAAGATGGATTGTAGACTCTGGGAACTTTGTAGAACCCGTTCGCAGGTACATTTGAAACCTCTAGTACATACCTTGGGAAGGGTAGACCATGGCTCCATGTTGTGACCTTTCAAACCTAGGGATCTTTGATTGTGTGCTTTGCTTGTGTTATGCATCCATCCATTCATGCATTCATGAATAACCATTCGGTTTCAAGAAACTCAATTGTTCTTTCCCTTGCAAAATCAATAAAAATATTTGGATTCCAAAATGAAACTTTTTTCTGAAATGTTTGCAACCTACTTTTGAGTACCTTGAAACCATTACATTGCATTACATATCATTTGCATCTTTGCAGGATTCATTGCACACATCCGTTTGTCCAGCAACTCATTCCCAGCTGTCTCTATCTTCCAGTGTCACCTGTGAGTCGTCAAGTTGATTCCTCGACACAGATATCAGACTAGAGCTAACTACAGACGCATAATGGCAGAGCAAGAAGCACACAATGCTGAGATGCGAATGGAGATCGACGACCTTAAGTCAAGCATGGCAAAGCTCACTGAAATGCTCCAAGTCTTGATTGCTAGAGGAGAACCACCTCAAAGAACTGTCATCCAGGAAGTTTTAGATGCAGATCCTCAGCCTGTTCAGGTGTCACCTTCAAATTCGCCAGAGTTTGGGTTACTTCACAACTACTCTCCACTTCTTGCATCTACTGCTATGATTGGACAGACTTCCAGACCAGTGTTTTAAGCTCCAGTTTTCGCCGAGTCCAGACCTATGGTTCAAACTGCTCGAGCTACTTTTGAGAATCCTTTCTATGAGCATATTGCTGCTAGATCACAACAAGTGAAGCTTCAGTCGACTTCAGCGAAAAGCCGGTGTTCCAGACAGGACAACTCATATTTGTTTCTGATTAGTCACTAGACCATGTTTCTTATTGTTTACATTTTCCTTATTTGTATTATCTGTTTGCTTTCGATTTATGTTTGTACTTTCATAATTAATAAAATGAGCATTGCAACTTTTGGATTCAATTTCATTTGCTTTGTTATTCACATCTTTACGCTTTATCTTTCAAAAAAAAACAAAAAACACAAAAAAAAAAACAAATTATCTCTTTTCCACTTTCCTTCTGATTATGCTAAGATTGGAGGGAGGATGATGAAAACGTAATACTCATAATTGTTGTTGGTATGCTTTCAAATCAAAACTTTGTTGAAGATGTAAGACATTGTTTCAATTCCCAAACACTGGAGAAATAAGGAAGATAAACCCTCGTCAACCCCTTTGAGCCTTGAAGTAGGAGTTTCTTTTCTTTACAAATAAAAACCCACAATCTTAACCTGGGGCAGGGTAGTTCTCGGTTAACTGGATTGTGCATTCAAATACAAGAGTTTCATGCAAGACATCTTTCAACAAAAAGGTTGCATTCTCAATTTTTCCTTCGCACGCAACAAGCAAGTGTCGAAGATGTCTTTCAAGTCAAAAGTCGATGATGGTTCGCCGTAATCATTAAGCCAAGCAGTCACTTTCTTTAAAAAAAAAGATAAAAAAAATCAAAAAAGGAAAAAGCCCGCTAAGTCGAAACCTGTGAAGGAGACTTAGGCAAACAAAAAAACTGGGGCATCCCGCTGACTGTAAGATTCACAAAAAACAGTTCAGGCAAAAGTTAGGGTTAATAAAAATGAGACCATGAAATCCTCAATGAAAAAAAACAACCAAGAGTTATAAGGAAGTAGTGACTGTCACCTCAAAAGTCCCTTAACTTCTGAACCATCATCATCAATGCAATCCCTAACCTATGGAAACCTGAGTGCAAAGTCTGAGTTAACTGAGTGTAGGACTGGAGATCATCACGAAGATTGGGTGGGTACAAATAAACTTTGAGCCTTTATCCTTTGTTTCTTAAAACCGTGAACCAGACCACGTTATAACCCTTAAAAGACCTAATTGAAGCAAGGTTATTTTGAAAGCATACTACAGCAAGGTTGGGTAAGCTGACTCCTAAAGATCTTTGCGTATCATTTGTTTTGGCATCACGCCTTTTGCTTTACCTTTCACTTTTAAACGTCTTGAACCACCGTGTTCTGACCAGTGACCCTATTGTTTTACCTCTTTCCAAAAATGATTTTGATTTCAAAAGTTGCATGAACTTTGCATTTACTATGTTTGTATGAACACTTTTGTTTGCGAACTGGCTTCCTCTTAAGAAATTTTCAAACATTTGAGAAACTTGCGGTCGGTGATCCAATCAGGAGCAAGTTCCTTCCGTATCCTGTTGAGAATCAGTTCAAGATTTGTTACAGTGCAAGTCCTTCTCAGAATTGGTTTATACAGAAGACTTTTCAAGACTCATGCTGGGGCAATTTTTTCAAGTGCACTGTAATTCAGTCATTTTCAGCATCAATTCAAGCTGAAGCAATTATCAGTTTCATATACAACAGTCAACTAATCTGGGGACAGTTTACTTGAAGGGTCCCCAAGCAGCTCATTATCCTTCCTACAGGGATCAATAACTTGATACAATTTACCAGTTTGGTAGAGTTGTGCCCAGTGGTAGCATCTTTAGTCCCAAAGCAGAATGGCAGTGATCTCTGTGTTGAGGAATCAGTATTCCAGTTTTGTCTTCTCCACAAAAGAGTCGAGTCGTGTCTTTAACGTCTACATTGCATTTACATTTGCATTTGATCATACATCATCTGCATAATTCATATACATATGCATAGCAAGAGTGTCATCCTCATTTGCACTCATTTACATTCTCCATAGGTCGCATTGTTATTCACGTCTTACCTTGTGGTCAAAGTCCAACTTACTTGGCACCTACCAAACAGATATTGTCACATCTATCCAATGCTTTCTTAAGTACATCTTTATTCATATTCGTTCAATGTTTTCTTGAACTTTGTGGTTTCTTTGTCCAATGCTTTCTTGGATCCCTACCTTTGTTCACTTTCATCTAAAGCCATTATTAGATATTGTGATGACTGGTTTCTTTGCATTCAATGCCATTCTTGAATGTAGTCTTTATCTCACATTCATCTGAAGCAATTATTAGATATTGTGATTGTACCTTTCATTCAAAGCCATTATTGGATGTCTGGTTTCTTTACCTTGTTCCCTTGCATCTGAAGCCATTATCAGATATTGTGAGCGTACCTTTCATTTAAAGCCATTATTAGATTACTGGTTTCTTTGTGTCCGATGCCTTCTCAAATTACGTTATTTTGTCTCATTCTCATCTGTTGCCTTCTTAGATATTGTGAGTTTACCTTTCATCCAAAGCCATTATTGGATGTTTGGTGCTTTTCTTCATCTAATTCCATTCTTGGATGATGTTTTCCAGATACTTTGCTTTGTTTCAATTCATTTCTGACACAACTGTAATGCCTTTTCCCCTGTGGTACCATTTCCCATAGGATCCCTGTCTTGCATTCATTTCATATAATTTCATATCATATCATGTGCATCTCGTTGTATCTTAGGGCCAAAAATTGTGCATGTTTGTATTTAAGTCTCTCCTATCTCGTAGAGACGAAGATTTCAATCTCCATATCTCTAGATAGAAGAAACTTAAATAGGGACATCTGTCATACCCTAATTTTTGACCATAAGATTCCACCTCTGTGTGCATCATTTTTCATATCTGCATGCTTTATCATTAACGGGTTTGTGCAGGAATTTTAATTTCAAGTGGAGATGGTTTTCGTTTTCTCAGTATACTTCAAGATGTGACTGTTGGATTCTGATTTCTTCAGTGTGTGCCCCCAGAGCTTTAGGGTTTTCCTGCTATTGGTATTGATCATGGTCGTTTAAGGACTGGTTATGACTTTCGAGGCAAGTGATATTACAGGTTATATCTTCATGGTTTGTGTACCGGGTTCATCATCATCCAAATCTTTATTTGGTTGTGCGAGCCACGAAAATCAAGTTTAATGCAAAAAAATTTTTGGTGGAACCATGATTTGCTCTTTGAATTTCAAGGGAAAGAGTTGGATTTGTGATTTGTGAGAAATATGCTTTGAAATAATAAAGTTAAAAAAAAAAAATCTCGAATCAAGTGTCGGCAAGAAACTGTCAAAGTGAAGTTCATGTTCTTTACGAAAGTTCGAATCAATTCATTATTTTTACAAACTTCAAGTTCAAATGCGAGTTATTCGTTCAAGTTGTAATATTTTCTCACTTTTAAAATTCAAAGATGCAAGGACTTTGGCATAGTGGCATCCAAGTTTCATCGAGTTCAATTCCAAGAGCCATTTCCTATAAAATTCAAAGTTTAAAGCTAAGCCAACACAAGATTAAAAAAGGTTTGAGATTTTGAAAGTTTATAAGAGTTAAAGTGTATTATCCACTCAAGATTACAAATTCAATGAGACTTTTGCATATTAAGGTGATTAGGGAGGAATATTAAGTGTTATCAAAAAAATTTCTTTACAAAAGCACAAGAAGTTGAAAATTCAAAAAAATAATAATAAGGGCAAATATAAGGATCCAAGCTACAACGTTTTTCCAAGCTTTTATGATCTTACAAGCCCATTCCCAAGCCTTGAAAGAAGACATGCTCCCTGAATTTACAAAAGTCTAGTAATAAAGGACGACTTGGTGGGACCATTGACTCTAAATGGAGAAGTCGAGTTTAGATTTCAAACTACTCTCAAACTATGCTTATCCTCACCAACATTTTCATTGCTTCTCCTATGTGTTGACAACTACGGTATCTTTGGCGCAGTAATTCTGCAATCATTATCATAAGTAATATGTCATCAGACATATTTGGTTAACAAAAGGAAAAATCAGGATATTCCCAAAATCATGTCCAAGACAATAACTTCAAGGATTTGAATACATTTAATATCTAATATCAACTTTCAATAAGCTGTCACAATCCTACCGAAATGGAAACCATTGAAATCACAAATGACAAGGATCTCAGCCATGATCACTTCCTTTCCAAAATAAAATCAGCAAGAATCAAGACAGTAATTTCACATTCAATTTCAGAATCAGCACATTCAATCCCAAATTCCTATAAAAAGAGGCACGATTCACAACAAGGAAAAAATACACAGAGCAAAAATCACACCACATAAAAAAAATTACATTTTTCAGAAATATCGATAGATAGTGAGCAGAAAAAATCAGAGTTACATACCCACACCAAATTTAGACAGCGAAGAAAACCACCACGCTTCACGCACAAGCACTTGACAGAACAACACATTCACAAAAAATACTCGTTCTGAAACTCGCACACGGTAGCGGAAAGGAGTACCAGACACACCCGAAAATCTTCAGAGGTCCACAGTATCATTCGCAGCACACGATTGAAAGAGGGAGATTCACAATCAATCATCAGAGGACAGAAATCACACCCGGAAGTTATCGTCGTCGAGTCGCCGCGTCGAAACCTTCGTCAAAATCCTCAAAGGTACGCAATTCCCGTGTTTAATCTTGTGAAATATGCTTGTGAACTGGTAAAGGCTTCAGTAAGGAATTTTAATCCGAATCTGTGTCAAACTTTTTTTGTACCGCGAATTGTGAGAGGGAAAGGTTTCGTCCAGCCGCCGCCGACAGCAAGCCATGGCGCGGCGGGGTCTCTGGGCATCAGCGATACGAGCGGATGAGAGAAAGAGCTTGCGCATTTTCCGGCGTAGATTTTGTGGGAACAGAGAGAAAAGGTTTCATTGTGAGAGAGAAATGGATGCTGAGAATGTGTTGTTGATGATCCTTTTCTTTTGACCAAGGGATATATTGGTCTCATGATGGATCGGATGGGCTTCAGAATATATGGTTCACTTGTTTCCTTAAACCCACCGCCTTTGGTTTAAATAATTAAGTTTATTTAATTTAAATTATAATTAAATTAATTTTAGTTTCAATTAGAGTTGGGTTAGAATTTAGCCTCTTTTTTTTTTTCTCACTCGTTTAGATTTTAGTTCTTTAATTTAATTAAGATTTAGCTTTTTGACTTAATTAGAATTTAATTTTAATTGGGATTAATTAGTTTATATATTAACTAGTTAGTTTTAACTAAATTATTTTTAATTAAAAAATTAATTAATTAATTTGATTTATTTAGAGTTTTATTTTAATCCTTAAATTGTTAATATATTGTTTTTTTGTTAGTTAATTCTAATTTAGGACTTAACTTCTCAGTTAGTTTATTTGTTAAAAAAAAACAATTGAAGAAAAATGTCAAAAATATTTATTTTTCTCTCTTGATATTTTATTTATTTTTTTATATTAAAAATCCAAAAATATTTTTTAGTTAAAAAGAAAATTTCTACTCTTATTTCGATCTTTGTTCTTCGCCCGTATATTCAAACCATTTTTATAGAATAAACTCTCGATTCACATCGAGCCTTTTTTTTTCCCTTGTAAGTCGATTGCTTTTTTAAGCATCGCCATCAACCTTTAGGTTTTTTCCCCTTAACAGATACCTTTAGCGAGCAAACGAATAAATAACATAAATAATAACAAGAGGTTCCCGTAGAGTACTACGGACGTTTAGGATGCTAATACCTTCCCTAGACGTAACCAACCCCCGAACCTTAGATCTCTTAGGTTTTTTCGTTCTTTAACCTTTCCTTCTGATAAAATAAAGACCGGTGGTGAATTTCAAAAATTGTGATTCAAGTTAATCCAATAGCTTGGTATCCGATTCTCACCGCGACACCTTGGAACAAGAAATAGCATGCCAAACCTAGAATTGCCTAAAATAGGGACAAGACTCCAATTTTGGATTGAAGCATTCAATGGAAGCACCAAGGTGGCATGGACTGAGCTATTAGCAACTGAATTCAGTCAAGACTTATCCAAGACCAAGGGGACCAGCAGCCTGTGCCCTAACCTCTAGTCAATGGCTAGAGGAGACTTGGATTTTCAGTTGCCAACATTGGCCAACACTACTCAGCAGTTGCCATTCACTATTCCTTGCAAAACAAACTTGCTCTACCATAAATAGAGCTCAATTGTGATCAGTTTAAGTACACCAAAGGCCTACAACACTTGCCTTTCTCAAAATCCACTTCTCACTCTCAAAAATGCCTTTCTTAGCAAGTCACTATCGGGTTTTTCAATAGAGGGCAATTCCACTCAAACCAATCACACACACACCTCACATACATCATATGGGAGCTGATCAAACACTTAAACAACACCTGGAACACAGATTTCTCAGAATCACCAGTCAATTGCTCAAGGTTTTAACCAAGTTGAAGTTGAGATGCCATGAAGTGATCCAGCCAATTTCCATCAAGTCCAAGCATTCAAACACACTCCATAGGGTGTAGGGAAGCTGTTCAGATCAACACAACTCATATGTAGCACCTCCAACTCAGAAATCAATTTGCTATTGCTGTCACGACCTAGAGGTAAGCCTAAACTTGGTCATCTCTCAATCTATGCATATTTCCTCGCACAATACTTTTGCTAAATGTTCATAATCATGCATGGAATGTTTTCCCTCATGTAACTGCTTTGTTTGAGTCGTGTATAAAAAATCCCAGCCTTCATGCAGAATTTAGGGTTCTTGAGGATTTGTCGTGATTTCTTGTTTTATGCTTAATTTAAATGCAATTAATTGTCATAAACATGATCGTGAGGTGAAAACGAGCAGATTGATATGTGGATTGCATGATATAATCAAGTATTCAGTGAGATTGGATAGAAAATGTAATTCTGGGCAAAACTGAAATATGCGCGTGTTCTTCACCTGTTCTTGGCGCCATTTCTCTCAAATTCAAATATTTGAATTTTGTGATATTTATTTAATTGATTCAAAAATTAATTTCTCTCTGAGTTTTAATGATTTTGAGTTGATTCTTTTTTTAATAATTCACAAAAATGTTAAAATATTTTATTTTCCCAAAAAATCCCAAAAATATTATATATTTCATATAATTGATATTTTTGCAAAGAATTAATGTTTTAATTGTTTTTGACATTTAAAATATTTTTTCCTTATTGATTTTGCAAATTTTAATGATTTATAATCATTGTGTAGGGAAAAACTTGATTTATGAAGCATTAATCCAAGATCACAATTTGTTTTCCACATGTTAAACAATTTTGATCATTTTAATTGAATATTTTATTCAATTAAAACACATTTTGAAAACAAATTAGGATTTTTGATTAATTCAACCTTCATAAATCATTTTCAAAACTCTTTGGGCCTCTATTAGAGTGTAAGACCCAACCCCTTTGAAAACCAAGTCATTCTTGGGCCTCAGTCTTTGTATAAGACCCCCCGGTGTTTTCAAAATCTCGGCGCGATCGCCATTTCAGAAAAAAAAGTCATATGGGCCTACCCTCGAGTAGTAAGACCCATTTCTTTTCTTTAAACTCTTTGGGCCTCTTGAGAGAGTGTAAGACCCAAACCCCCTTGTACAAACAACTTTGGGCCTCACTTATTGTATAAGTCCCTCTGTACAAGTAAACGGCGCAATCGTCACCTTTTAAAAAAAATAAATCTTTGGGCCTCTAATAGAGTGTAAGACCCAATCCCCTTTTAACCAAAATAACTTTGGGCCTCAGATATTGTATAATCCCCTTTACGTTAAAAGAAAATCTCGGCGCGATCGCCATTTTCAAACAAATAACCCTGGGCCTCTCCTTGAGCTGTAAGCCCCAATCTTTCATTTCAAAGCACTTTCTCCTTTGATTTTGAATATACTGTTGTTTTCAATCTTTCTTTGTTGAACAACTAACCAAACAGCATGGAAGCTCTACAACCGACTAAGTGTTTATCCACTTTCATTTACCGCTTTCATATACATATAACTATATTGTGGGGCTGTTTCGCTGTAAGTCTTCTTTCATAAACTCATATCAACTATGTAATATTAGTATAGATATTTAGAGTTTCCCCGACAACTACGTCTAGCATTAAGCCCGTTGATCACTCTTAAATAGTCAAACCTAGATCCCCATAGGATTACCAGACACAGTCTTCCCTCCTCTTGGGGTTAAACAATATGGAGATGTGAAAGGCAGATTCTTTTTTAACCCTTTCTCAGACTGTCACTCGTAGAAGTTGTCAAAGAAACTCTACTCCCCAGAGATGATCTCTTCTCCGTGAATTGTATCTCTTGAGTTTCTTCAAAATTCTCAAACTTTCCTGGCTTGATCTATTCTTTGTGAATATCCTGTCTTGAACTTCTCGGGGTTTGGGGACCCACAGACTTCTTAAAAGCACCCTTAGGAATTGTCAAGGAACTCTACTCCCTAGAGATGATCTCTTCTCCGTGAATTGCATCCCTTGAGTTCCTTCCAAATTCTCGAACTTTCCTGGCTTGATCTATTCTTTGTGAATAGCCTGTCTTGAACTTCTCGGGGTTTGGGGACCCACAGGCTTCCTAAAAGCACCCCCGCCTCCTCTTGGGCATTGTACAAGGACCCGTCGGCTTCTTAGAAGTATTCACAGCCTCCTCTCAGGCTTCGTATAAATGATTTCTTCCTCCGGGAATGATAGCCTCCTCTTGGGCTTAGTACAAATTGTCCCTCGGCTTCTTAAAAGTTTCCAGCCTCCTCTTGGGCTTCGTACAAATTGTCCCGATGACCTCCTAAAGGTATAGGAACAGAAATCAGTCATCTTAATAGAACAGTCTTTCCAAGAGTCTACTACTGTTTCTCAATGCATAGTACAAAAGATGAAACTCTAGACTTGGACAGTCTAATTTCCTTGAGTCTCAAAGACATTCTCAAGCACCCTTCAAGAATAGGAAGGAGCCCCGCAAGCTCGGACGGTCTCAATACCCTTTGGATTTCCCATCTCCTCAAAGAAAAGGAAATATCCCTGATCCTCGAATCAAAATCCCTGAGTACAGCGTTACTCATATAAGAACTGATTTTCTCTTTGAACCCATATACTGGTCACTCAACTGAAACAGTACCCTCTTTCGCCTCCATCTCGGGCTTTGTACGAGATACAAAAAGGTTCTTATTGAATCAACACTTTAGCCTCCATCTCGGGCTTTATACGAGATACAAAAAGAAAAAAGACTCTCTTGTTGAGTCAACAACACTTTAGCCTCCGTCTTTGGCTTTATACAAGACACAAATCACTCCCTTGTTGAGTCAAACACCTTTTAGCCTCTCTCTCGGGCTTCGTACGAGACACATAAAAAACACCCTCTTGTTGGGCCAATAGCCTCCTCTTAGGCATTGTATAAGAAAACCACTGGTTGATCCAATCAACCTTTTAGCATCAAAGCTGTGCCTCGTAGGCAGTACACAAACATCAACAACTCCTTCCCCTTCATCTAATCGCTGTAAGCGGCAAGCCTCTGGATCATCTACATCCATGCCACTGTCCCTCTTTTAGCATGAGAAATTCCTAAGGAAAGATGGCATTGCTCTACACTGAGTTAAAGTCTTATCCTTCAGGTTGGAAATACCCTATAAAGAAAATTATGGCATTGTCGGATTCACACATCCCGGTTAAAGTAATTCTCCTTTATAAACAGTTGTGACAGACAAACCCCTCTTTAGAGATGACAAATTCTCTCTAAAGTCAAACCCTTTTAGCTTCACATCTTGGGCTTTGAACAAGATATAAACCACCTTTTCAGCTTCACGTCTTGGGCTTTGAACAAGACACCAAAACACCATTTCCTCCCGTAGAATAGGAGGAACTAAGATCGCTCTGATTTCCCTGTTTCGGAAAAACGGGAATACGTAGGCATAAGATTGAAAGAAAAATCTTAGCGAGCACACTAAACAAAAACCCAAAATCCCGTACCTTCACATATCAATCGAAAAGCATCAGTCCTAGCATCCTAACAACATTCCCCATGAACATTCTCGGTATTTCGTTCTAAACAAAAGTAAGAAGAAAGAGGCCCCCCCACATTGATAGCATCCGTAACCTAACAGACCGCTGTTTAAATTCAGTATGCAAGAAGGGTTAATTGGAGACATCTCTTTCCCTTCCTTAGTCAGCTCACAATAGGATAAAAAATGAATCGACCTGTAGTAACCCCCAAGGAGCGACAGTGCTTAAGAAACACGTCCAGTTTCGCTCGCTACAACATTCACTGTGTAAGTTTCATTGATGCTTAGGCACATGTATGCAAGCAGAACGAGTTTATTATGAGAATGATAATTCTGATGCAACAAACACGTTAACCTTGAAGTTTATTGAAAATATGTCGCCAAACCCTGTGAACGAGTCACTAGCTACGACATTGATTTTTGAATGGAAAACAAAACGCACATGCAATACCAACAAAAATCTTATTAGCACAACTCATGGGAGTCAGGAACGCTATCTCATTGAAGTACGCCTTCAGAATAAACCCTGTTTCAATTAGGACTTTTAAGGGTTGCAACGTGGCCTGGTAATCGGTTTTATAAAAAAGGATTTATGGCTCAAAATTTTATTTGTACCCACCCATTCTCCTTGATGTTCTCCAGTCCTACGTCCCGTTAATTTGGCACAAGCGCTCATCTCCCAAAAGGATTTTTTTGTCAGGATCAATGGTTAAGGAACCCATGAGGTCTTTGAAATGACAGTCACCCCTTTTGTCTTCAGGGTTTCGGTCACACGACTTGTTCCTTATCGAGGATTTTCTCTTTTGAACATTTCTTTTTCATTTTTCACTTCTTTATTTCCCTGATTTTGCCTAGACTGATTCTTTCTAAATTTTTCGATTTTGAAGTCCAGCGGGATGCCCTAACTTTTGTCTAAGTCGCTTATTTTCAAGTTTGGACTTAGCGGGCTTTCTCTTTTTATTCTTTTTTATTCTTCTTCTTTTTTTTTTGAAGCAATCGTGTGACACTGGTTGTCTGACTTGTTTGAAAGGGTTGTGACTGGCTCACTCTTCGGTTGATGAGGGATAATCATTGTGGTTTCACATCCCATGATCTCCTGATGTGTGAGGGAAGAAAAGTAATGGATCCTTAGATGCACTCTCCTTTTGAAATCTGAACGCTTGGTCAAATTACTGACGACTACCCTGCCCCTGGTTAAATGTGAGGGTTTTTTCGAATGAAAAGAAACTCCTACTTCAAGGCTCAAAGGGGTTGGCGAGGGTCTATCTCCCTTATATCTCCGTTGTTTGGGGATTTGAAGCAATGCCTGTACTTCCTCAACAGGGTTTTATCCAAAAGCATATAACCAAAGATTTTGCATTTTTACCTCATCACCCTCCCTCCAAGAGTTTAAGCAAGAAAGTTGGTATTGCAATGCGCAGAAACATTATATGGGTGAGTAAAAATGAATTACTTCAAGAAAAACATATTCATTGCGTTAAAACATCATTCAGAACACAAACAAGTTTTTTATGCATACAATGCTTTAACAAGAAAATGAAAAACTACAAATGAAAATGCAGTGAAGAAGCTGAAAATTGCCATCGCTGAGGAGGCTTGATTCTGTCTGGACGTCCTTGTAAACTGAGTGCTCACTTGAGACAGAAAGCTTCAATTGATGTACATATCATCTGCGGTGAATGCAATGACCCCTGAGTCGACCAGATCTTGCACCTTGTGCTTGAACACGTTGCAATTTTCAATGGAATGACCCGGTGTGTCTGAGTGATACTCGCATCTAGCATCCAAATCATAATCAGGAGGTATGGGGTCGGGAACAGGCTTGGCATCCCTTAGTTCAACCATAGAACTCTCAAGTAAACGGGCAAGAACATCACTGTGAGGAATAGGGAGCGGATCAAACCTTCTCGCAGGCCTCCGTGATCTTTGTTGTCTCTGTTGCTGAGGAGCATAAGGTCGCTGATACAGAACAAGCCGTTGAACAACAGGAGGAACATACACAACACTAGTTTCTCCTTCCTTTCCCTTGGAGGACCCAGCATAAGGTTTCTTTGCATCTTCAGCAGCAATTCGAATCTTTCCCGTTTTGATGCCATTTTCGACTCTTTCTCCTGCCAATACAAGACCTTAAAATCCAGTTGACAAACATCCAACCAATTTCTCATAATAATGCCCCTGAAGCATATCCATGAACATATCAACGAGCTCTCTTTCCAACATCGGAGGTTGAACTCGGGAAGCCAATTCATGCCACCTCTGGGCGTACTCTTTGAAGCTTTCGTTTTGTCTCTGAGAAAGACCCTGCAATTGTATTCTATTGGGCGCCATGTCCATGTTGTATTGGTAGTGCTTAATGAAAGCTTATGCCAAATCTCTCCAGCTTTTAATATGCGTTCTCTCCAACCTCATATACTAGTCTAAAGATGCCCCAGTTAAGCTATCCTGAAAGAAATGCATCAGCAGCTTCTCATTATCCGTATAGGCAGACATTTTGCTGGAATATGTCCTGATGTGAAGCTTGGGGCAAGTGGATCCATTGTACTTTTCAAAAACGGGCGCCCTGAACTTCGGAGGAATTTTCACACCTGGGACCAACCCTAAGTCATACATGTCCATGCCCAAAGTATTCTGGCCCTTAAGAGCCTTCAATCTCTCTTCAAGCATACGAAGCCTCCTGTCCGTGTTAGTAGGGAAATTCATCTCAGCATCGTAAAATTGTTCTTCCGGATTATCCACCTTCTAACTAGGAACAGGAATCTTAGCAACACTTCTTCTGGGTTGACTCACAGAATGGGGTGAAGGAATATCAGTACGTGGACGGTTCACAACTCCGCTCGGAGTATTACCAACAATATTCCCATTACCAGCTTCTGGGATAACAACAGCAGCCCTGTGAATAATCGCCCTTAATTCCTCTTGACGTTGAGCCATACCCTGCATCACCTCCATGCACTGAGCCATACGAGTTTGGAATTCCGACAACTCTGCTCGCATCTGATCCATGATTCTCCTCTAATTGCTTCGTGTTGCGTAGTGGCGAGAAGTCAGGTTTGCAGTTCTGAAGAAAATACAAATTCAGAATAAGAATCCCCTTTTGAGAATACCTGCTATGCATATGAGTATGAAAATGCAAAATGTCATGTGATGCAAATGCAAAGACACGGGATCAAGGTATTCACAAAGCTCTGGATAAGTGTTGTGCTACTGTCTGAATAGGTTCACAGGTCTGTTCTGAAGAGAATACCAGAATACCAGAATATCCGAATAACCAGAATACCAGAATAACCAGCATATCGGCATAATCAGAATACCAGACTTTTAAGTTTGCACTGATAAGAGAACCAGAACTCCAGGTAGGATGACAGTCAAGGTTACCTACAAACCTGTAAACAATCCCCCCAATCTCACATGCATGTACTAGAAAGTGAGGATTCTCAAATTCAGATCTCAGAATGAGAGTTAATAGCACATTCAGCCCGAAGGATACAATGCTACCGCCATACAAAAAGATCGTCCTCTGATTCACCTCAAAATAAAGAGGGGTCATCCTAAAGGTCATCCAGACTTAACAACTTTTCCAGATAGCTCTACCATTTTGGCAGACCCACAATGCAGAATTCTCTAGAGAAAACCACATCCAGATTGTGTTTCATATTCCCTCCTCGCACCGAAATGGAGCGTGAGAGGATATGAAACACACTAAACATAAGTGGACTCAGGCCTGTGTACTGGGCCTATCTCTCAGAATACCCATCCCTCCAAACAGAAAACCAGCACAGCACAGTCCAGTATAATAATGAAATATGATGCAGTAAATGCGGTAAATACAGTAATGTACAGTAAAGCCGTAAAACAGTAAAACATCAAAAACAACATCAAAGTAAACACCCAATGAAAGAAAAAAAAACAAGCGCTAGGATTGACTCGCAAAAGGGGATGGACCAGCAAGAGGTCAACCTGTCCCCAGCAGAGTCGCCAGCTGTCGCTCCTGGGATTTTCATCCAAGTACAAACGTGAAAGTGGCACGGAAACAGAGTCGCCAGCAATGTGTATTTATCCCAAGAGAGGGAAAGGAAACACTGCGTAAACCCGAGGGAAGGGAAAGAGCGAGGTCTCACGACCAAGAGAAACGGGTAAGGGAGTCGGTTACGCGAGGGGAAGGTATTAGCACCCCCACGCGTCCATCGTACTCGATGGGATCCACGCTTGCTGTTTCGATCAAAGGGTGTAGGAAACTGGATATCAACTGCTAACTAGAGAACCAAAAATGAAAGGTAGAAAGGAGAAGGGGAAAAAGGAAAGAAGTGACTCGATAGGACATTATCGTTGTCCTAGGCCTACGTATTCCCTCAGTGCAATGGGAAAGTCAGAGTCAACGTAGTTCGACGGACTACGGGGAAGGTTTCTCGTCGAGATATCGCATCTCGTGCCTACGTAACTTTAATCAGACGAGAAAGAAGAATCAGAGCAAACGTAGTTCGGCTCAACAAGGGTTGCTTTGTTTGTGTTTTTTAATGGAAACGCCGGAGTGTACGTCCCAGCAGTTAGGTGTTGCAGCTCGCTGTATGGAGACTTAGGCATTACCTGTTTGCGGTAGAACAGACATGACGAGTCTTTAAGGAATAGAATGAAGGAGATAAGAAGAGAATTTATTTGTTTTTGTATTTTAGAAAGAAGTATTTTGATTATTGGTGTGTATAACGCATATTGCATTTAAGTCTTTCACGTAGGATCTGATAGTTCCTGGATTGGCTGGAATTTTGGTAAAACAAAGGTTATTCAATGTTGATGTCAAGGTGCTGATGTTGTAACATTGAAGTCTTAACACTGGGCTGTGTTAAGTAGTTAAGTGCTGAAGTTGGATGTCTGATGTCACACAGGTGATGTTGTAACATCAGACCTGCAGAATTAATAACAGCAGGATATGTTATTAGGGCACGCGTATTAGCTGGAATTGTGGAGAGTGGTTGACTCATTGGATGAGAATATCTTGGGATAGATATTTTCTGTTACATGGGAGATTTGATTGCAGGTCTGTTGGAGAATTAAAAGGTTGAAGATTTAAAAAGATTTTGGGGATAAAATCTGTTTTGAAGATTCAGTTTTAATTAACAAATCTGATCAAATATTGTGACAAGTCCAAGCCCAATTCAGGAGCTATATAAAGCGCACAAGACCAAAGGGAACAAGTGACAAAAAACATTCAGAAGATCAAGTGCAGAAGGCTTAGTGTCTAGAGTTTGTTTAAAGTGCTTGTTTTTACACTATTCTAGGGTTTGAATAGGTGTTGAGTTTCTGTCCTCTCTAGAAGCTGTGAAGCAATAGAGAGTGGTTGCTTGATCGAAGCTGTGAAGTAAGATCAAGGGTACTCAAAGTGGTCTCTTTGAGTGTTTGTAAGGGATTGAGTGGTGTTCTCATACCTAAGTGGTTTCTTAGGTAGGAAGTCATTAGTAGAGTATAAGTTTAGGAGACTGTCAATGGGTTGTTGAGTCTGTAAATTATATCTACAAGTAGTGAATTCCATCCCTGGCTTGGTAGCCCCTAGAGTAGGTTGGTTGTAACCGAATTGGGTCAACAATTCTTGGTGTTATTTTACTGTTATTGCTGTCCATTGTGCAGAGTGTGTTGTTGTGACATCACACCTTAACATCACACGTCTGATACCAGAATTTCAATTGGTATCTGAGCAGGCATCCTATCTGTCTCTGGGTGAGATCTAGGGAAGTTACTTTCTGGTGTAAAGATGGACAAAGAAGTTAGAGGATTCGTCAACAGACCCCCTATTTTGGATGGATCCAATTATGACTATTGGAAGCCAAGGATGACCACCTTCTTAAAATCCTTGGACAGTAGGGCTTGGAAAGCTGTTATTAAAGAATGGAAAGCTCCTGTCATATGTGAGAAGGATGATGCTGGCAAAGATAAAGAAGGCACCTCTAAGCCAAAGCCTGAAGAAGAGTGGACCACGGAGGAAGATGAGCTTGCCCTTGGAAATTCCAAAGCTCTGAATGCTATCTTCAATGGAGTGGATAAGAATATCTTCAGGTTAATCAATACCTGTGAAGTTGCTAAGGAAGCGTGGGATATCTTGTAGGCTACACATGAAGGAAAGTCTAGAGTTAAGATGTCGAGACTTTAGATCTTAACATCAAAATATGAAAGCCTGAAGATGAAGGAAGATGAGACTATTCACGATTTCCACATGAGTGTTCTTGAGCTGGTCAATGCATCTAGTGCCCTTGGAGAGAAGATGTCAGATGAAAAGCTTGTGAGGAAGATCCTTAGGTCCCTACCTAAGAAGTATAAGATAAAGGTTACTGCCATTGAAGAATCACAAGACATCAGCAAGATGAGAGTTGATGAGCTCATTGGATCTCTTCAAACTTTGAGCTTGGGTTGAATGAGGAAGAACCAGAAAAGAAGCCAAAGAGTATAGCCCTGGTGGCAAATGGTGAAGAAGAGAAAGGGAAGAAATCTGAATCCCAGGAGGATCTATCACAGGCCATAGTAATGTTGGGAAGACAGTTCACCAAAGTATTCAGGAGAATGAATAATAACTCCAGGCCTAATGTTAAGAACATGACTTCTGACACCAGCAAGAAGGATGAAGAGAAAACTGCCCAAGATAAAGGAGTGCAGTGCTTTGAGTGTGAAGGGTATGGACATGTCAAGAAAGAGTGTCCCACCTTCTTGAAAAAGCAGAAGAAGGGCATGACAGTTTCCTGGTCTGACTCTGATAGTGAAAGTGAAAGCGAGTCAGCAAAGCAAGTGAGAGCTTTAACAGGAGCTATGGTTTCTGATGATGATTCTAGTGATGGAGAAGTAACTTATGAGGAGTTGGCATCTACCTATCAAGATCTGTGTTTAAAGAGTGCTGAAATCTGTCAAGAAAACAAGTGCCACAAGCAACAGATTGCTCAGCTAGAGAATGAAAAAACAGATCTGGAAAATGAAGTGGTGCTAGTTAGAGCTCACCTTGATCAAATGACCAAGTCTGTTAGGATTCTGAGCTGTGGTACAGACACACTTGAAAAGATACTGCAGTCAGAAAAAGCTGCTGGAGACAAAGCTGGGATAGGTTATGTGGCTGAGGACAAGGGAACTTCAGAAGGAAGCACTTCAGGTTCAAAGAAGGAAGTATCACAATCTTCATCTCAACATCAGCCAAAGAAGCAGGATCCTACCCCTAAGAAAGCTGATGTTTCACAACCTAAGAAGAAGACTGGTCCCTATCATAAGAGAAAGCAGCCACAGGGAGCTAGTCAGTATATGCCTCCTCAATACCATGAGAGCATGCAAACTGCTCAGTTCAAACAGCACATGTCTCATCAGATGTCTCAACATCAGGACAACTGGTATGGTTATGGGTATGGATACACCAATGCTGTTCCTTATGTATATGTAAGAAGAAAGCCACACCATCATGGGAGACAATCCAGGAAACAGCATTCTCAGCCAACTTATGGGAGAAGATATCAACAGAATAGATGGCAGGGCAGTTATGGTAGGAGGAGACCACATCATGGATGGCAGCATAGGCAATCTCATCATGGCAGAAGATTTAGAGATGGAAGGGTGAGATGCTATTATTGTGGAAGATTTGGACATATGCAGTACTCTTGCTACAAGCTGCATGGATACCCTCAGCCTCAAAACAGATGGAGAGAGCACAGGCCCAAAGTTGTTAAACAATGGGTACCTAAGGAGAAGGTGAAGTGCTTGTTGGCTCACTTGGATGACAAAGAGGCTAAAGAAGGAACATGGTATTTTGACAGTGGGTGTTCCAAGCACATGCCTGGATGTAGATCCATGGTTGATGATCTTAGACCTTGTCCCTCTCATGAAGTCATATTTGGCAATGGAGGAAAAGGTGTTGTTGCAGGAGTTGGGAAAGTGCAAGGTGATGGTAGACCTGAACTTGACAATGTTATGTTTGTCAATGGCTTAAGTGCAAATTTAATCAGCATAAGCCAGTTGTGTGATGAAGGTTACAAGGTAAACTACACTAAGCATGAGTGTGTGGTTTCTGATGAGCATAATCAGATTGTTATGAAGGGTGCCAGAACCAAAGACAACTGCTATCAGTGGACCTCTCTTGAAGGGAATTCAACTAATGATGTTGATGTCATAACATCAGACTATGACATCAGGATGCTGAAAGGTCACTCAAAGTCTGATGTGAGTGTTTTAAAAGGAAAGTATTTATGGAGGGAGAAAATTAGTAATTGGTCTTTAAATACTGAAAAGCTGGCGCCATACCTCAGACCATCATTCTCTAGTGCAGCAAGGTCACGGTTCATCAAAGAGTATTTCTTCCTTCCATTCGTCGTCCTCCACAAGAAGGATCATCTGACCTCATACTGCCTCAAGGGAACAATGTCAAACCAGATGTCGTCTCCATCAAAGAAATCTGTCACTCAAAGCTCTTCGCGAGATAAGGCTAGGGTTTCTTCAGAAGAGGGATTTGCAGAAGAAGCTTTGAATATAGAACCTATCTCAGTGATGCTCCCAAAATCAGGTACTTCGAGACCCACTAAACTAACTCCTAAGAGACCTGCTACTATTTTCAAGAATCCTGAAACAACGAAGGTTGTTACGAGTGTGGTATTTGGGGATAAAACTGTGTCGAAATCATCTACATCTCAGACTATTGAAGAGAAGCTTGATGTAGACAAAAGGATGGGTAATCTTGCCTCAAAGATTCTAGACAAAGGCATCCCTATCAAAGGAATTTCAATCCCACTAAATCGGATGCCAGCTGAGAAAGACAACATACAGGAAGGTAAGTCAAGTCTTCAACAACTTGCAATGACAGCTATTGAAGATGCTGATCAAAATAAAGACATGCATGAAGAAACAAATGTTGAGGAGAATGTTAGGGCATCTGCTGAACCCACTTCTGTTGAAGCAGATGTTAGAACATCGCTTAGTGGGGATGCTGAGACTACTGATGTAATTGATGTTGATGACTTGTCTGATAATGAAGTCATTGGAAGAGCAGTGCCTAGGCTGTCCTAGAGACTAAGAAAAGGAAAGATGGTTGAATCGTCGTCAAAGAAAGCTTCTGATGAGAAGAGGAAAAAGACTGGTGTTGGGCCAACAAAAGCATGGAGTAAGGTTGATGTGAATCCCAGAAAAAGGAAGCTAATGGAAGAATCCGAATCAGAGTATGATGTTGAGGATGATGTTCAAGATATCACTCCTGTCAGAAAGACAATCTTGAAGAGAATTGCTGACAAGATCCCTGAGGTTCTGGTTGATAACATTTCATTCCATTATGCAAGCAGTGCGTCGATGTGGAAGTTCATCTGTCAAAGAAGACTTGCACTGGAAAGAGAGATTGGGAAAGAAATTATGGAGATCAAAGAAATCATAGAGGTGATTAAGACTGCTGGTCTGCTGAAGACGGTTCATGGGTTCTCCGAGTGCTATGACAGCTTGGTTAAGGAATTTGTGGTAAATATTCCTGTGAAGATTTCAGACAAAAGCAGTGTGGACTACATGAAAGTGTTTGTGAGAGGAAAATGTGTTGATTTCTCTCCTGAAGTTATAAACAAATATCTAGGAAGAAAAGATGAAGTATTTGCTGAGCTAGAAGCCACTGAGAATGATGTCTGCAAGGAAATAATTGCTGGTCAAGTTAAGGTGTGGCCCTTGAAAGGGAAACTGCCAACTAGCAAACTCAGTGTTAAGTATGCTGTCTTACACAGAATTGGAGCCGCAAATTGGGTGCCTACCAATCATAAAACCACAACAGCTGTGGGACTAGGGAGGTTTATATATGTTGTGGGTACTAAGAAGAAGTTTGACTATGGAGCATATGTGTTTGAGCAGACTGCAAGACATGCCACCACTAATGCTATCAAACTGCCTATAGCATTTCCTTCGCTCATCTGTGGAGTTATGATGAAACAACATCCAGGCATCTTAACAAGTTCAGACACAACATGTAAGAGGAAATCAGCTTTATCTTTGTATCCCAAACTGTTTGCTGGGAGCCATGTTCCAGACATTGTTGAAACATCAAGCTCTGGGATTAAGAAGGTCAGTACAAAATCTGAACTGATTAAAGAATTAAGGGCAACCTGCAAGGATCTTGACATGGTTATCAAGACCAGCACCGACAGGAAAATGAAGATTAAGCAGATGGTTAAAGACTTGGAACAGGGGAAAGACAATGGTGACACTGAGGACTCCAGGTCAGATGAGGGTGAAGAAGATGCTGATGGTACCAGCTCGAATGAAGACTAATCTCTATCTGCTATTAGTCTTGTATTAGTTTAGTTTTTGCTATGCTTGGTTTGTAATTTGAATATTGTGCTATTTTATGCACTGTTTATGTTTTAGTTTCCTTCTATGATTTGTTTTGCCTGTTTGCTAACTGAGAGGCTAACAATGAGAGCTAGGGTGTACTGACTATAGGGCTTCTTATAGAAGCTTGCCTAATTGTGGCTAAAAAGGGGGAGAAAATAGCCAAGATAGTCAAGAGTTGTTACTGCCATATGCTGCATGTGTGATGCAGATATTAAGGGGGAGTTATTAACAGTTGCTATGCTGAGCAACATTGCTGCATTAAGAGGGAGGCTTAACTGAACTTTTGAAGATATCATGACATTTGAAAAGTGCAGCCAAGCAGACATCAAGGTGGAGTAAAGTGCTGCACATTGTGAGCTACTGAACAGCTGTGATGCTGGGTCATGTTTTTGAGGGGGAGCACCAATTGCCTGTTGTCAATAATGATGATGGTGCTACATCAGATCAAGTGATGAAGACTTTGAAGATTATCAAACTGCTGCTGATTAATGAGTTTCAAATTGATTGAAGATTATTCCGCTGCTGAAATCTCTGAAGGTGCAGAGTGCAGAAGTTGTTTGCAGAGTGCAGAGATTGTTTTAGCCAAAATTAGCCAAAGGGGGAGATTGATAGTTCCTGGATTGGCTGGAATTTTGGTAAAACAAAGGTTATTCAATGTTGATGTCAAGGTGCTGATGTTGTAACATTGAAGTCTTAACACTGGGCTGTGTTAAGTAGTTAAGTACTGAAGTTGGATGTCTGATGTCACACAGGTGATGTTGTAACATCAGACCTGCAGAATTAATAACAACAGGATATGTTATTAGGGCACGCGTATTAGCTGGAATTGTGGAGAGTGGTTGACTCATTGGATGAGAATATCTTGGGATAGATATTTTCTGTTACATGGGAGATTTGATTGCAGGTCTGTTGGAGAATTAAAAGGTTGAAGATTTAAAAAGATTTTGGGGATAAAATCTGTTTTGAAGATTCAGTTTTAATTAACAAATCTGATCAAATATTGTGACAAGTCCAAGCCCAATTCAGGAGCTATATAAAGCGCACAAGACCAAAGGGAACAAGTGACAGAAAACATTCAGAAGATCAAGAGCAGAAGGCTTAGTGTCTAGAGTTTGTTTAAAGTGCTTGTTTTTACACTATTCTAGGGTTTGAATAGGTGTTGAGTTTCTGTCCTCTCTAGAAGCTGTGAAGCAATAGAGAGTGGTTGCTTGATCGAAGCTGTGAAGTAAGATCAAGGGTACTCAAAGTGGTCTCTTTGAGTGTTTGTAAGGGATTGAGTGGTGTTCTCATACCTAAGTGGTTTCTTAGGTAGGAAGTCATTAGTAGAGTATAAGTTTAGGAGATTGTCAACGGGTTGTTGAGTCTGTAAATTATATCTACAAGTAGTGAATTCCATCCCTGGCTTGGTAGCCCCCATAGTAGGTTGGTTGTAACCGAACTGGGTCTACAATTCTTGGTGTTATTTTACTGTTATTGCTGTCCATTATGCAGAGTGTGTTGTTGTAACATCACACCTTAACATCACACGTCTGATACCAGAATTTCAGGATCGAATGCCTCGCATATCGACCCAAGACGGGACATACGCTAAACATTATAAAAAAGTGAGAGAAGACCCCTCACTATCTCATTCTCACATGAAAGGCTCAAATGCAATATATGTTATGCCTTTATTAAGTGTTGTTTGCTTTTTGTTTTGAGGTGAGAAGAAGAAGAACTCAAAAGAAAACACCAAGGGGAAACTAAATGTTCCTAATGATATCATGCAAAGGTGGCCCTATAGTTGAGGTTGAAAGGGGAACTTCTACCTAAGTTAGCATGCAAAGGGAAGCCTAATTCTAATCCTACTTCAAGCTTAATCGAAAATTAAGTTGGACAAGGTAGCTCTAAGGGAGTGAATCCAAGACTTAAACAAGTCTTGAGACTCATGGGAAGAGAAAGAGTGAAAGAGAAGGAGAAGAAAAGGCGAGTAAACAAAAACAGCAGCTACGACAGCGCATCTGCACCTGCATAGCGGTAAAAAGCAGCACACCAGCAAGACAGCTTTCCACAGCACACAATTCAGCACAATAAAGGGTGTAAAAAGGTCAAACAACAGCACATATAATAGCACATATGCACATAGAGAGCAGTAGAAGAACAAGGCAGCATGCATTCAAAAATGCTTCACTCATGGAAAAGCAAACATGCATCAAGCATCACATATTCTTCAATCAAACATGATCACAAATCATACCAAACACCATGGTAAACATCATGAAAGAACATCATGAGATGATGCACAACATTAAGCACATGAACACGTCAAACCAAGTATACATCTCATGAAATTGAAAGCAAGCATGCATGCGCAACACAACAACTCCAGCGACACCAGCAATAATCAACAATTATCATGCTCAAGGAGTGTGTGCAAAGTGTTCATCACATCAACAAAACAATCATGAACATTCATCAATGAAAACCAAAAGCCGCGTGTCGAAGAATTGTGCTCATGCAAAGGTGTGAGGCAAAACAGCTCAAGAATAATCCACGAAGTATCAACGTATCAATCCATGAAGTTTAGACATGCAAGAGATCTCAAACAAGTAAGAAAATGCAAGAAAAACACAATCTGCTTCAGTGGTAATCGATTACGCACATAGGGTAATCGATTACTCAGTTGAAAATTGGCTAAAAACGTGAAAATAAGGAAGAGTAATCGATTACCCTGTTAGAGTAATCGATTACTACTGAAACAGAGGCAGAAGTTCAACTTTGAAAAGCACTTTTCAGCAGCAAATCACTTATCCAAACATCCAAATGATCATGTAAACAATCATGCACAAAAATTAAGTTCAATCACAACAATCAAACATCAATTAGATCCAACAATCATCAACGTCCACAATCAAGATCAACCAAATGAATCAAAACACATCAAAATTCATGGATCTACATTGTATAAGTTGCAATTAAGCTAAAATGAGTATGAATCTGAAATTAACCAACCTACAAAGCTGAGATTTGCTTTGGTAAGTGTTGTAAACAGAAATGGATGAATTCAAGTAGAGAAATCCAAGATCCACAAGCTTCTTGCACTCAAAAGTTAAAGATCCAAGCAATAAGCAACTAAAACTCCAAAAGCACTTCCAAAAATCACTTGTGAAAATTCAGCACCAGATCCAAACAAAAATCCAAATTGAAAAGCTGAACGGTGGTGAGGATGAGAGGTTTTAGCTCAAGAATTAACAAGTTCCAATGAAGAACTTGTTATTATCTATAAAGGAGCTTTGAGTGTGGTTGAAAATGGAGGTTGAGAGTGAAAAAGTGAGAGAGAATTGAGAGAATTCTGAAAATTGAGAGTGGAAAAAAATGATCTAGGTTTTTGAGGTTTGGAATGAATTGGTTTAAATAACCCCTAGGTTAGGAGTTAAGTTTGGGTTGGGAGTGAGGTTAAGTGAGTGGAAATTGGGATGAAATGTGAATTAGGAAAGAAAATGTGGAATTAGAGTGGAAAGAATTTGAATTTTTGGATGGAAAATGATGAAAATATATCAGTTCTAGATCCTTCCCACACATGCACAAGCCAAGCACATGATCAAAAATGATCAAAAATTCTGCAGTGCTGAAAAATGCCATATTTTTGCAATTTCGCCCAGAGTAATCGGTTACTCACTTTGAGTAATCGATTACTCTATTCAAAAATTCAAAATTTTGGCGCCAAAAGGAGGGAAACTTGGATATTCGTCCGGTTCCACCTGTTCTGAACCATGATAGACCTCTGAAACTTGCCATCTGATATTACCACTGGAATACACTTAAAATATGCTGCGAAATGTTTTTTTTTGCACTAGGATTAAACTGCTGATAATAACTGTCTGGTGCTGAATAACTAATCAAAAATTGACTGTCGGAGTTTCTGATCATCCAGTCGCTTAATGAGCAAAATAAATGCTCAAAAAGACTTGGAAAGCTATCTGCTTGGCTCTGAACACTATTAAAAGTCATACTGGAACTGATGACGCCGTGAGCTGCTAGAGAATACCTTGATCCCATGCCCAAAAGAAATATGCAAAATGCAGGAATGATAATGTAAATGAAATGAAACATAAGCCAAAAAGGTTAGCAACACTAGGGCAAATTTTGGGGTGTTACAACATGCTCCTCTTCCATCTTAGATTTCACAATCATATCATCGACATATACCTCGATTTCTTTGTGTATCATGTCGTGGAACAGAGTAGTCATGGCCCATTGATAGGTTGCCCCGGTGTTCTTCAAACCGAACGACATTACGTTGTAACAAAAGGTGCCCCATGGGGTGATGAAGGAAGTTTTCTCCATATCTTTTGGCGCCATTTTGATTTGATTATAGCCCGAGAATCCATCCATAAAGGAGAAAACTTTGAATTTCGCTGTACTGTCTACCAGCATGTCAATGTGCGGTAAGGGAAAGTCATCCTTTGGACTAGCTTTGTTCAGATCCCTGTAGTCTACACACATTCTGACCTTTGCGTCCTTTTTCGGAACTGGTACTATGTTGGCTAACCATTGAGGATATTCTGAGGTGACGAGGAAACCTGTGTCAATTTGTTTCTGTACTTCCTCCTTGATTTTGATGGCCATGTTGGATGAGTCCATCTCAGCCTTTGTTTTACTGGCGGACATTCTGATCTTAACGGTAGATGATGTTCCACGATGCTGGTATCTAACCCTGGTATATCCTGATAGGACCAAACGAATACATCAGAAACTCTTTGAGAAGCTTTATCAAACTCTCTTTGACAGTCGGACTGAGCAGTGCCCCAATCTTGACCTCTTTTCTCTCTTCCTCTGAGCCCAAGTTGACCGTTTCCAACGGCTCTTTATGAGGTTTAATGGATCTTTCCTCTTATCTGAGTAATCGGGAGATCTCCTCTAGAATGTCTTTGTCATCTTCTTCTTCAGCCCCAAATAACGGGAATTCAAAGTTGGGAGAAGGCATCGGATCGTATGTTTCAACGGGGTTTAAAATAAGCAATCTGCATGACGTGATGATTATTTTTAGAAGAGAGAGAGAGAGAGAGAGAAATGCAAGAGTGTGTGTAGTGTATTTTTTTACTGCTTGTTTTTATTATTTGAATTGTTTTTTAGGATTACCATTTTCTGAAAAAGCGAAAAGAGAAAACAACAATTAATGCGAGAATTACAGAATGACGTTATTTTATTTATGAACTCGTCGATTCTTGAAACTACGGCCCTATAAAACAAAAACTCTGTCGCTTTGGGCGAAGCGAAGAGGGATATTTACAGAAAGTGAACCTTGTCAAAACATCCGTTTCACCTGGGCAGGGTGAAAGGTTAAGATAAAGACGACAATTACTTAGACTTATGAACAATCTTCAAAACATCGACTGCAACCCATTGGCGGCGAACTCCTCGGTGAATCACAAAGTCTGGTACCTTCCTGTCGCTCCCGGGATTTTCATCCTAGTACAAACGCGAAAGTGGCACCGAACAGAGTCGCCAGCAATGTGTATTTATCCCAAGAGAGGGAAAGGAAACACCGCATAAACCTGAAGGAAAGGATAGAGCATGGTCTCGCGACCAAGAGAACTGGGTTCGGGAGTCGGTTACGCGTGGGGAAGGTATTAGCACCCCCACGCGTCCATCGTACCCGATGGGATCCACGCTTGCTTGTTTCGATCAAAGGGTGATAGAAAAGAATACTGGAAGAGGAACTGAAAGAAAGAAGGGAGAAATGTAGGGAAAATAAAAGAAGTGCTCGCATGGGCCCTACCCCACTGCCTACGTATCTCATCGGGAGCATGAGAATCAGAGCGACGTAGTTCCCCTCACTAGGGATGGATTGTTTGTGTTTTTTAGAGAACGGCTTACGTTCTGGCTCAGGTGTTGCAGGCTCGCTGGTCCGAGTGCGTTACCATCTTGCAAGAGAACGAGTAGGAGCGCGTTCGTGCGTTGAGAATGAATGAGATGAGAAAAGAATTCCCGAAGGAAAAGACGTTATTGTTTGTTTTTGTCTTTAAAGAGTTTTTTATTTGTTTGCATATGATAGTGTATCTGAATCTTAGTCATTGGAATGTGTGCATTCTCACATTCCCAGATGGAATGGGTAAGAAAGAACACTAAGAGTGAAGAAGACCCCCACACTTAGTTCCAATTGTCAAGGTTCAAACACACTAGCGTATTTGTATTTATTAAGTGTTTTTGTTGATTAAGAAATGAAGAAGTGCTTTTAATTATTTGTACCTTCAACAAGTATTGCATTTAGGTCCCTCACACAAGATCAAATGTTTAACACATTGACCCAAGATGGGTTATATGCTATACATTTTAAGATTATAAAAGAAGACCCCTTATAACCTTTTCTTTATATGAAAGGCCTAAATGCAATAAATGCCTACATTTATTACATATTTTGAATTTTCTTTGAGATGAGAAGATGAAAGACTCAAGAGCGGATCAAAGGTGAAAACTAAGGGGAGACTAAGACACCCTAGTGTTAGCATACATGGTGATCCTAAGGTTAATGAGGTTTAAAGATTCTAATCCTAAAAGAAGAGAGAAGAGACTCAAACTGTAAGAGAAAATGGAAGTTAGTTGTTAGTGTGCTCGCCGAGACATCGCATCTCGTGCCTACGTATCCGCAATCTGAAAAGAAAGAGGAATCAGAGCATCCGTAGTTCACGGTACTACGGGTGAACAGGAAACAGGATCTCGATCGCATGGGTGCGAGAGAACAAAGGGGAAAGACACACATAAAGTCTAAGGGGGAAACTCGGTTCTACAAGTTAGCATGCAAAGATTGATCCTATGGTTGAGGTAAGAAAGGGCATTCTACCTAATGTTAGCATACATAGATTGTTATCCTAATGTCTCTCCTACCTCCGCCTTAATCCAAAATTAAGTGGAGTGAGGAATCCTACGGGATCATGTCATCAGACAAGTAAACACAAGATAAATCAATCACGAAATGAATTAAAAGCAGACGGAAGAATAACCAGTGTTAGTCCTATGTTATGTTTTCTAACCTATCTAACTTGGACAAGTTAGAATAGATATCCTAATGAGGGAACAAAAGCTAAAACAAACAATACAATGATATCAAATATCAAAGTAGATCAATAAAAAAGATGTGAATGAGATCACATAAGCGTCAACATCGGTCGATGTGAGCTAATGACAATGAGTGGGGGTCGGTTGCGAACCCTATCTTCCACTTGACCGACTCGATAACAGGAGCAGGTGATGTTCAAAGCTTCAATCATGTAATGAGAGCTAAGAACGACTCGACTAGAATAACGGGGGTTGATTGCGAACCCTGCCTTCCGTCAATTGCCTCCTTAGAGGTCTTCAGCACAACATCAAACAAGCACAATCGTGGCCTCACTTGAGGGCTTTCCATACAATCCTACTTATCATGGCATTTGCTATTCCTACTTCTCATGGCATTTGAAAGCTTTAAAGAGAAGTGAAGAGATAAGAATTCCTACCAAACGGATATGAATCCGTAGTAAAGCAACGAAAGCGCAACGAAAGCAAGTCACGAAAGCACCTATAAACAAATGGCAAACCAAGTTAGAAACAAGCTTTTATTTACAAAATGAAATGGTCACACCACCTTTGGAATGTCTCCTTTATGTACCTTGCACATGTGAACCAAAGACATTAGTAATAACAAGAGAGTGTATGTACCACATGAAACCTAAGTCTAATGGCTATGTACATTTGAGTCACACTAGTCAAAGTGAAAGACCTAAAAGGATTATGAAATTATGAGTCAAGTTACAACTACGCTACAAGACTAATCTACTTTGAAGCTAAAGGTAAACCAACAAAAGAAATCACCTAAGAGTTACAAGTATAGGCAAAGGACATGAAAGTAAACCAAAACCAGAATTGAACCCATGTTAGAAGTGTGCACACAGCTTATAAACATCCACCAATGGCTAGGGTAAAACAAGTTTAAGTCCTTAAGACAAAACAAGGCAATGAGCCATAAACAGCAGCAACAACAGCGCTCCTGCACCTGCAGCGCTATAAAACCAGCAACAAGTAAAAGCAGTCTATAACAGCTACTATTTCCAGAACGGGGCAGGTGTGTATACAATCAGGCAGAACAACAACATTCTACAGCTCCCTTTATACACAGCAGCTGTGTATGTAGCAGCAACTTCTACTTCATTCAATTAACTAAGTCAAGTGAGAAACACTACAAAACAAACTCAAAGATTAGTCAAAATTCAAATGGAAATAGTCAAGTAGAAAGTAAATGAAATCAATACTAAATGTAAACCAATTAGTCAAAAACCTATGCAAAACACATTAAAGACTATTAACATAGTTACCAAATGAAACTATTATGAAAATATTAACACTAAAACCTATGTTTAGTCAATGTTAGAACTAAGTCAAACCAAACTATATCAATATCAATTGGTTCAAAGTTAATTCTAATGAACAATTAGTTAGACAATTAGCGGCCGATTAAGCCAAAAAACAATTAGTGCACTTAAACAAAAATGATTATCTAGCAATTACGCTAAAAACCAATTAGCGAACCCTTAGGCAAAAACATCAATTAGGATATGATTAAGCAATATCGTCAATTGAGGATTCTAAACCTAATTAGCCTAAATCACTAAACTATATTAAAATATCAAGGAAAAGTCAAGATTAATCTCAAATTGAGGCCAAAATCTAATTAGGCTAAGATTAATTCCTAAATTCTAATTCTAATGCCCAAATCAACTAAGATTAATCTAGCTTAAAAAACAATTAGTCAACAACTAGATTATCCAAGCAATCAAGCCGAAAATTCAATTAAGGAGCGATTAAGCCAAAAGCGATTTGTGAGCCATTATGCAAAAAAAAGTCAACGAGCAATCAAGCAAAAAAATAGTGAGCGATTAAGCTAAAAATGATTATTGAGCAATTAAGCCGAGTAATTATTATTGAGCGATTAAGCTAAAAGAGATTATTCTAAAATCATTAATAATATCTAATCTAATCTAATCATCCTAACTCTTTAATCAAGAATTAAAACGAGGTTAATTCCTAATATTAGAGTCTAAAAGCTACATCAAAATTCAATTTAAAATGAAATCTCAAAACAGTAGAAATGTAGGGTGCACAAAGTACCTACGGTGTGTGGATATCATTTTCATGGGGTAGTGAGCCTTGCCGATGGGGTGCTGTAGTATTCTACGGGTGTTAATCCTGAATAAGGGCATGCTGCAATCAACGTGGGCCTGGAGTCCCCAATCCGCTGCCACAACATCAATCCAAAAACCTAGAGGCTTCTAAATACGCTCCGCTTCACTCTTCTTCTTCAGCCGCACACATACCCTGTTTCTCCCCTGTTCGCCGTTTCAACCTCCTTGATCTACTTCCAATTCGCCACGATCCCTTTCCTTTTTTTCAGCGTTCTACTTCTTCCAATTCATCGTTAGCTATTGCTCCTCAATGATTCACGATACCTTCGCACCACCGATAGCAATTGCCTCCGCCGCGCCATGGCTCCCGGCCGGCGGCGGCGAAGATCCCTAATTCGCTACGTCATGCTTGCTTTCAATCCTTCACCGCTCTTCACGAATTTCATTCACTCTCACAAACCAGATTCGAATTCAATCGCGATCTAAACTCAATGAAGGAGAACGAATACGAACGAAGATGCTTTCCAGGAATCGGAACCTGTTCAGATGTAGAATTGATCTTTTTACTCTCGATGCTATTTCAATTTGCATTCTCTTTGCACCGTTTCTACTCTTTTGCGTGATTCTTCTTGTTGTGCGTTTCAACTGTGATCGTTACTTTCTGGTTTTGCAGGTTCTTGAAAATGGAGATGGAAGCGTATTGACGGAAATCACTGAGTCTTGACGATGAATCGACGATGAAGCCTGCGCGACGTAATTGTGACGACAAGGTTTGAAAGCTTGATTCATTTTTCGGCTTGATTCCTCTTCTGTTTCATTTCTGAATTTGTTGTGTGATTCTTGTTGACTTTGAACTCCGGCACGGTGGCTCAGTGGTTGAAATTTGCAGGTTGATGAATGAAGATGGCGATGAAGGTTGGTTGAAGCTTGAAGATTGATCAAGAAGAAGATTCCAAAGTTAGATGTGATTTTTGTTAGAGGTTGGTTAGCGGTTAGAGATTCTGTTAGAAGTTTTCTGGTGCTTGAAGGTTAGAGAGACTCAAGGTGTTGAATTCAGAAGAAGGTTGAAGAATGAAGATGAAGATTTGAGAAATGATGAAGATGAAGTGAGCTTGGAGTGTTGATGAGGATTGGAGGTTGGTAGCGGTAGTTAGAAAACGGTTAGGGAGAGAAAGTTCTGTTATTCCCTTTTTTTTTTATATGGAGTTTTTTCTTTTTATTGTAATTTTCTGTTGTGGACTTTATTTTGAATGATGCTGTTATGAGTCTCTTTATGAAATTTCCTTTGATCCCCTGCTTGTAATTTCTCCGCGTGGTGTTGAAACTAGCCGCACCTGCTATGGACTTTTCTGTTGAAAATTCTTCTTTTTCTGCTACGATTTTGGTTCTTTTTATTGTAATATACACTGGAATATTAACTCCTTTTAAACTGGCCAAAGCAAATGCAACATTAGCATTATAGAAAAATGAAACCGTAAACAGTTGCTTGGTCATTTCCATATTCACTCCTCTAGCTCTTGTGTATCCTATTTTTTAACCAAATTGTATAAACAACGCAGTGGCTAGTTGGTGCAAAGTGAGCGAAGTCATTGAATACTGATACTGCTTAAGAACGGCTTTATTGATAAAAAGCATTGCCATTGAAGCAAATCCATATGAAACTGCCGCAAACGAACTTGAAAAAGATGGACTAGTTTCCGTGTCGGCACACTTCATGGCCCCCTTGGAAGCTCATTTCTGACGCACTAAGTCTATCAATAATGTAACTATAGGCACTGTTGTGTAATGGTTTTAGACATGGACTAAATGGATGGAATGTGAATTAAATTGTTTTTTTAATTAGATAATGGAACTTGGCTTAAATTGAATCAATGGATATAGGCTTGGAACTAAAAATAGCTAAGATGGATATTTGAATATGGGGTGATTAATTGAATTGGAAAAAATGGATATGGATATTTGGAAATGAACAATGGATTTGAAAATGGGTGGAGTTTAGCATGAGAATGTGGATAAAAAAAAAAGGATAAGAAAGATGGTTTAGAAAATGGATATCCAAAACTAAAACCAATCCCAAACTCCTTTCAACAGCTTTGGAAAAAAAACACACAGCTACTACTGAACAAATCGCAACTGGAGCCATGGCCATCTGAATCGATTATCATATGCACCCTGAACCCACATTTCACATGAACCACCTGACGAGTTCCACACACAACAATTGGACCTTGAATATACACCGCCTGAGAAATAACCATTTTGAATGCATACTGATAACCTTCTGAATATGGAAAGCTCAAACCAAAGGAAGATGCCTTGATCACATGTCCTATGCTGAATGCAATGCTTTATGTTTCTATGTTAAAGATGTAATGCTAGGCTAATGAGATGGATATGATATGATATATGATAATGCTATGCTATGATGACAAAAGAGAGAGCAAATTTTGGGGTATTACACTTCCTTGATTTGTCTTCATAAATAACGCTGATTTCTGGCAGAGCAGGATCATTGGAATCTATCTCCCAGGCAGAGTTGTCGTAGAAGGATTCCTCAATTGTATTTTGCATAGTATTTATGCTCTTAGGTAAATCTCCCCATCCAGTTGGCTGGATGTCTTCGAGCCTGATACGAGAGCTTTCGGGAGCAGTATATTTGGCCAAGAAGTTGTATTTGCCACTCGGTTGTCCTAAGGTGTCCCACACTTCTTTGGAACTCTCGATGACGTTGACCTCAGGGAAAGCATAGTTGATGAATTCTAGCCCTGCAAACTTTGCGAATTCATCATCGTGCTGGATATTTTCTAAATGACCTGAGTAATGATCCCATGACATGGTGGGTACGCAGGTATTTTTCCTAATGACGCTCAGCTGATTTTCATTGTTCGGCTAATTTTCTTGCCCCAAGTCTCCTGGGTACGGCGGCCAGATAGGCAGACCATCCATTGGGCCATAATAGTCATGGTAAAAGTTGTCTTTCATTAGAGTGTCTTCCTCTAATGAGTTTGGTGGAGCACGACATCCTTTTGGATCACAATCTCCGTATATCATTTTGACATCTGACCTTGGTATAAATCTCAGACTCTGTGCGGGATAGAAAAATGGCATAGGCATTTCTTCTTGAGACATATAACCATCCTCGTTAAGATTGGACTTGCATTCCTCCTCTGTGTCGGAGGAATCTCCCTTGTTGATGGTATGTACTTCTTGAGTCACTGGGTGAAGGAAACTTCCACTGCGGAAGAAGTCTTGAATAAGATAAAAACATTCATCGTTAGTGGCAGTCTGGGTACAGGTTGAAGAAAAACCAAGACCCTTCTTTGTTTTGTTATCAGTAGGAATGACAATCTGTCCTCATCCCTTTGCATTGTTACTTTTGATTACCCCGAGAGCATCTTTGTACGAGGATATTGATGTTCCTTTCTCTGACTGGTTGTCGTTGCTCACCAAAAGTGCCTGGAACTGAGTTCCAACAACCTCCTCGGGTTCAACACAAGTGGACAATGATAGGTTACTCACGATTAAGGCTTGTTCTCCACAGACCGTGACGAATTGGTCATTCTTGACAAACTTCAGCTTTTGGTGAAGTGTCGAAGTGACTGCCCCAGCCTGGTGTATCCAAGGTCTTCCCAACAAACAGTTGTATGTTGCCCAGATGTCCATGACCTAGAAAGTGACTAGGAAAGTGTGAGGACCGATAGTTATGGGAAGGTCGACTTCGCCGATAACTGTTTTTCGGGACCCGTCAAATACTTTGACGACGACCTCACTGCCTCTCATCAGAGATCCTTTAAATGATATTCGCATTAGAGTGGACTTCGACATAACATTGAGAGCCGATCCGGTGTCTACCAGTACGCTGGCTAAAGCATCGTCCTGGCAGTTGATTGTGATATTGAGCGCCATGTTGTGACTTTTGCCTTCTTCCGGCAATTCCTCATCACTAAACCCCAAGTTGTTGCAGGAAGTGATGTTAGAGACGATACTGTTGAATTGCCTTATCGACACATCCTGTTCCATAAAGGCCTGCTCTAAGACTTTCTGTAGAGCCTCTCTGTGGGCTTCGGAGCTGAGTAAAAGAGATAACACAGAGATCTTCGAAGGAGTCTGTAACAGCTGATCAACAATATTGTATTCACTCCTTTGGATGAGCTTTAGCATCTCATCATCGTTCTTTGAAAGGTCGGGATCACTGGATTGACCGACTGGTGGATTGGGAACTTCCGTTTGAGATTCCTTTTCTCTGTTAGGTTCTCCAACTCCTCGGTTGAAGATTCGACCGCTCCGTGTTATTCGTCTGATGTATGCAATATTCACGACGGAGGGTATTGGAATTTCCTTTCCATTCTCAATTGTTGTTGCACCGTATTTGTAAGGGATCGCCTTATCGGATTTGTACGGCACTGGTCCCGATAGATAGATAACTAAAGGAGCCTTCTGATTTCTCTGACTATCATAAGTAACTTCAATCAATTCCTGGTTAAGAACCTTTGATTCGTCAAGTAAAGGGATGATGGTACAAACATCTTTGGTCCCCTCAGGATTAGAGATTACAACAACATCCTTGATCTGATCAGCAAAGTAGTCTGGCGTCCAACTGATTGATCCAGAACTTGGACATGGTTGAATCTCTTTGCAGTCCAATTGACTTTGAAGAGCTGCTCGCACGAGGTAACATCCTTGATTATTTTCCGAGCAGACTCTACAACGCTCGTAGTTGTGTGGTGGCACCTGGCCACATCCGCTTTGAATGCAGTGCAACATTACTAGATCTATTTGTCATACCCCAAATTTTGACCACTAAGATTTCCCATCATTGTGCAAATCATCATCACAATATGGATGAACCATCAGTCTCCCCAAAGATGGGTGAGCACTCACTACAAACAATAATTAGGGTTTCAAGCCCTCTTTGAGCCTTAGACAAAGGATCAATCAAGGAATGACATGATCTTCAACTTGTCTAACCTCTCAAACATCCACAATGGATCAAGAGGACTCCCACAGCAAGAATCAAGGACAAGGCTGCAATATTCTGAGTGGATCAAGCCTCAAGATCGCCAGTGTCACCAAATTAGGGTTTGATCGACCAGGGCCTCCAGATGGAAAATTTCCTCTGGGCATGAGCCAATGCTTCAAAACATAACCTATGATGCTCCAAGGGACATCATGACCCAATCATCAAGTCAATTTAACCTCAGGGGATGCATTCACAAAAGATCAGGAATTAGGGTTTCTTGACCTAATTCACCCCTAAAGACATGATTTGAGGGTCTCTAATACACTACATTGATCCATTTGCCACAATGGATTGATCCAAGAAGCTTGATTCCCAAGTTTCAAGTTCATCAGAACCACAGTTAGGGTTTCGCGAAAAAGTCAACTGTATCTTTGACTTTTGACCAAGGCATGCTCCCAAACCCTAGGACATGATTCAATACACCCTATAACACCTATGAAATCAATCCATCAAGTTTGATTTAGGTCAAGGACTTGATTTCATAGAGGATCGCACAGTTTTGAATTCATCTGATAAAAAGTCAACTTTGCACAAAAGTCAACGTTGACTTTTTGAGATATTTCACAATTATGGTTCTTTAACCCTAAAATGATGTTAATGGGTGATTTGAATCAACATTCATCAAGAAAAATTAAGAAAAGTGGGATAACTTGTAAAAGAGGTAACCATAAAAAACTTATAAATTTTCTAAGTTATGGAATAAAGTGGCAAGGGTACCAACTTTGGAGGATCATAACTCCTAAACCACAAGGCCATTTTTCCCCATTCAAAGCTGGATTTGTAGCCCTCATGGCACTCTACAAAAGCTTCAACTACAACTCATTCCAATTTTCATGGATTTTAAGTTATGGAATGATCAAAATCACAAAAAGTGAAAATGTCACTTTTTTCCAACACTTAGTGAAATTTTCACTAAGTCAGAATTTGTCTTATTTTTTTCCAAATGTAGGGGCATTTTTCACTTGGATCCAAAAAGTATCAAAACCAATTATGATCAAACAGTTGTTGTATCATATAAGGGCTTTCCAAAATGGCCAAGAACTCCATCAAAGTCCACTGGAGCCATGAGATATGACAATGCCAATATGCCTTGCTGCAAACTGTCATGGCAAGGAAGATTTGGGAGTTTTACTCGATTTGATCAAATTTTGCAAAGGACAAGCAACTCTATCCATCTGAACACCTCAAGGGGGGACCAAGGAGGAACCAACTCTGATCCCAAGCCTCACAAGTCTTTGGAACCAAAAATAGCATGCCAAACCTAGAAATCCCTAAAAGAGGGACAAGACTCCAAATTTAGATTGGAGCATTTAATGGATGCACCAAGGTGGCATGGACTGAGCCATTTCCAACTGAATTCAGTCAAGACTTATCCAAGACCAAGGGAACCATCAGTCTGTGCCCTAACCTCTAGTCAATGGCTAGAGGAGACTTGGATTCTCATTGATCAACATTGGCCAAACCTCTGCTGCAGTTGCCATTCACTATTCCTTGCAAAAAAACTTGCTCTACTATAAATAGATCTCATTTGTGATCAGCTTGAGTACACCAAAGCCATCAAACAGATGCTTTCCTCAAAATCTCCTTCTTCACTCCAAAATTGCCTTCCAAAGCAAGTCACTATCGGGTTTTGAGTTTGAGAGATATTCCAACCAAACCAATCACACACACACCTCATCAACATCATATAGAAGTGATCCAAACACTTAAACAACATCTGGAACACTGATTTCTCAGAATCACCAGCCAGCTGCTCAAGGTTTTAACCAATTTGAAGTTGGGATACCATCTTCAGTTCCAGATCATTTCCATTCATTCCAAGCATCCAGACACACTCCATAGCACCTAGGGAAGCTGTCCATATCCTTGGAACTAAGCTGCAACACCTCTAACACAAAACACGATCACCAGCTGCAAGAGGTAAGCATGAGCTCTTCTAACTCTATGATCCATGCATTTTTTACTGCACAATAATTTGGCCTTATGTTCATAATCATGCATGGAGTGTTTTCCCTCAATCAATGGCATAGTTTGAATCGTGTATGGAATTTCTGAACCTTCATGCAAATTTTAGGGTTCTTAAGGTTTCTCTTTGATTTCTTATTCCATGTTTAAAATAAATGAAATTAAAGACCATAGACATGATCGTGAGGTTGAAACGAGTAGATGATATGTAGATTGCATGATATAATCAAGTATTTGTTGAGATTGGATAGAAAACGCAAATCTGCAGAAACAGAGGGTGGCATGTGTTCTTGACCTTGTTCTTGGCGCCTTTTTTTTTTAAATTTGAATATTTGAATTTTGTGATTTTATTTAATTGATTCCAAAATTAATTTCTCTCTGAGTTTTAATGATTTTGAGTTGATTCTTTTTTTAATAATTCACAAAAATGTTAAAATATTTTATTTTCCCAAAAAATCCCAAAAATATTACTTATTTAATATACTTGATATTTTTATAAAGAATTAATATTTTAATTGATTTTGAGATTTAAAATATTTTCTCTTTCTTGATTTTTCAAATTTTAGTGATTTCCAATCATTGTGTGGATCAAAAACTGATTTTTGAAACATTAATCCAAGGTCACAATTTGTTTTCCATATGTTTAACAATTTTAATCATTTTAATTGAATTTTTATTCAATTAAAATACATTTTGGAAACAAAATTAGGGTTTTTGATTAATTCAACCCTCATCAAACTTTTTCAAACCCTTTGGGCCTCTAATAGAGTGTAAGACCCAATCCTTCTTTGAAACTAAAACTTTTTGGGCCTCAGTCATTGTATAAGACCCACGGTGTTTTTAAAAAAAATCTCGGCGCGATCGCCAGTTTAAAATAAAAACCCTTGGGCCTCTCCTTGAGTTGTAAGCCCCATCTTTTCTTTTAAAATTACCTTTGGGCCTCTTGAAAGTGTGTAAGACCCAACCCTTTTGTAAATAAACCTTTTTGGGCCTCAGATATTGTATAAGTCCCTCCGCGTTAAAAAAAATCTCGGCACGATCGCCAGTTCAAAAATTAAACCCTTGGGCCTGTCCTTGAGCTGTAAGCCAAGCCACTTGTATAAATATAAACCTTTGGGCCTCTTGAGAGAGTGTAAGACCCATCCCTTTGTACAAAAAACCTTTTTGGATCTCAGTCATAACACCCCTAATCTATACCCCCAACAAATAAAGCGATAAATGAAATTCAAAATTTCATCAGAGTATATTTAAAACATTCACGGCATAGACCGAGGGGTCACATTAATTGAAACAAATACACATACACCTGCTCATAAAGATATGCAACAATTCAGGTAGCACATAACAAAGGAACTTAGTTCCTAACACCCACAATTCAGATACAGAATAAAAGCGGAAAATCTGTAACTGAATCTCATATATATACATCATAAAAAGTTTGTCTGTCATAAACAACATCATACATGTGCAATCCAAAAAAAAATACATGTATACATAATACAAATAATCACACTCGATCTCCCCGACTACCCGGTGCTACATATCAGAGCCGACCGACAAAAGAATGAAGACCTAAGCTTCACAAAAAGACCTCCAGCATCTAATCTGCAATGCCTCGTAGAGCATTTAAAACAGCAGAAGGGTGAGAAACACAATCATAATATAATTGCATATAATTATATAATAACACAAAAATACACACGTAAAATATTCTCACCACAACTTACACCAGAATTCAATTGCTAAACAACACAACGCACATCTCATATATCCATCACCAATGCATATCAATCATGCACAATACAATTAGCACCAACACCATATATATACATACACCACTCATCAATTCCAATCACAATTCCACACAAAATCAATCCATTCATGATTTTTGCAAATGCACAGAGACCGACACAACGACTCTATGCAATGCATATGCGGTACCATCCATCCATCATTCTCAACACTAGTTCACTCAGGAACTATTGGAATCATCGCTTGTTACTTAGTGTAACTCCCCGTCGGGCAAATGATGTTCCCCGTCGCTTTCGGTCGTCTTTGTATAAGGCTCAAGACGTTTATGGATCGCTTTTGGTCCTCTTTGTATAAGGTTCACGATCCGATCGCTTTCGGCCCTCTTTGTATAAGGCTCACGATCGTCTATAATCATCGCTTTTAGTTCTCTTTGTATAAGGCTCACGATGTTATAGCGGATTCCCTCTAGAATCGATTCGTCGCTCACACCCACTAGGGCACACGACATCACCAACATGCATATCATGATGCTTGGCATACAATGACTCATGACATTCAAATGCACACATATATGCAACAATCTCAATCAACAATAATCATGCTTTGCAATTCAAGCCCAAAACAATGGATTTATTGCCATACGGCCACAAACCATCATCACAACATTTATCACATGCATTTCCATCACACAACAGCACACAAGTCATACAACATTCATATCAACAGCATATTGCATAATACACATCAACTACACAAACTTACAATGGTACAAGTTAACAAAACAACACCATTCCAATTCCCGACATAATTAAATCTGCCACTAGTCTCAAAACCAATAATATAAGAAAGAACATGTCAAAAGCTTTCCAACGCATCAAACCGCGCCTCAAACCGGCTCACGGATCAAAAGTTATAAAGAAAACAATTTGGGAGAAGCTGTCATGTTCGCAATGCGAAGCTCCTAGCGAGTCCTTCGCTTCATCATTCGCAGTGCGAATGTCCCAGAGAACAAAGTCAGAAAGGAAAATAGCCTAAAAAATTACCAAAGTTCGCAGTGCGAACGCCCAGCGAATGCTCGCTTTCCCCTTCGTAGTGCGAGTCTCCCAGCGAACAGTGGCAGAAAGAAAACAACACAAAACAACACAAAGTTCGCAGTGCGAACCTCACGAGAACGTTCCCCCTCACCTTCGCAGTGCGAATAGCCAGCGAATGCTCGCTTTCCCCTTCGCTAGGGGATTCGCAGTGCGAACCTGCAATTTCACAAAACCCAGCAGCGCTGATACACAACCTAAAATCCTATTTTCCCCCACCAAAACACTTTCAAACCAACACATAGCAATCAGAACATAATCTAATCATGGTAACTAGTATTCTACAACATTTACACTGATTTCCAACCGCGGAAACATCGATTTCTACTCGTTTATCTCATTTCTACCTATATTTGAAAACCAATAAAACTTCCACACAACCATATATAATCATACACAAACATAGTATAATCGAGTTTCACACCCTTACCCGATTAGTTCGCGTTTGAAAAGTCGGTTGAATCGGTTCCCAAATCCACAAGTTTTCCTCTCTTTTCTTCTTTCTCTTCTCTTCTCTTCTTTCTTCCTCTTTTTCTTCTTCTCTTTTTCTTTCCTCTCTATTTTCTCTCTTTCTATTTCTATTATATGAAAAATATAATATCTACCCAAACAAAAGACAAAAATACCCCTACACTCAAATATCTCACAACGTTCCCAAAACGCGATAAAATATAATCTCGATGAAAAATAACATATTTCCAAATAAAAGTCAAAAATAAAATAAAATAATAATAAATTAATCAAAACGACTCAATTAAATAAAAATAACTAAAACTGGGGCGTTACAACTCTCCCACACTTAGAAATTTTCGTCCTCGAAAATATTACCTGAGACGAACAACTCTGGATACGACTCCCGCATCCGACTCTCCACTCCCAAGTCAAATTGCCCTCCGCAGCGCCTCCCCACGCCACTTTCACAAGTGCAATATCCTTGCCCCTTAACCGCTTCAACTCGCAATCCAAAATCCCCACTAGTAATGCCTCAACCGTAAGGTTCTCCCTTACCTCAACCTCGTCCATCGGAATCACATGCGACAGATCTGGAACATACTTCCGAAGCTGTGAAACATGAAACACATCATGTAAATTCGACAGACTCAGCGGCAACGCCACCCTTTAAGCCACAACACCAACTCTAGCGGATATCTGGTAAGGACCAATAAACCGAGAAGTAAGCTTCATCGACTTCAATGCACGACTAACACCCGTTACCGGCGTAACTCTCAAAAATACATGATCGCCCTCTTGAAACTCAAGATCTTTCCTTCTTCGATCATGATAACTCTTTTGCCTACTCTGAGAAGCCTTCATTTTCTCACGAATAAGTGTCATCTTTTCTGTAGTCTGTTGAATCAATTCCGGTCCAACCACTGAACTCTCACCAGATTCGTGCCAACACAACGGTGTTCGACATCTTCGTCCATATAACGCTTCAAAAGGTGCCATTCCAATACTAGAATGGAAACTGTTATTATACGTGAATTCCACCAACCCAAGATAACTATCCCACGCACTACCTTGTTCAAGAACACAAGCTCGTAACAAATCTTCCAAAGACTGAATCGTACTCTCTGTCTGTCCATCCGTCTGAGGATGATAAGCTAACTCAATCTCAATTTAGAACCCAACGCCTTTTGTAAACTTTCCCAAAATCTCGAGGTAAACCTCGGATCTCGATCCGAAACAATACTCAACGGAACCCCATGTAGTTTCACAATCACACTGATATAAATCTCTGCCAACCTCTCCAAAGAAAAACGAATGTCAATCGGAATGAAATGCGCCGATTTAGTCAGCCTATCCACAACCACCCAAATCGCATTATGTCCCCGCTTAGTGTTCGACAACCCTGTCACAAAATCCATAGAGATGTTATCCCATTTCCACTCAGGGATATCCAACGGTTGCAACAAACCACTAGGCTTCTGATGTTCCACTTTAGACTTTTGGCACGTCAAACATGAATACACAAACTGAGCCACATCTCGCTTCAATCCAGACCACCAGAAAATCTTCTTCAAATCTTGGTACATCTTATTAGCTCCCGGATGTATACTCAAATTACTTCGGTGTCCTTCCTCCAGAATCATCCTTTTCAACTCTGCATCATCAGGAATACAAATTCTACCTCGGAACCTCAAAACACCTTTATCATCCACTTTAAAGTCCTCATTTTCACTTTTATCTCCAACCGTCATCAAATCCACAAATTTCACATCCAATTTCTGTTTCTCGCTTAGCGTCAACAGAAAATCATTAGTAACCTTCAACATACCAAGCCTTACATTGCCAGATGTCAATTCACACACCAAACTCAAATCTCTAAATGATTCCAAAAGTTCCCACTCCTTAACCATCAAAGCAGACATATGCAACAATTTCCGACTCAACGCATCGGCTACCACATTAGCTTTACCCGGATGGTAATTCAAGCTAAAATCGTAGTCCTTCAAAAATTCCAACCATCTACGTTGCCTCATATTCAACTATTTCTGATCAAACAAGTATTTCAAACTCTTATGATCACTAAAGACTTCGAATCTTGCACCGTAGAGATAATGCCTCCAAATCTTCAACACAAAAACCACAACCGCTAATTCAAGATCATGAGTAGGATAATTTTTCTCATGCACCCTCAATTGCCTCGAAGCGTAAGCCACCACCTTACCTTCTTGCATCAACACACAACCTAGACCAATCAAAGATGCATCACAATACACCACAAACGGTTCAGTAGGATTCGGCAAAATCAAAATCGGAGTTGTTGTCAATCTTCCCTTCAGCTCACTAAAACTTTCCTCACACCGAATATCCCAAATGAGCGCTTGCCCTTTACAAATCAACTGGGTCAATGGAAGTGCTAACTTAGAAAAACCTTCAATGAACCTTCGATAATATCCGGCTAAACCCAAAAACCTTCTAATTTCAGTAACAAATCTCGGAGCCTCCCATTGTAGAACTGCTTCTACTTTAGATGGATCCACAGCAATACCATTACCTGAAATCACGTGCCCAAGAAAACTCACTTCTGACAACCAGAACTCACACTTGGACAATTTAGCAAAAAGTCTCTTTTCCTTCAAAATTTGCAACACAACACACAAATGCTCCGCGTGCTCCTCCCGGGACTTAGAATAAATTAAGATATCATCAATAAACACAACAACAAATCGATCCAAATGCTTGTGGAAAATACGATTCATATACTCCATAAACACACCTGGCACATTAGAAACCCCGAACGCCATCGCCAAATATTCATAATGACCGTATCGTGTCCTAAAAGCCGTCTTCTGAATATCTTCCTCTTTCACCCTTATCTGATGATAACCCGACCTTAAATCAATCTTACTAAACACACACGCACCTACCAACTGGTCCATCAAATCATCAATTCTTGGAAGAGGATACTTATTCTTAATCGTCACTTTTCAACTGGCGATAATCAATACACAGTCGCATACTTCCATCTTTCTTTTTCACCAATAAAACTGGAGCACCCCAAGGCGACACACTCGGTCTCACAAACCTCTTTTCTAACAATTCATTCAACTGCTTCTTTAACTCAACCAACTCAGATGCCGACATTCTATAAGGTGCCATAGATACAGGTCTAGTACCAGGAACTAGATCTATAGAAAACTCCACCTCTCTCTCTGGCGGCAAGTCCGAAATATCCTCAGGAAACACTTCCAGAAAATTACACACAACAGGAAACACATCAAGTGAAACTTGACTATCCACAGTCAACGATGAAAACAACCCAAACAACTGAGCTTCATCCGCCAAAAGTTTCTTCAACTCTTTGGTAGATAATAAACTCGAGTCTTCGTCTTCCTCAAGAGAAGGAAATCTTACCAGCTTATGATAACAATCAATATGAGCCCGATTGAACTACAACCAATTCATTCCCAAAACCACATCTAAACCCTCCAACGGCAAACACACCAAATCCATCTCAAAGTCTTTACTATAAATGGTCAAAGGACAACTTAAACAAACCAAAGAAGTAGTTACTGACCCCATTGCTTGAGTATCAATAACCATCTCTCCACCCATCGAAGACAACACAAGATTCAAACGCTTCGCGCACTCAGACGAAATAAACGAATGAGTCGCTCCAGTATCAATAATAGCAACTAAAGGTGTACTATTAATAAAACAAGTACCTCTGATCAGACGGACTGCACTTGTAGTCTGAGTTCCTGCCAATGCAAAAACTTTCCCACCAGTTGGAGCTTTATTCAGTTTCGGACACTTCGTACTAATATGACCAAGTTCACCACAGTTGAAACCCGTCACCACATTCTTCCTAGCACAATCAGCTGCGACATGTCCTAAACCTCCTCAATTAGAACACTTCCTCAAATCCTTTCTACATTCGAACTGACGATGTCCTAGGTCACCACACCTATAACATCTCATAGGACTAGACATACCTCCCCCACTTGACCTTTTCTCAAAATTCCCCCTTTGTTTACCCTTATCAGCTGGTGTTACATAAGGACCACTACGAAACTGTTGCTTCCCTTTCCTCTCGTTCACACTCTTATAGTGAGTAGAACGAGCCTTACTATCTTCCTCAAAAATCCTACAACAATCCACCAAATCAGAAAACCTCCGAATTCTCTGATAACCAATTGCCTGCTTTATCTCAGGACGCAACCCATTCTCAAACTTCACACACTTAGAAAACTCTGCAGTCGCTTCAGCATAATGTGGATAAAACTGCACAAGCTCCACAAACTTAGCAGTATAATCAACAACAGACATATTACCTTATTTCAGTTCCAAAAACTCAATCTCTTTCTTTCCTCTTACATCTTCGAGAAAATACTTCCTCAGAAACTCAATGCTAAACACAGCCCAAGTGATCTCTTCCTCTGCAGCTTCCAACACATGACGTGTACTAACCCACCAATCATCAGCTTCTTCCAACAACATGTGAGTGGCCAGTCTCACCTTCTGATCCTCAGCACGATCCATCACTCGGAAGATTCTTTCAATCTCTTTAAGCCAAATCTGAGCACCATCAGGATCATATCTTCCTTTGAAGATAGGCGGTTTGTTCTTCCTGAACTCATCATTACCAACATCATTAGGTGCACCCTGCACAGCCTGAGCCATAACTTGCATCGCAGTAGCTAAAGCAGCGTCATTCCTACCAGCCATATTTTGTTCATTTCCAATAACAGCAACTATGGTTAAACAAACAGCTCACCCAACCACAAACACCGACAAGGACTGACATAAACTGACACGGACTGGCTCTGATACCACTTAATGTAACACCCCCAATCTATACCCCCAACAAATAAAGCGATAAATACAATTCAAAATTTCAACAGAGTATATTTAAAACATTCACGGCTTAGACCGAGGGGTCACATCAATTGAAACAAATACACATACACCTGCTCATAAAGATATGCAACAATTCAGGTAGCACATAACAAAGGAACTTAGTTCCTAACACCCACAATTCAGATACAGAATAAAAGCGAAAAATCTGTAACTGAATCTCATATATATACATCATAAAAAGTTTGTCTGTCATAAACAACATCATACATGTACAATCCAAAAAAAATACATGTATACATAATACAAATAATCACACTCGATCTCCCCGACTACCCGGTGCTACATATCAGAGCCGACCGACAAAAGAATGAAGACCTAAGGTTCACAAAAAGACCTCCAGCATCTAATCTGCAATGCCTCATAGAGCATTTAAAACAGCAGAAGGGTGAGAAACACAATCATAATATAATTGCATATAATTATATAATAACACAAAAATACACACGTAAAATATTCTCACCACAACTTACACCAAAATTCAATTGCTAAACAACACAACGCACATCTCATATATCCATCACCAATGCATATCAATCATGCACAATACAATTAGCACCAATACCATATATATACATACACCACTCATCAATTCCAATCACAATTCCACACAAAATCAATCCATTCATGATTTTTGCAAATGTACAGAGACCGACACAACGACTCTATGCAATGCATATGCGGTACCATCCATCCATCATTCTCAACACTAGTTCACTCAAGAACTATTGGAATCATTGCTTGTTACTTAGTGTAACTCCCCGTTAGGCAAACGATGTACCCCATCGCTTTCGGTCCTCTTTGTATAAGGCTCACGACGTTTATGGATCGCTTTCGGTCCTCTTTGTATAAGGCTCACGATCTGATCGCTTTCGGTCCTCTTTGTATAAGGCTCACGATCATCTATAATCATCGCTTTCAGTCCTCTTTGTATAAGGCTCATGATGTTATAGCAGATTCCCTCTGGAATCGATTCGTCGCTCACACCCACTAGGGCACACGACATCACCAACATGCATATCATGATGTTTGGCATATAATGACTCATGACATTCAAATGCACACATATATGCAACAATCTCAATCAACAATAATCATGCTTTGCAATTCAAGCCCAAAACAATGCATTTATTGCCATACGGCCACAAACCATCATCACAACATTTATCACATGCATTTCCATCACACAACAGCACACAAGTCATACAACATTCATATCAACAGCATATTGCATAATACACATCAACTACACACACTTATAATGGTACAAGTTAACAAAACGACACCATTCCAATTCCTGACATAATTAAATCGGCCACCAGTCTCAAAACCAATAATATAAGAAAGAACATGTCAAAAGCTTCCCAACGCATCAAACCGCGCCTCAAACCGGCTCACGGATCAAAAGTCATAAAGAAAACAAATTAGGAGAAGCTGTCATGTTCGCAATGCGGAGCTCCTAGCGAGTCCTTCGCTTCTTCATTCGCAGTGCGAATGTCCCAGCGAACCAAGTCAGAAAGGAAAATAACCTAAAAAATTCCCAACGTTCGCAGTGCGAATGCTCGCTTTCCCCTTCGAAGTGCGAGTCTCCCAGCGAACAGTGGCAGAAAGAAGACAACACAAAACAACACAAAGTTTGCAGTGCGAACCTCACGCGAACGTTCGTGCTCACCTTCGCAGTGCGAATAGCCAGCGAATGCTCGCTTTCCCCTTCGCTAGGGGATTCGCAGTGCGAACCTGCAATTTCACAAAACCCAGCAGCGCTGTTACACAACCTAAAATCCTATTTTCCCCCACCAAACCACTTTCAAACCAACACATAGCAATCAGAACATAATCTAATCATGGTAACTAGTATTCTACAATATTTACACTGATTTCCAACCGCGGAAACATTGATTTCTACTCGTTTATCTCATTTCGACCTATATTTGAAAACCAATAAAACTTCCACACAACCATACATAATCATACACAAACATAGTATAATCGAGTTTCGCACCCTTACCCGATTAAATCGCGTTTGAAAAGTCGATTGAATCGGTTCCCAAATCCACAAGTTTTCCTCTCTTTTCTTCTTTCTCTTCTCTTCTCTTCTTTCTTCCTCTTTTTCTTCTTCTCTTTTTCATTCCTCTCTATTTTCTCTCTTTCTATTTCTATTATATGAAAAATATAATATCTACCCAAACAAAAGACCAAAATACCCCTACACTCAAATATCTCACAACGTTCCCAAAACGCGATAAAATATAATCTCGATGAAAAATAACATATTTCCGAATAAAAGTCAAAAATAAAATAATATAATAATAAATCAATCAAAACGACTCAATTAAATAAAAATAACTAAAACTGGGGTGTTACATATAAGTCCCTGTACAATGTACAAAACAACAGTGCAATCACTGATAAAACCTTGGGCCTCTCCTTGAGCTGTAAGCCCCAACAATCTTTTTAAAGCACTTTCTCCTTTGATTTAGAATATAATGTTATTATCAAAGCTTTCTTTGTTGAACAAACTAACAAAACAACATGGAAGCTCTACAACCGAGTAAGTGTTTACCCGCTTTCTTTATCCGCTTTCATATATATAACTGTATTGTGGTGCTGCTCACTGTAAGTCTTCTTTCACAAACTTTTATATACTTGTCAAATATCAACTGTGTAATACTAGTATAGTTATTTAGAGTTTCCCCCGGCAACTACGTCTAGCACTAGGTAAAGCCCTGTTGGTCACTCTTAAATACAAACAAAACTAGATCCCCATAGGATTACCAGACACAGTCTTCCCTCCTCTTGGGGTTAAACAATATGGAGACGTGAAAGGCAACATTCTCAGTGAACCCTTTCTCAGACTGTCACCCTTAGAAATTGTCAAAGAGACTCTACTCCCTAGAGATGATCTTTTCTCCGTGAATGGCATCTCTTGAGTTTCTTCCAAATTCTCGGACTTTCCTGGCTTGATCTGTTCTCTGTGAATGGCATGTCTTGAACTTCTTGGGGTTTGGAGACCCACAGGCTTCTTAAAAGTATCCCCGCCTCCTCTTGGGCGTTGTACAAGGAACCATTCGGCTTCTTAAAAGCTCTCATGCCTTCTCTCGGGCTTAGTACAAGGACCCAGAGACCTCTACAGGTATAGGAATAGAACCTAGTCATCAATTTACTAGAGCTGTCTTTCTGAGTCAAGTGTCAAACCTGTTAATGGGTTGAGCTTCATCCCTTAACATACCAGCCTTTTCTTGGGCATCATACAAAGATTATTCACTACCCGAGAATCGATTTCTCCAAAACACCAGTAGACTTGGACAGTCTCAATACCCTTTGGATTTCCATTTCCTTAAAGAACAGGAAAGAACCCTGATCCTCTGATCAATCCCAAAGCACAACAATACCTTTAATCATTCCCTTCATAAGAACTGATTTTCTCTTTTATCCAACATACTGGACCCGTCACTAAACTGAAACAGTTACAATAGCCTCCTCTTGGGCTTTGTACAACGATTCTCCCCAGCGGAGCTAACCTTTTCACACTCTCTTGTTGAGTATAAAACACTTTTAGCCTCCATCTCGGGCTTCGTACGAGATACAAAAACACTCTCTTGTTGAGTATAAAAGACTCTCTTGTTGAGTCATTACCTTTTTAGCCTCCATCTCGGGCTTCGTACGAGATACAAAACACTCTCTTGTTGAGTATAAAACACTTTTAGCCTCCATCTCGGGCTTCGTACGAGATACAAAACCACTCTCTTGTTGAGTATAAAAGACTCTCTTGTTGAGTCAACAACCTTTTAGCCTCCGTCTTGGGCTTCGTACAAGACACATATAAAAGCACTCTCTTGTTGAGTCAGTCACTTGTTAGCATTCTCTTGTTGAGTCAACCCTTTTAGCCTTTCTCTCGGGCTTCGTAAGAGACACATAAAAGCACTCTCTTGTTGAGTCAACCCTTTTAGCCTCTCTCTCGGGCTTCATACGAGACACATAAAAACACCCTCTTGTTGGGCCAATAGCCTCCTCTTAGGCTTTGTATAAGAAAACCCCGGTTGAGTCAATCAACCTTTTAGCATCAAAATCTGTGCCTCGCTCACAGTATACAAACATCGACAACTCCTTTTCCTTCATCTAAATTGCTGTAAGCGGCAAGCCTCTGGATTATTTACATCCACGCCACTGTCCCTCTTTTAGCATAAGAAATTCCTAAGGAAAGATAGCATTGTTCTACACTGAGTTAAAGTCTTCTCCTTCAGGTTAAAAATCCCCTATAAAGGAAATTATGGCATTACTGGATTCACATATCCCAGTTAAAGTAGTTCTCTTTTATAATCAGTCACCCAACAGTTGTGACAAACAGACCGAATGTCCCCTTTAGACATGACAAATTCTCTCTAAAGTCAAACCCTTTAGCTTCACATCTTGGGCTTCGAACAAGATACAAATAGACCCTTCAGCTTCACATCATGGGCTTTGAACAAGATACAAACTACTTTTAGCTTCACGTCTTGGGCTTTGAACAAGACACCAAAACAACCTTTTTCCTCCCATAGAATAGGAGGAACTACCATCGCTCTGATTTCCCTGTTTCGTTAAACGGGAATACGTAGGCATAAGATTGAAAAATCTTAGCGAGCACACTAATCAAAAACCCAAAATCCCGTACCTTCATACATCAATCAAAAAGCATCAGTCCTAACATCCTACCAATAGCATAGTCCCGTCATTCTTAGCAAAATAAGCAGAGAGACGCCCACAATCTAAACTGCATCTGTAAACCAACAGTCATCTATTTAAACTCAGTATGCAAGCAAGGTTAATTGGAGACATCTATTTCCCTTCCTTCATCAGCTTCAATAGGATAAAAAATGAATCGACCTGTAGTACCCCAGAGCGGCAGTGCTTAAGAACCACGTCCAAAATCGCTCGCTACAGAAAAATGGCGCCCACCGTAGGGCCACACAGGGCATTTTGTCCCTCTTGTCCCTCTGGTTGAAACCCTAAATTCATGTCACAGAAATGGCAACTCTGCTAGGGGGTCATTGTCTGTATAGGATCATAAGACTAGAGGTCTAGGATGATTAAGACGAATATATATACTGCTTTTCCTAATTGATGTCTGTGTTTATTTTTCTGCTAATGGGAATGCGTGTGATGCCACATGTGGAAAGATTGAGTATACACCTAAGATAGGTGATGGTAATGCGGGTAATCTTACTGGGAGTGAATTCTAGTTAAGAGCCCCCGATCGACCATCAAACTCAGTGGAGACTCCCTTTGCAGATACATTGCCTATACGACTTCGGTTGTTGAAAGTAGTTGTCACGCGATACTACCCTCATCTGAGATCACTCCAGGATACATCAGCTCGCTGGCGATCCACTTGTTGTTGTTATCCCAGAGGGGTCAATGATTTTGCGGACAGGTACAAAAAATCACCAGTATAAACCTTTGGGGGGGGGGGGGGGTAGAGCCTTGACTTCATGACACCGACCCTTTGACCCCATGTTTTTTCTATGTTTTTGTGTGCTGCATTCATGCATTCATCTAAAAAACATTAAAACAAAGAAAATCTTCTCTTCTAGTCTCTCTTTTTCAAATTAAACTGAGACAATGATTGCAAATGTCAGAGAGAAAGGAGATTGCGCTAATGGATTTCAGTAGAAGGAAACCTCATAAGTACACCTTCAAGGTTCCAAAGTTAGAGGATTTAAGAGGTTTGGCGAGAATGATCACCAACCACGAGGCTTTCAGAGCCAAGTATGGAGGACTGCTGTCCTTGTTAAGGGTTCTCATAGTCGAAGGAATCCTGTCCACGCTAATCCAGTTTTACGATCCGGTTTATCACTGTTTCACATTCCTGGATTATCAGCTTGCACCAACGCTGAAGGAGTACTCTCACCTAACTGATTTACATATCACTGATCAAGCTCTATTTTCTGGACTGGAAGAAATTCCAAAGGATCAGACCATTGCAAGAGCAATTTATTTGGACGAGTCAGAAGTCAGGACTCACATGACCACTAAGGGTGGAATCCAGGGCTTTCCAGCCCAGTTCTTAACAAAGAAAGCCTTGTACTTTGCTAGTATAGGGAATGTGGCTGCTTTCAAGAGCATCTTTGTTTTGCTCACCTACGGGTTATTTTTGTTTCCCAACATCGATAACTTTGTAGATATCAACGCCATTAAGATTTTCCTGGTCGGAAACCCCGTACCGACCTTACTCGCAGATGCATATCATTCGGTACACTTAAGGAATTTATACAGCGGAGGAATGATCATGTGCTGTGTACCTCTGCTTTACAAATGGTTCACTTGCCACTTAACCAAGTCTGCTGCATTTTGGGATCAAAAGAATACTTTACGTTGGTCGCAGAGAATCATGTCTCTTACCAACTCTGACATCGATTGGTACAATCGAATCTATGACGGGATCAGGATCATTAACCGTTGTGGAAATTTCACAAATCTACCCCTTATAGGAACTAAGGGGGGAATCAACTATCATCCAATTCTCGTTCGTCGTCAATTCGGATACCCGATGAGGCACGTCCCACGGAATGCTCATCTGGAAGGTCTTTTCTTCAAGGAAGGAGAAAATGACAGGGCACTAAAGACGGAAATAGTGCACGCTTGGAAACATGTTCACAAAAAAGGACAAGAGTCTCTAGGGAAACTAGATTGTGTCTCGATGGAGCCTTATCTCCATTGGGTACAAACTAGAGCTCTCAAGCTGAGGATGCCTTACCCTTGTCAGGAAGTTCTTCCATTAAGGGACTCTGCCCTTTATTTCATGTCTGAGACGGAAAAGCTTCAGGTTACTCTCAGCAAAGTTCAGCAGGAGAAGAGGTCTTGGAGGAACAAGTATCGTATTCTCTATATGGAGTGTAAGAAAATACAGCAACTGTTAAGAGAAAAAGATGCCCTGATTGAGATTTTAGAGCAACATGCTGTAGAAAAACAGGATGACCAAAGGAATTTGCTCGCTTCTTTCACTTGGCAAAGGAATGACAACCCGACAACGGCCTAAGAGCCCCGTTCAAAGAAAAGGAAAGTATCAGAACCAGCACCTGAGCTCTCTTCAGAGAGGACTCAGGATCCATTTGTTTAGATTTCCTTTTCCAGTACTTTGTAATCTATTGTATTTTCATTTCCGCAATCCTTTGAATTCAATAAAACAGGGTTTCCCCACTATTTGATATTTGCAATCTAATTGTCAAAGTTTACTTTGAATAAACAAAAATAATTAATAATCATTGCATTCATCGTTCTCATAAATGCATTCTTCTTACCTACGAATCTCACGTTTGTGTCTCGATTCTAGAGTCAAACTGTTTCATTCGTACAATACTTGGGCCAATCGTCAGAAAAAGATGGATGATCTCGAGGAAGAGAACAGAGAGTTGAGGGAAGAGATCGACACTCTGAAAGAGGATCTGAGAAAGCTTCATAACGACATGCAAGCTCTAGTAGAAGCTCAGATGCAACAACAAAAGACTGTGATCTCAGAGATCACATCAACGCCCATAGAGGAGAAGTATGATCCTAGGTACAAGATGCCGAAAGATCGCCCCTGGGGCATGCCTATTAACTACATCCCGGAAGGATATGTTCCGCTGATCGCTGAGGAACAGGGAACCGCAGCAGGAGCCGTTGGGCCTGAAGGTTACAAACTTCGGGAAAGCGAAGATGCCAGGGGCATGACAGCAACTGCTGAAGGTTACAAACTTCGGGAGACACCGAGAGTCTCGACCATAATGACTATACCACCACGCGTGGTACATACTGTCCCAGAAGGACAGATTCCATAGATATCTTCTGGTGGAAAGGAAAGCATGTTCGACATAATGAATGAGTTCCAGTAATAGTTCATGGAAATGCAGAAGGAGCTACAAGCCATTCGCGGTCAGGATCTATTTGGAAAGGACGTCGCGGATCTCTGCTTGGTCCCCAATGTGAAAGTCCCGCACAAATTCCAGGTGCCCGACTTTGAAAAATATAAGGGTAACTCTTGCCCTCAGAGCCATTTGGTGATGTATGCTCGGCGAATGTCAGCTTAGACAAAGAACCAGGAGTTACTGATTCACTACTTTTAGGACAGTTTAACCGGTGCCGCATTAAAATGGTACATGGGGTTAAACCGCGCCACGATCGGCACATTCAGAGATCTTGGCGCTGCTTTCATTCAATATAAATACAATTTGGTCATGGCACCGGACAGAGATCAGCTCAGATCGATGTCACAAAAGGATAAGGAAACCTTTAAGGAGTATGCTTAGAGATGGCGTGAAATTGCCGCTTAGATTTGTCCACCTTTTGAGGAAAAAGAGATGACAAAGATCTTCTTAAAAACCTTGAGCTCATTTTACTACGACAGAATGGTCGCCCGTGCGCCCAGTGACTTCACCGAGATGGTAGGCATGGGAGTTCGTCTTGAGGAAGCCGTCCGAGAAGGACGTTTAGTAAAAGACGCTGGATCATTAAGTAGTACAAAATGATACGGTAGTTCTCTCCCTTAGAAAAAAGAGCAGGATATTGGGAATATCTCTCTCGGAAAGCAAAGGCGATGATATCAACCAGTAGCAACTGTAATTCCTGCAATCAACCCTGCGCCTGTTCTTATGTATCAACCTCAGGTTGCGCAGAGCCAACCTAATCAACATCAATTTCAGCAAAGGACACAACAGTCTCTTCATCAGACTCGTCCTCCGTACAACAACAACCGTATAACACAACCACCAGGGTTTGACCCTATACCAATGTTGTACGCAGAACTGTTTCCATTATTACTGGTCAAGGGGCATGTCCAAACTAGATCTCCTCTTACAGTACCGGAAAATCCGCCTTTTTGGTTCAAAACGGATCAGACGTGTCCTTGCCATCAAGGAGGACCAGGGCATAACATAGAAAACTGTCTCAGTTTAAAATCCGATGTGCAAAAGCTTGTTAGGAGCGGGGTCTTATCTTTCAAGGATACGAATCCTAATGTTCTCACAAACCTGCTGCCTCAACAGGAGAAGGCTACAGTTAATTTGATAGAGGGAGAGTCTAACATCATCTATCAAATTCACGATGTACTCTTATTAAGGGATAACTTGGTCAAGATGCATTGTAGACAGAGTGGATATGGCCATGTGCCACCTCAAAACTATCACCAGTGTGATATCTGCTCTAAGAACAATCAGGGATGTTCTGTGGTGCAATCAGCTCTACAGGAACAATTGGATCTCGGATGGCGACTTGGTGGCGATGCACTCAAGGCAAAGCCAGTATCATAATCTGCCACGGCACGATTACAATTCCTGTCTGACTTGCTTGGTAAACAAACAGGGATGCTCTTTTGTACAAGAGGCCCTCCAGCATCAGATGGATCTTGGGTGGATCCCGGACTACCATGATAGGAATCCCTATAAGATCAACATGATTCAAATCTTTGATATTCGTCTGATGAATACCAGCTTGGTGGAGTTACATGCCAAGCAGGTTCAACTTGGTTTTCTCACTTCGCATGATTATCTGAACTGTAAAGGATGTTGTGAGAGTAACCAAGGATGCGCTCTCGTTCAGAGAACTTTACAACACTTGTTAAACCACTGGTGGCTTCCAATCTATATGGATGAAGACACGCAACAAATCAGTGTGGTTGATGGGAACCCTACTCGGCATCGAAGTCAGGATGTCCTATCTATGGAAACAGATCTAGTGAGGTTACACTGTGTAGCGAGTGATTTTTAGATGTGGTTGCGAAGCACGATCGCTCTAGTACTACAGTTCGATTCATTTTTTATCCTATTAAAGCTGATGAAGAAAGGGAAATAGATGTCTCCAATTAACCCTGCTTGCATACTGAGATTAAACAGTCGAAACTGTTGGTTTACAGATGCTCCAAAGATTCGGGGTTTGTCCTAGGTTATTTTGTTGACGAGGGGTACTTTAGGCTATTGGTTGAGATGTTAGGACGGATAAATATGAAATTATGGGATTTTGGGTTTTTGTTTAGTGTGCTCGCTAAGATTTTTCTTTCAATCTTATGCCTATGTATTCCCGTTTACCTAAACAGGGAAATCAGAGCGTTCGTAGTTCCTCCTATTCTATGGGAGGAAATGGTTGTTTTGGTGTCTTGTTCAAAGCCCAAGACATGAAGCGAAGGGTAGTTTGTATCTTGTTCAAAGCCCAAGATATGAAGCTGAAGAGTCTATTTGTATCTTGTTCGAAGCCCAAGATGTGAAGCTAAAAGGTTTATTTGTATCTTGTTCGAAGCCCAAGATGTGAAGTTAAAAGTGTTGACTTTAGAGAGAAATTGTCATCTCTAAAGAGGGGGTTGTATGTCACAACTGTTTATAAAGGAGAATTACTTTAACCGGGATTTGTGAATCCGGCAATGCCATAATTTCCTTTATAGGGGATTTCAACCTGAAGGAGAAGACTTTAACTCAGTGTAGAGTAATGCCATCTTTCCTTGGAATTTCTCATACTAAAAGAGGGACATGGGCATGGATGTAGATGATCCAGAGGCTTGCCGCTTACAGCAGTTAGATGGAGGGGAAGGAGTTACTGATGTTTGTGTACTGTGAACGAGGCACAACTTTGATGCTAAAAGGTTACTTGGATCAACCAGTGGTTTTCTTATACAAAGCCTAAGAGAAGGCTATTATGTGTCTCATACAAAGCCCGAGAGAGAGGCTAAAAGGTTTTGACTCAACGAGGGAATCTTTTGGTATCTCGTATAAAGCCCGAGATGGAGGCTATTTGACTCAACAAGAGAGTTTTTGTGTATCTCGTACGAAGCCTGAGATGGAGGCTGTTGTTTGTTTGGCTCAATAAGAACCTTTTTGTATCTCGTATAAAGCCCGATATGGAGGCAAAAGGGTGATTGACTCAACGAGGGAGTCTCTTATGTGTCTTGTACAAAGCCCGAGAGAGAGGCTGAACGTTGTTTGACTCCGCTGGGGAGTATCATTGTACAAAGCCCAATAGGAGGCTATTGTAACTGTTTCAGTTGAGTGACAGATCCAGTATACTGATTTTAAAGAGAAAATCAGTTCTTATATGAGTAACACTGTACTCAAGGATTTGATTCAGGGATATTTCCTTTTCTTTGAGGAAACGGGAAATCCAAAGGGTATTGAGATTGTCCGAGTCTACGGGTTTCCTTCCTATTTTACGAAGGGGTCACTTGAGAATGTCTTTGAGACTCAAGGATATTAGACTGTCCGTGTCTAGAGTTTCATCTTTTGTACCATGCTTTGAGAAAGAGTAGTAGACTCTATGAAAGGACTGTTCTATGCAGATGATTAAGTTCTGTTCCTATACCTCTAGGAGGTCGTCGGGACAATTTGTACGAAGCCCAAGAGGAGGCTGGAAACTTTTATGAAGCCGACGGGTCCTTGTACGATGCCCAAGAGGAGGCTATCATTCCCGGAGGAAGTGATCATTATACGAAGCCTAAGAGGAGGCTGTGAATACTTCTAAGAAGCCGATCGGTCCTTGTACTAAGCCCAAGAGGAGGCACGGTTGCTTTTAGGAAGCCTGTGGGTCCTTGTACGATGCCAAGGAGGAGGCCGATGCTTTTAAGAAGCCTGTGGGTCCCCAAACCCCGAGAAATTCAAGGCAAGCTATTCACAAGGAATAGATCAAGTCAGGAAAGTCCGAGAATTTGGAAGAAACTCAAAGATGCCATTCACGGAGAATACATTCATCTCTGGGAGTAGAATTTCTTGATAATTCCTAATGAGGACAGCCGAAGAGAAGACTGTATCTGGTGATCCTATTGGGGATCTATTTGTCTATTTCTATGAATAAATGAAACGGCGTCACCTAGTTCTAGACGTAGTTTCCGGGGAAACTCGAAATATCTATACTATTATTACACAATTGATATGAGTTTATGAAAGAAGACTTACAGCGAAACAGCCCCACAATACAGTTATATGTATATGAAAGCAATAAATGAAAGCAATAACCACTTACTCGGTTGTAGAGCTTCCATGCTGTTTGGTTAGTTGTTCAACAAAGAAAGATTGAAAACAACAGTATATTCAAAATCAAAGGAGAAAGTGCTTTAAAAAAGAAAGATTTGGGGCTTCCAGCTCAAGGAGAGGCCCAGGGTTTTATCAGTGAGCGCACTGTTTGAATTTGTACAGAGGGACTTATACAAGTGACTGTGGCCCAAAAATTGTTTTTTGTACAAAGGGATGGGTCTTACACTCTCTCAAGAGGCCCAAAAAGTTTTAAAGAAAAAGAGTGGGTGTAATACCCCGTAAATTTATAAACGCTCTGGTTAATATTATTATGAATAACTGGGGTTCCGGAGTACTCTGAGCAATTATTTGATAAAATAATTAGAGTAAACTGACGAACTCAGAGTTGATTAAATTCATAGTATTTAACGTTGAGTTTTATTAATTGATGTATTTGAGCTAAGTTGTACATTTAGTAGTGTTACTAATAAATGGTAATTTTCTATACTATCTATTTCCTTTCCATTTCATTTGAAAACAAACAAAAGTTAGAAAAGTGAAGAAAAGGAAAAGAAAAGGAAAAGAAAGGAAAGGAAGGAAAGGAAAAAGGAGAGGAAATTCTCAAAAGCTCAAGATCATCAACATTCATCTGTTCTTCATCTCTTCATCTCAGTATCAATCTCCTCATCTTGTTATCCAGGTGGGTTCTAGTTAGACTCTTTAGAGTAGAGTTTGTTTTGAGTTTAGAGTTAGGTTGGAATTGTGAAAATTGAGTCTTTTTGCACAAAATTCATGAATCTAACTGCTAAATGCAATGTGTGATTGTATAGTATACTGGTTGTTGTGTTATAACAGGTTTTGATGCTTTGTGATTGATCAAAATGGAGTTTTGGGGTTGATTTTGGTAAAACCCGCAGCAGATTTTTCTGCATTTTTCCTCTGCCCATACGCGTATGGGGCATGGCCTTACGGGTATGAGGCATGGGCGTTACGCGTACGGCATGGGCAATACGCGTAATGGTTTTTAAAACGAGAAATTTCAAAGGAAAAAGCCTCTGCTCATACGCGTATGGCAAGGGTGATACGCGTATGGGATTTTTAAAAGGAAATTTTCAAAGAAAACCAGATTCTGCTCATACGCGTATGGCTTGGGGCAATACGCGTATGGCTGGACGAGAATTTTGGGCAATACGCGTATGGGATGTGCCAATACGCGTATGGCCAGGAGAAATGCAGAAATTCTGCTGTTGTGATTATTTCCCGATCGTTTGTTTCCAATGTCGTAACTTTTTGTACGTAACTCGGATTGGAACAATTTTGGTATCGTTGGAAAGATAACAAAATGTACTTTCTTATTACAATGGTTTTAAGATTGTCGGCCGATTTAATTATGTCGAGATTGTTGGAATAGTGTCATTTTGTTGACTATTATCTGTTAAATGTGTGTAATTGTTGTTGACAATGTATGCATGTTAAAATATGAATTAAGTAGAGTGAGGTTTTACCCTAAACAATGTTGTGGGTGTGTGATAGAATGGTGACAACGCTCGTGCAAGTAAGGCCGAGGCGTGTGTATTGTGAAATCGTAATCGGTTATTATTGATAGTGCGTTTCATAGGTCTCGAGCTCCTCTGAAACATATGCACCATTACTTGGCAGGTTTGATTCCCGCTTTAGTACGAATGGGACCTACGGGTAGAGACTTGTGATGGTTAACAGGCCATCATAAGTGACGGTTCACGGCTAACAGGCCGTTGTTCCCGAATCCATTTCGTATGTCAAGTAATTCGAGGATCCATGACTCGGGTGGTCTTTTAGACGTAGAAGCGAACGGGAAAAGGGGATGCCTTGGTATGGTTATTGTTTGTGAATCCTTGAGTTTACAGGCTTAAGAGGTACTTCGGTACTAGTGTGAGTTTACAGGCTCACCGTGATGGTCACTTGTGTATGTGTACTCATGGTCTTTCCCCTTTCCCTTTTACATGAGTTAGGATTATTAGAACCTTGTAAAGCCGAGAGGACTTTAAGGTAGGGAACTCACTGAGATTTGATGTATCTCACCCCACTGTTGTTGTTTACATCACAGGTTCTGCAGGTTCGGCGAAGGGTAAGGACAAGGTTATTTGACTTTCCTTACGGATCGTGGTTTTGTGATGGCATGGCTTCCGCTATGGCGTTTATGTTTTGAGATCATTGTATTGATCTAGTTCTTAGTTTTTATCATTTTGGAACATCTTGTATATGTAATGCCTTAGACTTTTAGTGTTATGGATTAGAGGCATTTATGTGTATAATGTGTTAACTAGGAACTTATTATATTTCAGTACGAAAAGTGAAACTCATGTATAATATAAGATTTGCAGCAAGTATTATATGTGGGCATTACAGTTGGTATCAGAGCAGGTCGTATCCTCGACCTAGCCATGAAATAGAATAAGTAATTCTTTCCGTTTCAGATACGTGGTGTCGCCTTTGGTCTTACGTGTTATATTTATGGTATTGAGCCTGATCAACTTAATCCTATTTGTATGACATTCAGGAACATGGCCGACGGACGTAGAAACAACCGTGGAAGACCAAGGACTCCGAGGACTACTCCAGCTGGGACGGTTCCACAGGGTGCTGAAGGGAATGCCCCTCTGTACCAATTCATGCCACAGATGCAGCAGCAGCAGAATCAGTTCATGCAAGGAATGATGCAGTAAATGGCTGATGGGCTGCATCCTCTAGTGGTTGTTCCTGAAGTTTCAGGGGGAACCTATAGGGAATTCATCCGTATGAATCCTTCGGAGTTTCAGGGAGGGTTAGATCCAGTGAAGGCGCATGAATGGATATCAGGTATGGAACGGATTTTCCTGATAGTGCATTGCAGTGAGGAGAATAAGGTGGTTTTTGCTTCTCACTTGTTGAAGGGTCCTGCCATGAGGTGGTGGGAGAGTGCTTCAGCCTTGATGACGATACAAGAGGTGCCAAGAGTGTGGGAGCAGTTTAAGGTAATTTTTATGGAGAAATATTTTCCGAGTTCTTTAAGGTCGCAGAAGGAGTTCGAGTTCCAACAGTTGAGACAGGGCAATTCGTCAGTGGCTTCCTATGCGGAAAAATTTGAGATCATGGCTGACCATTCTAGGCAGGCCATGTATGCTCCTGATGAGAGGTGAAAGATTGATCAGTTTCTGTTTGGTTTAAGGGCTGAAATTTCACATAGTGTGTCTCAACGGGAATTTGCTACTTATGCTGAAATGTTAAGACAATGTTATGTGGCGGAAAATAGTTTAAAAAAGGTACAAATGGAGGTGGATTCGAACAGGGCAACTCAAAGTGACCGTGGAAGGTCGAACCAACAGTTTAGGCAAAGGCAACAGTCTTCCAAAGGGAAGCAAGTATAGAGTTCTAGAACTAGTGTGCCTCCGGTATGTCGTATGTGTGGACGGAATCATTATGGTAGGTGCAGTTTGGAGGGAATGAGATGTTATCAGTGTAATAAGGTGGGCCACATGGCTAAGGATTGTCCTCAGGGTAGAAATCAGACACAAGGGAAGACTACTAGCCGAGTGTATACCTTGGATGCAAGGAAGGCAAAGGGTGACAATTCCTTGATTGCGGGTACGTGTTTCGTGAATGGACATCCTTGTTTTGTTTTATTTGATTGTGGGGCAACACATTCTTTTGTGTCCACGCGATGCGTGAAGCGACTTGGGTTGCAAACCATTCCCTTGTTTCCTCCTATGGTGGTTACTACTGCCATGGATGAAATGGTTGAAACACCGCTGATGTGTGAAAATTGTGTGTTGTCGGTTAACGAAAGAGTCTTCCAGATTGATCTTATTTGTTTGCCGCTTAAGAAAGTGGATGTTGTTCTGGGAATGGATTGGCTTTCAGCTAATTCAGTTTTTATCGGTTGTGAGGAGAAGTTAATTATTATTCCATCTGCTGAGGCTACCCCAAAAGATGTGTTATCAACGATTTTAGAAGGTACGGTGGGTATGATTAATTTCTTGTTTGAGAAGGAGAAATCTGTTTTAATGGTTCTTACTAAGGAAGGAAGTAGTGAACAGCAAGTTCTGAGTATTCCAATAGTGTGTGAGTTTCCTGAAGTGTTTCCTGAGGATGTTTCTTCTCTCCCTCCGGAGAGAGAAGTTGAGTTCTCTATTGACCTGGTACCGGGAACAGCTCCTATATCCGTTTCTCCGTATCGGATGTCACCGCTTGAATTACGAGAATTAAAGGACCAATTGGAGGACTTGATGTCTAAGCATTTTGTTAGACCTAGTGTTTCACCTTGGGGAGCTCCAGTATTGTTGGTAAAGAAGAAAGATGGGGGAATGCGTTTGTGCATTGATTATCGTAAGTTGAATAAAGTCACCATTAAGAATAAGTACCCCTTACCCAGGATAGACGACTTGTTAGATCAATTGAAAGGAGCCTGTGTGTTCTCGAAGATTGATTTACGATCGGGTTATCATCAGATTCGAGTGAAGAGTTCCGATGTGCCAAAAACTGCATTTAGGACACGTTACGGTCATTACGAATTCTTAGTGATGCCTTTCGGTGTGACTAATGCTCCAGCTGTTTTTATGGATTACATGAATCGGATATTTCAGGCTTACTTGGACCAATTTGTGGTAATCTTTATTGATGACATTCTTATTTATTCTCGTACTCCACAAGAGCACGGAGAACATCTGAGGATTGTCTTATCGGTATTGCAAGAGAAGCAATTGTTTGCTAAGTTGAGCAAGTGCGAGTTTTGGATGTCGGAAGTTAATTTTATTGGACATGTTATATCTCAAGGTGGTGTGGTAGTGGATCCATCAAAAGTAGAAGCAGTGATTAATTGGGAGAGACCGAGAAATGTTTCAGAAGTTAGAAGTTTCTTGGGATTGGCAGGTTACTATAGAAGGTTCATTAAGGGTTTTTCTCAATTGGCCTTACCAATGACGAAACTTACTCGGAAGGATTTTGCTTTTGAGTGGGATTCGGGTTGTGAACAAAGTTTTATGAAATTGAAGGAAAGGTTGACGAGTGCTCCAGTATTAATTATTCCTGATCCTAACAACTCTTACGAAGTGTTCTGTGATGCTTCTAAGAGGGGATTAGGGGGTGTTCTGATGCAAGGTGGTCAAGTAGTAGCTTATGCTTCTTGACAGTTGAAAGTTCATGAGAAGAATTATCCGACTCATGATTTGGAACTAGCTGCAGTGGTGTTTGCACTGAAAGTGTGGCGTCATTATTTGTATGGTGTACGTTTTGAAATGTTCAGTGACCACAAGAGTTTGAAGTATTTGTTTGACCAAAAGGAGTTGAATATGCGACAAAGAAGGTGGATGGAGTATTTAAAGGATTATGACTTAGAATTGAAGTATCATCCAGGAAAGGCGAATAAAGTAGCGGATGCTTTAAGTCGAAAAATGGTTCATAGTGCAGAATTGATGATTTTGGAATATTCATTGTTGGAAAAGTTTAGAGATCTTAATCTCCAATTTGTGTGGACTCCGAATGGTGTAATTATGGGAAATTTGAATGTCAATTCTACTTTAAGAGTTGAGATTCAACAAGAACAAATGTTAGAGGAGGAGTTACAAGAGTTGTTACTTCAACCGGGCTTTACACGAGCAACAGATGGTATTGTTCTGTTTATTCAAAGGATTTGTGTTCCGAGGGATGAGACATTGAAAAGGAAGATTTTAGATGAAGCTCATAAAGGTACTTTTACGATACATCCTGGTTCTTCGAAGATGTATCAGGATTTAAAGAAAGATTATTGGTGGTCTGGGATGAAAAAGGATATAGCAGAATATGTGTCAGAGTGTGCAGTGTGCCAACAGGTGAAGATTGAACACCAAAGGCCGGGCGGTTTGTTGCAACCGTTGGATATTCCAATTTGGAAGTGGGATAGTATTTCTATGGATTTTGCAGTGGGTTTACCTCGTACACAAGGAGGTTATGATTCTATTTGGGTAATTGTGGATCGACTAACGAAATCTGCGCATTTCTTAGCCGTGAAGACTACTTATAAGGCAAGTCATCTTGCAAGGTTGTTTATTGCTGAGATTGTGAGATTGCATGGTATTCCTTCTAGTATTATGTCCGATAGAGATCCGAAGTTTACTTCGAGATTTTGGAAAGTGTTCCAACAAGCGATGGGTACGAATTTACGTTTGAGCACGTCGAATCGTCCTTAAACGGATGGTCAGACTGAACGAACAATACAGACGATGGAGGATATGTTAAGAGCTTGTGTGCTAGAGAGTGGAGGGAATTGGAAAGAACTTTTTCCGTTAATTGAGTTTTCCTATAACAATAGTTATCATGCGAGCATCGGTATGGCTCCTTATGAAGCATTGTACGGAAGGAAGTGTAGGACACCTTTGTGTTGGGCTGAAATTGGCGAAGATAGGATTTTGGGACCCGAGATTATTCAAGAGACTACGGAAAAGATTCGAATGATCCGCGAGAAGGTTAAACAAGCACAAGATCGTCAAAAGAGTTATGCGGACAATCGTAGGAGACCTTTGGAATTTGAGGAAGGTGACCATGTATTTCTGAAAGTTACTCCAAGATTGAGATTGAAAGGACCGTTTAAGTCACGCAAATTAAGTCCGAGATACGTGGGACTGTATCAAATTTTAGAAAGGATTGGTGAAGTTGCTTACAGATTAGCCTTACCACCCTCTCTATCTGAGATGCATGATGTCTTTCACGTATCTCAGCTCCGTAAGTTTATTCCTGATCCTCTCCAACCAATTTTACCAGAATCAGTGGAAATTGAAGCGGATTTGACTTGTGAACCACAACCGAGTTGTATTGTGGGAAGAGAAACAAAAGTGTTAAGGAACAAAGATATTCCACTTGTTAAGGTGCAATGGGATATGACGCATCCGGGTGATGCTACTTGGGAACTAGAGTCGGAAATGCGAGATTCCTATCTGCATCTGTTCAGGTAATCTTCTAAATTCGAGGACGAATTTCTATTTAAGGGGGGAGGATGTAATACCCCGTAAATTTATAAACACTCTGGTTAATATTATTATGATCAACTGGGGTTCCGGAGTACTCTGAGCAATTATTTGATAAAATAATTAGAGTAAACTGACGAACTCAGAGTTGATTAAATTCATAGTATTTAACGTTGAGTTTTATTAATTGATGTATTTGAGCTAAGTTGGACATTTAGTAGTGTTACTAATAAATGGTAATTTTCTATACTATCTATTTCCTTTCCATTTCATTTGAAAACAAACAAAAGTTAGAAAAGTGAAGAAAAGGAAAAGAAAAGGAAAAGAAAGGAAAGGAAGCAAAGGAAAAAGGAGAGGAAATTCTCAAAAGCTCAAGATCATCAACATTCATTTGTTCTTCATCTCTTCATCTCAGTATCAATCTCCTCATCTTGTTATCCAGGTGGGTTCTAGTTAGACTCTTTAGAGTAGAGTTTGTTTTGAGTTTAGAGTTAGGTTGGAATTGTGAAAATTGAGTCTTTTTGCACAAAATTCATGAATCTAACTGCTAAATGCAATGTGTGATTGTATAGTATACTGGTTGTTGTGTTATAACAGGTTTTGATGCTTTGTGATTGATCAAAATGGAGTTTTGGGGTTGATTTTGGTAAAACCCGCAGCAGATTTTTCTGCTGGTTTTTCTGCATTTTTCCTCTGCCCATACGCGTATGGGGCATGGCCTTACGCATATGGGGCATGGGCGTTACGCGTACGGCATGGGTAATACGCGTAATGGTTTTTAAAACGAGAAATTTCAAAGGAAAAAGCCTCTGCTCATACGCGTATGGCAAGGGTGATACGCGTATGGGATTTTTAAAAGGAACTTTTCAAAGAAAACCAGTTTCTGCTCATACGCGTATGGCTTGGGGCAATACACGTATGGCTGGGCGAGAATTTTGGGCAATACGCATATGGGATGTGCCAATACGCGTATGGCCAGGAGAAATGCAGAAATTCTGCTGTTGTGATTATTTCCCGATCGTTTGTTTCCAATGCCGTAACTTTTTGTACGTAACTCGGATTGGAACAATTTTGGTATCGTTGGAAAGATAACAAAATGTACTTTCTTATTACAATGGTTTTAAGATTTTCGGCCGATTTAATTATGTCGGGATTGTTGGAATAGTGTCGTTTTGTCGACTATTATCTGTTAAATGTGTGTAATTGTTGTTGACAATGTATGCATGTTAAAATATGAATTAAGTAGAGTGAGGTTTTACCCTAAACAATGTTGTGGGTGTGTGATAGAATGGTGACAACGCTCGTGCAAGTAAGGCCGAGGCGTGTGTATTGTGAAATCTTAACCAGTCATTATTGATAGTGCGTTTCATGGGTCTCGAGCTCCTATAAAACATATGCACCATTACTTGGCAGGTTTGATTCCCGCTTTAGTACGAATGGGACCTACGGGTAGAGACTTGTGATGGTTAACAGGCCATCATAAGTGACGGTTCACGGCTAACAGGCCGTTGTTCCCGAATCCATTTCGTATGTCAAGTAATTCGAGGATCCATGACTCGGGTCATCTTCTAGACGTAGAAGCGGACGGGAAAAGGGGATGCCTTGGTATGGTTATTGTTTGTGAATCCTTGAGTTTACAGGCTCAAGAGGTACTTCGGTACTAGTGTGAGTTTACAGGCTCACCGTGATGGTCACTTGTGTATGTGTACTCATGGTTTTTCCCCTTTCCCTTTGACATGAGTTAGGATTATTAGAACCTTGTAAAGCCGAGAGGACTTTAAGGTAGGGAACTCACTGAGATTTCATGTATCTCACCCCACTGTTGTTGTTTACATCACAGGTTCTGCAGGTTCGACGAAGGGTAAGGACAAGGTAATTTGACTTTCCTTACGGGTCGTGGTTTTGTGATGGCATGGCTTCCGCTATGGCATTTATGTTTTGAGATCATTGTATTGATCTAGTTTTTAGTTTTTATCATTTTGGAACATCTTTTATATGTAATGCCTTAGACTTTTAGTGTTATGGATTAGAGGCATTTATGTGCATAATGTGTTAACTAGGAACTTATTATATTTCAGAACCAAAAGTGAAACTCATGTATAATATAAGATTTGCAGCAAGTATTATATGTGGGCATTACAGTGGGGCTTATAACACGAGGGTAGGCCCAGATGATTTTTCCGTTTAAAATGGCGATCGCGCCGAGGTTTTCTTTTAACGCAGAGGGACTTATACAATAAGTGAGGCCCAAAGTGATTTTGGTTAAAAGGGGGTTGGGTCTTACACTCTATTGGAGGCCCAAAAATTTTGAATGGGTCTCATAGCTCGAGGAGAGGCCCAAAAGGTTATTTTTCAAAAGGCGACGATCGCGCCGTTTGTTTTTTACGGTATCGGGACTTACACAATACACTGAGGCCCAAAAATGGTTTGGTCAAAAAAGGATTGGGTCTTACACTCTATTAGAGGCCCATGAGTGTTTGACAATGATTTGTTTGAGTGAAAATCAAAGAAACCCTAATTTTATTCTTTAAAAGTAAATATTTAAAGAAAATCAATGAAAAATACCAAATAAGTTTGAATAAACCACTTGTGATTTTTGTTTAAGGTTTGAAAAATGAGGTATAAATCACAAGAGATATTAAAACTCATTTGGTCTTGATTTTTCAAGATGAATATTTATTTTAAAATGTTTAAAAACAAATAAAAATGAATTTATTCACAAAAATACTAATTATATTAAATAAATAATATAAATTCAATTTCTTTGTAGAATAAAATATTTCAATATTTTTGTGATTTTTTGCAAAAGGAACCAATAAAAAATAATTAAAATTGAAAGAGTTATTAATTTTCCAATTAATTAATAAACCATGAAAATATTGGAAAAATGGCAAAATGTGAAAAAAAAACACAAAATGGCATGGGTGGGGTTTGAACCCAAGACCTCAAGGTTACAAGGCGCGCGCCTTACCACTGGGGTGGTGATACATCCATTGTTTGAAACAAAACAACAAATATACAAGGCATTTTTAGGCCTGGCCCAAGGCAAGTTTTGGCTCAGAAACGTGAAGGTCATAACTTTCTCAATTCTTAATGGTTTGAGACAAAATTTATATGCATCTGGACCAGAATTTCATAAGGAATCCAATGGAGGTGGTAGTTTTTTCAGATCACACTCCATCCTCAAAACCCGATAGTGGTTTTGAAAATGACCTATAAATGCATTTTCTATGCTACAACTTGGTACAAGCATGGATTACATGGTGAATTAGCTCAAACACAACATATACAACATGTATGAGATGTTTATGATCAATGGACTTCAAAGCATTGCATGTTTGAAAGATTCCAAGTTGTGAGGCTTACCTCTTTTTTGAGATTTTGGAGCTTTTGTGCAATCTGTCAAACCTCTTGTTCCAGAAATGATTTGATGCTTTAGACACACTCAGATGATCCCTTAGAAGCTTTTGAGAGGTGACTTTGTGATTTTATGATTACAGGTCACTTGTGATAGTTTGCACAGCTTACATATGATATATATATGAGGTTTGTGTGTGATTGATTGTGATGAAAAAGCTCTCAAGCTCAAAAACTCAAAGTTGCCTTGCTAAAGAAGGCATTTTTGCCAAGAGAAAGAGGTTTTGAGGAAAACATCTATTTGATGGCTTTGGTGTACTTAAACTGATCACAATTGAGCTCTATCTATAGTAGAGCAAGTTTGTTTTGGGATCCACAGTGAATGGCAACTGCAGCAGGTGTTTGTTCAATGTTGGCCAATGGAAATCCAAGTCTCCTCTAGCCATTGACTAGAGGTTAGGGCACAGGGCTGTGGTTCCCTTGGTCTTGGATAATTCTTGACTGAATTCAGTTGCAAATGGCTCAGTCCATGCCACCTTGATGCTTCCATTGAATGCTCCAATCCAAAATTGGAGTCTTGTCCCTATTTTGGCCATTCTAGGTTCAACATGCTATTTCTTGTTCCAAAGACTTTGGAGGCTTGGCTCAGTGGTTGTCCCCTTTAGATTCAATCCTCAGAGGTGTCCAAGTGGATAGGAGCATTTGTATTTGGCTGATTTTGGCAAATCGAGCAAAAATACAAATTCTGCCTTGCCTTGGCAGATTTCAGCAAGGCAACTTTCCAATGTGATATCTCTTGACTCAAATTGAATTTGGTAATGTTCTTGGTCATTTTGGAAAGCCCTTACATGATACAACAACTGTTTGAACATATTTGGTTTTGATCTCTTTTGAATCCAAGTGAAAAATCCCCCTACATTTGGCAAAAAGTAAGGTAAAATCTGACTTAGTGAAATTTTCACTAAGTGTTGGAACAAAGTGACTTTTCTTGATTTTGATCACTCCATAACTCAAAATCCATGAGGAGTTGGAATTAGGTCTAGTTGAAGTTTTTGTAGAGGGAAATGAGATCTACAAATAAAGCCTTGGATGGGAGAAAATGGCTTTGTGGTTTAGGAGTTATGACCCTCCAAAGTTAGTACCCTAGCCACTTTATTTTTAACTTAGAAAATTTGCTAAGTTTTTTATGGTTACCCCTTTTACAAGTTACCCAACTTTTCTTAATTTTTCTTGATGAATGATGATTCAAATCATACATTAACATCATTTTAGGGTTAAAAATCCATTTTGGTAAAAAATCTCAAAAAGTCAAAGTTGACTTTTGTGCACAGTTGACTTTTTATTAGATGAATTCCAAACTGTGCAATTCTTCAGGAAATCATGTCCTTGACCTAAATCAAACTTGATGGACATGTTCCATGGGTGTCATAGGGTATATTGATGCATGTCATAGGGCTTGGGAGCATGTCCTGGTCAAAAGTCAAAGTTACATTTGACTTTTTCCTTAAAACCCTAACTGTGGTGCAAATGAAATTGAGACTTGTTGCTCAAGCTTCTTGGATTAATCCATTGTTGCAAATGGATCAATATAGTTCATTAGAGACCCTTAAATCCTCTCTTGAGGTCTTGGCTCATGATTTGCCCTAAAAGTCAACTTAGGGGTGAATTAGGTCAAGAAACCCTAATTCCTGATTTTTGATGAATGCATCCCCTAAGGCAAAATTGACTTGATGATTGGGTCCATGAGGTTCCATGGAGTATATTAGGTTAGGTTTTGGATCATTGGCTTGTGCCCAGATGAAAAATTTCCATCTGGAGGCCTTGGTCGACCAAAACCCTAATTTGGTGACACTGTCGATCATGAGACTTGATCCACCTAGAAGGGAGCAGCCTTGTGCTTAATCCTTGAAGTGGGAGTCCTTTTGATCCATTGTGGATGTTTGAGAGGTTAGACAAGTTGAAGATCATGTCATTCCTTGATTGATCCTTTGTCTAAGCACTCAGAAAGGGCTTGAAACCCTAATTTTGATTGTAGTGAATGCTCACCCATCTTTGGGGAGACTGATGAAGTATGATGGTTCCTCCATATTGTGATGATGATTTTCACAATGATGGGAAATCTTAGTGGTCAAAATTTGGGGTATGACACACTGCATTCAAAGCTGGCGTGGCCAGGTGCCACCATACAACTATGAATGTTGTAGAGTCTGCTCAGAGAATAACCAAGGATGCTACCTCATGCGAGCAGCTCTTTAGAGTCAGTTGGATCACAAGGAGATTCACCCATACCTAGCTTCGGGGTCCATTGACTGGACGCCATACTACTTCGCTGATCAGATCAGAGACATAGTTGTAATCTCTGACCCTGATAGGAACAATGATGTTTGTACCATCATCCCTCTAATAGACGAATCAAAGGTTCTTAGGACAGAGTTGATTGAAGTTACTTAAGATAGTCAGCAAAATCTGAAAGCTCCTGTAGTTATCTATCTACCGGGACCATTACCATATGAAACAGCTAAGGCAATCCCTTACAAATACGGTGCAACAATAATTGAGAATGGAAAGGAAATTTGATTACCCTCTGTCGTGAATATTACAGACATCAGTCGAGTAACACGGAGCGGTCGAATCTTCAACCGAGGAGTTGGAGAACCTAACAAAGAAAAGGAACTTCAGACAGAAGCTCCCAATCCACCAGTCGGTCAATCCAGTAATCCCGACCTTTTGCAAAACAATGATGATATGTTGAAGCTCATCCAAAGGAGTGAATACAACATTGTTGATCAGCTGTTACAAACTCCTTCAAAGATCTCTGTGTTATCACTCTTACTCAGTTTCGAAGCCCACAGGGAGGCTCTACAGAAAGTCTTAGAGCAGGCCTTTTTGGAACAGGATGTGTCAATACGACAGTTCGATAGCATCATCTCTAACATCACTTCCTGCAACAACTTAGGATTCAGTAATGAGGATTTTCCAGAGGGGGCAAAAGCCACAACGTGGCACTCAATATCATAGTTAACTACCAGGACGATGCTTTAGCCAGCGTATTGGTAGACACGGGTTCATCCATCAACGTTATGCCGAAGTCTATTTTAATGCGACTATCATTTAAAGGATCCCCGATGAGGGGCGGTGAGGTCATCGTCAAAGCATTTGACGGGTCTCGAAAAGCAGTTATCGGTGAAGTCGACCTTCCCATAACTATCGGTCCTCACACTTTCCTAATCTCTTTCCAGGTCATGGACGTCTGGGCAGCGTACAACTGTTTATTAGGAAGGCCTTGGATACACCGGGCTGGGGCAGTCACTTGGACGCTGTACCAGAAACTGAAGTTCATCAAGAACGATCAACTCGTCACGGTTTGTGGAGAACGAGCCTTGCTCGTGAGTAACTTGTCATTATCTACTTGTGTAGAACCCGAGGAGGTTATTGGGACTCAGTTCCAGGTACTTTCGGTGAGCAATGAGAATCAATCAGAAAAAGGAACCTCGATTTCCTCATACAGAGATGCTCTCGAAGTGATCGAGAATTAAAATGCGAAAGGATTGGGACAGCTTGTCATTCCTACTGATAACAAAACAAAGAAGGGTCTTGGTTTTTCTGCAACCTGTACCCAGACTACTAAAGCTGAAGGTTTTCATCTCATTCAAGACTTCTTCCACAGTCGAGGTTTCCTTCACCCAGTGCCTCAAGCAGTCCATACCATCAACGAGGAGGATCCCTCCGATACGGATGAGGAATAGAAGTCATATCTTAACAAGGAAGGTTATATGTCTCAGTAAGAGGGGCCTACGCCATTTTACTATCCCGCACAGAGTCTGAGATTTATACCCAGGTCAGACGTCAAAATGATATATAGAGATTGTGATCCGGGAGAATGTCGTGCTCTGCCAAATTCATTAGAGGAACTCTGATGAAATAGAACTTTGACCACGACTACTATGTCCCGGTAGATGGCCTGCCTATCTGCCAGCCGTACCCTGGAGACTTAGGGCAAGAAAATCAGCCAAACAATGAAAATTAGCTGAGCGTCATTGAACAGAATACTTGTGTCCCCACTATGTCATGGGATCAACACTCAGGTCATTCAGAACCTATCTAGTACGACGATGAATTGGAAAAACTTGCCGGACTAGAATTCATCAACTATGCTTTTCCCGAGGTCAGCGTCATCGAGAGAGATGACTCCTCCAGTTCCAAAGATGTGTGGGACACCTTAGGACAACCAAGTGGAAAATTTGACTTCATGGTCAAGTACACCGCTCCCGAAAGCTCTCGTATCAGGTTTGAAGACATCCATCCAATTGGATGGGGAGATTTTCCTAAGAGTACAAATAATATGCAAAATACAATAGAGGAATCCTCCTATGACAACTCTGCCTGGGAGACAGATTCCAATGATCCTACTCCGCCAGAAATCAGCGTCATTTCTGAAGACAAATAAAGCAAAGTACCAGACTTTGTGATTCACCGAGGAGTTCGCCGCCAATGGGTTGCTGTCAATGTTCTGAAGATTGTTCATAAGTCAAAGTAATTGTCGTCTTTAACCTTTCACCCTGCCCAGGTGAAACGGATGTTTTAATAGGGCTCACTTTCTGTAAATTTCCTTCTTCGCATCGCCCAAAGCGACAGAGCTTTGTTTTATAGGGCTGTAGTTTGAAGAATCGACTTGTTCATTAATAAAATAACGTTGTTCTGTAATTTTCGCATTAATTGCTGTTTTCTTTTTGCTTTTTCCGAAACTGGTAATCCTAAAAAACAATTCAAATAATAAAAACAAGCAGTAAAAAAAATACACTGCACACACTTGCATTTTCTCTATCTCTTCTAAAAAACGAATAATCACGTCATGCAGATTGCTTGTTTTAAACCCCGTTGAAACATACGATTCGATGCCTTCTCCCAACATTGAGTTCCCGGTATTTGGGGCTGAAGAAGAAGTTGACGACGAAATTCCAAAAGAGATCTCCCGACTACTCAGACAAGAGGAAAGGTCCATTGAACCTCACAAAGAGCTGTTGGAAACGATCAATGTGGGTTCAAAAAAAGAGAGAAAAGAAATCAGGATTGGGGCTCTGCTCAGTCCAACTGCCAAAGAAGGTTTTACAAAGCTCCTCAAAGAGTTTCCCGATGTATTCGCTTGGTCCTATCAGGACATGCCTGGGTTGGATACTAGCATCATGGAACGTCATTTACCGTTACGGTCAGAATGTCTGCCAGTAAAATAGAGGTTGAGACGGACTCACCCGGACATGGCCGTCAAAATCAAAGAGGAGGTACAAAAACAGATTGACACGGGTTTCCTCGCCATATCAGAATATCCTCAATGGTTAGCCAACATAGTACCCATTCTGAAAAAGGACGGAAAGTTCAGAATGTGTGTCGATTACCGAGATCTAAACAAGGCTAGTCCAAAGGACGACTTTCCTTTACCGCACATTGACATGCTGGTTGACAGTACAACAATGTTCAAAGTTTTCTCCTTCATGGATGGATTCTCGGGCTATAATCAAATCAAAATGGAGCCGAAAGACATGGAAAAAACTTCCTTCATCACCCCATGGGGTACCTTTTGTTACAAGGTAATGCCGTTCTGTTTGAAGAACGCCGAGACAACCTATCAAAGGGCCATGACTACTCTGTTTCATGACATGATACACAAAGAAATCAAAGTGTATGTCGATGACATGATTGCCAAATCTAAAATATAAGAGGAGCATGTGACCCACCTGTCAAAGTTATTCGAGCGGTTGAGAAAATACAAACTCTGCTTGAATCCCAACAAATGCACCTTCGGTGTCCGTTCAAGGAAACTTTTAGGGTTCATCGTCAGCCAGAAAGGAATTGAAGTTGATCCTGACAAGGTCAAGGTCATTCAAGAAATTCCTTCTCCGAAAACTGAAAAACAAGTCAGAGGATTTCTGGGACATTTGAACTACATCTCCAGAGTCATATTCCTCATGAACGCGACATGTGCGCCGATTTTCAAATTACTCAAAAAGAACCAGGAATGCGTTTGGACAGAAGACTGCCAAACTGCCTTCGACAGTATCAAGGAATATCTGTTGAACCCACCGATTCTATCACCTCCAGTGGAAGGAAGACCACTGATCATCTACCTCACAGTCCTAGAGGACTCCATGGGTTGTGTACTTGGCCAACAAGACGAAACCAAAAGAAAAGAGACTGCCATCTACTATTTAAGCAAGAAATTCACCGACTGCGAGACTCGGTACACTATGCTTGAGAAAACTTGCTATGTTTTGGCTTGGGCAGCCAAACGTCTTTGCCAGTACATGATTCGTCGCACTACTTGGCTAATCTCAGAAATGGATCCAATCAAGTATGTATTTGAAAAACCTGCTCTCACGGGAAGAATTGCCCATTGGTAGATGTTGTTATCAGAATACGACATCGAATACCACGTACAAAAAGCCGTTAAAGGGAGTATTTTAGCCAATCATATGGCTCATCAACCGATTGACGATCAGGAATCAATCGGGTTTGACTTCCCAGACTAAGATGTCATGTATTTAAAAATGAAAGATTGCGATGAACCACTACCCAGTGAAGGGCCATAGCCAGGTTCCCAATGGGGACTAATCTTTGACGGAGCTGTCAATCATTACGGAAATGGAATTGGGGCAATCATCATAACACCTCAGGGTACCCACATTCCTTTCACTGCCAGACTAACATTCAAGTTCACAAACAACGAGGCTGAATACGAAGCTTGTATCATGGGTCTCTAAGAAGCAATCGATTTGAGGATCAAGAACTTGGATGTATAAGGCGACTCAGCTTTGGTCGTCAATCAGATCAAAGGAGATTGGAACACATACCAATCCGGATTGATTCCTTACAAAGACTACGGGAGAAGGTTGTTACCCTTCTTTAACAGAATCGAGTTTCATCACATCCCTCGTGATGAGAATCACATGGTTGATGCCTTAGCCACCCTTTCTTCCATGATTAGTGTAGGTCAATGGACCAACTTACCTAAGATCGACATAATGCGCCTTGAACGGCCCGCTTACATCTTCGTGATTGAAGCAGTCATAGATGACAAACCTTGGTATCACGATATCAAATGCTTCCTTCAGAAACAAGAGTACCCACCTGGGGCACTAAGAAAAGACAGAAAATCCCTCAGAAGGCTAGAAGGCAGCTTCTTCCTGAGCGGTGATACACTCTATAAGAGAAATTTTGACATGGTCTTGCTCCGATGCGTAGACAGACCAGAAGCAGATGTGCTGATAAAAGAAATTCACGAAGGATCCTTTGGCACTCATGCCAATGGACACACAATGGCGAGAAAAATTCTGAGAGCAGGGTACTACAGGTTGACTATGGAATCCAACTGCTACAAGTACATGAGGAAATGCCACAAATGTCAGATATATACTCAGACAAAATCCATGTACCGCCAACGCATCTCAAAGTTCTCTCTTCCCCATGGCCTTTTTCCATATGGGGAATCGACATGATTGGTATGATTGGACCCAAAGCTTCAAACAGACATCGGTTCATCCTGGTAGCCATTAATTACTTCACCAAGTGGGTTGAAGCAGTGTCATACGCTAATGTAACCTGACAAGTGGTGATCCGATTTGTCAAAAACAATATCATCTGCCGTTATGGTGTTCCGGGCTAGATCATTACTGATAATGGATCTAACTTGAACAATAAGATGATGAAAGAGTTGTGCACAGAGTTCAAGATCGAACACCATTTCTTATCTCCCTACTGACCCAAGATGAACGGAGCGGTAAAAGCGGCTAACAAGAACATCAAGAAGATCGTTCAAAAGATGGTTGTAACCTACAAAGACTGGCATGAAATGTTTCCTTTTGCTCTTCACGGTTATCGCACATCTGTCTGCACTTCAACAGGGGAAACCCCTTTCTCTCTTGTATATGGCATGGAAGCAGTGCTCCCCATAGAAGTAGAGATCCCATCAATCCAGGTATTGATGGAAGCTAAGCTAACAGAGGCTGAATGGTGTCGAAGCAGACACGACGAACTGAATCTGATTGAAGAGAAACGAATAACGGCACTATGCCACGGTCAGTTGTATCAACAGAGGATGAAGAAGGCGTTTGACAAAAAGGTTCGACCTCGTGTCTTCATAAAAGGAGACCTTGTGCTCAAGAAGATACAATCATTTCTCACTGACTCTCGGGGCAAATGGACTCCGAATTATGATGGCCCCTATGTGGTCAAGAAAGCTTTCTCAGGCGGCGCCTTGAGACTTGCAACCATGGATGGAGAAGAATTTGCCTACCCCATAAATGTTGACGTAGTCAAGAAATACTTCTCCTAAACTAATAAAAAATGTCTCGGGGAATTGAAAACCTGAAAGGGAGGTCCAGGCAAAAATTAGAGACATGATCAAAAATCATCCCGGTGGATTGGAAACATCACAGTACAATCCAGGCAAAAGTTAGGGATAATGGTAAGTAACTAGGTCCAACAGGGGCAAGTCCCTCAGCAGCAGTTACACCATCCATCAGAAAAACTCCAGTCAAGGTCATCTTCGACAGAAGCTCAGGATGCCCCAAATTCAAAGTTGGTAGAAGGATAGTGGTCGTTATGTTTCGATGTAGCCCTTTTCCCTTAAATTACCATTTTCAATCTTTGTAAATACTCTATGGAATCACGCGCTTGGCTGATTTCAATCTTTGTAAATACTCTATGCAATTCTTATTTGTTTTAGCTTTACAGAATGACATTTTAACATGATCAACGATTCTTGAAATAAAATAAAAATGAATTTACTTGTAAAATTTTTTCTGCTTTTAATAAAGATGGCAAATACTTTTGACTGTTGAACATCGAAAGAATATTGATTGCTTCTCCCAAAGGCAGTTAAGCTTCGAAGTGTAGAATCAAAGTACTCCTTCTAAACTAGTGCACCTGAATGAAGGATCAGTTGTGTCAGAGACCATGTTTCATCTGACACCCCCGGCAGAGTTCTTATCTCCTAAGACCGATCAACGGATGTTCCCCGCGGGAACTACTTTCTCCTAAGCAAGGCAGAATTGATATCTTGAACCAACGGAACTTCTTCGTCCCAGCAGTGGCCGAGTATTCAGTCGTGTTCATCCGCCAGTTTGTATGTCGTGTCAGTTGTGTCAGCATAAACATACATACATCATGCATTATTGATTTACATTCATATTCATACTGCATCACTATCACTCTAGTCAGTTTTATCCCCTAGTGATGAAAGTCCTCTCAATCGATTTGTCAGTTCTTTCCTCGTAAAGAAATGTCGTGTCTGAGCAACCTCACCTCCAGTTTATAAATGGATTGGAGTTGGCCCCTGACCACTTTGATAACTTGAACCTCTGAAAGGCCAGAGAACCTTCGGCCAACGTCACTCATCGCCATTGAAGATGATATCTTCGCTTTCCCGGATTAAGAAAACTCCCCAGAGAAAGCCTCTTAATCAGAGATTCGGCAGTACAGTAGTTTTTCTCCAAAAAATCCGCTGACGAAAAGGTCATCAGAACCTCAAAATTGGATCACATCATATGGCATTTCTCCGAGAAGATCCCGAGAAAAGTATGATGCAACATCGCCAAGCGAAAGCAGTCTCTCAAGAGACTCGTTTTCCCCAGATAGAGTCAACAAATGACATCTCCAACAGAGAAGTTTGTACCCCTCTACAATTCAGGCATATGGGTTCCCCAGCAAGTCTGACATCAAAAGTTTTTCTATCAAATGGCATCTCTCCAGGAAAATTCGGCGAGAAGTTTGAGGGAAATAGCTACACATAGCATCCCTTGTCAAGAAAGTTTATTGTCAAAAGAAACTAAGACCAGTTCCTTGGTAGGAAACCAGGATCGAGGGGGAGTTTATTTCCGAAACTAAGACCAGTTCCTTGGTAGGAAACCAGGATCGAGGGGAAGTTCATATCAGAAACTAAGACCAGTTCCTTGGTAGGAAACCAGGATCGAGGGGAAGTTTATTTCAGAAACTGAGACCAGTTCCTTGGTAGGAAACCAGGATCGAGGGGAAGTTTATATTAGAAACTAAGACCAGTTCCTTGGTTGGAAACCAGGATCGAGGGGAAGTTTATATCAGAAACTAAGACCAGTTCCTTGGTAGGAAACCAGGATCGAGGGGAAGTTTATATCAGAAACTGAGACCAGTTCCTTGGTAGGAAACCAGGATCGAGGGGAAGTTTATATCAGAAACTGAGACCAGTTCCTTGGTAGGAAACCAGGATCGAGGGGAAGTTTTTACCATTTCAAAGCGTCATCGCTTAGTAAGAGAAGATGGATGCGCAAGCTGCCATTCATAACCACCATCAAAATTTCGGGTATTCCGAAATTTAATCATCTTGCACCCCGAATGCCCGAATACCTTCGTCATTCACACCTTCGGGTCCAAGAAGATTAAATAGGGGCATCTGTCATACCCCAAATTTTGACCACTAAGATTTCCCATCATTGTGCAAATCATCATCACAATATGGATGAACCATCAGTCTCCCCGAAGATAGGTGATCACTCACTACAAACAATAATTAGGGTTTCAAGCCCTCTTTGAGCCTTAGACAAAGGATCAATCAAGGAATGACATGATCTTCAACTTGTATAACCTCTCAAACATCCATAATGGATCAAGAGGACTCCCACAGCAAGAATCAAGCACAAGGCTGCAACATTTTGAGTGGATCAAGCCTCAAGATCGCCAGTATCACCAAATTAGGGTTTGGTCGACCAAGGCCTCCAGATGGAAATTTTCCTCTGGGCATGAGCCAATGCTTCAAAACATAACCTATGATGCTCCAAGGGGCATCATGAACCCAATCATCAAGTCAATTTAACCTCAGGGGATGCATTCACAAAAGATCCGGAATTAGGGTTTCTTGACCTAATTCACGCCTAAGTTGACTTTTGGGACAAAACATGAGCCAAGACCTCAAGACATGATTTGAGGGTCTCTAATACACTACATTGATCCATTTGCAACAATGGATTGATCCAAGAAGCTTGATTCCCAAGTTTCAAGTTCATCAGAATCACAGTTAGGGTTTTGCAGAAAAAGTCAACTGTATCTTTGACTTTTGACCAGGGCATGCTCCCAAACCCTAGGACATGATTCAATACACCCTATAACACCTATGAAATCAATCCATCAAGTTTGATTTAGGCCAAGGACTTGATTTCATAGAGGATCGTAAAGTTTGGAATTCATTTGATAAAAAGTCAACTGTGCACAAAAGTCAACTTTGACTTTTTGATATTTTTCACAATTATGGTTCTTTAACCCTAAAATGATGTTAACGGGTGATTTGAATCAACATTCATCAAGAAAAATTAAGAAAAGTGGGATACCTTGTAAAAGAGGTAACCATAAAAAACTTAGAAATTTTCTAAGTTATGGAATAAAGTGGCAAGGGTACCAACTTTGGAGGATCATAACTCCTAAACCACAAGGCCATTTTTCCTCATTCAAAGCTAGATTTGTAGCTCTCATGGCACTCTACAAAAGCTTCAACTACAATTCATTCCAATTCCTCATGGATTTTAAGTTATGGAATGATCAAAATCACAAAAAGTGAAAATGTCACTTTTTTCCAACACTTAGTGAAATTTTCACTAAGTCAGAATCTGTCTTACTTTTTTCCAAATGTAGGGGCATTTTTCACTTGGATCCAAAAAGTATCAAAACCAATTATGATCAAACAGCTGTTGTATCATATAAGGGCTTTCCAAAATGGCCAAGAACTCCATCAAAGTCCACTTGAGCCATGAGATATGACAATGCCAATATGCCTTGCTGCAAACTGTCATGGCAAGGCAGATTTGGGAGTTTTGCTCGATTTGCTCAAATTTTGCAAAGGGAAAGAAACTCTATCCATCTGAACACCTCAAGGAGGGACCAAGGAGGAACCAACACTGATCCCAAGCCTCCCAAGTCTCTGGAACCAAAAATAGCATGCCAAACCTATAAATCCCTAAAAGAGGGACAAGCCTCCAATTTTGGATTGGAGCATTTAATGGATGCACCAAGGTGGCATGAACTGAGCCATTTCCAACTGAATTCAGTCAAGACTTATCCAAGACCAAGGGAATTAGCAGCCTGTGCCCTAACCTCTAGTCAATGGCTAGAGGAGACTTGGATTCTCATTGATCAACATTGGCCAAACCTCTGCTGCAGTTGCCATTCACTATTCCTTGCAAAACAAACTTGCTCTACTATAAATAGAGCTCATTTATGATCAGTTTGAGTACACCAAAGCCATTAAACAGATGCTTTCCTCAAAATATCCTTCTTCACTCCAAAATTGCCTTCCAAAGCAAGTCATTGTCGGGTTTTGAGTTTGAGAGCTATTCCAACCAAACCAATCACACAAACACCTCATAAACATCATATAGAAGTGATCCAAACACTTAAACAACATCTGGAATACTGATTTCTCTGAATCACCAGCCAGCTGCTCAAGGTTTTAAGCAAGATGCAAATGGGATACCATCTTCAGTTCCAGATCATTTCCATTCATTCCAAGCATCCAGACACACTCCATAGCACCTAGGGAAGCTGTCCATATCCTTGGAACCAAGCTGAAACACCTCTAACACAAAACACGATCACCAGCTGCAAGAGGTAAGCATGAGCTCTTCTAACTCTATGATCCATGCATTTTTTGCTGGACAATAATTTGGCCATATGTTCATAATCATGCATGGAGTGTTTTCCCTCAATCAATTGCATTGTTTGAATCGTGTATGGAATTTCTGAACCTTCATGCAAATTTTAGGGTTCTTGAGGTTTCTCTTTGATTTCTTATTCCATGTTTAAAATAAATGAAATTAAACACCATAGACATGATCGTGAGGTTGAAACGAGTAGATTGATATGTAGATTGCATGATATAATCAAGTATTCAGTGAGATTGGATAGAAAACGCAAATCTGCAGAAACAGAGGGTGGCGCATGTTCTTGCCCTTGTTCTTGGCGCCTCTTTTTCAAAATTTGAATATTTGAATTTTGTGATTTTATTTAATTGATTCAAAAACTAATTTCTCTCTGAGTTTTAATGATTTTGAGTTGATTCTTTTTTTAATAATTCACAAAAATGTTAAAATATTTTATTTTCCCAAGAAATCCCAAAAATATTATTTATTTCATATACTTGATATTTTTATAAAGAATTAATATTTTAATTGTTTTTGACATTTAAAATATTTTCTCTTTCTTGATTTTTCAAACTTTAGTGATTTCCAATCATTGTGTGGATCAAAACCTGATTTTTGAAACATTAACCTAAGGTCACAATTGTTTTCCGTATTTTTAACAATTTTAATCATTTAAATTGAATTTTTATTCAATTAAAATACATTTTTGAAACAAAATTAGGGTTTTTGATTAATTCAACCCTCATCAAACTTTTTCAAACCCTTTGGACCTCTAATAGAGTGTAAGACCTAATCCTTCTTTGAAACTAAAACTTTTTGGGCCTCAGTCATTGTATAAGAACCACGGTGTTTTAAAAAAATATCTCGGCGCGATCGTCAGTTTAAAATAAAAACCCTTGGGCCTCTCCTTGAGTTATAAGCCCCATCTTTTCTTTTAAAATCACCTTTGCGCCTCTTGAAAGAGTGTAAGACCCAACCCTTTTGTAAATAAACCTTTTTGGGCCTCAGATATTGTATAAGTCACTCTGCGTTAAAATAAAATCTCGGCATGATCACCAGTTCAAAAATCAAACCCTTGGGCCTCTCCTTGAGCTGTAAGCCCCACCACTTGTATAAAAGTAAACCTTTGGGACTCTTGAGAGAGTGTAAGACCTATTTGTGACACCCCCAATCTATACCCCGAGCAATTAAAGCGATAACAAATAATCAGAGCATAACTAAAACATTCATGTTCCTGACACCCACAATTCAGATACAGAAAAAAAGCAGAAAATCTGCAACTGGAATCTCATATATATAAACATAAAATTTTGTCTGTCATATACAGATTCATACATGTAAAATCCAAAAGATATACATATACACATAGTCACATAACGATCTTCCCGACTACCCGGTGCCACATATCAGAGTCGACCGACAAAAGAATGAAGACATAATATTCACAAAAAGACCTCCAGCATCTAATCTGCAATGCCTCATAGAGCATTCAAAACAGCAGAAGGGTGAGAAACACAATTATAATATAGTTGCATACAATTATGTAATAACACAAAATACACAAGCAAAACATTCTCACCACAACGTACACCATAGTTCAAATACCAAACAAAACAATTCATAATTAATGCATCCATCACTAAGGCATATCAATCATGCTCAATACATTTATCACCAATATATATATCAACTCATCAATCCCATTCAGAATTCCCACACATAATCAATCCATTCATGACTTATGCAAATGCACAGAGACCGACACAACGACTCTATGCATGCGGTACCATTCCATCCATCATTCTCATCATTAATTCACTCAGGAATTATTGGAATCATCGCTTGTTACTTAGTGTAACTCCCCGTCGGGAAAACGATGTACCCCTTCGCTTTAGGTCCTCTTGGTATAAGGCTCACGACGTTTATGGATCGATTTAGGTCGTCTTTGTATAAGGCTCACGATCCAATCGCTTTAGGTCCTCTTTGTATAAGGCTCACGATCGTATATAACGTCGCTTTAGGTCCTCTTTGTATAAGGCTCATGACCGTTACAGCAGATTACCTCTGGAATCGTTTCGTCGCTCACACCCCACAAGGGCACACGACATCACAAGATGCATATCATGATGCTTGGCATACAATGACTCATGACAATCAAATGCATACACATATACAACCATGTGAACCATTTCAACATCCATAATCATGCATATACAATCAAACACAACACAATGCATTTAAAATGAAAAACAATATCTAACCAAGCCAAAAAGACCAAAATACCCCTACACTCAATTTTCTCGCAAACGTTCCCAAAACGCAATAAAACATAATAACGAGAACACATTTACCAAATAAAAACCAAGAATAAAATAATATAAAGACAAAAATAATTAAATCGACTCGATTAAAATAAATCTAATAAAAACCGGGCGTTACAACTCTCCCCCACTTAGAAATTTTCGTTCTCGAAAATATTACCTGGGACGAACAACTCCGGATACGATTCCCGCATCCGACTCTCCAACTCCCAAGTCAAATTGCCCTCAGCAGCGCCTCCCCACACTACCTTCACAAGCGCAATATCTTTGCCTCTTAACCGCTTCAACTCGCGATCCAAAACCCTCATCGGTAATGCCTCAACCGTAAGGATCTCCCTTACCTCAACCTCATCCATCGGAATCACATGCGACGGATCCGGAACATATTTCTGAAGTTGTGAAACATGGAACACATCATGCAAATTCAAAATATTCGGTGGCAACGCCACCCGATAAGCCACATCACCCACTCTCGCGGATATCTGGTAAGGACCAATAAACCGAGAAGTAAGTTTCTTCAACTTCAATGCACGTACAACACCCGTCACCGGCGTAACTCTCAAAAATACATGATCGCCTTCTCGAAACTCAAGATCTTTCCTCCTTCGATCATGATAACTCTTCTGCCTACTCTAAGAAGCCTTCATCTTCTCACGAATAAGTTTCACCTTTTCCATAGTTTGTTGAACTAACTCCGGTCCAACCACCGAACTCTCACCAGATTCATGCCAACACAAAGGTGTTCAACATCTTCTTCCATACAACGCTTCAAAAGGTGCCATTCCAATACTCGAATGGAAACTGTTGTTATACGTGAACTCCACCAACGAAAGATAACTATCCCAAGCACCACCTTGCTCAAGAACACAAGCTCTCAACAAATCTTCCAATGACTGAATAGTTCTCTCGGTCTGACCATCCGTCTGAGGATGATAAGCAGAACTCAATATCAACTTGTAACCTAACGCCTTTTGCAAACTTTCCCAAAATCTGGAAGTAAACCTCGGATCTCGATCTGTAATAATACACAACAGAACACCATGTAGCTTCACAATCACACGAATATAAATCTCAGCCAACCTCTCCAAAGAAAAACTAATGTCAATCGGAATGAAATGTGCCGATTTAGTCAGCCTATCCACAATCACCCAAATGGCATTATGTCCCCTCTGAGTATTCGGCAACCCTGTCACAAAATCCATAGAAATGCTGTCCCATTTCCACTCGGGAATATCCAACGGTTACAATAATCCACTAGGCTTCTGATGTTCTACCTTTGACTTCTGACACGTTAAACACGCATAAACAAACTGAGCCACATCCCTCTTCAATCCGGACCACCAAAATATCTTCTTCAAGTCTTGATACATCTTATTAGCTCCCGGATGTATACTCAAACTACTCCGGTGTCCTTCCTCTAGAATCATCTTTTTCAATTCCGAATCATCAGGAATACAAATTCTACCACGTAATCTCAAAACACCCTGATCGTCCACTTTAAAGTCACCATTCACACCTTTACCTCCAACCGTCATCAAATCAACAAATTTCACATCCAACCTCTGTTTCTCGCTAACGGTCAACAGAAAATCATTAGTGACCTTTAACATGCCAAGCCTCACGCTATCAGATGTTAATTCACACACCAAACTCAAATCTCTAAATTCTTCCAAAACTTCCCACTCTTTAACCATCAAAGCAGACATATGCAAAAACTTCCGGCTTAACGCATCGGCTACCACATTAGCTTTACCAAGATGGTAATTCAAGCTAAAATCCCAGTCCTTCAAAAATTCCAACCATCTCCGTTGCCTCATATTCAACTCTTTCTGATCAAACAAGTATTTTAAACTCTTATGATCACTAAAGACTTCAAATCTTGCACCGTAGAGATAATGTCTCCAAATTTTCAATACAAAAACCATCGCAGCTAATTCCAAATCATGCGTAGGATAATTCTTCTCATGATCCCTCAATTGTCTCGAAGCCTAAGCCACCGCCTTACCTTCTTGCATCAACACTCCACCTAAACCACTCAAAGACGCATCGCAATACACCACAAATAGTTCACTAGGACTCGGTAAGATCAAAATCGAAGCTGTAGTCAATCTTCTCTTCAGCTCACTAAAACTTTCCTCACACTGAATATCCCAAATAAACGCTTTACCTTTACAAGTCAGCTGGGTCAAAGGAAGTGCTAACATGGAAAAGCCTTCAATGAATCTTCGATAATATCCATCTAAACCCAAAAAGCTTCTAATTTCAGTAATAGATCTAGGAGCCTCCCATTGTAGAACTGCATCTACTTTGGATGGATCCACAACAATACCATTACCTAAAGTCACATGCACAAGAAAACTCACTTCTGACAACTAGAACTCACACTTGGACAACTTGGCATAAAGTTTCTTCTCCTTCAAAATTTGCAATACAATACGCAAATGCTCCGCATGTTCCTCCCGAGACATAGAATTAATCAAGATGTCATCAATAAACAGAACAACAAATTGATCCAAATGCTCATGGAAAATGCGATTCATATACTCCATAAACACTCCCGGCGCATTAGAAACCCCGAACGGCATCACGGAATATTCGTAATGTCCGTAGCGTGTCCTAAAAGCCGTCTTCTGAATATCTTTCTCCTTCACTCTAATCTAATGATAGCCTAACCTCAAATCAATTTTACTAAACACACACGCACCTACAAACTGGTCCATCAAATCATCAATTCTCGGAAGAGGATACTTATTCTTAATCATCACCTTATTCAGCTGGCGATAATCAATACACAATCGCATACTTCTATCTTTCTTCTTCACCAATAAAACTAGAGCACCCCAAGGCGATACACTCGGCCTCACAAACCTCTTTTATAATAATTCATTCAACTGCTTCTTCAACTCAACCAACTCAGATGCCGACATACGATAAGGTGCCATAGACACAAGTCTAGTACCAGGAACTAGATCTATAGAAAACTCCACCTCTCTCTCTGACGGCACATCAGAAATATCCTCCGGAAACACCTCCAGAAAATCACACATGACTGGAAACACCTCAATTGCAACTTGACTATCCACTGTCAACGATGCAAACAACCCGAACAACTGAGCTTCCTCCGCCAAAAGTTTCTTCAACTCTTTGGTAGATAAGAAACTCGATTCCTCTTCTTCTTCAAGCGAAGGAAATCTTACCAACTTATGATAACAATCGATATGAACTCGATAGAACTGCAACCAATTCATTCCCAGAACTACGTCTAAACCCTCCAACAGCAAACACACCAAATCCATAGCAAAATCCTTACCATAAATGGTCAAAGGACAACTTAAACAAATGAGAGAAGTAGTTACCGACCCCAATGCTGGAGTATCGATAACCATCTCTCCACCCATCGATCACAACAAAAGATTCAAACGCCGCGCACACTCAGACGAAATAAACGAATGAGTCGCTCCGGTATCAATGATAGCAACTAAAGGCATACGATTAATAAAACAAGTACCTCTGATCAGACGATCTGCACTAGTAGGCTGAGTTCCTGACAATGCAAACACTTTCCCTCCAGCTTGAGCTTGCTTTGGTTTCCGACACCTCGTACTAATATGACCAGATTCACCACAGTTGAAACACTTCACCCCAATCCTCTTGCAATCAGCTGTTACATGTCCTATACCTCTGCAATTGGAACACTTCCTCATATCCTTTCTACATTTAAACTGACGATGTCCTAAGTCACCACACCTAAAACATCTTAGAGGATTATACATACCTCCCCCACTTAGCCTTTTATCAAAATTAGCCCTTTGCTTTCCCTTGTCAGCTGGTGACACATAAGGACCACCACGAAACGGTTGCTTTCCTTTCCTTTCGTTCACACTCTTATAATAAATAGAACGAGCTTTGCTATCCTCCTCATAAATTCTACAACAATCCACCAAATTTGAAAACCTCCTAATCCTTTGATAACCAATTTCCTGTTTGATCTCAGGACGCAACCCGTTCTCAAACTTCACACATTTGGAAAACTCCGCAGTTGCTTCAGCATAATGGGGATAAAACTAACCAAGCTCCACAAACTTAGCAGTGTAATCAATAGCAGACATGTTACCCTGTTTCAACTCCAAGAACTCGATCTCTTTCTTTCCTCTAACATATTCAGGGAAATACTTCCTCAAAAACTCACTGCTAAATAAAGCCCAAGTGACCACTTCACCTGTAGCTTCCCACACATGACGCGTACTAACCCACAAATCATCAGCCTCTTCCTGTAACATGTGAGTACCCAGTCTCACCTTATGATCCTCAGCACAGTCCATCACTCGAAAGATTCTTTCAATCTCCTTAAGCCAAATCTGACCACCATCAGGATCATGTCTCCCTTTGAAGACTGGCGGTTTGTTCTTCCTGAACTCATCATTCCCACCAGTATTAGGTGCATTCCACACAGCCTGAGCCATAGCTTACATAGCAGCAGCAAGAGCAGCATCATTCCTACCAGCCATATTCTGTTCATATCCAATAACAGTAACTATGGTTAAACAATCAACTCACCAAAACACCAGCATCGCACAACAAACAACTTGGTCAAAATGACCGACACGGACTGGCATGAACTGACACAAACTGACACAACCTGGCTCTGATACCACTTAATGTGACACCCCCAATCTATACCCCGAGCAATTAAAACGATAACTGTTAGTTCCTGGATTGGCTGAAATTTTGGTAAAACAAAGTATGTTCAATGTTGATGTCAAGGTGCTGATGTTGCAACATTGAAGTCTTAACACTGGGTTGTGTTAAGTAATTAATAGCTGAAGTTGGATGTCTGATGTCACATAGGTGATGTTGTAACATTAGATCTGCAGAATTAACAACAGCAGGCTGTGATGTTGTTAGGGTTGCGTATTAGCTGGAATTGTGGAGAGCAAGCTGTCTCATTGGATGCGAATATCTTGGGATAGATATTTGCTGCTGCATAGGAGATCTGTTGCAGATTTGTAGGAGATTTAAAAGGTTAAAGATTTAAAAAGATTTTAGGAGAAAATCTGTTTTAAATATTCAGTTTTAAATAACAAATCTGGGAGATATTGTAGCATGTCCAAGACCAAAGGAAAAAGCGACAGAAAACATTCAGAAGATCAGGAGCTGGAGACTTAGTGTCTAGAGTTTGTTTAGAGTGCTTGTATTTACACTATTCAAGGGTTTGAATAGGTGTCGAGTTTCTGTCCTCTCTAGAAGCTGTGAAGCAATAGAGAGTGGTTGCTTGATCGAAGCTGTGAAGTAAGATCAAGGGTACTCAAAGTGGTTTCTTTGAGAGTTTGTAAGGGATTGAGTGGTGTTCTCATACCTAAGTGGTTTCTTAGGTAGGAAGTCATTAGTAGAGTATAAGTTTAGGAGATTGTCAACGGGTTGTTGAGTCTGTAAATTATATCTACAAGTATTGAATTCCATCCCTGGCTTGGTAGCCCCCAGAGTAGGTTGGTTGTAACCAAACTGGGTCAACAATTCTTGGTGTTATTTTACTGTTATTGATGTCCATTGTGCAGAGTGTGTTGTTGTGACATCACACCTTAACATCACACGTCTGATACCAGAATTTTAATTGGTATCAGAGCAGGCATCCTGTCTGTCTCTGGGTGAGATCTAGGGAAGTTACTTTCTGGTGTAAAGATGGACAAAGAAGTTGGAGGATTCGTCAACAGACCCCCTATTTTAGATGGATCCAATTATGATTATTGGAAGCCAAGGATGACCACCTTCTTAAAATCCTTGGACAACAGGGCTTGGAAGGCTGTTATTAAAGAATGGAAAGCACCTGTCATGTGTGAGAAAGATGATGCCGGCAGAGATAAAGAAGGCACCTCTAAGACTAAGCCTGAAGAAGAGTGGACCAAGGAGGAAGACGAGCTTGCTCTTGGAAATTCCAAAGCTCTAAATGCCATCTTCAATGGAGTGGATAAGAATATCTTCAGGTTAATCAATACCTGTGAAGTTGCTAAGGAAGCATGGGATATCTTGCAGGCTACTCATGAAGGAACATCTAGAGTCAAGATGTCAAGACTTCAGATTTTAACATCAAAATTTGAAAGCCTGAAGATGAAGGATGATGAGACTATTCATGACTTCCACATGAATGTTCTGGAGCTGGCTAATGCATCCAGTGCTCTTGGTGAGAAAATGTCAGATGAAAATCTTGTTAGGAAGATCCTTAGATCTCTTCCTAAGAAGTATAAGATGAAGGTTACTGCCATTGAAGAATCACAAGACATCAACAAGATGAGAGTTGATGAGCTCATTGGATCTCTTCAAATTTTTGAGCTTGGGTTGAATGAGGAAGAACCAGAAAAGAAGCCAAAAAGTATAGCCTTGGTGTCAAATCATGCAGAAGAAAAAGGAAAGAGTTCTGAATCTCAAGAGGATCTATCTCAGGCCATAGTTATGTTGGGAAGACAGTTCACCAAAGTGTTCAAGAGAATGAACAATAACTCCAGGCCTAATGTCAAGAACATGACTTCTGACACCAGCAAGAAGGATGAAGAGAAAACTACCCAAGATAAAGGAGTTCAGTGCTTTGAGTGTGAAGGGTATGGACATGTCAAGAAAGAATGTCCCACCTTCTTGAAAAAGCAGAAGAAGGGCATGACGGTTTCCTGGTCTGACTCAGATAGTGAAAGTGAAGGTGAGTCAGCAAAGCATGTTAGAGCCCTAACAGGAGCTGTTGTTTCTGATGATGATTCTAGTGATGGAGAAGTAACTTATGAGGAGTTAGCATCTACCTATCAAGAGCTGTGTTTAAAAAGTGCTGAGATTTGTCAAGAAAACAAGTGCCACAAGCAACAGATTGCTCAGCTAGAGAATGAAAAGACTGATCTGGAAAATGAAGTAGTGCTAGTTAGAGCCCACCTTGATCAAATGACCAAGTCTGTTAGGATGCTGAGCTGTGGTACAGACACACATGACAAGATCCTTCAGTCAGAAAAAGCTGCTGGTGACAAAGCTGGGATAGGTTATGTGGCTGAGGATAAGGGAACTTCAGAAGAAAGCACTTCAGGTTCAAAGAAGGAAGTGTCATAACTTTCATCTCAACATCAGCCAAAGAAGCAGGATCCTACCCCTAAGAAAGCTGATGTTTCACAACCTACGAAGATTGAGAAGAAGACTGGTCCTAATCAGAAGAGAAAGAAGCCACAAGGAGCTAGTCACTATATGCCCCCACAATACCACAAGAGCATGCAAGCTGATCAGTTCAAACAACACATGTCTCATCAGGTGTCTCAACATCAAGACAACTGGTATGGTTATGGATATGGATACACCAATGCTGTTCCTCATGGAAGAAGAAAACCACACCATCATGGGAGACAATCCAGGAAACAGCATTCTCAGACTTCTTATGGGAGAAGATACCAGCATAATAGATGGCAGGGCAGTTATGGTAGGAGGAGACCATAGTATGGATGGCAGCCTAAGCAATCTCATCATGGCAGAAGATTCAGGGATGAAAGGGTGAGATGCTATTATTGTGGAAAGTTTGGACATATGCAGTACTCTTGCTACAAGCTGCATGGATATCCTCAACCTCAAAACAGATGGAGAGAGTACAGGCCCAAAGTTGTTAAACAATGGGTACCTAAGGAGAAGGTGAAGTGCTTATTGGCTCACATGGCTGATAGAGAGTTTAAAGAAGGAACATGGTATTTTGACAGTGGATGTTCCAAACACATGTCTGGATGTAGATCCATGTTTGCTGAAGTAGTCATTGTCCCTCTCATGAGGTTATATTTGGCAATGGAGAAATAGGTATTGTTGCAGGAGTTGGGAAAATGAAAGGTGATGGTAGACCTGAACTTGACAATGTTCTGTTTGTCAGTGGTTTAAGTGCAAATTTGATCAGCATAAGCCAGTTGTGTGATGAAGGTTACAAGGTAAACTACACTAAGCATGAGTGTGTGGTTTCTGATGAGCATAATCTGGTTGTTATGAAGGGTGTCAGAACCAAAGACAATTGCTATCAGTGGATTTCTCTTGAAGGAAATTCAACTAATGATGTTCTAGTTGATGTTACAACATCAGACTATGACATCAAGATGCTGAAAGGTCGCTCAGAGCTAGTGAGTCCTGATGTGAATTACTTTAAAGGAAAGTCTTTATGGAGGGAGAAAATTAGTAATTGGTCTTTAAAGAGTACACAAAATCTGGCGCCTTACTTTAGACCCTCATTTCCTATTATAGCAAAATCACAGTTCATCAAAACTCATATCTCTCCTCTGTTCGTCTCCTTCAACAAGAAGAATCATCTCACTCTATACTCCCTAAAAGGAACCATGTCAAAGCAGACAGCTTCTCCTTCTAAAAGTTCATTGCAGAATAACGCTAGGGTTTCTACAGATGAGTACTCTGAAGACGAAGCTCTGAATATACAACCCATTTCCGTAATGTTACCAGAATCAGGTAAACCTAGACCTTCTAAACTTGCTTCAAAAAGGGCCGCAACTACTTTCAAAAATACTGAAACAAAGAAGCTGGTTACCAGTATCCTATTTAGTGATAAATCAACACCTAGGTCATCCACGTCTCAAACTGTGGTAGAAAAGTTTGATGTTGACAAGAGTATGGGTAATCTGGCAACCAAAATACTGGACAAAGGAATACCTGTGAAAGGAATTTATGTACCGTTGAATCAGATGCCAGCAGAAAAGGTAGACATGCAAGGAGAAGAATCTGATCTTCATAGACTTGCCGTGTCTGTCATTGAGGATTCTGAAAGAGGAGGAGAAGAAGAAGATGTGCATGAGGGAATTAATGATAGAACTACTCCTGAAGAAGAAAAGAGTGAGGACATGATCAATGTGGATGACTTATCTGACAATGAAGTCATTGGAAATGTTGTCCCAAGTATTGCCAAGAGACTACAGGCAAGGAAAGGAAAGACCAATGAATCCTCTCCTAAGAAGCCTACTGAAGGAAAGAAGAAAACTGTTGTTGGTCCCACAAAACCTTGGAGCAAGGTTGTTACACCTTCCAAAAAGAGAAAAGTAAGAGAAGAATCTGAGTCTGAGGATGAAGTTGAGGAAGATGTCCATGACATCACACCAGTCAGAAAAACCATTCTAAAGAGAATTTCTGATAAGGTCCCTGAAGTGCCAGTGGACAACATATCCTTCCATTATGCGAGCAGTTCATCCTTGTGGAAGTTTGTGTGCCAAAGGAGGTTAGCTCTGGAAAGGGAGCTTGGAAAAGATGTCTTGGAGATGAAAGAAATTATGGACCTCATTCATGGAGCTGGACTTCTAAAGACTGTGACCAGATTCTCCAAGTGCTATAGTGGACTTGTTAAGGAATTTGTTGTCAACATTCCCATAGACATTTCTGACAATAGAAGTGTGAACTACATGAAGGTGTTTGTTAGGGGACAGTGTATTGACTTCTCTCTTAGTACTGTCAATCAATATCTGGGAAGAGATGGGCAAGAGGAGTGTGAGCTGGAGGTGACTGATAATGAAGTGTGTAGAGAGATCACTGCTACTCAAGTTAAGGTGTGGCCACTGAAAAATAAATTAACAGCTAGCAAACTCAGTATCAAGTATGCTATATTGCACAGAATTGGTGCGGCTAACTGGGTACTTACTAATCACAAAACCACCATAACTGTGGGATTAGGAAGGTTCATCTATGCTGTAGGGAAAAAGGTCAAGTTCAACTATGGAAGCTATATATTTGACCAAGTAGTGAAGCATGGTGCCACCAATGCTATCAAAATGCCTATATCATTCCCTTCCCTTATCTGTGGATTGATCTTAGATCAACTACCTGGAATATTAACCAGTTCAGAGGTAGCATGTAAGAGGGAGTAAGCTTTATCTTTGCATCCCAAACTGTTTGCTGGGAGTCATGTTCCAGACATTGTTACAACATCAAGTTCTGGGATTAAGAAGGTCAGTACAAAATCTGAGCTGATTGAAGGATTAAAGACAACCTGCAAGGATCTTGATATGGTTATCAAGACCAGCACTGACAGGAAAATAAAGATTGAGCAGATGATTAAGGACTTGGAACAGGGGGAAGACAATGGGAATGGTGACACTGAGGATTCTAGGTCAGATGAGGGTGATGAGAATGCTGATGGTACCAGCTCGGATGAAGACTAACCTCCATCTGCTGTTTTTAGATTGTAGTTTCTGTTTTTAGTGGTTTTGCTGTGTTGGTTATGTAATTTGAATATTGTGTTGTTATATGCACTAGTTTTGGTTTCTATGATTTGTTTTGCCTGGTTGCTAACTGTGAGGCTAACAATGAGAACTAGGGTGTACTGACTATAGTTAATAGGGCTTCTAACGGAAGTTTGCCTAATTGTGGCTAAAAAGGGGGAGAAAATAGCCAAGAGAGTCAAGAAGAGTATCAAAGAGTGTTACTGCAAAATGATTGTGATGTAGATATTAAGGGGGAGATAAAGTTGAAGAGTGCAGCTAAGCAGACATCAAGAAGGAGAAGTGCTGCACATTGTGAGCTACTGAACAGCCGTGATGCTGGTTCATATTTTTGAGGGGGAGCACCAATTGGCTGTTGTCAATAATGAAGATGGTGCTGCAACAGATCAAGTGATGAAGACTAAGAGTATTGTCAAACTGCTGTTGATGGAGTTTCAAATTATTGAAGTTTTTCCGCTGCTGAAGTCTCTGAAGATGCAGAGTGCAGAGATTGTTTTAGCCAAAATTAGCCAAAGGGGGAGATTGTTAGTTCCTGGATTGGCTGAAATTTTGGTAAAACAAAGTATGTTCAATGTTGATGTCAAGGTGCTGATGTTGCAACATTGAAGTCTTAACACTGGGCTGTGTTAAGTAATTAATAGCTGAAGTTGGATGTCTGATGTCACATAGGTGATGTTGTAACATCAGATCTGCAAAATTAACAACAGCAGGCTGTGATGTTGTTAGGGTTGCGTATTAGCTAAAATTGTGGAGAGCAAGCTGTCTCATTGGATGCGAATATCTTGGGATAGATATTTGCTGTTGCATAGGAGATCTGTTGCAGATTTGTAGGAGATTTAAAAGGTTGAAGATTTAAAAAGATTTTAGGAGAAAATCTGTTTTAAATATTCAGTTTTAAATAACAAATCTGGGAGATATTGTAGCATGTCCAAGACCAATTCAAGGAGCTATATAAAGCGCACAAGACCAAAGGAAAAAGCGACAGAAAACATTCAGAAGATCAGGAGCTGGAGGCTTAGTGTCTAGAGTTTGTTTAGAGTGCTTGTATTTACACTATTCTAGGGTTTGAATAGGTGTCGAGTTTCTGTCCTCTCTAGAAGCTGTGAAGCATTAGAGAGTGGTTGCTTGATCAAAGCTGTGAAGTAAGATCAAGGGTACTCAAAGTGGTTTCTTTGAGAGTTTGTAAGGGATTGAGTGATGTTCTCATACCTAAGTGGTTTCTTAGGTAGGAAGTCATTAGTAGAGTATAAGTTTAGGAGATTGTCAACGGGTTGTTGAGTCTGTAAATTATATCTACAAGTAGTGAATTCCATCCCTGGCTTGGTAGCCCCCAGAGTAGGTTGGTTGTAACCGAACTGGGTCAATAATTCTTGGTGTTATTTTACTGTTATTGACGTCCATTGTGCAGAGTGTGTTGTTGTGACATCACACGTCTGATACCAGAATTTTAATAACAAATAATTAGAGTATAATTAAAACATTCATGGCATAAACGGGAGTGTCACATCAAAGTAACTAAATACAACAACCTGCTCACATAGATATGTAACAATCAGGTAGCAACATAAACAGAGTAACTCAGTTCCTAACACCCACAATTCAGATTAAGAATAAAAGCAGAAAATCTGCAACTGAAATCTCATATATATAAACATAAAAGTTTGTCTGTCATATACAGATTCATACATGTAAAATCCAAAAGATATACATATACACATAGTCATATAACGATCTCCCCGACTACCCGGTGCCACATATCAGAGCCGACCGACAAAAGAATGAAGACATAATCTTCACAAAAAGACCTCCAGCATCTAATCTGCAATGCCTCATAGAGCATTCAAAACAACAGAAGGGTGAGAAACGCAATTATAATATAGTTGCATACAATAATGTAATAACACAAAATACACATGCAAAACATTCTCACCACAATGTACACCATAGTTCAAATACCAAACAAAACAATTCATAATTAATGCATCCATCACTAAGGCATATCAATCATGCTCAATACATTTATCACCAATATATATATCAACTCATCAATCCCATTCACAATTCCCACACATAATCAATCCATTCATGACCTATGCAAATGCACAGAGACCGACACAACGACTCTATGCATGCGGTACCATTCCATCCATCATTCTCATCATTAATTCACTCAAGAATTATTGGAATCATCGCTTGTTACTTAGTGTAACTCCCCGTCGGGAAAACGATGTACCCCTTCGCTTTAGGTCCTCTTGGTATAAGGCTCACGACGTTTATGGATCGATTTAGGTCCTCTTTGTATAAGGGTCACGATCCAATCGCTTTAGGTCCTCTTTGTATAAGGCTCACGATCGTATATAACGTCGCTTTAGGTCCTCTTTGTATAAGGCTCACGACCGTTACAGCAGATTCCCTCTGGAATCGTTTTGTCGCTCACACCCCACAAGGGCACACGATATCACAAGATGCCTATCATGATGCTTGGCATACAATGACTCATGACAATCAAATGCATACACATATACAACCATGTGAACCATTTCAACATCCATAATCATGCATATACAATCAAACACAACACAATGCATTTACTTGCCCTAAGGCTACAAACCACCATCACAAACTTTCATCACACGCATTCACATCATATAACAGCACACAAGCCATACGTTATATATCCAAAAACATATTGCATGATAACACATAAATCGCACACCATTACGACGATAAAAATCGACAAAACGACACGTTTCCGAATTCCCGACATAATTAAATCGACCATGTTGCGGTGAGAATCGGATAACAAGCTATTAATTAACTTGCATCACATTTCTTTGAATTCACAACCGACTTTGATTTATCCAAAGGAAAGGTTCAAGATCGAGAAAAACCTAGAGGGGGGAGATCTAAGGTTCGGGGGTTGGTTACGCCTAGGGAAGGTATTAGCATCCTAAACGTCCGTAGTACTCTACGGGAACCTCTTGTTTTAACTGTTATGTCTTACTCGCTTGCTAAGGGTGTTATGCTAAAGGTTGAAACCCTAGGGGTTAGTATCTAAGTATACTCGACAAAGTATCGCACTTTGCGCCTACGTATCCTTACGGGAGTGGAATCAGAGTATCCGTAGTTCACCGATCTAAGGGTGAAGGATAGGAACCATTGGCTATGGCCAAAGTTCCAAAGGGAATTGAGTATGAGCTCATTTTAGAGTTCACGATAACTCTCTAAGTCTAAGTTATAGGGGAAAAGTGAGTTCTCATGATGATGAGAATCACATAGAGTTCAAAACTCTGACCTACTTCTAAGTTATGTTTTCATTGGCTCTCATGAGGCCAAGAAATAAGGGTAAACCTAGAAGGATAAGGTAGGGTGGTTGCTTAGTGACTTCATGAGTCAATTTTAGGAAGGTCTCCCTTTGTAATGGGGGGAAAGATAACAGTTGGGAAATTACTAAAAGATAAAGAGTTAATTCAAATATGATGATGTAAAAGACATGCATAAGACATTAAGATGGAACAAAGTTATGATGTCAATGCAAAGTTAGAAGCAAACATGTTGGACAAAGATCAAACATGATAAATAGAGATAACATGGCAAGATGAATAAGGAAGTGCAATAAAACCGTAATAAGCATTCCTAATATTATCATGAATAAAGGTCTCAAGATTAAGTATTCTTAACAATTTCTTTTTATATTTGAAAAGTAGATTCAATTAGAAGAATATAGCAAAAAGAATGAGAGAAAAAGAATGGAAATGAGCAAGTTATGACATTTTGAAATTAAGGCACCAACTTGAAAATAAATGAAAATAACTAAGTCATAAAAAGGAAGGGAAAGGCACTCCTAGGTATTGAACCCAGGACCTTTCGCCTATAGCTCAAAACAAACACCACCAGGCCAACGGGCGCATCTGAACATACAATGGCAACACACATATATATGTAAAAGGAAGCGAAAAAAAAAAAAAGGACTAGGGCGAGGGGGATTCGAACCCCAGTCCTAGAGGTGGTAAGGCGTGTGATTAGTGTGTGCTTGCCACTGGGGTGGCTGTTACATCCGGTATTATAACCAACTCAATAAACATATAAGCTATTCAAATGCGCATATTTTAAATCAACCACAAACCAACCAAACACGCAGGCTGCTCACGATAATAATATCCATACCATGCCATTCATCAGTAGCCATTGTCAAAGCAAATGAAACAGAAAGCATGTAATCTAAACTTGAAATCGTGAAATTCCACGCACACTAAATATTAAGCAAAGGCTTATCCTATAAATCCATAAAGTGAGAATAATTGAATGTTTGAGCAATGAATTCACACAAACATAGCAGCAATATATCCAACACATTGAATGTAATAAACAGCCACACATATGGGATATCAAGCAAACATTATAAAGTAGAGAATATTTGAAAGTGTAGAGTGATAAATTCTTACAGCAGTGGCAGCAAGCAAACAGTATTCAACACACTCCATTGAAAATCATGTAAGAACATATTTTGAATCAAAACACATGAAGACTAAGGAATATATAACAGCATGGCAAGTTCAGTTCATGTATATCAAAGTAATCTCAAGACTTAATCATGTTCAAAGTAGGGTAGCAGAGTTGTTTAGGGTTCAAACCACACGATTGACAAGATTTAAAATGCAAGAAAACAAAGGACATGTTAGGGCATGATGCAACCAGTTCAAAAGACATCGTTCAAAATCCAAATAGCAACTCAAATATGTCACAATGAGTGGTTAAAACAAAGATAGGTCAGATCAATATGAGAGCATATTCTAAGACTGTTAGTGACAAAATCCTATGATTAAAACAAGGAACAAGAAGAATGGTGACAACATCAACAACACAAGTAGTCAGCAGCATGCTTAATCATGTCATTACAAGGCATACAACATATTCAAATGGCATTTCAAGCAATGATACAACTTGGACAAAACTGATAAACGATATACAGATCATGGAATCCAAAATATTATGGCATAGATTCTAACATAAGTCTAATGTAAACAGACAACTCACTACAAGAGCAAGATGACTTGGCAAATTCATACACAGGCAGTCAATGAATTGGAAACTAAAACCCTAATGACAGCTTGATACATATATCCACAACAATGTATATATCACAAAACTCGGCATGGTCTGATTACAATTCCACACACAAAGACAAATGATGATGGCTCAATACAACTTAAATGCTTATCAAGGAAGACCACTCAAACATATAGTCACATAGTGTCAAGGAAAGATGCTCTTAATCAATAACAGCAAGCATATCATCAAGATAGATTAAAGGCAAACCAAAAGCATATAAGGCCAAAGTAAGTTATTTGGGTTCATAGAATTTAGTACATCATAAGGCGCATATCAAACATGATAGTGACATTCCAAATCAAAAATAGCTAGCAAAATGAATTTCATGCAGAAAGTCATACACTCACCCTGTTGGTACAAGCATAAATTGGTCATTTTTACAGTGACAAGTATACATACATCATAATGGTCGAGAGCAACCATATGTATGCAAGGATAGGACATGTTACAAGACAGTATACCAACCAAACTCATTCAAGTGGTAACACTTAAAAATAGGCAGTAGCAAAGGACTTAGTAAAAACCAACTTGGGCAACAATCAAGCAAACACATTTATCAAACATATATGTATGAAGTCATGATATCACAAAGGCATAACTTAGGAACATGTTAAAAACATGTCAAGGCTAGCACACAAACGACATATTCAAGCATATATCATCAAGATACATATGTAAAAGAATAGCAAGATGCATGCGACATAATGGCATTAAATGAGCATGTTTAACAAGAGGGACAGAAAACGATACCAAGTGGAGTAATGTCCATTGTCTTCAAATGTACTGATTGCTTTCCTTCCAAAGCACTCCAAGAACACCTTTCAACTTGCTTGCTAAAAACTTATGGAACTTCAGAGGATTTTTGAGTGTTTTGTGAGAGTTTGTTGGTGTTTTGAGGTGTAGAAGCGAGTCCCTTTTATAGGCTGAACCAAAGAGCTTGGGTTGTGTGAGTCCAAAACACAAACACTTGGAGTGCTGAGTAGAAGCCAAGGTTACAACGTCTCTTTTGAATTCAAATGTTGGTCCACCTCTTGGAGACAATTACGCTGCTCATGCTGTGCAAAATTTTAGTGGTTGCAGAGTCCATTTCACCACTTCATGTGTTGCTTCAGAGCTCCTTATTTGATGTCATTGGGAGGGGTATCAAATGAGGCAAAGGTTGGGGATGGCGTGAAGGATCTGCAGGTGAGAGCAGGTTGTATGCTGAATCAAGTACTCCTCTGAACCACTTTAAATGAACCAAACAGTTGAAAGCTAAAACGGGAATGGTCTTTGGAGAATTTAAAATGAATAAACGCGCCAAAGGATTGATGATGTATTTGATTTTGGGCGAATGGAGATGCTTGTGTTTGAATTTCCCTCTTCCATTCTAAATTTCGTAAACAAGACAAATGGAGAAGAAAGCATTTGGTTGATTTTGGTTTCTTGTTTGCCACATGTCGCCTTTCCGTTGGTTAGAAATTGAGTTGAAAAGTCAAAACAAACAATGCTTGATCCTTATTGGTCCTTGGCAATGAATTCATTTCCAATATTTTGTAGCATTTTTGGTCACGATGGGCTCATTGGTGGGCTTATAAATAAATATAGGAATTGATTTTCTTTCTTTTCTTTTTGTTATAAAAGAAATGATTATGAAAAACAAATAATAGGTGAATTAGGTAATGAAAAAAAGGTTATGGATATGGTTTAGGAGAATCAATATTGACAAATGGAGAAATTGGATAAAATTGGTTAAATGATTAATGAAATTGGTTTGGAATTAAGGGTGACAATTAAGGGTAGATAAAGTGGGTAGAAATTTGGTTATAGAGAGGATCATGGTTAGGGTTATGGAGACAATCTCTTAGAGACTTGCTTGATTCAATGCCCCATCCAAAATCTTGATTAATCACTTCTTGAATCTCCTTAAGATAACACCTGATAAAAATGAAACAAACACAAACAAAACCTGATAAAAGGGTTAGCTATGCAAGATGATTGACCTAATATGACATGCAGGAGATCAATGGATCTAAGGGTAAAATTTGGGGTGCAACAGTTACCCCTATTTAAATATCTTCACCTGATGACATGAGAGATGAAAATCCTCATGAAATTATGGTGAAAGATATTTAAATACAGATAACCGAAAATTTTGCCCTTAGATGCAAAGACATGCAATGCTACTAATATGATGATATGATGCCATGAAAGATGTAAAAATGCAGACAAAACAGGACACCAAAGAACAAAGAGCCACCAAACACAGAAAAGCTTCACTGGGGAAGCAAAAAGGTTAGTATTCACAAGGAAAACTCCTTGAGGATACAGGCTAACCAACAAAAGAGACTCACTGGGGAGACTCGGAGGCAACACCGGGGATAGAAAACAAAAGGGATTCTCCACTGGGGAAAGATCCAGGTAGGTGGACGATAGGTTCAAATATGACCGGACGACACTGGGGAAAAGACACAGTCTTACTGGGCATGAAACCAGAAAGAAAACATGATCTCCACTGGAGATCAGTTTGAAATAAAAGGATAGACAGCCGAAACAGACTTTCTGGGGATTTCTTATGCTGAGGAGTTCAAACGGGATCTTCAAGAAAAGCCAGAAAAGACAGAGACGAACTTTGCGCGCCAGATAAAAACACCTGGAGTTTAACAGGGAACAAGGTCAATAAACCAAGAATAGACTCTAGTACTCATAAGAGTTGGTTGAGATGACAAAAAATTGCTTTATGAAGAAAAATAGTATGTACTGGATTTGTAATTTGGTTTAGGTTCACATTTGACCAGGTTTGAGCAAAACAGGTTCACGATAACCTGATATAAAAAGGCTAGTTCACGATAACCGAAAATAAAAAGCTGGTTCATGATAACCGAAAATAAACAACTGGTTCACGATAACCAGAGGTTGAGGTTCATGATAACCGAAAATAAAAAGCTGGTTCACGATAACCGAAAATAAACAACTGGTTCAAGATAACCAGAAATACAGGTTCACGATAACCTGAAATAAAAAGCTGGTTCACGATAACCGAAAATAAACAACTGGTTCACGATAACCAGAGGTTGAGGTTCATGATAAACCGATACAAACAAATGGTTCACGATAACCAGAAATACAGGTTCACGATAACCTGATATAAAACAAATGGTTCACGATAACCAGAAATACAGGTTCACGATAACCTAATATAAAACAACTGGTTCACGATAACCAGAAATACAGGTTCACGATAACCTGATACAAACAACTGGTTCACGATAACTAGAGGTTTAGGTTCATGATAGCCTAATATAAACAATTGGCTCACGATAACCAGAGGTTTATAATGCTAGTGGTTACTGAAATATTAGGCGTCCAAATGAGGCGACATAGGTAATAAGATGGTTGCAGGTTAAACTTCCTTGGGAATACTGCACAAATGGTTAGAATCTGGCGCACAGAGGCGAAGAAAACCGGACACAGGCAAAACAAAGACAACGAACCAAGGACCCACAAAGAGGAAAAAAGAAACAAAAACAAAAGCCACACAAACAAAACGCCCAAATGCAAAGATGCTCAATGCTATGGTATGATACGAATGCTCAATGATATGCAAGAAACGACAGACCGGGAACAGCAAAAGGGGGAACACCGTGTCCTCCACAGGGAGTCACACTGAAATCTGAGCAGGTAGTCAGTCTTAAAAGCCAACATGGGAACATCTTTAATTTGCTGGGGAAACAATTTCTCATCAAACATCTTCTGTAGATACTGGTGAGACGTCCTTAGTGGTTAGCCATTGTTAAAGCATTTAAATCAGGGAGATATTGCCAATCCTCTTTTAGAGCTCAAAGTTTTTTCAAAACACTCCGCTTTTAAAACCATTATTAATAAATAAGTGAAGTTTTGCATGAAAATGAAAATATTAGAGTAATGATATAGATCAAACAAAGAAATGGCTCAAAAATCTGATTTCATTAGAATGGTAACTTGCCAATAGCGAAGTTCCATGGATCATTACAATTGAAAAATGGCGAAAGGAAAGGATTACATCATATTCAATGACCTATTCCTTAATGACTAAAATCCTAGAATTTTTTTCAAGCGTAATATTTTCGTACTGAGTCAGCATTCACAGGGTGTGTGAGCTATTCACCATCCATTGTTGTGAGGAATAAAGAACCTCCTGAAAATACAGTCTTTACCACAAACGGACCCTCATAATTAGGCGCCCACTTTCCACTAGCATCCCTTTGAGATGGCAGAATCTTCTTGAGTACAAGCTCTCCTTCTCGAAATTCCCAGACACGGACCTTCTTGTCAAATGCCCTCTTCACTCTTTTCTGATACAGATGACCATGACACATAGCAGTCAGTCGGTTCTCGTCAATGAGGTTCAGTTAGTCATATCTCTCTCTAACCCATTCAGCTTCGTCAAGCTTAGTTTCCATCAGGATTCTCAAAGATGGTATTTCTACTTCAATGGGGAGTACGGCATCCATTCCATATACAAGGGAAAAAGGGGTTGCCCCTGTTGAGGTTCGAGCCGAAGTTCTGTATCCGTGCAGAGCAAATGGTAACATTTCGTGCCAATCCTTATAAGTTTTGACCATCTTCTGTAGGATTTTCTTGATGTTTTTATTAGCAGCTTCGACAGCTCCGTTCATCTTGGGACAGTAAGGTGAGGAATTATGATGCTCAATCTTGAAATTGTCACATAACTCTTTCATCGTTTTGTTGTTCATATTTGTTCCATTGTCCGTGATGATCTTGCTGGGAATTCCATAACGACAAATGATATTATTCTTGATGAAACGAGCAACTACTTGCCTGGTCACATTAGTAAAAGAAGAAGCTTCAACCCATTTGGTGAAATAATCAATGGCCACTAAAATGAAACGATGACCATTAGAAGCTTTCGGCTCAATAGCTCCAGTCATATCAATGCCCCACATAGAGAAAGGCAAAGGGGATGACAACACATTCAACAAAGTCGGAGGAACATGCATCTTGTCAGCGTAGATCTAGCACATATGACATTTCCTGGCGTATTGGATGCAATCAGCTTCCATAGTTAACCAATAATATCCAGCCCTCAAAATTTTCTTAACCATGGCATATCCATTGGCGTGAGTGCCAAAGGCTCCTTCGTGAATGTCGTGAATCAACAGGCCTGCCTCTCGTTCATCAACACATCTTAGTAGGACCATGTCATGATTCCTCTTGTAAAGCACGTTGTTACTAAGAAAGAACTTGGAGGACAATCTTCGTAAAGTTTTCTTATCAAGATTAGAGGCATTGGTGGGGTATTCCTGAGTCTTCAGATAATTCATAATGTCGTGAAACCATGGTTTTCCATCCACCTCTTCTTCAACTGCCTGGCAATAAGCGGGTTTAGTTTTGTGTTCGATACTGATGAGAGGTGCTCCATTGTGAAACCTGACTTGCCACATTGAAGCTAACATGGCTAGGGAATCAGCTATGTGATTTTCAGTACGAGGTACATGACGAAAAGGGATCTCATCAAAACACTTAATCAATTCCATAATGTAAGCACGGTAGGGAATGAGTTTTTCATCCTTGGTTTCCCATTCACCCTTGACTTGGTAAATGACCAAAGCAGAATCACCCATAACTTCAAGAACATTGATTCCAAGGTCAATTACAGCCTCTATACCCAAAATACACGCTTCGTACTTAGCAATATTGTTTGGGCATCCAAAGTCCAACCTTGCTGTAAAAGGAGTATAACCACCATCGGGGTTTATCATTACAACACCTACACCATTTCCTTTGAAATTGGAAGAACCATCAAACATCATCTTCCATCTATAACTGGTCTCAAAACTTTCATTAAGGCCAGACCCTTCACAATCTTTTACTACCATAATGTCTTCATCCGGGAAATCAAACTTGAGAGGTTCATAATTCTCGACGGGCTGATCTGCGAGGTATTCTGATAATACACTTCCTTTAATAGCCTTCTGAGGTACATACTGGATATCATATTCTGACAATAGCATATGCCAACGGGCAAGTCTTCCTGTTTGAGAAGGCGTTTCAAAGATATACTTTATTGGATCCATTTTCGAGATCAACAAAGTAGTGTGACATATCAAATACTACCTCAAACGTTTGGCGGCCCATGCTAAGGAACAACAAGTTTTCTCAAGCAGTGAATAACGACTTTCACTACCAATGAACTTCTTACTCAGGTAATAAATGGCATGCTCTTTGCGACCAATTTCATCACGTTGGCCCAATACACAACCCATGGATCCCTCTAGAACAGTCATGTACATGATGAGAGGTCTTCCAGGAACAAGAGGAATTAGAATAGGTGGTTCTTGCAAATAGTTCTTGAGCTTCTCAAAAGCTTGTTGGCAATCAGAATTCCACTCTACAGTCTGGTCTTTGCGGAGCAGTTTGAAGATCGGTTCACAAATTGGAGTCATATTGGAAATGAATCTGGATATATAGTTCAAACGACCCAGAAATCGTCTCACTTGTGATTCAGTTTGTGGAGCTGGCATTTCTTGAATAGCTCGTACTTTGTCAGGATCTACTTCAATTCCCTTTTGGCTGACGATGAAACCAAGCAACTTCCCTGACCTGACACCAAAAGTACATTTGGCCGGATTCAACTTCAATTGATACTTTCGGAGTCTCTTAAACAACTTTAAGAGATGGTCTGAATGTTCCTCCTCGCTTCGGGATTTAGCAATATGTCATCCACGTATACTTCAATTTCCTTATGGATCATGTCATGGAATAAAGTTACCATAGCTCTCTGGTAGGTTGCCCCTGCATTCTTTAAACCAAAGGGCATAACTTTGTAACAGTAGGTTCCCCACGAGGTGATAAACGTAGTTTTATCCATGTCAGGTGGGTCCATTCTAATCTGGTTGTAACCGGAGAAACCGTCCATGAAGGAGAAAACTGCAAACCTAGTTGTATTGTCCACAAGAGTGTCAATATGCCTTAGGGGGAAATCGTCCTTGGGACTAGCTTTATTGAGATCCCTGTAATCTACGCACATTCATACTTTACCATTTTTCTTCATAACTGGCACGATGTTGGCTACCCATTCTGGATATTTTAAAACCGCCAAGAATCCTGCATCCAATTGCTTCTTAACCTCATCCCTGATTTGGAGAGCTATATCTGGTCTACTTCTACGGAGCTTCTGCTTCACAGGTGGACATTCAGGCTTGAGTGGTAGCTTATGAACTACTATATTTGTATCCAATCCAGGCATGTCTTGATAAGACCAAGCAAACACATCTACATATTCTTCCAAAAGCAGGACTAGCCGTTGTCTGATTTCTGCCCCAAGTTTTTCCCCAATCTTGAACTCTTTCCTCTTTTCTTCACTGCCAAGGTTGATGACATTAACTTTCTCTTCGTGTGGCTGAAGATCCATGTACTGATACTTACACATTTCTGCCAAATCATCGGGGACCTCATAATCCTCTTCTTCCTCAGCTTGATAAATGGGTGAATCAAAGTCTATAGTGAGAGTAGGGTCATTGAATACAACGGGTTTCGGAATCATTCTGCACGATGGACGGATTTATTTTATTAAAAATGCACAAACATGAACGCAAGAAGGAGAAATTGTAGTTTTGAAAAGATTGCCATTTTTCTTAAAAATGAGAACAGGAATAAAGACAAAGAAATTTAACAAAACAAACACTTCATTGATTAATAAGATTTAAAAGCGGTGGCCCATACAAAATAATCCGAAAGCCTCGGGAAAGGTTATGGAATTGAAAACGTCAAAGCAAACAAATTACTCTGGCATAGGGTACAAAGTAGGTATCTCAATGGCTTCCCAGTTACTTAGAGCGGCGTCACACCGAAACACCAAACGATTGATATCTTCGTCTTCAACATCTTCAATAATTGCATGGACTTGCTGTCCTCCACTGACGAACACTTCTTGAATGGTCCTTTGTCTTCCTTTTGAAGCAGCTCTTCCCTCAAAAGTTGGTTTGTAACCCAACCCTTGGTATTTCTCTCTTTCTGGGACTTCGACGATCTTGCCCCAGCCTTTAGGTACTCCTCCTCGTAGAGCAGATTGAATGCTTTTGAAAGAAGCAAAAGATGGACAACCAGAGGCCACTGGTTCCTTATTGTCAAGCATAACGACATTAGCTATTTCAAGAGCCTGGAAAGAAGTTTCCAAAGCATCTTCATCCGCTTCAATGTAACGAAATGATGACAAATTACTGACCATCAGGTCCTCCTCACCATGTATGATAACTAACTTCTCGTCGGCCACGAACTTCATCTTTTGATGTAAGGTAGAGGTTACAGCACCAGCCTCGTGGATCCAAGGTCTACCCATCAAACAACTGTAGGCAGGGTTGATAACCAAGATCTGAAAAAGGATGTTGAATGTTTGAGGGCCAATCAAGACAGGTAGCTCAATTTCTCCCATCACCAATCTTCTTGAACCATCAAAAGATTTGACAAAAAGGGAAGTGGATCTCATTATAGCTCTTTGGTAAGATAGTTTATCAAGAGTCGTTTTGGTAAAACATTCAATGATGAGCCAGTATCTACGAGAACTCTAGCCATTGTATCCTCCTGACATTTTATTGATATATGTAAAGCAAGATTTTGATTCCTTCCAGCTCCGGGTAACTCCTCATCACTAAAACTAAGAGTGTTACAAGCTGTGATGTTGGCGACGACATGGTCAAACTGTCCAGCTATTATATCCTGAGCTACATGTGCCTGGGCTAACACCTTCTTCAAAGCTGATCTGTGAACTGGTGAATTAACTAACAGAGATAATATTGAAATCTTGGATGGTGTCTGATGGAGCTGATCTACCACTTTGTAATCACTCATCTTGATAATTCTTAGGAATTCTTCGTCATCTTCTTGAGAAATTACCTCCTTTCCTTTGTCTCTAGACAGTGTGGGGACAACAGTTTCCCTGGGTGTATTTTCTTTGAAAGAAGGAGTGTATACTCTTCCACTTCGGGTCATCTTCCCAATTCCAACTATATTAGTCACATCTTCACCAGTAGTTCCCACCTCTTTCCTTGGAACTACGTCTTCAACAGTGATTCCCACCTCTTTCCTTGGAATCACGTTTTCTCGTCTTTTGCCATTCATGATATTCTCATAGACCCATGGTACTGCCTTGGTCCCTCGGAACCTAAATGGAACAGCTTTTCTGATGTCACATTGCTTGGAGTGATTAATGGTGGAAGCATCAATCGTTCCAGGATTGTTGAAATTTGGTACTGTTTTATTAAATACAGGAACTACATGCCCAGACTTGGGTGCGTTGGACCCGGATACCTTCCCTTTTGGCTTTGGTAGGTTGAATACAGGCTCAATTGCTGCAACTCTGTTCTCCTTTTCTTTGCTGAACACCTGTAGGAACCCTTCATTGATCAGATACTGAACATCATCTTGGACTAAACGGCAGCCCTTGATACTGACATTACATTCTTCACAGTCATCATGGCAAACTTCAACTAACCCAGCTTTAAACAGCTTAGAATGAAAAGCTTTGATAGGAGTTTTGATCTTTGTTGCATCCAAAACTAAAACCTCATCCTTCTCATCTTCTATGGCATTAGTGGTCCCATGGGTAGGCAAAGGATTATTTTTCACATTTGGTTGATTATCACCAAATGAAAGAATATTCTTCTCCATCAAAATCTTCACTACATTCTTCAACGCTAAACAGCCTTCCAAGTCGTGACCAGCGCCTCCTTGATGAAAAGAACAAGTTGCATTTGGGTTGAAGAAAGGCATAGATTTCTCGGTTGGTGGTCCCAAAGGTCTAGTAACGATCAATCCTTGCTCCACTAAATAAGGGTAGAGCTCTGTATATGACATTGGTATAGGTGGAAATGCTGGTTTCCCTCCTTGCTTCTTGTGGGGAGAATTCTGCTGTGGAACCTGTGGTCTTGGTTGCTGATAATTCTGGTTTTTAGGCCATTGCTGATAAGTTGTTTGTTGATATGTCGGCGCCTGCTGCGCAGCTTGGTGGTTGAAAGTAGGCGTAACAGCAGCTACGTAAGGTTACTGAGCATACTGCATCTGGTAGATTGGATGCTGAGAGAAGTTTGGTCTCTGCTGTTGCTTATACATTGGTTGCTTCCATCGAGGGCTCTGGGTCTTTCCTTCCATGATGGCATTAGTTTCTCCTTCCCTCTTTTTATAAGAATGACTAGGGGACTTCTTAACACTGACGCTAGTTGAACTGCTCGGAGAACCGATTACCTTTCCACTCTTTAATCCTGCCTTTACCTTCACGCCAATTGCAACAATATCAGTGAAATTACCACTGACACTGCTGATAATATTCAGGCTTCACTGTGTCTACAAACCAATCAGCCAACTCTTTCTCAATCAATGGTGGTTCAACCTAATAAGCAGTCTCTCTCCAACATTGTGCATAATCTTTGAAGGTCTCAGTACTGTTCTGGTCCACACTCAATAACTGTCTCCGGTCGGGAGCTAGGTCCATATTGTACTTGTAGTGTTTCACAAAAGCATCAGTCACATCCTGGAAACAATGGACCTGGGACTGGTCTAGACTCAAATACCACTTAGCAGCAGCCCCCTTCAAACTATCCTGAAAACAATGGATCATCAGCTTGTCATTGCGTACGTGCGCGGCCATTCTTCGGTAGTACATAATCAAATGGGATTTGGGACATGTGGCCCCTGAGTACAACTCAAAACTTGGTAACTTGAATTTGGGTGGAATTACTAAGTCTGAAACTAAGCACATGTCTTTAATAGCAGTACTGAATGCATTACTCAACTCCATTGTCTTGCTCTGCATTATTTCAACAGTTTCTCTTAATTTCTCGTGTCTGTCATCTCCTTCTTCTGACACATCAACGTAGTCGTAGGGATGATGGTTTTGGAAAACCGGATGCACTTACGTTTGTACTGCTGGCGGAGCATAGGTAGGAATAGCTTGAAGAGTTTCATTGACCAAAGGAACTGTTTGTTGTGTTGTCAAAGGAACTGTAGCACGGATAAAATCTTCTGGCATGCCCAACGTGGGGGTTATGACGGGGATGATAGGAGGTTCTACCATTGTAGTGACGATTTCAGAGACCACTGTGGCCTGGGTGTCCATCTTTGCTTTCATAACATTAATAGCCTCGAGGATTTGTCCCATTCCTCCTCGTATCTCATTCAATTCATTGTTGACTCTGTCCATTTCTCCGTATATCTCTAGCATTCTGAATCGAGCTTGGGCCCGGGTGTTGTAGTTGTGTCTGGGATTCAGTGTGACGATTCTGGAGAGAACACGGCGACATAAGACAAAAACAAGGAAAAATGCACATGAAGATGCAAATGAGGATGCAGATGCAAATGCAGGCTAAACTATCAAGAAACCAAAGAAATTTTGCAAATAATATAGACGATAGATTCTTTGACAAAATAAACTTCTTCATTCAAGAGTCTGGTGAACATTACATCAGGAGCAGTGTATCCTCATACTCCAAGTACATAAATAGAAATACATCAAGACGAAAGGGAACACTAGCAACAAAGGAAATAACAACAGCAATACTAAGGATTGAATCCACTAGTTGATGATCCCTCTCCTCCATTAATCATTCTCATCAATTTGCTGATATGCTCTTTCGTCTCCTCTCTTGCAAGAACCAATTCTCCTAACTCTTCCAGCATCTTCTGCTTTGTCTTGGAAGGTGATTCATGGTGACGATGTGGCTTCATCATTACACGAGCTATATCACGAGGCCATTGCAAGTGGGCCTCTGTGAGTGGACATTTAGCTTTCCATAGTTGTCTGTTAATTTGGCGCCAAGCGCGCTCCAATCGCATCTTCATATCAAAACCTCCTCTTTCATCATAAAACATCATCTGCATATCCTCGTCATCTGGAATTCCCTCCTTTAGATGACCCAACTGACGGCGTGCAAGGATAGGGTTGTAATTGATACAACCATTTCTTCCCATGAGAGGCACATTGGGGCAATCCCCACAGCTATGGATTATGATAATTCCTTCTTCGGTTGAATCATACCACTCGATGTCGGTATGCTTCAACTCCATCAGCTTTATAGACCAAATCTTACAGTCTTCGACTTCCTAAAAAGTCAGAGTCTTTGGCAGATAAGACACGAACCACTTGTAAAAGAGGGCCACGCAGCAAACAATTGGCCCACAACCTCTTGTGTATCTGGTCTGTATGGAATGGTAAACATCTGCTAGTAGTGTTGGGACAGGATTGTTGACTGTAAAAAGCTTAATGGCTTGGGTATCCACAAAGTTCTTGGCATTTGGGAACAGAAACAATCCATATATCATCAGAGCTAAGGTTAACTCAAACAAAGCCTCACTTCCTCTGTTTTTGAAGTACAGAGCCTTTTCCATCAAGAACTGAGCAGGCAGTCCACGCTTCCCTCCTTTGTTAGTTAGGTTAGCCTGGATGTCAGATAATCTGATTCTGGTTACTCTGGTGATGTCTCTGGCGGAAGGAATTTCTTCAATCCCAGAAAAGATGGGAGCTTCTCTGACTGGAATCCCTATCATGGCTGAGAACTTCTCTAGGGTCGGCACCAACTGGAATTCAGGGAATACACAACAGTGGTACGCGGGATGATACAACTGGACCAAAACTTCAAGGGGCCCCACAGTCACTGGTGTCATCATCAGTGGAATGACACACCCATATCTGTCAGCGAAGGCTAACTGGTCTTCAACCATCTCTCCCAACCACAACAAACGCTCCACCTCTGGTAGTTCAAAGAAATAAGGCCAAACTCTTTTCCCTGCAGCATCCATTTCTACAAAATCTGCAAAACGAAATTAGTATCTTGATAATTTAGCGGAGAATGCAAGATGCAATACAAAGTTTCATGGAATTCAGACGCTCGCAAAATATCCAAAGATATCAAAAGACCTCATTTTCATTAAATAAAAAGTGAATTACAAGAGTTGGTACACTTTCAAGAGCCCTAAACATAAAGCTAAATAAAAGCTAGAGAGTCCTAAGGAAATTCTCCTAAGAGCCTTGTGTTGAGTCTTTTGATTTCTTTCTCCATCTGATCCCTTTCTGCGACGAGGTTGTCAAGAATGGATTTCCAGGCAGGAGGCTGAGTATTAGAGGAACTAGGATCTTCCAGGGCTTTTCTCTTCTTGCATGAAAGTAACTCTTCATTCTTGATCTGTAGCTGCTTCTGGAGTTCTGGTTTTTCTTCAACGACCACTTGATACTTGAGCTTCCAGGCTTCTCCTGACCTTTGGGCTTGTCTTAGAGAAATCTCCAGCTCTTTCTCTTTTGTCATGAAGTATAAAATAGGCTCTTTCTTCAAAGCAATTGGTTCCTGCCTCTTATAAGGCATATTTAACTATATAGCTCTTCTTCTGACCCATTGGAGATAGGGCTCCAAGGACACATAGTTAGGTCTTCCCAAAGAACTTCTTCCTCTTTTGCGCTTGCTACCCCAAGCGTTCAAGATTAGCTCCTTCTGTTCTTCGTTCTTGTCGTATGTTTCAAAGTAGATGCTTTCCACATGAACACTGAGAGGTATATCTTCCAGAGGATACCCTAATTGGCGTCATGCTAATACAGGGTTGTAGCTGATTCCTCCTTTAATCCCAAGAAGAGGCACATTGCCAAAGTTCCCACAGCTATCTATAATCAGGATTCCATCATACACCCTATTATACCAGTCAATATCTGCATGGGAGAGTGCCATAATCTTCTGAGACCACCATCCTTTCTTGGAATCCCAGAATGCGCCTGCCTTCGGTAGATGCGAAATAAACCATCTATACAGTATGAGGACACAACAAGTAATCTGTCCATTCCTATGAGTGTTTCTTGTATGGACTGGGTGATAAGCTTCAGCAAGCAAGGTAGGTACTGGATTCTGTTTCAAGAATATTTTGATTGCATTCAGATCCACAAAGTTGTCAATGTTCGGAAATAAGAAAAGTCCATAGATGAGCAAGGAAAAAATAGCTTCAAAGGCATCCCGGTTAGAGTGTTTAGCAAAATAACGAGCCTTTTCAAGCAAGAACTTAGCAGTTAACCCAAAAATTCCTCCCTTAGAAGTTAAATTGCTTTTGATGTCAACTAATTCTAGATGAGTTTTCTTGGCTATTTCTTCCTCTTTAGGATCCTTCTCGAAGATAGGAAACGGGGATTCATCCTTGATAGGCAAACCAATTATCTGAGAGTGTTCTTCAAGGGTAGGTAAGAGTTGATAGTCAGGAAACATGAAGCAGTGATACTTTGGATCATAAAACTGAAGCAGAGTTGAAAGGAGTCCTTCATCAATGGTCTTCTTCAACAAAACCCATAACTTCCCATATCTATTTATGAATCCTTCAGGGTCTGTTAGCAAATCTCCTAATTTCCTTAGGTCATCCAATTTTAGGCTCTTGAAAGTGTATTTGATGGTGTTTCTTCTTGAGCTATCCATGATATCCCTCTGATCTTAGAAAAGAAATCTGAGTTCCATGAAACAGATGCGGCATGAATGCTTATGATGTATGAATGCAAAGCACACACAAAGGACACAAAACACAAACAAAGGGGAATAGGTTGAGCATGGAGCCAGGGTTCACCCTTCCCATTGGTATGTTCTATTAGTTTTCACCTGCTGAACGGGGTGCTAAGAAGTTCCCAGAGTCGACGACCCATCTTTCGAATTTTATCGACTTCCCAAATGGCTTGGTAATCAATAAAATTCTCAAGAGAATCTCGTCTGAGTGTAGTATCGCGTGACAACCAATTCAGAAATAGACTCCATCATGGTCACCACACTACATCCTAAAAGGATTAAGTAGGGTATGGTAACTACGGTTCTCAATATCAAGGGCTCCTAGGTCAAGAGTAGCACGTTTTCACGAATAGATTCGTTCAACATGACTAGACTATCAAGAGGGCCTCAACTGAGTGATGGTGTCTCAAATTAACTTTTTCAGGATTCGACTCCCTCAAAGCCTCCTTGAATATACCATCGTCCTATCCTAATTGCACTAAAATCCAGGTTAGGATTTATCTCACCACTCAAGAAACAAGCCAACAAAAGATAATCAAGCAAAGCATACATACAGGGAATCAAACATATATACAAATATATAGCAAAATAAAACAAGCAAAAAACAAGGTGGGCTTAACCCTCAAAAAGAATTCTCCCTAGTGAAGTCTTCATTTCTGTTGCGGTGAGAATCGGATAACAAGCTATTAATTAACTTGCATCACATTTCTTTGAATTCACAACCGACTTTGATTTATCCAAAGGAAAGGTTCAAGATCGAGAAAAACCTAGAGGGGGGAGATCTAAGGTTCGGGGGTTGGTTATGCCTAGGGAAGGTATTAGCATCCTAAACGTCCGTAGTACTCTACGGGAACCTCTTATTTTAACTGTTATGTCTTACTCGCTTGCTAAGGGTGCTATGCTAAAGTTTGAAACCCTAGGGGTTAGTATCTAAGTATACTCGACAAAGTATCACACTTTGCGCCTACATATCCTAACGGGAGTGGAATCAGAGTATCCGTAGTTCACCGATCTAAGGGTGAAGGATAGGAACCATTGGCTATGGCCAAAGTTCCAAGGGGAAATGAGTATGAGCTCATTTTAGAGTTCACGATAACTCTCTAAGTCTAAGTTATAGGGGAAAAGTGAGTTCTCATGATGATGAGAATCACATAGAGTTCAAATCTCTGACCTACTTCTAAGTTATGTTTTCATTGGCTCTCATAAGGCCAAGAAATAAGGGTAAACCTAGAAGGATAAGGTAGGGTGGTTGTTTAGTGACTTCATGAGTCAATTTTAGGAAGGTCTCCCTTTGGAATGGGGGGAAAGATAACAGTTGTGAAATTACTAAAAGATAAAGAGTTAATTCAAATATGATGATGTAAAAGACATGCATAAGACATTAAGATGGAACAAAGTTATGATGTCAATGCAAAGTTAGAAGCATACATGTTGGACAAAGATCAAACATGATAAATAGAGATAACATGGCAAGATGAATAAGGAAGTGCAATAAAACCCTAATAAGAATTCCTAATCTTATCATGAATAAAGGTCTCAAGATTAAATATTCTTAACAATTTCTTTTTATATTTGAAAAGTAGATTCAATTAGAAGAATATAGCAAAAAGAATGAGAGAAAAAGGATGGAAAATGAGCAAGTTATGACATTTTGAAATTAAGGCACCAACTTGAAAATAAATGAAAATAACTAAGTCATAAAAAGGAAGGGAAAGGCACTCCTAGGGATTGAACCCAGGACCTTCCACCTATAGCTCAAAACCAACACCACCAGGCCAACGCGCGCATTTGAACATACAATGGCAACACACATATATATGTAAAAGGAAGCGAAAATAAAAAAAAAAACAAAAGGACTGGGGCGAGGGGGATTCGAACCCCAGTCCTAGAGGTGGTAAGGCGTGTGATTAGTGTGTGCTTGCCACTGTGGTGGCTGTTACATCCGGTATTATAACCAACTCAATAAACATATAAGCTATTCAAATGCGCATATTTTAAATCAACCACAAACCAACCAAACACGCACGCTGCTCACGATAATAATATCCATACCATGCCATTCATCAGTAGCCATTGTCAAACCAAATGGAACAGAAAGCATGTAATCTAAACTTGAAATCATGAAATTCCATGCACACTAAATATTAAGCAAAGGCTTATCCTATAAATCCACAAAGTGAGAATAATTGGATGTTTGAGCAATGAATTCACACAAACATAGCAGCAATATATCCAACACAATGAATGTAATAAACAGCCACACATATGGGATATCAAGCAAACATTATAAAGTAGAGAATATTTGAAAGTGTAGAGTGATAAATTCTTACAGCAGTGGCAGCAAGCAAACAGTATTCAACACACTCCATTGAAAATCATGTAAGAACATATTTTGAATCAAAACACATGAAGACTAAGGAATCTATAACAGCATGGCAAGTTCAGTTCATGTATATCAAAGTAATCTCAAGACTTAATCATGTTCAAAGTAGGGTAGCAGAGTTGTTTAGGGTTCAAACCACATGATTGACAAGATTTAAAATGCAAGAAAACAAAGGACATGTTAGGGCATGATGCAACCAGATCAAAAGACATCGTTCAAAATCCAAATAGCAACTCAAATATGTCACAATGAGTGGTTAAAACAAAGATAGGTCAGATCAATATGAGAGCATATTCTAAGACTGTTAGTGACAAAATCCTATGATTAAAACAAGGAACAAGAAGAATGGTGACAACATCAACAACACAAGTAGTCAGCAGCATGCTTAATCATGTCATTACAAGGCATACAACATATTCAAATGGCATTTCAAGCAATGATACAACTTGGACACAACTGATAAATGATATACAGATCACAGAATCCAAAATATTATGGCATAGATTCAAACATAAGTCTAATGTAAACAGACAACTCACTACAAGAGCAAGGTGACTTGGAAAATTCATACACAGGCAGTCAATGAATTGGAAACTAAAACCCTAATGACAGCTTGATACATACATCCAAAACAATGTATATATCACAAAACTCAGCATGGTCTGATTACAATTCCACACACAAAGACAAATGATGATGGCTCAATACAACTTAAATGCTTATCAAGGAAGGCCACTCAAACATATAGTCACATAGTGTCAAGGAAAGATGATCTTAATCAATAACAGCAAGCATAGCATCAAGATAGATTAAAGGCAAACGAAAAGCATATAAGGCCAAAATAAGTTATTTGGGTTCATAGCATTTAGTACATCATAAGGCGCATATCAAACATGATAGTGACATTCCAAATAAAAAATAGCTAGCAAAATGAATTTCATGCAGAAAGTCGTACACTCACCCTGTTGGTACAAGAATAAATTGGTCATGTTTATAGTGACAAGTATACATACATCATGATTGTCGAGAGCAAGCACATGTATGCAAGGATAGGACATGTTACAAGACAGTATAACAACCAAGCTCATTCAAGTGGTAACACTTAAAAATAGGCAGTAGCAAAGGACTTAGTAAAAACCAACTTGGGCAACAATCAAGCAAGCACATTTATCAAACATATATGTATGAAGTCATGATATCACAAAGGCATAACTTAGGAACATGTTAAAAACATGTCAAGGCTAGCAACACATATCAAGAACACAATATTAACATAGAGAACAAATCATGATATCACCAAAGCATAACTTCTGAAATGGCATAGTATGACATGTCATGGAATAATGAGGCACATGATCATCAACAACATAGTTTTATCCTAAACTCCACATTCATAATCATAAACCTTAAACATCCACCAAATCAAAAAAACATTCCAATGAGGTGCAACATTAAACAATAGCTTGTATAATACTATCAGTTCAAACAAATCAAACTCAAGCACATGGTCAATCATCAACGACGCAAAGGCAGTGGTGCATATAAATGTGAACAAAAACTATCAACTTTAAAACTGCAAACATCCACAATGACAAAGCTTAAAACCATGACTGAGTACACCAAATGGTTATATATTAATGGTGGTAGAAAATGGTACTAATGCTATTTTAACAAGAACAACTTAACAACAACAATCAACTTATTAAGCCAACAACAAAGATAGATAGGTTCAAACATCCCAAGACTTAGGAGCATAACAGAACTATGTAAAGAAACTAAGATTCAAGAGTCCTTTGTTTCAAAATCACATTCAAGCACATATGATGTCCAAGTAGGTCCACAAAATCAAACATCAATCTTGAAAATACAATACCACAATGAGAATTTATAGTTGCAGCCATTTAATGAACAAAACAGAGGCATTATAACTTAACACCAATGCAAACACATGTATCAAATCAATGAACAAAACCATCTATTTCATGACATCAAGCCATAAGCACACAAACGACATATTCAAGCATATATCAGCAAGATACATATGTAAAAGAATAGCAAGATGCATACGACAAAATGGCATTAAATGAGCATGTTTAACAAGAGGGACAGAAAACGATACCAAGTGGAGTAATGTCCACTGTCTTCAAATGTACTTATTGCTTTCCTTCCAAAGCACTCCAAGAACACCTTTCAACTTGCTTGCTCGAAACTTATGGAACTTCAGAGGATTTTTGAGTGTTTTGTGAGAGTTTGTTGGTGTTTTGAGGTGTAGAAGCGAGTCCCTTTTATAGGTTGAACCAAAGAGCTTGGGTTGTGTGAGTCCAATACACAAACACTTGGAGTGCTGAGTAGAAGCCAAGGTTACAACGTCTCTTTTGAATTCAAATGTTGGTCCACCTCTTGGAGACAATTACGCTGCTCATGCTGTGCAAAATTTCAGTGGTTGTAGAGTCCATTTCACCACTTCATATGTTGCTTCAGAGCTCCTTATTTGATGTCATTGGGAGGGGTATCAAATAAGGCAAAGGTTGGGGATGGCGTGAAGGATCTGCAGGTGAGAGCAGGTTGTATGCTGAATCAAGCACTCCTCTGAACCACTTTAAATAAACCAAACAGTTGAAAGCTAAAACGGGAATGGTCTTTGGAGAATTCAAAACGAATAAACGCGCCAAAGGATTGATGATGGATTTGATTTTGGGCGAATGGACATGCTTGTGTTTGAATTTCCCTATTCCATTCTGAATTTCGTGAACAAGACAAAGGGAGAAGAAAGCATTTGGTTGATTTTGGTTTCTTGTTTGCCACATGTCGCCTTTCCGTTGGTTAGAAATTGAGTTGAAAAGTCAAAACAAACAATGCTTGATCCTTATTGGTCCTTGGCAATGAATTCATTTCCAATATTTTGTAGCATTTTTGGTCACGATGGGCTCATTGGTGGGCTTATGAATAAATATAGGAATTGATTTTCTTTCTTTTCTTTTTGTTATAAAAGAAATGATTATGAAAAACAAATAATAGGTGAATTAGGTAATGAAAAAAAGGTTATGGATATGGTTTAGGAGAATCAATATTGACAAATGGAGAAATTGGATAAAATTGGTTAAATGATTAATGAAATTGGTTTGGAATTAAGGGTGACAATTAAGGGTAGATAAAGTGGGTAGAAATTTGGTTATAGAGAGGATCATGGTTAGGGTTATGGAGACAATCTCTTAGAGACTTGCTTGATTCAATGCCCCATCCAAAATCTTGATTAATCACTTCTTGAATCTCCTTAAGATAACACCTGATAAAAATGAAACAAACACAAACAAAACCTGATAAAAGGGTTTTCTATGAAAGATGATTGACCTAATATGACATGCAGGAGATCAATGGATCTAAGGGTAAAATTTGGGGTACAACAGGCCACTAATCCCAAAAACCATTTTTATAAGAAAGAACAGCTCAATAATTTTCCAACGGTACAAAGAACGCCCCGATCCGAATTACGGATCAAAAGTTACAGATTTTAGAAAATAGTTTTAATTTTGATGTTCGAGGTCCCGCTAAGCGGGCTCCTCCCCGCACTGAGCGCGCTCATCACTGCCTGGTGAGGTTGCAAATTTTCAATACCGCACTAAGCGCGCAGACCCGCACTGAGCGCGCACTGCAAAATTCAGAAAAATAAACCCTTCGCAAATCCAACCCCAAAAATCCCATTTCTCATCCCAAATCAATTCCAACAGCAAAACAAGTATCAGCAATTGTTCATAAACACAGTGTGATCATACAACGCGATTTATACTGATTTCCGACCGTGAAAACATTGATTTCTATTCGTTTATCTCATTTCGACCAATAATTGAAAAAACTAGTAAACATTCGAACACCCATATACATAATCATACACAAGCATAGAATAATCGAGTTTCGCATCCTTACCCGATTAATCGTGCTTTGAAGTGTCGGTTGAATCGATCTCTAAACTTTCAAGTTTTTCCTCTTTTTCTTCTTTTTTTTTCTCTTTTCCTTCTTTTCTTTCTTCCCTTCCTATTTTCTCTCTTTTTCTCTCCATGTTTCTATTTTAAATGAAAAACAATATCTAACCAAGCCAAAAAGACCAAAATACCCCTACACTCAATTTTCTCACAAACGTTCCCAAAACGCGATAAAACATAATAACGATAAACATAACACATTTACCAAATAAAAACCAAGAATAAAATAATATAAAGACAAAAATAATTAAATCGACTCGATTAAAATAAATCTAACAAAAACCGGACGTTACACCATCCCTTTGTACAAAAAACCTTTTTGGGCCTCAGTCACTTGTATAAGTCCCTGTACAATGTACAAAACAACAGTGCAGTCACTGATAAAACCTTGGGCCTCTCCTTGAGCTGTAAGCCCCAACAATATTTTCAAAGAACTTTCTCCTTTGATTTAGAATATAATATTGTTATCAAAGCTTTCTTTGTTGAACAAACTAACAAAACAGCATGGAAGCTCTACAACCGAGTAAGTGTTTACCCGCTTTCTTTATCCACTTTCATATATATAACTGTATTGTGGGGCTGCTCACTGTAAATCTTCTTTCACAAACTTTTATATACTTGTCAAATATCAACTGTGTAATACTAGTATAGTTATTTAGAGTTTTCCCCGGCAACTACGTCTAGCACTAGGTAAAGCCCTGTTGGTCACTCTTAAATACAAACAAAACTAGATCCCCATAGGATTACCAGACACGGTCTTCCCTCCTCTTGGGGTTAAACAATATGGAGACGTGAAAGGTAGCATTCTCGGTGAAACCTTTCTCAGACTGTCACCCTTAGAAATCGTCAAAGAGACTCTACTCCCCAGAGATGATCTTTTCTCCGTGAATGGCATCTCTTGAGTTTCTTCCAAATTCTCAGACTTTCCTGGCTTGATCTATTCTCGGTGAATGGCATGTCTTGAAATTCTCGGGGTTTGGGGACCCACAGGCTTCTTAAAAGCATCCTCGCCTCCTCTTGGGCGTTGTACAAGGACCCTTCGGCTTCTTAAAAGCTCTCATGCCTTCTCTTGGGCTTAGTACAAGGACCCAGACACCTCTACAGGTATAGGAACAGAACCTAGTCATCAATTTGCTAGAGCTGTCTTTCTGAGTCAAGTGTCAGACCTGTTAATGGGTTAACCTTCATCCCTTAACATACCAGCCTTCTCTTGGGCATCATACAAAGATCATTCACTACCCGAGAATCGATTTCTCCAAAACACCAGTAGACTTGGACAGTCTCAATACCCTTTGGATTTCCATTTCCTTAAAGAACAGGAAAAAACCCTGATCCTCTGATCAATCCCAAAGCACAACAATACCTTTAATCGTTCCCTTCATAAGAACTGATTTTCTCTTTTATCCAACATACTGGACCTGTCACTAAACTGAAACAGTTACAATAGCCTCCTCTTGGGCTTTGTACAATGATTCTCCCCAGCGAAGCTAACCTTTTCACACTCTCTTGTTGAGTATAAAACACTTTTAGCCTCCATCTCGGGCTTCGTACGAGATACAAAAATACTCTCTTGTTGAGTCACTTCCTTTTTAGCCTCCATCTCGGGCTTCGTACGAGATACAAAACACTCTCTTGTTGAGTATAAAACACCTTTAGCCTCCGTCTCGGGCTTCGTACGAGATACAAAACCACTCTCTTGTTGAGTATAAAAGACTCTCTTGTTGAGTCAACAACCTTTTAGCCTTCGTCTTGGGCTTCATACAAGACACATATAAAAGCACTCTCTTATTGAGTCAGTCACTTGTTAGCACTCTCTTGTTGAGTCAACCCTTTTAGCCTTTCTCTTGAGCTTCATACGAGACACATAAAAGCACTCTCTTGTTGAGTCAAACCTTTTAGCCTCTCTCTCGGGCTTCGTACGAGACACATAAAAACACCCTCTTGTTGGGCCAATAGCCTCCTCTTAGGCTTTGTATAAGAAAACCCCGGTTGAGTCAATCAACCTTTTAGCATCAAAATCTGTGCCTCGTTCACAGTATACAAACATCGACAACTCCTTTTCCTTCATCTAAATTGTTGTAAGCGGCAAGCCTCTGGATTATTTACATCCACGCCACTGTCCCTCTTTTAGCATAAGAAATTCCTAAGGAAATATAGCATTGCTCTACACTGAGTTAAAGTCTTCTCCTTCAGGTTAAAAATCCCCTATAAAGGAAATTATGGCATTGTTGGATTCACATATCCCAGTTAAAGTAGTTCTCCTTTATAATCAGTCACCCAACAGTTCTGACAAACAGACCGAATGTCCCCTTTAGAGATGACAAATTCTCTCTAAAGACAAACCCTTTAGCTTCACATCTTAGGCTTCGAACAAGATACAAATAGACCCTTCAGCTTCACATCTTGGGCTTTAAAAATGATACAAACTACTTTTAGCTTCACGTCTTGGGCTTTGAACAAGACACCAAAACAACCTTTTTCCTCCCATAGAATAGGAGGAACTACGATCGCTCTGATTTCCCTGTTTCGTTAAACAGGAATACGTAGGCATAAGATTGAAAAATCTTAGCGAGCACACTAATAAAAAAGCCAAAATCCCGTACCTTCATACATCAATCAAAAAGCATCAGTCCTAACATCCTACCAATAGCATAGTCCCGTCATTCTTAGCAAAATTAGCAGAGAGAGGCCCATAATCTAAACCGCATATGTAAACCAACAGTCATCTGTTTAAACTCAGTATGCAAGCAGGGTTAATTGGAGACATCTATTTCCCTTCCTTCATCAGCTTCAATAGGATAAAAAATGAATCGACCTGTAGTACCCCAGAGCGGCAGTGCTTAAGAACCACGTCCAAAATCGCTCGCTACACTATTTCCATAGATCGAACATCCTGACTTTGATGTCTAGTAGGGTTCCCGTTTGTCACATTGATTTGTTGCGTGTCTTCGTCTAGATAGAGCGGAAGCCACCAATGATTTAACAAGTGATGTAAAGTTCTTTGAACGAGAGCGCACCCTTGGCTAGTCTCACAACATACTTTACAGCTCAGATAATCATGTGAAGTGAGAAAACCGAGTTGGACTTCCTTGGCGTGTAACTCCACCAAGCTGGTATTCATCAAACGAATATCAAAGATTTGAATCATGTTAACTTGATAAGGATTTCTATCATGGTAGTCCTGGATCCACCCAAGATCCATCTGGTGCTGGAGGGCCTCTTGTACAAAAGAGCATCCCTGTTTGTTTACCGAGCAAGTCAGACAGGAGTTGTAATCGTGCCGCAGCAGATTATGATATTGGCTTTGCCTTGAGTGCATTGCCACCAAGTTGGCATTCATTGCACGGATGTCGTGGTTTTGAATGATGTTGGAATTCATATAAGTCATGTTGACCCCCCGAACTCGGTGCTCTTGGATCCATCCAAGATCCAATTGTTCCTGTAGAGTTGATTGCACCAAAGAACATCTTTGATTATTTTTAGAGTAGATATCACACAGATGATAATTATGCGGTGGCACATGGTCGTATCCACTCTGTCTACAATGCATCTTGACCAATTTGGCCCTCAATAAGAGTACATCATGAATTTGATAGCTGTTATTGGACTCTCCCTCTATCAAGTTTACCACAGCTTTCTCGTGTTGATGCAGCGGATTCGTGAGAACATTCGGATTCGTATCTTTGAAAGATAAGACCCCGCTCCTAACAAGCTTTTGTACATCGGATATGAAACTGAGACAGTTTTCTATGTTATGCCCGGGTCCTCCTTGATGGTAAGGGCAAGTCTGATCCGCTTTAAACCAAAAATGCAGATTTTCCGGTATTGTAATAGGAGACCTGGTTTGGACATGCCCTTTGACCAGTAGTAATGGAAATAGTTCTGCATACAAGGTATAGGGTCGAACCCTGGTGGTCGTGTTGTACGGTTGTTGTTATATGGAGGACGAGCCTGCTGAAGAGGTTGTTGTGTCCTTTACTGATATTGTTGTTGATTCGGTTGGCTTTGAGCAACCTGAGGTTGATACGTAGGAAGAGGCGCAGGGTTGATAGCAGGAGTTACAGCTGCTACCGGTTGGTATAGTCGCCTTTGCTTTCCGAGAGAGATATTGCCAATATCTTGCTTATTTTTCTTAGGGAGAGCACTACCGTATCGTTTCGTACTACTTGATGATCCAGCGCCTTTAACTAAACGTCCTTCTCAGACCACTTCCTCAAGACGAACTCCCATGCCCACCATCTCGGTGAAGTCACTGGGCGCACTGGCGACCATTCGGTCATAGTAGAATGAGCTCAAGGTCTTTAAGAAGATCTTTGTCATCTCTTTTTCCTCAAGAGGTGGACAAGTCTGGGCGGCAATTTCACGCCATCTCTGAGCATACTCCTTAAAGGTTTCCTTGTCCTTCTATGACATGGCTCTGAGTTGATCTCTGTCAGGTGCCATGTCCAGGTTATACTTATATTGTTGAACGAAAGCAGCGCCAAGATCTCTGAAAGTGCCGATCTTAGTGTGATTTAAACCCATGTACCATTTGAGCGCGACACCGGTTAAACTATCCTGAAAATAGTGAATCAATAGCTCTTGGTTCTTTGTCCGAGTTGACATTCGCCAGGCATACATCACCAAATGGCTTTGAGGGCAAGAGTTTCCCTTGTACTTTTCAAATTCGGGCACCTTGAATTTGTACGGAACTTCCATATTAGGGACCAGACAAAGGTCAGCGGCGTCCTTTCTGAATAAATCCTGACCTCGAAAGGCTTGCAGCTCTTTCTGCATCTCCAGGAACTAATCTGTCCTTCCGGGATAATGTGTACCACGGGTGGTGGTATAGTCATCATGGCAGTGACTCTAGGTCCTTCACTCTCCCGAATTTTGTAACCTTCAGGAGTTGCTGTCATGCCCCTGGCATCTTCGCTTTCCCGAAGTTTGTAACCTTCAAGCCCAGCGGCTCCTACTGCGGTTCCCTGATCTTCAGTGATTGTTAATTCCCCAAAAAGCTCTACTCTAATTTTTATAATGCGTTTTTTGTGAATAATAGGGCAATGGTGTCACATGCAAGTATACATGCTTGGTAATGTAGCAAGTGATAAAATGAAGGTCGAACCTACAGGGAAGTGTAAAGTGTTTGAACTACTAATATTAGCTTTCTTCGTTTAAGAAAAGTATGAGCAAGGTAACAGAAATATGAGAATAAGAAACAAGAGTACACACAAATAACTAAAATAACTGAAAGCTAAGGAGTTAAAATATCAGAGAGAATAGTTGATGAGTTAAATCCATTAGTATTGGGTGTTTGAGATGTCTTTATGATGTGAAGTGGCGTGCCTCAAAAGGTCAGAACGTGATCTAGTGGTGTATCTCTACAACATCAAAAACATGTATAACTAGGGCAAGGGAACAAATCTCTAAGTCTCACTTGTAACCCTAAAATACGTTTGGTTTTAATTCTAAAAAATCTTTGTGGTCTCCACTTCTTATCTCTAAGTAAGTTGAATTAAGTGAATATCTATATCCTACTTTATTAACCACTTTTGTTATGAAATCCACTTGTTTATTGGATCTCTCTCAACAACAAGCTTTTACTTTTTTCCTAGTTGATCATTCAAAGAACCAATTTTATAGCATAAAAACACATAACAAAATAAGACACTAGCCAACACACCATGTTAACATAAAAACACTTTTATACTAACTTCATTAGTCTCATCAAACAAGGGTTTAGCTCATAGTGAGCTGAGTACAAACTAGTGGAATGAAATTAATTAGAAACATCATCTTACAAAGTGTAGTGAAGAAATGAAACCTACTAATAACTTGGAGATCTCTTGCGTTGGATAAACAGCAACAGCTCTCTTCAGTCACGACAGTTCTCAGCAGAGTGTACAGGTCTGGAGAAGAAAAGAATACTCTCTACTAATACTCTAACTCTTGAAACTGAAAATAACTTTAAAAACTGAAAATAAAATATTGTTGTGTGTGGAATCTCTTGTCTCTCCGTCTTCAATGCACAAGCTCTCTTTAAATAGTGATGAGTGGAAGTGGTGGTTCCTCCTTTCTTGGATCGTGGGTCTCTTGAGGAAAATAAGGTTAGGCCCAAATCAAATCCTTCATGTGGGACAGCTATCCATCAATCCTTCCTTTGCAAGTAATCTGGTACAGATGTTGGTGGAAGATAAATTTGCTTTTAGCCGGCGACTGGAGCAGGCTGGTAGAGCAGACGGCTGGAGCAGGCTGGTGGAGCAGAGCAGACGGCTGGTGGTGCTGGTGATGGGCATCCTCTGCTGAGTGGTCCCCACCGTACTACCTTTTGTCCTCTAGCTTTCTTGATCTTATCCCTTCCTTTTGCTCCATTGCTCTTCATAGTGCTGCCACGTGAGCCCTAGTCATTCTTGGCTTTTCATCATCAATCTCCAACTCTCTTGGTGAAATGGTTGATTAAACCATCAACTCTCCAAATAGCTCCTCATGCTGCTCCAGACTCTGGCAACTGGGGTCATGCCTCTTCTCATTATCATCTATCTTCCTTTTAGAGCACAAACACAATGAAAACGTAAAAGAAGCACATAAAGTTCTTAAATCTTAAATCATGCTAAAACACCTTAAACTCATGCTACAAAAGTGAAATCATGAACTAGAAATGTCACAAATATTGGGTAAGAGTAACACACTAAAATAGTGTTATCACTCCCCCAAACTTGAATGATCGCCTGTCCTCAAGTGATGTGACAGCGAAAGACATAGGGAAGTGTAATTGGTTCTCAACAGCTTTAGACAGGCTTAGCAGGGTGATGAGGCTTTAAGGTTTGGAAAGGTAAGGAAGCGGTACTAGTGCGAGTTGCTCAGCTTTGAAATTGTCCCAAAGTTTTGCTAGTCCAATAGGGAACTGACGTCTCATGTCACGACCTTACTCTTCCAGAAAACAAGCCACAATTTCCTCTTTTTAATCCTTCCTTGTGTACTTTCTTGAGTGGGGTCTCTTCTCTTTTGGTTTCACTAGGGAATTCTGTCCTGATTCTCATTTGATATTTTTGACTAACACATTTGGGACCACACTTTCTTACTTATTATTTGTTATTTTTGGCAACACGTCTCATCTCAGAATCTTCTCATGTGAGTTCAACTGAATATTATGATGAAGACGCTTGTTGTTCCTCCAGTTTCGGGCACAGGAACTTTATTGGTGGTCTTTGCCACTTTTTGCACATGTCTTTGTGTGAAGTGTGTCCCTTCCGTGGTCGTCTCAATCATTATTTAAGTCTTCTTGTCCTTCCCTTTGTGATTCCTAGGATTTCAAACTTTCCCTTGATTTTCACAATTCAGTTTCTCTTGGAAAAAAATTTCTGGCTGGTTTAGGAGACTAGTGCTGACGTGACTGAGAACATCAATCTCCTCTGTCAAACTCATTTGGTTAAACTCCTACACCTTGCTTCCCTAACACCTAACAGCTTCATTCCCCTTTTTTTATTCTTGAGCCCAGAAATTAAAAGTTTACGCTCCTTACTTAGTTGGATCCCCACATTCCCTAGTTCTTCCTTATTCTAAGTTATGATTCACACCATCTTCACACCATTTTAACATGAAAGAAATAATCACCAAAAAGTGCCACGCACATCATTCAAACAAAACATCAAACTGCAGGTCATCATGTTCTGGGAGCGTTACAGCATCCCCACAAGAAAATTTAAAACTTTTAAACTAAAACATTTGGCTCAAAACATGGCCAACCAAACACAATATCCAAACTTAGACATAAAACAGCAGTCATAGGTAGAAACGACAGTAAAAGACAGAAACAGGGTTAGATTGAGTGAAAATAGGCTGAGTACTGATGCCCTCCCCCAAACTAAGTAAGGACAGTGTCCTCACTGTTTAGTGGTGAGAGGTGGCAAGACAATGCTCGCCTATTTCCACATTTACCACTTAGGCCCTTAGCCTGGAGCTTTTCCTTGGAGCCTGCAGAGATTGCTTCTTCTTTTTCTTCTTGTTCTCCTGCACTCCTGGGCCTTTGTCATTTCCCTCTTCAGCTGTAGCAGCAGCAGCCTCCTTCCTAGCAGTCTTCATAGGACTCTTTGCCTTTTGTTGTGGTTGTTCTCCACTTTCCTTTGACTGCTCCGCCGGAACATTGTTTTCTTTATCTGCGTCAGGCTCAACTCCTGTCTTTTCTAATTTGTCACTGTCAGCTTCGTCGTCTCCTTTGGCAACTTCCTCTTTCTCAGTTTCTGTAGAGGAGTAATATCTTCTTATTCCTTCCAAATCCTTCTCCTCCGTCCCTCCTTCGAATTGCAGTTTTTCTTCCTCAACATCCTCCTTTTTCTTACTCCTTTCTTCCTCCTCAGTAGCTTCCACCCTGTTCAAGTCCTCAGCATCTTTTTCTGCTTCTGATAACATGATTTCTAAAACTTCATCCTTCTCTGTTCCTTCCTCCTCCTGGTCTAACCTATTCAGGTCAAATTTGTTGGCGTTTGTTACAGGGCTGGCAGGCGGTGTCATGCCTACAGCCAGCTCCTTCTTTTTCCACTCAGCCTTGAGCTTCTTCTTCTTCTTTGGGGGTTCCTCCATTTCCGGAGGTGGAGATGGATAAGCCTTCCTTAACTTCTTCTTTTTGTTTTGGCATTGACTGGTGTCTGCTGACATGCCCTTGCTAGTCTCACCAACATCTTTCTTCTTTGCATCTTTGTCTTTCTTCTTCTTCTTTCCCTTCTCTTTTTTCATAGATCTCTTTTCTCCTTCAGCAGCAACCATTGGTTCCATATTTCCCAAAATATGATCTGGAAACTTTGGAGCCTTCAACACATGAGATGGGGATTGCATGGCCCACATTTCTTCCAACCACTGTGTCTTGGCCTTTTGGTAGGCGAAGAATGCTTGTTGATCCCTACGCATCTACCTCAAGATTTCTATGGCTAGGTCTGGTTACTCTTCAGTTGCATATGAGGTTTGACTTGTAGCTGCTCTTTTCCTTACTCCTTTAGGCTTCATGAGTGTCATGATTTGTGTCTTGTCCAGTGGCTGTTGAGGGGCCCCAAAATTGTCTGAGTCATACTCAAACACACCATGTCTTCGGTACAGAGTTGTGATTAAACACGGGAAGAAGAGCATCCCTTCCTTTTTCTTTGAACATGCATGGATTTCCTGCACTATTATTTTTCCCACATTGACGGGTCTCAAGCCGGTGATACAGTGTAAGAGTACCAAGTTTACCCTAGAAACCGTCTCATTGTGAGCGGTTGGCATGATGGAATGTTTCAAAAATTGGTACCAAAGTTTCACCTCCGGTCTGAGGTCCATCCTCTTCACGGCTTTGTCCACCCATTTTGCTCCTTGGACACACAATGACTCCAGATACGTGTCATACTCATCTTCATGAGATCGTAATACCAAGTTTTGGTACTCATCTTCAGTAGCATCCAGTTTGAAATAATAGTTGATATTTTCCTCATTGTACACGACCTTTGTACCTCTGATTATCACCTCCAACGGTTTGTGTCCTGGATCGGTGAGGTTTGCATAGAACTCCTTGACTAAGTTGGCGTTGTAAGCACCAGGCTGTTTGCACAAAAGCTCCCATTTCAACTTCAATATTGTGGTTCCAATATCTCCTGGTAGTCCCAGACCTTCCTCAGAGGAGTCCATAATAAAACCATGCTCAGAAAAAAGATTCATCTTGCTAAAATACTCCGTAAAATGCCTGTGAGCTTCCACATTCACAAAGGTTTCATCTTCGTCCTGACTTGAGATATCAATGGTGGGGGTGGTATTTTTCTTGGCAGTGGTTTTGTAACGGCGGCCGGTTTGGGGGTCGCGGGTCATTTTTCTGAAGTGAAAAAGGAGAAAAAGGGATTGAGAAGTTTTTAGGGTTTCATAGAAAAATGGTAGAATGGAAGATGAAGAGGTTTTTGTCTGAATGTTGTGTATAGGTAAAAGTGGGGGAGTTGTAAGGATGGTTGCAAAAAGTTTTAAGAAAATATTAAAATAAAACGTTTTTTTGAAGTGGAGAGAAAAGTTTTTCTGTTTTAGTGTTTCGTAGGGCAATGAGTGAAAGCCCTAGGTCTGACACCTGAAAAGACACACTTAAGTGGGTTTGCGTGTTTAGGTGGCTGAGGTGTCTGACATGGTAGACCTGGCCATTATAACTCTGCTCCTTCACTCAGCCCAATGCGCTTGCTCCCTATGTTGCGCTTTCTTTCTTTTTCTTCCTTCTAAGAAAAACGTTTCAAATTCTTTTCTGATTTTTCAAGAGAAAAATAATCAACGCCAGCTCAGCATGATTATTAATCTCATTGGACTTAGGAAAAAAATTTATTCCTTCAATCTTTTTCATTCCTTCCTATCCACTGTTCTTGTGTCTGTTGCTGGTATGTCTGGTCTTGTCATGCGCTGACGCTAGTAGAACACATCATGATCCTGTACAAAGTAAAACAAAAGAAAAAAAATTGCATAAAGCTGGGCTGCCTCCCAGTAGCGCTATTTTAAGGTCTTATCGCCTGACCAACACAAAAATCCATTAAGCAATAAAATGGAGAGCATCCCTTGTGTTACTTGAAGACTCTCTAAGGTAAGCTTTGACCCTTTGGCCGTTGACCTTAAATTTCTCTCCATTCTTCTCATTTAACAATTCCACCGCACCATGGGGGTAAATCTCCTCTAAGATAAAGGGTCCAGACCATCTTGATTTTAATTTTCCATGGAATAGCTTCAGCCTTGAGTTAAAAAGTAAAACCTTTTGGCCTTTCACTAATTCCCTCTTCTAGCATTTCATGTCATGCCCCCTCTTGGTCTTTTCCTTATACACTTCAGCATTCTCGTATGAGAATAGCCTATGCTCATCTAACTCATTTAATTGGAGCATTCTAGCTTGGCCAGCACTTTGAATGTTAAAATTTAATTGCTTCACAGCCCAAAATGCCTTGTGTTCCAATTCAATGGGTAGATGACAAGCCTTCCCATAGACAAGTCTATATGGAGACATGTCTAAGGGGGTTTTATAGGCAATCCTATACGCCCATAGTGCTTCTTCCAAATGTTTGGACCAATCCTTCCTTGTTGGATTAACTACCTTTTCCAAGATTCTTTTGATTTCTCTATTGGACAACTCCACTTGTCCACTAGTTTGGGGATGGTAGGTTGTAGCAACCTTGTGCTTAATCCCATATTTTGCCATTAGGTTTTCAAAAAGTTTATTGCAAAAATGAGATCCACCGTCACTGATGATAGCTCTAGGCGTGCCATCTCTTGTCAAAATGTTCTTGAGCAAGAACTTAGTCACAACCTTGGCATCATTGGATGGTGTTGCTAATGCCTCAATCCACTTGGACACGTAGTCCACAGCTACAAGAATGTAAAGATTTCCAAAAGAGGGAGGAAATGGCCCCATGAAATCAATGCTCCACACATCAAAAATTTCTACTTCAAAAATACTATTGAGCGGCATCTCTTGTCTCATGGAAACATTTCCAACCCTTTGACATTTATCACATCTCTTTGTAAATTCATGAGCATCTTTAAAAATAGAAGGCCAGAAATAACCTGATTGCAGCACCTTGGCTGCAGTTCTTACTCCTCCAAAATGTCCACCATATGGGGCTTTGTGACATGCTGATAAGATCTGGCATGCCTCCTCATAGTCAACACATCTTATTAGCAACTGATCTGCACACTTCTTGTATAGGTATGGCTCATCCCAGAAATAGTTCTTTACAATGTGAAAGAACCTCTTTCTCTGTTGGTAATTGAATTCTGGTGGCACAACCCTACTGACTAAGTAGTTCACAATGTCAGCGTACCAAGGAGTCATGCCATCAGTAATCACCAACAGCTTCTCATCCGAAAAACTTTCCTTAATCTCTCCACTGTTTTGAGGTTGCACTTCTTCAGGAAGTCTTGAGAGATGATCAACAACTGAGTTCTCTATTCCTTTTTTGTGTCTTATTTCCAGGTCAAACTCTTGTAGAATAAGCACCAAACGTATAAGTCGTGGCTTTGCATCTTTTTTGGCAATCAAATATTTAATTGCTGCATGATACGTATACATAATGAATTTAGTTCCTACCAAGTAAGGTCTGAACTTATCAAAAGCAAACACTACTACCAGCAGCTCCTTCTCCGTGGTTGTGTAGTTGATTTGTGCTTCTATCAACGTTTTACTTGCATAGTAAATAGTATGAAACACCTTGCTATGCCTTTGGCCTAAAACAGCGCCAATGGCAAAGTCACTAGCATCACACATCAACTCAAATGGCTTGTACCAATCTGGAACTTTGACTACAAGTGCAGAAATGAGGGCCTTCTTCAAAAGATTGAAAGATTCAAGGCACTCTTCACTGATGACGAAAGGCGTGTCATGCTGCAGCAGCTGGCATAGTGGTTTAGAGATTTTTGAAAATTCTTTTATAAACCTCCTATAAAATCCAGCATGCCCCAAGAAACTCCTAATGCCCTTGATATTGACTGGTGGGGGTAGTTTTTCAATTACCTCCACCTTTGCTTGAACTACCTCCAATCCTTCTTTAGAAATTCTATGACCAAGAACAATTCCTTCTTTTACCATAAAATGGCATTTTTCCCAATTGAGGACTAAGTTGTTCTTTTCACACCTGATCAGCACTAATTCCAAATTCTTTAGGCAATCTTGAAATGATTCTCCAAAAACTGGAAAATCATCCATGAACACCTCCATGGAATTCTCTATGATATCCGAGAAAATAGCCATCATGCAACGTTGGAAAGTGGCTGGAGCATTGCACAGTCCAAACGAGAAATTCTCCAACCAGAAACTGTTCTAGTAGGAATGAGCTCATTCTTCTCGTTAACTATCACTGTCATGCCTCCCTTCTTCGGTACGCACTGGATTGGACTTACCCACACACTATCTGAGATAGGGTAGATAATTCCTGCGTCTAACCACTTGATAATCTCCTTTTTTACAACCTCCTTCATGATGGGGTTCAGCGTTCATTGGCTCTCAATGTTATTCTTAGCATTTTCTTCCAACATAATTTTGTGCATGCATATTGCTGGGCTAATTCCCTTAATATCAGAAATATGCCATGTGATTGCCTTCTTGTGTCTCTTCAGTAGTGAAATCAGTTGCTCTTTTTGCGCCTCTTGCAGATCTGTACCTATGATAACTGGCAACTTCTGTCCCGCCTCCAAATATGCATACTGTAAATGCTCCGGAAGTTGCTTAAGCTCTAATTCAGGGGGTTCTTCAATGGAAGTTAGCTGCTATTTATGAGCAACAGTGATGGATTCTATCACTTCCACATACTCTTCCTCTTGCTTTGGCATTGGACCATAGATGACTCCATCTTTTAGTCCTTCGTCTTCCACTTTTCCTAACTAAATTTTCAACACATCATTAGCCTTTAGAAGGTTTTTGTGAATTAAACCTTCCCAACTAGATATTATAGAACACTCAGCCACCTCCTCTTCTGGGTATTGTAAGGCATTAAGTATGTTGAACATTACTTGCTGCCCGTTCACCCTCATGGTGAGTTCTCCTCTTTCAACATCAATTAAGGTTCTACCCGTTGCTAGGAATGGCCTTCCCAACAAAATGGGTGTCTCTTCATCAGCTTCAAAATCCATAACGATAAAATCAGCAGGGAAGACAAACTTGTCAACCCTTACCAACACATCTTCAATCTTCCCTTGTGGGTAGCAAATACTCTTATCAGCCAGCTGCAAGGTGATGGTTGTAGGCCTGGCAGCACCTATCCCCAGCTTCTTGAATATGGATAGAGGCGTGAGATTAATGCTGGCCCCTAAATCACATAACGCCTTTCCACAAAAGGTGTCTCCAATGGTGCATGGAATAGTGAAACTTCCAGGATCCTTCAACTTGGGAAGGAGTTTGCCTTGAACTAATTGACTACACCTTGTGTAAGTGCAACCGTAGCAAACTCTCCCACCCTTTTACGTTTGGTAAACACATCCTTCATGAATTTTGAATAATTTGGCATTTGTTGAATGGCTTCAATCAATGGTATGTTGATGTGAAGCTGCTTCAAGATCTCCATAAACTTTGAAAATTGTTGCTCTTCTTTTGCTTTTTTTATTCTTTGTGGAAAAGGGGGTGGTGGTCTTTCTTGTACAAACTTTTACTTCTTGTTGGCTTCAGTGATGACTTATTGACTCTCTGGAGGAATGTAATCTTCAGTGAGTACATTATCTTTGTGCTTTTGCTGTTTGGATGAAGACGGTTCTCCATCATTGTCTTTTCCTCCAGGACTGTCGGGCTTAGACACAGCTGTACTTGACTCCTTGCTCTTTGTAATGGTCTCTTCAATTTCCTTGCCACTTCTTAACTTAAGAGCTTGGCAAGTCTCAACATTTTTCACTCCATTTTGTGTGCTAGGAGTCTCAGTAGAGCTGGGAAGATTTCCCAAGTTTCTTGAACTTAGAGCCGTAGTAATTTGGCCCACTTGGTTCTCCAAGTTCTTGATACTTACTCCTTGTGATTGAAATTGATTCTTTGCTTCTTGAATAAAGGACTTGAGTACATTCTCCAGATGGTTGTTTCCCTGGTTAACCCCAGCATAGTTAGGGTTAGAAAATCCAGGTGGAACTTGAGGTGTGGTTGCTTGCGGTTTAGGTTGATTTTGATTGTTACTCCAAGAAAAATTAGGATGATTGCGCCATCCTGGGTTGTAAGTGTTGCTGTAGGGATTATTGTATCTGCTGTTGTTGTTGGGATTTCCAAAATAGTTAACTGAAACAGGATTGGCAGAACATTCTTCAAATAGATGTGGTCCTCCATAGTAAACACAGGCAACCTCAGAAGCGTCAGTAACCACCTTAACAGGGTCAGGTTTTGGTACTTCGGGATTCATCAGATTCTTCATCATTTAGTGGATCTGAGCCACTTGAACAGCAAGAGCTGTGGTCTTAGTGACTTCATGAACTCTAGCAGGCTTCTTTTGAGTTGAACTTGAAGTGGCCCTTGTGACTGGCCATTGATAAGTGTTGGTCGTAATGCTTTCAATCAGCTTGTAACCATCGTCATAGGATTTAGACAATAGAGCTCCACCACTGAATGCATCTAACATATTCCTTGAGGATGAAATTAATCCATTATATAAGGTCTCAAGTTGTATGCAGATGGGAATCCCATGATGTGGACATTGTCTCAACAGCTCCTTAAATCTTTCCCATGCGTCAAACAACGTCTCATCATCTCCTTGCCTAAATGATGTGATTTCATTTCTCATTTTTGCATTTTTGGAAAGAGGAAAATATTTGGCGAGAAACGTTTCTGCCAAGGCATTCCATGTAGTAATGGAATTTGGTTCCAAAGAATTAAGCCAGCTCTTGGCTCGATCCCTTAGAGAATATGGAAACAGACTCAACCTAAAGGTATCCACGGGCACGTCAAGGATCTTGAAATTGTCAACAACATCCAGAAATTGTTTTAAGTGCAAATGAGGATCTTCATGAGGAGAGCCTGAATATTGACCAGCAGCTTGCAACATTTGGAACATCATAGGCTTGAACTCGAGTTGTGGTGCTGTGATAGCTGGCCTAGCAATGCCAGTATTCATAGCATTTGGATCAAACACAACATAATCCCTGATGCTACGCGCTCGGTCATTAGCAATACCAATGGTGTCTGGCTCTGCCATGATTGTCTCGTGTAATGACTCGTCTGAAGAAGACGATGAGCTTTCTTCTTCCGTGTCCTCTTCTTACACTACTCCTTCAGGTTCAGCCACAACTAAAGTTGAGGAATCTCCAGATATTTGCTGAGTACGTACAAATCTTCTTCGTGCTTTGAGAATTCTTTCAGGTTCAGGATAACCACTGTAAATTAGTTGTAACGACCTGCGCATGCAATAGCTTAAGCCTGTCGTATCACCAAATCACACCAAACGTTAAAAGCTCAATACAGTCTTAAACGGAAAAAAAAATATAGTTTTTCAAACTTTTTCACTTCCCCGACAACGGCGCCAAAAACTTGTTAATTCCCCAAAAAGCTTTACTCAAATTTTTATAATGCGTTTTTTGTGAATAATAGGGCAATGGTGTCACATGCAAGTATACATGCTTGGTAATGTAGCAAGTGATAAAATAAAGGTCGAACCCACAGGGAAGTGTAAAGTGTTTGAACTACTAATATTAGCTTTCTTCGTTTAAGAAAAGTATGAGCAAGGTAACAGAAATATGAGAATAAGAAACAAGAGTACACACAAATAACTAAAATAACTGAAAGCTAAGAAGGAGATAAAATATCATAGAGAATAGTTGATGAGTTAAATCCATTAGTATTGGGTGTTTGAGATGTCTTTATGATGTGAAGTGTCGTGCCTCAAAAGGTTAGAACGTGATCTAGTGGTGTATCTCTTTAACATCAAAAACATGTATAACTAGGGCAAGGGAACAAATCTCTAAGTCTCACTTGTAAACCTAAAATACGTCTGGTTTTAATTCTAAAAAATCTTTGTGGTCTCAACTTCTTATCTCTAAGTTAGTTGAATTAAGTGAATATCTCTATCCTACTTTATTAACCACTTTTGTTATGAAATCCACTTGTTTATTGGATCTCTCTCAACAACAAGCTTTTACTTTTTTCCTAGTTGATCATTCTAAGAACCAAGTTTATAGCATAAAAACACATAACAAAATAAGACACTAGCCAACACACCATATTAACATAAAAACACTTTTATACTAACTTCATTAGTCTCATCAAACAAGGGTTTAGCTCATAGTGAGCTGTGTACAAACTACTGTAATGAAATTAATACGAAACATCATCTTACAAAGTGTAGTGAAGAAATGCAACCTACTAATAACTTGGAGATCTCTTGCGTTGGATAAACAGCAACAGTTGTCTTCAGTCACGACAGTTCTCAGCAGAGTGTACAGGTCTGGAGAAGAAAAGAATACTCTCTACTAATACTCTAACTCTTGAAACTGAAAATAACTTTAAAAACTATAAATAAAATATTGTTGTGTGTGGAATCTCTTGTCTCTCTGTCTTTAATGCACAAGCTCTCTTTAAATAGTGATGAGTGGAAGTGGTGGTTCCTCCTTTCTTGGATCGTGAGTCTCTTGAGGAAAATAAGGTTAGGCCCAAATCAAATCCTTTATGTGGGACAGCTCCATCAATCCTTCCTTTGCAAGTAATCTGTTACAGATGTTGATGGGAGACAAATTTGCTTTTAGCAGGCCACTGGAGTAGGCTGGTAGACCAGACGGCTGGAGCAGGATGGTGGAGCAGAGCAGACGGGTGTTGGTGCTAGTGCTGGGCGTCGTCTGCTGAGTGGTCCCCACCGTACTACCTTTTGTCCTCTAGCTTTCTTGATCTTATCCCTTCCTTTTGCTCCATTGCTCTTCATAGTGCTGCCACGTGAGCCCTAGTCATTCTTGGCTTTTCATCATCAATCTCCAACTCTCTTGGTGAAATGGTTGATTAAACCATCAGCTCTCCAAATAGCTCCTCATGCTGCTCCAGACTCTGGCAACTAGGGTCATGCCTCTTCTCATCATCATCTATCTTCCTTTTAGAGCACAAACACAATGAAAACGTAAAAGAAGCACATAAAGTGCTTAAAGCTTAAATCGTGCTAAAACACCTTAAACTCATGCTACAAAAGTGAAATCATGAACTAGAAATGTCACAAATATTGGGTAAGAGTAACACACTAAAATAGTGTTATCAGTGATCGGCAGAACATATCCTTCTGGGATATAGTTGATAGGCATGCCCCATGGACGATCTTTAGGCATGTTATACCGAGGATCATACTTCTCCACTATGGGCGTTGATGTGATCTCTGAGATCACAGTCCTTTGTCGTTGCATCTGAGCCTCTGCTAGAGCTTGCATGTCGTTATGAAGCTTTCTCAGATCCTCTTTCAGAGTGTCGATCCCTTCCCTCAACTCTCTGTTCTCTTCCTCTAGATCCTCCATCTTTTTTTGTCGATTGGCCCGAGTATTGTACAAATGAGATAGTTTGACTCTAGAATCGAGACGCAAACGTGAGATTCATAGGTAAGAAGAATGTGTTACGTGAGAATGATGAATGATATGCAATGATTATATTAATTAATATTTTTTGTTTAATCAAAATAAACTTCAACAATTGGATTGCAAATATCAAACAGTGGGGAAACCCCGTTTTATTGAATTCAAAGATTGCGGAATGGAAATACAGTAATTTACATAGTGCTGTAAAAGGAAATCTAAACTTATGGGTCCCGAGTCATCTCTGAGGAGAGCTCAGGTGCTGGTTCTGGTACTTTCTTTTTCTTTGACCGGAGCTCTTGAGCCGTTTTCGGGTTGTCATTCCTTTGCCAAGTGAAAGGAGCGAGCAAATTCCTTTGGTCTTCTTAATTCTCTACAGCATGTTGCTCTAAAATCTTAATCAGAGTGTCTTTTTCTTTTAACAGTTGTTGTATTTTCTTGCACTTCACATTGAGAATATGGTACTTGTTCTTCCAAGACCTCTTCTCCTGTTGAACTTTGTTGAGAGTCACCTGAAGTTTTTCCGTATCAGACATAAAATAAAGAACAGGGTCCCTTAATGGAATAACTTCCTGACGAGGGTAAGGTGCTCAGCTTGAGAGCTCTAGTTTGTACCCAGTGGAGATAAGGTTCCACCGAGACACAGTCTGATTTTCCTAGAGACTTTCTTCCTTTCCTGTGAACGTGTTTCCATGCATGCACTATTTTTGTCTTTAGTGCCCTGTCATTTTCTCCTTCCTTGAAGAAAAGACCTTCCAGATGAGCATTACGAGGGACATGCCTCATCGGGTATCCAAATTGACGACGAACCAAAACTGAATGATAATTAATTCCTCCTTTAATTCCTATGACGGGTACATTTGGGAAATTTCCACAACGGTCAATGATTATGATCCCCTCATAGATTCGATTGTACCAATCGATGTCAGAGTTGGTAAGAGACATGATTCTCTGCGACCAACGTAAAGTACTCTTTTGATCCCAAAATGCAGCAGACTTTGGCAAATGGGAAATGAACCATTTGTACAACAGGGGTACACAACATGTGATCATTCCTCTGGTATACAAATTTCTTAAATGTACAGAATGATAAGCATCTACGAGCAAGGTCAGTACAGGGTTTCCAATCAAAAAAATCTTAATGGCGTTGATATCAACAAAGTTATCAATGTTGGGAAACAAAAATAACCCGTAGGTAAGCAAAACAAAGATGCTTTCGAAAGCGGCCACGTTCCCTATACTAGCAAAGTACAGAGCTTTCTTTATCAAGAACTGGGCTGGCAAACCTTGGATTCCACCCTTAGTGGTCATGTGAGTCATGACTTCCGACTCGTCCAAATAAATTTCTCCTACAATGGTTTAATTCTTTGGAATTTCTTCCAGTCCAGAAAAAGGAGCTTGATCAGTGATATGTAAATCAATCAGGTGAGAATACTCCTCTAGTGTTGGTGCTAGCTGATAATCCGGGAATGTGAAACAGTGATAGACCGGATCGTAGAACTGGATTAGTGTGGACAGGATTCCTTCAATTACATGGACCCTTAGCAGAGACAGCAGTCCTCCATACTTAGCTCTGAAAGCCTCAGGGTTGGTTACCATCCTTGCCAACCCTCTTAAATCCTCTAGTTTTGGAACCTTGAAGGTGTACTTATGAGTCTTCCTTCTACCAAAATCCATTAGCGTAATCTCTTTTTCTGACATTTGTAATCATTATCATAGTTTAATTTGAAAAAGAGAGACTAGAAGAGAAATTTTTCTTTGTTTTAATGTTTTTTAAATGAATGTAAGAATGCAGCACACAAAAATATAGAAAAAACATGGGATCAAAGGGTTGGTGTCATGAAGTCAAGGCTCTACCCATCCCCAAAGGTTTATACTGGTGATTTTGTGTACCTGTCCTCAAAATCTCTGACCGTTCTTGGGATAACGACAGCAAGCGGATAGCCAGTGAGCTGTAGTATCTTAGAGTAATCTCAAATGAGGCTAGTATCGCGTGACAACTATTTCCGATAGCTTCCGCACTACAAAATGGTTTTAGTCTACAAAAATCCTCAGCTTCTCAGATAACCCAATGGAACAATCTGATTTCAACAACCGAAGTCGTATAGGCATTGAATCCGCAAAGGGCATCTCCACTGATTTTATGGTCGACCGGGACCTCTTATCTAGGATTCACTCCCCATAAGATTACCCGTATAGTTCCATCCCCTATCTTAGGTGTATACTTAATCTTTCCATATGTGGCATCACACGCATTCCCATTAGGATAAAAGTAAACACAGATATCAATTAGGAAAAGCAGTATATATATTTGTCCTAATATCCTAGACCTCTAGTCTTATGATCCTATACAGACAATGACTCCCCAGCAGAGTCGCCATGTCTGTGGTATTCGGTGAATTTAAGGCTTTCTTCCTAAACCTGCAAGAGAGAATGCCTCCCACTGTGGTCGCCATTTTTCTGTAGCGCGATTTTTGTGGTTTCGAATCACTATCGCTTTGGTACTACAGCTCGATTCATTTTTTATCCTGTGAAGCTGATTAAGGAAGGGAAATAGATGTCTCCAATTAACCCTGCTTGCATACTGAGATTAAACAGACAAAACTGTTGGTTTACAGATGCCATCAAAAGGGGGGTCTGTCTTAGGTTATTTGCTTAAAAACAGTGTCTAGACTATTTGCTAGGTTTCTGGTAAGGTGTTAGGTCTGATGCTTTGTATGAAGGTACGAGATTTTGGGTTTTTGATTAGTATGCTCGCTAAGATTTTACAATCTTATGCCTACGTATTCCCGTTTAACGAAATAGGGAAATCAGAGTGGTCGTAGTTCCTCCTATTCTATGAGAGGAAAGAGGTGTTTTGGTGTCTTGTTCAATGCCCAAGACACGAAGCTAAAGGTGGTTTGTATCTTGTTCAAAGCCCAAGATATGAAACTAAAGGTTTGACTGAGAGAGAATTTGTCATCTCTAAAGAGGAATTGTTGATGTTGGTATGTTGTGAGCAAGGCACAAATTTGATGCTAAAAGGTTGATTGACTCAACCGGGATTTCTTTATACAAAGCATAAGAGGAGGCGGGAAGTTTGACTTTTCCAGGGAAAATGTTTTTTCTGTCTTGTACAAAGCCCAAGATTGAGGCTAAAAGGGATTTTGACTCCGTTGGGGAGAATGTATCTTGTATAAAGCCCAAGATAGAGGCTGAAACGGTTTGACTCAACAAGAGAGCACTTTTATCTGTCTTGTATAGAGCCCAAGACGGAAGCTAAAAAAGGTTGAATCAACAAGAGAGTCTTGAACAGGTGATTGACTCAACAAGAGAGTCTGAAGGTTGATTGACTCAACAAGAGAGTCTTTAATACTCAACAAGAGAGTGATTGATTGTCTCGTACGAAGCCCGAGATTGTGGCTAAAAGGAGATTGACTCAACAAGAGATTCTTTTATACTCAACAAGAGAGTGTTTTTTCTATCTCGTACAAAGCCCGAGAATGAGGCTAAGAAGAGATTGACTCCACAAGAGAGTCTTTTATACTCAACAAGAGAGTGTTTTTCTATCTCGTACAAAGCCTGAGATTGAGCCTAAAAAGGGATTGACTCAACAAGAGAGTCTCTTATACTCAACAAGAAAGTGTTTTATATGTCTTGTACAAAGCCCAAGACGGAGGCTAAAAGTGGTTGACTCAACAAGAGAGTCTGAAAAGGTTAGCTCCGCTAGGGAGAATCATTTGTACAAAGCCCAAGAGGAGGCTGACGTACTGTTGAGGATGATTGAGATCCTGAAGCGGGTCCAAGTGTGGGGAACTCTCATGAGAGAGACCGGGTTTCTGCGGGAGATTGATCCAGAGTGATCGGTTTTTTTTGTTTGAAAGGAACTTGAGAATGTCTTTGAGACTCAAGAGGTTTAGACTGTCCAAGTCTAGAGTTTTATCTTTTGTACAATGCCCAAGAGGAGGCACGGGGCATCATGGGATGAGTATCAACCCTACAACGGCCAGAGCTTTGATGCTGGAAAGACTGTTCTAGCAAAGGATGACTAAGTTTTGTCTTATACCTTTAAGAGGTCTTCAGGGTCCTTGTATTAAGCCCAAGAGAATGCATGAGAACTTCTAAGAAGCCGAAGGGTCCTTGTACAACGCCCAAGAGGAGGCGGGGATGCTTTTAGGAAGCCTGTGGGTCCCCAAACCAAGAGAAGTTCAAGAAATGCAATTCACAGAGAAGAGATAATTCCAGGAAAGTTCGAGAATTTGGAAGAAACTCAAGAGATGTCATTCACGGAGAAAAGATCATCCCTGGGGAGTTAGAGTTTCTTTGACAATTTCTAAGGGTGACATTCTGAGAAAAGGTTCACAGAGAATACTGCCTTTCTCTTTGTTCCATATTGTTTAACCCCAAGAGAAGGGAAGACTGTATCTGGAAATCCTATGGGGATCTAGTTTTGTTTGTATTTAAGAGTGACCAACAAGGCTTTACCTAGTGCTAGACGTAGTCACCAGGGAAAACTCTAAATAACTATACTAGTATTACACAGTGGATATGTGACAAGTATATAAAAGGATGTGAAAGAAGACTTACAGTGAAACAGCCCCACAATATAGTTATATACATATGAAAGCGGTAAATGAGAGCGGATAAACACTTACCCGTTGTAGAGCTTCCATGTTGTTTGGTTAGTTGTTCAACAAAGAAAGTTTTGTTAACAACATATATTTGCATTCAAAATCAAAGGAGAAAGTGCTTTGAAAAGATTGCTGGGGCTTACAGCTCAAGGAGAGGCCTAAGTTTTAATGATGATCGCACAGTTGTTTAAAGAACTGTACAGAGGGACTTATACAATATGTGAGGCCCAAAAAGTTTTTATGTACAAGAGGATAGGTCTTACACTCTATTAGAGGCCCAAAGATTTATTTTTGTACAAGAGATGGGACTTACAGCTCAAGGAGAAGCCCAGGGTTATTTGTTTGAAAACGGCGATCACGCCGAGGTTTTTGAAAACACAGTGGGTCTTATACAACATCTGAGGCCCAAATCATTTTGGTTCCAAAAAGGGGTTGGGTCTTACACTTTATTTAGAGGCCCAAATATGTTTTTGTTTTTGAAAAGGAATGGGACTTATAGCTCGAGGAGAGGCCCAATTGGTTTTGTTAAAAGGGCGACGATCGTGCCATTGAAAATACAGTGGGACTTATACAATGACTGAGGCCCAAAAAGTGGTGTATTTACAAATGGGATGGGTCTTACACTCTAATTGAGGCCCATGAGTGTTTGAAAATGATTGATGAGGGTGGAATCGATCAAAACCCTAATTTTATCATTTTTAAAAGTGAATTCTTAAAGAAAATCAATAAAAAATGATAAAACACCAAATAAGCTTGAATAAACAACTTGTGATTTTTGGTTAAGGTTTGAAAAATGAGGTTTTAATCACAAGATGAATTAAAACTCATTTGGTTTTGATTTTCCAAGATGAATATTCACTTTTAAAATGTTTAACAACAATTAAAAATGAATTTATTCATAAAAATATCAACTATATTAAATAAATAATATAAATTTGATTTTTTTGTGGAATAAAATATTTCAACATTTTTGTGATTTTTTGCAAAAAGAACCAATAAAAAATAATTAAAATTGAGGGAGTTATTAATTTTTCAAATCATTAAAAATAATAAGAAAAATAATAGAAAAATGGAAAAAAAAACATTAAAAAGCAAGTGTTGTAGTGCTTTGGTGTACTCAAACTGAGCACAAATGAGCTCTATTTATAGTAGAGCAAGTTTGTTTTGCAAGTAATAGTGAATGGAGGCTGGTGCAGACCTTTGGCCAATTGGAGCATTTTGGAATCTCAAGTCTCCTCTAGCCATTGACTAGGGGTTAGAGCACAGGCCTTTGGTTCCCTAGTTCAGAGATCATCCTTGACTCATTTAGTTGGAAATGGCTCAGTTCATGCCACCTTGGTGCATCCATTGAATGCTCCAAAACAAAATTAGAGTCTTGTCCCCTCTTTAGGGTTTTTAAGGTTTGGCATGCTATTTTTAGTTCCAAAGACTTGGGAGGCTTATGGATCAGTGTTTGTCCCTCCTTGGTCTCTCCCTGAGGTGTTGAGATGGATAAACTTGTTTGTCATTTTCCAAATTGCTCAAATCGAGCAAAATGCACAAATCTGCCTTGTTATGATAATTGCAGCAGGCATATTGCCACTGTCATAACTCTTAGCTCAGATGGGATTTGATGGGGTTCTTGGACATTTTGGAAAGCCCTTATATGATACAACACATGTGTGATCATAATTTGTTTTGAAACTTTTTGGATCCAAGTGAAAAATGCCCCTACATTTTGGAAAAAGTGAAACAGATTCTGACTTAGTGAAAATTTCACTAAGTGTTGGAAAAAGTGATATTTCATGTTTTCAGCCATTTTGATACAACCATAACTCAAAATCCATGATGAATTGGAGTGAGGTGTAGTTGACACTTTTAAAGTATGCCATGAGAGCTACAAATCCATCTTTGGATCAGCCCAAATGGTTGCTTGGATCTCAAGTTATGGTCCTTGGAAGTTGGTACCCTAGCCACTTTGTTCCATAACTTAGAAATTTTCTATGTTTTTTATGGTTACCCCTTTTGCAAGTTATCCCACTTTTCTTGATTTTTCTTGATGAATGATGATTCCAATCACACATTAACATCATTTTAGGGTTAGGTAACCATAATTGATCAAAAAATCAAAAAGTCAAACTTTGACTTTTGGGCACAATTGACTTTTTATCAGATGAATTCCAAACTGTGCGATCCTCTATGAAATCATGTCCTTGACCTAAATCAAACTTGATGGATTGATTTCATAGGTATTATAGGGTGTATTGAATCATGTCCCAAGGTTTGGGAGCATGTCCTGGTCAAAGTCAAAGGCACATTTGACTTTTTTCCGCGAAACCCTAACTGTGGTTCTGATGAACTTGAAACTTCTGAATCAAGCTTCTTGGATCAATCCATTGTTGCAAATGGATAAATTTAGTGTATTAGAGACCCTAAAATCATTTCTTGAGGTCTTGGGTCATATTTTGTCCCAAAAGTCAACTTAGGGGTGAATTAGGTCAAGAAACCCTAATTCCTGGTTTTTTATGAATGCATCCCTGAGGCTAAATTGAGTTGATGATGGGGTTTATGAGGTCCCTTAGAGTATTTTGGGTTATACTTTGAAGCATTGGTTCATGCCCAGAGGAAAATTTCCCTCTGGAGGCCCTGGTCGACCAAAACCCTAATTTGGTGACACTGGCGATCTTGAGGCTTAATCCACTTGGAATGTTGCAGCCTTGTGCTTGATCCTTGATGTGGGAGTCCTCTTAATCCATTGTGGATGTTTGAGAGGTTAGACAAGTTGAAGATCATGTCATTTCTTGATTGATCATTTGTCTAAGAGCTCTGAGGGGGCTTGAAACCCTAAGTTTGATTGTAGTTGATGCTCACCCATCTTTGGGGAGACTAATGAGGCATGATGGTACATCCATATTGTGATGATGATTTGCACAATGATGGGAAATCTTAGTGGTCAAAATTTGGGGTATGACAGTACCATCCATGATAGTTTCATTCTCTAACTCTATGGTCCCATCCATGGAATTCATTGGTCCCCTCTGTAGAATTCTCTGGTCGCATCCATGAGATTCTCTATCACATCGTATCCCCTACAAGTAGATTTCCTCAAATAAGTCTCTTTAGTATAATTCTTTAGTGAGATTTTTTGGTTCTTTCATCGGCGAGGTGTTAATACGGGATTCATATTTGTTTCCAAGTTAGTAAGAGTGGTATTTTGAGTCTCACGTGAGTCCCATGATAGTGAGAGCTTGACTTTTAGTCCCATACGAGTCTCATGATAGCGAAAGTTTAATTCTGAGTCCCACACGAGTCCTATGATAATGAGAGTTTGATTTTAAGTACCATACGAGTCCCATGATAGTAAGATTTAGATTTTGAGTCCCACACGAGTACCATGATATAAAGAGTTTGATTTTGAGTCCCACACGAGTCCCATGATAGAGAGAGTTTGATTTTGAGTTTCACATGAGTCCATTGATAGTGAGAATTTGATTTTGAGTCCAACACGAATCCCATGTCAGTGTGAGTTTTATCTTGATTCCCATACAAGTTTTTATTTCGGGTCTATGTCAGTTTTTATTTTAAGTTCAAAACGGTTTTTCCGTTTCGGGTCCCATTTCAATGCAGTTTTCATTTTGGGTTCCATGCATGTTTTGCTTCGGGTTTTAAGCACCAAAACTATTTCATGTCGATTCGTACACCACCATAATTTTATTCAGGTTCACACACTACTATTATTCCCAATTATTACACCAATGAATATTTCTTTAGCATCAGTTCTTACACAGATAATGGTTTATTTAGCATCAGTTCATACATCGATGACAGTTTATGTTGCATCGGTTCTTACACAGATGACAATTTATATAGCAGCGGTTCTTACACCGATTATGGTTTATTTAGTATCGGTTCTTACACCGATGATTGTTTATTTAGTATCGGTTCTTACACCGATGATGATTTATTACGCATCAGTTCTTACATTGATAACGATTTTAGCATCAGTTCTTACACCGATGACAATGAGTTAGCATCGATTCTTACATCGATGGCAATTGATTTTTAGCATTGATTCTTACATCGATGACAGTTGAATCTTGGAATCGATTCTTACGTTGCTGATAGTTAAGTTTTGGTATCAATTTTTACATCAATGTTTGTTTAGTTTTAATGTCAATTCTTACATCAACGACGTTTAGTCTTGGCATCGATTCTTACATCGATGGCGCTTAGTCTTGGAATCGATTCTTATATCAATGGTGTTTAGTCTTGGCATCAATTCTTACACTGATGACTCTTTAGTCTTAGCATCGGTGACAATTTAGTTTGACACAAATTCTCACATTGATGGTTGTTTAGTTTCGACACTGATGGCAGTTGGTCATTCTTATTTACTATAGTTAAGAATTCGCTCTTAAGTTGGTACTAAATTCTCGTATCCCCAACACAGTTAGGACTTCATATAGGTCTGACAACTTTCATAATTTTAACTAGCGAACAAAATTTTGGAGTCTTCCGATATTTAATTATCCTCCACCACAAGTGTGCGAAAACTTCCTCTTTCGCACTCTCGAGTTGAAGGGTAATTAAATTGAAACAGCTGTCATACTCCAAATTTTGCCTGAGTTTCTATTATCATATTGGTTTTTGTTACATATTCTTTCGAATATGTTAATTAGCCCATTTGGTAGTGAAAAGAGTGTTTAGCGAGTTACAAGTATAAGCGCTCGGGTTCGAATCCCATATTTCCTATTTTTGTGCATTTTTCTTTTTTTTTGTTGTTTTTACCTTTATTTATATTTTTATTTGCATTATATTTCGAAATCCTAAAAAATAAAAATAAAATTGAATTTTATTCTTAATTTTCATTTTTTAATTAAGATTTTTTTTAATAATTATTTTTTACTTTTATCATTTTTATGCACAATATAACAAAAATAAATTATAAAGAATATAAAAAAATAATTTTCTTTACTTCTTATCCAAGCCAAATTCTTAGAACCTTTTCTATTTGACTTTTCTATTTATAGCAAGAATCAAACCAAAATTTTCTTTGGTCTTAATTCTTTAATAATTTTGATTATACTTTATTTTTTTTCCTTTCTAATTAACCTAATTTTTATTGTATAAATAAACACCAAAATTCTTACACTTTTTTCAACAAACCTTAATCTCATTGCCATTCTTTCATTTTATTTTATTTTGTTATTTTTATTAAAAGTAAAAAAGGTCTAAAAGAGTTTAATTTTTAATTTTTATATTAATTTTTCATTTTTTAATTAATCATTTTTCATAATTATTATTTTTTCATTTTATGAAATTTTAATCGCAAAAGAGTAAAATAAAAATAAAAAAAGAAGATCTTAATTTGATTAGTTTTATTTTTTAGCGTTTCACATCTTGAGGAACACGTAAGAGACATTAGGAAAATATTAATTAATTGATTAAATATCACAATCAAAATTGTTTTTTTTTTTATTTGAACGTTGAAATGTCATTGATCAATATTTATATTTTTCCTTTATTTATTAACCTAGTTTCTAGTATAAATAGGACACAACTTTCTCACATTTTCTCACCCAAAAACTTTTTCACTAACTCTGTTCATAAAACACTCATACACATATTTTTACATAGAAACTTTTTTTCCATCTCAATAAAACCCCTATTTGTTCAATCTTTGTTTTTTTACATAAAATAACACCATTCTAGTACCATCCACGATCTTCTTTTACATAAAATATCCATCTTCAACTCAAGCACACACAACTATGCATCAAAAGTTTCTAAAAAAATGTATTCTATATGTTCCGCGTCTTTTGTTTCTTTCTATGCAAATATTTTGATTTTCCATTATTTATAGATAAACAACACTGTTTTTTTTTTCTACAATATTTTTTACCAGCTATTTCGGTAGATTTTTTTTTTTTTAATTTATTTTGTTTTGTTTCTATCATAGATTAATTTTGGGTATGTGATGTGATTAAATATTTGCTACTCTCGACTAGAAAAACTAGTAGGAAATCCGTGCGTCCCCACGAATTCTGGTTGGACCGCGTATACGTTATCAATTTAGTTATGAAATATAAAAAAATTCAAAAATATTAAAATATTAAAAATGACAAAATAAAAATAGAAAACATTTAAATAAAAGTAATTGAGATTAAAAGAATAAAAATTTTCTTGAGATTGGATCTCCGTGGAGATCTGTGGGGATTGGGAAGGGGAAAATATTCCCCAATGAAATAATATTGGAGATGGGGAGCGGAGAACCTTCCTCCAAACATTCTTCGGGAATTGGGGACGCGGATGGGAAATAATATTGGAGATGGGGAGCGGAGAACCTTCCTCCAAACATTCCCCGGGAATTGGGGACGGGGATGAGAAATAATATTGGAGGTGGGGAGCGGAGAACCTTCCTCCAAACATTCCCCGGGAATTGGGGACGGGGATGGGAAATAATATTGGAGGTGGGGAGCGGAGAACCTTCCTCCAAACATTCTCTGCCCCGTTGACATCTCTAGTTTGAATTTATACATTATTTTAAACATATTAACATTCTCTGTCCCGTTGACGTTCCTAGTTTGAATTCATACATTATTTTAAACATATTTACTTTTATTTTCTTTAATTGTAAAAAAAAATGTAATATCCTTTGCGTTCACAAGGATTTGGCCTAAAATGTAATAAGAATAAAAAAACAAAAAGACAAAATAATTTAATCCAGAAAGTTTATTAATTAAAAAAACATATTTTTAATTATATTTAAATATATTTGGATCATAAAGTGACTCTATGGGTTAATGACTTTTTTTTACAGTTGGACCAAATAATATTTTGTATGTTTAATCTACTCAAAAATCAGTAAATATTTAATTTTTTTATTAAATAATTGACCTAATAATATTGACAATTTACAATACAAAATAATTGGCCTGAAATTAGTACCGTGTGTTCGCAAAAATGAAATAAAGTTGTAGTCAATGTCTTTATTAAATAAAACTATAATCTAAAAAAAATTAAGATTCTCATATTTAGATATTTAAATTAATTTATAATAAATATTTGTCCATGAAATAAATATGTGAACAAATAATAGTGATCCAACAACCTTTTTACAAACGTATGATGTGCATATACAAATTATTATTACTTTTAAAAAGGCATTTTCACTTAAATTAAAAATAACTTGATATTATTTTTCTTTGTTACCGGTTGTACATATTATTGATGTTTTATTTTTTTAATTAAATAGTATCTTAAATGCAAATCAATTATTATTTATAGTGATTATAACATAAAAACATTTACTGAAACCAAAATGATGGCTATGTTTGTCATCTTCCAAAAATTATTAGCCCTTAAAATGATTTACTACCTCATTAAGGGCCAGTTTGTTTTAGCTTTAAAAAAATAGATTTTTTCTTTATATTTTTGAAAATGAATTCTACAAAAATGTTTTTCAAAATATTATAAGTTTTTTTAAATTTGTTTTTTATAAGTTATAAGACTAATTTTTACATTCTATAACATAAATATACATTATTGAAATTCAAAACATAGTCAAAATCACAATTTTTCAAAAAGTTATATTTTAAAAATTATGTTTATAAAAAACTATTTGAAATAGCTTTAAAATTAAGTGATTTTTTTGAAATTTTGATATCCAAATTTTTTTTTGATAAAATGATAAAATACCTAAAATAACAATTTAAGAATAACTATTCAAACCAAATTTTCATTTGAAGCTTTTATTAAAAGTTTCTTTGTAAAATTTTTTCCAAAAAATTATGTTACACTATAAAAATCATTTTTAAAAAAGGCAAACAAACAGGCCCTAAATAAGATGGATATTATGATATTTGATAATAAGTAATTGAATGACAATAAAATAGATTAACCCAATTGATACATTGATCTTCATATAAGATATAAACTGTCCAAATTTCTATTCATTGACATATTAAAAATAAAGTAACATTTTTTTTTCATATTTAGATCAACAATAAACATCACCTTCTATTTTTTTTCTTCTTATTTTGATATTTTGATCATTATTATATTTTTGCCGTATATGTAAGATATTGTAATTTTTTCCCCGTTTAGGTAAGTTATTGTAATATATATTTACTTTATTTATTTTAAATGTTTTTGAAAAATCAATTTTATAAAAATTTATCAATTTTAAATTTTAATGTAGCAATAATAATAATTCTATAAATTACATTCTCAACAATTGAAAAAGAAAATTATATTTTATGTCTCTCTTCTTTATAATTTAAATTATTTGAATAATAACATATAAGCTATACTTTTTCCTTTGTTTATTTTTCTTATTTTCACTTTTCATCTTTCTGATTTGGATTTTGTTGAGAATTTTTATTTTTTTATTTATTTAAAGTACCCTTTTAGTATAATCTATTTAGGTTAACATTTTTATAAAACATATTTTGAAATTAACTAAATATATAATTTATTAATGATTAAATTGTGATTTGTAACATATATAGAAATAATAAAACAAATCAAAAGTCATTAGATATAATGGATTAAATTTGATATATTCTTCTTCTACTCTTATTCTTTTTTTCTTCTTCTTCTTTAAATTCTATTAAAAAATAGATAAACAAAAAGACGCCTCTTTTCCTATTTGGGGAAAACATGTAAATTGTATAAGGAATACAACCAAGTCATACATGATAAACTCATTAAAGGAGATCCAAAATCACATCACGGCAATCCCAGAAGAACTTTTCAACAATAAGGTTGGAAGACGATAGGACTGACGACTCTTTCTGTCCTACCTGCAAGGAATGAACACACATATAAAACACTCAATATAAATCTCAAATTTAATCAGAAAAGCAGAGAACAGATGTGACTGACTGTATCTTGATCAAGATCTTCCAACAACATTGCTTAATGACTACATAGTTCTTGCTAGTTATAGATAGCCAAAAAAACATGTTTACAAACTTTACCTGTTTCTCTTCCACGTTTTACTTCTTGAGCACTTATTGCTTCTCATCAGCAGTCACTACCTCATACTTTGGTTGCAGAACATGTTTTGTTTTATTGACCACGAAGTCAGCCAACAACTAACAAAGTAACATGCTGGGCTACCGACTACAGAGCTCATCCAAACACTACCTTCATAGTATCAAATCAACAATCATAATAAATGTAATATATTAAATAAAAACCGGTAGAATGAATTTACCACGCAGATTTGGTGCTCGGGAAAACAGATACATTCTCAACAGACAGGAACTTTGTGCACAAAGCAATATATCTTAGGAACATTCATCGAACACTTTGCAGGAAAGGTTGCAGGCAAGGTGCAACACTCTGTATTTTGAAAGTAGATTATTAACAGAAATAACTCTCACATTAACAACATCAAATAACACGACACAAACGAAACAAAAGCAAAAGAAAGAAGGAGAATCATAATCGAAATCAAAAGGGAAGAGTTTAAGTTAATTTATCGAAACCTGCAACAACAACAACAAAAAATATCATCAACAACATAATCGACGGTGTTTTGGAGATCCGCATACTATAAGCCTTTTGGATCCGTAACTTTAACAACCAAATCATTCTAACCAATTACATTACTATAGTTGAGCACCAATGGTGCCAAAAGGTTACGATCTGTTTCCGACTTCCTTTTTAGGTCACGAATCTTCTCCCCTTCTGCGTAAGCCAACATCACCAAACCTGAAACAACAAACACAAATTCAAAAACAAAATCGAATTTTTCCGAAACTCAATAATGAAAATGAAGATTAAACATGAGTAAAAGAGACATAACGAAGAATCGGGAGAAGTTTCGTGAGAGTGAAAAGAGGAAGAGAAAGAAGATATGGAAAGAAGGAAACAATGGAAGAAGATTAATGAGTGAGAAACTGTCATACCCCAAATTTTGACCAATAAGATTTCCCATCATTCTACAAATCATTACCACAATATGGATAAACCATCATGCCTCATCAATCTCCTCTGAGATGTTTGAGCATTCACCACAATCAAGAATTAGGGTTTCAAGCCCTCTCAGATCACTTAGACAAAGGATCAATCAAAAAATGACATGATCTTCAACTTGTCTAGCCTCTCAAACACCTACAAAGGAACAAATGGACTCCCACATTAAGAATCAAGCACAAAGTTGCAACATTCCAAGTGGATCAAGCCTCGAGATCGCCAATATCGCCAAATTAGGGTTTTTGGTCGACCGAGGCTTCCAGATGGAAGTTTTCATCTGGGCATGAGCCATTGCTTCAAAGCACAACCCAATATACTCCAAGGGACCTCATGGACCCAATCATCAAGTCATTTTAGCCTCAGGGGATGCATTCACCAAAAATCAAGAATTAGGGTTTCTTGACCTAATTCACCCCTAAATTGACTTTTGGGACAAAACATGAGCCAAGACCTCTAGACATGATTTGAGGGTCTCCAATACACTACATTGATCCATTTACAACAATGGATTGATCCAAGGAGCTTGATCCACAAGTTTCAATTTCATCAGGACCACAATTAGGGTTTCGAGGAAAAAGTCAACTGTACCTTTGACTTTTGACCCAGACATGCTCCCAAACCTTGGGACATGATTCAATACACCCTACAACACCTATGGAATATATCCATTAGGTTTGATTTAGGTCAAGGACTTGATTTCACAAAGGATCGCACAATTTGGATTTCACCCGATAAAAAGTCAACTGTGCACAAAATCAAGTTTGACTTTTTGGAATTTTTCACAATTATGGTTCCTTGACCCTAAAATAATGTTAATGTTTGATTTGAATCATCATTCATCAAGAAAAATCAAAGAAAATGAGTTAACTTGTAAAAGGGGTAACCATAAAAAACTTAGAATTTTTCTAAGTTATGGAACAAAGTGGCAAGGGTACCAACTTTGCAAGGCCATATCTCCCAAACCCTAAAGCCTTTTTCTCCCATTCAAAGCTCAGATTGTAGTCCATGTTACATACTTCAAATATGTTAACTAGGCCTCATCCCAATTCATTATGGATTTTGAATTATTGATTGAGCAAAATCACAAAAAAACTTGGATTTAACTTTTTTCCAACACTTAGAAAATTTTAGGCAGAATTTGTCTAAGTTTTTTTACCAACTTCCAAGGCATTTTTCACCTTGATCCAAGTTGAACCAGGTCTAGGGTCAAACATCAAAGTTAAAGTACATCATTCAAGCTTTCCAAAGAGTACTAGAACTCCCTCTAATTCAAATTGAGCTGAGAGTTATGATCATTGAAAGTTGGCTCCAAAACCTGATTTTTTACAAGTCAGTTTGAGGTTTTTTGCTCGAAATTAGATTTTGTGCATAACCACAAGCATGGTTATCCATCAGCACACCTCAAGGGGGAACAACCAAGAGACAAGCACTGATCTACCAGCCTCCCAAGTCCAAGGAGCTATGTGTAGGCATGACACTCCTAAATTCAAAGATGCTTCAAATATTCAATTTTGTTCCAAAGCATTTAACTGATGCATAGAGGTGGCATTCATCAAGACAATGTTATCCAAGTTCAGTCAAGACTTATCCTTGAACCAAAGAACCTTAGGCCTATGCTCTAACCTCAAGTCAATGGCTAGAGGAGACTTGAGATTCCTTTTGCATAACATTGGCCAAAGGCCTGCTGCAGTTGCCATTCACCATTGATGCCAAAATAAACTTGACACACTATAAATAGGCCTCAATTGTGATCAGTTTGAGTATACCAAAGCACCCAAACTGATGCTTTCCTCAAAATCACCTCTTTCACTCCAAATTTGCCTTCTAACTCAAGTCACCATCGAGTTTTAAGTTTGAGAGCAATTCCAACCAAACCAATCACCCAAACACTTCCCACATAACATATTTGAGCTGATCAAACACTCAAAAACTTTCTGGAAGTCCAAAATCATAGACCTCAAAATCCACTTGAGGCCTATAATCAGTCAACACACCATGAAGTGATCCAGCCATCTCCAAGCAGGTCCAAGGGTCCAAACACACTCCATAGGGTGTAGGGAAGCTGTTCAGATCATCACAACTCATCTGTAACACCTCCAACTCAAAAATCAAATTGCTCTTGCTGCCACGACATACAAGTAAGCCTAAACTTGGTCATCTCATGATTCATGCATATTTCCTCGCACAATAATTTTTCCATATGTTCATAATCATGTATGGAGTGTTTCCCCTCAATTGATTACTTTGTATGAATCGTGTATGGAATTTCTTAGCCTTCATGCAGAAATTAGGGTTCTTAAGGTTTCTCTTTGATTTCTCATTCCATACTAAAAATAAATGAAATTAAAGACCATATACATGATCGTGAGTTGAAAACGAGCAGATTGATATGTGGATTGTGTGATTTCATCAAGTATTCAGTGAGATTGATGAGAAAATGCAAATCAGACAAAAACAGGGCACGCGGGCAAGAACAAGGTGTTCTTGGCGCCCTTTTTCAAACTTTTGAATTTTTGAATTTTTATTATTTTATTTAATTGATTCAAAAATTAATTTCTCTCTGAATTTTAATGAATTTTAGTTGATTCTTTTTTTTCAAAAATCACAAAAATGTTAAAATATTTTATTTTACAAAAATTTCCCAAAAATATTATTTATGTCATATATTTGATATTTTTGAAAAGAATTAATTTTTATTTATTTTTTAACATTTTAAAAATTTTCTTTCTCTTGATTTTTCCAAACTTAAATGGTTTTCAATCATTTTGTGGATAAAAACATGATTTTTGAAACATTGACCCAAAATCACAACTCATTTCTCACATGTTTTCAATGGTTATATTAATTTTTAATCAAAATTAATTCCATTTTTCACAAAATTAGGGTTTTGATTGATTTCACCCTCATCAATATTTTTCAAAACATTCATTCGGCCTCTTGATAGAGTGTAAGTCCCACCCCTTTGTAAATAAAACAATTTTGGGCCTCACACATTGTATAAGTCCCTCTGTATATTTTCAAAAGTTTGGCGCGATCGTCGCCTTTTTAACAAAATCAACTGGGCTTCTCCTTGAGCTATAAGACCAATCTTTATTCATTTTCAAACTCTTTGGGCCTCCAATAGAGTGTAAGACCTAATCCCTTTTTGAAACCAAAATAACTTGGGCCTCATTTATCGTATAAGACCCACTGTGATTTCAAAATCTCGGCACGATCGCCGTTTTCAAAACATTTTCATCTGGGCCTCCCCTCGTGTTGTAAGTCCCATTTCTTTTCCTTTTTCAAATAGTTTGGGCTTCTCCTTGAGTTGTAAGACCCATCCCTTTGTACAAAAACCTTTTAGGCCTCAGGCGTTGTATAAATCCCGATACAATTTTCAAAACAACGGTGCAATCACTATAAAACCTTGGGCCTCTCCTTGAGTATAAGCCCCAACAATATTTTCAAAAACAACTTCCCTTTTGATTTAGATTCAAATATACATGTTGTTATCAAAACTTTCTTTAATTTCTTTGAACAACTAACAATACAACATGGAAGCTTGCTCACCTGTAAGTTTTAATAGCTTTCATTTACTCGCTTTCATATGTATATAACTCTATTGTGGGAAACTGCTCCTCTGTAAGTCTTCTTTCATATCCTTTTAAATACTTGTCATATATAAACTATATATATACTAGTATAGCTATTTAGAGTTCTCCCTGGCAACTAGGTTTAGAACTAGGTAAAGCCATGTTGGTCACTCTTTAATAACAATCAAAACTAGATCCCCATAGGATTTCTAGATACAGTCTTGCCTTCTCTTGGGCTTAAACAATATGGAATAAAGAGAAAGGCAGTATTCTTTGTGAACCTTTTCTTAGACTGTCACCATTAGAAATTGTCAAAGAAATTCTACTCCCCGGAGTTGATCTATTCTCGGTGAATATCATCTCTTGAGTTTCTTCAAACCTCAGAACTTTCACTAAATAATCTATTCTCAGTGAATAGTATTTCTTGAACTTTTCTTGGTTTGGGACCCACAGGCTTCCTAAAAGAATCCCCGCCTCCTCTTGGTCTTTGTACAAGGACCCTCCGGCTTCCTAGAAGTGCTCATGCCTTCTCTTGGGCTTAATACAAGGACCCTGAAGACCTCTTAAAGGTATAAGACAGAACTTAGTCATCCTTTGCTAGAGCAGTCTTTCCAGTGTCAAAACATCAGACCAATTTAGGGTTAATTCTCATCTCTTAAAAACACCAGCCTCCTCTTGGGCATCATACAAAAGAGAAAACTCTTCCGCACCAGTAGACTTGGACATTCTAAACCCCCTCGAGTCTCAAAGACATTCTCAAGTTCCCTACGAACATGGGAGGAACCCTGATCATCTGATCAATTCCCAACTGAGTTAAAACCCAGTCTCTCTCCTGAAAAATCCTCAACTAAGGTCAGTTTATCATCAGTATAACACTATCCCAAATCAGAACCTCAAGGTATCTGATATCTCAACTTTTCTGGAAACCATCAGCAAGAGTTGATTTCCCCATTTGGACCTGCCTAGGGATCTCAATAATCCTCAGCAGAAAGTTAGCCTCCTCTTAGGCTTTGTATAATGACCTTTCCTCAACACAGTTAGCCTCCTCTTGGGCTTTGTACAAGTGATTCTCCCCAGTGGAGCTAACCTTTTCAAACTCTCTTGTTGAGTCAATCACTTTTCAGACTCTCTTGTTGAGTCAATCAACTTTTCAGACTCTCTTGTTGAGTCAATCACCTTTTAGCACTCTCTTGTTGAGTCAACCCTTTTAGCCTCAATCTTGGGCTTTGTATAAGACATAAATCTTCAAAACCTTCTCTTAAGCCTGGGACAGATATCTTCCCCAGCGAAGTCACTTCCTCCCAGCCTTCTTTTAGGCTTTCAGGAATGATTTCCCAAGCAGAGTCAAACTCGTTTTAGCCTCAATCTTGGGCTTTGTACAAGACACATAAAAATATCCTCACCCGAGTCAGTTAAATTTCCCATTTCAGCCTCAATCTTGGGCTTTGTACAAGACACATACGAACCTCCCCGGCGGAGTCAAAATCCCTCTTTACCCTCAATCTTGGGCATTGTACAAGACAGATAGAACATTTTCCCTGGAAAAGTCAAACTTATAGCCTCCTCTTAGGCTTCGTATAATGATATCCCCAAAGAGTCAGTCTCTTTTTAGCCTCAATCTTGGGCTTTGTACAAGACAGATAAAACACTCTCTTGTTGAGTCGGTCATTTCCAGCCTCCTCTTAGGCTTTGTATAAGGACTTCCCTAGTGGAGTCAATCAACCTCTTAGCTTCAACCTTGGGCTTTGATCAAGGCACACAAAAATTAACAATCCCCTCAGAGGAAGCCTAATCCCTCTTTAGAGATAACAAATTCTCTCTCAGTCAGACCTTTTAGCTTCAATCTTGGGCTTTGAACAAGACACAAATAAATATGTTTATCTTCAATCTTGGGCTTTGAACAAAACACCAAAACATCATTTTCCTCCCTTAGAATAGGAGGAACTACGATTGCTCTGATTTCCCTGTTTCTTTTAAACGGGAATACATAGGCATAAGATTGCAAAATCTTAGCGAGCATACTAAACAAAAACTCGAGGTCCAGTACCTCCACACATCAATCAAAACCTAGGTCCAGTACCTTACCAAAAACATCGGGAGTAACCCGAACATCAACAAAAACTCACTCACTCGCTCATATTTCACAAGAAGCTTTCCCAACCCATTAACAGATAAACACTATCAAGTACAAAGCGAAACCTAAAGCAAATATCCTGTGGATAACCACATACACTATCCCAAGGAAGGGAAAATACACGTTTTTTTTGCCTTTAACAGCGCTTAAAAGCGCCGCCTAAGGTGACGCTGCTGTAGGTAAAGACAACACTTTTTTTTTATGCAAAAGCGCTGCTAAAGGCCTATTTTAGGCAGCGCTTTACCTTGAAAAGCGCTTTCTAAAGTAGGCCTTTTGCAACGCTTTTCCTGGAAAAGCGCTTTCTAAAGTGGGCCTTTAGCAGCGCTTTTTCAGGCCTTTTATGCTTTCTTTTGGCATCTTTAGGCAGCGCTTTTTCAGGAAAAAGCGCTTTCTATTGTCCCCCTTTAGAAAGCGCTTTTTAAAGTGTTGTCTAATGTATTTTTAATTTCACTTTAAGGCAGCGCTTTTAGTGGAAAGCGCTGTCTATTGTGTACTATAGGCATCGCTTTTTCTAAAAAGCGCTTTCTTTTCTTCACGTAAAATTTGCTTTTTAAAAGCACTTTTTTAAAAATCAGAATTTAGGAAGCGTTTTTTGTTTAAAAGCGCTGCCTACTCCTTATTTTTTAGAAAATTTTTTTTGGAAATAATACCATAAACCTGTATAATTCAAGCCTTTCTTTCAAACAAATAGGCATTATATAACATTCAACAAGCCTTTATTTCAACACATAGGCCTTATATTTCAACCATTGAGCCTTTATTTCAACAAACAATCCTTTATTTAAACATAGGCATTATATACCATTATAATCCAAAATATATACACCATTACCATTCAAAACATAAACCATTTGATATAAATCAACACAAACATGCATCATATATACACCAATCCATAATTCTAATAACAATTTGTTCACCTAGAAATCCTTTAACTTCTAAAGATTCCTAATATACAACCACTTCCAAAACTATACAACATTCCATAACTACACAACAACTTCCATAAATTATATGATTCTTTTCTCAATAAAGTATTCACACAATTCCTCCTTGATTTCTTCCAACTTATCTTTCGAGTAATGAGCACACTTGTATTCATCAAAGTACTACATAATAAAACATAATATGCATGATTTAGTTAAAAGTCATAAATTATATGAAATATTTGATAAATACTAAAATAAATCCTAAGTTATAAATCCATACCATGATTGGAATCTCTATTTGATCCAAATGAAGGATTTCTCTCATAAACCTCAAAATGTAATAACCGCAATCTATACCATTACGCTGACGAGCACACTACACAGAAAAACAAATAAGAATATATAGTTGTCTTGTTTTATCAAGTACCATCACTATTATAAGCAAAATTGTGAAAATTAATATAGCTCCATTTTGACCCAAGTAATGTTGTTTGCTTTAGACCGTGGTACTCGAGCTTCTCTTTGTGATCGGAATACTTGTATTGCTCTAACAAAATAAAAACATATATTTAGAACAATCCCACAGAAATAATTAAATATACAAATACACACGAATATTTAGAACAATTTCACTTACGAATCAACCATATTCTTCATATCCGGATATGTTGCCCAATCACCATCCAATGATTTCAGATAATACACTTGAAATTCTGGTATCAGACGTGTGATGTTAAGGTGTGATGTCACAACAACACACTCTGCATAATGGACAGCAATAACAGTAAATAACACCAAGAATTGTTGACCCAGTTCGGTTACAACCAACCTACTCTGGGGGCTACCAAGCCAGGGATGGAATTCACTACTTGTAGATATAATTTACAGACTCAACAACCCGTTGACAATCTCCTAAACTTATACTCTACTAATGACTTCCTACCTAAGAAACCACTTAGGTATGAGAACACCACTCAATCCCTTACAAACACTCAAAGAAACCACTTTGAGTACCCTTAATCTTACTTCACAGCTTCGATCAAATCACACAACTCTCTTTGCTTCACAGCTTTAGAGAGGACAGAAACTCAACACCTATTTAAACCCTAGAATAGTGTAAATACAAGCACTTTAAACAAACTCTAGACACTAAGCCTTCTGCTCTTGATCTTCTGAATGTTTTCTGTCGCCTTTTTCCTTTGGTCTTGTGCGCTTTATATAGCTCCTGAATTGGGCTTGTACTTGTCACAATATTTGATCAGATTTATTAATTAAAACTGAATCTTCAAAACAAATTTTATCCCCAAAATCTTTTTAAATCTTCAACCTTTTAATTCTCCAACAGACCTGCAATCAAATCTCCCATGTAACAGAAAATATCTATCCCAAGATATTCTCATCCAATGAGTCAACCACTCTCCACAATTCCAGCTAATACATGTGCCCTAATAACATGTCCTGCTATTATTAATTCTGCAGATCTGATGTTACAACATCACCTGTGTGACATCAGACATCCAACTTCAGCACTTAACTACTTAACACAGCCCAGTGTTAAGACTTCAATGTTACAACATCAGCACCTTGACATCAACATTGAATATCCTTTGTTTTACCAAAATTCCAGCCAATCCAGGAACTATCAATCTCCCCCTTTGGCTAATTTTGGCTAAAACAATCTCTGCACTCTGCAAATAACTTCTGCACTCTGCACCTTCAGAGATTTTAGCAGCGGAATAATCTTCAGAAATTTGAAACTCATTAGCAGCAGTTTGACAATCTTCATAGTCTTCATATTCTTGATCTGCTGCAGCACCATCTTCATTATTGACAACAGCCAATTGGTGCTCCCCCTTGAAAAACATGAACCAGCATTACAGCTGTTCAGTAGCTCACAATATGCAGCACTTTTCTCCCCCTTGATATCTGCTTGGCTGCACTCTTCAAATGACAAAACTCACCTTTTATCAGCATCAATTTAACTCCCTCTTATTATCTGCATCACATTAGCAGCATATGGAAATAATCCTCTTGACTATCTTGGCTATGTTCTCCCCCTTTTTAGCCACAATTAGGCAAACTTCTATAAGAAGCCCTGTTAACTATAGTCCGTATACCCTAGCTCTCATTGTTAGCCTCTCAGTTAGTAAACAGGCAAAACAAATCATAGAAGGAAACTAAAAACATAAACCGTGCATAAACCAGCACAATATTCAAATTACAAACCCAACATAAAACCTACAAACTGAAACTACTAAAGGCAATAGAAGATAAGCTAGTCTTCTTCTGAACTAGATTGTTCTCCAGGATTCTCTTCCTCCTCCTCAGAGCTATCCCCACTAGCATCAACTTCATCTTCCTCAGAGCCATCAACATTGTTCTCAACATCATCACCACTGTTCAGTTCTAACTGCTGGATCAGCTTTTCAAGTCTCTCTTTTCTAACCAAACTGGTACTTATGACTGCATCAAGGTCTTTGCACATGGTCTTCAATTCTCCGATCAGTCCAGCCTTTGTAGTCTTCTTCTTGACTTCAGCAGTTGAAGTTAGAACAATGTCTGGAACATGATGTCCTGAAAATAGTTTAGGGTGTAGGGACAAGGCTGTCTTCCCCTGGCAGGCTATGTCTGAGCTTGTTAAAGTTTCAGGATGTTGCTCCAAGATGATACCACACACAAGAGATGGGAATGCTATGGGTAGCTTGATAGCGTTTGTTTCAGCATGTTTCACCACTTGCTCAAAGATGTAGCTGCCATAGTCAAACTTAATCTTCTTCCCGATAGTATAGATAAACCTGCCCAATCCAACATCGATTGTTGTCTTGTGGTTTGTTGGCACCCAGTTGGCAGCACCAATTCTGTGAAGAATTGCATACTTGATGCTAAGTTTACTAGCTGGCAACTTCCTTTTCAATGGCCAAACCCTCATCTGACCAGCTGTAATCTCTTTACATATATCATTATCAGTCATCTCAAGTTCACTATACTCTTCATCATCTCTTCCTAGATACTTATTGATAGTACTAGGGGAGAAATTAATGCACTTTCCTCTCACATAAACTTTCAAGAAATCAATGCTCTTTTTATCAGTAATATTTCTAGCAATGTTGACAACAAATTCTTTGACAAAACTTTCATAGCACTTAGGAAACTTGGTCACAGTTTTTACCAATCCAGCCTCAGTAATCAACTCCATGATATCCTTTATTTCTAAAGCTTCTTTCCTAAGCTCCCTCTCTAGGGCCAGTCTTCTCTGACATACAAATTTCCATAATGATGCACTGCTGGCATAATGAAAGGAAATGTTGTCGATTGGAACTTCAGGTACTTTGTCAGAGATTCTCTTCAAAATTGTCCTTCTGATAGGTGTGATGTCATGAATATCATCCTCATCATCACGGTCAGAATTAGAGTCTTCCCTTATTTTCCTCTTTTTGGATTTCACAGCCACTTTGCTCCATGGCTTGGTTGGACCAACAGCAATTTTCTTCTTGCCTTCAGACTTCTTTGGAGAGGATTCAGCAGTCTTTCCTTTCCTTGTCTTCAGTCTCTTAGCAATACTTGGGACAGCTTTTCCAATGATTTCATCATCGAATAAGTCAACTACATTGATCACATCCTCATTCTTTTCTTCCCCAGCAGGTGAAGTTCCAACATCTTCCTTAACATTGGCTTCCTCCTGTACATCATCTTCTTCTATTCTTACTTCAGAATCTTCAACAACAGACATAGCAAGTCTATGAAGATTTGTAGCTGCACTTTGCATGTCACTCTTTTCCCTTTCAGAATGTTCCGCAGCCATTTGTCTTAGTGGTCTAGATATACCTAAGCTTTTATCCACGTCTACCCTTTCCTCAACAGTTTGAGAAGTGGATGACCTAGGTGCTGTTTTATTACTAAATAGCACACTCGTAACAAGCTTTTTCGTTTCATTATTTCTAAAAATAGTCCCATCCCTTTTTAGAACAAGTTTGGAAGGTCTAGATTTACCTGATTCAGGAAGAATGGTTGAGAGAGGCTCAATGTCCATGGGATTGAATGCTGACCCTTCGTCAGGGGAAACCCTAGCTCTTTCTTTTGTGGAATTCTGACACTCAGATTTCTTGGATGGAGAGGCCATGACTTTTTTCAGTGAGAGTTGATTTTTGAAGTCGAAGGAGTTGATTCGTTGCGAGAGCAGAGCTTTGAAGGGGGTTCTGAGGCTAGGAGTTTGATTTGGAGTGTCAATGACTTTTTCCCTCCACAAAAACTTTCCTTTTAAAACACTCACATCAGAACTTGTTAACTTTGAGTGACCTTTCAGCATCCTGATGTCATAGTCTGATGTTTTAACATCAACTACAATATCACTAGTTGAATCTCCTTCAAGAGAGGTCCACTGATAGCAGTTGTCTTTGGTTCTGGCACCCTTCATAACACTCTGATTCTGCTCATCAAAAACCACACACTCATGCTTAGTGTAGTTTACCTTGTAACCTTTATCACATAATTGGCTTATGCTGATCAAATTTGCACTTAAGCCATTGACAAACATAACATTGTCAAGTTCAGGTCTACCATCACCTTGCACTTTCCCAACTCCTGTAACAACACCTTTTCCTCCATTGCCAAATATGACCTCATGAGAGGGACAAGGTCTAAGATCATCAAACATGGATCTACATCCAGACATGTGCTTGGAACACCCACTGTCAAAATACCATGTTCCTTCTTTATCACCCATGTGAGCCAATAAGCACTTCACCTTCTCCTTAGGTACCCATTGTTTAACAACTTTGGGCCTGTGCTCTCTCCATCTATTTTGAGGTTGAGGGTATCCATGCAGCTTGTAGCAAGAGTACTGCATATGTCCAAATCTTCCACAATAATAGCATCTCACCCTTTCATCTCTGAATCGTCTGCCATGATGAGACTGCCTATGATGTGGTCTCCTCCTACCATAACTGCCCTGCCATCTATTCTGTTGATATCTTTTCCCATAAGACGGCTGAGAATGCTGTTTCCTGGATTGTCTCCCATGATGGTGTGGCTTTCTTCTTCCATATACATAAGGAACATCATTGGTGTATCCATACCCATAACCATACCAGTTGTCCTGATGTTGAGACATCTGATGAGACATGTGCTGTTTGAACTGAGCAGCTTGCATGCTCTCATGGTATTGTGGGGGCATATACTGACTAGCTCCCTATGGCTGCTTTCTCTTCTGATAGGGACCAGTCTTCTTCTCAATCTTCTTAGGTTGTGAAACATCAGCTTTCTTAGGGGTAGGATCCTGCTTCTTTGGCTGATGTTGAGATGAAAGTTGTGACACTTCCTTCTTTGAACCTGAAGTGCTTCCTTCTGAAGTTCCCTTGTCCTCAGCCACATAACCTATCCCAGCTTTATCTCCAGTAGCTTTTTCTGACTGAAGTATCTTGTCAAGTGTGTCTGTACCACAGCTCAGCATCCTGACAGACTTGGTCATTTGATCAAGATGAGCTCTAACTAGCACCACTTCATTTTCTAGATCAGTCTTTTTATTCTCTAGCTGAGCAATATGTTGCTTGTGGCACTTGTTTTCTTGACAAATATCAGCACTCTTTAAACACAGCTCTTGATAGGTGGATGCCAACTCCTCATAAGTTACTTCTCCATCACTAGAATCATCATCAGAAACAACAGCTCCTGTTAAAGCTCTCACATGCTTTGCTGACTCGCCTTCACTTTCACTATCAGAGTCAGACCAGGAAACTGTCATGCCCTTCTTCTGCTTTTTCAAGAAGGTGGGACATTCTTTCTTGACATGTCCATACCCTTCGCACTCAAAGCACTGCACTCTTTTATCTTGGTCAGCTTTCTCTTCATCCTTCTTGCTGGTGTCAGAAGTCATGTTCTTGACATTAGGCCTGGAGTTATTATTCATTCTCTTGAATACTTTGGTGAACTGTCTTCCCAACATCACTATGGCCTGAGATAAATCCTCCTGGGATTCAGAACTCTTTCCTTTATCTTCTTCATTATTTGACACCAGGGCTATACTCTTTGGCTTGTTTTCTGGTTCTTCCTCATTCAACCCAAGCTCAAAGGTTTGAAGAGAACCAATGAGCTCATCTACTCTCATCTTGCTGATGTCTTGTGATTCTTCAATGGCAGTAACCTTCATCTTATACTTCTTAGGTAGGGACCTAAGTATCTTCCTCACAAGCTTTTCATCTGACATCTTCTCTCCAAGAGCACTAGATGCATTAGCCAGCTCAAGAACACTCATGTGGAAATCATGAATAGTCTCATCTTCCTTCATCTTCAGGCTTTCAAATTTTGATGTTAAAATCTGAAGTCTTGACATCTTGACTCTAGATGTTCCTTCATGAGTAGCCTGCAAGATATCCCATGCTTGCTTAGCAACTTCACAGGTATTAATTAACCTGAAGATGTTCTTATCCACTCCATTGAAGATAGCATTCAGAGCTTTGGAATTTCCAAGGGCAAGCTCATCTTCCTCCTTGGTCCACTCTTCTTCAGGCTTTAGCTTAGAGGTGCCTTCTTTATCTTTACCAGCATCATCCTTCTCACACATGACAGGTGCTTTCCACTCTTTAATAACAGCCTTCCAAGCCCTACTATCCAAGGATTTTAAGAAGGTGGCCATCCTTGGCTTCCAATAGTCATAATTGGATCCATCCAAAATAGGGGGTCTGTTGACGAATCCTCCAACTTCTTTGTCCATCTTTTCACCAGAAAGTAACTTCCCTAGATCTCACCCAGAGACAGACAGGATGCCTGCTCTGATACCAATTGAAATTCTGGTATCAGACGTGTGATGTTAAGGTGTGATGTCACAACAACACACTCTGCCCAATGGACAGCAATAACAGTAAATAACACCAAGAATTGTTGACCCAGTTCGGTTACAACCAACCTACTCTGGGGGCTACCAAGCCAGGGATGGAATTCACTACTTGTAGATATAATTTACAAACTCAACAACCCGTTGACAATCTCCTAAACTTATACTCTACTAATGACTTCCTACCTAAGAAACCACTTAGGTATGAGAACACCACTCAATCCCTTACAAACACTCAAAGAAACCACTTTGAGTACCCTTGATCTTACTTCACAGCTTCGATCAAATCACACAACTCTCTTTGCTTCACAGCTTTAGAGAGGACAGAAACTCAACACCTATTCAAACCCTAGAATAGTGTAAATACAAGCACTTTAAACAAACTCTAGACACTAAGCCTTCTGCTCTTGATCTTCTGAATGTTTTCTGTCGCCTTTTTCCTTTGGTCTTGTGCGCTTTATATAGCTCCTGAATTGGGCTTGGACTTGTCACAATATTTGATCAGATTTGTTAATTAAAACTGAATCTTCAAAACAGATTTTATCCCCAAAATCTTTTTAAATCTTCAACCTTTTAATTCTCCAACAGACCTGCAATCAAATCTCCCATGTAACAGAAAATATCTATCCCAAGATATTCTCATCCAATGAGTCAACCACTCTCCACAATTCTAGCTAATACGCGTGCCCTAATAACATGTCCTGCTGTTATTAATTCTGCAGGTCTGATGTTACAACATCACCTGTGTGACATCAGACATCCAACTTCAGCACTTAACTACTTAACACAGCCCAGTGTTAAGACTTCAATGTTACAACATCAGCACCTTGACATCAACATTGAATATCCTTTGTTTTACCAAAATTCCAGCCAATCCAGGAACTATCAACACTATTTCTTTTTTAGGATTAATTGCAACCAACAACCAGTGACTACTGTAAAATAAAACAAAAGTTTAGATGGAAATTTTCTACGCAATAGATACAAAGATTAGAATGAAATTAGAAGGAAAATCTAACCCGTTGCCAGTATTATATGGTAAAAGATACAAACTTTCTGTACAGGTGGCCATAAATCTCTCGACTAAGTGATCTCTTACTGAATCTGGATCCTGAACAATTAATGGTGCGTTGACACGGTCACAAGACACGAAATAGAATCTGTTTGACAATTGATTCCTGCGCATAAATTTGTCATACAAGAACCTTAAATAAAAACATAATAAACATTAGAATATTTTCATTGAAATGTGTAAATAAATTGTTCAACTAATTAGATAATAGATTGATCGGCGTACCAGATGTATGAATGCATAACACCGATGCCTAATTCAAGATGCCGAAAAATCTGATCCATGTCCTCTTTTGCAAGTGTTTCGAAATTAGAATAACCAAAAATACCTTCCTCCATATCTATTTGACGAATGGCACCATGCATCAAATCTGATGTTCCCACAAGTGTTTCAAGACACATCCTAAATCGAGCAACAGAAGCTCTTTTTGATCCGGTCCTTGGAAGATCCTTTTTTTGTTGGATACATTACTAATTTTCTTGCTGACTTGTTGTGACTCTTGAGCAGGAACCTAAAAATCATATAAGTTAGGTAAAGTATAAAATCATGAAGCTTTTGCATTCGGATCACAGAATTAACACTTTCAATGTACCTCTTTTTGTGATGCAACAGACTCGTTGTGCCGCAAAATCCCTTTATCCCTAGATGCGGATTTTGTAGGAGTCTAACATTACCATGTAAAAAAATGTACGTAATGGTTCAGAATGCTTTTCATAATGGTTCAGAATTGACATTTGATTACTTAAACATTCATAATGGTTTTCAACATACCTCCTCATCAATGAAAATGAGGTCTGACGGTCATGCAACAAACGATCCTATTGCATCTCGTAGCAATGTTGTCTCTGGAACAACGTCAGGTATCGGTAGCAACGCATCCGGCTCTAATGCAATATCAACCGATACTTTCAGATATCCATCAGGAAGCGGTTTATGGTGAAGTAAATCTCCCAAAGTGTTATGCACTTTTCCCTTGCCAACTATGCGATAAGTCGGTGACGATAAATATAGCTGACAAGATGAAATACCCTAAACCAATAATAAATATGTTATTGTTAATGTGTATATATGTCAATTAAAATGAATGGGCTAATTTAATTTCATAATAACATATATAATTACCTCGGGAAATTTCTTTTGACAATTGATACTAGCTTTGTCACTAGTATCTTTCAACTCTGAACCGCGTTTTTCCGCCATATATCTTTCTTTGTCCTTTTTCAATTCACGGACTTGCGCTTTTAATTCCTCCAACGATTGCATCACTTGTTGATTGCTAGGATTTTTTTTCTTTGGATGCTTATATAAGGATGATGGAGTCACACCAAATCCCTTACCCCTGACACGGCCGGAATACTCAGGAACATTTAGTACTCGACTAAGTATGTTCCTGCAATCCTCGTCCTCACCTGTAGTTAAGGATTGAGATAGAGTCTCCTGAAATTCATTTACATATTGATAATTATTAGTGGGGATTAAAAATTAATTATATGTTAGTAAACTTTTGATTTAATTAAAGACATAATGTTATACTTACACATTCGTCAAAAACATGTTGAACATCGTCCCTAACAACTCCATCCTTGCCGACACGAGCAGCCTTCCACAAAACATGTCCCGGAAGAGATGTTTCTTCAATTTTACTCTCTTCTAACTACACATTGAGACAAATAATAAGATCATCAATTATAACGCATTGAGACAATTAATAAGATCATAGCATTTATATATACTTACCATTTTTTGCTGTAAGCGTGCATATCCCAAACGCCCTTTTTTGTATGGTTACGCCGGTTTTGATGCTCTTTGCCGATTTATGTCACTCACTTCCTGGATAAACAAGTTTAAGTCATATTAAAACAATCTAATGCAACAAGTATACAATATAATTAATAGACATGACAAATTAACATTACATGGAATTTTTCAGTTCTTTGTTTGGCTACAAATGTCTCTCATTCTTCAAGTGTAATCAAGTCTTCATACTTCACTGGAAGTTCTGCTTCAACAAACTTCCCTTGCTCATCCTTTAGAAAAGTGGTTGATAAAAAAGTTCGAAACCCTCTGAGTCTTTTTCCGGCCAATTGAAGACAATACTTTTTTCGACTTTCATCAATGTTAAAAGACCTCTACGAAAAACATACACATAGAGTGTGTTAGTATAAGTAATTTAAAGACATAATCGTCAACAAAAATCTAATAACATCAATCATATATGGTACGTACCTGTATCTCAGTCCATATTTTTTCTTTACCGGCTTGGAACGCTGGATTTCTCCAGTTATCATAGGTGATTAGAATGTGCTGACGAACAAGTGAACCTATGTAACTTGTCAACATTGCATCGTTAGGCTCAATTAGTTGGTCTTTAACACTCCAATGTACATCATATTTGATTCCTTTATCTCTTGCACGAATTATTGACTTCATAATTGTTATTCCTCGTGTAATTTTTGTTTCTACATTCTGAGGTGAATCATTTGCATCATTTGTATCGTGTGAGTCACTTGTATCTTGGTTACTAGCCATTTGACCTGTAGTAAAGAAAAAAAATAAACAATCCAAAAAACTCAATTCATGAGCATTCTAACAATCTTAACAATCTTATCAATTAGATTCATTTATATTTGAGAATCTTAACAATTAGATTCATAACCAAACAAAAAAGATTGATTAATATATATTTGAGCATGTTGAAAAAGATTTATCAATCATTCATTAGAAACAGAAAACCACTACAAGGTGATTTAACTCATTATTTTCAGGTCTGTCACTATTATGGTGTTCTATGTTGATTTGTGCAGTATAGAAGGCAATATCCTGGTTCAATGTTGATTTGTGCATACCATAATTTTTATCAACAAACTCATTCATTCATTCTATTATAATAAGTTAGTAGTAGCAAGCAACGAAAAACGAAACACAAGTGATTATTACATTTCATCAGTAACAACACTAGTAACAACAAGCAACGAAAAAAGAAAAACGAAACAGATTGAGTATTACATTTTCAAAGAATAGGACATTCATCCTGGAATGAAGAGTATACTATTTTAAAATTTTATCTATGTATTAAGTGCTTTTTTAGTAGATAAACTCTTCTGTCACTCTTCTATCAATCAATCAATCAGGAAGTTCATTTTGAAGGCGAGAAGCTCACATCCGGCTCCATAGAAAAGATCAGAGTCATCTTATTTTTTCTACCCCCTAGAATCCTCCTCCTGATATTACTTAAGCTCTTCTCAATGTTTTGAATAGCAAGCATAAACATTTGTTGAGAAGAGAAGACATTGCTTCATCTGGTAAAAAATGGTGAACAGTAATAATTTGAAAAGGAAGCACGTTGTACACACTAGTGAAAGCAGTGATAATCATAGCATCAACTATCCATCTTGGATACAAAGTTCTGACATTCAAACTTCTCAACATCAAGTACATCATCACCCACTTAGATGGATAGCAAAAGCAGAGAAATGCTTCAAAGTTGGTTCATTAACTTAATCTCTTCTCTTGTTTGTACTAGTTTCTAAAGTTATTTTCTTCAATGCATACTAACACATTCTAAAAATTTCACTAACTGTCATATAATGGAAAAAACGAAAAAATGAAAACGTACCAGACACGAGAGAGAACAGTACAATGGCGGTCGGAGAACATAACAATGGCGGTCGGAGAACAGAACAATGGCGGTCGAAGAACAGAACAATGGCGATCGAAGAACGATGGAGGTCGGAACAGTTGCGATATCGCCAGAGAGAAATGAGGGAGAAGTCGTGAAAATGATTAGTAAGAAATGATTAGGGATTTTTTATTTTTTAATTAACAAATGACCTAAGGCAGCGCTTTTTGAAAGTGCTTTCATAGATCAGCCTATAGCAGCGCTTTTCCTTAGAAAGCGCTTTCTTTTCATTGGCCTACAGCAGCGCTTTCAGAAAGCGCTTTCATATGTGAGGCCAACTTAAGGCCTTTAGTAGCGCTTTTTGAAAGCACTTTCTAAGGTTACCCTTTAGCAGTGCTTTTTAAAAGCGCTTTCTAAGGTTATACCTTTAGCAGCGCTTTTATAAAAGCTCTTTCTAAGATAGTGACTTTGTACGACCATTAGCAGCGCTTTTGGAAAGCGCTTTCTAAAGGTAGCCTTTAGCAGCGCTTTTTTTTAGCGAATTTTTTTCAAAACTTATAGCAGCGCTGTCTAAGTAGTGCTGCCAAAAGCGAATTTTGGCGTAGTGATATAGGATTGGTAATTGACAACTCCCCATTGTATAACCTGACCCCGGACCCCCTAATCTCTTTAAAGCGTTTGTTCAGTTAAACATTCGCGTGCAAGGTTAGTTTTAGATAGCTTCCATTTCCCTTCCAGCTTCATGGGATAAATAAGAAATTAGAAAGTAGCACTCCCCCTACCATTACGGTGAGGAAAACCCAGCGATAAGGTGGTCGCGTCACCGACAAAAATCACTCGCTACAGTAAAATGGCGACTCTGCTGGGGAGTCATTGTCTGTATAGGACTAGGATTATAGCTCTTAAGAGGTCTAGCATGTTAGTTTTAGGAATAAATATATATATCTCTTTTCCTAATTGATATCCGTGTTTATTTTTCTGCTAATGGGACTGCGGGTGATGCCGCATCTGGAAAGTTTGAGTGACACCTAAAATAAGTGATGGCATTAGACGGGTAATCTTACAGGGAGTGACTCCCAAATAAGAGACCCCGGTAAACCATCGAATCAGTGGAGATACCCTTTGCGGATTCAATGCCTATACGACTTCGGTTGTTGAAAGCAGATTGTTTGATTGTGGTGTCCGTGAAATTGAAGATTTAGTAGGCTGAGACCTTGTTACTATTTTGTAGTGCGGAAGCTATCGGAAATAGTTGTCACGCGATACTACCCTCATTTGAGATTACTCTAAGATACATCAGCTCGCTCGGGTGAACCAGCCTGCTGTTGTTATCCCAAGGGGGTCAATGATTTTGAGGACAGGTACAAAAAATACCAGTACAACCTTTGGGGATGGGTAGAGCCATGACTTCATGACACCGAACCTTTGACCCCATATTTTTCTATGTTTTTGTGTACTGCATTCATGCATTCATTTCATTAAAAAATTTTAAACAAAGAAAATTTTTCTCTTCTAGTCTCTCTTTTTCAAATTAAACTAAGACAATGATTGAAATATCAGAGAAAAAGATTGCGTTATGGATTTCGATAGAAGGAAGACTCACAAGTACACCTTCAAGGTTCCCAAACTAGAGGATTTGAGAGGGTTGACAAGGATGATCACCAACCCTAATGCTTTCAGAGCTAAGTACAGAGGGCTGCTGTCTCTATTAAGGGTCCATGTAATTGAAGGAATCCTGGCTACACTAATCCAGTTCTACGATCCGGTCTATCACTGTTTCACATTCCCGGATTACCAACTTGCACCAACGCTGGAGGAGTACTCTCACCTGACTGATTTACCCATCACTGACCAAGCTCCCTTTTCTGGACTGGAAGAAATTCCAAAGGATCAAACCATTGCAAGAGCAATCTATTTGGATGAGTCAGAAATCAAGACTCACATGACCATTAAGGGTGGAATCCAAGGCTTACCAGCCAAGTTTTTGATAAAGAAGGCTCGGTACTTTGCTAGTATAGGGAACGTGACTGCTTTCGAGAGCGCCTTTGTTTTGCTCACCTACGGGTTATCTCTGTTTCCCAACATTGATGACTTCATTGATATCAATGCCATTAAGATTTTTCTAATTGGAAATCCTGTACCAACGTTGCTCGCAGATGCTTATCATTCTGTACACTTAAGGAATTTGTACAGCGGAGGAATGATCACATGCTGTGTACCCCTGCTATACAAATGGTTCACTTCCCACTTACCCAAGTCTGCTGCATTTTGGGATCATAAGAGTACTTTACATTGGTTACAAAGAATCATGTCTCTTACTAACTCTGACATCGATTAGTACAATTGAATCTATGATGGGATAAGAATCATTGACCGTTGTGGAAACTTCCCTAATGTACCCCTCATAGGAATTAAAGGAGGAATCAACTATCATCCAGTTTTAGTTTGTCGTCAATTTGGATACCCGATGAGACATGTCCCGCGTAATGTTCATCTAGAAGGTCTTTTCTTCAAGGAAGGAGAAAATGACAGGGCACTAAAGAAAGAAATAGTGCATGCCTGGAAACATGTTCACAGGAAAGGAAGAGAGTCTCTAGGAAAGCTGGATTGTGTCTCTGTGGAACCTTATCTCCACTGGGTACAAACTAGAGCTCTCAAACTGAGGATGCCTTACCCTCGTCAAGAAGTTCTTTCGTTAAAGGAATATGTCCTTTATTTTATGTCAGATACGGAAAAACTCCAGGCCACCCTCAACAAAGTTCAACAGGAGAAGAAGTCTTAGAAGAACAAGTACTGCATTCTCAATGTGGAGTGTAACAAAATACAGCAACTGTTAAAAGAAAAAGATGCTCTGATCGAGATTTTAGAGCAACATGCTATATAAAATCAAGATGGCTAAAGGAATTTGCTCGCTCCTTTCACTTGGCAAAGGAATGACAACTCGACAACGGCTCAAGAGCCCCGGTCAAAGAAAAGGAAAGCACCAAAACCAGCACCTGAGCCCTCCTCTGAGAGGACTCAGGATCCATAAGTTTAGATATTTCCTTTTTCAGCACTTTGTAAATTACTGTATTTCCATTTCCGCAATCTTTGAATTCAATAAAACGGGGTTTTCCCACTGTATGATATTTTCAATCCAATTGTTGAAGTTTCTTTTGATTACAAAAAAATTATTAATATAATCATTGCATATCATTCATCATTCTCACATAACGCATTCTTCTTACCTACGAATCTCACGTTTGTGTCTCGATTCTAGAGTCAAACTGTCTCATTTGTACAATACTCGGGCCAATCGACAAAAGAAAATGGATGATCTCGAGGAAGAGAACAGAGAGTTGAGAGAAGAACTCGACGCTCTGAAAGAAGATCTGAAGAAACTTCACAATGACATGCAAGCTCTGGCAGCAGCTCAGATGCAACAACAAAGGACTGTGATCTCAGAGATCACATCTACGCCCATAGTGGAAAAGTATGATCCTCGGTATAATATGCCTAAAGATCGTCCCTGGGGCATGCCACTTATCCCGGAAGGATATATTCCGCCGATCAAGGAAGATCCGAAAACTGCAGCAGGAACCGCTAGGCCTGAAGGTTACAAACTTCGGGAAAGCGAAGATGCAAGGAGCATGACAGCAACTCCTGAAGGTTGCAAACTTCGGAAGAGGGAAGCACCAAGAGTCACTGTCGTAATGACTATACCACAACCCGTGGTACACACTGTCCCGGAAGGGCAGATCCCACAGATACCGTCTGCTGGAAACGAAAGTATGTACAACAGAATGAATGAGTTCTAGGAGCAATTCCTGGAAATGCCGAAGGAACTGCGTGCCATTCGCAGTCAGGATCTATTTGGAAAGGACGCCGCATACCTTTGTTTGGTCCCTAATGTGAAAGTTCCGCACAAGTTCAAAGTGCCCGAATTTGAAAAGTACAAGGGTAACTCTTGCCCTCAAAGCCATTTGGTGATGTACGCTTGGAGAATGTCAACTCAGATAGAGAACCAACAGCTGCTGATCCACTATTTCCAAGATAGTTTAACCGGTGCCGCGCTCAAATGGTACATGGGTTTAAACCGCACTAAGATCGTCACTTTCAGAGATCTTGGCGCTGCCTTTGTTCAACAATATAAGTATAACCTGGACATGGCACCAGACAGAGATCAACTCAGAGCCATGTCACAGAAGGATAAGGAAACCTTCAAGGAGTATGCTCAGAGATGGCGTGAAATTACCGCCCAGATTTGTCCACCTCTTGAGGAAAAAGAGATGACAAAAATCTTCTTGAAAACCATGAGCTCATTATACTACGACAGAATGGTTGCCAGTGCGCCCAGTGACTTCACTGAGATGGTGGGCATGGGAGTTCGTCTTGAGGAAGCAATCCAAGAAGGACGTTTAGTTAAAGACGCTGGACCATCAAGCAGTACTAAAAATACGGTAGTGCTTTCCATAAGAAAAAAGAGCAAGATATTGGTAATATCTCTCTCGGAAAGTAGAGGCGACGATACCAACCAGTAGCAGCTGTAACTCCTACTATCAATCATGCGCTTGTCTTAACATATCAACCTCAGGTTGCTCAAAGCCAACTGAATCAACAACAATATCAGCAAAGGACACAACAGCCTCTTCAGCAGGCTCGTCCTCCGTACAACAACAACCGTACAACGCGACCGCCAGGGTTCGACCCTATACCAATGTTGTACGCATAACTGTTTCTGTTACTACTGTTCAAGGGGCACGTCCAAACCAGGGCTCCTCTTGCGATACTGGAGAATCCACCTTTTTGGTTCAAAGCAGATCAGACTTGCCCTTACCATCAAGGAGGACCAGGGCATAACATAGAAAATTGTCTCAGCTTCAAATTCGATGTGCAGAAGCTTGTCAGGAGCGGGGTCCTATCTTTTAAAGATACAAATCCAAATGTTCAGATGAACCCGCTGCCTCAACACGAGAAGGCTGCAGTAAATTTGATAGAGGAAGAGTCTAAGCACAACTATCAAATTCACGATGTACTCTTATTGGGAATCAACCTGGTCAAGATGCATTACAAACAGAGCGGATACGGGCATGTACCATCTCACAACTATCACCAGTGTGATACCTGCTCTAAAAACAATCAAGGATGTTCTGTGGTGCAATCAGCTCTACAGGAATAGATGGATCTCAGATGGATCCAAGATCAACGAATCCGTGAGGTCAACATGACTTATGCAAATTCCAACATCATTCAGAACCACGACATCCGTGCGATGAATGTCAACTTGGTGGCAATGCACTCAAGGAAAAGCCAACATCATAATCTGCCACAGCACGATTACGATTCCTGTCTGATTTGCTCGGTAAATAATCAGGGATGCTCTTTTGTACAAGAGGTCCTCCAGCGATAGATGGATCTTGGATGGATTCTGGATTACCGCAATAGAAGTCATTATCAAGTGAATATGATTCAAATCTTTGATATTCGCTTGATGAATACCAGCTTGGTGGAATTACACGCTAAGAAAGTCCATCTCGGTTTTCTAACTTCGCATGAATATCAGAACTATAAAGTATGTCGTGAGGGTGACCAAGGATGTGCACTCATTCAAAGAACACTGCAACACTTGTTGAACCACTGGTGGCTTCCGATCTATCTAGATGAAGACACACAACAAGTCAGTATGATTAACAGGAACCCTACTAGGCATCATAATCAGGATGTCCGATCAATGGAGACATATCTAGTGAGGTTACACTGCATACAAAGGGGACGTGGCCGGGTGCCACCACACAACTATGAGTGCTGTAGAGTTTGGTCAGAGAATAATCAAGGATTCTACCTTGTTCGAGCAGCCCTTCAAACTCATTTGGACCACAAAGAGATTCAACCATGGTCAAGCTCTGGTTCAATGTCGGACTATCGTCCTAATCAAGGCAAATATATTATCTTAATCCCTAAACTATTAATTCTTTACAAAAATATCAAGTATATAAAATAAATAATATTTTTGGGATTTTTTGGGAAAATAAAATATTTTAACTTTTTTGTGAATTATTAAAAAAAGAATCAACTCAAAATCATTAAAACTCAGAGAGAAATTAATTTTTGAATCAATTAAATAAAATCACAAAATTCAAATATTCAAATTTTCAAAAAAGGGCGCCAAGAACAAGGGCAAGAACACGCGCCACCCTCTGTTTCTGCAGATTTGCATTTTCTATCCAATCTCACTGAATACTTGATGATATCATGCAATCTACATATCAATCTACTCGTTTCAACCTCACGATCATGTCTATGGTCTTTAATTTCATTTATTTTAAACATGGAATAAGAAATCAAAGAGAAACCTCAAGAATCCTAAAATTTGCATGAAGGTTCAGAAATTCCATACACGATTCAAACAAAGCAAATGATTGAGGGAAAACACTCCATGCATGATTATGAACATATGGCCAAATTATTGTGCAGCAAAAATTGCATGGATCATAGAGTTAGAAGAGCTCATGCTTACCTCTTGCAGCTGGTGATCGTGTTTTGTGTTAGAAGTGTTACGACTTGGTTCCAAGGATATGGACAGCTTCCCTAGGTGATACAGAGTCTGTCTGGATGCTTGGAGTGGATTGAAATGATCTGGAACTTGAGGTGGTACCCCAACTGCAAATCTGTCAAGAACTTGAGCAATTGGCTAGTGATTTTGTGATTTTGGTGTTCCAGATGTTGTGTGAGTGTTTGGATCACTTCTATATGATGTTTATGAGGTGTGTGTGTGTGATTGGTTTGGTTGGAATGGCTCTCAAACTCAAAACCCGATAGTGACTTGCTTTAGAAGGCAATTTTGGAGTGAACAAGGAGATTTTGATGAAAACATCTGTTTGATGGCTTTGGTGTACTCAAACTGATCACAAATGAGCTCTATTTATAGTAGAGCAAGTTTGTTTTGCAAGGAATAGTGAATGGCAACTGCTACATAGGTTTAGCCAATGTTGAGCAATGAGAATCCAAGTCTCCTCTAGCCATTGACTAGAGGTTAGGGCACAGGCTGCTGGTCCCCTTGGTCTTGGATAAGTCTTGACTGAATTCAGTTGGAAATGGCTCAGTCCATGCCACCTTGGTGTATGCATTGAATGCTCCAATCCAAAATTGGAGTCTTGTCCCTCTTTTAGGCATTTCTAGGTTTGGCATGCTATTTTTGGTTCCAAAGACTTGGGAGGCTTGGGATCATAGTTGGTTCCTCCTTGGTCCCCTCTTGAGGTGTTCAGATGGATAGAGTTGCTTGCCCTTTGCAAAATTTGAGCAAATCAAGTAAAACTCCAAAATCTTCCTTGCCATGACAGTTTGCAGCAAGGCATATTGGCATTATCATATCTCATGGCTCAAGTGGAATTTGATGGAGTTCTTGGCCATTTTGGAAAGCCCTCATATGATACAACAACTGTTTGATCATAATTGGTTTTGATACTTTTTGGATCCAAGTGAAAAATGCCCCTACATTTGGAAAAAAGAAAGGCAGATTCTGACTTAGTGAAAATTTCACTAAGTGTTGGAAAAAAGTGACATTTTCACTTTTTGTGATTTTGATCATTCCATAACTTAAAATCCATGAGGAATTGGAATGAGTTGTGTTTGAAGCTTTTGTAGAGGGCCATGAGAGCTACAAATCCAGCTTTGGATGGGGAAAAATGGCCTTGTGGTTTAGGAGTTATGATCCTCCCAAGTTGATACCCTAGCCACTTTGTTCCATAACTTAGAAAACTTCTAAGTTTTTTATGGTTACCCCTTTTACAAGTTATCCCACTTTTCTTGATTTTTCTTGATGAATAATGATTCCAATCACACATTAACATCATTTTAGGGTTAAAGAACCATAATTGTGAAAAATCTCAAAATGTCAAAGTTGACTTTTGTGCACAGTTGACTTTTTGTCAGATGAATTCCAAACTGTGCGATCCTCTATGAAATCAAGTACTTGACCTAAATCAAACTTGATGGATTGATTTCATAGGTGTTATAGGGTGTATTGAATCATGTCCCAAGGTTTGGGAGCATGTCCTGGTCAAAAGTCAAAGGCACAATTGACTTTTCTCGCGAAACCCTAACTGTGGTTTTGATGAACTTGAAACTTGTGAATCAAGCTTCTTGGATTAATCCATTGTTGCAAATGGATCAATATGGTTTATTAGAGACCCTCAAACCATGTCTTGAGGTCTTGACTCATGTTTTGTCCCAAAATTCAACTTAGGGGTGAATTAGGTCAAGAAACCCTAATTCCTGATTTTTTGTGAATGCATCCCCTGAGGCTAAATTGACTTGATGATTGGGTTTATGATGTCCCTTAGAGTATTTTAGGTTATAATTTGAAGCATTGGCTCATGCCCAGAGGAAAATTTCCATTTGGAGGCCCTGGTTGACCAAATCCTAATTTGGTGGCACTGGCGATCTCGAGGCTTGATCCACTCAGAATGTTGCAACCTTGTGCTTGATCCTTGAAGTGGGAGTCCTCTTGATCTTTTCTAGATGTTTGAGAGGTTTAGACAAGTTGAAGATCATGTCATTCCTTGATTGATCCTTTGTCTAAAGCTCTGAGAGGGCTTGAAACCCTAAGTCTGATTGTAGTGGATGCTCACCCATCTTTGGGGAGACTAATGGTTCATCCATATTGTGATGATGATTTGCACAATGATGGGGAATCTTAGTGGTCAAAATTTTGGGTATGACATTGGGCCTCTAATAGAGTGTAAGACCCAATCCCTCTTTGAAACCAAAATAGTTTGGGCCTCATTCATTGTATAAGTCCCTACACATTTTCAAAAATCTCGGCGCGATCGCTAGTTTAAAATAAAATTTGGGCCTACCCTCGTGTTATAAGCCCCATTCTTTTTCTCTAAAACACATTTGGGCCTCTTGAGAGAGTGTAAGACCCATCCCTTTGTACATAAAACCTTTTTTGGGCCTCAGTCACTTGTATAAGTCCCTGTACAAATTCAAAACAACAGTGCAATCACTGATCAAACCTTGAGCCTCTCCTTGAGCTGCAAGCCCCAACATTCTTTTCAAAGCACTTTCTTCTTTGATTTAGAATATAATATTGTTATCAAAGCTTTCTTTGTTGAACAACTAACAAAACAGCATGGAAGCTCTACAACCGAGTAAGTGTTACCCGCTTTCATTTATCGCTTTCATATGTATATAACTGTATTGTGGGGCTTCTCACTGTAAGTCTTCTTTCACAAACTTTTATATACTCGTCATATATCAACTATGTAATACTAGTATAGTTATTTAGAGTTTTCCCCGGAAACTAAGTCTAGCACTAGGTAAGGCCCTGTTGGTCACTCTTAAATACAAACAAAACTAGATCCCCATATGATTACCAGACACAGTCTTCCCTCCTCTTGGGGTTAAACAATATGGAGACGTGAAAGGCAGCATTCTCAATGAACCCTTTCTCAGACTGTCACTCTTAGAAATTGTCAAAGAAACTCTAACTCCCCAGAGATGATCTTTTCTCCATGAATGGCATCTCTTGAGTTTCTTCCAAATTTTCGGACTTTCCTGGCTTGATCTATTCTCGGTGAATGGCATGTCTTGAACTTCTCGGGGTTTGGGGACCCACAGGCTTCCTAAAGTTGACTTTTTCCCCGAAACCCTGATTGTGGTCCGGATGAAATTAAAACTTGTGAATCAAGCTTCTTGGATCAATCCATTGTTGTAAATGGATCAATGTGGTGTGTTAGAGACCCTCAAATCATGCCTTGAGATCTTGGCCCATGCTTTGTCCCAAAAGTCAACTTAGGGGTGAATTAGGTCAAGAAACCCTAATTCCCTATTTTTGGTAAATGCATCCCCTGAAGTAAAATTGACTTGATGATTGGGTCCATGAGGTCCCTTGGAGTATCTTGAGTTATATTTTGAAGCATTGGCTCATAACCAGATGAAGATTTTCATCTGGAGGCCTCTGTCGACCAAAACCCTAATTTGGTGACACTGGCGATTTTGAGGCTTAATCCACTTGGAGTGTTGCAACCCTGTGCCTAATTCTTGATGTGGGAGGCCTCTTGATCCTCTATGGGTATTTGAGAGGCTAGACAAGTTGAAGATCATATCATTTCTTGATTGATCCTTTGTCTAAGGCTCTAAGAGGGCTTAAAACCCTAATGCTTGATTGCAGGGAATGCTCAACAATTCTTGAGGAGATTAATGAGGCATAAAGGTACATCCATATTGTGATGATAATTTGTACAATGATGGGAAATCTTAGTGGTCAAAATTTTGGGTATGAAAAAATGGAAACAACTTTTCTGAATGAATACTTTCCTACTTCTGTTTACATTCGGAAAAGATATGATATTGTGAATTTTAAGCAGAAGGATGATGAATCACTGGGTGATGCGTACAAGAGATTTAAGAGGTTACTGGTTGCTTGTTCTACTTATAATTTGGATCAAACTGAACAAATGCAACTTTTTTTTAATGACCTCAAGTTGAAGACTAAACAACTAATTGATACAGCTGCTGGTGGCTCATCCAACTTTACAACAGCCACTGGTATCAAGAAGATCATAGAAGCCATTGCTGCAAATGAACATCTAGAATTATATGATAGAAGTGTGAGCAAACCATGGTGTGTGATTGATTTGAAACATGCTACTCAAGCTGTAAAAATGGAAGACCAAGTTGTTGCTGAAGTTGAGAGAAAACTTAAGGCAATGAATATAGGTACTCAACAAGTAGCTCAAGTTCAACCAGTACAAGCTGTTAGTTGTGAGTTTTGTAGGGGGGCCCCATTATGCCATGCACTGCGTTGCAACTGCGCAACAAATTGAAGAGGTAAATTTTCTTAATTAAAATAACCCATATTCTAACACTTATAATCCGAGTTGGAAGATCCACCCAAATTTCTCTTGGAAAGATCAGCAAGGGAATATTCAAAAATAGGGTTTATTTAATATCATAACCAACTATAGCAATATCAGAATCAGCAACAACAACAATAGCAGTACCAACAATAAGCACCCAAAAAGGAAGATTGGGAAATTGCCATTGAAAATATGGTAGCCTAAAATTCCAGTTCCAAGAAGAAACAAGAAATAATCAGAGGAACACTGCTGTGTCTATAAAAAATATTGAACTTCAGATGGGTCAGATAGCACAACAAATAGCAAGTTCTCAAGCACAAGGCTCCCTACCTAGTGCAAAAGTACCAAATCTGGGAAATCATGAGAATGTTAATGTTGCCACAACAAGAAGTCAGAAAGTTGTTGAAGATGAAGAAGAAAGGGCAATAAATGATGATCATTTCATAGAGGTAGACCTGGAAATGAGAGAAAATAAGAAATAACTAGAAGAAGTTATGCCACCCAAAAAGCCTACTGAGGATAAAAATAAAAAAGAGGCAAAACCGGAGATCAGGCTACCTTATCCTCAAAGGATGAAGAAAAAATATCTAAATGAGAATTTGTTTGAGAAATTTCTTGAAATGTTCAAAAAGCTGGAGATCAATATTCATTTCTTTGAAGCACTAGAGCAAATGCCCATGTACCAAAAATTCATGAAGGAGCTAATCTCTAAAAAGAGAACAATGGGAGATGAGCTAGTAACCTTTACTTAGAAATGTAGTGCAATGTCACACAGTAAGAGAATACCCATCAAAAAGAAAGATCCTAGAGCTGTTACAATCCCGTGCACTATAGAAGATAGAACTTTCAAGAAGGTTTTGATTGATTCAGGAGCTAGTGTGAGCCTAATTCCATTGCCCATCTATCAAAAACTTGGTATTATAAAGGTCAGCAATACAAGGACAAATCTAAAATTTGCAGATCACTCCATACAGCATGCATATGTGTCATACCCCAAATTTTGACCACAATATTTCCCATCATTGTGAAGATAATCACCACAATATGGATATACCATCATACCTCATCAATCTCCTTAAGGATTGTTGAGCATTCACTACAATCAAGAATTAGGGTTTTGAGCCCTCTCACAACATTTAGACAAAAGATCAATCAAGAAATAACATGATCTTCAACTTGTATAACCTATCAAACATCCATGAAGGATTAAGAGGTCTCTCATATCAAGAATCAAGCACAAGGTTGCAACATTCCAAGTGGATTGAGCTTCGAAACACCCAGTGTCACCAAATTAGGGTTTTGGTCGACTGAGACCTCCAGAGTGAAATTTTCATAGGGGAATGAGCCAAGGCTTCAAAATGAGACTCAATGTGATCAAAATAACCCTAGGAGTCCATTTTCAAAGTTAACTTACCCTCAGAGAATGCATTCCTCAAAAGCCGGGAATTAGGGTTTTTCCGCACCGAATCGCTCTGGAGCCAAAAGTCAAAACATGACTTTTTAGGCAAAAATGGTCCTTATGACTCATATTCTCATAAAATTTGATTTATAATGTCATTTGAACAAGAATTGATCAAGAAATCATGATAACTTGTAAAAGGGGTAATCTTGAAAATTTGAAAATTTTTCTAAGTTACTAAATTTGGATGGATTTGGTACCAACTTCCAAGGACCATAACTTTTGATCCAAGCAGCCATTTTGAGTGATCCAAAGCCTGATTTGTAGGTCTTCCTACATTCTACAAAAGCTGCAACTACATGATACTCAAATTATTCATGGATTTTTGGTTATGGATGGATCAAAGTGGTGAAAAATCAAAGATTTAACACTTAGTAAAAAACTGTCTAAGTTTTCAGCCTTGAACATCAATGTTCATGAGGATTTTTCAATTGGATTCATATAGTTTCAACATAAAATATGACCACACATGAATTATACCATATGAGGGCTTTCTAAAAAGTATATGAGCCTTCCATAAATCAATATGAGGAAGGAGATATGATCATCCCAAAATGACACTTTCAAACTGTCTTGTACAAGGCAGTTTTGTGCATTTTTGCTCGAGCTGGCCAAATTGTGAAAACTTAAACCTTGTCACACTTCTGAAAACATATGAGAATCTCATCCAAGCAAGTGTCTCTGATCCACAAGCCTCACAAGTCCAAGAGATATCATTTAGGCATGTGGAAATTCAAGATTCTTATTCAAAATTTTCAAAGTTGTCAAGAAGCATTGAATGAATGCATAGAGGTGGCATGCATCAAGACAATGTTATCCAAGATGAGTCAAGCCTTATCTCTGAACCAAAGGACTCATAGCTTTTGCCCTAACCTCAAGTCAATGGCTAGAAGAGACTTGATATTCCATTTGATCACCATTGGCCAAGGGACTGTCCAAGCCTCCATTCACTATTGATTCCAAAACAAACTTATTGCACTATAAATAGACATCAATTGTGATCAGTTTGAGTACACCAAAGCCTCAGAACACTGACCTTACTCAAAATCTCTCTCTCACTCCAGAAATGCCTTAATTTGCAAGTCACTATCAAATTTTTCATTAGAGAGCCATTCCATCACAACCAATTGTTCTAACACATCCCATGCATCATATATGAGCTGATCAAACACTCCTCACACTTCTAAAACATCAGAATCACCATCTCCATTTCTCACTTGGTCTAACTGCAGTCAGAATCAAGCCAGCTTATCCAAAGAGTTTCAAAACATTCTAAATGTTGCAACATAATCCTTGAGGCCTAAGGAAGCTATCTAGATCATTGTTTCACTTCTGTAACACCTCTACAACAGAATTTGATTCCTTCTTGCAGAGGTAATCCTTGAACTTTCAAACTCCATGCTACATGCATCATAAATGTTGTTTCAAGTTACCAACATGTTTCTGGATGTTCATAGATCATTAACCCCCAAATAATTGCTATTTATCTTATGTGTATAGGATTTCATATAGTTTTTTGTATTTTTTAGGGTTCATTTGATCATCACGTAATAAATTCCCCTATACTTAAAATAAATGAAATTAAATGCCGCCATCGTGTTCCTTGTTTAAAAACGATTGATTTTCATGTTTACATCATCCCATTTCATTAAGTATTGAGTGAGATAGCATGGATTTTGCAAATCCGGCTAGAGGTTGGAGATGAAGTTCTTTGCGCAAATTTTTGAATTTACCATGCATTTATCATATATTATGTGTTGGTTGTGTTTCAATATCACCAGCACACGCTGGCTCAGTTGGCAAGGGCGTGTTTTGCTTGTGTGTGGGTGAGAGGTCGTGGGTTCAATCCCCACCCATAACAATTTTTTATCACTTGTCCAATTTCGTTTCTTTTTTCATATTATTTTCTTAAATGATTTCAAAAATTAATTTCTCTCTCATTTTTTATCATTTTTTATTGGTCTTTTTTTTAAAAAGTCATAAAAATGTTAAAGTATTTTATTCCACAAAAAAAAAAATAAAAAAGATATTATTTATTTAATATATTTTGAATTTTTGAAAAGAATTCCTTTTAATTGTTTTTAAACATTTTTAAATAAATTATTTTTCTTGATTTGTCAAATTCAAATGATTTTTAAATCATTCTATGGATAAAACATGATTTTTCAAACACTTATCCAAGATTACAACTTATTTCTCACACATGTTTGGTAATTTTGATCATTTTAAATGATTTTTATTCAAATAAAAATGTATTTTTCAATCAAATTAGGGTTTTGATTATTTTCACCCTCACAAACATTTTTTAAAACACTTTTCGGTCTCTAATAGAGTGTAAGACCCACCCTTTGTCACATAAATAAATTTTGGGCTTCAGTCATTGTATAAGTCCCATTGCGTTTTCTAAAACTGCGACGCGATCGTCGCCTTTTAAACAAAATCATATGGGCTTCCCTTTGGTTGTAAATCCCATTTTTCTTCTTTTTCAAACACTTTTGGGCCTCTAATAGAGTGTAAGACCCAACCCCCTTTGTACATAAACAATTTGGGCCTCAGTCATTGTATAAGTCCCGATACGATTTTCAAAACGACGGTGCGATCGTTGTTTTTTATCTAGGCCTCTCCCTGAGTTGTAAGCCCCATCTCTTGTATAAAAATAAACTTTTAGGCCTCTAATAGAGTGTAAGACTTATCCTTTTTTGCAAATACAATAATTTGGGCCTCAGTCATTGTATAAGTCCCTCTGTGGTTTTCAAAACTACGACGCGATCGTCCCCTTTTCAAAAGAGTTCATCTGGGCCTCTCTTTAAGTATAAGCCCCAAACTTCCTTTTTAAACAACTTTCCTTTTGATTTAGATTCAAACTCATAGTCTTGTCAAAACTTTCTTCAATTTCTTGAATAACTAACCATACAATTGTGGTTACAATGTTGGAGCTTACACAACTGTAAGTTCTACCATTTTCTTTTACATACTTGCTTATATATTTCATCTGTATATATACCTGTACATATTTGCTTAGAGTTTTCCCCAGAAATTAGGTCTAGGTATAGATCAAACCAGTGGTTACTCTTTTAACACAGTCAAAAGTAGTTCCCCATAGGAAATTCCAGATACAGTCTTGCCTCCTCTTGGGCTTATACAATATGGAACAAAGAAAGGCATTATTCTCGGTGAAACTTTTCTCAAGACTCTCACAACTTAGAAATATCTGTACAAAAAATTCACTTCCCCAAAGAGGATTAATTCCAGGTGAAACCTCTCTTGAATTTCTTCAAACCCTAGAACTATTCACTAAAGAAAGGATTATTCCCAGTGAAACCTTTCTTGAACTTTTCTCAGGCTTGGACCCACACGCTTCCTAAAGGCATCCCCAGCCTCCTCATGGGCTTTGTACAAGAACCCTCAGGCTTCTCAGAGATTCTCAGCCTCCTCTTGGGCTTAGTACAAGGACCCAAAGACCTCCTACAGGTATAGGACAAAACCTAGTCATATTTTGCTAGTTCAATCCTCCAGAGAGTCAGAATTCCAAAACATCATATCAGTTTAGGGTTGATTCTCATCCCTTAAAACCTCAAACTCCTCTTGGGCATCATACAAAGATCATTCTCCGGTTAAGATCAACCTCTTCATACCAGTAGACTTGGAAAGTCTCATCTCCTCTTGGATCTCAAAGAAACCTTCAAGTTTCCTAAATGCACAGGAAAAAACCCTGATCATTTCATCAATCTCCAAAAGAGTTAAAACCTCCAAAGGTTAAAAAACTCAATCTTTAATCTCTCACTCTAAATTCCCCAGCTATGGTCAAATTACCACCAATAAACCCTCATAAAAATCAGAACCTCAAGGCATCTGATATTTCAACTCTTCTTCACTCCTCAGCAAGAGTTGATTCCCCAATTTGGACCTGTCTCTGGATCTCAATAATCCTCAGCAGAAGCTAGCCTCCTCTTAGGCTTCATATAAGAAATTCCCCAGCCAGCCTCCTCTTAGGCTTTGTATAATGATTTTTCCTCAGCAAAGTTAGCCTCAATCTTGGGCTTTGTATAAGACTGACAAAATATTTTCCAGCTGAGTCAATAAATTTTAGCCTCAATCTTGGGCTTTGTACAAGACAGATAAAACCTCTCCCCAGTGGAGCCAATTCTTTTAGCCTCAATCTTGGGCTTTGTACAAGACAGATTAAACTTTCCCCAGAAGAGTCAATTCTTTTCAACCTCAATCTTGGGCTTTGTACAAGACAGAAATAAAACTCCCTAAGCAGAGTCAACCTTTTAGCTTCAACCTTGGGCTTTGATCAAGGCACACAAAAATCAACACCCCTCAGAGGAAATCAAGATTTCTCTGTAGGAAGACATTTCTCTGTACATCACACATCAAAACAAACAATAAAAAAAAACTAATTCCAGATAATTGATGTATGTGGCACACTTGTTGATTCAAAAATCCAAGATGTAGTCCCTCTTTATCCTGGTAAATCCCCTCTTTCATCTAATTGTTGTAAGTGACAAGCCTCTGAATTATTTACATCCAAGCCAATTTCCCTCTCTTAGCATGTAAAGACTCCTAAGGTAAAATGGCATTGCTCTACACTGAGTTAAAGTTTCTTCCTTCAGGACACTTCCCTTATAAAGGAAATTATAGCATTGCTGGATTCCATACATTCCAGTTAAAGTAATTCCCCTTTAAACCAATCCCAACATCTGTGATGAACAGGTGAGATATCTCCCTTTAGAGATGACAAATTCTCTCTCAGTCAAACTTTTAGCTTCAATCTTGGGCTTTAAACAAGACACTAAATATCTTTCCTCCCATAGAATAGGAGGACCTACAATTGCTCTGATTTCTCAGATCTCGTTACGGGAATACGTAGGCATAAGATTGCGAAATCTTAGCAAACACATAAATCAAAAACTTTAGGTCCAGTACCTTACCAAAAACATCGAAAAACCCGAAAACAACAAGAATACTCTCTCAACACTCCCAAAGGAGAAACTTTCCCAATTTATAACAGATAAACACCAGTAAGTAGATAATAGAGAAACATACCTTAAATGATCTATGGATAACCATATATACACTGGGTAATTGACAACTTCCCATTGTATAATATGACCCTGGACCCCCCAATCTCTTAGCATTTGTTAAAGAAAACATTTGCGTGCAAGGTTAGTTTTAGACAGCTTCCCTTTCCTTTCCAACTTCATAGGATAAATAAGAAATCAGAAAGTAGCACCCAATTCCAACCATTGCGGTAAGGTGGTCGCGTCACCGACAAAAATCGTACGCTACAATATGGGATAGTGGAAGACATACTGGTGACAATAGAGGGATTTAGTTTCCCTGTTGATTTTGTGATCATGGACATGCCTGAGGATGAAGAGACACCTATCATTCTTGGTCAACCATTCTTGCTCACAAGTCGATGCAATATTGATGTGGAAAAAGGTATACTCATTTTAAAATCTTATGATGATGAAATAAATTTGAATGCGCATGAAAACAGGAAGCGAGAAGGAGAAAAAGGAAATCACTTTCAAGTAGGCATGATCAAAACATGTTTGGAAATCCCAAGACAAAGACCACCACCAAAAAAGTCTCAAGGAGGACATCTCAAATGGTGTCATCTACATTAGTAACCCTAAGTGAAAATACTCATAGATCCATTCAAAAATCCAAGAGAAAGAAGATAAAGCGACATCGAAGTAAGGCTATGGAAGTAGGAAGTGACTTGTGGCACAAATTGGATGTTATCTTCGGAAAATATGGTTTTTGTGCTTTTAAAAAGAAAAGCAACAAGGTGTGGAAGCTAAAGTATCCCCCATAACAGGGGGAATCAGGCGTCAAGCTAAAGACAGTAAACGAGCTTTGCTTGGGAGGAAACCCAAGGGAGGTATTCATATTTTTTTATAGTCTTTGATTTTAAATTCAATTTTGAGTTGTTTTGATTTTAGTTGGTTTGTTTTATGATTGTTTACTTTCAATTAGTAATATGATATTTATAGCTTTAGTGGTTGTGCAAAAAAGTTACCAGATTGAATGTGTGTGTCCTCTACGCATGCTAACTCACCGAACTATTTTTTATATACTTCTGAATGATCAGATTGGTTTAATTGAGCTATACTGAAGGTTGAGTAGGTTTACCATAACTGGTTGAGAAACCCCATCCAACAAGAGGTATTGTGTAGGCTATCATCTCTACCCAACATGGTGCGACATAAAAAGTCAAACACATTGGTTCTTCATGAGAGAACATACTGATATGTATCTATTACTCAGAACTTGCATATTTTCTTTTCGGATATCTGTTGCATGATTACACAAACTGAGTCATGTTTTTTTAGCTTTGAGCCTTTCTAGCTATCCCATGTATTGTATTTATCCTTTGTTCACCCCCATTTGAGCTTGTACCCTTTTGTTTGTGTAAGTACCACATTGTTAACCCATGGAACAAACACCTCCTTACCCTATTTAGAGTAATTATGTTTCACTCTCGAATTTGTGTTCCATTCTAAGTTTGGGGTTGCTGTTGCTGTTAGAATTGCAACCTGTAAGTTTTGGGTAGCTGTGCAACATTGATAAAGGTGAGTGCCCCTGAAGAAAAAAAGAGAAAATTTGAAAAATCAACTAAGAGAGAGAGAGAGAGAGAGAGAGAGAGAGAGAGAGAGAGAAATATCATAAAAGAACTCACCAGAAGGAGAACTCAATGGATACGAAGAATCAAAGAAAAATCCAAAAGCTGAGTAGTCCATGAATGTTAGCCCTAAAAGGCAAGTACTAAAAAAGTTCCAAGAGTGGTACATTAGAAGGAACATAGTAAAAGGAATGATCACGGTGACTCCGAACCATTAACCTACTTATCCATATAAGTATCCCACCTTAACCCTAACCTCGTTACAACCATGAAAGACATCAAAAAGTGTGTGTATTGTGCCTCTAGTAATTGAAAGAGAGTTTATTCAAGCTTATGGTATGATAATGTGTACTGTGAATTTGGAGTGAAAACACATAAACACCTGAGAGATTTGGGGAGAGTGTGCAATAAGGTGACAAGTGAAGCAGTATCATCGATTAAAAAATGTGGAAGATCAATCAACCACAGTAAACAGGAAAAACTTAAGGTCATGGTAAAAGAGGACCATAGAAGATCCTAGAGGTATGGTATTTTCAAAAAATTTAACTTTATTTGAGTTGGCATGAGTAGAGAGTCTTAAAGCTGCTTGAGGATAGGCAACAATATAAGTTTGGGGTTGTGATCAATCATCATTTCTGCTATAGTTATTATCATTTTGACAGGTAAAAGTATGCGAGTTATTTGCATTTTCTATAAAGTTTGAGCGTTTATATGCCAGTTACTTTAACTTTTGTATTTCTCTGTGTTTTAAATATTCCTGGTGCTTTTTGTATTTTTTGGAAGGTTAACGTGTTTTGCAGGTTGGATGAAGTCAAAGAAATGGTCGGAAAAGGAACGCGACGAATTTTTTAGAAAGATTCACAAAATCTATTTTTGAGCACGTTTTACATCATGATAGGCGTGTGGTATTTTTATCATAACTAGAGCGTCGTAAATCAAAATGGCAGGGGATCGGCAGCAAATGAAAGCTAACATCAAGGGCTACAACTTTCATGAACACACCAAAGGAAAATTCGGAAATCCCATATGCGTAACAACTGTTTCATACGCGTATTAGATCTGGAAAAAATATTGTATCTCTACCATATGCGTATGGCTTGCTGCCATTCGCCCCCATACGTATACCATACGCCCCATATGTGTATGGCACCCCCACATACGCATATGGAGGCTTAGTATAGCAAAAAAAAAGCCTAGTTTGACGTATTTAAAGCCAAAAAGTGATATTTTTGAGGTTTAGACTGATTTGGGGACGAATTTTGACAGCAGAAACAAGTGTAAAAGGCTGGAAAACTCAGATTTTCAAGGTGGATCAAGATTTTCATGAGGTTTTACCTATTGAAGACTTATTTCAACTCTAGATCTGTAATGTTTACAACTTTTACCATGTTTTTCTTTATTATTATGAGTAGCTAAACGCCCCAATGCTAAGGGGTGTCCCTGATTCAGAATTGTAATGACTTTGAGTTTATCTTTGCAATAACAATATTTTTTTATCATAATTAATTTATTCTCATTATGATTATAATGGTTTCTCTTTTGGACAAACTGAGTTTGATTTAAGATTAACAATTAGGCTGGACCGCCATCGTTAATACTTTTCTTGAGAATATGTTATATTAGATATCACCTAGGACTAGGGATACCCTATAGAAACTGGATTATTCTTGATAAATTAATGCTTAATTTCATTCGTAATTCTCTATTGTCATAGGAGTTAGTTTGAATGATTAAAGTGTTTCTCACTAATGACTTAGGAGTAAACCCCCTTAAGAACCTGTAATTAATTATTTTAAATATGTTGTTGCAATGTTAGTTCAAAGTTGTTACAAAATTGAATCGTACACTTTCCCTAGCATATTACTCATGTCCTTATAAATCATCCAATTAATTTGTTTATTTTATATGCACTCACTTTTATAATTTAACAAATCAATCCAAACCCCCAAAGCTTTTGTTTAACTAAAGTATAACTAGAACTCTGTATCGTCAAGCAGTTCTTGAAATCGATACTGGGGATTTCCCCCTTTTATTACTACATTGGAAGATTAGTACACTTGCTAATTTACCGATCAACAGTCACTATAGTGCATCTCCATAGTGGTGAACTTGATGATCGGTGTGCATGCAGTCCAACCACCTGCATCTTCTCCTCTGTTTTCAAGATGATGTTCTAGGCCTAGATATGGCTGCCAAATAAATTGTATAGGAAAAATAAATTAGATTATATAATGGGTAATATTAAAAATAAATTATTGTGGATTGATTAGTTTAGTGGCAATACATCTTTGGTGTTAGGTGATCCAAGAGATTGTGAGACTGAGTGATGGAGTGTCTAGGTCATCTATTATAAGTCATACCACGAGCCAACCATCTAAACCAAAAAAGCTAATATAAATTATAAAGAAATAATAATGGGTAAATGAAGTAAATGTAAATAATGTTATTAACTTACTTTTATGCGTACATGAATGTAAAGTTGTTATAGTTGATGGACTCTAGGGACGACAATCTAGACCAACTCTGTGCTTGAAGAAAAATGGTGCATCAATAAAATGTAGATGTGTCTTTATTTGCATTTTAACACAAAGAGCTATAAAGATAAGACAAATAGGTTGAACCCCCAACTATATGTTCCAATTTTATCTATGTTTCTTAATAAGGGTAAATACATAACGTGCATAATAGAACCACTACCTTCAGGAAATAATAATGAATCAATTAATAGCATAATATAACACCTAGTTTTAATTATTTTCCTTTTTTGTAGAACTTCTATCTAATGTTAAACCTCCGTAGATTATTTTAAGCCGCGAAAGTAAGATACATTGGCCCTCTTGGTTTATTATCTAACAAGTCGGCACCCAAAAGCTCCTCACATATTGAATTTGCAAAGCTGGTTTATCCATTGACCACCTTGCCCTTAATAGGTAGCCCCACTAAAATGTACACATCCTCTAGTGTTATGGTATATTCACCGGTTGGAAAAAAAAAGTGTGTGTTTCAATGTGAATATTCACCGGTTGAAAAATGTACACATCCTCTAGTGTTATGGTATATTCACCGGTTCGAAATAAACACTTATATAAGTCTCAATGTTAATGATTGTTCCTTTGTGCATGATAACCCAAGTTCAGATCAATTTAAACCAAGTTTAGAACAATCTAATCAATTTCATACCAAAATACTCAAGCCTTGTCTTTTCCACCCAAATACATTATTAATGCTCACTACAATGGAGATACATGTGTCTTTAATGTATTTGGGTTTGGTTTTCGAAGCAATGAAATTTTTTTATTTGCAATCAATAGAAATTCAAATTTCTTGCATTTGAAAAAAGAATAGAATCAAAACTAAGGTTTGGTCCCATATCACAAATTATATATCAAAATCCATTTTTTCAAACAATCACGTTAATTTTTATCAGCTAAATATTCGAGACAATGAAGATGTTAAAAATATGTTTTTAGTCACAAACATTATGATTTCAACTATATTGAGTTGTATACTTTACTCCAACAAACTCTTCTATCTCAACAATCACAGATAGTTGATCAACCTGAATCTGAAGTTGTAGATTCATATGAATCTAAAGCAAAAGTTGATGTCGTTGATGATGATGAAGAAGAAGCAAGTGAGACACGCGTCAATTATTTGTTGAACACCAACACTAAAGATGATGATCATCAAGTGCCATTACCTCTAAGTCATGTATATTGTTTGCCTCAACATATGACAAACTTTAACGTGAATGACGATGAGACATCGTATGATATTTTTTACAACCCGTAAATGCGATCAGAGGCTGATTTAAAATTGGGAGACAGGTTCTGCACTAAAGAAGACTGTGTGCAAGCTATGAAAAAATTTCACATGAAGAAAGTTGTGAATGCAGTGTATGCTTTAAATCAACCATCATTTTGACACTAGGTGAGGAAATTAAATTTTTAAATGCGGATGCATTAAGATGGGTGGATAACATTCCATTGGAGAAGTGGACAAGGGCAATTGACGAAGGACGCCAATGGGGACACATGCCAACAAACCTTGTGGAATCCATGAACGGAGTCTTAAAAGGAATTAGAAACCTACCAATAATCGTGTTGGTCAGAGCAACCTATTATAGATTGGGATCACGTTTCACTATCAGAGGCGAAAAATGGAGTTCGATGTTATGGTCCAAGCAATTTTTATGTGAAAGTTGCTTATAAATGATGAAGAAGGAAACTATCAAAGCTAGCACACATACGATTAAAATCTTTGATTTTCATAGACACACTTTTAATGTAAATGAAACAATGGACCACGATGTGGGGAGGTCGAATGGATACTATCGAGTAAAAAAAATGGAGGTTGGTGCGGCTGTGGCAAGTTTCAAGCCTTCCGTATGCCTTACTCCCATGTCATTACGGCATGTTCATATGCTCTCCAAGATGCTTCCAAGCAACTATCCTCCATTTGCAAAGGCATAAATGTGTTCAATGTGTACAACAATAGCTTCCCGGTGGTAGCAAAGGAGGATTATTGGCCTACATATCAAGGGGATATAAATTAGCACAATGGAAATATGTGAAGGAAGAAAAAGGGTCGCTCCAACAACATGCATAATAGAATAGAGATGGATATGCCTGATAAAATGGTAAGGTTATGTGCTATATTTCATCAGCCCATACACAAACAGAAAAATTATCCCAATGTTGGAGCAAGCTCCGCATGATAATTTATTTTTTTCTTTAAATTTTTGTAACCGTCGTATTTAATATATATATAACAACTTTTGGTTAAAACAAAATTAACATAAATATCCCTAAAACAAACAGCACACGAACATAAACACACCTAAAACAACAACACAAACAACAAATAAAAAGACTTAACACCACAACATTTCTAAGAGATTACAACAAACAAAATAATATCATCAGATGTAGACATCATATCCCTAAAGTTATTTTCATCTTTAACTCGTACCCACATACACTAGATAACATTATTGTCATCTGCAATTGAGATGTACAAAACGAGCCTCTCGATACTTCTAATTATTTCCCCATCATTAATCTCTCTTTCTAACCAACTGTTCAAACTTCTTTCAATTAGCTCAAAACTTTGGATGTTCCAAAAATGCATCTTCATCAGAGGATTGGGTCTCGAAAAACATACATACTCATTTCTTTTAACAATCATGAAAGACCTAATGAAGAAAATATAAGAAGAAAATGAGAAGAGGTGTGGAGTAAATGGTAGAAGACACTTTTATTTATACTAAAAAAAATCATCCAACACATGGGATCCAGATGAATTGGCACCTCCACTTAGGTCTTGTACAAAGGCTCCAGGAAAATTGGCGCCACTTCTTAAGAAATGTATGCAATCACTGATTGGATGCACTAGGCCACATTCAGTTGACAATCCAATTGGCGACATCTCTTGTTTTTTAATTGAATTTTCCAATTCGCATGGCAACAACTCTTCGTTCCAATTTTTTGTTTGAAAGTAGGAAATTTTTGGAATAATGTGGTAAACATGGTTATTGTGGGAATAAAAGTAAAAAAATGGTTATTTGCATAAATTTTTTAGGAATTTGAATATTTTTAAAAGAAAAATGCTATTTTGACACTTACATTGTATGTCATTATTCAGAAAATATGGTGAACAATGATATTTCAAATTTTGACTTTTTTCATTTTTTCTCTCTCCAAAACAACTTTGGTTAATGATGTGTAAAATATTGGTTAATATAATGTGTAGTTTGGTTAATATGTGCATTGATATTAAAAAGTAGCATTGAGGGGGAAAAAAGTTGGTTAATTAAGTGTAATAAATTGGTTATTATAGTTCATAACTTGGTTATTGAGTGTCCTCACATCGAAAAATAAGTCTTAAATGGTACATCAACTTTGGTTAATGTAATGTATAAAGTTGGTCAATACATTTCATAACTAGAGTTCTCAAACATAAAAGAAAAATCTTAAATAATAAAAAAAGGGTTAATGAAGTTGAAATATTGGTTAATGTATTTTATAATTTATGGATGAAAATGGTTAATTGGCTAACAGATCGTTTTCCCCTTGAAAGTACCATCCACATTCCTCCAAAGTTACATTGTCTTCTCTGGACAAGATGGACCTAAATTCCAAAATCCTTTAGCTTTTAAGCTTGCATTGTTGTTACATCTAACATTAGTTTGTCATCACTTCTGAATGGCTTTTTCCTTTATAAGGGATTCATTGAGTTAATCTTGTTGACACTCCTCTTATCTAATGCAGATGCATGCATCAAATTGTTGGTTGTTGTTTTGGTATGATTATCCATAATCGCGTTACCGTTTTCCCTATTTTTGTTGTCATTTATGCTTTCTGTAACACCTTAAACCTCGATACATATATATTAAGCTTTACACGACAATCTAAGGTGTCACCAACGACAAAACATTTAATAATCAACAAAACATTGTAGCAGAAATACTAACGTCAATAAACACTTGTCATCGCACACTCACCTTCACATAGGGTCCCATTGCGGCGGTATCGTTCCTATTTTTATTTAAATAAAACATTCACAACAAGACATTTAGTCTCAAACTTCCACTCAAATAAAATATTTTAAAAAACAAGAGCTCTAATAAGCAACTTTCAACAACTCCAACTTAGAACCAATTAAAGGTTTAAACTCCAACAAAACATAATGATCAAATAGCATTCCCGACCCCAATGTTGCAGAATCAGAGCAAGACTTCTAACAACTTAAAATTAAACAAAGTAACTCCTGGAGCTAACTTCCACGTACAACAGCAAACTCTACTCCTGAGTATTTGTAAGATATTCATTGTGGAAAACATGAAAGCAAAGGGGGTGAGAAACAACAAACCATTATAAACACTGTAAATAATGCTAAGGTAGAGAATACATCACAAAACACACATTCAATTACACAATCAGTAACCACATAGTCCCACACCCTTCAAAACAACATTTACCATTCACGTCCAATCAACAACATCATGAATAATCCATTACACATGCTCTCATGTATGCAAATGTACTCCACAACTGACTCATTATGCATGTGGTACCATTCATGAACACTTAGGTTCATCTCGCTCCCAATCCCCACCATAGGACCAGAGCCAACCAAATCGTTACCATCACCCTAGGTAACGCTTCACCGATTCCCACCTGAAATTGAATACTCGCTCCCTACCATAGGACCATATTACATCAAAACTGGACCAAAGTTTGTACACCATGATGCATGACTCTCAACAACATGCATTTTCACCAAAAGAATCACCATACATATCTCACCATTCATGAACAATCTCATTCATCATATCCAACAATTAAATAATGTTACAACATCAAAAAACAACAAAAAATAGCAGCAACTCAACAATTGTAACTTCATATGCATTTATTCATGTTACTTCACCAACACAATAACACATCATCGTATAACATGACGATTCGTTAACCGATCATACAAGTCAGCACAAACATTGCCACAGTAGATACACAATTATAATTCAAAAGTTCACCAAGCACCACCATGAGTTAGCTCTACGTGTTATCTTTCCAACACTTTGAACGATGTCTCATTTGTATTTACGAAACAGAAGTTATGGCCAAAATCGACAAAGGGGTCAACCATCCAAAACAGGGAGCTAATCGATTGCTCCAGGGGGAACAATCGATTCTCTCAACTCACTGCTATCGTATTTTTCAAAATTGTGAGTGAACCAATCGATTGTCCCAGGGAGGTCAATTGATTGGTGTAAGCTAATTTGGTCCTAAACCCCCAATTTTTCTTACGTACAAGCAGGTTTTCTTACATTCCATCCTCACCTAAACACACCCTAACACGTAAACAACTTATTTCCAGAATTTAACAACGAATCATATCATCATAATCGTTAACATATTACAACACTTATTCCATGATCATCAAATTTAAAAGTAATTTTCATCAATTCATGAATAAAACTCAACATTCAAGCATTCATCCATGGCAGAAAATTATAGATACGTGATTATGATCATTCAAACATAGATTCAATCATTACATTACATATAGATTCAAGATCAATAACCAATTTTTAGAAATTAATCATAAACAATTCATAAGAAGAAAAACCTATGAACCATAATGAGATTAAGGACTTCCCATCACTATCCCCATCATGCAATACACCTAATTAGTAGCCATATCTCCCCTACCTTGGATTTCCAATAAATGATGATGAATCAAGTAAATTATATGGCTTCTCTCTTCAAAACCCTGGCTTTTGATCTTCTCCCTTCAATAGCTCTTTCTCTCCTTTTTCCTCTTTTTCCAATTTTCACGTACTGACAAATTCTACCCAAAAACCTAGCTCCTCTCCCAACTTTTAAATTATATAGTACCCCTATCACTTTTGCCTAAATAATTCTTAGCTTTTCTCCTCCACTCTCCTCAAATCCCACAATTGCTCCAAACTCCTATTTTTCTCCAATTTCTTATTTTATCAATAATACTAATTAAAATTCCAATTATTATAATCATTTTCTAATTTTCTCTACAATTTCTACCACACCCTACTATTTCTACCACACCCAAACAACACATGTTGAAATGATTTATTTTAAATCACAGTAACATCCAATAATTAAATAAAATAAATCCAAATAATTCAATCAAATCATTTAATCGAATATGGGGTGTTACAACTCTCCCACACTAAGAAAATATTTTGACCTCAAAAATTACCTAAAGGAAACAGAGTCAGATACGACTCTCTCATCTAACTCTCCAGCTCCCAAGTTATGCTTCCACCAGCTGGTCCTCCCCACACTACCTTCACCAAGGAAATCTCTTTATCATGCAACTACTTCACTTCTTGATCATCTATCTGCATGGGTGATGCCTCAATAGTCAGGTTCTCTCTCCCTGTATATTGTCCACTTGGATCACATGAGATGGATCCGAAATATATCTCCTCAACTAAGACACTTGAAACACATCATGAAGATTAGCAAACAACGACGGCAAGGCAATATGATAGGCCACCTCTCATATCCTTTGCAAGATCAGGTATGGACCAACAAAATGTGGCGTATGCTTTAAAGACTTCAAAGCTCAAATAACACTGGTTACTGGCGTAACTCTCCAAAACACACGGTCTCCCTCTTGGAAATCAAGTGTTCTCCTCCTCTTATCATGGTAACTCTTCTAGTGACTTTGTGAAGCTTTCATTTTCTCTTAGATCATTTTGATCTTCTCAAAAGTTTGTTGCATAATCTCAGGTCCAATCACCACACTCTCGCCAGATTCATACCAAAACAGAGGTGTCCTACACCTCCTACTATACAACGCCTCAAATGGGGCCATTCCAATACTTGAGTGGAAACTGTTATTGTAAGTGAACTCAATCAACAGCAAGTAGCTATCACAAGCACCTCCTTGTTCTAGCACACAAACCCTCAATAAATCCTCTAAGGATTGAATAGTCCTCTTTGTTTTCCCATCAGTTTTTGGGTGATTGTCATACCCTAATTTTTTACCCTAAGATCCCACATCATTTGCATTTCATTAGCACCATATGTGTGTATATTTTTATGCATCACTAACCCATTTGGAGATACAAAGATTGTTGTTTGTTTCATTTGATTACCAATTAGGGTTTTGAGCCACAAAAGAGACTCAAGCAAAGGATCAATCAATAATAGGCATGATCTTCAACTTACCCAGCCTCCCATTCATCCATGAAGACCAAGAGCTCTCATTCATCAAATAATCAAGTACAAGTCTACATCATTTCAAGTCAATCAAGCCCCAAGTTCATCTGGTGCACCAATTAGGGTTTTGGTTGATCAGGGCCTCCAAAGTGAATTTTTTATCTGGGCATGATCCAATACCTCATGATATGTTTCAAGGACCTCAGATACATCACATTAGTCAATTCATATGATTGGATTGATCCAAAGAACTTGATTCATAAGCAATGCAAGGATTCAAATTCATCTGGACCACAAACTAGGGTTTTTGAGGAAAAGTCAATTGTACCTTTGACTTTTGACCAAGACATGATCCCAAACATTGGGACATGATTCAAGACACTCAAAAACACCCTTGGAGTCTATCCATGGTGTTCAAATAGGCCAAACGTTTGATTTTAATAAGAGATCACAAAATCAAATTTCATCTGATACAAAAGTCAATCGTGTCCAAAATCAAGTTTGACTTTTGAGGTTTTTGGTCAAACATGGTCTCTTCAAGCCAAGAACAATGTTAATATGTGATTTGGATCATGATTGATCAAGAAAAATCAAGAAAAGTGAGGTTACTTGTAAAAAGGGCAACCATGGAGAACTTAAAATTTTTCTAAGTCAAGAAAAACAATGATTTTTGCCCTACTTTGCAAGGTCATAACTTCCAAAACAAGTAACCATTTTCTTTGATCCAAATATCAAATTGAAGAGCTTATTACATACTACAACTTTGTCACTTAGGGTGGATTCCCAAAAAGTGCATAGATTTTGAGATATGAATCCATGAAGTTAGGGTTTCAAGACTTTTTGAACTTTGACACTTAGAAATTTTTTTTGACATAATCTATTGTGTTTTAGCCAACTTTGAGGCCATTTTTCTCCATAATCCAAGATGAATCAAGATCAAATTCAAACATCAAAGTTGAATTATGATATATCAGCTTTCCAAAATGTCCTAGAAATCAATCCAATTCCATTTGAGCAAGGAGATATAGAGTGCACAAAAGGCCTTGATGCAACTATTTTGGTAAGGAAGATTTGGCATTACTTGTGGTGCACGATTTCTTGAGTCCAAGTGTGATGATCATACAATTCTCATTCAACAAGAATCTGAATGAATCATCCAAACCCTTCAAGATATGGCCACTAAGTCAAGAGGAATCCCTTTGAAATGATGAGACATCATCACTTTAAGCCTTGAATTCATGAGGCATTTATGTGGAATAGTGCATTGTCAAAGAAACCACTCTCACCAGTCAGGATGCACTCTTAAACAACAATAAACACCTCTGCAGAATATGGAATTGGTCAAAAAAAGAGCTAGGCTAGTTGAAGAGATAAGGTACCTTGAGTTGGAAGTAATGATTCATTTCCAAACCCATGAACATTGAGCTCACCCTTCAACCATCATTATTCCTCCAAAACAAACTTGCTCCCCTATATATAGAAACCACGTTTGATCATTCAAAAGACACCAAAACAATCACAACACTTGTTTTCTCATTCTTCCTCTTTCACTTCAAAATTTCAAATTTCCAAAGAGTGAGAATCAAATTTTTAAAACCAGAGCTTAAACCACTCAAACAACCATCCAAACACATCACAAATCATCCCTTGAAGGTGTTCAAACCTTCATCTTCCTCTCCAAACACTGTAACACCCTAAATTCCCCCGAATAATTTAATAAAAAAAAATCAGAGTAAAATGAAACAACTCGGAATAAAAGGGTATTACTTTCAACAAGAACTTGCTCATAAATAAGACATGTAACATATAATAAATATTAATGCAACTTTAATCCAAAAAAATCATCTTTATTACACAGCGGAAATTCTTAATTGTGATCAACAAAATATAACGGTTTCAATTAATCAAAATATTAGTTTTCAAAAATGTAAAGACAACTGTAATTCTCTAACAAAGTAAAATCATGCATAAAGCGTTCTCGACTCCCAATGTTACATATCAGAGCAAACTCCAAACTAAAGTGAAGCACCTCGTCTTCACCGACCACAACTTCCACACTACTCCTGATTATCTGCATGTTACCCACGTGGAGGCAACATTCAAACAGAATGGGTGAGATTTCACATTCAATAATACAAGGCAATAACTCGTATAAAGGAATTAGCAACACTTAACATCATATAACTGTGCAACTCATCATTATCAATACTTCGTATAAGTCCAACAACAAATCATCACATAACTTCGCTCAACAATACAATAACACGACTCAACGGATGCAATGCAGTGCAATCATGCATGTGGTACCAACAGAGCTACAGCTCCCTTCGCTAATGCCGTGATTTCGCTTTGATAGGCTACATTTCCCTTCGCTTAACAAATTGCCAATTCAGGCCATCGTGGTGCCAATCCAGGCCATCGTAGTTAAAATGAAATGATTATGCAACGATACAATTAAAGTGCAACAACAACAACATCAACTTCGCAAATCAACATAGGCACTCAGCCTCTTCGCTATACGACTACAGCTTCGCATCATAACTTCACAATTAATCAACATTATTCTTCGTAAATAAACAATAATTTCATTCACACACTTATAATTACAAAACTCAAGCATGTATACTTTAATCGAAAACGCTTCAAAAACAGCTCAAGGACATGACGAAATAATTATTAAAATACACTTAAATTCATCATTAAATACAAGGAATCACGTTCTAAATTCATTTCACAATCTAGAAAATTTTCAATTTTGAAATCGCGCTAAAACTCAAACTTTCACTTCGCCAAAAATCCGAATTTTAACACTATAATTCCATTTCAGTTATTCCACAACAAGATAACTCACCCCTGGGGCAGAAACTATTATTATAAGATAGCTCGTCTCGTTATCTTTCCAACGCTTCGAGCGGCGTACGAATCGGACTCCCGGAACTCAAGTTACGAATTTTCGAAGTTTCCAAAATTCTGCACTAACATAGCTACGGGTTTGATCACTTTTTGCCCAAAAACCCATCCGAAACTTCGATTTAATTCACGAGACTCTTATTTTAACTTAGTTATACCTATTAGAACTCATTGGTAGCATAAAAACTAATTTTCGCGATGATGAATTTCACACCAAAATTTCTAGTTTTCACTATTCCTAACCCAAAACAAAATTTCTTCACATTATTCTCATAGAAACACTACATCATAACGATAACATTATAATTCAATCATTGCAAACTCCTAACATCAAATTGGGTTCAAATTCCTAATATCAAGATACTCAATTAACACGTATCAATCAATTTCATTCATCTCTAAGAACAACAACTATCAACCAATATCTAACTCAATCCCTTTCATGATTATTGAACCTGTATTAGAGAAAGTTAGTCACACCCTTACCTTCAATTGGATGACCTTTTTGAATCTCTAAACTCTAGTTTCTTGCCTTCTCACGATCATTCTTCTCTTCTTTCTTTCACTTCTACAGTTTCCTCAAAAGTTGTATTCACGTTCTATTGTGTAACTTCCTCAAACTCCTTATAACATATTCCCCTTATTCCAACTTAGCCCCTAGAACCCCTAAGTTCCCTCTTTTTGCCAGTTTTGCCCTTACTACCTCATTATTCCATTTTAATTTTATTCCATTAAATAAATATTTAATGTCACGCTAGTTAAACAATTATTTAACTAATATTATAATAATCAAACAATACCACTAATTCTCATTATTTATTTCCCCACTAATAATATTATAATAAGCTAATAATATTATTCACCAACACCCATCAACACATCACAAAACATCATACATCGCAAATATTCATGTAAATCACTCAAAATTATCGCTAAACTCAGTAAAATAATTAAATAATAAATCAGGGCGTTACAAACACCAGAATCAAAAAGTCAACTGTCAAAACCTCATATCTTTGACTTTTTTCATTTCACAAGCCATGTCTTATTTCTGTCCATTTCAAAACCATCCAACACCTCAAACACACTCTAAATAACATCCCTAAATTTTTTCAATAATAGTTTCTCAATTGTAACATCATTTGGTGAAGGTTTCATTTTGGTCACTTTTGACCATTTTGTGAGTTAGGAAATTTAAAGTAAGTTAGGTCTTTAAATTTTTAAATTTCATGGAGAAATGAGTGAGTTAGGATCCCTCTTGCATTTGAACAAAAACTTGGTTCTTGCCCAGCCAGCCATAGTCATGGCGCCTTTAGGTCTGGTCATTAGGTCACATTTAGCCTTATCAATTAATAGGAGGAGGTGATACAATGGATGTATCACCACCCCAGTGGTTCAGCATGTGTGCCCTATGTAACCTTGTACTACCAGAACTGGGGTTCGAATCCCCCTTGCCCAGCTCTTTTATTTTTCTGGATTTTAATGTGTGTTACAGATATTATGTGGTGTTTCCATTTGTTTTCAACCAGTGCGCGTTGGCTGATTGGTTTAGGTTTGGTGCTAAGAGCGTGATGACATGGGTTCAACACCCATGGGGACCATTCCCCATTATTTTTAATGACTTATTTTCTCACTTTTCTTTGCATTTTCAAACTATCATAAAAGTTCTTCCAAATTCTTGCTCATCCAGCATTACTCAAACAGTGTTGAGTAACTATTTGTTCATGTTGCCAGTACTATGAAAGTTATGAGTTTGACTTAACCTATTTATCCATAGTTGAATGGTATTATAATATCAAAACCTGATAATTCAGAAGTTATGATATCCTCAGTATCCAACACCTCTGGATCAAGGGCTAAGACTTATTCTGTAACTAAGGTTAAAAATAACTCCAACCAAAAAACTTGGAGTGAAGCTAAATCTTCTTACTTGGCAAAAGGACAAAATAGAAAAGAACCTGTTAAAACTAACAAGAAATGGCCCATATGGGTATGGGTACCTAAATCTCAAATTATCTTTGCTGCAAATATGTAAAGGAAATGATGGAAACCCAATCCTAGTACCTGGACAATGGCTGCTCACGACATATGACCGGAGAAAGGCATATGTTCCAAACCCTGAATTTGAAAGAGGATGGAAATGTGGGTTTTGGGGAAGGCCAGAAGGGAAGAATCATTGGTACAGGTACAATTGGTAATTCTCAAACTCTTATTAATAAGGTATGGCTGGTAGATGGCTTGAAACATAATATACTAAGTATAAGCCAGCTGTGTGACAGTGGTTAAGAAGTTTTGTTTAACAAGAATTTCTGCTCTATTTTTAATGCTAACAAAACTGTTGAATTCAAAGGGAAAGAAAAGGGAAATGTTTTTAAAATCAATCTTTCTGAATTGGCTGGTCAGAAGGTCGTTTTCCTGATGACAGTGAGTGATGAGAAATGAATTTGGCATAAAAGGTTAGGTCATGCTAACTAGAGATTAATCTCTAAACTTGGCAAACAAAAACTTGTTAAAGGAATGCCTGATATTGATTATCACTCATATGCTCTTTGTGGATCATGCCAATTTGGAAAGATTGTGAAAACCTCCTTTAAAACCAAGAACATTGTCTCTACCTCTAGACCCTTAGAATTGCTTCACATTGATTTATTTTATCCTATTGGGACTGCTTGAATCAATGGGAATAAATATGGTTTGGTTATTGATGATGACTTCAGCGGATGGACTTGGGTGAAGTTCCTTCGATCTAAAGATGAAACATACAATGTTTTTAGTACCTTTTGAATTCAATTACAATCAGAGATGGAAATAAAGATTCTAAAGGTCAGAAGCGACCACAGGGGAGAATTTGAAAATGAATCATTTGAGTCCTTTTGTGAAAGATATGGAATTATCCATGAGTTCTCTTCTCCCAGAACTTCACAGCAAAATGGAGTTGTTGAGAGAAAGAGCAGATCTTTGCAAGAGATGGCTAGAACAATGATTCATGAAAATAAACTCCCTAAGTACTTATGGAAAGAAGCTGTTAATACTGCTTGTTATATTCATAACAGAATCTATATTAGACCAATTTTGGATAAAACATTGTATGAATTATTCAAAGGTAGAAAACCAAGCATCTCTTATTTTCATCAATTTGGATGTAGCTGTTACATTTTGAATAATAAGGACTACCTAAAGAAATTTAATGCTAAAGCTCAAAAGGGTGTCTTTTTGGGATACTCTGAAAGGTCAAAAGCATACAGAGTGTATAACTCAGAAACTAGAGTGGTTGAAGAGTCCATGCACGTTAAATTTGATGACAAAATATCTTACCTTGATAAGTCAAAGTCTTTGGCCCAAAATGTTATCTCTGCAGGCATCCAGAGTTCTAAAGAAAAACTTGTTGTATGTGTTCCTAAAGAAAAATATATAGAGGATGATGTTTCACAATCTATTACAATATCAGAAGAAACACCAGAAGCTGCAGAGACTGAAGGTACTCCAGCTGGTCCTACTGTTACTGATTCAATGATTGCTCATAATGGAACTGAAGCCTCAGTTCAACCTAAGAGACCGTTTAAATATAATTCATTTCATCCAGAATGAAAAATCATTAGTAATAAAGACGAGCCATTGAGGACCAGATCTGCCTTCAAAAATGATCATTCAATGCTTGGACTTATTGCATTGATCGAGCCTACTTCTATTGATGATGACTTGACAGATAATGGGTGGATCATGGCTATGCAAGATGAACTAAATCAGTTTCAAAGAACTGATGTATGGGATCTTGTTCCAAAACCACAAAAGAAAAACATCATTGAGACCAAGTGGATCTTCAAAAACAAGCTTAACGAACTTGGAGAAGTCGTTAGGAACAAAGCTAGACTTGTAGCTCAAGGCTACAGTCAGCAAGAGGAAATTGACTTCTTTGAAATATTTGCTCCTGTAGCAAGGTTAGAAGCCATAAGACTTCTTCTCTCCTATTCCATAAACCATGACATTATACTCTATCAAATGGACGTGAAAAGTGCTTTTCTGAACGGAGTTATTACCGAAGAAGAGTATGTCAAGCAACCTCCAGGATTTATAGATCGAAACCATCCAGACTTTTTCTACAAGCTCAAGAAATCACTCTATGGTCTCAAACAGGCTCTAAGAGCTTGGTATGAGAGATTAAGTAATTTCCTGCTTGAAAATGGTTTTGCTAAAGGCAAGGTTGACACTACACTATTTAGGAAAATTCTAGAAGAAGAAATCTTGATTGTTTAAATTTATGTCGATGACATAATCTTTGGTTCCACTAATGCATCTCTTTGTCAAGAATTTTCCAAAATTATTCAGGCTAAATTTGAGATGAGCATGATGGGTGAATTAAAATAATTTTTTGGAATTCAAATTAATCAGAAGTCTGAAGGTATTTACATTCATCAATCTAAGTACACAAGAAATCTCCTGTAAAAGTTCAATCTTGATGGATGCAGAGTCATGTCAACTCTTATTCATCCAACTTGCAATCTAAATAATGAAGAATGCAGTGCTAAGGTGGATCCAACTAAATATCGAGGTATTATATATTATTTACTCTATCTCACTACTTCAAGACCTGATATTCTATTCAATGTATGTTTGTGTGCAAGATTCCAATCAGATCCTAGATAGACTCACCTAACATCTATTAAGAGGATCTTCAGGTATCTGGAAGGAACAACCAATCTTGGACTTCTTTATAAGAAATCCTCAGATTATAAGCTGGTTGGATTATGTGATACTGACTATGCTGGAGATAGAATTGAAAGGAAATCCACTTGTGGAACCTATTAATTCATAGGTGAAAACTTTATCTCTTGGGGTAGTAAAAGACAAGCAATTGTTGCTTTGTCTATAGCAGAAGCAGAATACATTTCAGCTGCTAATTGTTGCACTCAACTACTATGGATGAAATATCAACTTGAAGACTATCAGATTTTTGGAAATAATATTCATATCCTTTGTGATAACACTACTGCTATCTGTCTAACGAAGGATCCAATTCAACATTCTAGAACCAAGAATATTGAAATTAAATATCATTTTATAAGAGATTATGTTCATAAAGGTGTTATATATATTCAATCTATTGATTCTAAACATCAATGGGCTGATATATTTACAAAACCCTTAGCTATTGCTCAGTTTTATTATATTAAGAAAAATCTGAACATGGTTTTTGTCGCTGAATAAATGCTTGTCTTCTGAATGGAGAGTTGGAGGAATCTTTGGATTCTGATGGTTTTTCAGTTGGAATGTTCCTTTCTGATATGTCTCTAAGTATGGTCTATAAAGCTTAGATAAGGGGTATAGGATCTCTCTCTTCCTTAATTGCTTTGCTTAAAGTAGAAAGTAATTTGTTTAATTGCTTGATATGTGTTTTAAATTAAATATTGGACTACTTTTGAGTTCTGATAAAATAAGAATCCTGGTCTTACACTCTAATACTTAAAAGCTTTTTGAAATACAACTTTGATAGACAGTTGTCTCTGAAAATCTAAAGACTAAAGGGACATGTCTATCACTCTTATTTCAAAATCTGCTTTGAATTTTGGTTTATTAAATGGAGTGTACTGACAAAAATTCTAAATGTTTTTATTCAGACTCATAAATGTCTAAACATTTAATACATACTTGCTTATAAATTAGCATTCTATGTATTATGTAGTTGTCTGTATATTCTTATGATTTTATGAGTTATCTTCTATATAAGATAATTTTGTGAGATCACTATTATTCAATCTAGTATTTCTTCTTAAAAATGTCTTCAAAAACCATTAAAGGAGAGATCCATGATCTAGATATTCTAAAAGAATATACACCTGACTTCAATGAATTGACGGTGAATAAGCTTTCACAGATAGTTTCAGATATTCATTTTCACAAATGGGATGAATATTTTGCAATGCTTTATGGACCCGTCTATCCATATTTTTCAAAATATTTTTGGGCAAACGCTCATCTTCATCAGAATGATCTAGATGATTTTTAGATTTTGTCTTTTGTCTATGGTTTCCCTGTGGTAATCAACTCTAAAATCAACTCTCAAGCAATAAATTGTGAGGAAGATGGAGTTATCGTTGATATCTACAGACATAACAACACATTTGCAAATCATATGCACATCATTTATGAAAGTAAAGGCCCTACTGAAAGTCCTTCTACTCTTACTCCTATGGAAAAATTTTGGTACCAAATTATGGGAACCAATCTAAGGCCTAGAGAAAAGGGGACAATATGGCTTTCTTCTGATGACAAACACTTCATTTTGTTCTTAGTCTCCAGAACTAAGATCAATCTGCCTTTGTCTATGTTCAATTATCTGAAAGAAGAGATACTTAAATCTCGTGAGGAATTAATTATCTTTTCTCATTCCTTTTGGTAGGTTTATTTCTATGATTCTTGTTCAACGGGGTATTGTTACGCATGTACAACAAGATGGGTTGATTGATAAATTTGTTCCTGACTGGTGTTCAACTATGAATTGTTCAGAAACCATTATTAATCGCTGAAGCTCTTTCTTTGTCTGCCTTTTTGATTGATGACAAAGGGGGAGAATGAAATAAGTATTCTTCTAGATTAATTTTGGATCCGGATGAGGTTGGTGATCCTATTTAAGGGGTATTACAAACCTCACTCTTTGAGTGGATTCATTATTCTATATAGGGGGAGCTTACAAATCCTCACCTCTTAGACTTCACAGATAGGACTCAAGGGAAGCTTATAAACCTTACCCTTAAGACTGTTTGACACAGGGGTAGCTTACCAACCTCATCACCTTCCTGATTCTATTGCCAGTGCAGTGTCTGAGCCACTGACTCCAAAGCATCAGTAATAATGCAATTATTTCTTCCATCCATTCTGCAATCCATCAAACAAACTGTTGAGACAAGTTTGGTTCATACCAAGTATCCTCTAAGGTTTTGATGATGACAAAGTATTTGAAAAACAATTAGGATTTCTAACTAGCTGGTTCGTGTGTACAGAATTATATTTAATTAATGAAACTGGTTCTGACACAGAAGTAACTTTGGTTTAGTTCTGATCATACACTTTTGAAAGAATCTGATCAGAAACCAGCTGCTAGTACACTCCAGAATCAGAAGCGTATTATGGCTGCCTTTGAGACTGAGTAGTGTCAACTCAGTTCTGCTAACACGGGACTCGAGATTTATTGACATTATCTTTAATAGATTGTGATGTACTTGTATCATATATATGTCCTCTGGACAAAGGCCTTCTTTTGTGGATATTTCCTTGACTGAAAGTCCAACACCTGCTTTATTAGAAAAGAAGATGTACTAGTCTGATTATAGCCGTTGTGGATGCTCCAACGACAATATTTCTTCAGCTATAAAAGGAGCAGAATATTTGAAGATCAACTCAAGAAATAATGTTGCAACTACAATTGAGAAATACATGCACTGCATATCAGAAGCAAAATCTATTAAGAGTTCGTATTTTGTATAGCTTAAGAATCCTTTGTAAAAGTGTGTTGTATTATATTTGAACACCTCTAATTGTTAATCAAGTGTTGTTGTAAGTTATTCCTTCTCTAAACAGTAAGTTTAGATAAAAGTCTTTTGCTGTAGGCTTGAGCAGAGAAGTCTAATACAGTGAGTCTGACCAGGGAAGTCTTGGATTGAGGATCTGAGCAAGGGAAGTCTTAGGAAGTGTGTCTAAGCAGGAAAGTGTTGAAACAGGTGGTTTGAGCAAGGGAAGTCTTAGGATCTAAGAATCTAAGTAGGAAGTCTTGACCAGGTGCTGATTTAGCAGGAAAGTCTTAGACTGAAAGTCTGAGCAAGGAAAGTCTTATGCATGTGTGTATAAGCAAGTGTAATCGGGTTGACTATAGTGGAAAATATCTTGTAAAGAAAGGGGACTGGAGTACTCTCAGTTGGGAGAGGAACTAAGATAATTGATGTATGTTCTTTGCTGTTTTTACTTTACTTATGTTACATTTTCCGCTGCACATACTATCAGATTCTAAACTCAGTTTTGGAATCTGAACTCTGGTTCAGATGTAAAACTAATTTTGCAAACACAATTCAACCCCTCCCCCCTTCTTGTGTTTTTTCTAGCCTTCACAAACATTAGAAGAACAATGCATCTACAGTGTACACACACATGTCCCATACTAGGGATTCATCAACATTACAAAACCTGGCCGGACTGACCGACCTGCTCTGATACCACTATGTAACAACCTAAACCATCATACTTATGTATTAAGCTTTACACGATAATCTAATGTGTCACAAATGATAAAACCTTTAACAAAACAAACATTTAACAATCAACAAAAAATTGCAGCAGAAATACTAACTTCAATCAACACATGTTATCGCAAGCTCACTTTCACATAGGGTATCATTGGGGCAGGTTCGTTCCTATTTCGATTTAAATAATATAGTCAAAACAATACATTTAGTCTCAAAATTCAACTTAAAAAAAATATTTTCAAAAACAAGAGCTCTCACAAGCAACTCTCAATAACTCCTACATAGACCCAATTAAAGGTTTAAACTCCAACAAAACGTAATAATCAAATAGCATTCCTGACCCCGATGTTAAAAAATCAGAGCAAGACTTCTAACAACGAAAACTAAACAAAGTAACTCCAGGAGCTAACTTCCACTTACAACAGCAAACTCTACTTCTAAGTATCTCTAAGATGTCCATGGTGGGCAGCGTGAATCCAAAGGGGGTGAGAAACAATAAACCAATATAAATAGTGTAAAGAATATTAAGGTAGAGAACACATCACAAAACACATATTCAATTACACAATCAGCAACCACATAGTCTCACACCCTTCACAAAAACATGTACACATTCACATCCAATCAACAATATCATGAATAATCCACTACATACGCTATCATGTATTAAAATTAGCTCCACAACTAACTCATTATGCATGTGGTACCATTCATGAACACTCAGGTTCATTTCACTCCTGATCCCCACCATAGGACCAAAGCACACCAAATCGTTACCATCACCCTAGGTAACGCTTCACCAATTCCCACCTGAAAACGACTACTTGCTCCCGATCCCCACCATAAAACCAAAGCACACCAAAACTAGAACAAAATCTTTACACTATGTGTCATACCCTAAATTTTACCCTGAATTTTTCACCTGCATCAGCATAACGTGATCATTTCATTTAATCATGCATTCCATCAGTCAAATGCATTCATTAGGGTTTAGATGAAAAGTCTTGAGTTTTGGCATCTTATCTGGTATTGATGACATTCATTCAATGATCTATTGATTAAGAAGTCAAAATGCTTGTTTTCTCGATCTCAGTGCATCGTTTATTCCATTGCATCATGTTTCAGAAGTCCAGAGGGTGACAGTCAAGAGTTCTGTTGTCATCTGAATCTTTGTAAGGGTTTTGATTGTGATTGATAATTAGAAGCAAATGATCCAAGAGTGATTCCTTTGCATCTAATTATCTATTCACAATTCTTCAATCAATAAATCAATGCATTCACCAAACATTTACATCATCTACTCATCATATCATGCATTTCGTTCTACATAGTGCTTAAAATGTCAACCATAATGAATTTTCTGATCTATAGACAAAGCAATTGAATCAATTTTCAAATGTACGTGGAATTAGCGGGCGAACAATTTCAAAATCGAGCTTGCAGACGACCATATTATTAATCTAAAGATTGCATAGTTTAACCTGATGTACGTGTTTTATTTTTTGGACTCCTTTTTTTGTCGCATTTTGATCAGCCTGAGCCTATTTAACTAGTCATTTTTTACTTCAAAATTTGATCAAAACCTATCTGTTTTCTAGAAGTTTGTTTCACGCTAATCCCTCGAGGAATGGTTCAAAGAGAGAGGGTAACAAAAAGAGAGTTATAAAGAATGGTTCAGAGAAACGAGAAAGAAAGATGTGTGTTTCTCCTTTTATTGTTTTGTCTCTTAAATTCATGCCATGTGTCAAGGGGAGGATTAGAGGCTTTTAAAATTTGAGAAGAAAACTCTCTCCCTCTTCCAAATATCGTGTTGCCCGTTCTTTTCAACCTTTGTGATTTTCCTTTTTTTAGTTTTCTTTTTCTTATATATTTTTTATATTTTTTTAAGTTATTTGATTTTAATGATTTTGGGCTTATATTTAATCTATGATTCAAGCCCATTTATTCTTTTCTATTTACACCCAATGTTGGTTTTTTATTTGTTTTTCTATGGTTATGTTAAGTTACCTTTTTTTATATTTTCGATTATGCTATATGTGATGTAATCAATTAGTAAATAAGCTCGTAATGATGTAAGTATTGTGGTGAGTTGATATTGTTTTAATTATATTTCATTGCGTTGCAATTTCGAAGCTTAAAGTCAATTTAGCTTTCAAAAATCGCTTGGATGCATAGAATTTGTTTTTTGGCTCAGTTTCTTATAGAGTGATTCTTACATGAATTCACCTTAAGTTATATTATAGCTAAAATCATTACTTTAAACTCGGTTTATTTTACCTTTGTAAATATTGTATAGTTTATAGTGTTTTTGGATTTTATTGTGTTGCGATTTTGAAGCTCAAATTCAATTTAGCTTCCAAGAATCGCTTGGACACATAGATTTTTTTGGCTCGGATTCTTTAAGAGTGATTCTTACATGAATTTACCTTAAGTTAGCTTATAGCTAAATTCATTACTTTAAGTCCAGCTTATTTTAACCGTTGTAATTATTGTATATATTTATCGAGTTGATGGATTTCATGGCATTTCAATTTCAAATCTTAACTTCAATTTAGCTTCATAAAATTGCTTGGACGCGAAATCTTATAGACCCACTTAACCCCAATGATATCTTTTCCAAGGGGACGATTTACTAACTCCCATGTGTTGTTTTTTTCGATCATCTTTATCTCTTCTTCCATTGCCTTGACCCATACTTCCTGCTTTGACGCTTCTTCAAAGCTTCCAGGTTCAAGAATGGCCAAGTTACAGGTTTCATATATGTCCACCAAAGATCTTACTCGTCTTGGATTAGACTCTGGTGATGATAGTTCTTGATCTTGTTGTTGTGGTGGAGGTGAAGCAGATTCACATGAGTCTTCTTCCTCAGCTTCTTCTTGAGGTAGTTGAACTGGTATAAGGATGTTCTTCTCCACTTTTTCTTCATCCCAATTCCAAGAAGCATTCTCATCAACTTCAACATCTCGACTGATGATGAGTTTTTTTGTTTGCAAGTTGTAGACACGGTAGCCTTTAGAGATAGTGCTATACCCCAGGAAGATACCTCGTATAGTCTTGTCTTCAAGCTTGTGCCTCTTCACGTCTGGAATGTGAATATAGCATATAGATCCAAAGACCCTTAGGTGCTTTTCTAATGGCTTCTTTCTGTTCCAAGCTTCAATTGGAGTCTTATCTTGTACTGCCTTAGTTGGACATCTGTTGCGTATGTAAACAGCAGTGTATACTACTTCAGCCCAGAATGTGTTAGGAAGTCCCTTCTCCTTGAACATCGATCTAGCCATTTCCATAACTGTGCAATTCTTTCTCTCTGACACACCATTTTGTTGAGGAGAATATGCGACCGTAAGTTGTCGCTCAATGCCTTCATCCTCACAAAATTTGTCAAACTCACGGGAGGTGTATTCTTTGCCTCGATCACTTCTTAGTACTTTTATCCGTTTTCCACTTTGATTTTCAGCAAGGGCCTTGAACTTTTTGAATACTCCAAAAACTTCTGAATTTTCTTTTAGGAAATAGACCCATGTCATTCTAGAGAAGCCATCAATGAATAGTATGAAGTACCTGTTGTTCTCGTGTGATGGCGTTCTCATTGGTCCACAGACGTCGGTATGTATCAGCTCCAATAGATCTTTCGCTCTCCATGCTCCGCTTGTTAAGAACGAAAATCGGTGTTGCTTACCAAGGAGACATCCTTCACACACTTCATATTCTCCTTTATTCTTGGAAGATCTCTCATCATATTCTTCTCATGTAACAACTCCAAGGCATGTGTGTTGAAGTGGCCAAATCTTCGATGCCAGAGCCATGAGTCATCAACTTGCACCTTCATGGAAATGTTAGTTGCATATTTTAAATTTAGCGGGAAGCTTCTATTGCTCTTATTCATCTTCACTTGGGCTATCTCAGACCTTTTATTTTTGTTGTCTAAGATTTTGCATACACCTCCTTCAAAGTGAAGTGTGTAGCCTCTCTCCATCATTTGGTCAATGCTTAGAAGATTTTCTTTTAGGCTGGGAACTAGTAAAACATCATGGATGAGTCGTGTACCTTTATTTGTCTCCACCATGACAGTGCCTTTGCCTTTTGATTCAACCACACTTCCATTTCCCAGTCGAACTTTGACTTTGACAGACTCGTCAAGGCTTTTGAAAATAGTCTCATCCTTAGCCATATGGTTGCTACATCCACTATCCAAATACCAACTTCCACCTTTTTCTTTGATTGAGTCTTGAGTGGCATAGAACATACATTGTTCTTGATCATGCTCCTCTGCGATATTAGCTTGATGCCAATTTTTGTTGCGACAATTTTTCTCTACGTGCCTGAACTTCTTGCAATGGTTGCATTGTGGCATATTACGGTACCAACAATTTTTCTCTGCGCGGCCTAGTCTTTTGCATATATTGCATGGAGAATTTTTATCTAGCTTGTTCTTAAGGAAATTTCTAGAAACTTCTCTTCTTCTGAAAGTTTCTCCATAATATTTCTTTCCTCCACTTTCTTTATTTTGGGGCAGAAATTTTAGCTTTGACTAGAAGGCATTTTCTAGTGTATCTTCTTTATGCCTATACAGTCTTTGCTCATATGCTTCAAGAGAGCCCACAAGTTCTGTCACTGATAGAGTGGACAGATCTTTGGTTTCTTCAATCGTTGTCACGATTGGGTCAAACTTTGGGGGCATAATAATTAGAATTTTTTCAACGATTTTCTTGTCAAGAATTTCTTCCCCAAAAGCTCTCATTTGATTAACTATTTCTTTAACTTTAGAATAGTAATCTTTAACTGTCTCAGACTCCTTCATCTTCAATAGTTCAAAATCTCTTCTTAGAGATTGAAGTTTAACGGCACGTACCTTATCGCTTCCTTGAAACTCCTCCTGCAACGTGTTCCATGCTTCTTTGGCAGTCTTAGCTCCCATAATTCTTGGAAAAATTGCATCAGTCACCGCTTGTTGCAAGGTGAACAACGCCTTTGAATTTTTCTGTTTGTTTTGCTTCAACTCTTTTTCTTGAGTTGCATTAAGAGCCGAAGTATCCGCGGGAACGGTGAAGCCTTTTTCTACTATGTCCCATAAATCTTGAGATGAAAAAAATGTTTCCATTTTAACACGCCAGAAATCATAATTTTCACCATTGAAAATAGGGACAGAAATAGATGATAATTGAGTGGTGTTATCCATAGTTTAGAAAAAAATTCGAAGTGGGTTTATAGTACAAAGGAAATTTTTTAGTAGTTTGGAGGATTTTAGAATGTTAGGTAGGTAATATAACTACGCCCAATATATGACCGAACGTAGCTCTGATGCCACTGTTGGTAGTTGGTTAGTTGATAGTTGATAAAAGATAGTTTTAGAAAATTGTTTAGAAGAAGGCTATGTCATTGATTTCTTGGATGATCAATTACAAGATACCAATGGCCTATTTATAGGCTCAAGTCACCACCCTCTACATTACATTAGTTCTTTCTAGAGTTTTCATGATAGATGAGTATCATGATACTTCTAGGTTCTTCTATCATTTTAATATACTTATAGTTCTAGATTGTTCTACCATATTTATAACTATTATAATTCTAGGATCTTCTACCATTTTCATACATATTATATTTAAGAATATTTTAGAAATTTGTAGCAATTTCAACAGTTATAATATATTCTCTATTATGAAAGTCGTGTGCTTCGTATCGAATTCGTCGTGCTGCTAGCTGTTATGCCTGTGTTGATTTTCTTCTTGTTGTGCGTGTATGTGTATTGCTGCTCACTGTGGTTGATGATTCATGTTGCTTTCCAATCTGCTGTATGTGTGCTCTTTCCCTGCCCGCGCGTGTTGTTGTTACATGATGCTTTCTTGCTGCTGTTGTAATATGACTCAATTTCTACTCCCTAAAACTGTGTGTGTCATGCTCCTTTTATAGACTCAATTGAGTTAAATTCTTGATTCCAAAATTTGAATGCGATAAGTTCGTCGTCTTGAATATATTTCCATTTTTAGATTGTGATCAAAATATCACTTTTGATTTGGAAGTGTTTGGTTATGCTGGGATTTCTTGCCAAAACTGTATTGACCTTGTATCGAATGCCACAATTACTTGTTGTTTAATGCCTGAAGATTTAATTCAATTTGCTATCAATACCTGTGATTTTCATGATCGGCAGTTTCCTGAATGTTTGGATTTCCATCAATGTTCCATTGCCATAACCGTATTTTTGTTTTTGTTTGCAGCATACAACCATAATGCACTCTTCATGGCCCTCTCTAACATATTACAATTCATGGCCACAAGAGTTTTTAAAGAGTCTCAAGAAAGTGAAAGCATGGCCGTGCACGCGTATCCTTTAAGTGATTATGTCTCTTCCAATATTTGTGTGATTACGTATGAATTTGGAACCCACTTCTCATTAATGTTTTATTACATGTGCAGGATCTCGATGATAGTCTTTTAGTTTTAACATGCGCAAGTTATTGAATTGGTGATTAACAATTACGGCAACACCGAGAAGAGAGTTTTGGAGGAAACATTTAGGGAAAAGCTTGAAAATAGTGAAGCAATCCTTGGAGGATTATTCAAGTCCTTTTTTTAGAGGTGATCATAATGAAACAGAAGCTATTCAGAGGTTGAATCTTCACAAAGCTTCTACTATTGGGAAACAACTTCTATGGCTTGTGGAGAGGATGATTGAGCTTAGGGTAGCTGATGCAGCGGTGTGTGAATGGAGCGAACAAGAAGCTTTCATTGCCGATTTGAAGAGGGCGTTTGGCGACGATGCTTGGAGGAATATTGTGCCTGGTCTTCCTGCTGTTATTCTTTGTTATACATCAAATCTTGCTCATGCTGTTTGTGCCGACACTATTTTGGATTCTACTCAGATGAGAAGGAAACTTGTAGAAGATTGGCTTCCTATTTTGGTTGTATGCAAAGACAATGTTTCACCTGCCAGCAACAAATCGCTATATCTAGATGTGAATGGTGCCATAATCACCATTGAAGCTCACGAAGAAGATACAAAAACACAACTGATAGAGAAGAAGTGTAACAGAAATCAGTTAGAGTATTGTAACTGTAAATTCTTCATTAGATTAGAAAGATAGATTACAAGAGTATATATACAATGTCTATATCTTATCTCTAATGTGTGATAGCTAAACTAACTAACAAGCTGATATGGCACTATGCTATTGGTTAACACTACTATACTATATACAATAGAAAGTAAGATATTAACAGCCCCCCTCAAGTTGGACTTTGGATGCTACAAAGACCTAACTTGGATAAAGACCTCTGAAGAGCAGGAGAATGCAGAGGTTTAGTAAGCATGTCAGCCAGCTGATCATGTGTAGATATAGGAAACAAATGAATAAGTTTGGATTGTAATCTCTCACGAACCACATGACAATCCAGCTCTATGTGTTTGCTTCTTTCATGAAAGGTGGGATTATGAGCCAAATAAATGGCTGATTTGCTATCACAGAAAATAGAAGCAGGTTGAGAAAATTCAACCAAAAGATCGCGAAATATGTAATGCAGCCATTGAACCTCACAAGTAATAGCAGCCAATGCTCTATATTCAGCTTCTGTTGAAGATCTTGATGCAGTATGTTGTTTCTTGGACTTCCAGCACAACAATGAATTGCCTAACATCACACAATAACCAGTGATAGATTTCCTAGTATCAGGGCATCGAGCCCAATCTGAATCACCAAAACATAAGAGTTTCAAATCACTAGAGGCAGAAAATAAGATACCAGTAGCAGGTATAGATTTGAGATACCTCAGAACCCGAGTGCCAGCCTGAAATTATGGGATACGAGGTTGTGCCATAAATTAACTCAAATGCTGGACAGCATATGATATATCAGGCCATGAATTAGTAAGATAAATGAGCCTTCCAATCAATCTTCTATAAGATGAAGCATCTTCCAAGAGAGCACCTTCACTAACAGACAACTTGGTGTTGGGGTCAATAGGAATTGAGGAAGGCTTAGCAGCGAGAACACCAGCATCTTGTAACAGCTCAAGAGTGTATTTTCTTTGGTTTAAGAAAATACCCTTTGTGGATCTAGCAATCTCAAACCCCAAAAAGTACCTGAGCTTACCAAGATCTTTAATCTTAAACTGCTGATCCAATAAGTCCTTGACATGTTGTGTCTCAACTAGGGAATTTCCTGTTAGCACAACATCATCCACATACACTAGGAGGGCAGTGAAATGAGGATCTTCATGCTTAACATAAAGTGAATAATCTGCCTGAGACTGATGATATCCAAGAGAAATAAAAAAGGTAGAAAGTTTTGAATACCACTGCCTACTAGCTTGTTTTAGGCCATATAGGGATTTTTGCAACTTACAAACTTTAGAGGAATCATAACCAGATAGGCCAGGAGGAAGACTCATGTATACTTCTTCATTTAAGTCCCCATGAAGAAAGGCATTATTGACATCTAATTGTTCTAGATGCCAGCCTTTAATAGCTGCAAGGGAAAGCAAGACTCTAACAGTAGTAAGTTTGGCAACAGGGGAGAAAGTGTCAAAATAATCAATACCTTCCATTTGAGTATAACCTTTTGCAACTAATCTGGCCTTGTACCTTTCAATGGATCCATCAGCCTTGTGTTTCACTTTATAAACCCAACGACATCCAATAGGTATCTTACCACTAGGCAAATCCACCACAGCCCATGTTTGATTCTCTGCAAGAGCTTTAAGCTCCACATCCATGGCCTTAACCCAACAATCATGTTTAATGGCTTGTTTGTATGTGGTTGGTTCAGATATGGAAGAAAGAGCATAACAAAAATTTTTGTAATAAGGAGAACACTTATCATATGAAAAAAACAGAGGATAAGGGATATATGACAGTAGAGTTAGAAGAGTGAGAAGTAAAAGGAATGTTATTGGCATGATAACAATGATAGTCAGCTAAGTAACTAGGAGGATTTGAAACACGAGTGGAATGTCTAAGAGGAGGAGGAGAAGGAGTATTTAAAGCATCATTGTTATGATCAGCACTATTTGAATGTGTATTGGTTGGATTATTACTGTCATGATCAGAAGAATTCAAAGAATTGGATGGTTCTATGGACAATGTGGGACCAGGACAATTAATGTTTGTTGGACTGGGGTTAGAGGATGTACTTTGAGAGTACTGAGGAAAAGGGGATTGTGACTGCTGTCTACAAGTAGCAGGTGTACTTAAAAGCATATTTTGTGGGTTATCAGGTCTGAATTGTGTAGACTGTTGTGAAATAGGAATAGACTGGTGTGAAATAGGGCTAGACTACTGAGGGGATAGAGAAGAGGAGCAGGTATTGTCATCAGGTAAGGTAGATATGTCAGTAGAGGTATGAGACTGATGAGATATACCATGATCATCATAAGAAATAGGGCTAAGTGTGGGATTAATAGGATTATGTGTAGAAGGAGGTTGAGAGGAATATTTCTCATTATCAAAAGGATAAACATTTTCATAGAAAACAGCATGTCTAGATACAAAAACTGTATGATGTTGAATGTCATATAGGACATAACCTTTTGTACCATCTTTGAAACCCAAGAAAACTGCCTTTCTAGCTCTTTGACAGAATTTTGTTTTGTTTGGGAGATTAGACACATCATAGCTCAAACATCTAAACACTTTCAGATGAATTAAAGAAGGAGGTTGATGATATAATATTTCATGAGGGTTTTTAAGATTTAACAAGGGAGTTGGAAGTCTATTGATGAGGTGTACAACATGGGCAATACAAAAATTCCACATATTAAGAGGAATATGTGAATGAAAATAGAGAGACCTGGCAACATTTAAAATATGCTGATGTTTTCTTTCAACCACCCCATTTTGTTGGGATGTGTAGGCACAAGATTTCTGGTGAATAACACCTTTGGCTAAGAAAATGTCAAATAGAGGGAGGAATTCAGTTCCATTATCTGATCTGAAAAACTTTAAGGAAATGTTAAAGTGATTTTCAATATAGGCTATGAATTGAATGATACTTTGTTTGGTTTGGTCTTTAGATTTTAAAAAAATAACCCAAGTATATCTACTGTAATCATCCACAAGAGTTAGAAAATATTTGTGTCCTAAAGTTGAAATAGTTGAGAAAGGTCCCCATATATCAGCATGTAAAAGTTCAAAGGGGAAAGTAGATTGGGTAACACTATGAGGAAAAGGTAATTTCTTTTGTTTACTAAAATGACATGGATCACATGGAAAAGTATGATTATTGTATTTGGAAGAAATAAAAGGAAACATTTTGGATACATGTTGCAGTCCTATAGAAGAAACATGCCCTAATCTCAAATACCAAAGAAAAGAATTATCTTGTACAAATGTATTACAAACATGTTTATTTTGAGAAGAATTAAGAACATATAGTCCTCTGTGGAGCTTAGCTATACCAATCATTTCCTTGGAATGATTCTGCAGAATATTGCAAGAATTATCAGTGAAATGAACCACACAGTCATTACTTTTCACAAGTTTGGCTATTGAAATTAAATTGACATGAAAACTTGGAATATAAAGGACATTATGAAGAACTAAGGCTGAAGAGAGATGAATGCTGCCAGAAATAGAAGCAGTCACATGAGAACCATTAGGTAAACTAACATGAATAGGAACAATGTTTGTGTGTGAAGTGAAACAAGACAAATTACATGAAATATGATCAGTGGCCCCTGTATCAAGGATCCATAAGTGAGGATTCTTACCATTTTCATGTTGAGAATGTGAATTCAATGCAAAGGGTGAGGTGGTAATGGAATTGGCTTTAGGAGTGGACTTGGACTGTTGGAGTAATTCCAGGATGCTTTGATATTGCTCTTGAGTGAAGCCAACCATAGACTGAGTTGAATTTTGCTGTGATGATCCCTGACCTGTTTCAACAGAAGCAGCAGACTGTGAATTTGCAATAGAACTGTTGGATTTACCTTTACCTTTATATCCAGGTGGATATCCATGCTTAATGAAGCAAGTTTCAATTGTGTGATTACTCCTCCCACAATGAGTGCACACTCTGTTTTGTCCTTTGGCCACACCATAACCACCAGTTTTGCCTTTGGATTGGTTGCTACCAGTTTTGCCCTGATTGTTGCCAGAAGAAGAATTCAAATGCATAACTGTAGAATCCTCAGAGACAGTGCTATTTGAGATGGTGCTTTGAGAGCTATTTATCTCTCTTTCTTGTTGAATAACAAGAGCAAATGACTTATCTATATCAGGTAAAGGCTGCATCATCATAATTTGAGTTTTGGATTGAGCAAATTTCTCATTCAAACCCTTAAGAAAACGTATTACGTAATCTTGTTCTCGATATTTCTTAATCGATGCAAGAGCACCACAAGAACACTGAATAACACAAGAACAAGCAGCAAGAGGTCGATATGTCCCTAATTCATCCCACATAACTTTCATCTGAGTAAAATAGCTAGAGACATCGAGAGTACCTTGACGAAACTTATACAAATCCTCTTGTATATCAGAAATACGGAATATGTCACCTTGCGAAAATCGAATCTTCAGATTTGTCCAAACTTCAACGGCACTTTCAATCCATAAAATCGACTTAGCAATGGACTCCAAAATAGAACGATGAATCCAAGATAGAACCATAGTGTTGCAACGGATCCAAGGAGCATAAAGAATATCTGATACCGGCGGTTTTGGGAGGGTTCCGTCGATGAACTTTTCTTTATTCTTCGAAATCAACGCAATGTGCATTGACCTAGCCCATGTGTGATAGTTCTTTTCATCCAGAAGAGGAGTAACAAGAACTAGGGAGGGATTTTCATTCGGATGCAAGTAGTATGGATTTGAAGAATTCGTGGAAAAATCTGAGAAGCTCTGGTATGCCATCAATGGAAAAAAGGACAGGAAGTCGATTGCAACAGAAAGGGAACAAGGTTGAAGATTGAGAAGAAAATGAATTGCAAATAGGAAAAATTTACAGAAATCAATCAAACGAATCAAGAACGCAATCGAAAAAAAAAAGTTGAAAACAAATGGCTACCAGAGCTTTAGAAGCTCTGATACCACGTGAATGGTGCCATAATCACCATTGAAGCTCACGAAGAAGATACAAAAACACAACTGATAGAGAAGAAGTGTAACAGAAATCAGTTAGAGTATTGTAACTGTAAATTCTTCATTAGATTAGAAAGATAGATTACAATAGTATATATACAATGTCTATATCTTATCTCTAATGTGTGATAGCTAAACTAACTAACAAACTGATGTGGCACTATGCTATTGGTTAACACTACTATACTATATACAATATAAAGTTAGATATTAACACTAGAACTGGAAGAAACTTTTTTTTTTGCAAATCATCTCCACACTACCCATGTCAGATGCTCAAGAATTGTTGCGGCTTCTCTATCTATATTAGAACAACACCGATAGCATGAATGATCTAGTGCTTCCAATTCCATATTTGTACGTTTTGTAATTCAATGTGAAGCTAGGACTATGTAATAATGACCGTTGTATTCACTTAATAAAACTTGTTTTCTGAGCTATCATTAGCACAAACAGGGAAAACTTGAGTTTTTGGAAATTAAATCTTGTACTCTAAAGTTTGGTGGATGTCACTTGTACCAAGGTTTTGAATCTTGACCACTTTAAGGTGTAATGGAATTTGAAATAGATCTTGAATTAGTCCTTTGTATTTTTGAATGTGGAATTAACTTGAAAAGAAATTGAACATGGAATTTAAAACAAATATGAAATTTTTGAAAATTTGAATTGGATTTGTAACAAATGGTTTATGGTTTATGGCTTTTGGAAATGGATTTAAAATTTTGGTTAGGAATAGGTTTAGGAAATGGATTTTGGATAATTGGAATTGGTTTTGGTTGGATTTAAAAATGGTTATGGAAAAATGGATTATGAAGAAATGGATTTTGAAATGTGGATAATGATGTGAGTTTGGATAAATGGTTAGAAAAAAAAGGATTTTGGAATTGGTTTATGGATGGGTCGGACTTGAGGCTTGAAATTGGTCCTTGGAATTCCATATAAACTACAATCTTTTATTGATGCACATCCATAAGCTCACACCATAGATGAGAACCTTAATACAACAATGAACTTGAACAACACCTTCGTTACTTGAATCTCAAGAAATCTATGCAAGACATCCTCCTATTGAATCAAATTCTAGGGCAAAATAAATGGCCAGGAACTTAATGCCACTTGCACATTCTTGAATCAATGAATCCACTAGCCTTCTATACCATGTTTTATGACTCCTGATCTTTGATTTAATCACAAACTCAATAAATAACCATATTCCATCTGATGAGATCTTAATCCATGAAGGCACTATCCTCTTGAAATCAGAGCACCAAAATAAGATCTTGCCAACACCATACACAAAACCTCATAACCTAATCTCTAGGGGATCATGGCCAAAGGCCAAGTAATCATCTAAAGGGAGGTCAAGAAGCGACACAAAGCTAGGTACAAAAAAATAAACAAGGTAGGACAAATTTGGGGTATGACACTGAATTATTGAATAGCATCAAAGCTTCAAGCATACCAAATCATGAATTGAAATTAAAGGTCGGTGTACTTGTTATGCTACTTAGAAATATTGACCAATCATCAGGATTATGTAATGGTGCGCGTCTCATTATCATTCAACTGAGAAATTTTGTGCTTCAGACAAATGTCATTTCAGGAAATAACATTGGCCAAAAAGTTTTTATTCTGAGGTTGTCATTGACTCCTTCTGACATGAGAATTCCATTCAATTTTCAGCACAGACGGTTTCTTATATTTGTTTCTTTTGCAATGACAATAAATAAGATTCAAGGTCAATCACTTAAACATGTTGGGATATCTTCCACAACCCGTTTTTACCCATGGTCAGCTATATGTTTCAGTTTCTAGAGTTACTTCACGAGTTGGTTTAAAACATCTTATCACCAACGACGATGGTAATGCCACTAATATGACTTCAAACGTTCTTTACAAGAAGGTCTTCCAAAATATGAACAACGTAAATTACCTATTCTATGCTAAGTTATTATTGAATTTTATTTTATTTTTTATTTAACAAATTATTTTATGAAGACAATTTTTCTTCACAGGTTTAGTCCATTGGTTGATTCTGCTATCGAATAATTTTATGATGGTTAAAAATTTCTTACTCCAATATTTTTATATCACAATATATAAATAAATATACGAATTTCATTAATTTATGTCATCTTTACTATTTTGTTAACACAGATGGATAATGCTAATTACCATTTCGACAGAGTTTGTGGCACGTTACATATTGTGTAAGTTTGTTCAAATTGCTATTTTAATTCACATTCAACATATGTACAATAGATTGAGTTATAAGTAATTATCAATGTTATAAGAAGTTCTACATTATCTTTCATATTATTCTTTAGAGAAATGATATTCCTACACCACTCTCTACACCTACACCGTATTTCACTGTTCACCAATACGGTGAACAGTGAAATATTATAATATTATTATTATTATTTTTTTAATTTTAAAAATTAATTTTAATATCTGAATGGTTATTAACCAACTTCATAACTGCATTAACCAACTTTTTACATTGCATTAACCAAGTTTGGTGACTGCTAAAAATTATTTTTAATACCTGGACGTTGCATTAACCAAGTTCATTACTGCATTAACCAACTTTTTACACTGCATTAAGCAAGTTTGGTGACTGCTAAAAATTACTTTTAATACCTGAACGTTGCATTAACCAAGTTCATTACTGCATTAACCAAGTTTTTACATCGTATTAACCAAGTTTGCTTCATTACTTTAAAGGTACTGTTTATGAATAATAACGGAACAGGCTTGGTTGTACATGAATAGTACCTTCCGTACGGTACGGTCGGTGAATAGTACCGTCCGTACCGTACGGACATACGGTGTAGGTGTATGGTGCAGTGTCAACATAGCAAGGCTGTATTCTTTATTCTTTCAAGGTTCAAAGATGAATTTACTTTATATTTTTTATGTAAATATATAGAAAGTTAGATAAATGCAATTTATGTTTTATATCCTAATTACATTTTAAAATTTTTGGAATAGAAATTTTTATTTGATAATATGAAAATATAAATTTTTGTTATTTTTACACATTTTTTATTTGCTATAAAAAATACAATATCTGTTCAGAATTTGTTATGGGAATCTTTCAGGTAGTAGTACTAGTATAAATATACAGTGCAATTCACTTTTTCTTTATTTTATTATTTAGGCTTAAATGCACTTTTGGTCCCTTAGTTTAGATTATTTACACTTGCGGTCCCCCAATTACAAAACCTGCGATTTTGGTCTCTACATTTTGATGGTCTTTGCAATTGTGTGATCCCCCTCCAATTTTGCTCCAAAACAGTACATGAACAGTGCATGTCCGTACATGAACAGTGCACTGTTCATGTACGATTTTGGAGCAAAATTGGAGGGGGACCACAAAATTGCAAAGACCATCAAAATGTAGGGACCAAAATCGCAGGTTTTGTAATAGGGGGACCAAAAGTGTAAAAAATCTAAATTATGGGGACCAAAAATGCATTTAAGCCTATTATTTATTCAAGCTAATGTGGAAATATTGTTTACGGGTTACTGTGTAAAATGTATACAATGTTATATTTTAGTGTGACTGTAGCATTTCTCTATTCCTATATTAATTTTTTTTATAGAAATGTATATACTTTTATTTTATTTTAAAATAAAATTGTAATATAAATTATAGTGTTTAAAAATAATACAACTAACAATTTAGTAGGACATTTTTTCCAAAAATAATAATTATATATATAAATTATTTTTAATGAGTATTTATAATTAGGAATTAATAATATCAATGACCAAATACATTGTCAAAAATAAATTAACCATTAAATAATACAGTCAATACGATTTTACCTTTTTTTAAACAAAACATTGGATATGACATCTAAATAAAAAGATATCTATCTCTGACACTAGTTAATGACAAAAATACCCATTTCATACCTTGTTATTTATATCCAATATCCATTAGAAAAACACAAACTCTAACCCTTTTACAATGTTGTAAACAACACCCAGAGCTTGGCACTGTCCGGAACGACAACACAATGCTAAACATCAATTTCTACATTATGTTGTGCTATGAATATTATTTGATCAAATGTGTGTGTCTCTATTAATATTATAACTTTAATAAAATTTCGATAACTCTCACACTAATTAACACGGGCTACCATATATCTGTGACATTGAGTTGAGATACTATGCAACGTCTAATATTTTAAGTTTAAAAAAATTATAAAATTTTAATTAAAATAAATTATAAAATATAAATAAAAGTGTATATCATTGCACAAAATAATATTTATTTACGAGAAAAAATACATTATTAATTCAAGTGTTTTTATATAGATTCAACTATATAAAACAAATTTAATATTTATATACGAGATCAAATTCGTTGTTAATTATTTTATTAATATATACGGGGAAAATATAATTGTTATAACGGGAACATAAAGTTATTAATCAAAATATTGAATAATAATGAAAAAATATTTATTATTGGTTCTAATATTTTTTTTTAATTAATGTCAAAACACAAATAATATTTATATAAAAAATAATATATTTTTGATTCAAATATTTTATATATCTAATGAATTATAGGTACTAATTTATTATATCTATTAAAAATATTAATTTTTTTAGTTGAAAAAATTAAGTTTTTTATATTATTTTTATTATGTTTTAAAAAAAATGCGCGTAACATACCAGTACACGTGCGAATGCACGGGTATCCCACTAGTTTATTCTACCTCTCTTAAAAAACAGTCTTTCATTTTGTTTCTCTTTTTTCATCTCAGTTTCACCTGTCTCATGAAAATTGTTTAGGGAAAGTTAGAGATCTACTTTTCACACACACTTGTTGTCATCTGCCTTCGTATTTCTTCAAAAAGTTTACATTATAATCTAATCTTGGCTCACATTTTTGTAGAATCTATGAAAATTTTAATAGAAAGTGTTGAAATTATGTTAAAACCAATCATTCACTCCTTTATTGATACGAAAATAATTCGTGTATATGTGTTAGATTTGTCTATTCATAACTTAAACATTGAGTTTATTGTTAGTCATTGTAATACCTTGTATAATATATATCTAGAATAATATTATACAAGCATTTTATTTGGTACTAACACCATCACAAGTGCCTAATGACGTAATTCACATACTTGACCACTTCTAAAACCATGATACAATCTATGGCACAAGATATGGAAACTAGCCAAAACAAGAAAATCTAAGAATAAGGTACAATATTCGTCATTGTACAAGAAAATAATACACGGCGAAATAAGCTCAACTAAGCCTCTCTTGAAACATCCAAGCATAGCTCCACTTGTAAATCAAACCTGCAAACAACGCCTGAAAAATAACAACAACAATGGGGTGAGATATTAAATCTCAGTGAGTTCCCTATCTAATGGATTCTCTCGGCTTTACAGGGTTCTAGCCAAATCCTAACTCAAGTCAAGGGGAAGGGAAATGACATTGAATTCACAATCTCACACTATATGGAAACATGTTCATGAGTTCACCAACTCAAAATATCACTAATCGATAACCTTACCAAGGCATCCCTTTTTCCCGTCTGCTTCTACGTCTAGAAGTCGACCCGAGTCAAGGATCCTTGTAACTTACTTGACATACGAAATGGATTCGGGTTCTACGGGCCATTAACCGTTATGAACCGTCACTTCACACGGACCATTAGCCGTCACAAGTCTCTTTACCCTTAGGCTTCATTCGTACTAAACGCGGGACTCAAACCTGCCAAGTAATCATGCATATGTTTCAGAGGAGCTCGAGACTCATGAAACTACAACTCAAGTGAAACGGTTACGATTACGTGATCTCACACACAAACGTGATTGTATTCAACAATCACAAGGCCACATTGCCTTAAGGCCACATTCGCCTTTCACAAAGGACACTAGGTTCACACACATGTTCCAACTAGTGTCTCACTCTCCTCTAGACCATTACTCGTCAAGGATGCACATCTATACATCGAATGCACGAGCATCGCCATCTAGATTTCTCTATCACAATCTTAGTCAACACTAAGACACAACCCTAAACTATACCATTTGTTTTAGGGTAAGGTTTTTTAACTCTTCCTATTTCATTTTAAGCATGCATATTCTCTCATTCATACTTAACAACAATTAGATAGACATGGTTTAACACAATTTGCATATAACAATATCAATAAACACACATGATAGCATAACATGTCAAATATTATCCACATAGTAGTTCACACACATTTTAAGGCATACAAGCCACTACTATCCTCTACCAAGCATCCTTGGTTAAATCATGGTCTAACATTACCATTTAATATCACATTAGATTCTTTTTCCAAGGCTTCAAGTCCCATATCAATCGGGCTCCTGATTCATGAATTATGGTAGGAATAAGGACCCATACCATTCACATTCATTGCATTTCCATCTCTATCTTATCAATACAAAACATAAACATATGTTTCTACTTCACTATCACAAAGAGCATTGAAGTAGCTTTCCAACGCTTCCGACTGTGCCTCAATCCGAGTTACGGATCAAAAGTTATGAAGGAAACAAAATGGGAAAATCTGTCATGTTCGCTAGGCGAACTCTAGGCAAACAGAACAGAATAAAAAGGGCATAAAGTTCGCTAAGCGAACTCTAGGAGAACTTTCGCCTTGAGTTCGCTTGCGAACCCAGAATTTCCAGCAGCGCTAAAATAGGTCATTTGGGGCCAAAAACTCTCATTTCTTCACCCAAAACACTTCCAACTCATACTCTATCAACCCCAATCATAACCCAACTATACTACGCATTTTATATCGCATTTCATCCGTTAGATTTCATTGATTTATCCGTTTATTCATTTTCTCTCAAATCTAACCTAAGTTCTAAACATATATTTCTAGAACTTAAAGTGTCTAACTAGAACCCACCTGATAATCGAAGAGAAGTTTGAAGAAGATGAAGAATAATTATCCAAGCTTTCCCTTCTTCTTCCATGGATTTCTTCTTCTCTTCTCTTTTTCCCTTTTTCTCTCTTTCTCCTCTTTTCTTCTTCTTCTTCTTACTATCTCTTTCTCTTTTCAATATATATATATATATATATATATATATATATATATATATATATATATATATATATATATATATATATATATATATATATATATATATATATATAATGCTTATTATATAATATAATCCCATAGTGTAAAATATCTCCAATTGATATTTTATCGTCTTACACCAATTGATCAATTATTAAAGTTACCTTAATATACTCTCTTGAACTAATAATTATTGATCTGTCTTTTTAATAAAATAACTAATCTCTTCGGAGTTCTCCAGTTGCTCTATTGATCCCACTTAACAATACTTAGAGCACTTAGAGGATTCCATTAATCCAATTTACCAAAGATAGAGCACATAGATACTCATCTGATATCCAATTGAGCATTTAGATAATATGGGGTATTACACTCTCCCCCCTTAAATTGAAATTCGCCCCCGAATTTCCTCTACTAAACAATAACCACAACTTGTATCATTGTCTTAGGTTCACACTTAACTTTACGTCCGTCCAAATTTCTGACGTATTCCAATTCCAACTTGACTTCACAGACCAAAATCCTTAATTTCACGAATTATCAAACTTCGGTTCCTTAGTCATACTCTTATTCCAATATTGGCTTAACTTTCAACTTGCTCTTCCACAATTCATCACTTGTTCCATACAAAAGACTTAGTCATATCTTACCTTCGGAAGAAATACACCATTCTATACTCTTCTACTGAGTCACAACACAAAACCATAATACCTTATATTGGTTTACGATAACAAACACTCATCAAATCTTTGCGAGGTAGTTCAGTGATTTCTTTCCTTTATGCAATTACTGACAACTATCCTTTCATAAATCCTTTAACATTCAAACCACTTCATAACTAGTCAAACGACTTCTTTACCAGTTCCATCTGGTCTGATACTAAACATTGTAACCATTTCATCTGATAATTCATCTCTTTTGTATCACCCCAAAAGGTAACACAATTAGAACGAGATCTTCTTATTTACATACTTACAAGTAATAATCATTCTAATCCTTATTAGTCTGACTGAACTCTTTCATCTGTCACCTTCCACTGCGCAACTCAATTTCTAACAGTGGAACACCACAGGCTCTCAAGCACTACCTAGTAGTTAACAGTCAACGGAGAAACACACTCATCCATTGGGGTCCTTACTAACCAACGGTACAAGAAACTTACCGACGTCATATAGTAGAACAATTTCCTCGCCAACACACAATATCTTATCATCAGTCCTATACTCTTTAGACGGTAGAGGTACATGAGTTATAATGTTACTACCATAACATATACAACTCCAATTTCATTCTAAACTCGAACAAATATATCCAAAGTAGTTTAACAACCTCCGGTTCTGGTTACCACATTCCAAAGATTCCTCTTGCGGGGTTCCGACTTACTTAAGGTTTCATGTTGACATGAGATCTCAACCAATAACAACGTAACACCAACACAGAATTGCAATCATATGCGAGTCACCATTAATCGAAACTTAAACCATCTAAAACGCAATCATGAGTTTCCATACCACTCACCAATTCACAAACACCACTCCGCATACACACACCATCGAAGTCCATGCCACGTTTCTCAATTGAATCCACTTTTCTCATTCGTTCCGTTTCATAACCGATTCCTAGTTACATGCTTAACTTCGAAACATCCAATTCTTACTCGTACTTGGAAGGATAACCTTCAAATTTCCTTCTCTGGGTAAAACACAACTGCACACAACTGGTACCCCTCTCACGGAGCCTAAATCCACTTCCATGAACTCATGGAAGTTAACGATTACTAAACTCTGACCAACCGCTCATACCTTACTAAACACCAAAAATTAAATTACCGAAATGATCTTTACAAAATCAATACTTCGTGAGTATTCTCTGACTTCGTCCTTAAGGCTCTTAATAGTAATGATAACAATACAACTAAGACTTTCCCACACTTAACACGGTTCACAAGATTACTTCCCTAAAAGTCAAACTCCTTTGTCGTCTAAACAATTGGTCAACTATGCAACACCCTTCCAGAAGTTCCAATTTCAAAATACAAATCCGTCTTTCATTTACTTGCAATCCCGTTTACATACGCACAATACTCTCCACTCGGAGCAACATAAGGTAACAAAACACAGATGATGGTTCCTAAGGGATTTCGCAATTTACACACATGTTAATCCATTAACCTTCTTAGATAATCGGTTAACTCCTCAAAATTCAATGCAAAGCATCATCCTTGCACATGTTAATCGGTTAACCACACTGTGTTAATCGGTTAACACTGCTGCAGAAACTGAAAACCAATTCCTTTTAGTTCAAAAGCCCTCCCTACTCAAAACCATCAATCCGGTTTGTTCTAACCCACAATATCATTCTCCACTCGTGGCTTTTAACTTGTATAACACTCACTAACCATGATCCACTCAAGGTAAAACCGACAAGTCAAAACATTCAGACGACACACTCCAACCAAGTGACAAGGAAAAATTCCAAATTCTGACGCGGTCACACTACAAAACTTCAGCGGGATAGTTCATTTTTCTGCTCAAACAACTACATTAGTGGGAAGTCAATAATGACGACATCCTAGGGTTTTAGCCACAACTCATACTTAATTCGTCCACAAGCAAAACCCAACACACAACCATTAAACGGTACCACAAAAGCGATGGACATAACATGTCGAGCATACAACCTTGTTCTCTCACTTGAACTCCTTGGTGAGAACTAAAACAACAATGCTCTTAGTCCAACAAAAGGTAGATTCCGAATATTCTGATTGTTCACAATTACAGAAGTTTCTCTATACTTGAAAATAAATCGGGGCAATGCATCCTCTTGAAGAACCTTTCCATCACTTCGTACACATTAACCGGTATTTCTTACCCTTCACTATCCATTACACATCCCACTTACACCAAATTACTTAATGGAAGATTCGCAACCGACAATTCTCATCAACTATTTACAAAACCCTTCCGGCATAAATCGTTCCATGATTTACACTTAGTCTGTAATAAGTCCTGATTTGCTTCTCATTGTTTACCGCACTCTTACTTCTTAAAATACAATATTCACTGCTCCACAAGGTACGTCCCTTCATACTTGTCTCAAGAATAAGAATTCATCATGTACACTTGTGACCACGATGCTACCACTACGCTTGTTCTTAATACCAAGGTGTAGCTTTTCCCATTTCAAATCATACTACTAGGGTTCTCATGGGTGAACCATCCTTGATTACACTTCTTTAACTTAAGCCTCAACAACTACTCAATAGCTCTATTGCACATTCGTCCAAAAATACATTCTGTTGTCATTTCCTCATAATATACTTTTGATACTGTTTTCTACATCATGTTTACTTCGCTCTCCATTGTAATCCTTTTAGGTCCAAATATAAAACCATCTTACTAAGATTCCCTTAAATCCAAGGTACTTACTCTGTTTCTTAATACAAACTTTTTCCAGTCCGTATTTCTACACTTTCCGTTTCTAAATGAAGTTCATTCTTTCTCTAACACAATACCTTATATTGTTCCTTGGATAAGTTAACAATTCCAAATTCCAAATTGGTCTCTTACTGAAAATAGAAAACCTGAAGTATTATCCTGGACTTGATCGCCCTTCATAACTGAAGATACACAATTTATCTCCTACTCTTCGTCCGGCACACACTTATTTCACTTGAAGAATGTAAACATATCCTTGTGTTCCTTCTCACACTTCTCTACTACTTTAGGCTCTCATAAAAAAAATCCGAACGTCCTTGACCCTCAACTTTTAGCCAGTCAGAAGATATTGTTCCGAACACATTCCTTAAGGTACTCTCGTCCATTCAAGATACCATAGCGACCTTAGAAACTGAAGCACCAATACCTATCTCACTTCCGGACCTTATGTCACACATTCCACAAAACAACTTTTCTTTTTCACGGAATGAGATTACTTGAGAATCTTGTCCATACCAGTGACCAATCCAGCTCTACTAGCGGTTTTACATATTCCCTTATGCCTTGACCAATCCTTTGATAGAGATCCTCAACTCTCAGACTCCATCCATTCCAAAGGATTGCTTAATTAACAAAATACTCTTCAATTCTATGCCACACAAGGCACAACTTCTACTAAGACCTCAACTGACCTGACCAAAACACCTCACTACTAACTCTTGGCTTGAGCCTACCCTCACAGCACAAGTTTCGACAACACTTCGGAGTTCTCGTGGTCGCTCAACCATGATTCTACCTATCACATATATAGTATTAGGTTGATAAGGCCCAACACTACATAGTATGATATTAAGATTCATACTGGCAAGACACACTTAAGAGGCAGAAATAGATTTACTTATGATGTTTCAAGGCTAGGTCGAGGGCACGACCTGCTCTGATATCAACTGTAATGCCCTGTATAATATATACCTAGAATAAGACTATACAAGCATTTTATTTGGTACTGACACCATCACAAGTGCCTAATGACGTAATTCACATACTTGACCACTTCTAAAAACATGATACAATCTATGGCACAAGATATGGAAACTAGCCAAAACAAGAAAATCTAAGAATAAGGTACAATATTCCTCATTGTACAAGAAAATAATACACAGCGGAATAAGCTCAACTAAGTTTCTCTTGAAACATCCAAGCATAGCTCCACTTGTAAATCAAACCTGCAAACAACGCCTGAAAAATAACCACAACAATGAGGTGAGATATTAAATCTCAGTGAGTTCCTTATTTTATGGATTCTCTCAGCTTTACAGGGTTCTAACCAAATCCTAACTCAAGTCAAGGGGAAGGGAAATGACCTTGAGTTCACAATCTCACACTATATGGAAACATGTTCATGAGTTCACCAACTCAAAATATCCCTAATCGATAACCTTACCAAGGCATCCCTTTTTCCCGTCCGCTTCTACGTCTACAAGTCGACCCGAGTCATGGATCCTTGTAACTTACTTGACATACGAAATGGATTCGGGTTCTACAGGCCATTAACCGTTATGAACCGTCACTTCACACAGGCCATTGACCGTCACAAGTCTCTTTACCCTTAGGCTCTATTCGTACTAAACACGGGACTCAAACCTGCTAAGTAATCATGCATACGTTTCAGAGGAGCTTGAGACTCATGAAACTGCAACTCAAGTGAAACGGTTACGATTACGTGATCTCACACACAAACGTGATTGTATTCGACAATCACAAGGCCACATTGCCTTAAGGCCACATTCGCCTTTCACAAAGAACACAAGGTTCACACACATGATCCATACTAGTGTCTCACTCTCCTCTAGACCATTACTCGTCAAGGATGCACATCTATACACTGAATGCACGAGCATCGCCATCTAGATTTCTCTATCACAATCTTAGTCAACACTAAGACACAACCCTAAACTATACCATTTGTTTTGGGGTAAGGTTTCCTCACTCTTCCTAATTCATTTTAAGCATGCATATTCTCTCATTCATACTTAACAACAATTAGATAGACATGGTTTAATAAAATTTGCATATAACAATATCAATCATAAAACACACATGATAGCATAACATGTCAAACATAATCCACATAGTAGTTCACACACATTTTAAGGCATAAAAGCCACTACTATCCTCTACCAAGCATCCTTGGTTAAATCATGGTCTAACATTACCATTTAATAGAACATTAGATTCTCTTTCCAAGGCTTCAAGTCCCATATCAATCGGGCTCTCGATTCATGAATTATGGTAGGAATAAGGACCCATACCATTCACATTCATTACATTTCCATATCTATCTTATCAATCCACGGCATAAACATATGTTTCTACTTCACTATCATAAAGAGCATTGAAGTAGCTTTCCAACGCTTCCGACCGTGCCTCAATCCGAGTTACGGATCAAAAGTTATGAAGGAAACAAAATGAGAAAATTTGTCATGTTCGTTAGGCGAACTCTAGGCGAACAAAACAGAATAAAAAGGGCATAAAGTTCGCTAAGCGAACTCTATGCGAACTTTCTCATTCCCTCCGCCTTGGGTTTTCTAGGCGAACCCTGCGAACCCAGAATTTCCAACAGCGCTAAAATAGGTCATTTGGGGCCAAAAACTCTCATTTCTTCACCCAAAACACTTCCAACTCATACTCTATCAACCCCAATCATAACCCGACTATACTACGCATTTTATATCGCATTTCATCCGTTAGATTTCATTGATTTATCCGTTTAATCATTTTCTCTCAAATCTAACCTAAGTTCTAAACATATATATCTAGAACTTAAAGTGTCTAACTAGAACCCACCTGATAATCGAAGAGAAGTTTTAAGAAGATGAAGAGCAATTATCCAAGCTTTCCCTTCTTCTTCCATGGATTTCTTCTTCTCTTCTCTTTTTCCCTTTTTCTCTCTTTCTCCTCTTTTCTTCTTCTTCTTACTATCTCTTTCTCATTTTAATATATATATATATATATATATATATATATATATATATATATATATATATATATATATATATATATATATATATATATATAATGCTTATTATATAATATAATCCCATAGAGTAAAATATCTCCAATTGATATTTTATCATCTTACACCAATTGATCAATCATTAAAGTTACCTTAATATACTCTCTTGAACTAATAATTATAGATTTGTCTCTTTAATAAAATAACTAATCTCTTCGGAGTTCGCCAGTTGCTCTATTGATCCCACTTAACAATACTTAGAGCACTTAGAGGATTCCATTAATCCAATTTACCAAAGATAGAACACATAAATACTCATCTGATCTCATCTGATATCCAATTGAGCATTTAGATAATATGGGGTATTACAGTCATTACTTCAGTGGTTGTTTAATGAGATAGTGTGCACTTCTTGCAACTTCTTTTGATGAGTTATATTTTCTTTAAGTAAGAAATTCGATTAAAGGAGTACTAGGGGTACTTAAACCTGATTATAAAAAAAGTCATAATCCGACAACAAGGAGAAATTAAGAACTAATTGAAACTTACACTAAAAAATGCAAAGGATCTTTGCAAAAGTTATAAAAGTTACAATTGAGATAACTAATATCTCCTATAAGAGACCACTGCCAAGTCGTTATCTTAACATTCCAGATAAGATCGGAAACGTTGCAAACTTCTTCGTTAAAAAGAATATCATTCCTCAAATACCATATATTCCAACAAGAAGCTAACCATATGATTCCTTCCCTAACAACTTTCACTTTCTTGCTTTTGAAAAAAGCCATCCAACTAGAGAAAGAACTATGAACATCAACAACAAAGCTCTGGAAATCAAAACCAACCCATCTCGCAATATGAAGCCACAAAGATTTTGAAAATTCACAATTGAAGAAGAGGTGGAGATGGTTTTCAATAACAATACTACAAAAAGGGCAAGAATAAAGTTCAAGAGAAGTTATACCTCTATTCAAAAGGAAATCCTTCACAGGAAACCTTTTTAACATGAGTCTCCATCCAAAAGCTTTGTAACGGAAAGGAATGATACTCTTCCAAAGCTTATCGAAAGCCACATCGTTGTCGACCACGTTCGAAGTCTGAAGATAAGCAGAACAGAGAATATTGTATCCCAATTTCGCAGAATAACCGATATTCTCGTCAGGTAACCAAGCCGTACGATCCTAAAAAACTTGATGAGGAACACAGTTCTGCAGAAAATTTCTGAGAATCTGCAGACTGTCCCGAACATCGGTTTCACGACCAACGGGAATACCTAAATCACCCCAATTCCATATATTGGCTACTCAGTTTCCCATCTCAGAAACCCTGTCATTCTTTGATTTGCTGATGCGAAAAAGTTCCAGAAAAATATCAGAGAATCTGCCTCCCCCAGACCAATTACCAGTCCAAAAAGAAATGAGATTTCCTTTTCCCAAAATCGAATGACATTGAGACAACAATAAGTTTCCTTCATGTCTTCTTTCATGATTAGATAAATCTTTCCACCAAACCGAAACATTCTTAGATCTGCTGCATCCTGCACTGTAAGACGAAAGAGAAGCTGCCCCATACCTAGCATGAAAAACATTGATCCATAAAGCTTTCCTTTGTTCAAGGAGGCGCCATCTCCATTTGAATAATAAAGTAATATTGAACTCTTCCACCCTTTTGAAACCAAGACCTCCTTCATGAATTGGCAAGCGTAAATTCTCCCATCCTACCCAATGTATTTTATTCTATCCTTTCTTATCTCCCTAAAGGAAATTGTTTTGGATTTTAGTAATGGCCTTACAAATCTTAACAGGAAGTCTATAAAAAGATAATAAGAACACAGGTAAACTGCTCCAAACCGATCTTAGGAGAGTAATACGACCACCGAGGCTTAACGTTCTTCCTTTCCAATTAGTAACACGATCTTGTAATTTGCGTAATAAGAAGTTCCAAGAAGATATATGTCTTGGATTCAAACCAATCGGGATGCCAAGAAAATTGAATTGTTTGCCTTCCAACCTACAAGATAAGAAATAAACTGAAACTAAATTTATTGGTAGAATATATTTTTCTAGAAATACTGCCTCAAAGATATTAAGTATTTATTTGATATTATATTCAAGAGAAATGCTAACCTACATTCAAAATTGGTAGATCCCACACAAAAATACACTATATCTATTTTTTTAATTTTTTTTTCATCTTTCTAATGTGAGTCTCACCCAAAATTGGTGGCTCACACAAAAATACACTAAGGTGTATGTTGTTAATGCACACCTATATTAAAATGTATAAATATATACCGTGAGTATGAATTGATGTATATATTTAAAATATAAAATATCAATATTTTTTATGGGGGCCTAAATGATTTTTTTATTATTTAGTACATGACAGTTAGGGAAGACCCACGAGAGTAATTGTACCATGTAAATATGATTTATGTAGCTTCTATAAATTTTTATGTGGGACTTTTTTCTGTTGACAAAGGCTCTCTAACTAGAAAACACAAGTATCTTTTTTCTCCGCGCATCTGACATTGCCTTTTTTGATCAAAATATCAAATTTGTCTCTTAACTTTATTTTACATTTCAATTTAAATCCTTATGTTTTAAAAAGATTGAATTGATCTTTTAACTCTTAAAACATGTCATTTTGTCTCTTAACTTTATTTTACATTTCAATTTAAATCCTTATGTTTTAAAAAGATTGAATTGATCTTTTAACTCTTAAAACAGGTCAAATTAATCCTTTATATCAGCAATGTTAGTCAAAGTCAAAAATCACTTAAAACAGGGTTTAGTTGCCACAGACGTAATGCTTATGTGGAAATAACATTAGAGCATTTCTTAATACACCATCCAAATTTTTTAGACACCACGTGAAATTATTTTTTTGCCCCCTGATTTCGGATGTGCACATCCGAACGCACCAAATATTTAAAAAACGCTGAAGTGTTTCGGATATGCATATCCGGAAACAATTCTGATGTGCACTTCCGGAAGGATTTCTTATTAATTCGCACCAGACCTTCTTCCTCCCCCTCATTCTTCACTTTTTCATTTCCAAACTCCCTCAAACTCTCTCAAACTCTCAAATTTTCAATCACCTCAAATCTCGATTTTTTTCTCTCGAGTTCGGCACAAAGCAACATCTACAACGATCAAGAGACTCCAAATCCTCCGTATCTCATTTTAATCGGTAAGTTTTCAAATTTTAGAGTTTTAGAGTAATTTTCGAGTAATCGATTTAGAGTAGATATTTAGGTGTAGAAATTGTTAGGTTGTATGAATAACATAGGTTAAAGACAATGTAGGTCTTTTTTACTGCTTCAAACGGGCGATCAGGGCATTAAAATGCCCTTTTACATGTTACAGTGGCCATGGCTGCCATTTTTAAACTTCAAAATACGTACCGGATGTGCAGATCCAGAAATATTTTAACATTTAGTATTCTGAGTGTTTCCATATGTGCACATCTGGAAATACCCAACGTTAAAAATTCTTTGTCCTTTCGGATGTGCACATCCGGAAGACTATTTTTTTTTATTTTGTTTGTTTGTTTGTTTTTGTTTAATTATTTAAAAAAAAATCTAATTTATTTATTATGCTTTGCAGATTAGATGGCCGGCAGAGACGATCGTATCATACATGGACGGACAACTCAACACGCATCTGTCCGACGTGAGTGGATGCAGTCTACAACCGAGACTTCCGGCGCAGGGGGAGTTGGGGTAGACCCTACAGCTGAGGGACATCCTACACCACAACCATCCACATCACAGGTTCAGGCCACTTCCACATCTCAGGTACAGGCCACTCCCCCTTCAGCCGCCGATTCTACATCTCGTAGGCGTCGCATTTCTACTGGTAGTTCATCAGGGTCCCAGCCCGCATGTAGACGTCGTCGGGAGACTCCAGCTCCATCAGCTGCTCCTCCTTGTTCCCTTATTCATGTTCTTATTCCAGAGGGTGATCACCCAGCACATGATGGTGTTGACGCCGATGACGATTTCGATGAGCTGGACGGTTACCCCTGGGGACCGTCTGATATGTCCCTACTCGTGGAGTACTCTGAGCATACTGCCAGATATGTCTGGCTAGGACAGGTAACCTTTTTCGGTTTATTTATAGAATTGTTTACGTTGAAAATATGTTCATTTGTAACATTATTTTATTTGGAAATTTTCAGGCGAATGATCCCCAGAAGTTCTATAACCATGAGGGCAAGGTTATAGACATGTTTGAGATGCTGCCAGAGACTGAGTGGTTCACGTCTGCACTTGTTGCCTCTGGTCTTGGAGGCCTGTCTAGGATTGGGTATTCCCAGATCCAGTACGGTATGCTGATGGCCTTTGTTGAGAGATGACACCCTGAGACGTCCTCATTCTATCTACCGTACAGCGAGATCACGATCACACTCGACGACATCTCGTGCCTTTTACATCTACCGATCACGGGTACCCTTCTCCGTCACGGTAGGATGTCGAAGGCGGACGGCATGGAGTTGCTGATTATAGAGCTTGGGGCTAGCGTAGAGGAGGCACTTGCGGAGGTGACCCAGTTGAGGGGCGCACACGTCCGGTTCTCCTTTTTGATACACAGATTTGGTAAGGAGCTTGACGAGGCATGACAGGCAGAAGGGGATGCAAGTGAGGTGGAGCTCCACAGGCAGCGGCCCTGAGATGCTACTACTTATTTTCGCTCTGCACGCAGGTGTTTGTGGATACCAACGCTTATTATGTTGATATCGTCTACCTCAGGTACCTTTCAGATCAGACAGAGATCCACGGGTACAATTGGGGGGCGGCTGCGCTGGCATACACCTATTCCAGGCTCTCTGATGGTTGCCGCTGGGCAGCCAAGACTGTTGCAGGCAGCTGTACGCTATACGTGGTAACAATATAATATTCTAAGTGATTTTTTCATTTCTTTTCTTTCTATATTCATTATAATTTTTGACACCCATGTTATGTTTTCCATTTCAGGCGTGGATTTTACAGCACTTTCCCAACATTACTGGTTGGGGGAGTGTCGCCGAGTACACTGAGGATATGCCACGTGCTGCTGCAGTTGTCCTGCTCAGAGGGACCCAGGTGCCAGACCCCTTCAGAGTGTATCTTGATCGGATGGCTGCTGAGGACGTTTTGTATATCCCCTATGCCGATCACCATGTGACGCGCCCGTTCGACGAGGTTTGTTTGTTCTCGGGATGGTTGACATGCAGTTCAACCGTTACTGCCCGATACCTGCCGGAGTGCGTCTTACGTCAGTTCGGTTACACGCAGGCGATCCTCATGATGCCTCATGAGTCTGCTGCTCTAGGCTTGACCCGCAGGCAGATAGATGAGCTATATGCTTACTACCAGTCCCACTTAGTACCGGAAGAGGCTCGGGCGACCAGAGCGGAGAGAGACTGGAGCGTTGCTGTCGGGTACATCGTGTGGTTCTACACCGTCTCACACCCATGCATGGTGCCCACTGCTGAGGGATCGCCACCCAGACCTGCTCATCAGAAGATATTAGAGGAGCGGCAGTCTCAGCTGGACCATACTCAGGATGTCCTACCACGCTGTCGTCAGATAGAGCAGATAGCGCAGCAGGCCATTGAGGTCGGTCACCTCCCTGAAGGCTCTGGTGCCAAACTTGCCGTAGACAGGATTATTGCGATTGCTCGGGGGGCACTTCAGTACCGGAGACATCGATCCAGGATGGCGGGTAGGGGCAGAGGAGCAGGGGAGCCAAGAGAGATCCTTCGCCATACGCAGTAGTTTTTTGTTTGATGTATTCTATTTATATTAGATGTATGCACTGTATTTTGACAGAGGTTTATTATATATATATATATATATATATATATATATATATATATATATATATATCATTTTATTTTATATATTGATGTTGTTAAATGTATATTAAGTTGCGACGATATATTAACATATGCGACCAAGCAACAAAACCGATTTAAAAAAATAATTAAGTTCTGCCGTTTTCCGGATCTGCAGATCAGAAAAGTTTTCGGATGTGCACTTCCGGAACGCATCAGCGTTTTTTAAAAAATTGATGCGTTGGATATGCACATCTAGAATCAAGGGGCACAACCGAAAATTCAGGTGGTGCTTAAGAAACCTGGGTTGTGGGATAAGAAATTCTCTAACATTATACTTTAAAAAGTGTATTTGACTTCTATAATTTTGCAATTTGTACAATTGTTTCTATTGAGCAGGTGAATCACTCACATGTAGGTTTTTTTATGTTTTTTTTTTTTTTTGGGTCTATGCTGTTATTTTTTCTGACCATATAAAATATGTTCTTTTAGTCTTTATTTGGAGTTACTAATGACTTGACATAGGTTCCATCGGATTCTTGCACGTTCCGTTTCTATTTCTTAATTTGGTTGATTTCCATTTATTTCACCTCATATGGTTTATATACATTAATGTAATCATTTAATTAAAAATTAAGGTGGTATCTCAACAATTGTATAGTGCAGTGATTAGGCTAAACTTTTCAACAATTGTAAAGTGCAGCAATTAGGACATTGTCAAGGATTTACAATATTTGTAATTAGATGCATTCCATTGCAATTTTCAGGATCGTCGAGATCTTATGTAAAACAAATGAAGAATTTTCAAATTGATTGTCGAGCATTAGAGAAGGAAAAATTTGTGAGGATAATGACAAAGACTTAAACATTGAAATTCCAGATGATATAATCATAAAAAATTCAGGAGACCTTATTGCTTCTATAATTGCTGATACTTATCCATCTTTCTCTTGAGAAATTTCATGATCCATCATATTTTTAAGATATGGCTAGTTTGACACCAAAGAATGAAGTTGTTAAACTCATAAATGATTACATGTTATCTTTGATTCCTGGTAAAATTAAAACATATTCGAGTTTTGATACACCATGTGAACAAAGCAAAACTCTTGATGTTCCATATAATATTCTTACTCCTGAATTATTGAATACCATCAAAGCGTTAGACATACCAAATCATAAATTGAAATTAAAGGCTGGTGTACTTGTTATGCTACTTAAGAATATTGACCAATCATCAGGATTATGTAATGGCACGCATCTCGTTATTACTCAACTGAGAAATGTTGTGCTTAAGGCGCAGGTCATTTCAAGAAATAATATTGGCCAAAAAGTTTTTATTCCGAGGTTGTCATTGACTCCTTCTAACATGAGAATTCCATTCAAATTTCAACGCAGACAGTTTCCTATATATGTTTCTTTTGCAATGACAATAAATAAGATTCAAGGTCAATCTCTTAAACATGTTGGGATCTACCTTCAACAGTCTGTTTTTACCCATGGTCAGTTATATGTTGCCGTTTATATAGTTACTTCACGAGTTGGTTTAAAACTTCTTATCACCGACGACGATGGTAATGCCACTAATACTTCAAACGTTGTTTACAAGGAAGTCTTCCAAAATATGAACAACGTACATTACCTATTCTATGCTAAGTTATTATCAAATTTGATTTTATTTTTTATTTAACAAATTATTCTATGCAGTCAATTTTCCTTTACAGGTTTAGTCCATTGGTTGATTCTGCTATCGACTAATATTATGATGGTTAGAAAATTTTTGCTCCAATATTTTTATATCTCAATATATAAATAAATATATGAATTTCATTAATTTATGTCATCTTTACTATTTTGTTAACACAGGTGAATAGTGCTAATTACCATTTTGACAGGTGGATAGTTCTAATTATGTTACCTATTGTGTAAGTTTGTTCAAATTACTATTTTAATTCACATTCAACATATGAACAATGAATTGAATTATAAGTAATTATCAATATTATAATAAATTCTACGTTATCGTTCATATTGATTCTTTATTCTTTCAAGGTTTAAAGATAAATTTATTTTATATTTTTTGTGCAATTATAGAAAAAGTCAGAGAAAAGCCATTTATGTTTTATATCCTAATCAAATTTTAAGATTTTATTTATATGTTCCTAGCGTACAAGTGGAATGTAATTTTTTGTTTGATATTATGAGAATATAAATTTTTGTTATTTCTGCACATTCTTTTATTTGCTATAAAAAAACACAATAATTTTTTACAATTTGTCCTGTGCATCTTTCGGGTAGAGTACTAGTATAAATATAGGATCCAATTCACTTTTTTTTTCTTTATTTTATTATTTTGTGTGATTTGGAATTCAAGCTAAAGTGGAAATATTGTTTACGGGCTATTGTGTAAAACGTATACGATGTTATATTTTGGTGTAACTATACCATTTCTCTATTCCTAATTTATAGTATTAAACTTTTTTTATAGAAATGTATTAATACTTTTATTTTATATTTTAAAATAAAATAGTAATATAAATTATAATGTTTAAAAATTTAGTAGGACATTTTTTTCAAAAATAATATATATATATATATATATATATATATATATATATATATATATATATATATATATATATATATATATATATATATATATATATATATATATATATATATATATATATATATATATATATATAATGAGTATTTATAATTAGGAATTAATAATACCAATGACCAAAGACATTGTCTAAAATAAATCAAGCATTAAATAATACAGTTAATACGATTTTTCCTTTTTTTAAACAAAACATTTAATATGACATCTAAATAAAAACATATCTATCTCGGACACTAGCTAATGACAAAAATACCCATTTCATAGATAGTTATTTATATCCATTAGAAAAACACACTCTTTGTGTAACACCCTTCTAACCCCACAAAATAATTTGCAAAATAATAAGGATAATTCAGCTTAATTCACCACTAAAGGGTGACACACTTCAAAGAAAACATCACTGCTCCGTAACACGGGTTGCAACATCTATAACATTATTTTCTTTTATGACTTCAACACATAAATTGAATTTTGCATCGGAATCATAATCTTAAAATAACTTCATTCATCTCCATAATATCAAAATATCTTATTCTCGTCAAAAGTTGAAATTTAAATCAATTTAACATCTCAAACTCATAAAATATGCTAACAACATAACATAGCATCTGAATTGGAATTACAATAGTGAGACATCTTTAAAATCATCATAAAATAAGTTAGTCAAGGAAACACAACATTCGTATTGTTGGGGGGAGTTTACTAGGAAGCATTGATATGTAGTGTAGGACTAGGCACCTTTATGAGAGACACACCACTTATCTACCTAAAACCTTAAGGTGATAGGTGAATGGGTTCTCCCACTTATAAATGCTTAAGTCACCACATTCCTATCCAATGTGGAACTATTTCCCCGCTTACTCACACTTGCTTATATTATTCCAACACTCCCTCTCAAGTGTGAGTCCACAATGTTCCCCTTTTTTATACTTGTACCGCCGTTGACACCTTTTTCAAGGCACCTCTTATTAGGTGTTTCGAATACACCTCTTCCTTGGGTGTTTCGATTTCAACGGAACACCACTTCCTGGGCATTTCGATACATGTAACCCGATCCCTTTCTCGAACCAAAGACTCATGATACCATTTGTTGGGGGGAGTTTACTACGGAGCATTGATATATAGTGTAGGACTAGGCTCCTTTGTGAGAGACACACCACTTGTCCACCTAAAACCTTAAGGTGATAGGTGAGTGGGTTCTCCCACTTATAAATGCTCAAGTCACCACATTCATATCCAATGTGGGACTATTTCCCCACTTACTCACACTTGCTTATATTATTCCAACACGTATAACTGGCGTTCCCAACCCGATGTTACATATCAGAGCAAGACACCTTCTAATTAACGAAAAATTAATAAAATACTCCAAAGCTATCTTCAACACGTCTACAAGCTATTCCAGAGCATCTGCACGTTACCCACGTGGAGGCAACATTCAAACAGGCAGGGTGAGTAATCACAATTCATTATGAAAGATATAAGGAAAAGAATTATTAGCATCATCATCATCATCATATTAACACATATTATTTATAAACAAATCATACTCACGCTTACACACCATAATCACACTTATACGTCTTTCGTCATAAAACATCATATAGTCACATAGTCTCAAATATCATCATATCATAACTCATCAACAAACATCATGCAAATGCAACATAGAATGTTAATGCACAATACTGACTCAATGCATGTGGTACCAATATTCGTGAACACCCACGTTCACCATTCTGATCCCCACCTCTTAGGATCAGAACCACTCACTGATCCATCACCTCCGAATCATCTATCGGCGCAATCCATACAATGGGATTTTAGGCTCACCAACAACAGACCATCTGTCCACAAATGTATGCAATGCAACTATTTATGCATACAATAACACCAACACCATCGTGCACAATAACCCACCACCATGGTTATTGTACACCAGCCAAATTGGCCAACAAGCATAAAATACATCTCATACAATATGGGTATATATGTCTTTTATGCAATCACAACAACACCATTAGAACATTTTCATATTACCATCATTAATATCACAACAACAACATTAAAACATCATCTTATTACCATCGTTAACATCTCAACAACATTATTAAAACATCTTCATATTATCATCATTAACATCTTAACAACATCATTAAAACATCTTCATATTATCATCATTAACATCATTAACCATCTATCGATCATAATAAACCAGGATTACACCCCTTACCTTAATTCCTAGCAATCGATTTCTCTTTCTTCGCGTTTTCTACGGAAATCCCTTTTTGGTTCTCTGTGCCCTAGCTTTTCTCCACAACTTTTCTCTAATTTCACGATCCTATCGAATGAACCATCACTCTCTAATTTTCTCTTTTGTCTTTGTTACCCCTAGGATCCTTTTTATGATATACCTCTTATGCCTTCACTTATTCCCCACAACATTACCATCATGCCCTCATTCTCATTTTTCACCTTAATATCTATTTTATTATTATTATAATTCCAAATAATATAAACTAAATTATTTAAATCTACATCATTTTACTTCTCACCCAATATCCCTCTTATTTCCCCACAACACATCAACATACATCATATAACTAAGTCAAAATTCACAAATAATTATTTAGATAAATAATTCTAAATTTTTGGGGTGTTACACTTTGCGCTTTGTTTTGTGCTTTTGGCCCTCCTTGTATAAAAAAAAAGAACATTTTTTTATTGCATCTCATCTTATGTGTTTCTTAGCCATCAGTGCGAAATTCTAAAAATATTTTTAGTTTTTGGAGATATATATATATTCGGACGCACCAAATACACATATTTTATTCATTTTTAAGTCACACCCCAATTTTACGAATAAAATAATTTCGGAAATATATCTTCGAAAAAATTTCGATAATATATTTCCAAAACAAAAAAAAATGTGCTTCTTAAGAGATACCACCAGTGCTTTAAAAACTAGACCGAACCGGCTGGTCAGACCGGTCGATCCGAGAACTGAAGAGGTCACTGGTCTGATCTAATTGCTAGATCGAATATACTATTGAACCAGCGGAAACCGGTCAAAATCGGCTAAAACCGCTAAAAACCGATGAACCGGCGGTTTTGGAAAACCGACGAATTAAATGCATGTCTTTTTTTTTCATAATAACGATGCCGTTTTGATAATTTATTTTTTTAAAATAAAATTAAAATATAAATAGACTTTATTAAAAAATTATTTGGAACAATTTTTCTTCGGTTTGTAATAAGATATTGTTCAAAATTTATTTGGATTTGTATTTTGTACTATTTTGTCGTGCATGATGACTACGTCAAGAGTTTGAATTTAAAGAATGAACTTGTGAAATTATGATATTTTGAAATTTTGTAGGTGTTGTGATATTTTTTAGAGACTGAGTCATCCGGTTCGACCGATTTATTAAATATATAGTATTTTATAGAGACCGATTTATTCACTGAGTTATTCGGTTTAATCCGATTGTTAGACCAGTGACCTAGTGGTTCGACCAATGTATCAACGGCCTAGTACTTTCACCGATTTGATGATCGATCCAATTTTTAAAAAATTGAATACCACTAGTTGGTTTTGAAAAAAAAATCATTAACTATATTATAAAACACTATTTTATTGTCAAGTCTCTTTCTGTCTCTTAAAGTATAATATTTTCAATCTTATGAAATCTATTAATTTAACATTTACTCCATTTTTTCTTATTTCATGAAACTAGTAGCAGCAACACAACTTTATCTCTCCTTACTCCATCTCTTTTCATATTTCTTGAGTCTCAATGACAGTCAAACAAAATGACAGTTACTTAGGTTATTTTTCTACAAATTAGTTTTATTTTTAAAATTGTTCCTTTAAAGTTATTGAAAACTATTCAGGACTGGACCGATGGCTAGGCACGGTCCAATCCACTTCTACTCCCAGAATGACCCAATTGCCTAAGTCCAATCCACAAAGGGTAAAAGTTACCTTTCTGCCCCTCCAACCGGGCAAGGACTGCATCAATCCTCCCCGGAAATGCTACCCGTTCCGCACGGCTTCTACACTCCCCGAAAAGCTGAGGGCATGTGCCCAAAACTAGGCTTATGCCCGACATAACGGCTAGTTTTGGGCACCCTGCCCGACATAACGGCTAGTTTGGGAAGTTACCTATCGCTCCGAAAATAGGACTGTTGGCCATGTGCTGGGGGCAATATATAAACCCTCTCACTTGAGAGGGTCAGGTATCCAATATTCACCCTTGAAACTCATACTTTGTACTTGCCCCTTTTCTCTGACCCTTTCTTACTTGAGCGTCGGAGTGCCTTATAGGTACACCCCCTACTCCTCTCTATATGCCCAGCATCTCAGACGTACTTGGTGGCCCACTTTAACAGGATCTGATCCAGGCTTCACGATCAGTGGCGCCGTCTGTGGGAACTCTTGTTCTCCCCTTCTTTCTTTCCCCAGAAACCAAAGATCAAAGCAAACTTCCAAGATCATCATCATGGCCTCTCAAGATCACGCCAAAGGTGTTCTCCAATCCGTTGTCCCCCCCGTCAACAAGACTAACGTTGACGTTCCATCATCTCTCCTCGGAGATGCCCGTATTTTGAGAGACGGGGCCCCAGCTTCTCCTTCCCCCACTCCTGCTGATCGCAACAACGACAGCCTTCGCTGGACATCCAGCCTGTTCCTGTCCCACCCAACGCCGACCCCGCCGTGGTGGCCCTTCTGGAGGCGTTCAACAAGACCAACATCCTGATCCTTCAGCAGAACGAAAGGATCGGGGCTTTGGAGGAGTCCACCAGTCCAAGATCCTCACCTCCGAGGAAGAACCATCGACGATCCAAGAGCCCGCAGCCTCGTCGAGAAGTCGACCGAAGGCTGTGCCAAGAGCCAAAATCTCGCGCTGTTCGGAAACGCGACCAGGTTTCCCCGCGGAACCAGCACTCCCCCGGCCACAAGAGGACCCGAAGAGACAAGCAGTCACCTTCGATCAGCTCAAAAGGCCGGGCCCGTTCACCTTCTCCTCGAAGAAATTGCCGACACGAGCGAACCATCCGGTCCCCATCACCATCCAGTTCCAGTAGTGATGACGAGCCTCACGACCCGTTATCCCAAGAAATCTTGGCAACACGCCTCCCCAAGGACCTGGAGAAGCCTCCAGCACTGGGCACATACGACGGGACAACTAACCCCGACGAGCACATCGATAACATCGATGCGCTATTGGACTAGCGTGGCGTTCGGGGCGCCATCAAATGTGGGTTGTTTCCAACCACGCTCTGAAAAAGCGCAATGACAGGGTACATGCAGTTGCCCAAAGAGTCTATTACGTCGTGGAAGTAATTGGGCAGAATGTTCTCCCGACATTTCACCGCGTCGCGCCGTCACCCCAAGACTGAAGCCTCCCTTGGGGCCATAATCCAAGGAAAGGACGAACCTCTCCGGGCATACATCGAGAGGTTCAACAAAGAAGCAGTACAGGTCCCTACAATGGACGAGATGAAAAAAAATTTGCTCGAGCAAGGGCTCCGCCCAAGCTCAGAATTCTCCAAAGCCGTCGGACTCACACCTCCGAGGAATCTGGATGCCCTCCTCCTCAAGGCACAGTCGCACATCCAGTACGAGGAGAAGGAAGCGGCCAACTCCGTCTAAGCTTCTCGTCACCAAGAGAACGCTTGGGCCTCTAGAGGCGAAGAAGCCTCGACATCCCGTCGAGGAGAAAGGAAGCATGAAGACCGTCCACGAGACTCCCGCGACAGCAGGGGACCCTTCGGGCGATTCCACGACTATACCCCCTTGACCGTCTCCAGGGAGAAGATACTGTCCGAATACGTGAATTCGGAATTCAAGCAAGCAGGGGTCCACTTCCCCAAACAAATAGCGGCCAAGCCCAACGCCGACAAATCGAAGTACTGCCGTTTTCATAAGAGTCACGACCACACTACCGAAGACTGTATCCATCTGAAGGATGCTATCGAGATATTGATCAGGGACGGCCACCTGAAACAGTTCACCAAGAAGAAAGATGCTCCCCGGCAAGACGCCCAGGAGTCCAAGAAGGTAGAGAAAGAGGTACCTTCCTCGGAAGAAGCCAACATCCAGGTCGCCATGGCCGTGTCACAACTAAAAGACTTCTACGTCCCAGATGGGCTTAGCGCCCCTGCATACTTCGCAGCAAACAGCCCGTGGGAAACATTCCCCTCCGCCATGGTCATCTCGGGCGGGCGCTTCCAATAAATTCACGGTGGGCTCCGTGAAAAGGAAATTCGAGCATCTAATCAGCACGAGCTCTAATAAGGTGACCACGATCGACCAAGCCCAGAAAGGCTCTGTCCCCATCTCCTTCTATCGGGAAGAGCTCCTCGAAGGATCTCCAAACTCGAGCAAACCCCTGCTCGTCAGAGCTCAAATGGCAAACTTTGATGTTCGCAGAATCCTTGTCGACCAAGGCAGCTCGGTCGACATCATGTACTCCCAGCTGTTCTCAACACTTCAGCGGGACGAATCACACCTCACCCCATATGTGGGGTCTGATTTGCAAGGATTCAACGGATCAGTGACCAAACCTTGGGGGTACGTCGAACTGATCATAACCTTTGGATCAGCGGAGACGGCCAGGTCCGTCAAAGTGCAGTTTCTGGTGATCGATTGCCCGTCACTGTACCAGTGTATCTTCGGAAGACCAACATTGGCCGAATTGGTAGCTGTGCCTTCCACCGTCCACCTCAAGATAAAGTATTACACTTCAAAGGGGATGGTCGCCACCCTCCACCGCGACATCGAAGCCGCACGACGATGTTTCGAAGCAGCCACGAAGGGACTCAACGCCATCGCCTCCAAGCCAAAGGTATCAAGCAAGCCAGCCTTACCCAGCAGTTTCGAGGAAGCCAAGCCTCTGCCTCATGTCGACTCCATCGACCTCGACAGCCGCTTCCCCGAGCAATATCAGCAGGAGTACCAAGTAGCTTCAACCAGCTCGTCTACCCTGTCCAGCAGCAGCTCCTATCCGATGCGCCCTATCCCGGATGGTGTTGGAGCGATAAAGCGGCAAGCAAAAATAATTTATTTTTAGAAGAATTCCCTCCGGGATTTATGTCGTGTCCACAGAGATCGGTTCGAGGGAAAGAATTCCGTTCGACAGTCTCTCGTGTTTATGAGTTTGGATTAAATTGGTTTAAACATAGAAATAGAAAAGTAAATATTAAAACATAAAACAAATTCATTCTTCAACAAGACAAACTTATCCGGCATGCACATAATCGAATCCTCACAAACTTAAACTTACCGACCAATTATACTCCACCTACAATACTCCTCAATATCACCCAACATCGCTCACAACAAAGGTTATGTCAAACGCAAAGTTGAGAGAACAACCGTGTTACCCTCACCGACACTCTTGCACGTGACTCAAGGCACGGAGGCATTAAGCTTCGACGCCTATTGAAGATTGTTAGCTCTTAAATCTATCTCTAGAATCCAGAAACTAACAGGTAATCATCCCTAATCAAAGTTTGAGAGTATTATCTCTAACGCAACTCAAACCCCGCCCATAAAGAAAAAATCAGAGACAATCACTAATAAAGATTTGTAAAGCAAGTTTTATACAACGCCATGGGCGACAAATATACATGAGATCATAGTCAATACATATACAAAACCCAACAAAGAAGAAAAACACAAAGAAGAAGAGAAATGAACCAAACATCTAGCGGTTTGTCAGAGCCGATCGACAATCAATCCACCCCGGTTCATCCGTATGCAAGCTTCCATGTTGTTTTATAGCTAATCCTACTAAAAAATGAAGTATGATGGACTGGGAGTAAAAAATACCCAAACCATACTCAAAAAATAGTGTTTTTGGCCTTAAATGGTGTTTCTGCCTACACAGATTTGCCCTGCGGTGTTTTGGGGCACCCTGTTGCTCCCAGGATTTTCATCCAGGTACAAACGCGAGAGTGGCGCGGAAAAACAGAGTCGCCAGCCGTGTAAATTTATCCCAAGAGAGGGAAAGGGAATACCGCATAAACCTGAGGAAGAGGGAAAGGAATGGTCATCGCAACCATAGCCTAGGTTCGGGAGTCGGTTACGCGAGGGGAAGGTGCTAGCACCTCACGCGTCCATCGTACTCGATGGGATCCACGCTTGTTGTCTATTCTAAGGGTGAGTTATACTATCATCTATGGTTGTACTAAACGGGGGAGGGAAATACTAAGACAGACTCGGTAGGATGTCGACGTCCTAGGCCTACGTACTCCCTTTGTGCAATGGGAAATTCAGAGTCAACGTAGTTCGGACCAAGTTCTTTTTGTGTTTTTTATGAGCGACATTAAGTTTGCGTCCGGCAGTTAGGGTCGATGTCTGTTTGCGACTCAGACAGAAGGTAATGTGCCCTTTTTGAAAATAGCCTTTAGTTTGACAATCCCGAAGGACAAAAAGGTTTGAAGTTGGTATGTATTTTTTAAGACAGAAGTGACTTAAGTTAGTTCATAAGTTGCATTGCACCATAGTCTAGGGCACAGGGGCGAATACTTAATGCATCGTCCCAAGACAGGACGCTCGCTAAGCACTCTAGAAAGATGAGAGGAAGCCCCTCATTTCTCATTCCCCACACTTAAGGCTCGTGCGCAATACACTTTATACTTATTAAGTGTTTTCAAGAAATTTGAGATGAGAAGAGAGAAGACACCAAGGAAACTCTAAGGGGAACTAAGAGTCCTAATGTTATCATGCATGGGGGACCTACGGTTAGTGAGGTTTGACGACAACCTAAACCTAAAGGAAAAAGATGAGAGAAGGAAAGAGTAAGGGTGAATGTGGATGACTATCCACACCCTCAAAGAATTTACCTCAACCCCTGCATAAAAGATTAGTACCAAACGGACATAAATAATATCAAGGCAAATGAAAACCAACAATGGCGTACAATAGTGATAACAATCCAAACATGAATTAAGAAGTCAAATAAACAACCCCAAGACAATGGCACAAGTGCCTTTTCAAACAAAAACTCAGGCAAGATCAAGGATACGCATACAAGAAAATTCCACACAAAGAGCCATTAAACAATTAGTAAAACAACTTCTAAAATCACCAAATTAAATATCAAAGTTGCTCAACCAGAGACAAACAAAATACCAAAAACTCCTGCAAAAATTCAAGATGTTAGTCATTCAAACAATCAGGCAAAGCTCAGGTGAGAAGTAGGGTTCAATGTGCAAAAAAAAGAGGACCAAAATGCAATATGAAATAATTTTTAAAATGATAGAAAAATATTTTAATGTACTTCAGAATGTTATCTAACAAATCCAAAAAGAACGGATTGAAAATGTTTTATGGATGCAGAGAAATAAAATAAACAGTTTTAAGTATGCATGATACGAGTAATTCAAAAAGAAAATAACTAAATAATTAATTTAGATGATAAAAAATAAAATAAAAATAAAAAAATAAAATTTGGAAAATTTTGTAAAATGATAAAAAGTATGCATGAATTTTATGGTAATTTTTAAATGTAATTAACTATTTTTAAAAATTAAAAATGAAAATAATAATTAAAATAAAATGAAAATGAAATAAAAATGCAAAGGGGGATGCGTTTAGTAAGAAAAATGTATTGGAATTAAATATGGGCTGAAGGGTGGGGGTGTCAATAGCGAGCCCAGGTATCAAACCCATCAGCAAAAAAATGAAAAAAAAAAAAAGAACAATAGACCCTAGTCAAACCAGTTGACTGTCACTTACCCTTGGATGCATCCAACGCCCTCCATCCAGTCAACAAGATTACCAAGTCTCCATGATCAACGGTTTAGATTGACACACATACCACACTAATGGAACACACGCACCCACGTGATTACACAGTACACCGTACTTACCCCATGTGCCAGGCACATGTCCCTTTTAATTTACTGGCACGTTATTAGCCGTGTGATTCATCAAACGATCCAAAATTGGTCAGCATAAATAAAAGTACACAAAATGAAAAAACATTATTGGACGTACACCATAGCAATGGTGGGGTGATGAACACGTGAACAAAAAACAAAAATCAGAAAAAAAATAAAAAGGAAAAGACGTGGCAGCGTGAGAACCGTTAGATCAAGAGAATGGAGGGTCCAGATTGTGTCTTCAACCTCCAGCCACCTTCCTTCGCCGGAACCCTCACAGCCGCCGGAGCCAGGGTTCCGGCCACCGTCCACAGCCACCTGTAACCTAAAATTTTCCAGAAAATGCGAACCAATACAGCATTCTGTCCAGAATTTCATGAGGATTACGAATATCCAATCAAAATTTGCAAACGGTCAGCACATAATAAAAAACGCAAGGAATAATATTAGCACAAAACTTTAAACGCACCATGCAAGCAAACCACACGTCCAAAATCAACAAAAACTATATCAGGATGATCAGCAGACATCACACATCAATATGCATACTTAAAAGGAGAGTTTCGTGATCATGAAAAAGGTGACTAACCTGAGATGGCACATCCCTTATCCTTGCTTTTAGCTCCAAAGGGTGATTGGTTTGTGCTCAGTGGATCCCCAGAATGAAGTTTGTGGAAGAAATTCATGAAGACTCCTTGTAAATTGAGAGATACGAGTGTGAAAGGCTTTAGGGTTCAAATTCTTGTTCTCCTCCAAAAGCACGTGAATGAACCCTAACCAGTGCATGAATGAGTTTATATAGACTAGGGTTTTTCACTGATAATGAATTGGGCCTTGGTAAGTCCTTGTCTAGTAAGTTTTGGACAATTTTGGAAAATCACATAATGTTAGATACACCTCCTTCCATGCATGGGTATTCAAGTATTTCATAATGGATCACCCATATTTAAATTGCTAATTACACCTGAGTTTGATTTGGGCCTTGAGGCATTTTGGTTCATGAGTTTTTTTTTATGACTTGGCAATTTTGAATAATGGAGAATAAGTGAAGAATACACCATGGATTCACTTGATTCAAAGGCCCAAAATGACCCTTATGAATTGTCCTTTGATGTTAAAAAGTACCTTGAAGCAATGGACTTAATTATAGGTCCATATGTCCCAAAATCCAAAAGTTGTGAAAATGAAACCCTAAAAACCACTTTGTCTTCTTTTGATCATAAGTTGAGTTTCACAAATGATATGGAGACCCACTAGTGCTTGTTGGAAAGAGGAGAAAAAGATATTCAACTTTCATGTTGGAGAAAAATTCATTTGAAGCTTCTTTGATGATGAAAAGTCCAGTTGAATGCAGTGCAGGAACTTGCCCAAAAAGGAAATTTTCAAATTATAGGTCATTTCCATATTTAGTAACTTTTGCACCAACTCCTGATTCTTGATAAATGGCATGAAACTTGACTCTTGATGACCATATGAGGATGTGAGACCTTGAAATCCTTGAAGAGAACCTCAAAATTCCACAGTTGACTTCTCCTCTCACTGTTGACTTTTACCCAATTCACCTGATTCCCAATCCATTGGCCAATTGAAATCCTCCTGGACCAAACTGATGGACAACCTCCCATCCCTATGTACTTAGGGACCCAAGGAATACCATTGAATCAAGTATTGCCCAAAAAAATCAGAAATAAACTGACTTTATAGCAAACCTAGTTTTGGTACCCTCAGTCTAGGAGGAAATATCACAGTCTCCAAACTCAAATTCCTCTGAATATGATGTCTATCCTCTCCAACAAAGATAAGATATGTCATTTGGTGATGATAAAAACCCAAGGAGCTTGGTCATTGGAGCAATAAACCCAAGAATTCCAAAACCCTAATTTATGCACTGGTTAGGAGAGAGTGATCCACTTGAGCTCTCTAGGACAATACCAGGACTCTTGCTTGACCCTCTGAAGAACTGCCTCAGGCGCCTTGACCCCATGCTAAGAACCAATGATATGCACATATGATAATGCAAAAATGCAATGAAACATAAGCCAGTTAGTACTAAAGTAAAGAGGGCAAATTTTGGGGTGCAACAGCTGCCCCTATTCAATCAACTTGGTCCTGAGGATATGATAGCGACGGCTTTCAGACAATCAGGATGCACGAAGATTGAATACCAAAGAACCCAGAAATTTGCAATCCTCCACCGGAGAATTAGCCATGCTGTAAGGAAACAAACTCTCCCAGGTTATGTCATCTCTGCTGATAAAGAGAACTGACAAAGGAGTTTCAAAATACGCCATCCCTGCTGATAAAGGGAACTGACAAAGGAAATATTCAAAAAGGTTGCTATCTCTGCTGATAAAGAGAACTAGCAACACAAGAGCCGTCCCTGCTGATAAAGGGAACCGACGAAAGAAAGTCTCCAAAAGACTGCTATCTCTGCTGATAAAGAGAACTAGCGAAATGAATGCCATCCCTGCTGATAAAGGGAAACTGACAGAAGAAAATCTTCAAAAGATTGCTATCTCTGCTGATAAAGAGAAACTAGCAAAATAAATGCCATCCCTGCTGATAAAGGGAAACTGACAAAAGAAAATCTTCAAAAGCTTGCTATCTCTGCTGATAAAGAGAAACTAGCAACATAAATGCCATCCCTGCTGATAAAGGGAAACTGACGGAAGAAAATCTTCAAAAGATTGCTATCTCTGCTGATAAAGAGAAACTAGCAATATAAATGCCATCCCTGCTGATAAAGGGAAACTGACGAAAGAAAATCTTCAAAAGATTGCTATCTCTGCTGATAAAGAGAAACTAGCAAAATAAATGCCATCCCTGCTGATAAAGGGAAATTGACGAAAGAAAATCTTCAAAAGATTGCTATCTCTGCTGATAAAGAGAAACTAGCAACATAAATGCCATCCCTGTTGATAAAGGGAAACTGACGAAAGAAAATCTTCAAAAGATTGCTATCTCTGCTGATAAAGAGAAACTAGCAATATAAATGCCATCCCTGCTGATAAAGGGAAACTAACAAAAGAAAATCTTCAAAAGATTGCTATCTCTGATGATAAAGAGAAACTAGCAATATAAATGCCATCCCTGCTGATAAAGGGAAACTGACAAAGGAAATATACAAAAGATTGCTATCTCTGCTGATAAAGAGAAACTAGCAATATAAATGCCATCCCTACTGATAAAGGGAAACCGACAAAGGAAAATCTTTAAAAGATTGCTATCTCTGTTGATAAAGAGAAACTAGCAATATAAATGCCATCCCTCCTGATAAAGGGAAACTGACGAAAGAAATCTTCAAAAGATTGCTATCTCTGCTGATAAAGAGAAACTAGCAATATAAATGCCATCCCTGCTGATAAAGGGAAACTGACGAAAGAAATCTTCAAAAGATTGCTATCTCTGCTGATAAAGAGAAACTAGCAAAATAAATGCCATCCCTGCTGATAAAGGGAAACTGACGAAAGAAAATCTTCAAAAGATTGCTATCTCTGCTGATAAAGAGAAACTAGCAAAATAAATGTCATCCCTTCTGATAAAGGGAAATTGACGAAAGAAAATCTTCAAAAGATTGCTATCTCTGCTGATAAAGAGAATCTAGTAATATAAATGCCATCCCTGCTAATAAAGGGAAACTGAGAAAGGAAATATCCAAAAGATTGCTATCTCTGCTGATAAAGAGAAACTAGCAATATAAATGCCATCCCTGCTGATAAAGGGAAACCGACAAAGGAAAATCTTCAAACGATTGCTATCTCTGCTGATAAAGAGAAACTAGCAATATAAATGCCATCCCTGCTGATAAAGGGAAACTGACGAAAGAAATCTTCAAAAGATTGCTATCTCTGCTGATAAAGAGAAACTAGCAATATAAATGCCATCCCTGCTGATAAAGGGAAACTGACGAATAAAATCTTCAAAAGATTGCTATCTCTGCTGATAAAGAGAAACTAGCAAAATAAATGCCATCCCTGCTGATAAAGGGAAACTGACGAAAGAAAATCTTCAAAAGATTGCTATCTCTGCTGATAAAGAGAAACTAGCAAAATAAATGCCATCCCTGCTGATAAAGGGAAACTGACGAAAGAAAATCTTCAAAAGATTGCTATCTCTGCTGATAAAGAGAAACTAGCAAAATAAATGCCATCCCTGCTGATAAAGGGAAACTGACGAAAGAAAATCTTCAAAAGATTGCTATCTCTGCTGATAAAGAGAAACTAGCAACATAAATGCCATCCCTGCTGATAAAGGGAAACTGACAAAAGAAAATCTTCAAAAGATTGCTATCTCTGCTGATAAAGAGAAACTAGCAATATAAATGCCATCCCTGCTGATAAAGGGAAACTGACAAAAGAAAATCTTCAAAAGATTGCTATCTCTGCTGATAAAGAGAAACTAGCAATATAAATGCCATCCCTGCTGATAAAGGGAAACTGACAAAAGAAAATCTTCAAAAGATTGCTATCTCTGCTGATAAAGAGAAACTAGCAATATAAATGCCATCCCTGCTGATAAAGGGAAACTGACAAAGGAAAATCTTCAAAAGATTGCTTTCTCTGCTGATAAAGAGAAACTAGCAATATAAATGCCATCCCTGCTGATAAAGGGAAACTGACGAAAGAAATCTTCAAAAGATTGCTATCTCTGCTGATAAAGAGAAACTAGCAATATAAATGCCATCCCTGCTGATAAAGGGAAACTGACGAAAGAAATCTTCAAAAGATTGCTATCTCTGCTGATAAAGAGAAACTAGCAAAATAAATGCCATCCCTGCTGATAAAGGGAAACTGACGAAAGAAAATCTTCAAAAGATTGCTATCTCTGCTGATAAAGAGAAACTAGCAAAATAATTGTCATCCCTGCTGATAAAGGGAAACTGACGAAAGAAAATCTTCAAAAGATTGCTATCTCTGCTGATAAAGAGAAACTAGTAATATAAATGCCATCCCTGCTAATAAAGGGAAACTGAGAAAGGAAATATCCAAAAGATTGCTATCTCTGCTGATAAAGAGAAACTAGCAATATAAATGCCATCCCTGCTGATAAAGGGAAACCGACAAAGGAAAATCTTCAAAAGATTGCTATCTCTGCTGATAAAGAGAAACTAGCAATATAAATGCCATCCCTGCTGATAAAGGGAAACTGACGAAAGAAATCTTCAAAAGATTGCTATCTCTGCTGATAAAGAGAAACTAGCAATATAAATGCCATCCCTACTGATAAAGGGAAACTGACGAATGAAATCTTCAAAAGATTGCTATCTCTGCTGATAAAGAGAAACTAGCAAAATAAATGCCATCCCTGCTGATAAAGGGAAACTGACGAAAGAAAATCTTCAAAAGATTGTTATCTCTGCTGATAAAGAGAAACTAGCAAAATAAATGCCATCCCTGCTGATAAAGGGAAACTGACAAAAGAAAATCTTCAAAAGATTACCATCTCTGCTGATAAAGAGAAACTAGCAAAATAAATGCCATCCCTGCTTATAAAGGGAAACTGACAAAAGAAAATCTTTAAAGGATTGCTATCTCTGCTGATAAAGAGAACTAGCAAAACAAACGGTGACTTCACTGGGGATAACGTAAAACAAAACTTCTGGTTTAAGCCAAAATATGTCAAGCAAGAACGAGATTTCACAAAAGAGAAAGGCCAGACAAACTTCTAACGGACCCATGATCCACAGATAAGATGACTCCGCTGGTGAAAGGAGAAGTCTAAATAAAAGACTCTGTCGGGGAGCACAAGTATGAGGAACGCATCCCTCCAAAATCTCCTGAGTTATGCCATCTCTGCTGGGAAAGAGAACTGGCAAAGAAAGTACCAAACCTGTCTTATGCTTCGAATGCAAATGTTTGAATAGTGGTGTAATGCTCCATACGAAATGGAAATGCTATGTGCTTGAGGATGCAATGCAAATGCTTATGATATGCAAAAAGGGTCTCTCCAGCAAAATAAATGCCGGAGAGAAAAGATTAATTCAGCTGGGGATGACAAAAATAAATTGTCCTCTGAATCCAAGAACTCTGCTGAGAAGGGTCATACTGATCGACTCCTCGGGTCCACAACTTCTGCTGGGGATGAAATCCCGAAAGAACTACCGGGGGTTACACCTATAATCCAAAACCTGAGATTTCTCCTCTGCTGAGGGAGTTGAGAATGAATGCCAATAACGGAACCGGAAGTCTGTTACTGAGGATTGCTAATAACAGATTGGGCTCAGAACCTGCTGGGGGATACCAGCCCATAATACCATCCTGCTTGGGGATACTACTGATCTTAGCCTGCTGATGGGGAGAATGACTTTACCTCCATCTTGCTGGGGATTAGAATATGACATCGTCGGTGAGAGCACGCTTCCTGACTGGATGAGGAAGATGAACCCTGATTCTGTGGGGAAATAACGTCTTGATCCGGAGAGAATACTTCCCAAGTCTCCTGCTGGGGAAAGTCTGCTCTGCTGAGGAAAGTGCAATCTCAATGTTGGGGAAAGCAAACTGCTGGGGAAATACAATCCTGTTGCCCTGCAACCTGACTTGTCTTTATGATCATAAGCGACTCTTTGAACTTTTCATCTCAAGAGGATTTTACAGAAGATTGGGCGTTCGCACTGCCCCAGGGTCTTCAAACTCTTGGAGAGATTTATCATATCTCGACATAACTGCCCCAGTCTTCATAATCCATGAAGTACATTACCTCGAAGGGGATCGCAATGACTTGACAATACTCTGCTTTAGCATCTTGAACCTTAAGGAGGTGATTTCAATTAACCATTTTCGGGAGTGGATGATCTCCCATGCTCTAGAGGTGTCCTGCCCCACTATGGGCTTTGAAGTGACTTTGCCCCTGATCCTAGAATGAATGCCCCAGAATAACTGAATTTTGGAGAGTTTTCTCGACATGACTGCCTCAGATTGGCTACATCTTAACACGACTTACTGGGGAGAGCCCACTCTACACTGAGTCTCTTGGCAGCATGCCTTTTGATATGATTGTCTTTCAGAATTTTCAAGCATCTCAACTTGGCAGGATTAAGCTTCTTGACTGACGTTCACTGTGTAAGCTGCCATTGATGTTTAGGCACATGTATTCAAACAGAACAAGTTATTTATGAGAATGATAATTCTAATGCAACAAATATGTTAACCTTGAAGTTTTATGTGCGACCTTGATTTTTGAATGGAAAAACAATGCGCACATGCAATACCAACAAACCTTATTAGCACAACTCGTAGGAGTCAGGAACGCTATCCTGTTGAAGTACGCTCTCGGAATAAACCCTGTTTCAATTAGGACTTTTAAGGTTTGTAACGTGGTTTGGTTCACGGTTTCAGAAAAAAGGATTTATGGCTTAAAATTTATCGGTGCCCACCCACTCTTCGTGATGTTCTCCAGTCCTATGTTCAGTTAATCTGACCCAAACGCTCATCTCTCAAAAGGTTTATGATCTTTAAGGAACCTACGCCACTAATGGTTTGGCACCTAAGGGGGTTTTGGAATAACAGTCATCCCTTTTTATCTTGTGTCCGTAATCACACGAATTTGTTCTTATCGGGGATTTTCTTTTGTAATGCTTTTCACTTTTCTTTCTTCTACCTTTTGGATCCCTAATTTTTGCCTGGACTGACTCTTTTGAGTTTTTTCGATTTTTAAGTCTAGCGGGATGCCCTAACTTTTGCCTAAGTCGCTTGTTTTCAAGTTTCGACTTAGCAGGCTTTCTTTTCCTCTTTTTTATTCCCCTTTTGAACAAAGCGTGTGACACTAGTTGTCTTACTTGCTTGAAAGGGTTGTGACTGCCTCACTTCATGATTGTTGATGGATAACCATTGTGGTTTCACATCTCTTGACCTCTTAATGGTGTGATAGAAGGTAATGGATCCTCAGATGCACACTTTCCTTGAAATTTGAACGCTCGGTCAAACTAACTGACGCCTACCCTGCCCCTGGGTTAAGTATGAGGGTTTTTTCGTACAAAGGAAGCTCCTACTTCAAGGCTCAAAGGGGTTAACGAAAGTTTATCTCCTTATCTCTCCAGTGTTTAGGGGTTTAAAACAATGCCTGTACATCCTCAACAGGGTTCTATCCAAAAGCGTACCATTAGAAATCTGCGTTCTTATTTCGTCATCCTCCCTCAAGAGTTCTAAACATGAAAATTGGTATTGCAGTGCATATAAACATTTAAGAGTGAACACGAATGGATTACTTCAAGAAAAACATACTCATTGCATTAATATCATCATAAAAAACAAACAAGTCTTACATGCATACGATGCTTTAACAAGAAATGAAAAACTACAAATGAAAATGCAAGTAAAGAAGCTGAAGATTGCCATTGCCGAGGAAGCTTAATTCTGTCTGGACGTACTTGCAGACTGTGTGTTCATTTGAGAAAGGAGGCTTCCATTGATGTGCATATCATCTTCAGTGAATACAATGATCTCTGAGTCTACCAGGTCTTGCACCTTATGCTGGAATGCATTACACTTATCAATCGTATGCCCAAATGTTCCCGAGTGGAACTCGCACCTAGCAGTCATGTCATAATCCGGAGGAATAGGGTACGGTACCGGCGCGGTACCCCTCGTTTGAATCAGAGAGTTCTTGAGCAGACGAGTAAATAGCTGACTATAAGGGATAGGAATAGGATCAAATATCCTCTTGGGCCCTCTTGGTCTCGGTTGCCTCTGCTGCTGATAACTCTGCTGTCGGTGCTAATTTGGGCGCCTCACCTGCGCTTGCACTTTCCTTTCCCCATTTGGCTGAGGCATAAACAAAGGTTGCTGACGTAGAGTTTCTGCAGCAAAAGGTTGTGGAGAAAGTCCATGGCATGAGGTGGATCCTGCGAATAGGGGAGGAGCCTTCACTTCTTTTGCAACAGTTGGGGTAAAATCACCTTGCATATTCACGTCGCCTGACGTGAACTCAATTGCCCCTGCATCAATCAAATCCTGGACTTGGCGCTGAAAGGCCCTACATTCTTCCACGGTATGCCCTGGTGCCCCAGAATGGAAATCACAATGGGCTCTTGCATCATAGCCTGGTGGAGGATTGCCAGTGTAAGGAGCCAAAGTCCTTTTCTATACCAGTTGAAACTGAAGGAGATACGACAATAGTTGAGAATATGGTATAGGGAGCGGATCAAAAACTCTTTCAGACTTCTTCTGCCCCTGTGTACACTTTTTGCCCTTGGGCTTCTCTTGGGAGCCAAGACCTAACTGCTGTTGGGAGAATTCTGGAACTTCCGCTTGTGGAAGAGACTCACGAGGTAATTCGTGATTTAAATCAAATTCCAAAGAGATGGTATGAGCAAGGATCTCTGTTGTGGAAGCGGGCACAGGACTGTCTTCCTTCTTTAACACTGTTTTCAAAATCTCCATGACCAAACCCATCTGAGTCTTCATCTGATTGATCTCCTCCCTCAGCATCTTCTGCTCCTGGAGCATGTCTTCCCCAAATTGCCTCATCTGGCCTCGCATTTCCCTCAACTCAGCTTGAACTTGCTCCATGATCAGCTCTTGAATGGCCTGAGAAGTTAAACCTACACTTCTGAGATTGGAACAAGATAAGAATACCAGAGATAAACACCTGTTATGCAAAATGATTATGCAAAATGATTATGAATATGCGAATGCAAATGAACATGTTTAAAAATTCGCAGGGCGATCCACCCCTTGATTCCAGTTTAACAATAAGATAAAATGGGACTTCTGCTCATATATTAAGAAAACAAGAGGAAAACCAGATGTCAACGATCACGAATCCAAGATAATAAATCTGAACACATAAATCATAGAGGTCCCAACCAACAAGCCTGGTGGTGATCCAAGTACAATAAAAGAGAATAGAAAACTACGGCATATCATCAAAATCCACAAGTGTCAATCCCCCCCATCCACTGTGCTTTCTGCTCCAGTCTTGAATTTCCTTGAACAGCTTTCTGGTGTCGGGATGCTTTGGTCTCTGAATTAGCCCTTGAATGAGGACGTCTCTTCTATGTATGATCCCTTCCAAGTATCGGCAATGCAACTCCCAAGCGTCTTCTCCAGAAGCACCATCCATGCTAGGACCCTCATGTCTAGGCTTCTTCACTTCAGCTTGGACCTTCAGTTCCTCTATGGAGGCTATGGCTTCATTGAGTCGACCCTCGACTACTTGTCTCTTGAATACCCCTGATAGGATCTCAGCGTCTTTTTTCTTGAGCGTCGATTTCAATTGGTCAATCTTAGCTAGATAACCATCTTCCTTTCTCTTATTCTCGGCCATTGCAGTTTCTCGGTGTTCATCGAACCTGTGAATTTTTAACAAAGCCTTGTCTAATTCCTCCTTCTTCGACTCGAGAACCTTACTGATACCATCCAAAGCTTCTTTCATCCTTTTTCTGGATGCGACCATGTCAGCTAGCTCTTTTTCCGCCTTAACAAGAAGCTATGTTTTCAACTTGGCGGTATGAACAGCTTCACCCCGCTCATGCTTCAACTGATAGATCTCCCTTAGTAGCTCTCTGTTTTCTTCTTGCAGCTTTTCCTTTTCAGCCCATAACTTGTCAAACTTCTCTATCTCAACTGTGGTAGGAGGCTCGATCATCAAAGGATACAAAGGTGGTTCTACCGGGAAGGGAAGAAACTCCTCTTCTACTCTCTTCTTAATCCACTCTTTATAGGAAGAGAAAGACCGGTTATTACATTTCCCGAATGAAGTTTTACCCTTCTTGGTCACCTGTTTCCAAGCATTCACAATCTTCTTTATCATCTCTTGATCCTCAATACCATTGAAGAATAAGGACTCTCTGATATCTCGCTCTTCAGGTGGACCTCTCAAAGGATAGCCAAACTGCCTGATAACAAGGGAAGGATTATAGTTAATTCCACCTCTTCTCCCTATCAAGGGTACATTAGGGAATTCTCCTCAGAGAGTTTTTTGTATCAATAAAGGCGCCAGTTTCAGGGAGATGGCTCAGAAACCAAGTAGATAAGAGCGGTGCACAACAACTCACAGTTTTTCCCCGCCTGTTTTCATTCTTGTAGTGAACTGAATGATACACATCGCCCAGCAAGGTAGATATAGGATTCTTCAAAATAAAGGTTCTGACAGCATGCATATCCACCAGATCAGGAACATTGGGAAACAGGACAATCCCATAGATGAACATAGCCAGAATAGCTTGGAAAGCGGTCTAATTCTTCTCTTTAACATGTATGCATGCTTGATCAAACAAGAACTTCAATAAGAAACCTTTAGCTCCTTGTTTTTCCTCAATATTACCGCTCAGAACAGATTCACTAATATGAAGAGCAACAACCATTTCTCTTATCCCGGGGTGTTCTTCAGAAAAGAATACTATGTCATGCCTGATGGGGATTCCCAAAATAAATGAGAACTCCTCCAACGTTGGGGCCAAGATGTAGTCTGGGAAGGTGAAGCAACGCAAAGATGGATCGTAAAACTGAAGAAGTGTATGAATGACGTCCTTCTCATACTTGGAGATATTATAAACAAACTTCAGAAGTCTCCCATACCCTCCACTGAACTCTGTACAAACTCCAGGACCAGCCATATTAATCAATTTGTGAATCAATGTCAAAGTCGGATTCAGGAACGAATAGGCAACAGTCTTCTTTCTCTGGACATCCATGCTGAAGTAACCTCAGAAAACCGGAATCAAGAGTAAGATGCAAGCCCTGAAAAATGCCAAACATGTCAGAATGCAAGAAAATGATATGCTCATGCAAACATGGGATCAAGGTGACACTGCTGGATGTGCTGTGCTGTTAACTGAACGAGAACCACAACTCAGAAAACCAGAATTCTGAACCACTGAGATAACCAAGAACCCAAATAATCGGACATTGATGAAAAATCCAGAAAAACAGGGTAGGTTGAAGGTTTCGGTTACCTACAAACCTGCAAACACCCATCCCCTTCTCACGTGTGGGTACTAGGATGTTCAGTATCCCGGGCTCTCAGGTCGAGAAATGATGATACGTTCACCATTTCTGGTTTGGAATCATCATCAATCGAGGAGGCCTCAACTGATTCTCCAAAACGAAAGGTCCTCAGCTTCTGGCACTGAGGTCGAGAAACAATAGTACATTCATCCCTCGGGGTACAGTACTATCGTCAATCGAGGAGTGCCTCCACTGATTCTCTTCAAAAGATAGGGGCCATCCTATGCGAGTTCCAAAGCGGGCCCTCGGGTGCGAATGGATTTGCCACAGGATGTGGTCTGTCACTGTCACCACTAAAGAGGGATGTTTCCACTAAGGTCCTCGATGATCGGTCACCAGAGTCGACAGCTCTCTAGATCAACACCCCAACATGCGTAAGGCACGCATGTTAGAATGCGTCCCAAGATAGCCCCGTCTGGTTGTGAATTTCGTGAACACACAAACGTACCAAGCGGGCACGTAGGTCCCACTACTTTCTACTCTAGTCTTAGGGTATACTCAAGCCTGGGTATTGGGCTTATCTCTCAGACCCGCCCAACCTGCAAAACAAAAACAAGCCAGCACAACACAGCAGTATGACAGTAATAAAAATGAAATGCAATGCAGATAAAAGTACAACACATAAAGCAAAACAAAAACAAAAAATACCCAAAGAGAACAAAGACAAGCAAGCGCTAGGATTGACTCGCTTAGGGATGGACCAGCATAGGTCAACCAGAGTCCCCAGTAGAGTCGCCAGCTGTCGCTCCCAGGATTTTCATCCAGGTACAAACGCGAGAGTGGCGCGGAAAAACAGAGTCGCTAGCCGTGTAAATTTATCCCAAGAGAGGGAAAGGGAACACCGCATAAACCTGAGGAAGAGGGAAAGGAATGGTCATCGCAACCATAGCCTGGGTTCGAGAGTCGGTTACGCGAGGGGAAGGTGCTAGCACCCCACGCGTCCATCGTACTCGATGGGATCCACGCTTGTTGTCTATTCTAAGGGTGAGTTATACTATCATCTATGGCTGTACTAAATGGGGGAGGGAAATACTAAGACAGACTCGGTAGGACGTCGACGTCCTAGGCCTACGTACTCCCTTTGTGCAATGGGAAATTCAGAGTCAATGTAGTTCGGACCAAGTTCTTTTTGTGTTTTTTATGAGCGACATTAAGTTCGCATCCGGCAGTTAGGGTCGATGTCTGTTTGCGACTCAGACAGAAGGTAACGTGCCCTTTTTGAAAATAGCCTTTAGTTTAACAATCCCGAAGGACAAAAAGGTTTGAAGTTGGTTTGTATTTTTTAAGACAGAAGTGACTTAAGTCAGTTCATAAGTTGCATTGCACCATAGTCTAGGGCACAGGGGCGAATACTTAACGCATCGTCCCAAGACAGGACGCTCGCTAAGCACTCTAGAAAGATGAGAGGAAGCCCCTCATTTCTCATTCCCCACACTTAAGGCTCGTGCGCAATACACTTTATACTTATTAAGTGTTTTCAAGAAATTTGAGATGAGAAGAGAGAAGACACCAAGGAAACTCTAAGGGGAACTAAGAGTCCTAATGTTATCATGCACGGGGGACCTACGGTTAGTGAGGTTTGACAACAACCTAAACCTAAAGGAAAAAGATGAGAGAAGGAAAGAGTAAGGGTGAATGTGGATGACTATCCACACCCTCAAAGAATTTACCTCAACCCCTGCATAAAAGATTAGTACCAAACAGACATAAATAATATCAAGGCAAATGAAAACCAACAATGGCGTACAATAGTGATAAAAATTCAAACATGAATTAAGAAGTCAAATAAACAACCCCAAGACAATGGCACAAGTGCCTTTTCAAACAAAAACTCAGGCAAGATCAAGGATGCGCATACAAGAAAATTCCACACAAAGAGCCATTAAACAATTAGTAAAACAACTTCTAAAATCACCAAATTAAATATCAAAGTTGCTCAACCAGAGAAAAACAAAATACCAAAAACTCCTGCAAAAATTCAAGATGTTAGTCATTCAAACAGTCAGGCAAAGCTCAGGTGAGAAGTAGGGTTCAATGTGCAAAAAAAAGAGGACCAAAATGCAATATGAAATAATTTTAAAAATGATAGAAAAATATTTTAATGCACTTCAGAATGTTATCTAACAAATGCAAAAAGAACGGATTGAAAATGTTTTATGGATGCAGAGAAATAAAATAAACAGTTTTAAGTATGCATGATACGAGTAATTCAAAAAGAAAATAATTAAATAATTAATTTAGATGATAAAAAATAAAATAAAAATAAAAAAAATAAAATTTGGAAAATTTTGTAAAATTGTAAAAAGTATGCATGAATTTTATGATAATTTTTAAATGTAATTAACTATTTTTAAAAATTAAAAATGAAAATAATAATTAAAATAAAATGAAAATGAAATAAAAATGCAAAGGGGGGTGCGTTTAGTAAGAAAAATGTATTGGAATTAAATATGGGCTGAAGGGTGGGGGTGTCAATAGCGAGCCCAGGTATCAAACCCATCAGCAAAAAAATGAAAAAAAAAAAAAAAGAACAATAGACCCTAGTCAAACCAGTTGACTGTCACTTACCCTTGGATGCATCCAACGCCCTCCATCCAGTCAACAAGATTACCAAGTCTCCATGATCAACGGTTTAGATTGACACGCATACCACACTAATGGAACACACGCACCCACGTGATTACACAGTACACCGTACTCACCCCATGTGCCAGGCACATGTCCCTTTTAATTTGCTGGCACGTTATTAGCCGTGTGATTCATCAAACGATCCAAAATTGGTCAGCATAAATAAAAGTACACAAAATGAAAAAACATTATTGGACGTACACCATAGCAATGGTGGGGTAATGAACACGTGAATAAAAAACAAAAATCAGGAAAAAAATAAAAAGGAGAAGACGTGGCAGCGTGAGAGCCGTTAGATCAAGAGAATGGAGGGTCCAGATTGTGTCTTCAACCTCCAGCCACCTTCCTTCGCCGGAACCCTCACAGCCGCCGGAGCTAGGGTTCCGGCCACCGTCCACAGCCACCTGTAACCTAAAATTTTCCAGAAAATGCGAACCAATACACCATTCCGTCCAGAATTTCATGAGGATTACGAATATCCAATCAAAATTTGCAAACGGTCAACACATAATAAAAAACGCAAGGAATAATATTAGGGCACAAAACTTTAAACGCACCATGCAAGCAAACCACACGTCCAAACTCAACAAAAACTATATCAGGACGATCAGCAGACATCACACATCAATATGCATACTTAAAAGGAGAGTTTCGTGATCATGGAAAAGGTGACTAACCTGAGATGGCACAACCCTTATCCTTGCTTTTAGCTCCAAAGGGTGATTGGTTTGTGCTCAGTTGATCCCCAGAATGAAGTTTGTGGAAGAAATTCGTGAAGACTCCTTGTAAATTGAGAGATACGAGTGTGAAAGGCTTTAGGGTTCAAATTCTTGTTCTCCTCCAAAAGCACGTGAATGAACCCTAACCAGTGCATGAATGAGTTTATATAGACTAGGGTTTTTCACTGATAATGAATTGGGCCTTGGTAATTCCTTGTCTAGTAAGTTTTGGGCAATTTTGAAAAATCACATAATGTTAGATACACCTCCTTCCATGCATGGGTATTCAAGTATTTCATAATGGATCACCCATATTTGAATTGCTAATTACACCTGAGTTTGATTTGGGCCTGGAGGCATTTTGGTTCATGAGTTTTTTTTTTAATGACTTGGCAATTTTGAATAATGGAGAATAAGTGAAGAATACACCATGGATTCACTTGATTCAAAGGCCCAAAATGACCCTTATGAATTGTCCTTTGATGTTAAAAAGTACCTTGAAGCAATGGACTTAATTATAGGTCCATATGTCCCAAAATCCAAAAGTTGTGAAAATGAAACCCTAAAAACCACTTTGTCTTCTTTTGATCATAAGTTGAGTTTCACAAATGATATGGAGACCCACTAGTGCTTGTTGGAAAGAGGAGAAAAAGATCTTCAACTTTCATGTTGGATAAAAATTTATTTGAAGCTTCTTTGATAATGAAAAGTCCAGTTGAATGCAGTGCAGGAACTTGCCCAAAAAGGAAACTTTCAAATTATAGGTCATTTCCATATTTAGTAACTTTTGTACCAACTCCTGATTCTTGATAAATGGCATGAAACTTGACTCTTGATGACCATATGAGGATGTGAGACCTTGAAATCCTTGAAGAAAACCTCAAAATTCCACAGTTGACTTCTCCTCTCACTGTTGACTTTTACCCAATTCACCTGATTCCCAATCCATTGGCCAATTGAAATCCTCCTGGACTAAACTGATGGACAACCTCCCATCCCTAGGTACTTAGGGACCCAAGGAATACCATGGAATCAAGTCTTGCCCAAAAATATCAGAAATAAACTGACTTTATAGCAAACCCTAGTTTTGGTACCCTCAGTCTAGGAGGAAATAACACAGTCTCCAAACCCAAATTCCTCTGAATATGATGTGTATCCTCTCCAACAAAGATAAGATATGTCATTTGGTGATGATAAAAACCCAAGGAGCTTGGCCATTGGAGCAATAAACCCAAGAATTTCAAAACCCTAATTTATGCACTGGTTAGGAGAGAGTGATCCACTTGAGCTCTCTAGGACAATACCAGGACTCTTGCTTGACCCTCTGAAGAACTGCCTCAGGCACCTTGACCCCATGCTAAGAACCAATGATATGCACATATGATAATGCAAAAATGCAATGAAACATAAGCCAGTTAGTACTAAAGTAAAGAGGGCAAATTTTGGGGTGCAACACACCCGGCGGCGAAAGGCGGCTTATTTTGTAAGTTCCAGTGTTATTCTGGAGCGCCCGGCGCTGCTAAGGGGCAGCATGACTCAAAAATTCAGCACTGTTTTATTCGTAACTTTTGAACTGTAATTCCGTTTTTCGCCCGGTTTGAAGCGCTGGAAAGCTTATTCAATGCTCTATACAAAAATGGCAAAATCTTATTGCTTGAATACCTACAAAAATGAGATAAAATAAATTAAACTCAATGATATTTACAAGAAAATGCAATATACACACGAAAACGTAAAGTAAACGTATTTACACAAAAAGTGGGGTTTATTCAACCAATTTTAACACAAAGTAACGATAAGTGCAACAAAACTTATATAAAAAAATAGGTACAGTTTGTACTTATCAAACTCTCCCTAACTTACATAATTGTTTGTCCTCAAACAAGAATCAAACAACTCAAAGAAACAGAGTGAAAACCAAAGAATCACGAATCAACAGGTTTTGAAAATCGGACAAATGAATGGTTCAAATGAAAACGGTACACACAAAGTAAATACTTACCACTAAACTACGACGATAACATAGTCACGAAACAAATGCAAAATACAAAAATCATGCAAAACATCCTAAAATAACACAAGTTCAAATGTGAATCACACCTAGCAAAAATAATCATCGGTAGATGAAAAACACAAAATGAGGTACTTATCACTCACACAACAATCATGCAAACAATAGTCTAAATTATGCAACCATCCAAAATTCACATTGAACATACAAAGGCAAGAATCACAAGGACTTTCAAGGTTGTAATGTGGTCGGGCAAATAAACAAGGGGCAATTTCTAAAGGTAATTGAAACAAAAACTTGCCTAAACCTAAGGGAGTGATCAACTCACAAAAGTTCAAACACCAAATTCCAATCAAATTCTTCTTTCATCCCAAGTGTTACACAAACACAATACTTATTTAGCACAATTATTTGAACTCTTTTTGTTTCCTTTTTCAAGGATTTTCTGTTTCTTTCTTTTTCTCTTTTTTTCTTTTCTTTTCTTTTTCATATTTTTCTCTTTTTTCTTTTCTTTTTCATCCTCATAGAAACCAACCAATGAGTAAACAATCATTCTCTCCCCAACTTGAATTCAACCACATCATCATGTGAATACTTTATACTTTTTAAGGCAAGGCAAAAATTCATACAACAACATAAAGTTGAGGGTTCAAGAAAAAATAATCAATCAAAATCCATACAAAAAGTAAATTTGACACTCATAGACAAACATCAAACTCAAACAACATGGATAATGACCAAAGGCTCAAAGGGGTTATAAATGATCACACACTCACAAGGTGAATAACTATTTGGCTAAGGTAGTTGTGCTCAAAATGAAAAAAAATGCCTTGATCTTTTTCATGCTTTCATATAATCAACACAAAGAAAAGATTAGGCATAATAAAATCCAGTGAAAACAGGAATGTTGGTACTCCGTGCATATATGAACAATAGAAGGCTTCCTCACAAAAAGGGTGGGAACTAAAGTGATTCACAACAAGAACAAGTATACAAAAGAATGAATGACATGGAATTTTTTAAAATTCCTAAGTATCATGAATATGCTAAAGTCTAGAAAGCGATAAATACATACCTCGGACGTGTACAAAACTTAATAATATCATTACCATACATCCGCAAGTTGAAACGATCAAACTTGGAACATCACCAAATTTCGTCATGCTACTCAAAACAAGTTCATTGACAAACACAAAAACTATTAATATAAACAAACTAAAAAACCGGCAGAAAATTCATTAAACAAGTTGTAAAGTGAAGATTTGAGAATTTTACGAAAAATCCGAGTACAACTTGTTTAATGAATACTCACCACACTACCTAAACTAAACAACAACAAAAGAAAAGAATACACCATGCTTGTTTTACGTTGTAAGCTCGACGCCTTTACAATGTTTAGCTAGAAACTTCCTCTCTTCATGCCATGGTGATGTCTCACCGCGCAACCAAAAGCAAGCGTCCTAACCAAACACTTGAACAAACATTAAAAATATACAAGTATAAATATAAACAAGTGAAAATATACAATATGTACGATATCTACAAAACTCAAAAACAAAGAAACTATCGCAATGCGATTCAATATCAAACCCAATCCCCCGCAACAGCGCCATTTTGTTGGATGCAGAATAGGGCAAGCAAGCAAAAATAATTTATTTTTGAAAGAATTCCCTCCAGGATTTATGTCGTGTCCACAGAGATCGGTTCAAGGGAAAGAATGTCGTTTGACAGTCTCTCGCGTTTATGAGTTTGGATTAAATTGGTTTAAACATAGAAAAAAAAAGTAAATATTAAAACATAAAACAAATTCGTTCTTCAGCAAGACAAACTTATCCGGCATGCACATAATCGACTCCTCACAAACTTAAACTTACCGACCAGTTATACTCCACCTACAATACTCCTCAATATCACCCAGCATCGCTCACAACAATGGTTATGTCTAACGCAAAGTTGAGAGAACAACCGTGTTACCCTCGCCGACACTCTCGCACACGACTCAAGGCACAGAGGCATTAAGCTTCGACGTCTATTGAAGATTGTTAGCTCTTAAATCAATCTTTAGAATCCAGAAACTAACAGATAATCATCCCTAATCGAAGTTTGCGAGGATTATCTCTAACGCAACTCAAACCCCGCGCATAAAGCAAAAATCAGAGACAATCACCAATAAAGATTTGTAAAGCAAGTTTTATACAACTCCATGGGCGACAAATATACATGAGATCATAGTCAATACATATACAAAACCCAATAAAGAAGAAAAACACAAAGAAGAAGAGAAATGAACCAAACATCTCGCGGTTTGTCAGAGCCGATCGACGATCAATCCACCCCGGTTCATCCGTATGCAAGCTTCCATGTTGTTTTCTAGCTAATCCTACTAAAAAATGAAGTATGATGGAGTGGGAGCAAAAAATACCCAAACCATACTAAAAAAATTGTGTTTTTGGCCTTAAATGGTGTTTCTACCCGCACAGCTTCGCCCGACGGTGTTTTGCGGCACCCGGCGGCGAAAGGAGGCTTATTTTGCAAGTTCCAGTGTTGTTCTAGAGCGCCAGGCGCTAGAAGTACCGCCCGGCGCTGCTAAGGCGCACATGGCAGCAAAAATTCAGCACTGTTTTATTCGTAACTTTTGAACCGTAACTCTGTTTTTCGCCCGGTTTGAAGCACTGGAAAGCTTATTCAATGCTCTATACAAAAATGGAAAAATAGTATTGCTTTAATACCTACAAAAATGTGATAAAATCAATTAAACTCAATGATATTTACAAGAAAATGCAATATACACACGAAAACGTAAACGTATTTACACATAAAGTGGGGTTTATTCAACCAATTTTAACACAAAGTGAAGATAAGTGCAAAAAACTTATATACAAAAATAGGTACAATTTGCACTTATCAAACTCTCCCCAACTTACATAATTGTTTTTCCTCAAACAAAAATCAAACAACTCAAAGAAACAGAGTGAAAACCAAAGAATCACGAATCAACAGGTTTTGAAAATCGGATAAATGAATGGTTCAAATGAAAACGGTACACACAAAGTAAATACTTACCACTAAACTATGACGATAACATAGTCACGAAACAAATGCAAAATACAAAAATCATGCCAAACATCCTAAAACTACACAAGTTCAAATGTGAATCACACCTAGCAAAGCACAATCATCGGTAGATGAAAAACACAAAATGAGGTATTTATCACTCACACAACAATCATGCAAACAATAGACTAAATTATGCAACCATCCAAAATTCACATTGAACAAACAAAGGCAAGAATCACAAGGACTTTCAAGGTTGTAATGTGGTCGGACAAACAAACAAGGGGCAATTTCTAAAGGTAATTGAAACAAAAACTTGCCTAAACCTAAGGGAGTGATCAACTCACAAAAGTTCAAACACCAAATTCCAATCAACTTCTTCTTTCATCCCAAGTGTTACACAAACACAATACTTATTTAGCACAATTATTTGAACTCTTTTTGTTTCCTTTTTCAAGGATTTTCTGTTTCTTTCTTTTTCTCTTTTTTTATTTTCTTTTCTTTTTCATATTTTTCTCCTTTTTATTTTCTTTTTCATCCTCATAGAAATTGATCAGAAAAATAGCAAGTGTACTGTTATTTCTTTGATTATGTGGTTGGCATTTATTTTGCTAAAACTATTCTTGCAGCAAGATGTTGAAACAAGATGTTATAATTTACTGCATTCAACATGTCAGATAAAGATGTCCCATCCTGGATCATAGGACATCACGTCTGTTATTGGATTAAAAGGAAGATTCTGTTAGTTGTTATTTGTTACTGAATATTCTGTGAATATTTAGTTATCCTATGTGGCGTCCAAAGTAAATTGAGTTGAGTTTTTGTGTTGGTTTTCAGATTTTCACTACTTTCTAAATATGGAGACATATTAGGAAATATTAGATTGAAGACCTATTTTCTTGGAGTTTATATTGCAGAATTATGTGCAGTCTCTCAGCTGCGTTTTGAAGCCCAACCCAGTCCAGATTTAATGCTATATATTGACTGGTGTAAACCTAGTTTAGGCGTGGAACTTACATGTGTTTTTGTTAGGGTTTTTGATTGTTAATTGTAAGCCTAACTGGTATCATTCTGATAACAGTATAAGGACTGGTTTTGGGTTGCAAGTTCTGTTAGTTACTCATAAGGTTTTAAGCATTGAGTTTCTTGTGTGTCAGTTCTCATAAGCTTTGAAGTATTGAGAACTGTGTGCTTTTGAAAGTGTGTCCTTTGTTTTGTTACTTGTGTTGAAAGAAACCAGTCACGGTTTTTGATTGAAGAGGAATTTGAGGAGGGCCTCATACCTAGGTGAGTCTTAGGTAGAAGTCATAGGAAGGGTAGTGATTAAGTGAGCGGATTGTAACCGGGTGTGGTTGTTGTGTGATCTGTGAATTGATACTATCGTATATTAATTTCGTCCCTGGCTTGGTAGCCCCCAGAGTAGGATTATTGATCCGAACTGGGTAAACATATCACTGTGTTATTTACTTTCTGCACTGTTATTTTTATTGTTATCTTGTTCATTGTGTTGGATATCCGTGTCTCAACATCTGTGTAGGACATCTGATATCTGTGCCAGAATTTCATGTACTATTTTAACGATGTAGTAATAAGTGGGGTTATCCCCAGAATCGATCTCTCAAGGACTGCGTATAATTTTTAAGTGTAGATGTTATTTCAATTAGACAAAAGTTCCTTTTGGGGTTTTGATTTTTCAAATAATTCTAATGACAGAAAGAAAAGAGCAGAATAATAAAATGACTTTAACACTTATGAGAAATTATGCTAGGAAAGGTGTATGAATTGCTTAGCAAGAACCCTAAATTATCATCAAAGAGATATGCCTCCAAACCTTAATTTTACTGGCCCTCAATTATTTTTCTTAAATTCCTTAACCGAAAAACCTTTGATAGTCCCCTTGACCCTAATTCCTTAGCAGTCAAGAGAGAACATCAAGCAATAGTTCTGACAAGATTTTTTAGTCACTATGGGGTATCCCTATTCCTAGGCAATATCTACCGTAATGTATTATGCAAAACAATAGATTGGTTTTTCAGGCCAAATCCCTAATCGTAAATCGTTCCCAATTTGTACGATCGAAAAAGTATGAAATAATTTGCATAATAAAAGATTAAGGTAAGAAAGGAAAATCTCATTGAATAATTTAGAAAATATTCATTACATTACAATTCAGGGACACCCCCTGGCATTGGGGGGTTTAGCCTCTCATAATATTCAAAACAAAAACAATAACAAGATTAAAAGTAGACATTACAATTTGATCGGATTGAAAATGATCCTTCAATTGCTTCCGCGCATGAACGATCTTTCTCTCCAAATCTTCTTGATCGCCTACCACTATCGTAACTTTGTTCGTGAAGTCGAAAAGTCTTTTTTTTCTCTCCACACAACCTAATTAATTCCAAAACACTCAAAACCGTGCGAAATTCCCAAAATACCCCTCAGGGCACTAAACTCAACAAATGAGAAAAAATCACAAATTTGGTACTCCCAGGCTTGCTGACACGGGTACCCGTGTCAGCCCTCTGTTTCTCTTGCGCAAATATTTCTCCCCTACAGGTGTACTTACACGGGCCGAGTCAGCTGACACGGGCACCCGTGTCAACTCTCTGACTTCAGCCCAATCTTCTATTTTAAATACATGCTGCTCCAGGCCTGCTGACACAGGCCGTGTCAGGCGACACGGGCACCCGTGTCAGGCGACACGGGCACCCGTGTCAGCCCACTGTCTTCAATCCAACTTCATTTCGCATTTTGCAGTTTTTTCTCGATTTTTCGCTCCGATTCTTCCTGAATGCTTATTTGAACCTGAAAACACTAACGAACACAACCAAGGCATAAAATGGAGTAAAAGAGATGTAAAACAAATAAACAATGACAAAAATATAACTAAAACAAATAGTGAAATAACGTAGAAAAACGGCCGATCAAACTCCCCCAAACTTAAACCGTTGCTTGAACTCAAGCAACAAGCTTGCATAAATATTTTTCAGATCAAACCATACATATCAAATGAAAGACTTGTGAAGGTAAGGTGTGTCGATACTCATACGTGAGTCTTTGTTCCGATCGGCTAAAATTAGTTCTCTTGGTAATCGTCTATTAACAAAGGTATTACACAAACACATACCGCTGTAAAACCACGGACCAAAATCCCCCTTTCGGTTACCTCTCCAACTATGCTTTGGGCTTAAGTCTTTTCTTCGATTTTCTACCCCTTTCATTCGGATAATCAGATTAAGGAAATTTTTCGTTTTCCCTCACATGTACAAGATTGATCGAAACTTTTTTTAGGCACCATTATCTTTTTTTTTCGCTCATTGGTGTTTATTAGTCCACTTGGGGACGACCGTTGAGACTCAACCGCCGTTAGGCTAAGTAACCGGGTGAGGGTTACCCAACTTAGAAGATCTAGTTGTCTTTATCATCATTATTCACTTTTTTTTCAGTGCCTTAAGTCATTCTCTCAATCAACCTTATACATGCAATTCTTTTTAGTCATGCCGGACTATCACTATGAACTAATCGGGGAATACTTCTCAAATCCAAGTACTATGGCACAAATCTACACGCTGGTCTTGTTTTCTTACTCCGGGGAATCTAGGGTGTTCGGGTCATTCCTAAGTTTTCAAACTTCCCCAATGTCCCTAGTTCTAACTTTTCTTCCCTCAAACTTTATATGCTTTCCTGACTACCTCACACATCACAGAATTCACAAGAAAAATTTTCGGCTCTAATTCGAGGGGAATTCACAGTGGTTTCAACATACAAAAATACAAATAACAAGTCTAAACGAAAGAACTAAAAACAGTAAATCTTCCCCCAAACTTAAACCGCGCATTGCCCCACTGTGTTAGAACAAGAGCGGCAGAGGTTACTCACAGATATCCTTCTTGAGGAGGCGGACGGTGATGCAACATCAACTGCTACATCATAGTTCGCACCCGTAAGGTCTTAATTATTTCCTGCAAACAAAACAAAACAAACAACAAAAAGAAAGTAATCAATCAGAAAAGCGTGGGTTGCCTCCCACGTAGCGCTTCGTTTAACGTCGCATGGCTCGACGGGTTACTCCCCAAAGCTATGGGGGATACTTCAGCTTACACACCTTGTCTCTTGACTTTTCCGCCACAAAAAACCAGTCAGGTTCAGAGATAAGAGATACTTTGTCCCTTAAGTCACCTCCAACCTCCATATACTTCCATTGATGTTTCTTTTTCTTTCTCTTCTTGATTTCATGAATGGACCTTGAAGTGTTGCCATGTGCAATATGTAACACCCCAATTCCCATCGCGAATAAATAATACATAAATAAATCAGAGTGAATAAAATTTTATTCTTAGACAGAAACAAGGATGCCACATTTGAGAAAAACACAATCCCTGCTCATAAATTTGATACATAACACAAAATGGCATAAACATAAAAGGGAAACTTTTTCCAACAAAAGGAAAGTTCAATTATGGAATAAAGCGGAAAGATCCATAACTGACTTGTTTTACAAAATAAATTATTTTATATAACATCAAAAATATTCATACAAAGGTAATACAAAATAGATCCAACAAATGTATACATATATAACGAAAGCGTTCCCTGACTCCCGTGTTATATATCAGAGAGGACAGACCGACAAAAGGATGGAGAACTAATCTTCACAAAAGCCTCCAAGATACTAATCTGCAATTGCCTCGTAGGGCAACAAACCACTGCAGAAGGGTGAGAAATAACAACTAAACCAAGATTGCATAATAATATGCAAACACATATAAATTCACATGCATAATTATTCTCACCACAAGCATCACATACTAATACAGATAGCATGCCACAGATACATAAGATATTTCTAATAATCCAACCACATAACATATATCAATTATACCAACATAATAGCATATTCACACATAATGCATCCCAAAGTTATAACATATGGAAACACACCACCACATCACGTATATTCATATATAGCATACCACAGAGAATTAATACAATCATTATAATGTACAACATCTCCACAAAACATAGCATATGTGTATACATAAAACATATCATCCATAACCAATGCATTTATCACAAATGCATATCAAATCACCAATGCTATCATGAGCTCAACACATAATCAATCAATTCACAATTCCTCACACATAATCAATCCATTCACAAATTCCCACACATAATCAATCCATTCATGATTTATGCAAATACACAGAGACCGACACAACGACTCTATGCATACGGTACCAATCCATCCATCATTCTCATCATTAATTCACTCAGGAATTATTGGAATCATCGCTTGTTACTTAGTGTAACTCCCCGTCGGGCAAACGATGTTCCCCGTCGCTTTAGGTCCTCTTTGTATAAGTTACACTACGTTTATGGATCGCTTTAGGTCCTCTTTGTATAAGGCACACAATCCGATCACTTTAAGTCCTCTTTGTATAAGGCACACGATCGTCTATAACGTCGCTTTAGGTCCTCTTTGTATAAGGCACATGACCGTTACAGCAGATTCCCTCTGGAATCGTTTCGTCGCTCACACCCCACAAGGGCACACGACATCACAAGATGCATATCATGATGCTTGGCATACAAATGACTCATGACAATCAAATGCATCTTCACAAATCAACAATATGAATTATCTCATAGTCATTATTCATGCATTGGAAATCAATTCAAACAATGCATTTACTTGCCATAAGGCCACCAAATAACACACATTGAATTTCACATAAACAATGCATTTCATCATAATCCAAAAACCACAACAATTAGCATTTTAGCATATACACTCTTATCAATTCACATCAAGAGTTACTCACCATCAACCACAACAATCCTGCAATCATACAATGATACTCATAACACTAGGATTCACGCCACAAAGGCTACCCACAACAACATACATTAATACCATACATTTGTGTTCAAGTCAACAAAGTATTTTGCCATAAGGCCACAACAATTACAACAACTTATCACATGCTTCAACGTCATATAAACCACATAAAAGCTCCATGTCATATAACAATAGCACAACACACTGTAAAACACCGACCACACGCATTTAACGCGATAAAAACTCGAAAACCCAACACTTTTACACAACCACGACTTAAATAGATCATCTACTGCCCTCCAAACCATTTTTAATAGAAATAATATTTCATTAGCTTTCCAACGCTTCGAACGGCGGCCAAAACGGATTTACGGTTCAAAAGTTATGAAGGAAACAAAATGGGAAATCTGTCACGTTCGCTTTCCTATTCGCAATGCAAACCCCCAGCGAACCGTGGCAGAGAAAAAATAGGATAATGTTCGCAATGCGAACTTCTGGGTGAACCTTCGCTTTCCCATTCGTTGTGGTTCGCAAAGCGAACCTGTGAACCCAGAAATTCTCAGTAGCGCTGTTATGGGTCATTTTGGGTCAAAATTCATCATTTCTTCCACCCAAACACTTCCAAATCACAATATATCAACCAAAACATGTTCCAAGCATAACAACAAGTATTCTACGCAGTTTATATCAAGTTTCACCCGTGAAAACATCGATTTCTATTTATTTTGATCACAAATTATCAATAAGAAAAATTTATGAAACAACCAAAACAATTACAACATACAACACATATACATACATAAGCAAGATATAATCGAAACTTCTCACCCTTACCCGATTAATTGCGCTTGAAACGAATGATTTTCTCTTCTCCTCTCTTTCTCTCCTCTTCTTTCCCTTCCTTTCTCTTTCTCTTCTTTTCTCTTTTTCTTTCCCCTCTATTTCTACATATATAGAAAATATCTATTTCTAAAAAATATCTAACCTCCAAAATAACCATTTTACCCCTCAACTCAAATATATCCCAAATGCTCTCAAAATGCAATAAAACATAAACAGCGATGAAATATATTTCGAGAAATAAAAGTTGAAAAGAAATTATAATTTATTGCAAATATTTTACCTATCAGGGAAATTAACCAATTAACTTAATTAGCAGGTAAAATACAATAAATTCACACATTTCACAAAATTCACATAAATGAAATAAATAAATACAATTAAACAAATCGGGGCGTTACACAATAGATGACTAAGATACTGCAACCTTAGAGATTATGCCCGAGACTTTTTCAGGTGGTGGTCTTGCACTTCTGCTTTTTCCCACTATTTGGATCATTCCAACTGAAGCTTGATTTCCTTCACCTACACCCTGCTTCTTGATATCCAACACTTTTAAAGTTATTTCCTCCTCAAAAGATTTCAATGTCAGAGTACCTTTTTCAATGTCCACATTGCATCTACTAGTGAGCAAGAATGGTCGACCAAGAATAATGGGAGTCTCTTCATCCTTAGGAATATCCATGATCTCAAAATCAACTGGAAAGACGAATTTATCAATCATCACCAGCACATCTTCAACTAACCCATATGATTACTTAGTTGTGTGGTTAGCAAATTTAAGATTTGTTCTCCCATCACTCACCTTCCTAATTCCCAACTATTTAAAAATGGATAATGGCATGAGACTTACACTCGCACCTGAATCAATGAGGACCTTCTTGAAATTTATGTTTTTTATGGTGCAAGGTATTGTGACTGATCCGAGATCATCCTTTCCGGAGAGATTACACTGCACTTTTCCTTTGGAACAACCGACTTATCTCCAATAGGTCTTTTATTAGTTATCACTTCTTTCATGAATTTCTGATACAAGGGCATTTGGTCGAGTGCTTCAAAGAATGGCATATGGACTTCTAACTTTTTAAACATTGAGATAAATTTCTCAAAGTCCTTCTCTTTAGGATCTTTCTTCGTCATTCTCTGAGGGTAAGGTAGCTTAATATGTGGTTTAGCCTCCTCTTTCTTTTTCTCTTCAGTTGGCTTCACGGGTGGTAAAGCTCTTTCTGGTTCTTTCCTATTTTATCTCACTTCCAGATCCACCTCTATACATTGATAATAATTTGTTTCCATTTCTTCCTCTTCTTCCACAACTCTCTGACTTCTCGTTGTGACAACATTAACATTCTCATGATTTTTTGGATTCGGTATTGTTGCACTCGGGAGGGATCCTTGAGCATGCATGGAGAGTTGTTGTGCTATTTGTCCCAACTGAACTTCAAGATTTTTGATAGAAGCTGTATTATTCCTTTGATTATTTCTGGTCTCTTTTTGGAATTGCATACTGTGAGTTGCCATCTTCTCAATTGCTATCTCCCATTATGCTTTTTGGGGAGCTTGTTGTTGGAATTATTGCTGAGTTTGTTGATATTGTTGCTGGTATGGTTGGTGAAAATGGATGAGTCCTTGCTTCGAAACATTCCCTTGTTGATCCGTCCAGGAGAAATTTGGATGATTTTTCCACCCTGGATTATAGGTATTGGAGTAGGGATTGTTCTGCCTCAAAATTTTAATTTCTTCTACCTGTTGTGCTGTAGCAACACATTGCATGGCGAAGTGAGGCCCCCCACAAATTTCAAAATTTACTGCTTGAACTGGTTGAACCTGAGCCACAGTCTGAGTACCAAGATTCATCTTCTTAAGTCTTCTCTCGACTTCGGCTGCAATCTGGTCTTCCATCTTTACCACTTGCTCAGTAAGTTTTAAATCAATCATCCTTTTTGGTTGGCTCACAGTGCGATTATACAACTCCAAATGCTCGTTTGCGACTATGGCTTCAATGATCTTTTTGATACCAGTGGCTATTGTAAAATTAGATGAGCCACCGACAGCTGTATCAATTAGTAGCTTGGTCTTCAACTGGAGGCCATTGACGAAGTTTTGCATCTGTTCGGTTGCATCCATGTTATGAGTAGGACATGCAACCAACAACCTCTTAAATCTCTTATATGCATCTCTGATTAACTCTCTCTCCTTCTGCTTAAAACTTACTATATCATACCTTTTTCGAATGTACACCGAGGCGGGAAAGTACTCATTCAAAAATGTTGTCTCCATCTCTTGCCAAGTGGTGATACTCCCGGCAGGTAAGGAATAAAACCACTCTTCTGCATCATCTGACAAGGTAAAAGGGAACATGACCAGCTTTTTGGCTTCTTCAGAATGTCCTTCAATTTTTAGTGACGTGCTCATAGTTAGAAACCTTTGGACGTGCTTATTGGCATCCTTATTAATTTTTCCCGTAAAAGGACTCCTCTCGAGCTGTCGGATGGTGGATGGATGCAACTGAAAGTGGTCAACATTAACCAGTTGATTTACGATGGTCAAACAGCCTGTTGGAGCATTTAGTCTTCCATAGTCTCCCAGAAGTCTCTCTACTAGAGGTGGATCAGCAGCCATGATAAGAGTTTCCGGCTCTGAATCTGTGTCGGAATCTGTGTGCTCTGAGTGCCCTAAAACTGACTCTTCTTTCTCTTGCTCAGAAATAATTGGTTCTGAACTTGACGCAGCCAGTCTTTCGAGTATAGCTTGACGACGTCTGGCGTGCAAAGATCTCTCTGGTTCTGCATCAAAAGAAAATTCAGCCGAGGCTTTACCTCGCATACACAGGTTAAGAAATTATTAGTAATAAAAAAATAACAGGAAAATAAGATAAAAAAATTTTGGTCACAGAGTGACAAAATTCCAATTGAATTAAAATCAACACTTATAATTTGGCAGTCCCCGGCAACGACGCCAAAAACTTGATCGGAAAAATAGCAAGTGTACTATTTTAACGATGTAGTAATAAGTGGGGTTATCCCCAGAATCGATCTCTCGAGGACTGCGTATAATTTGTAAGTGTAGATGTTATTTCAATTAGACAACAGTTCCTTTTGGGGTTTTGATTTTTCAAATAATTCTAATGACAAAAAGAAAAGAGAAGAATAATAAAATGACTTTAACACTTATGAGAAATTATGCTAGGAAAGGTGTATGAATTGCTCAGCAAGAACCCTAAATTATCATCAAAGAGATATGCCTCCAAACCTTAATTTTACTGACCCTCAATTATTTTTCTTAAATTCCTTAACCCAAAAACCTTTGATAGCCCCCTTGACCCTAATTCCTTAGCAGTCAAGAGAGAACATCAAGCAATAGTTCTGACAAGGTCTTTTAGTCACTACAGGGTATCCCTATTCCTAGGCAATATCTACCTTAATGTATTATGCAAAACAATAGATTGGTTTTTCAGGCCAAATCCCTAATCGTAAATCGTTCCCATTTTGTACGATCGAAAAAGAATGAAATAATTTGCATAATAAAAGATTGAGGTAAGAAAGCAAAATCTCATTGAATAATTCAGAAAATGTTCATTACATAACAATTCAGGGGCACCCCCTAGCATTGGGGGGTTTAGTCTCTCATAATATTCAAAACAAAAACAATAACAAGATTAAAAGTAGACATTACAATTTGATCGGATTGAAAATGATCCTTCAATTGCTTCCGCGCATGAATGATCTTTCTCTCCAAATCTCCTTGATCGCCTCCCACTATCGTAACTTTGTTCGTGAAGTCCAAAAGTCTCTTTTTTTCTCTCTCCACACAGCCTAAGTAATTCCAAAACACCCAAAACCGTGCGAAATTCCCAAAATACTCCTCAGGGCACTAAACTCAACAAATGAGAAAAAATCAGAAATTTGGTACTCCCAGGCTTGCTGACACAGGCCGTGTCAGGTGACACGGGCACCCGTGTCAGCCCTCTGTTTCTCTTGCGCAAATATTTCTCCCCTACAGGTGTGCTGACACGGGCAGCCGTGTTAACTCTCTGACTTCAACCCAATCTTCTAATTCAAATACATGCTGCTCCAGGCCTGCTGACACAGGCCGTGTCAGGCGACACGGGCACCCGTGTCAGCCCACTGTCTTCAATCCAACTTCATTCTGCATTTTGCAAATTTTTCTCGATTTTTCGCTCCGATTCTTCCTGAATGCTTATTTGAACCTGAAAACACTAACGAACACAACCAAGGCATAAAATGCAGTAAAAGAGACGTAAAACAAATAAACAATGACAAAAATATAACTAAAACAAATAGTGAAATAACGTATGAAAACGACCGATCAGAAACCAACCAATGAGTAAACAATCATTCTCTCCCCAACTTGAATTCAACCACATCTTCATGTGAATACTCCCTACTTTCTAAGGCAAGGCAAAAATTCATACAACAACACAAAGTTGAGGGTTCAAGAAAAAATAATCAATCAAAATCCATACAAAAAGTAAATTTGACACTCATAGACAAGCATCAAACTCAAACAACATGGATAATGACCAAAGGCTCAAAGGGGTTACAAATGATCACACACTCACAAGGTGAATAACTATTTGGCTAAGGTAGTTGTGCTCAAAATGAAACAAAAATGCCTTGATCCTTTTCATGCTTTCATATGATCAACACAAACAAAAGATTAAGCATAATAAAATCCAGTTAAAACAAGAATGTTGGTACTCCGTTCATATATGAACAATAGAAGGCTTCCTCACAAAAAGGGTGGGAACTAAAGTGATTCACAACAAGAACAAGTATACAAAAGAATGAATGGCATGGAAGTTTGTAAAATGCCTAAGTATCATGAATATGCTAAAGTCTAGAAAGCGATAAATACATACCTCGGACGTGTACAAAACTTAACAATATCACTACCATACATCCGCAAGTTGAAACGATCAAACTTGGAACATCACCAAATTTCCTCAAGCTACTCAAAACAAGTTCAGTGACAAACACAAAAACTATTAATATAAACAAACTGAAAAACCGGCAAAAAAATTCATTAAACAAGTTGTAAAGTGAAGATTTAAGAATTTTACGAAAAATCCGAGTACAACTTGTTTAATGAATACTCACCACACTACCTAAATTAAACAACAACAAAAGAAAAGAATACACCATGCTTGTTTTACGTCGTAAGCTTGACGCCTTTACAATGCTTAGCTAGAAACTTCCTCTATTCATGCCATGGTGATGTCTCACCGCGCAACCAAAAGCAAGCGTCCTAACCAAACACTTGAACAAACATTAAAAATATACAAGTATAAATATAAACAAGTGAAAATATACAATATGTACAATATCTACAAAACTAAAAAACAAAGAAACTATCGCAATGTGATTCAATATCAAAACCAATCCCCCGCAACGACGGCATTTTGTTGGATGCAGAATAGGGCAAGCAAGCAAAAATAATTTATTTTCGGAAGAATTCCCTCCGGGATTGATGTCGTGTCCACAGAGATCGGTTCGAGGGAAAGAATGTCGTTTGACAGTCTCTCGCGTTTATGAGTTTGGATTAAATTGGTTTAAACATTGAAACAGAAAAGTAAAGATTAAAACATAAAACAAATTCATTCTTCAGCAAGACAAACTTATCCGGCATGCACATAATCGACTCCTCACAAACTTAAACTTACCGACCAGTTATACTCCACCTACAATACTCCTCATTATCACCCAGCATCGCTCACAACAATGGTTATGTCTAACGCAAAGTTGAGAGAACAACCGTGTTACCCTCGCCGAACTCTCGCACGCGACTCAAGGCACGGAGGAATTAAGCTTCAATGCCTATTGAAGATTGTTAGCTCTTAAATCTATCTCTAGAATCCAGAAACTAACAGATAATCATCCATAATCGAAGTTTGCGAGGATTATCTCTAACGCAACTCAAACCCCGCGCATAAAGCAAAAATCAGAGACAATCACCAATAAAGATTTGTAAAGCAAATTTTATACAATGCCATGGGTGACAAATATACATGAGATCATAGTCAATACATATACAAAACCCAACAAAGAAGAAAAACACAAAGAAGAAGAGAAATGAACCAAACATCTCGCGGTTTATCAGAGCCGATCGACGATCAATGCACCCCGGTTCATCCGTATGCAAGCTTCCATGTTGTTATCTAGCTAATCCTGCTAAAAAATGAAGTATGATGGAGTGGGAGTAGAAAATACCCGAACCATACTAAAAAAATACTGTTTTTGGCCTTAAATGGTGTTTCTGCCCGCACAGCTTCGCCCGGCGGTGTTTTAGGGCACCCAGCGGCGAAAGGCGGCTTATTTTACAAGTTCCAGTGTTGTTCTGGAGCTCCCGGCGCTAGAAATACCGCCCAACGCTGCTAAGGCGCAGCATCACAGCAAAAATTTAGCACTGTTTTATTCGTAACTTTTAAACCGTAACTCCGTTTTTCGCCCGGTTTGAAGCGCTGGAAAGCTTATTCAATGCACTATACAACAATGGCATAATATTATTGCTTGAATACCTACAAAAATGAGATAAAATCAATTAAACTCAATAATATTTACAAGAAAACGCAATATACACACGAAAACGTAAAGTAAATGTATTTACACATAAAGTGGGGTTTATTCAACCAATTTTAACACAAAGTAACGATAAGTGCAACAAAACTTATATACAAAAATAGGTACAATTTGCACTTATCAAACTCTCCCCAACTTACATAATTGTTTGTCCTCAAACAAAAATCAAACAACTCAAAGAAATAGAATGAAAACCAAAGAATCACGAATCAACAGGTTTTGAAAATCGGACAAATGAACGGTTCAAATGAAAACGGTACACACAAAGTAAATACTTACCACTAAACTACGACGATAACATAGTCACGAAACAAATGCAAAATACAAAAATCATGCCAAACATCCTAAAACAACACAAGTTCAAATGTGAATCACACCTAGCAAAAACAATCATCGGTAGATGAAAAACACAAAATGAGGTACTTATCACTCACACAACAATTATGCAAACAATAGACTAAATTATGCAACCATCCAAAATTCACATTGAACATACAAAGGCAAGAATCACAAGGACTTTCAAGGTTGTAATGTGGTCGGGCAAACAAACAAGGGGCAATTTTTAAAGGTAATTGAAACAAAAACTTGTCTAAACCTAAGGGAGTGATCAACTCACAAAAGTTCAAACACCAAATTCCAATCAACTTCTTCTTTCATCCCAAGTGTTACACAAACACAATACTTATTTAACACAATTATTTGAACTCTTTTTGTTTCCTTTTTCAAGGATTTTCTGTTTCTTTCTTTTTCTCTTTTTTTCTTTTCTTTTCTTTTTCATATTTTTCTCTTTTTTCTTTTCTTTTTCATCCTCATAGAAACCAACCAATGAGTAAACAATCATTCTCTCCCCAACTTGAATTCAACCACATCATCATGTGAATACTCCCTACTTTCTAAGGCAAGGAAAAAATTCATACAACAACACAAAGTTGAGGGTTCAAGAAAACATAATCAATCAAAATCCATACATAAAGTAAATTTGACACTCATAGACAAGCATCAAACTCAAACAACATGGATAATGACCAAAGGCTCAAAGGGGTTACAAATGATCACACACTCACAAGGTGAATGACTATTTGGCTAAGGTAGTTGTGCTCAAAATGAAACAAAAATGCCTTGATCCTTTTCATGCTTTCATATAATCAACACAAACAAAAGATTAAGCATAATAAAATCCAGTTAAAACAAGAATGTTGGTACTCCGTGCATATATGAACAATAGAAGGTTTCCTCACAAAAAAGGTGGGAACTAAAGTGATTCACAATAAGAACAAGTATACAAAAGAATGAATGGCATGGCACGGAGGCATTAAGCTTCGACGCCTATTGAAGATTGTTAGCTCTTAAATCTATCTCTAGAATCCAGAAACTAACAAGTAATCATCCCTAATCGAAGTTTGAGAGGATTATCTCTAACGCAACTCAAACCCCGTCCATAAAGCAAAAATCAGAGACAATCACCAATAAATATTTGTAAAGCAAGTTTTATACAACCCCATGGGCGACAAATATACATGAGATCATAGTCAATACATATACAAAACCCAACAAAGAAGAAAAACACAAAGAAGAAGAGAAATGAACCAAACATCTCGCGGTTTGTCAGAGCCGACCGACGTTCAATCCACCCCGGTTCATCCGTATGCAAGCTTCCATGTTGTTTTCTAGCTAATCCTACTAAAAAATTAAGTATGATGGAGTGGGAGCAAAAAATACCCAAACAATACTAAAAAAATAGTGTTTTTGGCCTTAAATGGTGTTTCTGCCCGCACAGCTTCGCCCGACGGTGTTTTGGGGCACCCGGCGGCGAAAGGAGGCTTATTTTGCAAGTTCCAGTGTTGTTCTGGAGCGCCCGGTGCTAGAAGTACCGCCCGGCGCTGCTAAGGCGCAGCATGACAGCAAAAATTCAGCACTGTTTTATTCGTAACTTTTGAACCGTAACTCTGTTTTTCGCCCGGTTTGAAGCGCTGGAAAGCTTATTCAATGCTCTATACAACAATGGCAAAATATTATTGCTTGAATACCTAAAAAAATTAGATAAAATCAAAAAAACTCCATGATATTTACAAAAAAAAACGCAATATACACACGAAAACGTAAAGTAAACGTATTTACACATAAAGTGGAGTTTATTCAACCAATTTTAACACAAAGTAACGATAAGTGCAACAAAACTTATATACAAAAATAGGTACAATTTGCACTTATCAAATGGCAACTTTGAGCTCGTTTTGTTCGGCGATGACCCTCAGCGGGGAGTAAAGATTGGAGCGGACCTCCCCGACATAGCGAGGAAGCAACTCAAAGCCTGCCTCCGTGAGAACGCTGACCTGTTCGCTTGGAGCGCCGCCGAGACTCCCGGCTTGGACCCGTCCGTCGCCTGCCATCAACTCACGATTGACCCGACTGTCAAAGCAGTAGCACAATGTAGGAGAAAGCAGTCTCTGAAGAAAACGGAGGCTGCAGAAAAAGCTATAAATGACCTCCTCGAGGCCAAATTTATCTCAGAGGCCAAGTACATGACTTGGCTGTCCAACATTGTACTTGTGAAAAAATATAATGGCAAATGGCGAATGTGCATTGACTACACCGATTTTAATAAGGCATGCCCGAATGATGCCTACCCCCTCCCCAATATTGATAAACTTGTTGATAATTCTGCCGGTTTTAAACTTTATCATTCATGGACGCCTACTCGGGCTATAATCAAATTCCAATGGCAATGATCGATAAAAAATACACGTTCGGTGTCCGGGCAGGCAAGTTCCTTGGCTTCTACATAACGGAACGAGGAATCGAAGCCAACCCCGATAAGTGCCGAGCATTCTCTGAGTTTCCAACACCCAAGTCAAAGAAATCCATCTAGTTCCTCAACGGGATGCTCGATCGCGTCATTGTCCCGTTTCATGGCCAAGTCTGCCCAAAACGCCTTACCCTTCTTCAAACTCCTCCGCAAGGAGGCAGCATTCGAATGGACCGAGGAATGTGACAAGGCTCCTTTCCACCTAAAACGGGCACTCTCGGAACCACCTGTTCTCTCTCGCCCGGACAACGGCGAAACTTTATACCTGTATCTCGCCGTAGCAACCGAGGTGGTAAGCGTCGCTCTTATCTGCGAGACGCCTGACGGGCAAAAACCCATATATTTCATGAGCAAAGCACTACACGGACCAGAGTTGAGATACCAGCAAATAGAAAAGTGGAACTAGCCCTCATCAACGCAACTAGAAGATTAAGACACTACATTCTAGACCACATGATTGTGGTTCGAATAGATCAGCCCGTAAAACAGCTGCTAGGACGACCAGACATGGCCGGAAGAATGCTCAAATGGTCGCTCGAGCTGTCTGAATTCGACATCCAGTATGAGAGCAGGAAATCCCTCAAAGCCCAGGCTCTGGCTGACTTCGTCACAGAAATGCCGTTCGCAGACTCCCCCGCGTGCGGAGCACGTAAATGGACCATCTTCGTAGACGGGGCCTCCAGTTCAGCGGGAAACGGGGCAAGCATCATACTAGAAAGCGACAAGGGAATCATCGTTGAAGTTTCACTCACCTTATCCTTCCCAACCTCTAACAACCAGGCTGAGTACGAGGCATTCCTCGTCGGGTTACGCTTAGCCGAGGACCTCGGCGCAAGAGAAGTCGTTATTTGCACAGATTCACAACTCGTGGCCCTCCAAGTCTGAGGAGAATATCAAGCCAAAAATGACAACCTGACCGAATACTTAGCCATCGTCAAGAAGAAGATGACGAAGTTTGCAGCGGTAGAGGTAAAACATGTTCCCCGCGAACACAACGTCCCGGCATAGGTTTTGTCCAAACTAGCCAGCACGAAGAAGAAAGGCGGAAATAAGTTCGTCATACAAGAAGTACTTCCTCGACCCAGCATTGAGAAAGCTTCCCCGATAGTCGACGTACAAGAGATCGGCGACAGCAATTGCTGGATGACCCCCATTTACAACTACCTCGCTAGAGACGAGCTCTCGTCCGACCCTAAAGAAGCCAGCGTAGTCAGGCGAAGAGCCTGCTCCTACGTCCTGGTCGAAAATAAACTCTATAGACGAGGATTCTCCATCCCGCTGCTCAAGTGTGTCGAGGAAGAAATGGTCGCACACGTCTTGCGCGAAATCCACGAAGGAATCAACGCTCAACATCTCGGAGGAAGGTCCCTTGCCCGAAAGGCCCTCCGAGCAGGGTACTACTGGCCAACCATGCTGCACGACGCAAAAGAGCACGTGAAGAAATGTGATAAATGCCAACTACACCGGGACATGCACCTGGCTCCACCCAACGAGCTCAAGTCTATGTCCTCCCCGTGGCGATTTAACTGGTGGGGCCTGGACATCGTAGGACCCTTCGTGGTGGGATCGAATCAAAACAAATACTTAATAGTAGGAGTGGACTACTTCACAAAATGGATAGAAGCGGAGGCCCTGGCCAAGATAGCCGCCCTTAACATACTGCGTTTCTATAAATGAAACATCCTTGCACGTTCTGGCATCCCCCAAGCGATAGTCACAGATAATGGGACACAGTTCACGGACAGGAAGTTCCAGGACTTCGTCGCCAAGCTAGGCACGAAGCAACACTTCACATCCGTCAAACATCCCCAGATAAACAGGCAAGCTGAAGCGGCGAACCGAGTCATCCTTCGAGGCCCTAAACGGAGGCTAGACGAGACGAAGAAAGCTTGGGTCGAGGAGCTGCACAACGTCCTATGGGCATACCGCACGACTCCACACTCTTCAATTGAGGAGACACCCTTTCGTCTAGCCTATGGGACCGAGGCCATGATCCCCGTCGACGTTCACATACCCTCCAGACGGACAGAATCACCCTTGGACGAGGAAATGAACGACGAAGCACTAAGGGAGGAACTTGATCTCGTCGAGGAAATCCGAACAGGGGCAACTCTCCGCGAAGCCTCGTTAAAACAAAAAATTGCCATCAGGCACAACGCCAAAGTCATACGCCGAGAGTTCGACGTGGGCAGCCTCATCCTAAGGAGAAACCATAAGGACTCTCGCGAAGGCAAACTAGCCGCTAACTGGGAAGGGTCGTATCGTGTCCGAGCAAAAACGGAGAATGTGGCCTATTAATTAGAACATCTCAACGGGGAAGAACTTGCTCGACCATGGAACGCCGAAAAGCTGAAGCAATACTACAGCTAAGGCCTTAACTATCGGTTTGATCCGTCGCAACAACGAGCATCACACACCGACCACTATGCGCGCCTAGGTACAAGCGTCGCATGCCAGTAAAGCAGAACCCCGCTCAGGAACGAGCTAGGTCTCTGCTCGACAGCGGTTCTTCAATCGAGCACCGCCGTCGTCAAAGTACCACGACAGGCAGAACACCCATCTCGCGATGGGAGGTTCACGCTGCGAACTCAGGCCTCAAACGCGACCTGAGCTCCGCATCCTCGCCAGGATATTTCCCGACAATTGGACCAATACCCCTCACGGCCGAACACATCTATAACGAGCAATTCCCTTAAACTTGAAGCAAATCAAAATAACCCCTATTACGGGCGTACATACAGAAACAAGCATAAGTAACAACACTTAGCGAAATTTAAAGTAGATATAGCCATGCAAATCACAAAACCGGCCACAAGGACCGGACAGATACATAATTAAAACTGATAAGTGGCCACAAGAGCCACAATTGTACTTGTTACATAAACAGGGGGCCATGCCCCCATCCAAAATAAATTACAACAATTACGCGGTATGCAGGCCGGACAAAACTACAACAACAACACAAAAATTTTCATTCATCCATCTGGTCAGTCTGCTCGACGTTTGGCTGAGGCTCCTGGATCTCCGCGGGCTGGTCCTCGGCATGCTCTTCGAGGAGGGCGGCCGGTCTGATTATCCTACCGTCTTCGACGTGCGCCAGATAGTGGCTACCCTCGGTGGAAATATCAAGTTCGGGGTTCACCACCCGCAGTTGAGACACGGCGTTCCTGAAGGATTCATCCGCGATAGCAATGTTGTCATCCTCGGCCGCCAACATACGAGCAACCAGCTCAGACCTTGTCTTAATCTCCTTCACGTCCTCGGGTTCATCTTCGCCCGAAGCATTAGCTGACCTCAGCTGCTCGACCAGCTCCTCAACCGCCTTCTTCTCCGCAGCCAACATAGAATTCTCCTTCTTCAGCCTGGTCACCTCCTCGTCAGCCTTCTTGCGGGCATCGTCAGCGCTCTTAACCTCTTCCTTGAGAGATGCCATGGAAGCCCGAGTAGCCTTGAGTTCGAACTCAATTGCAGAATCCCCTTCAGCATAGATGGCTCCCATCTCCAAAACTCTGACCAGTGCAGAGGCATCTTGGGCCACCAACGCCCTCTTGCTCGGGCGATCCATGCTTTCCAGCCGAAGAGATTCTGCCTGCGGTACGACCAAGGATGTCCCCTCGAAGAATCTCATATCATGTATACAAAGAGGACGCTCGAACTTCCCTTTCTCTGGGGCCCAGCTAAGATCCATAGTGTCGTTGGCCCTAGGCCGCTTGGTTCGTGAGGTCAAAGGCAGGGGAGATCCCCGGGGAGCAGGAATGGGAGAAGAGGTCCCCGCAGCAGACTGAGCAGGAGTGGGAGCACGCGCATTGGAAAATCGAGACTTTGGAGGAGCCGTTCCAGTCTTGTTCCTCCCAAGAGCATTTTTCACCATCCTCTCATGAGTCTGAGGCATCTCACCAGCACAAACAGAATACGAGCATGTAAGACACGAAGAAAATAATTCTGGCAAATTAAAATAACACTAAGACTACCAAGCAGCTTTTGAGCTTCCGCATGAGTCTTACACTCTAGAAGCGCCTTGGTATTAATAAAACGGTATTCAACCCTATGGCTACCATCCTCCTCGAAGATCGGGTCACCCTTCTTCGTCCAGCATTCAGCGAGCAGGAAGGAGTTAACGTACTTCACCAGCGTCTTGTACGCAATGGCATCTTGCCCTTCCCAGTCGTGCGGCTGGAGAACGTACTCGTTGGGCTCTTTGGTGAAATGATCAGGTCCCTAATGGATAGGGAACTTGTATATTCTCTCCCCAATAAACTAACCCGCCTCATCGCGCAGGTCGTTGCCCTCCTCGTCAACCTCGATCTCCCAGAAATAAGTGCTATCTTGGGCAGCTTCTAATACGGGCTCGATGCATAGTACATCTCCTTGAACGTCCGTATTGATTCCGAAAAAGGTTTAAACAGTTTGCGAGGCTGCTTTAAAGAAACCCAACCATACCTCCTCCCTGAAAGCAGCCGTTGAAGATGAAAGACAGTGAAAAATAAAGGAAGAGTAGCCCCTATTCTCAGATACTCGCACGTCAGCTCGAACGCCCGGATGAATGCCAGCGAGTTCGGGTGCAGCTGCGTAGGGGCCAACTTCAAGTGCACGAACACTGACAGCCGGAAATCAGTGAACAGCAACCTCAGCCCCAACTCTTTGAAGGCATATTCATACATGGCAAAGCGATCCCCGTAATTTGTACAGACTCTATCACCCTCGGAGGGAAAGTGCACCTTCCACTCCTCCTCTAGTCCGGCTTCCGTAAAAACGTCTCCCGTGTACGTCGCGAAGGTGGACCTATGCTCGGCTGATTCAGCCACCATCCACTCCTCCGTGGAACCTTCAACAATCATCTATAATGGGCCTGATGATCCAGCCCACAACAGATGACCGTTAGCCCAACGCTGGGGGCACATTATAAATACCCTCCTCCACAAGAGGGTCAGGTATTCTAATTGATACTTAGTCTGTACTTGCTTTTTTTTTCAATCTAAATCTCACTTTGACATCAGAGTGTCTTGCAGGTACACCACCTCCTCTTCTCCACCATCGTTGAACTTGGAGCTTACGACGTGTTGCTGGCCACTGATATTTTTCTGATCTCGGTAAGATCAGTTTCTTATGTTATTTTTCTACTAATTAGTTTTATTTTAAAAATTATTCCTTTGAAGTTTTTGAAAACATAACATAGAAGTCAGAAGATTAAGATAGAATTGATCTGAGTTACTTTTTTTCTCCTTCGTTGTTTCTCCTTTTGCATAATTTCTTTTTTGAAATTTTATTGTTATTTTTTTTTTCACGTTTTTAACATATAAATTTGATGTTTTGCGCTACATTCCTCTACTTTTTACTGGTTTAGTTTAGTTTTGAATCTTTTGCTTTATGTTTAATAAAAAATATTCAAGCACATTAGAAAACACTTTTTTTTTCGATAATATATTTCCGGAATTTTTCCAGAATAAATGTATTTATGAAATTGAGGTCTAATTTAAAAACGAATGAAATATATGTATTAGAGTGCGTCTAGAGATATATCTCCGAAAACGGAGAGCATTTTTGAAAATTTGCGAAGTGACTAAGAAACACATGATATACAATAAGAAATGCTAAAAACAACATACACTCTTAAACCGTTTCACAATGTTGTAAACAACACCTAGAGCCTTGGCACTATATGGAACGACAACACAACACTAAACATCAATTGAAATGAAACTCGATAAGAGAAAATTGTAATGAAAGAGGGGTATCAAAAAATCAAAAGTAGTGACATGTGTCTTTCCTAAAAAGTTTTGGTTTGTTAGTTAATTGGCCATTTGTTAGTTACTTATTAGTCCTTTATGTAATGTAAATATTTTGAATAAAAAGGGCAATATAGGAAGTGTATGCAATTTTTTTTATGGGTAGAAGTGGATGTATTAAGTACTTCTTTATTATATTTTAAAATAAATTAGTAATATTAAATTTAATACTTAAAAATAATACAGCTAGTAATTTTTAAGTGGATTTTTCAAAAAATAATTTAATATATAAATTATTTTTAATGAATTATTTATATTTAGGAATAAATTTAACACGATTGACCAAATAGGTTGTCAACAATAAACAATCACTAAATAATTCCATAAATACAATTATCCTTTTTTATTTTTTGACAAAACATTGAATATGATGACATTCTAAATAAAATACCCAAAATCTGAAATGTACATTGAATATTTGAACAAAAAATTATCTATCTCTTACACTCATACCCATCTCATACTCTTCTCTTCTTTATTTATACACATTAAAAAACCTCACACATACACTCAAACCCTTTTACACACATAGCCTTAGCACTGTACGGAACGATGATACAATTCTAAACATCCATTCCTACTTAATCACCAATTTCCGTTACAAATTTCAATCACCATTTTTCCTCTCGCTGTCAGCCAAATTTAGGCCCTTTTATTATTCTCAGTTTCGCCTATTTTATTTTCATTTTTTTCAGTCACCTAATTTCTCTCGAAAATTTTTAAGCTAAGTTATATTTTTTTTAATGAAATAATGGTAGGCCAGTTTATACAAACCTTATGAATGTGATTCCACAATCACAATCGAGTCTCATTCAAACTCACTATTTTCTCACTTCATCATCTCAAAATAATCCTGATTCATAATGATAGGTCAATTTCAGATCCCTCGAAATTACGTCGCTTGGGCGCACCGCCAACCACCTCACATGCCGGAAAATCGGGGCGTGTTTACTCGACCGTCAACATTCAACGCCCATCGGCTGTGTCCCGTGAATTACACAAGTCGGGTTAAACGGAAGGGAAACAAACCCGAGAGACGCAACGACAAACGCCGTGTAAATCATAAGGATTCATCAGAGACGAACCGATTCACTGGGAAGGCTCGACGGTTTAACTTTCCAAAGAGGAGGTTAACCAGTGGCTGTAGTAGTTTCTCTGCTCCGTTCGCACCGCATAACACGACTTCGTTCATAATCCGCGCGAAGAAGTCCGGCGGCATAGCTTCTCTGGTGTCTCCTTGTGCTACGACTCCGGCGATCTTGACAACGCCGATACTGTTGCCGTCGACAGAGGTGGTAGTCGAGACGGCGAAGGAAAAGTGGGGAGTTGACGGATATGGCACAATGAAAGGCCTAATTCGTGTCCGGTCGGAGAAAGAAGATTCTAACGTAACGGATTACAATGGCAGTGAACAATTGGAAGTTGAGAAGATATTGAACAGTGATTTGAGGAGGTTTGAGATGATATATCCAAGTGAAAATAGTTTAGAGAATAGGGTTGATGAACAAGAATTACATATTACACGTCTTGATGAACATAATCTAACTCTTAAGGAAAGAATTTTTCAGATTGAAGATGAATTGGAAGAGTTGAGACGGCGTGTTCTATGGTTGGAGAGGGAGGGAATCAGATTGCAGAATTTCGATGGAGACGATGTTTGCTCGGAGAAAAGCGTCGGAGATGATGGAGACAGTGATGAATGGTAATTGTTAAACATACCTGATTGTGTTTGGTGGGAAGGGTTTAATGGTTTTTGCAAATGACTATAAATAGTTTTTTTAACTAGATGTAACAGTATAGTTTAGTGGAGTATGATTTAATTTAGCTATTGTTGTTGATTTGAAGTTAACTCTACAGATGTTGTATCTTGTGGGTTTAGTTAGTTTGGACTTATAGGTGTTTGTTTGTCTCAAAATCTCATTGTTCAAAAATTATTGGCAAGGATTCTCTTAGTTTATTGCTCTATCATTTCTTCTACGTCTCTAAAAATACAGTCTTTCATTTTGTTTTTCTATTTTTTCATCTCAGTTTCACTTGTCTCATGAAAATTGCTTAGGGAAAGTTAGAGAATCGAAAGTTATAGATCTACTTTTCACACACACACACACTTGTTGTCATCTGGCTTTGTATTTCTTCAAAACGTAAAGTAAACGTATTTACACATAAAGTGGGGTTTATTCAACCAATTTTAACACAAAGTGATGATAAGTGCAAAAAAACTTATATACAAAAATAGGTACAATTTGCACTTATCAAACTCTCCCCAACTTACATAATTGTTTTTCCTCAAACAAAAATCAAACAACTCAAAGAAACAGAGTGAAAACCAAATAATCACGAATCAACAGGTTTTGAAAATCGGATAAATGAATGGTTCAAATGAAAACGGTACACACAAAGTAAATACTTACCACTAAACTACGACGATAACATAGTCACGAAACAAATGCAAAATACAAAAATCATGCCAAACATCCTAAAACTACACAAGTTCAAATGTGAATCACACCTAGCAAAACACAATCATCGGTAGATGAAAAACACAAAATAAGGTATTTATCACTCACACAACAATCATGCAAACAATAAACTAAATTATGCAACCATCCAAAATTCACATTGAACATACAAAGGAAAGAATCACAAGGACTTTCAAGGTTGTACTGTGGTCGGACAAACAAACAAGGGGCAATTTCTAAAGGTAATTGAAACAAAATCTTGCCTAAACTTAAGGGAGTGATCAACTCACAAAAGTTCAAACACCAAATTCCAATCAACTTCTTCTTTCATCCCAAGTGTTACACAAACACAATACTTATTTAGCACAATTATTTGAACTCTTTTTGTTTCCTTTTTCAAGGATTTTCTGTTTCTTTCTTTTTCTCTTTTTTTCTTTTCTTTTCTTTTTCATATTTTTCTCCTTTTTATTTTCTTTTTCATCCTCATAGAAACTGATAGGAAAAATAGCAAGTGTACTGTTATTTTTTTGATTATGTGGTTGGCATTTATTTTGCTAAAACTATTCTAGCAGCAAGATGTTGAAACAAGATGTTCTAATTTACTGCATTCAACATGTCGGATAAATATGTCCCATCCTGGATCATAGGACATCGCGTCTATTATTGGATTAAAAGGAAGATTCTGTTAGTTGTTATTTGTTACTGAATATTCTGTGAATATTTAGTTATCCTATGTGGCGTCCAAAGTAAATTGAGTTGAGTTTTTGTGTTGGTTTTCAGATTTTCACTACTTTCTAAATATGGATACATATTAGGAAATATTAGATTGAAGACCTATTTTCTTGGAGTTTATATTGCAGAATTATGTGCAGTCTCTCAGCTGCGTTTTGAAGCCCAACCCAGTCCAGATTTAATGCTATATATTGACTGCTGTAAACCTAGTTTAGGCGTGGAACTTACATGTGTTTTTGTTAGGGTTTTTGATTGTTAATTGTGAGCCTAACTGGTATCATTCTGATAACAGTATAAGGACTGGTTTTGGGTTGTAAGTTCTGTCAGTTACTCATAAGCTTTTAAGCATTGAGTTTCTTGTGTGTCAGTTCTCATAAGCTTTGAAGTATTGAGAACTGTGTGTTTTTGAGTGTGTCCTTCGTTTTGTTACTTGTGTTGAAAGGAACCAGTCACGGTTTTTTATTGAAGAGGGATTTGAGGAGGGCCTCATACCTAGGTGAGTCTTAGGTAGAAGTCATAGGAAGGGTAGTGATTAAGTGAGCGGATTGTAACCGGGTGTGGTTGCTGTGTGATCTGTGAATTGATACTATCGTATATTGATTTCGTCCCTGGCTTGGTAGCCCCCAGAGTAGGATTGTTGATCCGAACTGGGTAAACATATCACTGTGTTCTTTACTTTCTGCACTGTTATTTTTATAGTTATCTTGTTTATTGTGTTGGATATCCGTGTCTCAACATCTGTGTAGGACATCTGATATCTGTGCTAGAATTTCAATTGGTATCAGAGCTTGCACCCTAGTTTGTTTCTGGGTGAGATTCAGGGAAGGTACTTTCTGGTGCAATGGACAAGGATGGAGGATTTTTTAACAAACCACCTCTGCTTGATGGTTTCAACTATGACTATTGGAAACCAAGGATGATAGCATTCATCAAATCCATGGATGATCAAGCATAGAAAGCTGTTATCAAAGGATGGGAACCCCCTAAGGTTAGAGATGGAGAAGGTAATCCTACTGATGTGGTGAAGGAAGAGGAAGACTGGGATGATGCAGACTACAAAGGGTCTTTGGGAAATTCCAAAGCCATGAATGCCTTGTTTAATGGTGTTAACAAAAATATTTTTAGGTTGATTGAACATTGCACCATTGCAAAAGAGGCTTGGCAGGTCTTGAAGGTTGCTCATGAAGGAACTTCAAAGGTGAAGATGTCAAAACTTCAGCTTCTCACTACCAAGTTTGAGAATTTGAAGATGAAGGAAGATGAGAGCATTCATGATTTCCACATGAACATTATTGAGATAGCTAATGCTTCAAGTGCCCTAGGTGAAAAGATGTCTGATAGCAAACTGGTCAGAAAAATCCTCAGATCTCTACCTAAGAGATTTGACATGAAAGTGACTCCTATAGAGGAAGCTCAGGACATAGATAAGATGAAAGTGGATGAGCTTGTGGGATCTCTTCAAATGTTTGAATTAGGGATCAGTGAAAAGTCTGAAAAGAAGAAGAGTATAGCCTTTGTGTCAAATGCTGGTGATTCAGAAGATGAAGGTAACCTGGCCAGAGATGAAGGGGTGTCTAAAGATCTGGTATTGCTTGGAAAACAATTTAACAAAGTGTTGAAAAGGATGGACTGGAAGTCAAGAGCTAATGTTCAGAACAAGTCACTCGACATCAGTAAAAACCAGGATGTAGGCAGAAGGTCCAGGACTGAAGAAGACTCCAATCAAGGGAAGAGAGTTCAGTATTTTAAATGTAAGGGATTTGGGCACATAAAAACTGAGTGTCCCACGTATCTCAAATGGCAGAAGAAGGGTTTATCTGTGTCTTGGTCAGAAGGAGAGTCTGAGAGTGATCTTGAAGAAGAATCAGCAAAATTGGTGATAGCCTTGACTGGAATCTGTAAATCTGATGGAGAAACAACTTATGAGTCTGATGAAGGAACAAGTTGTGATTCTGACAAAGAATCTTACATTGGAGAACTTACTAAACAGGAAGTTATCACTGGGTTCTCAGAGTTGTGTATCAAGAATGAAGAGAGGTGCCAGATAATATTAGAACAGGAGGTTCTGATAGCTCAACTAGAAGCTGAGAAGGAAGAACATCTATCGATCATTGCTGATCTTAAAGAGGAGGTTGTATTGCAAAAGTCAAAACTTGACAATATGACCAAATCTATAAGAATGTTGAACAATGGTTCCACACTGTTGGATGAGATTCTTCAGACTGGGAAAAATACTGGGAATGTACAAGGTCTTGGTTTTAATAATCAAGCAGAGAACTACAAACAGTCCTTGTTCCTCAGAAAATAAAGCAAGAGGAAAAGATGTCAAATCACATGTTTCAACATCAGCTGAAACATCAGAAAATAGTATATAGTTCAAAGTATAAACCATGGAGATGTCATTACTGTGGAAAGTTTGGTCACTTAAAGTCCTTTTGCTATAATTTGCATGGTTATCCCAAAACTGTTCATCAACCAAATAAAGAACAGATTTGGGTTAAAGTAAAGAAAAGATGGACTCCTAGAAATATGGTGGCTGGTCTCATAGCGCATACCTCTCTCAGAGCATCTGCAAGTGAAGATTGGTACTTTGACAGTGGTTGTTCAAGACACATGACTGGTGTGAAGAAATTTTTGTCAGATATCAAGCCTCACTCTACCAATTATGTCACTTTTGGGGATGGATCAAAAGGTGAAATAAAAGGTGTTGGAAAGCTGGACTACACAGGATAACCAAATCTGGATCGTGTTCTATTTGTCAAAGGGTTGACTGCAAATTTGATTAGTATAAGCCAATTGTGTGATCTAGGGCTCAAAGTAAATTTCACAAAATCTGAATGCCTAGTAACCAATGAAGAAAATGAAGTTGTTATGAAGGGAACCAGGTCTAAGGATAACTGCTATCTGTGGAATCCTCAAGAATTAGAAAGTTTGTCTACCTGTTTGATGTCAAAGGAAGATGAAACCAAACTGTGGCATCAGAAATTGGGTCACCTACATCTGAAAGGGATGAAGAAAGTTATGTCAAGTGAGGCTGTTAGAGGTATTCCCAAGCTGAAGATTGATGAGGATAGAATATGTGGTGAATGTCAAGTTGGGAAGCAAACAAGGATGTCACACAAAAAGCTTCAACATCTTACCACAACTTCTAGAGTTCTGGAGTTGCTTCACATGGACTTAATGGGACCTATGCAGGTTGAAAGTCTTGGAGGGAAGAAGTATGCCTATGTTGTCGTTGATGATTACTCCAAATTCACCTGGATAAGCTTTATCAGAGAAAAATCTGAAGTATTTGCAGCTTTTAAAGAATTGTGTCAAAGGATTCAACGAGAAAAGGATTGTGGTGTTGTTCGAATCAGAAGTGACCATAGGAAGGAATTTGAAAATAGCAGGTTTGAAGAGTTTTGTTCATCTGAAGGAATCACTGATGAATTCTCATCACCAATCACTCCTCAGCAAAATGGTGTGGTGGAACGCAAGAATAAGACTATTCAAGAGTGTGCAAGGGTCATGATTCATGCCAAAAAGCTTCCATATCATTTTTGGGCTGAAGCCATGAATACTGCTTGCTATATACACAATAGGGTGACTATCAGATCAGGTACTTCTGTTACTCTTTATGAGCTATGGAAAGGAAGAAAGCCAAATGTGAAATATTTCCATGTTTTTGGGAGTAAGTGCTATATCTTGGCGGATCGTGAGCAGAGGCGAAAGATGGATCCTAAGAGTGAGGAAGGGATATTTTTGGGATACTCTACAAACAGCAAAGCATATAGGGTATTTAATTCCAGAACTAAGGTGATGCTGGAATCCATAAATGTGGTGGTTGATGACTCTGGCAGAGACGAAGATGTCCCAGATGATGTTGGAACATCCTTTCCCATGAACAATGAAATCTCACAAGACACTGAGTCCGTAGAAGATAATGTTCAAGAGACTAGTACTAGACCTGAGAATGAAGAGGTAGAGGATGCTAACAGGGGACCCTCTATAAGGATTCAGAAGGATCACCCTAAGGAGTTGATTATTGGAAATCTGAATGAAGGTGTAAGAACCAGATCGAGGGAGGCTGTGTCAAATGCATGTTTTGTTTAAAAGCTTGAACAGAAAAATGTTAAAGAGGCTTTGACAGATGAGTTTTGGATAAGTGCTATGCAGGATGAGCTTTGTCAATTCAAGAGAAATGAAGTCTGGGAACTGGTACCACGACCAGTAGGAACAAATGTGATTGGAACAAAGTGGGTATATAAGAATAAGTCTGATGAACAAGGAGTTGTTACCAGAAACAAAGCCAGACTAGTTGCTCAAGGATACACACAGATTGAAGGAGTAGATTTTGATGAAACATTTGCTCCTATGGCTCGCTTGGAATCCATCAGATTGTTGCTAGGAGTGGTATGTTTTTTGAAATTCAAATTGTTTCAAATGGATGTTAAGAGTGCCTTTTTGAATGGCTATCTTAATGAAGAAGTCTATGTTGAACAACCTAAAGGGTTTGTGGATCCAAATTTTCCTGATCATGTCTTCAAGTTAAAGAAGGCTTTGTATGGTTCAAAACAAGCTCCAAGAGCTTGGTATGAAAGGCTGACTGAGTTCTTAGTCAAACATGGATACAGGAAGGGTGGTATTGATAAAACACTCTTTGTCAAGGAGAAAGATGGGAAACTGATGATTGCTCAGATTTATGTAGATGATATTGTGTTTGGTGGGATGTCGGATGAAATGGTCCAACATTTTGTCAAACAAATGCAATCTGAATTTGAAATGAGATTGGTAGGTGAATTGACTTACTTCCTTGGATTGCAAGTCAAGCAGATGGAAGATTCCATTTTTATTTGTCAGAGCAAATATGCTAGGAATATTGTGAAGAAGTTTGGATTGGATAATGCCAAGCACTAGAGAACTCCTGCTCCTACTCACTTGAAGTTATCCAAAGATGAAAAGGGAGTGAATGTTGAACAGAGTTTATACAGAAGCATGATTGGTAGTCTGCTGTATCTTACAGCAAGTAGGCCAGACATAACCTTTGCAGTTGGTGTATGTGCAAGATACCAAGCAGAACCCAAGGTCAGTCACTTCAATCAAGTTAAGAGAATTCTTAAGTATGTGAGTGGTACGTGTGATTATGGGTTGTTATATTCCCATGATTCAAGTTCCACTTTAGTAGGATAATGTGATGCTGATTGGGCTGGAAGTGCTGATGATAGGATGAGTACCTCTGGAGGTTGTTTCTTTTTGGGAAATAATCTTATTTCATGGTTTAGTAAGAAGCAAAGTTATGTATCTCTTTCTACTGCTGAAGCTGAGTACATAGCAGCTGGAAGTAGTTGTGCTCAACTGGTGTGGATGAAGCAAATGTTATCTGAGTATAATGTCACACAAGATGTCATGACATTATTTTGTGACAACCTGAGTGCTATTAATATTTCTAAAAATCCTATTCAATATAGCAGGACTAAGCACATTGATATCAGGCATCATTCCATCAGAGAACTTGTGGAGGACAAAGTCATAACTCTTGAGCATGTTAGCACAGAAAATCAGCTTGCAGACATATTTACCAAGGCTCTGGATGCAGTTCAGTTTGAAATCATGAGAAGAAGACTTGGGGTTTGTATTCATGAAGAATTATAGCAATTAATGTTCTTTTTGGCTGCCAGATTAAAAAGAATAAAAGTAATTCTGGTAGTGCAGCTTGTGCAGGTGTTTATGAAGGGAAAAGAGATGCTGAAGTTTGTGCATGACATTTGGTCATGTGATTTTGTGTGCATCTGCTTTCTGATGCTGTTTATTCTGGTTTATGATTTAATCATTTCTCAAAATTAATAACTGTTCTACTTGCCTTTGTCATATTTATGGCTAAAAAGGGGGAGTAGTGTGCTTATGGTGTGCTTGTGCTGGTGCTGCAGTTGAGGGGGAGAATGTTGTTGTGTTTCTACAGTTGAGGGGGAGTTTTTTTGTTGTTGTGGATTTTTGCTGCTATGCTGTGTTTTTCGCTGTTGTCTCTTATATTTTTGTTTTGCTTGATTTATCTTTGCAAGATTTGTGTAATTTTAGCCAAAATAAGCCATAGGGGGAGATTGTTATTTCTTTGATTATGTGGTTGGCATTTATTTTGCTAAAACTATTCTGGCAGCAAGATGTTGAAACAAGATGTTCTAATTTACTGCATTCAACATGTCAGATAAAGATGTCCCATCCTGGATCATAGGACATCGCGTCTATTATTGGATTAAAAGGAAGATTCTGTTAGTTGTTATTTGTTACTGAATATTCTGTGAATATTTTGTTATCCTATGTGGCGTCCAAAGTAAATTAAGTTGAGTTTTTGTGTTGGTTTTCAGATTTTCACTACTTTCTAAATATGGATACATATTAAGAAATATTAGATTGAAGACCTATTTTCTTGGAGTTTATATTGCAGAATTATGTGCAGTCTCTCAGCTGCGTTTTGAAGCCCAACCCAGTCCAGATTTAATGCTATATATTGACTGCTGTAAACCTAGTTTAGGCGTGGAACTTACATGTGTTTTTGTTAGGGTTTTTGATTGTTAATTGTGAGCCTAACTGGTATCATTCTGATAACAGTATAAGGACTGGTTTTGGGTTGTAAGTTCTGTCAGTTACTCATAAGCTTTTAAGCATTGAGTTTCTTGTGTGTCAGTTCTCATAAGCTTTGAAGTATTGAGAACTGTGTGTTTTTGAAAGTGTGTCCTTCGTTTTGTTACTTGTGTTGAAAGAAACCAGTCACGGTTTGTGATTAAAGAGGGATTTGAGGAGGGCCTCATACCTAGGTGAGTCTTAGGTAGAAGTCATAGGAAGGGTAGTGATTAAGTGAGCGGATTGTAACCGGGTGTGGTTGCTGTGTGATCTGTGAATTGATACTATCGTATATTGATTTCGTCACTGGCTTGGTAGCCCCCAGAGTAGGATTGTTGATCCAAACTGGGTAAACATATCACTGTGTTCTTTACTTTCTGCGCTGTTATTTTTATTGTTATCTTGTTCATTGTGTTGGATATTCGTGTCTCAACATCTGTGTAGGACATCTGATATCTGTGCCAGAATTTCATGTACTATTTTAACGATGTAGTAATAAGTGGGGTTATCCCCAGAATCGATCTCTCAAGGACTGCGTATAATTTTTAAGTGTAGATGTTATTTTAATTAGACAAAAGTTCCTTTTGGGGTTTTGATTTTTCAAATAATTCTAATGACAGAAAGAAAAGAGCAGAATAATAAAACGACTTTAACACTTATGAGAAATTATGCTAGGAAAGGTGTATGAATTGCTCAGCAAGAACCCTAAATTATCATCGAAGAGATATGCCTCCAAACCTTAATTTTACTGGCCCTCAATTATTTTTCTTAAATTCCTTAACCGAAAAACCTTTGATAGTCCCTTTGACCCTAATTCCTTAGCAGTCAAGAGAGAACATAAAGCAATAGTTCTGACAAGATTTTTTAGTCACTATGGGGTATCCCTATTCCTAGGCAATATCTACCGTAATGTATTATGCAAAACAATAGATTGGTTTTTCAGGCCAAATCCCTAATCGTAAATCGTTCCCAATTTGTACGATCGAAAAAGTATGAAATAATTTGCATAATAAAAGATTAAGGTAAGAAACCAAAATCTCATTGAATAATTCAGAAAATATTCATTACATAACAATTCAGGGACACCCCCTAGCATTGGGGGGTTTAACCTCTCATAATATTCAAAACAAAAACAATAACAAGATTAAAAGTAGACATTACAATTTGATCGGATTGAAAATGATCCTTCAATTGCTTCCGCGCATGAACGATCTTTCTCTCCAAATCTCCTTGATCGCCTACCACTATCGTAACTTTGTTCGTGAAGTCCAAAAGTCTCTTTTTTTTACTCTCCAAACAGCCTAATTAATTCCAAAACACTCAAAACCGTGCGAAATACCCAAAATACCCCTCAGGGCACTAAACTCAACAAATGAGAAAAAATCACAAATTTGGTACTCCCAGGCTTGCTGACACGGGTCGTGTCAGGTGACACGGGCACCCGTGTCAGCCCTCTGTTTCTCTTGCGCAAATATTTCTCCCCTACAGGTGTGCTGACACGGGTACCCGTGTCAACTCTCTGACTTTAGCCCAATCTTTTATTTTAAATACATGCTGCTCCAGGCCTGCTGACACGGGCCGTGTCAGGCGACACGGGCACCCGTGTCAGCCCATTGTCTTCAATCTAACTTCATTATGCATTTTGCAGTTTTTTCTCGATTTTTCGCTCCGATTCTTCCTGAATGCTTATTTGAACCTGAAAACACTAACGAACACAACCAAGGCATAAAATGGAGTAAAAGAGATGTAAAACAAATAAACAATGACAAAAATATAACTAAAACAAATAGTGAAATAACGTATGAAAACGGCCAATCAAACTCCCCCAAACTTAAACCGTTGCTTGAACTCAAGCAACAAGCTTGCATAAATATTTTTCAGATCAAACGGTACATATCAAATGAAAGACTTGTGAAGGTAAGGTGTGTCGATACTCATACGTGAGTCTTTGTTCCGATCGGCTAAAATTAGTTCTCTTGGTAATCGTCTGTTAACAAAGGTATTACACAAACACATACCGCGGTAAAACCACGGACCCAAATCCCCCTTTCGGTTACCTCTCCAACTATGCTTTGGGCTTAAGTCTTTTCTTCGATTTTCTACCCCTTTCATTCGGATAATCAGATTAAGGAAATTTTTCGTTTTCCCTCACATGTACAAGATTGATCGAAACTTTTTTTAGGCACCATTATCTTTTTTTTTTGCTCATTGGTGTTTATTAGTCCACTTGGGGACGACAGTTGAGACTCAACTGCCGTTAGGCTAAGTTACCGGGTGAGGGTTACCCAACTTAGAAGGACTAGTTGTCTTTATCACCATTATTCACTTTTTTTTCGGTGCCTTAAGTCATTCTCTCAATCACCCTTATACATGCAATTCTATTTAGTCATGCCAAACTATCACTATGAACTAATCGGGGAATACTTCTCAAATCCAAGTACTATGGCACAAATCTACACGTTGGACTCATTTTCTTACTCCGGGGAATCTAGGGTGTTCGGGTCATTCCTAAGTTTTCAAACTTCCCCAATGTCCCTAGTTCTAACTCTTCTTCCCTCAAACTCTATATACTTTCCTGACTACCTCACACATCACAGAATTCACAAGAAAATTTTTTGGCTCTAATTCGAGGGGAATTCACAGTGGTTTCAACATACAAAAATACAAATAACAAGTCTAAACAAAAGAACTAAAAACAGTAAATCCTCCCCCAAACTTGAACCGCGCATTTCCCCAATGTGTTAGAACAAGAGCGACAGAGGTTACTCACAGATATCCTTACTGAGGAGGCGGACGGTGACGCAACATCAACTGCTACATCATAGTTCGCACCCGTAAGGTCTTAATTATTTCCTGCAAACAAAACAAAACAAACAACAAAAAGAAAGTAATCAATCAGAAAAACGTGGGTTGCCTCCCACGTAGCGCTTCGTTTAACGTCTCATGGCTCGACGGGTTACTCCCCAAAGCTATGGGGATACTTCAGCTTACACACCTTGTCTCTTGACTTTTCCGCCACAAAAAACCAGTCAGGTTCAGAGATAAGAGATACTTTGTCCCTTAAGTCACCTCCAACCTCCATATACTTCCATTGATGTTTCTTTTTCTTTCTCTTCTTGATTTCATGAATGGACCTTGAAGTGTTGCCATGTGCAATATGTAACACCCCAATTCCCATCGCGAATAAATAATACATAAATAAATCAGAGTGAATAAAATTTTATTCTTAGACAGAAACAAGGATGCCACATTTGAGAAAAACACAATCCCTGCTCATAAATTTGATACATAACACAAAATGGCATAAACATAAAAGGGAAACTTTTTCCAACAAAAGGAAAGTTCAATTATGGAATAAAGCGGAAAGATCCATAACTGACTTGTTTTACAAAATAAATTATTTTATATAACATCAAAAATATTCATACAAAGGTAATACAAAATAGATCCAACAAATGTATACATATATAACAAAAGCGTTCCCCGACTCCCGTGTTACGTATCAGAGCGGACAGGCCGACAAAAGGATGGAGAACTAATCTTCACAAAAGCCTCCAAAATACTAATCTGCAATTGCCTCGTAGGGCAACAAACCACAGCAGAAGGATGAGAAATAACAACTAAACCAAGATTGCATAATAATATGCAAACACATATAAATTCACATGCATAATTATTCTCACCACAAGCATCACATACTAATACAGATAGCATGCCACAGATACATAAGATATTTCTAATAATCCAACCACATAGCATATATCAATTATACCAACATAATAGCATATTCACACATAATGCATCCCAAAGTTATAACATATGGAAACACACCACCACATCACGTATATTCATATATAGCATACCACAGAGAATTAATACAATCATTGTAATGTACAACATCTCCACAAAACATAGCATATGTCTATACATAAAAACATATCATCCATAACCAATGCATTTATCACAAATGCATATCAAATCACCAATGCTATCACGAGCTCAACACATAATCAGTCAATTCACAATTCCTCACACATAATCAATCCATTCACAATTTCCCACACATAATCAATCCATTCATGATTTATGCAAATACACAGAGACCGACACAACGACTCTATGCATGCGGTACCAATCCATCCATCATTCTCATCATTAATTCACTCAGGAATTATTGGAATCATCGCTTGTTACTTAGTGTAACTCCCCGTCTGGCAAACGATGTTCCCCGTCGCTTTAGGTCCTCTTTGTATAAGGCACACTACATTTATGGATCTCTCTAGGTCCTCTTTGTATAAGGCACACAATCCGATCGCTTTAGGTCCTCTTTGTATAAGGCACACGATTGTCTATAACATCGCTTTAGGTCCTCTTTGTATAAGGCACATGACCGTTACAGCAGATTCCCTCTGGAATCGTTTCGTCGCTCACACCCCACAAGGGCACACGACATCACAAGATGCATATCATGATGCTTAGCATACAAATGACTCAGGACAATCAAATGCATCTTCACAAATCAACAATATGAATTATCTCATCGTCATTATTCATGCATTGGAAATCAATTCAAACAATGCATTTACTTGCCATAAGGCCACCAAATAACACACATTGAATTTCACATAAACAATGCATTTCATCATAATCCAAAAACCACAACAATTAGCATTTTAGCATATACACTCATATCAATTCACATCAAGATTTACTCACCATCAACCACAACAATCCTGCAATCATACAATGATACTCACAACGCTAGGATTCACGCCACAAAGGCTACCCACAACAACATACATTAATACCATACATTTGTATTCAAGTCAACAAAGTATTTTGCCATAAGGCCACAATAATTACAACAACTTATCACATGCTTCAACATCATATAAACCACATAAAAGCTCCACGTCATATAACAATAGCACAACACACTGTAAAACACCGACCACACGCATTTAACGCGATAAAAACTCGACAACCCAACACTTTTACACAACCACGACTTAAATAGATCATCTACTGCCCTCCAAACCATTTTTAATAGAAATAATATTTCATTAGCTTTCCAACGCTTCGAACGGCGGCCAAAACGGACTTACGGTTCAAAAGTTATGAAGGAAACAAAATGGGAAATCTGTCACGTTCGCTTTCCTATTCGCAATGCGAACCCCCAGCGAACCGTGGCAGAGAAAAAACAGCATAAAGTTCGCAATGCGAGCTTCTGGGTGAACCTTCGCTTTCCCCTTCGTTGTGGTTCGCAAAACGAACTTGCGAACCCAGAAATTCTCAGCAGCGCTGTTATGGGGTCAAAATTCATCATTTCTTCCACCCAAACACTTCCAAATCACAATATATCAACCAAAACATGTTCCAAACATAACAACAAGTATTCTACGCAGTTTATATCAAGTTTCACCCGTGAAAACATCGATTTCTATTTATTTTGATCACAAATTATCAATAAGAAAAAGTTGTGAAACAACCAAAACAATTACAACAAACAACACATATACATACACAAGCAAGATATAATCGAAACTTCTCACCCTTACCCGATTAATTGCGCTTGAAACGAATGATTTTATCTTCTCCTCTCTTTCTCTCCTCTTCTTTCCCTTCCTTTCTCTTTCTCTTCTTTTCTCTTTTTCTTTCCCCTCTATTTCTACTTATATAAAAAATATCTATTTCTAAAAAATATCTAACCTCCAAAATAACCATTTTACCCCTCAGCTCAAATATATCCCAAACGCTCTCAAAATGCGATAAAACATAAACAGCGATGAAATATATTTTGAGAAATAAAAGTTGAAAAGAAATTATAATTTATTGCAAATATTTTACCTATCAGGGAAATTAACCAATTAACTTAATTAGCAGGTAAAATACAATAAATTCACACGTTTCACAAAATTCACATAAATGAAATAAATAAATACAATTAAACAAATCGGGGCGTTACACAATAGATGACTAAGATACTGCAACCTTAGAGATTATGCCCGAGACTTTTTCAGGTGGTGGTCTTGCACTTCTGCTTTTTCCCACTATTTGGATCATTCCAACCGAAGCTTGATTTCCTTCACCTACACCCTGCTTCTTGATATCCAACACTTTTAAAATTATTTCCTCCTCAAAAGATTTCAATGTCAGAGTACCTTTTTCAATGTCCACATTGCATCTACTAGTGAGCAAGAATGGTGGACCAAGAATAATGGGAGTCTCTTCATCCTCAGGAATATCCATGATCTCAAAATCAACTGGAAAGACAAATTTATCAATCATCACCAGCACATCTTCAGCTAACCCATATGATTTCTTAGTTGTGTGGTTAGCAAATTTAAGATTTGTTCTCCCATCACTCACCTTCCTAATTCCCAACTTTTTAAAAATGGATAATGGCATGAGACTTACACTCGCACCTGAATCAATGAGGACCTTCTTGAAATTTATGTTTTTTATGGTGCAAGGTATTGCGACTGATCCGGGATCCTTCTGCTTGATTGGGATCATCCTTTCCGGAGAGATTGCACTGCACTTTTCCTTTGGAACAACCGGCTTATCTCCAATAGATCTTTTATTAGTTATCACTTCTTTCATGAATTTCTGATACAAGGGCATTTGGTCGAGTGCTTCAAAGAATGGCATATGGACTTCTAACTTTTTGAACATTGAGATAAATTTCTCAAAGTCCTTCTCTTTAGGATCTTTCTTCGTCATTCTCTGAGGGTAAGGTAGCTTAATATGTGGTTTAGCCTCCTCTTTCTTTTTCTCTTCAGTTGGCTTTACGGGTGGTAAAGCTCTTTCTGGTTCTTTCCTATTTTCTCTCACTTCCAGATCCACCTCTATACATTGATAATCATTTGTTTCCATTTCTTCCTCTTCTTCCATAACTCTCTGACTTCTCGTTGTGACAACATTAACATTCTCATGATTTTTTGGATTCGGTATTGTTGCACTTGGGAGGGATCCTTGAGCATGCATGGAGAGTTGTTGTGCTATTTGTCCCAACTGAACTTCAAGATTTTTGATAGAAGCTGTATTATTCCTTTGATTATTTCTGGTCTCTTCTTGGAATTGCATACTGTGAGTTGCCATCTTCTCAATTGCTATCTCCCATTATACTTTTTGGGGAGCTTGTTGTTGGAATTGTTGCTGAGGTTGTTGATATTGTTGCTGGTATGGTTGGTGAAAATGGATGGGTCCTTGCTTCGAAACATTCCCTTGTTGATCCGTCCAGGAGAAATTTGGATGATTTTTCCACCCTGGATTATAGGTATTGGAGTAGGGATTGTTCTGCCTCAAAATTTTAATTTCTTCTACCTGTTGTGTTGTAGCAACACATTGCATGGCGAAGTGAGGCCCCCCACAAATTTCACAATTTACTGCTTGAACTGGTTGAACCTGAGCCACAGTCTGAGTACCAAGATTCATCTTCTTAAGTCTTCTCTCGACTTCGGCTGCAATCTGGTCTTCCATCTTTACCACTTGCTCAGTAAGTTTTAAATCAATCATCCTTTCTGGTTGGCTCACAGTGCGATCATACAACTCCAAATGCTCGTTTGCGACTATGGCTTCAATGATCTTTTAGATACCAGTGGCTGTTGTAAAATTAGATGAGCCACGGGCAGCTGTATCAATTAGTTGCTTAGTCTTCAACTGGAGGCCATTGACGAAGTTTTGCATCTGTTCGGTTGCATCCATGTTATGAGTAGGACATGCAACCAACAACCTCTTAAATCTCTTATATGCATCTCTGAGTAACTCTCCCTCCTTCTGCTTAAAACTTACTATATCATACCTTTTTCAAATGTACACCGAGGCGGGAAAATACTCATTCAAAAATGTTGTCTCCATCTCTTGCCAAGTGGTGATACTCCCGACAGGTAAGGAATAAAACCACTCTTCTGCATCATCTGACAAGGTAAAAGGGAACATGACCAGCTTTTTGGCTTCTTCAGAATGTCCTTCAATTTTTAGTGGCGTGCTCATAGTTAGAAACCTTTTGAGGTACTTATTGGCATCTTCATTAATTTTTCCCGTAAAAGGTCTCCTCTCGAGCTGTCGGATGGTGGATGGATGCAATTGAAAGTGGTCAACATTAACCGGTTGATTTACGATGGTCAACCGGCCTGTTGGTGCATTTGCTCTTCCATAGTCCCCCAGAAGTCTCTCTACTAGAGGTGGATCAGCAACCATGATAAGAGTTTCCGGCTCTTAATCTGTGCCGGAATCTGTGTGCTCTGAGTGCCCTAAAACTGACTCTTCTTTCTCTTGCTCAGAAATAGTTGGTTCTGAACTTGACGCAGCCAGTCTTTCGAGTCTAGCTTGACGACGTCTAGCGTGCAAAGATCTCTCTGGTTCTGCGTCAAAAGAAAATTCAGCTGAGGCTTTACCTCGCATACACAGGTTAGGAAATTATTAGTAATAAAAAAAAATAACAGGAAAATAAGATAAAAAAATTTTGGTCACAGAGTGACAAAATTCCAATTGAATTAAAATCAACACTTATAATTTGGCAGTCCCCGGCAACGACGCCAAAAACTTGATCGGAAAAATAGAAAGTGTACTATTTTAACGATGTAGTAATAAGTGGGGTTATCCCCAGAATCAATCTCTCGAGGACTGCGTATAATTTGTAAGTGTAGATGTTATTTCAATTAGACAAAAGTTCCTTTTGGGGTTTTGATTTTTCAAATAATTCTAATGACAGAAAGAAAAGAGAAGTATAATAAAATGACTTTAACACTTATGAGAAATTATGCTAGGAAAGGTGTATGAATTGCTCAGCAAGAACCCTAAATTATCATCAAAGAGATATGCCTCCAAACCATAATTTTATTGACCCTCAATTATTTTTCTTAAATTCCTTAACCCAAAAACCTTTGATAGTCCCCTTGACCCTAATTCCTTAGCAGTCAAGAGAGAACATCAAGCAATAGTTCTGACAAGGTCTTTTAGTCACTACAGGGTATCCCTATTCCTAGGAAATATCTACCTTAATGTATTATGCAAAACAATAGATTGGTTTTTCAGGCCAAATCCCTAATCGTAAATCGTTCCCATTTTGTACGATCGAAAAAGTATGAAATAATTTGCATAATAAAAGATTGAGGTAAGAAAGCAAAATCTCATTGAATAATTCAGAAAATGTTCATTACCTAACAATTCAGGGACACCCCCTAGCATTGGGGGGTTTAGCCTCTCATAATATTCAAAACAAAAACAATAACAAGATTAAAAGTAGACATTACAATTTGATCGGATTGAAAATGATCCTTCAATTGCTTCCGCGCATGAACGATCTTTCTCTCCAAATCTCCTTGATCGCCTCCCACTATCGTAACTTTGTTCGTGAAGTCCAAAAGTCTCTTTTTTTCTCTCTCCACACAACCTAAGTAATTCCAAAACACTCAAAACCGTGCGAAATTCCCAAAATACTCCTCAGGGCACTAAACTCAACAAATGAGAAAAAATCACATATTTGGTACTCCCAGTCTTGCTGACACGGGCCGTGTCAGGTGACACGGGCACCCGTGTCAGCCCTCTGTTTCTCTTGCGCAAATATTTCTCCCCTACAGGTGTGCTGACACGGGCACCCGTGTCAACTCTCTGACTTCAGCCCAATCTTCTATTTCAAATACATGCTGCTCCAGGCCTGCTGACACAGGCCGTGTCAGGTGACACGGGCACCCGTGTCAGCCCACTGTCTTCAATCCAACTTTATTCTGCATTTTGCAATTTTTTCTCGATTTTTTGCTCCGATTCTTCCTGAATGCTTATTTGAACCTGAAAACACTAACGAACACAACCAAGGCATAAAATGCAGTAAAAGAGATGTAAAACAAATAAACAATGACAAAAATATAACTAAAACAAATAGTGAAATAACGTATGAAAACGACCGATCAGAAACCAACCAATGAGTAAACAATCATTCTCTCCCCAACTTGAATTCAGCCACATCATCCCGTGAATACTCCCTACTTTCTAAGGCAAGGCAAAAATTCATACAACAACACAAAGTTGAGGGTTCAAGAAAAAATAATCAATCAAAATCCATACAAAAAGTAAATTTGACACTCATAGACAAGCATCAAACTCAAACAACATGGATAATGACCAAAGGCTCAAAGGGGTTACAAATGATCACACACTCACAAGGTGAATAACTATTTGGCTAAGGTAGTTGTGCTCAAAATGAAACAAAAATGCCTTGATCCTTTTCATGCTTTCATATGATCAACACAAACAAAATATTAAGCATAATAAAATCCAGTTAAAACAAGAATGTTAGTACTCCGTGCATATATGAACAATAGAAGGCTTCCTCACAAAAAGGGTGGGAACTAAAGTGATTCACAACAAGAACAAGTATACAAAAGAATGAATGGCATGGAAGTTTGTAAAATGCCTAAGTATCATGAATATGCTAAAGTCTAGAAAGCGATAAATACATACCTCGGACGTGTACAAAACTTAACAATATCACTACTATACATCCGCAAGTTGAAACGATCAAACTTGGAACATCACCAAATTTCCTCAAGCTACTCAAAACAAGTTCAGTGATAAACACGAAAACTATTAATATAAACAAACTGAAAAACCGGCAAAAAATTCATTAAACAAGTTGTAAAGTGAAGATTTGAGAATTTTACGAAAAATCCGAGTACAACTTGTTTAATGAATACTCACCACACTACCTAAATTAAACAACAACAAAAGAAAAGAATACACCATGCTTGTTTTACGTCGTAAGCTCGACGCCTTTACAATGCTTAGCTAGAAACTTCCTCTCTTCATGCTATGGTGATGTCTCACCGCGCAACCAAAAGCAAGCATCCTAACCAAACACTTAAACAAACATTAAAAATATACAAGTATAAATATAAACAAGTGAAAATATACAATATGTACGATATCTACAAAACTCAAAAACAAAGAAACTATCACAATGCGATTCAATATCAAAACCAATCCCCCGCAACGACGCCATTTTGTTGGATGCAGAATAGGGCAAGCAAGCAAAAATAATTTATTTTCAGAAGAATTCCCTCCGGGATTTATGTCGTGTCCACAGAGATCGGTTCGAGGGAAAGAATGTCGTTTGACAGTCTCTCGCGTTTATGAGTTTGGATTAAATTGGTTTAAACATAGAAACAGAAAAGTAAATATTAAAACATAAAACAAATTCATTCTTCAGCAAGACAAACTTATCCGGCATGCACATAATCGACTCCTCACAAACTTAAACTTACCGACCAGTTATACTCCACCTACAATACTCCTCAATATCACCCAGCATCGCTCACAACAAAGGTTATGTCTAACGCAAAGTTGAGAGAACAACCGTGTTACCGTCGCCGAACTCTCGCACGCGACTCAAGGCACGGAGGCATTAAGCTTCGACGCCTATTGAAGATTGTTAGCTCTTAAATCTATCTCTAGAATCCAAAAACTAACAGATAATCATCCATAATCGAAGTTTGCGAGGATTATCTCTAACGCAACTCAAACCCCGCACATAAAGCAAAAATCAGAGACAATCACCAATAAAGATTTGTAAAGCAAGTTTTATACAATGCCATGGGTGACAAATATACATGAGATCATAGTCAATACATATACAAAACCCAACAAAGAAGAAAAACACAAAGAAGAAGAGAAATGAACCAAACATCTCGCGGTTTGTCAGAGCTGATCGACGATCAATCCACCCCGGTTCATCCGTATGCAAGCTTCCATGTTGTTATCTAGTTAATCCTGCTAAAAAATGAAGTATGATGGAGTGGGAGTAGAAAATACCCAAACCATACTAAAAAAATAGTGTTTTTGGCCTTAAATGGTGTTTCTGCCCGCACAGCTTCGCCCGACGGTGTTTTAGGGCACCCGGCGGCGAAAGGCGGCTTATTTTACAAGTTCCAATGTTGTTATGGAGCTCCCGGCGCTAGAAGTACTGCCCAGCGCTGCTAAGGCGCATCATGACAGCAAAAATTCAGCACTGTTTTATTCGTAACTTTTAAACCGTAACTCCATTTTTCGCCCAGTTTGAAGCACTGGAAAGCTTATTCAATGCTCTATACAACAATGGCATAATCTTAATGCTTGAATACCTACAAAAATGAGATAAAATCAATTAAAATCAATAATATTTACAAGAAAATGCAATATACACACGAAAACGTAAAGTAAACGTATTTACACATAAAGTGGGGTTTATTCAACCAATTTTAACACAAAGTAACGATAAGTGCAACAAAACTTATATACAAAAATAGGTACAATTTGCACTTATCAAACTCTCCCCAACTTACATAATTGTTTTTCCTCAAACAAAAATCAAACAACTCAAAGAAACAGAGTGAAAACCAAAGAATCACGAATCAACAGGTTTTGAAAATCGGACAAATGAACGGTTCAAATGAAAATGGTACACACAAAGTAAATACTTACCACTAAACTACGACGATAACATAGTCACGAAACAAATGCAAAATACAAAAATCATGCCAAACATCCTAAAACAACACAAGTTCAAATGTGAATCACACCTAGCAAAAACAATCATCGGTAGATGAAAAACACAAAATGAGGTACTTATCACTCACACAACAATCATGCAAACAATAGACAAAATTATGCAACCATCCAAAATTCACATTGAACATACAAAGGCAAGAATCACAAGGACTTTCAAGGTTGTAATGTGGTCGGGCAAACAAACAAGGGGCAATTTTTAAAGGTAATTGAAACAAAAACTTGTCTAAACCTAAGGGAGTGATCAACTCACAAAAGTTCAAACACCAAATTCCAATCAACTTCTTCTTTCATCCCAAGTGTTACACAAACATAATACTTATTTAGCACAATTATTTGAACTCTTTTTGTTTCCTTTTTCAAGGATTTTCTGTTTCTTTCTTTTTCTCTTTTTTTCTTTTCTTTTCTTTTTCATATTTTTCTCTTTTTTCTTTTCTTTTTCATCCTCATAGAAACTAACCAATGAGTAAACAATCATTCTCTCCCCAACTTGAATTAAACCACATCATCATGTGAATACTCCCTACTTTCTAAGGCAAGGAAAAAATTCATACAACAACACAAAGTTGAGGGTTCAAGAAAACATAATCAATCAAAATCCATACATAAAGTAAATTTGACACTCATAGACAAGCATCAAACTCAAACAACATGGATAATGACCAAAGGCTCAAAGGGGTTACAAATGATCATACACTCACAAGGTGAATGACTATTTGGCTAAGGTAGTTGTGCTCAAAATGAAACAAAAATGCCTTGATCCTTTTCATGCTTTCATATAATCAACACAAACAAAAGATTAAGCATAATAAAATCCAGTTAAAACAAGAATGTTGGTACTCCGTGCATATATGAACAATAGAAGGCTTCCTCAGAAAAAAGGTGGGAACTAAAATGATTCACAATAAGAACAAGTATACAAAAGAATGAATGGCATGGCACGGAGGCATTAAGTTTCGACGCCTATTGAAGATTGTTAGCTCTTAAATCTATCTCTAGAATCCAGAAACTAACAAGTAATCATCCCTAATCGAAGTTTGAGAGGATTATCTCTAACGCAACTCAAACCCCGCCCATAAGGCAAAAATCAGAGACAATCACCAATAAATATTTGTAAAGAAAGTTTTATACAACGCCATGGGCGACAAATATACATGAGATCATAGTCAATACATATACAAAACCCAACAAAGAAGAAAAACACAAAGAAGAAGAGAAATGAACCAAACATCTCGCGGTTTGTCAGAGCCGATCGACGTTCAATCCACCCCGGTTCATCCGTATGCAAGCTTCCATGTTGTTTTCTAGCTAATCCTTCTAAAAAAATGAAGTATGATGGAGTGGGAGCAAAAAATACCCAAACCATACTAAAAAAATAGTGTTTTTGGCCTTAAATGGTGTTTCTGCCCGCACAGCTTCGCCCGACGGTGTTTTGGGGCACCCGGGGGCGAAAGGAGGCTTATTTTGCAAGTTTCAGTGTTGTTCTGGAGCACCCGGTGCTAGAAGTACCGCCCGGCGCTGCTAAGGTGCAACATGACAGCAAAAATTCAGCACTGTTTTATTCGTAACTTTTGAACCATAACTCCGTTTTTCGCCCGGTTTGAAGCGCTGGAAAGTTTATTCAATGCTCTATACAACAATGGCAAAATATTATTGCTTGAATACCTACAAAAATGAGATAAAATCAATTAAACTCAATGATATTTTCAAAATAACGCAATATACACACGAAAACGTAAAGTAAAAGTATTTACACATAAAGTGGGGTTTATTCAACCAATTTTAACACAAAGTAACGATAAGTGCAACAAAACTTATATACAAAAATAGGTACAATTTGCACTTATCAGATGGCAACTTTGAGCTTGTTTTGTTCGGCGATGACCCTCAGCGGGGAGTAAAGATTGGAGCGGACCTCCCCGACATAACGAGGAAGCAACTCAAAGCCTGCCTCCGTGAGAACGCTGACCTGTTCGCTTGGAGCGCCGCCGAGATGCCCGGCTTGGACCCGTCCGTCCCCTGCCATCAACTCACGATTGACCCGACCGTCAAAGCAGTAGCACAACGTAGGAGAAAGCAGTCTCCGGAGAAAACGGAGGCTGCAGAAAAAGCTATAAATGACCTCCTCGAGGCCAAATTTATCTCGGAGGCCAAGTACATGACTTGGTTGTCCAACATTGTACTTGTGAAAAAATCTAATGGCAAATGGCGAATGTGCATTGACTACACCGATCTTAATAAGGCATGCCCGAATGATGCCTACCCCCTCCCAATATTGATAAACTTGTTGATAATTCTGCCGGTTTTAAACTTTATCATTCATGGACGCCTACTCGGGCTATAATCAAATTCCAATGGCAATGATCGATAAAAAATACACGGCCTTCATGACCGAATCGGGCAACTATTACTACAACGTAATGCCCTTCAGCCTAAAGAACGCCGACGCGACCTATCAAAGAATGATGAACAAGGTCTTCTGGAGAGAGATATGCGACATGCTCGAAATCTATATGGACGACATGATCGTAAAATCCCACGAGGAAATCGATCACACTGCCTATCTAAGGAAGGTCTTCGAACAGGCCAGAAAATACAAAATTCGTTTCAACCCGGAGAAGTGCACGTTCGGTGTCTGGGCAGGCAAGTTCCTCGACTTCTACTTAACGGAACGAGGAATCGAAGCCAACCCCGATAAGTGCCGAGCATTCTCTGAGTTTCCAACACCCAAGTCAAAGAAATCCATCTAGTTCCTCAACGGGATGCTCGATCGCGTCATTGTCCCGTTTCGTGGCCAAGTCTGCCCAACACGCCTTACCCTTCTTCAAACTCCTCCGCAAGGAGGCAGCATTCGAATGGACCGAGGAATGTGACAAGGCTCCTCTCCACCTAAAACAGGCACTCTCGGAACCATCCGTTCTCTCTCGCCCGGACAACAACGAAACTTTATACCTGTATCTCGCCGTAGCAACCGAGGCGGTAAGCGCCGCTCTTATCTGCGAGACGCGTGACGGGCAAAAACCCATATATTTCATGAGCAAAGCACTACACGGACCAGAGTTGAGATACCAGCAAATAGAAAAGTGGAACTAGCCCTCATCAACGCAGCTAGAAGATTAAGACACTACATTCTAGACCACACGATTGTGGTTCGAATAGATCAGCCCATAAAACAGCTGCTAGGACGACCAGACATGGCCGGAAGAATGCTCAAATGGTCGCTCGAGCTGTCTGAATTTGACATCCAGTATGAGAGCAGGAAATTCCTCAAAGCCCAGGCTTTGGCTGACTTCGTCACAGAAATGACGTTCGTAGACTCCCCCGCGTGCGGAGCACGTAAATGGACCATCTTAGTAGACGGGGCCTCCAGTTCAGCGGGAAACGGGGCAGGCATCATACTAGAAAGCGACGAGGGAATCATCGTTGAAGTTTCACTCACTTTGTCCTTCCCAACCTCTAACAACCAGGCTGAGTACGAGGCATTCCTCGCCGGGTTACGCTTAGCCGAGGACCTTGGCGCAAGAGAAGTCGTTATTTGCACAGATTCACAACTCGTGGCCCTCCAAGTCTGAGGAGAATATCAAGCCAAAAACGACAACCTGACCGAATACTTAGCCCTCGTCAAGAAGAAGATGACGAAGTTTGCAGCGGTAGAGGTAAAACATGTTCCCCGCGAACACAACGTCCGGGCAGACGTTTTGTCCAAACTAGCCAGCACGAAGAAGAAAGGCGGAAATAAGTCCGTCATACAAGAAGTACTTCCTCGACCCAGCATTGAGAAAGCTTCCCCGATACTCGACGTACAAGTGATCGGCGACAGCAATTGCTGGATGACCCCCATTTACAACTACCTCGCTAGAGACGAACTCCCATCCGACCCTAAAGAAGCCAGCGTAGTCAGGCGAAGAGCCTGCTCCTACGTCCTGGTCAAAAATAAACTCTACAGACGAGGATTCTCCATCCCGCTGCTCAAGTGTGTCGAGGAAGAAATGGTCGCACACGTCTTGCGCGAAATCCACGAAGGAATCAACGCTCAACATCTCGGAGGAAGGTCCCTTGCCCAAAAGGCCCTCCGAGTAGGGTACTACTGGCCAACCATGCAGCACGACGCGAAAGAGCACGTGAAGAAATGCAATAAATGCCAACTACACCGGGACATGCACCTGGCTCCACCCAACGAGCTCAAGTCTATGTCCTCCCCGTGGCGATTTAACTGGTGGGGCCTGGACATCCTAGGACCCTTCGTGGTGGGATCGAATCAGAACAAATACTTAATAGTAGGAGTGGACTACTTCACAAAATGGATAGAAGCGGAGGCCCTGGCCAAGATAGCTTCCCTTAACATACTGCGTTTCTACAAACGAAACATCCTTGCACGTTCTGGCATCCCCCAAGCGATTATCACAGATAATGGGACACAGTTCACGGACAGGAAGTTCCAGGACTTCGTTGTCCAGCTAGGAACGAAGCAACACTTCGCATCCGTCGAACATCCCCAGATAAACAGGCAAGCTAAAGCGGTGAACCGAGTCATCCTTCGAGGCCCTAAACGGAGGCTAGACGAGACGAAGAAAGCTTGGGTCGAGGTGCTGCACAACATCCTATGGGCATACCCCACGACTCCACACTCTTCAATTGAGGAGACACCCTTTCGTCTAGCCTATGGGACCGAGGCCATGATCCCCGTCGAAGTTCACATACCCTCCAGACGGACAGAATCACCCCTGGACGAGGAAATGAACGACGAAGCACTAAGGGAGGAACTTGATCTCGTCGAGGAAATCCGAACAGGGGCAACTCTCCGCGAAGCCTCGTTAAAACTAAAAATTGCCATTAGGCACAACGCCAAAGTCATACGCCGAGAGTTCGACGTGGGCAGCCTCATCCTAAGGAGAAACCATAAGGACTCTCGCGAAGGCAAACTAGCTGCTAACTGGGAAGGGCCCTATCGTGTCCGAGCAAAAACGGAGAATGGGGCCTATTACCTAGAACATCTCAACGGGGAAGAACTTGCTCGACCATGGAACGCCGAAAAGCTGAAGCAATACTACAGCTAAGGCCTTAACTATCGGTTTGATCCGTCGCAACAACGAGCATCACACACCGACCACTATGCGCGCCTAGGTACAAGCGTCGCATGCCAGTAAAGCAGAACCCCGCTCAGGAACGAGCTAGGTCTCTGCTCGACAGCGGTTCCTCAATCGAGCACCGCCGTCGTCAAAGTACCACGACAGGCAGAACACCCATCTCGCGATGGGAGGTTCACGCTGCGAACTCAGGCCTCAAACGCGACCTGAGCTCCGCATCCTCACTAGGATATTTCCCGACAGTTCGACCAATACCCCTCACGGCCGAACACATCTATAACGAGCAATTCCCTTAAACTTGAAGCAAGTCAAAATAACCCCTATTACGGGCGTACATACAGAAACGAGCATAAGTAACAACACTTAGCGAAATTTAAAGCAGATATAGCCATGCAAATCACGAAACCGTCCACAAGGACCGGACAGATACATAATTAAAACTGATAAGTGGCCACAAGAGCCACAATTGTACTTGTTACATAAACAGGGGGCCATGCCCCCATCCAAAATAAATTACAACAATTACGTGGTACGCAGGCCGGACAAAACTACAACAACAACACAAAAATTTTCATTCATCCATCTGGTCAGTCTGCTCGACGTTTGGCTGAGGCTCCTGGCTCTCTGCAGGCTGGTCCTCGGCATGCTCTTCGAGGAGGGCGGCCGGTCTGATTATCTGGCCGTCTTCGACGTGCGCCAGATAGTGGGTACCCTCCATGGAAATATCAAGTTCGGGGTTCACCACCCGCAGTTGAGACACGACGTTCCTGAAGGATTCATCCGCGATAGCAATGTTGTCGTCCTCGGCCGCCAACATACGAGCAACCAGCTCAGACCTTGTCTTAATCTCCTTCACGTCCTCGGGTTCATCTTCGCCCGGAGCATTAGCTGACCTCAGCTGCTCGACCAGCTCCTCAACCGCCTTCTTCTCCGCAGCCAGCATAGAATTCTCCTTCTTCAGCCTTGTCACCTCCTCGTCAGCCTTCTTGCGGGCATCGTCAGCGCTCTTAACCTCTTCCTTGAGAGATGCCATGGCAGCCCGAGTAGCCTTGAGTTCGAACTCAATTGCAGAATCCCCTTCAGCATATATGGCTCCCATCTCCAAAACTCTGACCAGTGCAGAGGCATCTTGGGCCACCAACGCCCTCTTGCTCGGGCGATCCATGCTTTCCAGCCGAAGAGATTCTGCCCGCGGTACGACCAAGGATGTCCCCTCGAAGAATCTCCTATCATGTATACAAAGAGGACGCTCGAACTTCCCTTTCTCTGGGGCCCAGCTAAGATCCACAGTGTCGTTGGCCCTAGGCCGCTTGGTTCGTGAGGTCAAAGGAAGGGGAGATCCCCGGGGAGCAGGAATGGGAGAAGAGGTCCCCACAGAAGACTGAGCAGGAGTGGGAGCACTCGCATTGGCAAATCGAGACTTTGGAGGAGCCGTTCCAAGCTTGTTACTCGCAAGAGCATTTTTCACCATCCTCTCATGAGCCTGAGGCATCTCACCTGCACAAACAGAATACGAGCATGTAAGACACGAAGAAAATAATTCTGGCAAATTAAAATAACACTAAGACTACCAAGCAGCTTTTGAGCTTCCGCATGAGTCTTACACTCTAGAAGCGCCTTGGTATTAATGAAGCAGTATTCAACCATCTGGCTACCATCCTCCTCGAAAATCGGGTCACCCTTCTTCGTCCAGCATTCAGCGAGCAGGAAAGAGTTAACGTACTTCACCAGCGTCTCGTACGCAACGGCATCTTGCCCTTCCAAGTCGTGCGGCTGGAGAACGTACTCGTTGGGCTCTTTGGTGAAATGATCAGGTCCCCAGTGGATAGGGAACTTGTATATTCTCTCCCCAATAAACTAACCCGCCTCATCGCGCAGGTCGTTGCCCTCCTCGTCAACCTCGATCTCCCAGACATAAGTGCTATCTTGGACAGCTTCTGATACGGGCTCGATGACATAGTACCTCTCCTTGAACGTCCATATTGATTCCGAAAAAGGTTTAAACAGTTTGCGAGGCTGCTTTAAAGAAACCCAACCATACCTCCTCCTTGACAGCAGCCGTTGAAGATGGAAGACAGTGAAAAATAAAGGAAGAGTAGCCCCTATTCTCAGATACTCGCACGTCAGCTCGAACGCCCGGATGAAGGCCAGCGAGTTCGGGTGCAGCTGCGTAGGGGCCAACTTCAAGTGCACGAACACTAACTGCTGGAAATCAGTGAACGACAACCTCAGCCCCAACTCTTTGAAGGCATATTCATACATGGCAAAGCGATCCCCGTAATTTGTACAGACCCTATCACCCTCGGAGGGAAAGTGCACCTTCCACTCCCCCTCTGGTCCAACTTCCGTAAAAACGTCTCCCAGGTACGTCGCGAAGGTGGACCTATGCTCGGCTGATTCAGCCACCATCCACTCCTCCGTGGAACCTTCAACAATCATCTGTAATGGGCCTGATGATCCAGCCCACAACAGATGACCGTTGGCCCAGCGCTGGGGGCACATTATAAATACCCTCCTCCATAAGAGGGTCAGGTATTCTAATTGATACTTAGTCTGTACTTGCTTTTTCTTTCAATCTAAATCTCACTTTGGCATCAGAGTGTCTTGCAGGTACACCACCTCCTCTTCTCCACCATCGTTGAACTTGGAGCTTATGACGTGTTGCTGGCCACTGATATTTTTCTGATCCCGGTAAGATCAGTTTCTTATGTTATTTTTCTACTAATTAGTTTTATTTTAAAAATTATTCCTTTGAAGTTTTTGAAAACATAACATAGAAGTCAGAAGATTAAGATGGAATTGATCTGAGTTACTTTTTTTCTCCTTCGTTGTTTCTCCTTTTTCATAATTTCTTTTTTGAAATTTTATTGTTATTTTTTTTTCACGTTTTTAACATATAAATTTGATGTTTTGCGCTACATTCCTCTACTTTTTACTGGTTTAGTTTAGTTTTGAATCTTTTGCTTTATGTTTAATAAAAAATATTCAAGCACATTAGAAAACACTTTTTTTTTTCGATAATATATTTCCGGAATTTTTCCAGAATAAATGTATTTATGAAATTGAGGTCTAATTTAAAAACGAATGAAATATATGTATTAGAGTACGTCTAGAGATATATCTCCGAAAACAGAGAGCATTTTTGAAAATTTGCAAAGTGAGTAAGAAACACATGATATACAATAAGAAATGCTAAAAACAACATACACTCTTAAACCGTTTCACAATGTTGTAAACAACACCTAGAGCCTTGGCACTATATGGAACGACAACACAACACTAAACATCAATTGAAATGAAACTCGATAAGAGAAAATTGTAATGAAAGAGGGGTATAAAAAAATCAAAAGTAGTGACACGTGTCTTTCCTAAAAAGTTTTGGTTTGTTAGTTAATTGGCCATTTGTTAGTTACTTATTAGTCCTTTTTGTAATGTAAATATTTTGAATAAAAAGGGCAATATAGGAAGTGTATGCAATTTTTTTTATGGGTAGAAGTAGATGTATTAAGTACTTCTTTATTATATTTTAAAATAAATTAGTAATATTAAATTTAATATTTAAAAATAATACAGCTAGTAATTTTTAAGTGGATTTTTCAAAAAATAATTTAATATATAAATTATTTTTAATGAATTATTTATATTTAGGAATAAATTTAACACGATTGACCAAATAGGTTGTCAACAATAAACAATCACTAAATAATTCCATAAATACAATTATCCTTTTTTATTTTTTGACAAAACATTGAATATGATGACATTCTAAATAAAATATCCAAAATCTGAAATGTACATTGAATATTTGAACAAAAAGTTATCTATCTCTTACACTCATACCCATCTCATACTCTTCTCTTCTTTATTTATACACATTAAAAAACCTCACACATACACTCAAACCCTTTTACACACATAGCCTTAGCACTGAACGGAACGATGATACAATTCTAAACATCCATTCCTACTTAATCACCAATTTCCGTTACAAATTCCAATCACCATTTTTCCTCTCGCTCTCAGCCAAATTTAGGCCCTTTTATTATTCTCAGTTTCGCCTATTTTATTTCTATCAACTTTTGAACAAATTTTCATTTTTTTCGTCACCTAACTTCTGTCGCAAATTTATAAGCTAAGTTATATTTTTTTTAATGAAATAATGGTAGGCCAGTTTACACAAACTTTATGAATGTGATTCCACAATCACAATCGAATCTCATTCAAACTCACTATTTTCTCACTTCATCATCACAAAATAATCCTGATTCATAATGATAGGTCAATTTCAGATCCCTCGAAATTACGCCGCTTGGTCGCACCGCCAACCACCTCACATGCCGGAAAATCGGGGCGTGTTTACTCGACCGTCAACATTCAACGCCCATCAGCTGTGTCCCGTGAATTACACAGGTCGGGTTAAACGGAGGGGAAACAAACCCGAGAGACGCAACGACAAACGCCGTGTAAACCATAAGGATTCATCAGAGACGAACCGATTCACTGGGAAGGCTCGACGGTTTAACTTTCCAAAGAGGAGGTTTACCAGTGGCTGTAGTAGTTTCTCTGCTCCGTTCGCACCGCGTAACACAACTTCGTTCATAATCCGCGCGAAGAAGTCCGGCGGCATAGCTTCTCTGGTGTCTCCTTGTGCTACGACTCCGGCGATCTTGACAACGCCGATACTGTCGCCGTCGACAGAGGTGGTAGTCGAGACGGCGAAGGAAAAGTGGGGAGTTGACGGATATGGCACAATGAAAGGCCTAATTCGTGTCCGGTCGGAGAAAGAAGATTCTAACGTAGCGGATAACAATGGCAGTGAACAATTGGAAGTTGAGAAGATATTGAACAGTGATTTGAGGAGGTTTGAGATGATATATCCAAGTGAAAATAGTTTAGAGAATAGGGTTGATGAACAAGAATTACATATTACACGTCTTGATGAACAGAATCTAACTCTTAAGGAAAGAATTTTTCAGATTGAAGATGAATTGGAAGAGTTGAGACGGCGTGTTCTATGGTTGGAGAGGGAGGGAATCAGATTGCAGAATTTCGATGGAGACGATGTTTGCTCGGAGAAAAGCGTCGGAGATGATGGAGACAGTGATGAATGGTAATTGTTAAACATACCTGATTGTGTTTGGTGGGAAGGGTTTAATGGTTTTTGCAAATGACTATAAATAGTTTTTTTAACTAGATGTAACAGTATAGTTTAGTGGAGTATGATTTAATTTAGTTATTGTTGTTGATTTGAAGTTAACTCTACAGATGTTGTATCTTGTGGGTTTAGTTAGTTTGGACTTATAGGCGTTTGTTTGTCTCAAAATCTCACTGTTCAAAAATTATTGACAAGGATTCTCTTAGTTTAATGCTCTATCATTTCTTCTATGTCTCTAAAAATACAGTCTTTCATTTTGTTTTTCTATTTTTTCATCTCAGTTTCACTTGTCTCATGAAAATTGCTTAGGGAAAGTTAGAGAATCGAAAGTTATAGATCTACTTTTCACACACACACACACACTTGTTGTCATCTGGCTTTGTATTTCTTCAAAAAAGTTTACGATATAATCTAATCTTGGCTCACATTTTTGTAGAATCTATAAAATATTTAATAGAATTAGTTGAAATTATGTTAAAACCTATCATTCACTCCTTTATTGATACGAAGATAATTCGTGTATATGTATTAGATTTGTCTATTCATCAATTAAACATTGAGTTTATTGTTAGTCATACTTCATTGGTTGTTTAATGAGATAGTGTGCTCTTCTTGCAACTTCTTTTATCATTTATACTATTTACTATTGATGAGTTATAACTGAAACTAAATTTATTGTTAGAATCTATTTTTCTAGAAATACGGCCTCAAAGATATTAAGTATTTATTCGATATTATATTAAAATGTATAATTATATACTGTGAGTATGAATTGATGTATATATTTAAAAAATAAATTATCAATATTTCTTTATGGGGGCTTATTTTTTGTATTTAGCACATGACAGTTAGGGAAGACCCACGAGAGTAACTGTACCATGTGAATATCATTTATGTGGTTTCTATAAATCTTTATGTGGGATTTTTTTTGTTCTCTAACTAAAAAACACCAGCACCCTCATTGAGAAACAACAAAGAATCCAAATATGCATTATCTTAAAAGTGTTGTTGTCCCCTCCACACGATTTAGATTATCTTCAAACCACCAATCATGTTTTAGTGTCCTTATATTGTCTGCTTTAGATATTGCCAATTTTTTTTTCTTATTTCAGGGTCCAATTTAAATCTTTATGTTTTAAAAAGATTGAATTGATTCTTTAATTTTTAAAACTGAGTCATGTTAATCCTTTGTGTCAGCAACGTTAGTCAAAGACAAAAATCACTTAAAACAGGGTCCAGTTGGCCCAGACGTAATGCTTATGTGGAAATAATATTATAGTAAAAAAGTAATTCAAAGTCATAAATCACTTAAACACCAAAATCACTTTTCAGATCAACAAACCCTAGCAAAGAGTCTCTACGCAAAGATTAAGTGATTTTAAAGAAAGAGATAATTTGCAAAATTGATAATGTTTTTTAAGACGATTTCGAAGGCAATTTTAAAGAAGGGGGAGTGAAGACGCTATTGAAGACACTATTGTTGAATACAGGTTAATAAGTATTTTCACGATTCTGTTTTAGGGATTTTGTGGTAGTTTTATGGTTTTTGCCTTTTTCAAATGTTATATGTATTAGATTTGTGAATTCTGTGCAATTAGTTATTTAAATGTTTAGGGTCCCAAAATGTATTAGTTTTTAGGACTTTGTCTTTTTTCGAAATGTATTAATTTCAAGATTGATTTGAATAGGTCGAAATTGACGAATATTTACATCTGAAAACTCATCACAATGGTGAATTCATGGATAATGAATTAAGTGTGTATGAAGGAGGACTAGTTGATGATTTAAAAATAGATGTAGACAATTGGAGTTTTTTTGAGTTGGCAAGTTGTTTACCGTGAAAATTGGTAAACAACCGTTGGTCTTCCAAAAAATTAATTTGGTTCACTTGCAGGATCAACCAGTGAATCCTAAGGACATAGCTATTGTGTTTAATGTATTTCTGGAAAATTGTAGAACACTTCGACAATATTTATTTGTGTGAAAAATTGTTTTAATTGTTTGTTGAAAAAGACTAAACTTTGTAAAAGTTTGGTAAAGAAATGCAATGAAGAAAATAACTTTAAAGTAAAAAAATGCAGTAAAGAGCAATTGATGAAAGAAAGTAAATTTCTATTGAATAAAATGTATGGTGTTTCAAACGTACATTTATCAACCGTAACTTTTTCTCACGTTAACTTGGATACTTTGAGTAAATTTTGAGTATAGTATAATAATTAAACACACGAAAATCCTAATGCTAAGCCCCCTATTTATAACACGTCAAAATAACCGTCTTCAACGAACATTTCTCCAAAAGTTGACACGTTTCGCCCTGCATGCCTTCGTTTGGCCATAGTTTGCCACGCGTCTCTCCTGAGAAACAGATAAGGACAAAAGACTATCTATCCGTATTTTGAAATTCAAACTTCTGTCGAAGGAAGGCTTCAAAACGTCCCTTCGTCGAAATGACTTTCTATACTTAGAAAATATTTCTAAGTATTTGCCCAAGCATGTCTCCTTATGAGAACTATTTCGGCAGAACTTCAAACCAATTTCTGTCGAAGTCAGCCATACTTAAGAAACTTTAATTTTCACTTAGTTTCTCAAATGGGAACATGCCATCGAAATTCCCAGCCAACAAATTGCCCCCCTCCCACAAATGTTATTTTCGACTGTAATGGAGAAAAGGGCATTTTTTGGAACTTTTCATATTTGACGCCAGAAACCTTTGGACTGCTATGACGTCATTGTCATCATGACAACTTTCCCCAAACGTCTCCTCAAACCCATATGTGAATCTTTTCCATCATCACATGTCTAGTTCCTAGGAGATCATTGGTCAAATTTTTAACTGCTACCGTCTCATCACACCACCCTCACATGACACGCGTCCCATGATTTTTCTGTTGACAAGGTTCTCTAACTTAGAAAGAACGCCAGCACCCGTATTGAGAAAACAACAAGGAATCCATATATCCATTATCTAAAAAGTGTTGTTGTTGTCCCTGCACATTATTTAGATTATCTTCAAATGACTAATCATGTTTTAGTGTCCTTGTGTTGTGTGCATTAGATATTGCCCTTTTTTTCTTTGCGAAATATTATTTTTATCCCTTAACTTTATTTTAGGGTCCAATTTAAATCCTTATGTTTTAAAAAGATTGAATTAATCTTTTATCTCTTAAAATATGGTCACATTAATCATTTATGTTAGCAATGTTAGTCAAAGTCAAAAATCACTTAAAACATGGCTCAGTTGCCACAAACGTAATGCTTATGTGGAAATAACATTATTATAAAAAAGTAATTCAAAGACATAAATCACTTAAACACCAAAATCACTTATTCAGATAAAAAATACCCTAGCAAAGAGTATCTACACAAAGAATATGATTTCAAAGAATGAGATAATTAGCAAAATTGGTAACGTTTTTTTAAGGCGAATTCGAAGGAGATTTTAAAGAAGGGGAAGTGAAGACACTATTGTTGAATACATCTTAATAGGTATTTTCACGATTCAGTTTTAGGGATTTTCTGGAAGTTTTAGGGTTTTTGGCTTTTTCAAATGTTATATGTATTAGATTTGAGGATTATATGCAATTGGCTATTTTAATGTTTAGGGTATCAAAATGTATTAGTTTTAGGGCTTTATCTTTTTCGAAATGTATCAATTTCAAGATTGATTTGAATAGGTCAAAATTGACGAATACTTATATCTGAAAACTCATCACAGTGGTGAATTCATGGATAATGAATTAAGTGTGTATGAATGAGGACTAATTGATGATTTGAAAATAGATGTAGACAATTGGAGTTTTTGTTTTTGAGTTGGCAATTGTACTAAAGGAGTTATGTTATAGTGAATTTGAGAAAATATGCTACAAAGACCATACATTTGGGACGAATGCTTTCGTTGATGACAAATTTGTTTTAGAAATCACTGATATTTATAGGATGCATCTAAGTGTTGATATCTATATTGAACACACCTTGTCTCAGTCTGAATATTATAAGGGTCTTATTGATGATATAGAAGTAGATAATGATGTCATTGTAATTGAGGAGGTATAATTGCTTGATAAAATGTTTGAAGAAGTAATCAATGGGGATTATGGGATGAAGGAAGCAGAGATGAAGGAAGCTTAGATAAGGGAAGTTCAATTGAGGGAAGTTGAGTTGAAGGAAGTTAAGTTGAAGGAAGCGAATGATGTTCAAATGGTTGGTGATGTTAAGGTTGGTGTGAAAAATCACGATGATATGCATATGGGTGGTGAGGTGCATGATGATATAAGTTTTGATGACAGTGAAGATGGCAACTTCAATTATGATAGTGTTTTGGAAGTAGCTTTTGAGGATGACTCTGATGAGTATACTGATTTTGAGGAAGATGAAATTGATAATCTAATTGCCTATGAACATGACGTAGAGGGAACAAGCAAAAACATAAAGAAAAGTGGGAAGAAGAAAAGTAAGATTTTAAAGGGAGTGGCAATAACACTGAAGAGCTGGAGAGTGGATGTGAGAGTGATAGTTGTAGTGGAAATACAAAAAAGAAGTACATTGTGTTCAAGTTACAAAAGGACATGTCAAATTACAAATAGGAGGCAGGAATGTATTTAATATTAAAGGTGATTTTAGGAAGCAATAACTTCATATGTTATCCAATATGGTAGCAACCTTGAGTTCATAAAAAATGACAAAATAAGGGTAAGGGTTAGATGTAAAGATGGCCGTGAGTGGGAAGCATATTGTGTTATGTTGCTAAATGAGGAATCTTGGCAACTATGGAAGGTAAATGATAAACATAGTTGTAGCAGAGAGTATAATGTGAAGATGATGACTACAAAATGGTTGAGCAAGAGGATTCAAAAATCCTTAAAGAAAAATCCTTGGATGAAGATTAAGGATATAAAGGAAAAGGCAAAAGGGAGGTGGAATGTAGGGGTCAACAAGACTAAGGTAATCTATGCTAGATTTGCAGCTAGAGACAAGGTCGATGGTTCTTTCCTAATGATTAGATTCTTCCAATAGCTTTTACATTTGTGAAAGGTGAAAATAAAGATAGCTTGACATGGTTTTTGGAGCTCTTTATTGATAATCTTGGAGGTAGAAATGAGTGTCTCACACAGACATTAATTTCAGACCATTGAAAGGTATACTCAATATTGTTATACTATGATTGTTTTTGTGTTATGTTACATTTGTGTTATGTTATACTAATTATTGTTGTGTTTTTGTATGTGGCATGTCAAGGTCTATTACCTGTAATAGATAAGCCTTTGTCTACTATTGAACAAAGATTTTGTGTGAGGCACATGAATAATAACTTTAGGAAGAGATATCCTGGAAATATGTTGAAGGAACTCATGTGAAAAGCGCAAAATCAACCTGTTCACAAGCATGTAAAAGAGAAATGAAGGGAATGAGAAAGGTCAATGAAAAAGCATTTAAACACATGGTGAAGACACCGCCAAGATTTTGGAGTAGATCATACTTTATGATACATAACAAGTGTGATGATGTTCTCAACAACATGTCAAAAGCTTTTAACCGTGTTATTTTGGAGTCGAGGGTTTTCGCGCTGCGAAAAAATATTTAGTCGCCACCGAACTTTATTTATTCCAAATGAAAGGGTAAATATCAATAAAACCCTTAAAAAAAGAAAACGGTCTTTGCAACCAAGAGCGGGTTCAGAAATTGGTTATGTAAGAGGAAGGTATTAACATCCCTTACATCTGTTGTACTCAACAGGAACCGTTTTGATTGTTCTTTGCACGGATGGGTTTTGTTATCTAAAGTTTACTTGCGATTGATTTTAATTAAGGGGAAAAATAAGTTTTTAATTAATGTGTTCGCCAAGATTTCAAAATCCTGTGCCTACGTATTCACATAGTGAAATGAGAAAATCAGAGCTCTGAAGTTCATAGGGTAGAAAATAAGTATTTGTAGGTTGTTTTTACTTAACAATGTTAACATTCACGTTCTAGCAGTTAAACGTTGCTTGTATACTCGCGCTTGGGAGGCTTAAGCGTTGTTTGTAATACGCTAGACAAAAATAACATGCCCTTTATGAAAAGCTTTTGAATGCCCTAAGGAAAAAAGTTGAATTTGATTGGTTGTGATTGATTTTAAGTCTGAAGACGGATATTCAGACATGAAGCTCTACAATAGTATTTGAACATTCAGGGAGAAAATCTATTATTTAATGGTGAAAATGGCAAACAACCGCTAGTCCTCCAAAGTTACTATGTCTTTGGTCACTTACATGATCGACTAGATTCATCCTAGGACATGTGTTCTTAAGTTAGCTTTTGGTTTCAATGATCATGAACATTTACAAAATGTTCTTTGAGTGTTTTCCAAGGTCATTAAGAAAACATTGTGAACTTCTTTTAAAAATAGTAAAATTGCAGAAATATTAAAAGATAAATTGCTTGAAATAAATAACAATGAATTAAATTTGTGAGAGAAAGAAAATGACTGAAATTCAAAGTGCTTTGATTGTAAAGAAGGTATTTAAATGTACATTCTCTCAAAAGGACTCTTTTCTCACACACACAGATACTGGGAGTAAATTGTAGAGTTTGTACAATGGTTGAACACCCTATTCTAAATGATAAAATTTCCTATTTATACTAAATCACAAATAACCCTCTCCTAACGGTTATTTCGTCAGAATGCGCCACGTTCCCATTACATGCACTTCATCGCCTAAAAGCCTTCCACGTGTCCCACGAAATGGATAAAACCAAAAGGCGGTTACTAGCCTTATTTGCATTTCCTATGTCGAACGCTTCCCTTGATGGACTTCGTCGAATTCTAATTCATTCAAAAATCTTCCTAAGTCCTGGACTACAACGTCTCCTATGCATAAAATCCTTCGAATGAATTTTCTCCAGTCGAACCATACATTGCTTCATCTCACGCACGAGTCTTCAAATTTTGAAAATCCCTTTCCAGCCTTCTCTGCCGTCGAAATACCTTTTGTTGTCGAGTTCATTAAGCCTTTCCTAGGAATATGACCTCAAACTTCTCAAATCACCTCCAGCATTAATGAGTGTCGAAATTCTGGCCAACAGATTACCCCCAAAAATGTCATTTTCGATTGCAAAGAGAGAAAGACATTTTTTGAAGCTTTTCGATGTTATTGTATCGTTACTGGTGTGACGTCATGGTCATCATGACCACACCGTTTCAGTAGTCTCATCAAGACGTGCAAAACTCTAGAAAGTAATCATTACACCCTATTAACTGGGAAATAGTAGGCTATCACCTACAACCGTCTCATCTCACCGTACCAAACCAACACATGCCCTACTACCTTAGCCACTACCCCAAGTGGCTGAAATGAAGCGTTTCATTTTTCCCACTATAAATGCTCTTCTTTATTTCTTTTTCCACCTTGACCCAACAATGGCGTCCAAGCAACCAACTGTTCCTCCCAAAGAGGCAAAAAGGCAACCAGCTCTCCGCCCTGTTCACACAATCTTCGACCCTAGCACGGTAGGAAATCAACAATACATTCCGCAACCTCCCCTTGAGGAAGAAAAGATGCGCATCTACCAATCTCAGGTACTTATCCCTATTTCAATTTCTAGAAAAGTACATGTTCTTCCTGGTCCTTTACCAGACCTTAACACAGATGTTGTGAGACTTAGGGCCTTCTTCCCAACTTATCATAAGTACTGGCCCATGGAAAGTAGGGAAAAACCAAATCCACGACTAAAACCAAAACTTCTGAACAAAAAGGAACTAAAACCCAAGCCATCTCTTCGACTGAGCTTGAAGAAAACACCATTAGATTAGATTACATGAGAACTGCTCTAGAGCATTTCGCTCTTGTCCCTTATCAAAAAACCTTGGGAACTATCTAAATTGGCTGGCAAAGATAGAGAAAAAGAAAGCTGACTTTTGGAAAGAAATGGAGATTTTCGACATGATCCATTTGTCGAAATATGGACCTGGATTTTACCAACCCATGCTGCTAACCTCTCTATACTTCTGGGACAACACTCACAACAAATTCCACTTCCCTTGTGGAATGCTCACTCTTACTCTCTTCAATATAGCCGTTATCACTGTTCTTCGACCTACAGGAGAGGCCTTCAATCCAAACCTGATGATGGAAGACAACATTGGCTTCGACGGGAATCGAGCCACATTAACCAACTACATTGCTGACCATCACCAACAAGACAGTGAAGAAATGTCTGATGAAGAGCATATTGCTTTTATAGCTCTTTGGTTATCCCGCTGTGTCTTCTGTTCAAGGTCTCTACAGGTGGCGAATAAATTTGTGTCCATGGCTAACAAACTTCATTATGGTCGAAAGCTCTGCCTCAGCCAAATGATCCTTGGCTGTATGTATGAATTCTTGGTAGAGATTATGGCACTTCTCAAGAGTATTTGAGTGGATCTAACTCAAACTTGAATCTAGCTGGTCCTTTTTGGTTGCTGCAGTTGTGGCTTAATGCCACCTTCGAACCCTCTCTGTCGACCCGAAACACCATCGATGAAGAAAGTGAAGAAATTAAGAACAGGAGGGTCGAAGGGACATGTCTTGTCTACGTAACTCCAAATGACGAAGGCACAAATCTCCAGCAGACCTATACTGATTATGTGATGATGTACGCCAAGCGCTACCACTTTACTCCTTATATGGCTCCCTTTTCATAAAGGACCTGTGGCCTTGAATGGTTCACTCGACCCTTTCCCCTACATCAAAAGACCAGGAAGAAGAATCCAAATATATATGGGATGCCTTTCTCACCCCCAAGTTAATTGCCACCAGACTTCGACCATCTAGAAACCTAATAGTCCTTTTTAGCTACCAGCCAAATCTTGTCTCTCGATAATTTGGAATTAGCCAGATTCTACCCAAACCTCTCTTTCAAAGGAAAAGTAGATTCATTCTTTACAATATGCATCACATAGAGGCTGAATGCATGGAAGAGATGACTCGATACTCTGGCCTCACTCAACTCACTCCCATTCATTTTACACCATCTTTTTATTATTCTAAAGAATACGATACTTGGTGTAAGCAATATTATCTTCCATAAATATTCGATGTTAAAGCTTTCAATTAACATCTAACTTCTGCTTTTGCTCATATACAGGATAAATCCAAGAAAGGTACTTTAACTCATATCAAGGAGATTCAGAAATTCCAAAAGTACTTTGAAACTGCCTATCGACCTGGTGATCTTAGTCAAACCATCTGTGAAGCAGCAGTCACTTTAAAAGAAAAGTTTATGGACAAACTCCCAAATTTAAAAATACCTTCTTACTGAAGGCTCTAAAGATTTGAGCAAATTTTGGTAAAATAGGATGTTGTACAAGATGTTCCAACAAGAATAATTCAGCTGAAAGAAGACATGTTAGACAAGATATTCCAACACGATGTTAGGACATCGTGTTTGTTACTAGCAGCAGGATATTTACATATTAGTTCCAGATCAATTCCATGAGTAAAGACATGGATCAAGGAATCAGCCAACAGAAGATTTAAAGCCCAAGGCAGCAAAAGGCTATAAAAGAAGATCAAGTCCTAGGGCAGAAAAGAGAGAGAGAGAGAACGACATAGACTTAAGAATCCTATTTTTTAAACTTTTGTAAAGTAGGGTTTAGGGTTTTGAGAGTCTTTGCCTCCTTTGTGTTGTAAGTCTCCATCTCTATCGATTTGATACATTGTGGAAGACATAGATGCTTGTACAGATTCAGAAACCCACAGGTAATGAATCATGTATTGTTCTTGGATGAAGCTTTTAAGCAAATTTGAGTTAGCTTGTTGTAGCGAGCAATTTTTGTCGGTGACGCGACCACCTTATCGCTGAAGTTTGGGTTTTCCTCCTCGAGGAGAAAGGGGTGCTAATTTCTGATTTCTTATTTATCCCATGAAGCTGGAAGGGAAAGGGAAGCTATCTAAAACTAACCTTGCACGCGATTGTTTAACGGAACAAACGCTTAAAAGAGATTGGGGGTCCGGGGTCAGGTTATACAATGGGGAGTTGTCAATTACCCATCCTATATGTGGTTATCCACAGGATATTAGCTTTAGGTTTTACTTTGTAATTGATGGCGTTTATCCGTTAATAGGTTGGGAAAGTTTCTTGGGAAGTATGAGTGAGTGAGTTTTGTTTTTTGTGGAAAATGATGATCATGGCTAAGGTATGAAACCTAAAGTCTTTGACTGATGTATGAAGGTACTGGACCTAGAGTTTTTTATTAGTATGTTCGCTAAGATTTCGTAATATTATGCCTACGTATTCCCGTTTAAATGAAACAGGGAAATCAGAGAAATCGTAGTTCCTCCTATTCTAAGGGAGGAAAAAAATGTTTTGGTGTCTTGTTTGAAGCCCAAGATTGAAGCTAAAAGGTTTTGACTGAGAGAGAATTTGTCATCTCTAAAGAGGGATTGTTCATTTTTGTGTGCCTTGATCAAAGCCCAAGGTTGAAGCTAAGAGGTTGATTGACTCCACTAGGGAGATCCTTATCCAAAGTCTGGATAAGACTGACTCAACAAGAGAGTGTATATATATGGGTGTCTTGTACAAAGCCCAAGATTGAGGCAAAAAGAGACTGACTCTTTGGGGATATCATTATACAAAGCCTAAGAGGAGGCTGGGAGTTTGACTTTTCTAGGGAAAATGTTCTATCTGTCTAGTACAAAGCCCAAGATTGAGGCTAAAAGGGATTTGACTCTTGCTGGAGAGTATTATCTGTCTTGTACAAAGCCCAAGATTGTGGCTGAAATGAGTTTGACTCTGCTTGGGAAAGATGTTGATCCCAAGCTTAAGAGAAGGTTATGAAGATTTATGTCTTGTGCAAAGCCCAAGATTGAGGCTAAAAGGAGATTTTACTGACTCGACTGAGGATATTTTAGGTATCTCGTACAAAGCCCAAGAGAGAGGCTAAATAGGTTGATTCAACAAGAGAGTCTGAAAAGGTGATTGACTCAACGAGAGAGTCTGAAAGGGTGAGTGACTCAACAAGAGAGTCTGAAAGGTAACTGACTCAACAAGAGAGTCTGAAAATGTAATTGATCAACAAGAGAGTCTGAAAAGGTAATTGACTCAAAAAGAGAGTCTGAAAATGTAATTAACTCAACAAGAGAGTCTGAAAAGGTTAACTCCGCTGGGGAGAATCACTGGTACAAAGCCCAAGAGGAGGCTAACTTTGCCGAGGAAAGATCATTATACAAAGCCTAAGAGGAGGCTAACTTTTACTGGGGATAATTGAGATCCTGAGGCAGGTCCAAATGGGGGAATCAACTCTTACAGGGGATTGCAGAAGAGTTGAGGTATCAGATACCTTGAGGTTCTGATTTGGGATAGTGTTATACTAATGATAAACTAATCCTGGTTGGGGAATTTTTTTAGGATAAAGACTGGATTTTAACTCAGTTGGGGATTTATCCAGAATGACTGGGGTTTCTTCCTATGTTGCTAGGGAACTTGAGAATGTCTTTGAGACTCAAGGGGATTTAGATTGTCCAAGTCTACTGGTGTGGAAGAGTTTTATCTTTTGTATGATGCCCATGAGGAGGCACGGGTATTGAGGGATGTGAATCGACCTTCAAATCCGATATTTGACACTGGAAAGACTGCTCTAGCAAAGGATGACTAAGTTCTGTCATATACCTTTAGGAGGTCGTCAGGGTCCTTGCGTTAAGCCCAAGAGAAGGCATGAGAACTTCTAAGAAGCCAGAAAGTCCTTGTACAAATCCCAAGAGCAGGCGGGGATGCTTTTAGGAAGCCCGTGGGTCTCAAACCAAGAAAAGTTCAAGAAATGCTATTCACCGAGAATAGATCATTTAGTGAAAGTTCTGAGGTTTGATGAAACTCAAGAGATGCTATTCACCGAGAATAGATCAACTTCGGGGAGTAGAATTTCTTTGACAATTTCTAGGGGTGACAGTTTGAGAAAAGTTTCACGAGGAATACTGCCTTTCTCTTTGTTCCATATTGTTTAAGCCCAAGAGAAGGCAAAACTGTATCTGGAAATCCTATGGGGATCTAGTTTTGATTGCATTCAAGAGTGACCAACGGGGCTTTACCTAGTTCTAGACCTAGTTGTCGGGGAAAACTCTAAATAACTATACAAGTATATATACAGATGATATATGACAAGTATTTTAAAAGGATATGAAAGAAGACTAACCGTGCACAGCTTCCTGTCATACCCCAAATTTTGACCACTAAGATTTCCCATCATTATGCAAATCATCATCACAATATGGATGAACCATCATGCCTCATCAATCTCCTTAGAGATGTTTGAGCATTCACCACAATCAAGGATTAGGGTTTCAAGCCCTCTCAGAGCTCTTAGACAAAGGATCAATTAAGGAATGACATGATCCTCAACTTGTCTAAACCTCTCAAACATCCACTATGGATCAAGAGGACTCCCACATCAAGAATCAAGTACAAGGCTGCAACATTCCAAGTGGATTAAGCCTCAGGATCGCCAGTGTCACCATATTAGGGTTTTGGTCGACCAGGGCCTCCAGATGGAAATTTTCCTCTGGGCATGAGCCAATGCTTCAAAGAATAACCCAAAATAATGTAAGGGACTTCATGGACCCAATCATCAAGTCAATTTAACCTCAGGGGATGCATTTATAAAAAATCAGAAATTAGGGTTTCTTGACCTAATTCACCCCTAAGTTGACTTTTGGGACAAAACATGAGCCAAGACCTCAAGACATGATTTGAGAGTTCCTAACACACTACATTGATCCATTTGCAACAATGGATTGATCCAAGAAGCTTGATTCACAAGTTTCAAGTTCATCAGAACCATGGTTAGGGTTTCGCGAGAAAAGACAACTGTACCTTTGACTTTTGACCAGGACATGCTCCCAAACCTTGGGACATGATTCAATACACCCTATAAAACCTATGAAATCAATCCGTCAAGTTTGATTTAGGTCAAGGACTCGATTTCATAGAGGATCGCACAGTTTGGAATTCATCTGATAAAAAGTCAACTGTGCCCAAAAGTCAAAGTTTGACTTTTTGATTTTTTGATCAATTATGGTCCCCTAACCCTAAAATGATGTTAATGTGTGGTTGGAATCATCATTCATCTAGAAAAACCAAGAAAAGTGAGACAACTTGTAAAACGGGTAACCATAAAAAATTTAGAAAATTTCTAAGTTATGAAACAAAGTGGCTAGGGTAGCAACTTCCAAGGATCATAACTTGAGATCCAAGCAACCATTTGGGCTTATCCAAAGATGGATTTGTAGCTCTCATGGCATACTTTAAAAGTGTTAACTACACTTCATTCCAATTCATCATGGATTTTGAGTTATGGTTGGATCAAAATGGCTGAAAACATGAAATGTCACTTTTTCCAACACTTAGTGAAATTTTCACCAAGTCAAAATCTGTTTCACTTTTTGCAAAATGTAAGGGCATTTTTCACTTGGATCTAAAAAGTGTCAAGACAAACTATGATCACACATGTGTTGTATCATATAAGGGCTTTCCAAAATGGCCAAGAACCCCATGAAACTCCACTTAAGCCATGAGATATGACAATGGTAATGTGCCTTGCTGCAGACTGTCATGGCAAGGAAGATTTGTGCATTTTGCTTGATTTGAGCAAATTTTGCAAAAGATAAAATTTTGCGTTAGAGATAAGCCTCCCAAGTCTTTGGAACTAAAAATAGCATGCCAAGATGACAGGTCTTTGGTGATGTACGCTCGGCGAATGTCAACTCAGACAGAGAACAACCAGCCACTGATCCACTATTTCCAAGATAGTTTAACCGGTGCCGGACTCAAATGGTACATGGGTTTAAATCGCACTAAGATCGACACTTTCAGAGATCTTGGTGCTGCCTTCGTTCAACAATATAAGTATAACCTGGACATGGCACCAGACAGAGATCAACTCAGATCGATGTCACAAAAGGAAAAGGAAACCTTTAAGGAATACGCTCAGAGATGGCATGAAATTGCCGCCCAGATTTGTCCACCTCTTGAGGAAAAAGAGATGACAAAGATCTTCTTAAAGACCTTAAGCTCATTCTACTATGACCGAATGGTCGCCAGTGCGCCTAGTGACTTCACCGAGATGGTGGGCATGAGATTTCGTCTTGTGGAAGCAGTCCGAGAGGGACATTTAGTTAAAGACGCTGGATCATCAAGTAATATAAAATGATACGGTAGTGCTCTCTCTAAGAAAAAAGAACAAGATATTAGCAATATCTCTCTCGGAAAGCAAAGGCGACGGTACCAACTAGTAGCAGCTGTAACTCCTGTTATTAACCCTGCGCCTGTTCCTACGTATCAACCTCAGGTTGCTCAGAGCCAACCTAATCAACAACAATATCAGAAAAAGACACAACAACCTCTTCAGCAGGCTCGTTGTCCTTATAACAACAACTGTACAACTCGACCGCCAGGGATCGACCCTATACCAATGTTGTACACAGAACTGTTTCCGTTATTACTGGTCAAGGGGGCACGTCCAAACCAGGTCTCCTCTTGCAATCCAGGAGAACCCACCTTTTTGGTTCAAAGCGGATCAGACTTACCCTTACCATCAAGGAGGACCAAGGCATAACATAGAAAACTGTCTCAGTTTCATATCCTATGTGCAAAAGCTTGTTAGGAGCGGGGTCTTATCCTTCAAAGATACGAATCCTAATGTTCTCACGAACCCGTTGCCTCAATACGAGAAAGCTGCGGTAAATTTGATAGAGGGAGAGTCCAACAACAGCTATCAAATTCATGATGTACTCTAATTAAGGGCAAACTTGGTCAAGATGCATTGTAGACAGAGTGGATACGGCCATGTGCTACCTCATAATTATCACCAGTGTGATATCTGCTCTAAAAACAATCAAGGATGTTCTGTTTTGAAATCAACTCTACAGGAACAATTGGATCTCGGGTGGATCCAATAGCATCGAGTTCGTGGAGTCAACATGACCTATACAAATTCCAACATCATTCAGAACCACGACATCCGTGCAATGAATGTCAACTTGGTGGCAATGCACTCAAGGCAAAGCCAGTATCATAATCTGCCGCGGCATGATTACAATTCCTATCAGATTTGCTCGGTAAATAAACAGGCATGCTCTTTTGTACAAGAGACCCTCCAGCGTCAGATGGATCTTGGGTGGATCCAAGACTACCATGATAGAAATCCTTATCAAGTTAACATGATTCAAATCTTCGATATTTGTTTGATGAATACCAGCTTGGTGGAGTTACACGCTACACAAGTCCAGCTCAGTTTTCTTACTTCACATAATTATCAGAACTATAAAGTATGTCATGAGAGTAACGAAGGATGCGGTCTCGTTCAAAGAACTTTACAACACTTGTTAAACAACTGGTGGCTTCCGATCTATATGGATGAAGACACGCAACAAATCAATGTGGTTAATGGGAACCCTACTAGGCATCAAAGTCAGGATGTCCGATCTATGGAAATAGACCTGGTAAGGTTACACTGCATTCAAATCGGACGTGGCCAGGTGCCACCGCATAACTAAGAGCGCTATAGAGTCTGCTCGGAAAATAATCAAGGATGTTATCTCGTGCGAGCAGCCCTTCAAAGTCAGTTGGCTCCCAAAGAGATTCAACCATGTCCAAGTTCTGGATCAATCAACTGGATGCCAGACTATTTCTTCGATTAAATCAGGGATGTTGTTGTGATCTCCGATCACGAAGGGACCAAAGCTGTTTGTACCATCATCCCTCTACTTGACGAATTGAAGGTTCTTAACCAGGAACTGATTGAAGTTACCTACGACAGTCAGAAGAATCAGAAGGCTCCTGTAGTTATCTATCTACCGGGACCACTACCGTATGAATCAACTAAGGCTATCCCTTACAAATATGGTGCAACAACCATTGAGAATGGAAAGGAAAGTCCATTACCCTCCGTCATGAATATTGAAGACATTAGTCGAGTAACACGGAGCGGTCGAATCTTCAACAAAGGAGTTGGAGAACCTAATAGAGAAAAGGAACCTCAAACGGAAGTTCCCAACACCAGTCGGTCAATCCAGTAATCCCAACCTTTCAAAGAACGATGATGAGATGCTGAAGCTCATCCAAAGGAGTGAGTACAACATTGTTGATCAGCTGTTACAAACTCCTTCAAAGATCTCTGTGTTATCTCTTTTACTCAGTTCCGAAGCCCACAGAGAGGCTCTACAGAAAGTCTTAGAGCAAGCCTTTGTGGAACAGGATGTGTCAATACGACAGTTTGACAATATAGTCTCTAACATCACTTCTTGCAATAACTTGGGGTTTAGCAATGAGGAATTACTAGGAGAAGGCAAAAGCCATAACATGGCACTCAATATCATAGTCAACTGCCAGGACGATGCTTTAGCCAGCATACTGGTAGACACTGGATCGGCTCTCAACGTCATGCCGAAGTCCACTCTAATGCGACTATCATTCAAAGGATCTCCAATGAGAGGCAGTGAGGTCATCGTCAAAGCATTTGATGGGTCCTAAAAAATAGTTATCGGCGAAGTCGACCTTCCCATAACTATCGGTACTCACACTTTCCAAGTCACTTTCCAGGTCATGGACATCCGGGCAACATACAGTTGGTTATTAGGAAGACCTTGGATACACCAGGCTGGGGCAGTCACTTCGACACTTCACCAAAAGCTGAAGTTCGTCAAGAATGACCAACTTGTCACGGTCTGTGGAGAACAAGCCTTGCTCGTGAGTAACTTTTCATTGTCCACTGGTGTAGAACCCGAGGAGGTTATTGGAACTTAGTTCCAAGCGCTTTCGGTGACTAATGAGAATCAATCAGAAAAAGGAACATCGATTTCCTCGTATAAGGATGCTCTCAAAGTAATCGAGAGTAACAATGCAAAGGGATAGGGACAGCTTGTCATTCCTACTGATAATAAAATAAATAAAGGTCTTGGTTTTTCTGCAACCTGTACCCAGACAGCTGATAACGATGAAAGTCTTCACCCCATTCAGAACTTCTTCTATAGTGGAGGTTTCCTTCACCCAGTGTCTCAAGAAGTACATACCATCAACGAGGGAGATTCCTCCGACACAGATGAGGAATGAAAGTCCTATCTTAACAAGGACATTTATATGTCTCAAGAAGAGGTGCCTATGCCATTTTGCTATCCCGCACAGAGTTCGAGATTTATAGCCAGATCAGACGTCGAAATGATATACGGAGATTGTGATCCGGAAGGATGCTGTGCTCCGCCAAATTCATTAGGGGAAGACACTCCGATGAAATACAACTTTGACCACGACTACTATGGCCCGATGGATGGTCTGCCTATCTGGCAGCCGTACCCAGGAGACTCGGGGCAAGAAAATCAGCCGAACAAAGAAAATCAGCTGAGCATCATTGAAAAGAATACCTGCGCCCCCACCATGTCATGGGATCAACACTCAGGTCATTCAGAAAATGTCCAGCACGACGATGAATTTGCAAAGTTTGCATCACTATAATTCATTAACTATGCTTTTCTCGAGGTCAGCGTCATTAAAAGGGATGGCTCTTCCAGTTCCAAAGAAGTGTGGGACACCTTGGGACAACTGAGTGGTAAATACGACTTCATGGTCAAGTACACCGCTCCTGAAAGCTCTCGTATCAGACTCGAGGACATCTAACCAATTGGATGGGGAGATACACCTGAGAGCACAAATACTATGCAAAATACAACTGAGGAATCCTCCTACGACAACTCTGTCTGGGAGACAGATTCCAATGATCCTGCTCCACCAGAAATCAGTGTTATTTCTGAAGACAAATCAAAGAAGGTACCAGACTTTTTGATTCATCGAGGAGTTCGCCGTCAATGGGTTGCAGTCGATGTTCTGAAGATCATTCATAAGTCAAAGTAATTGCCGTCTTTATCATAATCTTTCACCCTGCCCAGGTGAAACAGATGTTTTGATAGGGCTCACTATCTGTAAATATACCTCCTCACTTTTCCCAAAGCGACATAACTTTGTTTTATAGGGATGTAGTTTCAAGAATCGACAAAATCATAAATAAATAAATGTCGTTATGTAATTTCCGCATTAATTGCTGTTTTCTCGTTTCATTTTTTCAGAAAATGGTAATCCTAAAAAAAAAACAATTCAAATAAAAAAAACAAGCAGTAAAAAAAATACACTGTACACACTCTTGTATTCTCTCTATCTCTTCTAAACACAAATCATCACGTCATGCAGATTTCTTGTTTTAAACCCCAATGAAACATACGATCCGATGCCCTCTCCCAACTTTGAATTCCCAGTATTTAAGGTTGAAGAAGAAGATGATGAAGAAATTCCAGAAGAGATCTCCCGATTACTCAGACAAGAGGAAAGGTCCATTAAACCTCATGGAGAGCCGTTGGAAACGGTCAACTTGGGCTCAGAGGAAAAGAGAAAGGAAGTCAAGATTGGGGAACTGCTCAGTCCGATTGTCAAAGAAATTTTGATAAAGCTTCTCAAAGAGTTTCCCGATGTATTTGCTTGGTCCTATCAGGACATGCCAAGGTTGGATACCAGCATCGTGGAACATCATATACCGTTGAGATCGGAATGTCCACCAGTAAAACAGAGGTTGAGACGGACTCACCCAGACATGGCCATCAAAATCAAAGAGGAGGTACAGAAATAAATTGACGCGGGTTTCCTCGCTACATCAGAATATCCTCAATGGTTAGCCAACATCGTACCAGTTCCGAAAAAAGACAGAAAGGTCAGAATGTGTGTGGATTACAAAGATCTAAACAAGGATAGTCCAAAGGATGAATTTCCTTTACCACACATTGACATGCTGGTTGACAGTACAACAAAGTTCAAAGTCTTCTCCTTCATGGATGGATTCTCGGGCTATAATCAGATAAAAATGGCGCCGAAAGACATGGAGAAAACTTCGTTCATTACCCCATTGGGTACCTTTTGTTATAAGGTAATGTCTTTCGGTTTGAAGAACGTCGGGGCAACCTATCAAAGGGCCATGACTACTCTGTTTCATGACATGATACACAAAGAAATAGAAGTGTATATCGATGACATGATTTCCAAATCTAAAACAGAAGAGGAGCATGTGACGTACCTGTCAAAATTATTCGAGCGTCTGAGAAAGTACAGACTCCGCTTGAATCCTAACAAATGCACATTCGGTGTCCGTTCGGGGAAACTGCCAGGGTTCATCGTCAGCTAAAAAGGAATTGAGGTTGATCCTGACAAAGTCAAGGCCATTCAAGAAATTCCTTCTATGCGGGCTGAAAAGTAAGTCAGGGGATTCCTGGGACGTTTGAATTACATTTCCAGATTTATATTCCTCATGACCGCGACGTGCGCGCCGATTTTCAAATTACTTAAAAAAAATTAGGATTGCGCTTGGACAGAAGATTTCCAAACCGCCTTCGACAGTATCAAGGAATACCTGTTGAACCCACCGATTCTATCACCTCCAGTGGAAGGAAGGCCACTCATCATTTACTTAACAGCCTTGGAAGACTCAATGGGTTGTGTACTTGGCCAACAAGACGAAACCAAAAGGAAAGAGTCTGCCATTGGCTATTTGAGCAAGAAATTCACCGACTGCGAGACTCAGTACACTATGCTCGAGAAAACTTGTTGTGCTCTGGCTTGGGCAGCCAAACGTCTCTGCCAATACATGATTTGCCACACTACTTGGTTAATCTCAGAAATGGATCCGATCAAGTACGTCTTTGAAAAACCTACTCTCACGGGTAGGATCGCCCGTTGGCAGATGTTGCTATCTGAATACGACATCGAGTACCATGCTCAGAAAGTCATCAAAGGAAGCATTTTAGCCAATCATTTGGCTCATCAACCGATTGACGATCAAGAATCAGTCGGATTTGACTTCCCAGAAGAAGATGTTATGTATCTAAAAATGAAAGATTGTAATGAACCGCTACCCAGTGAAGGGCCAGAACCAGGTTCCCAATGGGGACTAATCTTTGACGGAGCTGTCAATCATTATGGAAACGGAATTGGGGCAATCATCATAACACCTTAGGGTACCCACATTCCTTTCACCGCCCGACTTACGTTCAAGTGCACAAACAACGAGGCCGAATACGAAGCTTATATCATGGGTCTCGAAGAAGTGATCGACTTAAGGATAAAAAAATTGGATGTATATGGCGACTCATCCCTGGTTATCAATCAGATCAAAGGAGATTGGAATGCATACCAGTCCGGGCTGATCCCTTACAAAGATTACACGAGAAGGTTGTTACCCTTCTTCAACAGAATCGAGTTTCATCATATCCCTCATGAAGAGAATCACATGGCTGATGCATTAGCCACTCTCTCTTCCATGATTATTGTAGGTCAATGGAATGACATACCTAAGATTGACATAATGCGCCTTGAACGGCCCGCTTACATCTTCACGATTGAAGTCGTCATAGACGACAAACCTTGGTACCACGATATCAAATGCTTCCTTCAGAAACAACAGTATCCACCCGGGGCATTCAGGAAGGACTGAAAGACCCTCAGAAGATTGGCAGGCAGTTTCTTTATGAGCGGCGATACACTCTATAAGAGAAACTTTGATATGGTCTTGCTCCGATGTGTAGACAGACCAAAGGCAGACATGTTGATAAAAGAAATTAATGAAGGATCCTTTGGCACTCATGCCAACGGACACGCAATGGCGAGGAAAATTCTTAGAGCAGGGTACTACTGGTTGACCATGGAATCTAACTGCTACAAGTACATGACGAAGTGTCACAAGTGTCAGATATACTCAGACAAAGTTCATGTACTGCCAATGCCTCTCAAAGTTCTTTCTTCCCCATGGCCTTTTTCCATATGGGGAATCAACATGATTGGCATGATTGAACCCAAAGCTTCAAACGGACATCGGTTCATTCTGGTAGCCATTGACTACTTCACCAAATGGGTCGAAGCAGTGTTGTACGCCAATGTAACCCGACAAGTGGTGATCCGATTTATCAAAAACAATATCATTTGCCGTTATAGTGTTCCAAGCCAGATCATTACTGACAATAGATCTAACTTGAACAATAAGATGATGAAAGAGTTGTGCGCTGAGTTCAAGATCGAACACCATAACTCATCTCCCTACCGGCCCAAGATGAACGGAGCAGTAGAAGCGGCTAACAAGAACATCAAGAGGATCGTTCAAAAGATGGTTGTAACCTACAAATATTGGCATGAGATGCTACCCTTTGCCCTTCACGGTTATCGCACATCTGTCCGCACTTCAACAGGGGCAACCCCTTTCTCTCTAGTATATGGCATGGAGGCAGTGCTCCCCATAGAAGTAGAGATCCCATTAATCTGGGTATTGATGGAAGCTAAGCTAACATAGGCTGAATGGTGCCAAAGTCGGCACGATGAACTAAATTTAATCGAAAAAAAGCGGATAACAACACTATGCCATGGTCAGTTATATCAGCAAAGAATAAAGAAGGCGTTTGACAAAAAGGTCCGACCTCGCATCTTCAGGAAAGGAGACCTTGTGCTAAAAAAGATACAATTATTTCTCACTGATCCCCGAGGCAAATTGACCTCGAATTATGACGGCCCCTACGTGGTCAAGAAAGCCTTCTCAGGCGGCGCCTTGAGACTCGCAACCATGGACGGAGAGGAATTTTCCTACCCCAAAAATGTTGATGTAGTCAAGAAATACTTCGCCTAAATAAAAAAAACGTCTCGGTGGATTGAAAACCTGAAAGGGCGGTCTCGGCAAAAATTAGAGACATAATCAAAAATCATCCTGGTGGATTGGAAACATCACAGTACAATCCAGGAAAAAATTAGGGATAATGGCAAGTAACTATGTTTAACAAAGGGGCAAATCCCTCTGCAGCAGTAATGCCATCGGTCAGGAAAACTCCAGTCAAGGTCATCTTCGACAGAAGCTCAAGATGTCCCAAATTCAAAGCTGGTAAAAGGATAGCGGTCGTTATGTTTCAATGTAGCCCTTTTCCCTTAAATTACCATTTTCTAAACTTTATACATGATCTATGGAATCACGCGCTTGGCTGATTTCCATCCTATTAATAAAATTTGAGCCCTTGTTCTTTTGTTTGTAATTCTTATTTGTTTTAGCTTTATAGAATGACATTTTAACATGATTAACGATTCTTGAAATAAAAAGAAAATGAATTTACTTGTCAAAATTTTTCTGCTTTTTAAAATAAAGATGGCAATTTCTTTTGACTATTGAACATTGAAAGAACATCGATTGCTTCTCCCAAAGGTGATTAAGTTTCAAAGTGCAGAGTCAAAGAACTCCTTCTAAACCAGTGCACCTGAATAAAGGATCAGTTGTGTTAGACGCGAGTATTCCGTCCAACATCCCCGGTAGAGTTCTTAACTCCTAAGCCCGACCAACGGTTGTTCCCCAGGGGACTATCTCTCCTAAGCAAGGCAGAATTGCTATCGTGAACCAGTGATACTTTTCATCTCCCACTGTGGTCGAGTATCCCGTCATGTTCATCTATTAGTCTGTATGTCGCGTCAGTTTTGTCAGCATAAACATACATACATCATGCATTATTGATTTGCATTCATATTCATATTGCATCACCATCGCTCTAGTCGGTCTTGTCCCCAAGTGATAGAAGTCCTCTCAGTCGAGTTGTCAGTCTTTTCCTTGTCAGGAAATGTCGTGTCTAATCACCCTCTCCTCCAGTTTATTTCTGGATTGAAGCCAGCCCTTGACCACTTTGATAACTTGAACCTCTGAAAGACAAGGAGACCTTCGAAAAACATCACTCTTCGCCATCGGAGATGATATCTTCGCTTTCCCGGATTAAGGAAAATCCCCAGAGAAAGCCTCTTAATCAAAGATTCGGCGATACAACAGTTTTTCTCCCAAAAAATTCACTGACGAAAAGGTCATCGGCACCTCAAAATTGGATCACACCATATGGCATTTCTCCGAGAAGATCCCGAGAAAAGTATGATGTAATACCCCCAAATAGGAAGCAGTCTTTCAAGAGACTCGTTTTCCCCAGTAGAGTCAACAAATGGCGTCTCCAATAGAGAAGTTTGTACACCTCTACAACCCAGACGACTGGGTTCCCTAGCAAATCTGACATCAAATATTTTTCCCATCAAATGGCATCTCTCCAGGAAAATTCGACGAGAAGTTTGAGGAAAACCGCTACGAAAAGCGTTCCTTGTCAAGAAAGTTTATTGACAAAAGAAACTGAGACCAGTTCCTCGGTAGGAAACCAGGATTGAGGGGAAGTTTATTTCAGCAACTGAGACCAGTTCCTCGGCTGAAGGCCTGGATCAAGGGGAAGTTTATTTCAGCAATTGAGACCAGTTCCTCGATAGGAAACCAGGATCGAGGGGAAGTTTATTTCAGCAACTGAGACCAGTTCCTTGGTAGGAAACCAGGATCGAGGGGAAGTTTATTTCAGCAACTAAGACCAGTTCCTTGGTAGGAAACCAGGATCAAGGGGAAGTTTATTTTCTAAAGAAAACTGAGACCAGTTCCTTGGTAGGAAACCAGGATCGAGGGGAAGTTTTACCTTTTCTAAGCATCATAGCTTAGCAAAAGAAGATGAATGCGTAAGCTACCATTCACAACCACCATCAAAATTTTGGGTATTCTGATATTTAATCATCTTGCACCCCGAATTCCCGAATACCTTCGCCATTCACACCTTCGGGTCCAAGAAGATTAAATTGGGGCATCTGTCATACCCCAAATTTTGACCACTAAGATTTCCCATCATTTTTCAAATCATCATCACAATATGGATGAATCATCATGCCTCATCAATCTCCTCAGAGATGTTTGAGCATTCACCACAATCAAGGATTAGGGTTTCAAGCCCTCTCAAAGCTCTTAGACAAAGGATCAATCAAGGAATGACATGATCCTCAACTTGTCTAAACCTCTCAAACATCCACAATGGATCAAGAGGACTCCCACATCAAGAATCAAGCACAAGGCTGCAACATTCCAAGTGGATTAAGCCTCAAGATCGCCAGTGTCACCAAATTAGGGTTTTGGTCGACCAGGGCCTCCAGATGGAAATTTTCCTCTGGGAATGAGCCAATGCTTCAAAGCATAACCCAAAATAATCCAAGGGACTTCATAGACCTAATCATCAAGTCAATTTAACCTCAGGGGATGCATTCATAAAAAATCAGAAATTAGGGTTTCTTGACCTAATTCACCCCTAATTTGACTTTTGGGACAAAACATGAGCCAAGACCTCAAGACATGATTTGAGGGTCCCTAACACACTACAGTGATCCATTTGCAACAATGGATTGATCCAAGAAGCTTGATTCACAAGTTTCAAGTTCATCAGAACCACAGTTAGGGTTTCGCGAGAAAAGTCAACTGTACCTTTGACTTTTGACCAGGACATGCTCCCAAACCTTGGGACATGATTCAATACACCCCATAACACCTATCAAATCCATCCATCAAGTTTGATTTAGGTCAAGGACTTGATTTCTGATAACACGAAAACATTTCGTATTTTTACTTTAATTTATGTGTCATACCCCAAATTTTGACCACTAAGATTTCCCATCATTGTGCAAATCATCATCACAATGTGGATGAACCATCATTCCTCATCAAATGCCTTAAGGGTTGTTGAGCATTCACTACAATCAAAATTAGGGTTTCAAGCCCTCTCAGAGCCTTAGCCAAAGGATCAATCAAGGAATGACATGATCTTCAACTTGCCTAACCTCTCAAACATCCACAATGGATCAAAACGACTCCCACTTCAAGGATTAAACACAAGGCTGCTCCCTTCTAGGTGGATCAAGTCTCAGGATCGCCAGTGTCACCAAATTAGGGTTTTGGTCGACCAGGGCCTCCAGATGAAAAATTTCATCTGGACACAAGCCAAAGATCCTAAAACACAACCTAATGTCCTCCATGGAACCTCATAGACCCATTCATCAAGTCAATTTTGCCTCAGGGGATGCATTCATAAAAAATCAGGAATTAGGGTTTCTTGACCTAATTCACCCCTAAGTTGACTTTTGGGACAAATCATGAGCCAAGACCTCAAGAAAGGGTTTGAGGGTCTCTAATGAACTATATTGATCCATTTGGAATAATGGATTAATCCAAGAAGTTTGAGCAACAAGTCTCAATTTCATCTGCACCACAATTAGGGTTTTAAGGAAAAAGTCAGCTGTAACTTTGACTTTTGACCAGGACATGCTCCCAAGCCCTATGACATGCACCAATATACCCTATGACATCCATGGAACATGTCCATCAAGTTTGATTTAGGTCAAGGACATGATTTCCTAAGGAATTGCACAGTTTGGAATTCATCTGATAAAAAGTCAACTGTGCACAAAAGTCAACTTTGACTTTTTGAGATTTTTCACCAAAATGGATTTTTAACCCTAAAATGATGTTAATGTATGATTTTAATCATCATTCATCAAGAAAAATCAAGAAAAGTTGGATAACTTGTAAAAGGGGTAACCATAAAAACTTAGAAAATTTTCTAAGTTAAAAATAAAGTGACAAGGGTACCAGCTTTGAAGGATCATAACTCATAAACCACAAAGCCATTTTTTCTCATCCAAAGATGGATTTGTAGCCCTCATTACCCTCTACAAAAACTTCAACTAGACCTAAGTCCAATTCATTAAGGATTTTGAGTTATGGAGTGATCAAAATGGCTGAAAAGTGAAAATGTCACTTTTTCCAACACTTAGTGAAATTTTCACTAAGTCAGAATCTGCCTTCACTTTTTGCCAAATGTAGGGGGATTTTTCACTTGGATTCAAAAGATATCAAAACCAAACATGTTCAAACAGTTGTTATATCATGTAAGGGCTTTTCAAAATGGCCAAGAACATTGCCAAATTCCATTTGAGTCATGAGATATGACATTGGAAAGTTGCCTTGCTGAAATCTGTCAAGGGCAAGGCAGAATTTGCAACTTTGCTCGATTTTCCAAGATCAGCCAAATTCAAATGCTCCTATCCACTTGGACACATCTGAGGATTGAATCTAAAGGGGACAATCACTGAACCAAGCCTCCAAAGTCCATGGAACAAGAAATAGCATGTTGAACTTAGAATGGCCAAAATAGGGACAAGACTCCAAATTTGGATTGGAGCATTCAATGGAAGTATCAAGGTGGCATGGACTGGACCATTCTCATCTGAAATCAGTCAAGACTTATCCAAGACCAAGGGGTCCAAAGCTCTGTGCCCTAACCTCTAGTCAATGGCTAGAGGAGACTTGGATTTCCATTGGACAACATTGGCCAAACCTACTTAGCAGCTGCCATTCACTATTCCTTGCAAAACAAACTTGCTCTATTATAAATAGAGCTCAATTGTGATCAGTTTGAGTACACCAAAGCCATCTAACATATGCTTTCCTCAAAATCTCTTTCTCTTGGCAAAAATGCCCTTCTTAGCAAGGTAGCTATCGGGTTTTGAGTTTGAGAGCTTTTCCAATCAAACCAATCACTCACACACCTCACATACATCACATATGAGCTAATCAAACACTTAGATCACTTCTGAAACACCAATTTCACAAAATCACCAGCTGGTTGCTCAAATTTTCAATCAAGTTGCAGCTGAGGTACCACAAATGGTTCCAGCCATTCTCAATCAGGTCCAAGCATTCAAACACACTCCATAGGGTGTAAGGAAGCTGTTCAGATCATCACCACTCATCTGTAACACCTCCAAATCAAAAATCAGATTGCACTTGCTGTCACGGCTTAGAGGTAAGCATATACTTGGTCATCTCTCAATCTATGCATATTTCCTCGCACAATAATTTGGCCATATGTTCGTAATCATGCATGGAATGTTTTCCCTCAATTAATTGCATTGTTTGAATCGTGTATCAAAAATCCTAGCCTTCATGCAGAAATTAGGGTTCTTGAGGTTTCTTCGTGATTTCAAGTTTTATGTTTAATTTAAATGAAATTAAGTGTTATAGACATGATCGTGAGGTTGAGACGAGCATAATGATATGTGGATTGCATGATATGATTACGTATTCAGTGAGATTGGATGGAAAACGCAAATCAGCCAAACCCAGAAAAACGCGCGTGTTCTTGCTTGTGTTCTTGGCGCCTTTTTCACAAATTTGAATATTTGAATTTTTTGATTTTGTTTAATTGATTCAAAAATTATTTTCTCTCTGAGTTTTAATGATTTTGAGTTGATTCTTTTTTTAATAATTCACAAAAATGTTAAAATATTTTATTTTATAAAAAAAATCCCAAAAATATTATTTATTTCATATAATTGATATTTTACAAAGAATTAATATTTTAATTATTTTTGACATTTTAAATATTTTTTCTACATTGATTTTGCTACTTTTAATGCTTTCTAATTATTTTGTAGGTCAATATTTAATTTTTGAAGCATTAATCCAAGATCACAATTTGTTTTTCACATGTTAAACAATTTTGATCATTTTTAATTGAATTTTTATTCAATTAAATACATTTTTGAAAACAAATTAGGGTTTTTGGATTAATTCAACCCTCATAAATCATTTTCAAAACCATTTGGGCCTATTGAGAGAGTGTAAGACCCAATCCACTTGTACAGAAATATTTTGGGCCTTATTCGTTGTATAAGTCCCTCTATACATTTTCAAATAAACGACACGATCATCGCCTTTTGAAAAAAAACCCTTTGGGCCTCTCCTCGAGCTATAAGACCCATTCAAAAACATTTTGGGCCTCTAATAGAGTGTAAGACCCAATACCCTTTTAACCAAAACATTTTGGGCCTCACTTATTGTATAAGTGCCTCTGCGTTAAAAGAAAACCTCGGCGCGATCACCATTTCAAACGGAAAAATCATCTGGGCCTACCCTCGTGTTATAAGCCCCACTCTTTTTCTTTAAACCCTTTGGGCCTCTTGAGAGAGTGTAAGACCCATCCCTTTGTACAGAAAAACATTTTGGGCCTCAGTCACTTGTATAAGTCCCTCTGTACAAATTCAACAGTGCGCTCACTGATAAAACCCTAGGCCTCTCCTTGAGCTGTAAGCCCCAAATATTTCTTTTTCAAAGCACTTTCTCCTTTGATTTTGAATATACTGTTGTTTTCAATCTTTCTTTGTTGAACAACTAACCAAATAGCATGGAAGCTCTACAATCGAGTAACTGTTTACTCGCTTTCATTTACCGCTTTCATATACATATAACTGTATTGTGGGGCTGTTTCGCTATAAGTCTTCTTTCATAAACTCATATCAACTGTGTAATAATAGTATAGATATTTAGAGTTTCCCCGGCAACTACGTCTAGCACTAGGTAAAGCCGTTTCAATCACTCTTAGAAATAGTCTAAACTAGATCCCCATAGGATTACCAGACACAGTCTTCCCTCCTCTTGGGGTTAAACAATATGGAGATATGAAAGGCAGCATTCTCTGTGAACCCTTTCATAGACTGTCACTCATAGAAGTTGTCAAAGAAACTCTATTCCCCAGAGATGATCTCTTCTCCGTGAATTGCATCTCTTGAGTTTCTTCCAAATTCTCGAACTTTCCTGGCTTGATCTATTCTCTGTGAATAGCCTGTCTTGAACTTCTCGGGGTTTGGGGACCCATAGGCTTCTTAAAAGCACTTGTCAAGAAACTCTACTCCCCAGAGATGATCTTTTCTCCGTGAATGGCATTTCTTGAGTTTCTTCCAAATTCTCGAACTTTCCTGACTTTGATCTATTCTCGGTGAATAGCATTGCCTTGAATTTCTCGGGGTTTGGGGACCCATCGGCTTCTTAAAAGCAAACAGCCTCCTCTTGGGCATCGTACAAGGACGCACAGACTTCCTAAAAGCAACCCCGCCTCCTCTTGGGCTTAGTACAAGGACCCTACGGCTTCATAGAAGTATTCACAGCCTCCTCTTAGGCTTCGTATAATGATCTCTTCCTCCGGGAATGATAGCCTCCTCTTAGGCTTAGTACAAGGACTCGCCAGCTTCTTAAAAGTTTCCAGCCTCCTCTTGGGCTTCGTACAAATTGTCCCGACGACCTCCTAGAGGTATAGGAACAGAACCTAGTTATTCTCATAGAACAGTCCTTTCATCGAGTCTACTACTGTTTCTCAAAGCATAGTACAAAAGACAAAACTCTAGACTTGGACTGTCTAATCTCTTTGAGTCTCAGAGACATTCTCAAGTGACCCCTTCGTTAAAATAGGAAGGAAACCCGTAGACTCGGACAGTCTCAATACCCTTCGGATTCCCCGCTTCCTTAAAAAACAGGAATAACCTGGATCCTTGAATCAAATCCCTGAGTACAGTGTTGCTCATATAAGAACTGATTTTCTCTTTAAAATCAGTATACTGGACCTGTCACTTAACTGAAACAGTTACCATAGCCTCCTCTTAGGCTTTGTTCAATGATTACTCCCAGCGAAGCAAACGTTTAGCCTCCATCTCGGGCTTCGTACGAGATACCAAAATTCTCCCCAGTGGGGTCAAACAACGTTTAGCCTCTCTCTCGGGCTTTATACGAGACACATAAGAGACTCTCTCGTTGAGTCAGTCACCCCTTTCGCCTCCATCTCGGGCTTCGTACGAGATACAAAAACTCTCTAATTGAGTCAAATAGCCTCCATCTCGGGCTTTATACGAGATACCAAAAGATTCCCTTGTTGAGTCAAAACCTTTTAGCCTCTCTCTCGGGCTTTGTACGAGACACATATTAGCCTCCTCTTAGGCTTTGTATAAGAAAACCACTGGTTAATCCAATTAACCTTTTAGCATCAAAGTTGTGCCTCGTTCACAGTACACAAACATCAAAAACTCCTCCCTCTTCATCTAATCGCTGTAAGCGGCAAGCCTCTGGATCATCTACATCCATGCCACTGTCCCTCTTTTAGCATGAGAAATTCCTAAGGAAAGATAGCATTGCTCTACACTGAGTTAAAATCTTCTCCTTCAGGTTGAAATCCCCTATAAAGGAAATTATGGCATTGCCGGATTCACATATCCCGGTTAAAGTAATTCTCCTTTATAAACAGTTGTGACATACAACCCCCTCTTTAGAGACGACAAATTCTCTCTAAAGTTGAGACCTTTCAGCTTCACATCTTGGGCTTTGAACAAGATACAAAACACCTTTTCGCTTCACGTCTTAGGCTTTGAACAAGACACCAAAACCACCATTTCCTCCCATAGAATAGGAGGAACTACGAACGCTCTGATTTCCCTGTTTCGGTAAACGGGAATACGTAGGCATAAGATTGAAAGAAAAGATCTTAGCGAGCACACTAAACAAAAACCTAAAATCCCATATCAAAAGCAGTAATTCAAAAACATCAGTCCTAACATCCTAATCCTTGTTCCCCGCCAGAAACTTGTCTGTCAAAATAACACAAGAAAATCCAAGAAAGAGAGAAACCTGTATTGGCGAAAATACAAATAACCAGTACAAAGGCCCCCCACATTGATAGCATTCGTAACCTAACAGACCGCTGTTTAAACTCAGTATGCAAAGCAGGGTTAATTGGAGACATCTATTTCCCTTCCTTCATCAGCTTTAATAGGATAAAAAATAAATCGACCTGTAGTTTAAGCTCAAACCGCAGAGAGCGACCAGCGCTTAAGAACCGCGTCCAAAATCGCTCGCTACAGAAAAAATGGCGCCTACCGTGGGGCCAGCTTCTAAACCTTTTCACCTCTTGTGTGAATTCCACAGATTGGGGCTTCCGCCGGGGAACCCATTTCTGTCAGGAACTTAGGATTCATAGCTTTAAAGGTCTAGGATGTTTAGGACAAATATATATACTGCTTTTTCTAATTGCTATACGTGTTTATTTTTCTGCTAATGGGAATGCGGGTGATGCCGTATGTGGAAAGATTGAGTATACACTTAAGATAAGTGATGGCGACGGGGTCGACCATCAACCTCAGTGGAGGCTGACCAACGCAACCCATTCTCTCACCTAGACAATGGGCCGGTTGTGAAGTCTGAGAAGCTGAGGAGCCAAACCCTTTCGTAGTGCAGAAACTATCGGGAATAGTTGTCACGCGATACTACCCTCATTTGAGGCTGGTGATCTATTCTCGGTGAATGGCACTTACTCTAAGATTGCTCTACAACTCGCTGGCGATCCGCTTGATGTTTTGCTTTCCTGGGAGGAGCTGATGATAATGAGTACAGGTACAAAAATCACCCTAGTATAAACCTTTGGGGATAGGTAGAGCCTTGACTTCATGACAACGACCCTTTGACCCCATGTTTTTTCTATGTTTTTGTGTGCTGCATTCATGCATTCATTTAAAAAACATTAAAACATTCAAAAAATCTTCTCTTCTAGTCTCTCTGTTCTTTCAAAATAAACTAAGACTGTGATTGCAAATATCAGAGAAAAGGATTGCGCTAATGGATTTCGGTAGAAGGAGAACTCACCAGTATACCTTCAAGGTTCCAAAACTAGAGGATTTGAGAAGGTTAGCGAGGATGATCACTAACCAAGAGGCTTTCAGAGCCAAGCACAGAGGTTTACTACCACTGTTAAGAGTCCATGTGATTGAGGGAATCATGGATGCGCTCATTCAGTTTTACGATCCAGTTTATCACTGTTTCACATTCCCGGATTACCAGCTATCACCAACGCTGGAGGAGTATTCTCATCTGATTGATCTACATATCACCGATCGAGCTCCATTTTCTGGACTGGAAGAAATTCCAAAGAATCAGGCCATTGCAAGAGCAATTCATTTGGACGAGTCTGAAGTTAGGACTCACCTAACCACTAAGGGTGGCATCCAAGGTTTGCCAGCCCAGTTCTTGACAAAGAAAGCCCTGTACTTCGCCAGTATCGGGAACATAACTGCTTTTGAAAGCATCTTTTTCTTGCTCACCTACGGGTTATTTTTGTTTCCCAACATCAATAACTTCGTCGATATTAACTCCATTAAGGTTTTTCTCATTGGAAACCCTGTGCCAACTTTGCTCGCAGATGCGTATCATTCTGTACACTTGGGGAATTTCTACAGTGGAGGGGAGATCACAAGCTGTGTACCTCTGCTTTATAAATGGTTTATTTCCCACTTGCCCAAATCTGCTGCTTTTTGGGATTGTAAGAGTGCCTTACGTTGGTCGCAGAAGATCATGTCTTTTACCAACTCTGATATAGATTGGTGTAATAGGATTTATGATGGAATCAGGATCATTGATCGTTGTGGAAACTTCCCCAACGTACCCCTTATATGAACTAAAGGAGGAATCAACTACCATCCAGTATTGGTTCGCCGTCAATTTGGATACCCGATGAGGCACATCCCACTGGGTGTTCATCTGGAAGGTCTTTTCTTCAAGGAAGGAGAAAATGACAGAGCACTAAAGATGGAAATAGTGCAAGCTTGGAAGCATGTTCATAATAAAGGACGAGAGTCTCTAGGAAAACCGGACTGTGTCTCGGTGGAGCCTTATCTCCACTGGGTACAAACTAGAGCTCTCAAGCTAAAGATGCCTTATCCTCGTTACGGAATTCTTCCACCGAGGGAGTCTGTCATGTACTTCATGACGAAAACTGAAAAGCTTCAGGTTACTCTCAACAAAATTCAAAAGGAGAAAAGGTCTTGGAAGAACAAGTACCGCACCCTCGACGTAGAGTGCATCAAAATACAGCAATTACTGAAAGAAAAAGATGCTCTGATTGAAATTTTGGAGCAACATGCTGTAGATAATCAGGATGACCAAAGGAATTTGCTAGCTCCTTTCACTTGGCAAAGGAATGACAACCCAACAACGGCCCAAGAGCCCCGGTCAAAGAAAAGGAAGATACTAGAATCAGCACCTGATTTCTCTTCAGAGAGGACTCAGGACCCATTAGCTTAGGTTTCTGTATCTGCATTTTGTAATCTACTGTATTTCCATTTCTGTAATCCTTTGAATTCAATAAAAAGGGGTTTCCCCACTGTTTGATATTTACAATCTAATTGTCGAAGTTTATTTTGATTAAACCTTAAACAATTAATATAATCATTGCATTCATCATTCTCACATCGCGTATTATTCTTACCTACGAATCTCACGTTTGTGTCTCGGTTCTGGAGTTAAACTGTCTCATTCGTATAATACTCGGGCCAATCGTCAGAGAAAGATGGATGATCTTGAGGAAGAAAACAGAGAGTTGAAAGAAGAGATCGACGCTCTGAGAGAGGATATGAGAAAGCTTCGTAACGACATGTAGGCCATGGCAGAAGCTCAGCTACAAAGAACTGTGATCTCAGAGATCACCTCAACGCCCATAGTGGAGAGGTATGATCCTAGGTATCAGATACCGAAAGATCGTCCTTGGGGCATGCCTGTTAACTATATCCCAGAAGGATATGTTCCACCGATCACTGAAGATCAGGGAATCACAACAGAAGCCGCTGGGCCTGAAGGTTACAAACTTCGGGAAAGCGAAGATGCCAGGGGGATACTGAAGACTCCTGAAGGTTACAAACTTCGGGAAACACCAAGACTCACTGCCGTAGTCACGGTACCACCCCCTGTGGTGCACACTGTCCCGGAAGGACAGATTCCACAGACACCTTCTGGTAGGAAGGAAACTATGTTTGACAGAATGGATGAATTCCAGGAACAGTTCTTGGAAATGCAGAAAGAACTGCAAGCCATTCGCGGTCAGGATTTATTTGGAAAGGACGCCGCAGACCTCTGCTTGGTCCCAAATGTGAAAGTTCCGCACAAGTTTTAAGTGCCCGACTTTGAAAAATACAAGGGTAACTCTTGCCCTCAGAGCTATCTGGTGATGTATGCTCGGCGGATGTCAGCTCAGACGGAGAATCAGGACCTACTGATTCACTACTTCCAGGATAGTTTAACCGGTGCCACACTCAAATGGTACATGGGTTTAAACCGTACTACGATCAGCACTTTCAGAGATCTTGGTACTGCCTTCGTCCAACAATACAAATACAATTTGGACATGGCACCTGACAGAGATCAACTCAGATCAATGTCGCAAAAGGACAAGGAAACCTTTAAGGAGTATGCTCAAAGGTGGCGTGAAATTGCCGCTCAAATTTGTCCATCTCTTGAGGAAAAAGAGATGACAAAGATCTTCTTAAAGACCTTAAGCTCATTTTACTATGACCGAATGGTTTCCAGTGCGCCCAGTGATTTCACCGAAATGGTCGGCATGGGCGTACGCCTTGAGGAAGCCGTCCGAGAAGGACGTTTGGTAAAAGACACTGGATCGACGAGCGGTACTAAAAAATATGGTAGTACTCTCTCTAAGAAAAAAGAGCAGGATATTGGGAATATCTCTCTCGGAAAACAAAGACGACGTTATCAACCGGTAGCAGCTGTGACTCCTGCTATCAACCCTGCGTCCATTCCTACGTATCAACCTCAGGTTGCACAGAGCCAACCTGATCAGCAAAGGACACAACAGCCTCTTCAGCAGGCTCGTCCTCCATATAACAACAACCGTATAACACGACCACCAGGATTTGATTCTATACCCGTGACGTACGCAGAACTGTTTCCATTACTACTGGCTAAGGGGCATATTCAGACTAAATCTCCTCTTACAGTACCGGAAAATCCGTCTTTTTGGTTTAAGGTGGATCAAACATGCCCTTATCATCAAGGAGGTTCAGGGCATAACATAGAGACTTGTCTCAATTTCAAGTCCGACGTGCAAAAGCTTGTTAGGAGCGGGGTCTTATCCTTCAAGGATACAAATCCTAATGTTCTTACGAACCCGCTGCCTCAACATGAGAAGGCTGCAGTCAATCTGATTGAGAAAGAGACTAACAATGTCTATCAAATTCACGATGTACTCTTGTTAAGGACCAATCTGGTAAAGATGCATTGTAGACAGAGTGGATATGGCCATGTGCCACCTCATAATTATCACCAGTGTGATATCTGCTCTAAAGACAACCAAGGATGTTCTGTAGTGCAAACAGCTCTACAAGAATAGATGGATCTCGGATGGATCCAAGAGCACCGAGTTCGTGGAGTTAACATGGTCTACACGAATTCTAACGTCATTCAGAACCATGACATCCGTGCAATGAATTTCAACTTGGTGGCGATGCACTCAAGGCAAAGCCAGTATCATAATCTGCCGCGGCACGATTACAGTTCTTGTCTGATTTCCTCGGTAAACAAACAGGGATGCTCTTTCATACAGGAGGCCCTCCAGCGTCAGATGGATCTTGGATGGATCCAAGACTACCATGATAGGAACCCTTATCAGATCAACATGGTTTAGATCTTCGATATTCGCGTGATGAATACCAACCTGGTAGAGTTACATGCTGAACAGGTCCAACTCGGATTCTTAATATCACATGACTATCAAAGCTGTAAAGCGGGTTGCGAAAACGATCAAGGTTGTACCCTTGTCCAGGAGGCGCTTCAGCACTTGTTAAATCATTGGTGGATGCCAATCTACATGGACGAAAATACTCAGCAAATTAGTATCAATAACTGGAATCCTACTCGACGTCAAAGTCAGGATGTCCGATCAGTGGAAGCTAACCTAGTGAGATTACATTGTATTCAAAGTGGCCGTGGCCAGGTGCCACCACACAATTACGACCGTTGTAGCATCTGTTCGGAAAATAACCAAGGGTGTTACCTTGTGAGAGCAGCTCTTCAGGGTCAAGTCGATCGTGGAGAAATTCGTCCATATCCGGGTTCTGGACCCATCAATTGGTCGTCGAATTATCTTGCCGATCAAGTTGAGGATGTTGTCCCAATCTCTGGTCATCACAGGACCAGGGATGTTTTTGCCATCATCCCTTTACTTGACGAGTCTAAGGTTCCCACACGGGAACGAATTGAGATTGCTTACGACGGTCAGAAAAATCTGAAGGCTCCTGTAGTCATCTATCTACCAGGACCGCTACCGTATGAATCAACCAAGGCGATCCCTTACAAATACGGTGCAATAATAATTGAAAATGGAAAGGAAATTCCATTACCCTCCGTTATGAACATTGTAGACATCAGTCGAGTAACACGGAGTGGTAGAATCTTCAACCGAGGGGTTGGGGAAGTTAACAAGGAAAAGGAACTTTAGACAGAAGCTCCCGATCTATCAATCGGTCAATCCAGTAATCCCGACCTTTCGAAAAATGATGATGAGATGCTGAAGCTCATCCAAAGGAGTGAATATAACATTGTTGATCAACTGTTACAAACTCCTTCAAAGATCTCGGTATTATCACTATTACTCAGTTCAGAAGCACATAGGGAGGCTCTAAAGAAAGTCTTGGAGCAAGCCTTTGTGGAACAAGAAGTAACAATCAGACAGTTCGATAGCATTGTCTCTAACGTCACTTCCTGCAATAATTTGGGATTTAGTGATGAGGAATTACCTGAAGAGGGTCGTCGTCATAACATGGCGCTCAATATCACAGTTAACTGCCAGGACGATGCTTTAGCCAGCGTACTGGTAGACACAGGGTCAGCCTTGAATGTTATGCCGAAGTCCACTTTGATGCAATTATCATTCAAGGGCCCTCCGATGAGAACCAGCGAGGTCGTCGTCAAAGCGTTCGACGGATCCAGAAAAACAGTTATCGGCGAAGTTGATCTTCCCATAACAATTGGTCCTCACATTTTCCAAGTCACTTTCCAGGTCATGGATATCAGAGCAACATACAGTTGTTTATTAGGAAGACCTTGGATACATCAGGCTAGAGCAGTCACTTCGACCCTCCACCAAAAGCTAAAGTTCCTCAAGAACGATCAACTTGTCACGGTTTGTGGGGAACAAGCCTTGCTTGTAAGCAACTTGTCATCATCTACTGGCATAGAACCCGAGGAGGTTATTGGAACTCAGTTCCAAGAACTGTCAGTGAGCAAGAACAATCAGTTCGGAGGAGGAACCTCGATTTCCTCATACAAAGATACTATCAAAGCGGTCGAGAGCACCGATACGAAAGGATGGGGACAACTTGTCATTCCCACTGACAATAAAACAAAGAGGGGTCTTGGTTTTTCTACAACCTGTACCCAGACAGCTGCCAGCGATGAAAGTCTTCATCCCCTTCAAAATTTCTTCCACAGTGGAGGTTTCCTTCACCCAGTGTCTCAAATAGTCCATGCTATCAATGAGGAAGATCCCTTTGACACAGATGAAGAATGGAAGTCCTACCTTAACAAGGACGGTTATATGTCTTAAGAAGAGGTGCCTATGCCTTTTTGCTTTGCTACAGAAAGTCTGAGATTTATACCAAGATCAGATGTCGAAATGATCTACGGGGATTGTGATCCGGAAGGATGCCGCGCTCTGCCAAATTCATTAGAGGAAGACACTCCGATGAAAGACAATTTTGACTACACCTACTATGGCCCAATGGATGGTCTGCCAATGTGGCAACCTTACCCAGGAAACTTGGGGCAAGAGAGTCAGCCGAACAATGAAAATCAGCTGAGCATCATTGAACAGAATACCTGTGTACCCACCATGTTATGGGATCAACACTCAGGTCACCATGAAACTACTCAACATGAGGATGAATCGCAACTTTTGCAGGACTTGAATTCATAAACTATGCTTTTCCCGAGGTCAACGTCATCGAGAGGGATGACTCCTTCAGTTCCAAAGAAGTGTGGGACACCTTGGGACAACCGAGTGGAAAATTCGACTTCATGGTCAAGTACACCGCTCCTGAAAGCTCTCGTATCAGGCTCGAAGATATCCAGCCTACTGGATGGGGAGATACAGCTGAGAGCACAAATGCTATGCAAAATGCAACTGAGGAATTCTCCTACGACAATTCTTCCTGGGAGACAGATTTCAATGATCCCGCTCCACCAGAAATCAGCGTCATTTCTGGGGACAAATCAAGGAAGGTGCCAAACTTTGTGATTCATCGAGGAGTTCGCCGCCAATGGGTTGCCGTCGAGGTTCCAAAGATCGTTCATCAGTCAAAGTAATTGCCGTCCTTTAACCTTTCACCCTGCCCAGGTGAAACGGATGTTTTAATAGGGCTCGCTTTTTGTAAATTTTCCCTCTTCGCTTAGCCCAAAGCGACAAAGGTTTGTTTTATAGGGCTGTAGTTTCAAGGATCGACTTGTTCATTAATAAAATAATGTCGTTCTGTAATTTCCGCATTAATTGCTGTTTTCTCTTTTTGCTTTTTCAGAAAATGGTAATCCTAAAAAACAATTCAAATAAAAACAAGCAGTAAAATAAAACACTACACACACTTGCATTTTCTCTATCTCTTCTAAACACGAATCATCACGTCATGCAGATTGCTTGTTTTAAACCCAGTTGAAACATACGATCCGATGCCTTCTCCCAACTTTGAGTTCCCGGTATTCGAGGTTGAAGAAGAAAATGACTACAAAATTCCAGAAGAGATCTCCCGACTACTCAGACAAGAGGAAAGGTCCACTGAACCTCACAAAGAGCCATTGGAAACGGTAAACTTGGGTTCAGAAAAAGAGAGAAAAGAAATCAGGATCGGGGCACTGCTCAGTCCAACTGCCAGAGAGGGTTTGATAAAGCTTCTCAAAGAATTTCCCGATGTATTCGCTTGGTCCTATCAGGATATGCCAGGGCTGGATACCAGCATCGTGGAACATCACTTACCGTTGAGATCGGAATGTCCTCCAGTAAAGCAAAGGTTGAGACACACCCACCCGGACATGGCCATCAAAATCAAAGAGGAGGTACAGAAACAGATTGACGCGGGTTTCCTCGCTACGTCTGAATACCCTCAATGGTTAGCCAACATCGTACCTGTTCCGAAAAAGGACGGAAAGGTCAGAATGTGTGTTGATTACAGATATCTGAACAAGGCAAGTCCAAAGGATGACTTTCCTTTACCATACATTGACATGCTGGTAGACAGCACAGCAAAGTTCAGAATTTTCTCCTTCATGGATGGATTCTCGGGCTATAACCAGATCAAAATGGCGCCGAAAGACATGGAGAAAACTTCATTCATTACCCCATGGGGCACCTTTTGTTACAAGGTAATGTCGTTCGGTTTGAAGAACGCCGGGGCAACCTATCAAAGGGCCATGACTACTCTGTTTCATGACATGATACATATGGAAATCGAGGTATATGTCGATGATATGATTGCAAAATTAAAAACAGAGAGTGAGCACGTTGAACATCTGTCAAAATTGTTCGAACGTTTAAGAAAGTTCAAGCTCCGCTTGAATCCCAACAAGTGCACCTTCGGTGTCTGTTCAGGGAAACTACTAGGGTTCGTCGTCAGCCAGAAAGGGATTGAGGTTGATCCTGACAAGGTCAAGGCCATTCAAGAAATGCCTTCGCCGAAAAATGAAAAACAAGTCAGAGGATTCTTGGGACGTTTGAACTACATCTCCAGATTTATATTCCTTATGACCGCCACGTGTGCGCCGATTTTCAAGTTACTAAAAAAGAACCAGGATTGCGTTTGGTCAGAAGATTGTCAAATTGCCTTCGACAGTATTAAGGAATATCTGTTGAATCCTCCGATTCTATCACCTTCAGTGGAAGGAAGACCACTGATCATTTACCTCACAGTCGTAGAGGACTCAATGGGTTGTGTACTTGGCCAACAAGACGAAACTAAAAGAAAAGAGTATGCCATTTACTATTTGAGCAAGAAATTTACCGACTGCGAAACTCGGTACACGATGCTTGAGAAAACTTGGTGCACTTTGGCTTGGGCAGCCAAACGTCTTCGCCAGTACATGATTCGTCACACTACTTGGTTGTTCTCAGAAATGGATCCAATCAAGTATGTCTTCGAAAAACCTGCTCTTACGAGAAGAATCGCCCATTGGCAGATGTTGTTATCAGAATATGACATAGAGTACTATGCTCAAAAAGCCGTTAAGGGAAGTATTTTAGCCGATCATTTGGCTCATTAACCGATTGACAATCAAGAATCAATCGGGTTTGACTTCCCAGACGAAGATGTCATGTATCTAAAAATGAAAGATTGCGATGAACCATTACCCAGTGAAGGGCCAGAACCAGGTTCCCAATGGGGACTTATCTTTGATGGAGTAGTTAATCATTATGGAAACGGAATTGGGGCAATCATTGTTACTCCTCAGGGTACCCACATTCCTTTCACCGCTAGACTCACATTCAAGTGTACGAACAACGAGGCCGAATACGAAGCTTGTATTATGGGTCTCGAGGAAGCGATTGATTTAAGGATCAAAAACTTGGACGTATACGGTGACTCAGCCTTGGTTATTAACCAGATAAAAGGAGATTGGAACACATACCAATCAGGATTGATTCCTTACAAAGACTATGCAAGAAGGTTGCTACCTTTCTTCAACAGAGTTGAGTTTCATCACATCCCTCGTGATGAGAATCAGATGGCTGACGCTTTAGCCACTATCTCTTCCATGATTAGTGTAGGTCAATGGAATGACATACCTAAGATCGACATAATGCGCCTTGAACAACCCGCTTACGTCTTCACGATTGAAGCAGTCATAGATGACAGACCTTGGTATCACGATATCAAATGCTTCCTTCAGAAACAAGAGTACCCATTTGGGGCACTCCGAAAAGACAGAAAAACCCTCAGAAGATTGGCTGGAAACTTCTTCCTGAGCGGTGATACACTTTATAAGAGAAATTTTGACATGGTCTTGCTCCGATGCGTAGACAGATCAGAAGCAGAAATACTGATGAAAGAAATTCATGAAGGATCCTTTGGCACTCATGCCAACAGACACACAATGGCGAGAAAAATTCTGAGAGCAGGGTACTATTGGTTGACCATGGAATCCGACTGCTACAAGTACATGAGGAGGTGTCACAAGTGTCAGATATACTCTGACAAAATTCATGTACCGCCATCACATCTCAAAGTTCTTTCTTCCCCGTGGCCTTTTTCCATATGGGGAATCGACATGATTGGCATGATCGAACCTAAGGCTTCAAACGGACATCGGTTCATCCTGGTAGCCATTGATTACTTCACCAAATGGGTCGAAGCAGCATCATACGCTAATGTAAACCGACAAGTGGTGGTCCGATTTATCAAAAACAATATCATCTGCCGTTATGGTGTTCCAAGCGAGATCATTATTGATAATGGATCTAACTTGAACAATAAGATGATGAAGGAGTTGTGCGCAGAGTTCAAGATTGAACATCATAACTCATCTCCCTACCGACCCAAGATGAACGGAGCGGTAGAAGCGGCTAACAAGAACATCAAGAGGATCATTCAAAAGATGGTTGTAACCTACAAAGACTGGCACGAGATGCTACCCTTTGCTCTTCACGGTTATCGCACATCTGTTCGCACTTCAACCGGGGCTACCCCTTTCTCTCTAGTGTATGGCATGGAGGCAGTGCTCCCCATGGAAGTAGAGATCCCATCAATCAGGGTATTGATGGAAGCTAAGCTCACCGAAGCTGAATGGTGTCAAAATCGACACGACGAATTGAATCTGATCGAGGAGAAGTGAATCACGGCATTATGCCACAGTCAGTTGTATCAACAGAGAATGAAGAGGGCGTTCGACAAAAAGGTCCGACCTCGCATCTTCAGGAAAGGAGACCTCGTGCTCAAGAAGATTCAATCATTTCTCACTGACTCTCGGGGCAAGTGGACTCCGAATTATGATGGCCCCTATGTGGTCACGAAAGGTTTCTCAGGCGGCGCCTTGAGACTTGCAACCATGGACGGAGAGGAATTTGCCTACCCCACGAATGTTGATGTAGTCAAGAAATACTTCGCCTAAAAAAAAAACGTCTCGGTGGATTGAAAACCCGAAAGGGCGGTCCAGGCAAAAGTTAGAGACATGAAAAAAATCATCCCGATGGATTGGAAACATCATAGTACAATCCAGGCAAAAATTAGGGATAATGGCAAGTAACTATGTTCAACAGAGGCAAGTCCCTCAGCAGCAACAGTTACTTCACCTGTCAGAAAACTCCAGTCAAGGTCATCTTCGACAGAAGTTCAGGATGCCCCGAATTCAAAGTTGATAGAAGGATAGTGGTCGTTATGTTTCAACGTAGCCCTTTTCCCTGTAAATTACCATTTTCAAACTTTGTAAATACTCAATGGAATCACGCTTTTGGCTGATCTCCATCTTATCAATAAAATTTGAGCCCTTGTGCATTTGTTTGTAATTCTTATTTATTTTGGCTTTACAGAACGACATTTTAACATGATCAACGATTCTTGAAATAAAACAAAAATGATTTTACTTGTTAAAACTTTTTCTGCTTTTAAAGTCGGCAATTTCTTTTGACTGTTGAACATCAAAAGAGCATCAACCGCTTCTCCAGAAGTAAGTGAACTTCAAAGTGAAGAATCAAAGTACTCCTTCTAACCCAGTACACCTGAATGAAGGAATCAATTGTGTCAGAGCCCTTGTTTCGTCTGACAAGCTTAGGCCGAGTTCTTATCTCCTAAGCCCGATCAACGGTATTCCCCGCAGGGACTATCTCTCCTAAGCAAGGTGGAATTGCTATCTTAAACCAGCGATATCTCTACACACCCCGCGATGGCCGAGTATCCTGTCATGTTCATCTTTTAGTTTGTGTGTCGCGTCAGTTTTTTCCGCATATACATACATACATCATGCATTATTGATTTGCATTCACATTTTATATTGCATCGCTATCACTCTAGCCGGTCTTGTCCCTTAGTGATAGGAGTCCTCTCAATCGAGTTGTCAGTTCTTGCCTCGTCAGGAAACGCTACGTTTGAACAACCTCGCTTCCAGTTTTATTTCTGGATTGAAGTTGGGTCCTCGACCACTTTGATAACTTGAACCTCTGAAAGACCAGAGAGCCCTTAGTCAGAATCACTCTTCGCCATTAAAGATGATATCCTTGCTTTCCCGAATTAAGGAAAATCCACGGAGAAAGCCTCGTAATCAGAGATTCGGCAGCATGCCAGTTTCGCTCTGAAAAGATTACTGATGAAAAGGCCATCGGCACCTCAAAATTGGACCCCATCATATGGCATTTCTCCGGGAAGATCCCGAGAAAAGTATGATGTAAGATCCCAAGTGGAAACAGTCTCTCAAGAGACTGGCTTTCCCCCCAGTAGAATCGACAAATGGCATCTCCAACAGAGAAGTTTGTGCACCTCTACAACTCAGACGACTGGGTTCCCCCAGCAAGTCTAACCTCAGACCTTTTTCCGTCAAATGGCATCTCCCCAGGAAAAGTCGGCGAGAAATTTGAAGGAAAGCCGCTACGCATAGCGTCCCTTGTCAATAAAGTTTATTGACAAAATAAACTAAGACCAGTTCCTTGGTAGGAAACCAGGATCGAGGGGAAGTTTAAATCAGAAACTAAGACCAGTTCCTTGGTAGGAAACCAGGATCGAGGGGAAGTTTACATAAGCAACTGAGACCAGTTCCTTGGTAGGAAACCAGGATCGAGGGGAAGCTTACATAAGCAACTGAGACCAGTTCCTTGGTAGGAAACCAGAATCGAGGGGAAGTTTACCTTTTCTAAGCATCATCGCTTAGCTAAAGAAGATGAGTGCGCAAGCTACCATTCATAACCACCATCAAAATTTTGGGTATTCCGATATTTAATCCTCTTGCACCCCGAATGCCCGAATACCTTCGTCATTCACACCTTCGGGTCCAAGAAGATTAAATAGGGGCATCTGTCATACCCCAAATTTTGACCACTAAGATTTCCCATCATTGTACAAATCATCATCACAATGTGGATGAACCATCATGCCTCATCAAATGCCTTAAGGGTTGTTGAGCATTCACTACAATCAAAATTAGGGTTTCAAGCCCTCTCAGAGCCTTAGACAAAGGATCAATCAAGGAATGACATGATCTTCAACTTGTCTAACCTCTCAAACATCCACAATGGATCAAAAGGACTCCCACTTCAAGGATTAAGCACAAGGCTGCTCCCTTCTAGGTGGATCAAGTCTCAGGATCGCCAGTGTCACCAAATTAGGGTTTTGGTCGACCAGGGCCTCCAGATGAAAAATTTCATCTGGACACAAGACAAAGATCCCAAAACACAACCTAATGTCCTCCATGGAACCTCATGGACCCATTCATCAAGTCAATTTTGCCTCAGGGGATGCATTAATCAAAAATCAGGAATTAGGGTTTCTTGACCTAATTCACCCCTAAGTTGACTTTAGGGACAAATAATGAGCCAAGACCTCAAGAGAGGGTTTGAGGGTCTCTAATGAACTATATTGATCCATTTGGAATAATGGATTAATCCAAGAAGTTTGAGCAACAAGTCTCAATTTCATCTGCACCACAATTAGGGTTTTAAGGAAAAAGTCAGCTGTAACTTTGACTTTTGACCAGGACATGCTCCCAAGCCCTATGACATGCACCAATATACCCTATGACATCCATGGAACATGTCCATCAAGTTTGATTTAGGTCAAGGACATGATTTCCTAAGGAATTACACAGTTTGGAATTCATCTGATAAAAAGTCAACTGTGCACAAAAGTCAACTTTGACTTTTTGAGATTTTTCACCAAAATGGATTTTTAACCCTAAAATGATGTTAATGTATGATTTGAATCATCATTCATCAAGAAAAATCAAGAAAAGTTGGATAACTTGTAAAAGGGGTAACCATAAAAACTTAGAAAATATTCCAAGTTAAAAATAAAGTGACAAGGGTACTAGCTTTGAAGGATCATAACTCCTAAACCACAAAGCCATTTTTTCTCATCCAAAGATGGATTTGTAGCCCTCATTACCCTCTACAAAAACTTCAACTAGACCTAAGTCCAATTCATTAAGGATTTTGAGTTATGGAGTGATCAAAATGGCTGAAAAGTGAAAATGTCACTTTTTCCAACACTTAGTGAAATTTTCACTAAGTCAGAATCTGCCTTCACTTTTTGCCAAATGTTGGGGGATTTTTCACTTGGATTCAAAAGATATCAAAACCAAACATGTTCAAACAGTTGTTATATCATGTAAGGGCTTTCCAAAATGGCCAAGAACATTGCTAAATTCCATTTGAGTCATGAGATATGACATTGGAAAGTTGCCTTGCCGAAATCTGTCAAGGGCAAGGCAGAATTTGCAACTTTGCTCGATTTGCCAAAATAAGCCAAATTCAAATGCTCCTATCCACTTGGACACATCTGAGGATTCAATCTAAAGGGGACAATCACTGAGCCAAGCCTCTAAAGTCCATGGAACAAGAAATAACATGTTGAACCTATAATGGCTAAAATAGGGACAAGACTCCAAATTTGGATTGGAGCATTCAATGGAAGCATCAAGGTGGCATGGACTGAGCCATTCTCATCTGAAATCAGTCAAGACTTATCCAAGACTAAGGGGACCAAAGCTCTGTGCCCTAACCTCTAGTCAATGGCTAGAGGAGACTTGGATTTCCATTGGACAACATTGGCCAAACCTACTTAGCAGCTGCCATTCACTATTCCTTGCAAAACAAACTTGCTCTACTATAAATAGAGCTCAATTGTGATCAGTTTGAGTACACCAAAGCCATCTAACAGATGCTTTCCTCAAAATCTCTTTCTCTTGGCAAAAATGCCTTTCTTAGCAAGGTAGCTATCGGGTTTTGAGTTTGAGAGCTTTTCCAATCAAACCAATCACTCACACACCTCACATACATCACATATGAGCTGATCAAACACTTAGATCACTTCTGAAACACCAATTTCACAAAATCACCAGCTGGTTGCTCAAATTTTCAATCAAGTTGCAGCTGAGGTACCACAAATGGTTCCAGCCATTCTCAATCAGGTCCAAGCATTCAAACACACTCCATAGGGTGTAGGGAAGCTGTTCAGATCATCACCACTCATCTGTAACACCTCCAAATCAAAAATCACGTTGCACTTGCTGTCACGGCTTAGAGGTAAGCATATACTTGATCATCTCTCAATCTATACATATTTCCTCGCACAATAATTTGGCCATATGTTCATAATCATGCATGGAATGTTTTCCCTCAATTAATTGCATTGTTTGAATCGTGTATCAAAAATCCTAGCCTTCATGCAGAAATTAGGGTTCTTGAGGTTTCTTCCTGATTTCATGTTTTATGTTTAATTTAAATGAAATTAAGTGTTATAGACATGATCGTGAGGTTGAGACGAGCATAATGATATGTGGATTGCATGATATGATTACGTATTCAGTGAGATTGGATGGAAAACGCAAATCAGCCAAACCCAGAAAAACGCGCGTGTTCTTGCTTGTGTTCTTGGCGCCTTTTTCACAAATTTGAATATTTGAATTTTGTGATTTTGTTTAATTGATCGAAAAATTAATTTCTCTCTGAGTTTTAATGATTTTGAGTTGATTCTTTTTTTAATAATTCACAAAAATGTTAAAATATTTTATTTTATCAAAAAATCCCAAAAATATTATTTATTTCATATAATTGATATTTTTACAAAGAATTAATATTTTAATTGTTTTTGACATTTTAAATATTTTTTCTACATTGATTTTGCTACTTTTAATGCTTTCTAATTATTTTGTAGGTCAATACTTCATTTTTGAAGCATTAATCCAAGATCACAATTTGTTTTTCAAATGTTAAACAATTTTGATCATTTTTAATTGAATATTTATTCAATTAAATACATTTTTGAAAACAAATTAGGGTTTTTGGATTAATTCAACCCTCATAAATCATTTTCAAAACCCTTTGGGCCTCTTGAGAGAGTGTAAGACCCAACCCACTTGTACAGAAATATTTTGGGCCTCATTCGTTGTATAAGTCCCTCTGTACATTTTCAAATAAACGACACGATCATCGCCTTTTGAAAAAAAACCCTTTGGGCCTCTCCTCGAGCTATAAGACCCATTCAAAAACATTTTGGGCCTCTAATAGTGTAAGACCCAATCCCCTTTTAACCAAAACATTTTGGGCCTCACTTATTGTATAAGTCCCTCTACGTTAAAAGAAAACCTCGGCGCGATCGCCATTTCAAACGGAAAAATCATCTGGGCCTACCCTCGTGTTATAAGCCCCACTCTTTTTCTTTAAACCCTTTGGGCCGCTTGAGAGAGTGTAAGACCCATCCCTTTATACAGAAAAACATTTTGGGCCTCAGTCACTTGTATAAGTCCCTCTGTACAAATTCAATAGTGCGCTCACTGATAAAACCCTAGGCCTATCCTTGAGCTGTAAGCCCCAAATCTTTCTTTTTCAAAGCACTTTCTCCTTTGATTTTGAATATACTATTATTTTCAATCTTTCTTTGTTGAACAACTAACCAAACAGCATGGAAGCTTTACAACCGAGTAAGTGTTTACTCGCTTTCATTTACCGCTTTCATATACATATAACTGTATTGTGGGGCTGTTTCGCTGTAAGTCTTCTTTCATAAACTCATATCAACTGTGTAATAATAGTATAGATATTTAGAGTTTCCCCGACAACTACGTCTAGCACTAGGTAAAGCCGTTTCAATCACTCTTAGAAATAGTTTAAACTAGATCCCCATAGGATTACCAGACACAGTCTTCCCTCCTCTGGGGGTTAAACAATATGGAGATATGAAAGGCAGCATTCTCTGTGAACCCTTTCATAGACTGTCACTCATAGAAGTTGTCAAAGAAACTCTATTCCCCAGAGATGATCTCTTCTCCGTGAATTGTATCTATTGAGTTTCTTCCAAATTCTTGAACTTTCCTGGCTTGATCTATTCTCTGTGAATAGCCTGTCTTGAACTTCTCGGGGTTTGGGGACCCACAGGCTTCTTAAAAGCACTTGTCAAGAAACTCTACTCCCCAGAGATGATCTTTTCTCCGTGAATGGCATCTCTTGAGTTTCTTCCAAATTCTCAAACTTTCCTGACTTTGATCTATTCTTGGTGAATAGCATTTCCTTGAATTTATCGGGGTTTGGGGACCCATCGGCTTCTTAAAAGCAATCGGCCTCCTCTTGGGCATCGTACAAGGACCCACAAACTTCCTAAAAGCAACCCCGCCTCCTCTTGGGCTTAGTACAAGGACCCTACGGCTTCTTAGAAGTATTCACAGCCTCCTCTTAGGCTTCGTATAATGATCTCTTCCTTCGGGAATGATAGCCTCCTCTTGGGCTTAGTACAAGGACCCGTCGGCTTCTTAAAAGTTTCCAGCCTCCTCTTGGGCTTCGTACAAATTGTCTCGACGACCTCCTAGAGGTATAGGAACAGAACCTAGTCATTCTCATAGAACAGCCTTTTCATCGAGTCTACTACTGTTTCTCAAAGCATAGTACAAAAGACAAAACTCTAGACTTGGACAGTCTAATCTCTTTGAGTCTCAGAGACATTCTCAAGTGACCCCTTCGTTAAAATAGGAAGGAAACCCGTAGACTCGGACAGTCTCAATACCCTTCGGATTCCCCGCTTCCTTAAAAAATAGGAATAACCCGGATCCTTGAATCAAATCCCTGAGTACAGTGTTGCTCATATAAGAACTGATTTTCTCTTTAAAATCATTATACTGGACCTGTCACTTAACTGAAACAGTTACCATAGCCTCCTCTTAGGCTTTGTTCAATGATTATTCCCAGCGAAGCAAACGTTTAGCCTCCATCTCGGGCTTCGTACGAGATACCAAAATTCTCCCCAGTGGGGTCAAACAACGTTTAGCCTATCTCTCGGGCTTTATACGAGACACATAAGAGACTCCCTCGTTGAGTCAGTCACCCCTTTCGCCTCCATCTCAGGCTTCGTACGAGATACAAAAACTCTCTAATTGAGTCAAATAGCCTCCATCTCGGGCTTTATACGAGATACCAAAAGATTCCCTTGTTGAGTCAAAACCTTTTAGCCTTTCTCTCGGGCTTTGTACGAGACACATATTAGCCTCCTCTTAGGCTTTGTATAAGAAAACCACTGGTTAATCCAATTAACCTTTTAGCATCAAAGCTGTGCCTCGTTCACAGTACACAAACATCAACAACTCCCCCCTCTTCATCTAATCGCTGTAAGCGGCAAGCCTCTGGATCATCTACATCCATGCCACTGTCCCTCTTTTAGCATGAGAAATTCCTAAGGAAAGATAGCATTGCTCTACACTGAGTTAAAGTCTTCTTTTTCAGGTTGAAATCCCCTATAAAGGAAATTATGGCATTGCCAGATTCACATATCCCGGTTAAAGTAATTCTCCTTTATAAACAGGTGTGACATACAACCCCCTCTTTAGAGATGACAAATTCTCTCTAAAGTTGAGACCTTTCAGCTTCACATCTTGGGCTTTGAACAAGATACAAAACACCTTTTCGCTTCACGTATTGGGCTTTGAACAAGACACCAAAACCACCATTTCCTCCCATAGAATAGGAGGAACTACGAACGCTCTGATTTCCCTGTTTCGGTAAACGGGAATACGTAGGCATAAGATTGAAAGAAAAGATCTTAGCGAGCACACTAAACAAAAACCTAAAATCCCATATCAAAAGCAGTAATTCAAAAACATCAGTCCTAACATCCTAATCCTTGTTCCCCTCCAGAAACCTGTCTGTCAAAATAACACAAGAAAATCCAAGAAAGGGAGAAACCCGTATTGGCGAAAATACAAATAACCAGTACAAAGGCCCCCCACATTGATAGCATTCGTAACCTAACAGACCACTGTTTAAACTCAGTATACAAAGCAGGGTTAATTGGAGACATTTATTTCCCTTCCTTCATCAGCTTTAATAGGATAAAAAATGAATCGACCTGTAGTTTAAGCTCAAACCGCAGAGAGCGACCAGCGCTTAAGAACCGCGTCCAAAATCGCTCGCTACATTATGCTCAAATCTTATCCCGTTTCCGTCTAATTTCCGATTATTCCGAGGATATTTAACTATTTTCGCAGGTATTTCAGTTTCCAAGCCAAGAATGAGAAAAGAGCAGAAAAAGTAGCAGAATAAAGAAAGAACAGAGAAAAATAGCAGAAAAAGCAGAGAAATTAGATTTTGTGAGTGTGACGACCGTCACACATAGTGCCACGACCGTCATGAATTCAATAGCTGCCACGAGCGTCACGCATAGTGCCAAGACCGTCATGAATTCAATATCTATCACGAGTGTCACGCGGTCCCCACGATCGTCATAGGTTCAAAATCAGAAACGTGACGTTGGAAACAGACGTGGTCACGAAGAGAGAAATTTTACAGTTTCACACGTTCGACATTTTCTCCTATTTTCCCTCAGACTCAAACTCAGTGGAAGTTCCAACTAGTGCTCCTATATTCCCTCATACTGGAGGTCTATATATAGTGCATTTTGGCAAGGACGTAACACACAGCTTTTTACCCGAGAATTCCATATTTCTGCATTTTTGTTTCCAGAATTTTTACCTTCCCGTTTTTGCTTTCCTTTACCTTTCTTTTGTCCATTCATTACTGAACAGTGATAGTTTCTCACATCGAGGGGCTATCACACCTTAGTTTAGTTTTAAGTTTGCCTTCATTATTCATTCGTTTTCGTAAATTCAAGCAAAAGCCTGCCGACTTGTGGAGGAATTGCTAGAACCGCATTCACCAGGTTTTTATCGTAATTCAATAATAGTATTATTTGTTTTTTTTCCATGTTTGTGTTAATGTTTAATTGCTCATGCGTATTTATGTTTTCTTTAATTAATATGTCGAGCTAAACTCATTTTATCGGTATGTAATTGAGTAACCGGAACAGATTCAATAATTCTAAGCTAAAATCATAAAACAACTTATTTTCTGGCTTCGATTTCTTAATTTAAAATCAACTTTTATTACGAGAGTAAAAAGGTAGCAAAGGTTAAGGTCAAGACCACGAGAGTGTGAGATTTTACCCTAATAGCTGAAATCGGGCATTGGTTTTAAAAACAGCGAGAGCGCTTTAAAGTTAATTAGGACTTATTAGTTTTCAAAAATTATTTTAAAACTCAAATGGGCTAGCGAGAGCAGACATTATGATTTAAAGGTATAGTCCGAAGCAATAACCACGAGAGTGTGAGGTGAGGGCTTTTAAACTGGTATTTTCTACAGAATTATTTTGTGACTAATTTTTATATGCTTATGTTTCATTGAATCCACGATGGTATACTAAGTTACGTACCGATATCCTAATCTTAACTAGTTTATTTCTAATATTTAGTTTCCCTTTTTATTTCCCCTATTGAATCTAGAACCAAAACATCTTCACCTTAGCTAAACACAGTAACAAAACCGTAGCACTAGGTTGATTATCAGGTCTCTATGGGATCGATATCTTTATTACTACACGATAGGTTGTGCACTTGCAGTTAGTAACCGTTAGACTCAGAAAGTCGCGATCAAGTTTTTGGCGCCGTTGCTGGGGACTTTGATTTAGTCAATAGTGCGATTCTTTGTTGCGCAGTATAGACTAAGACAACAAATTTATTTTCCTTTTTCTCGATTGTATGCCAAGTACTCGCTCACAAAGCGAAGACTTGCAACCACCAATCACCAAATTAGAGCGTTTCTTACATTTAAGACGCAGAATACTAGAGTATCAACACAAGTACAATATTCCCGATCTCCTTGCTCATACTCCTGAACCAGTCAAAGAATAAAACATGGGTGAAAGACCACAAAACCATCCTCTTAAGTTCTATGCTGCCCCATCTGAGCAAGAACCACATAGTAGCATTGCTGCCCCTGCTATTAACCGAAATGATTTCGAGTTGAAACCCTCATTGCTGTCAGCCGTACAACAACATCAATTATCTGGAAATCCTACAGAAGATCCTAATGAACATTTGACCAAGTTTGTGCAGTACGCAGACACAGTGAAGGCAAATGGTGTAACTGCAGACGCGATAAGACTACGTCTTTTTCCTTTCTCATTAAGAGACAGAGCCTGGGCTTGGTTGCAATCCTTGCCATCAAACTCCGTTACTACGTGGGATGAGTTGAAAAAGGTATTCTTAGCACGATATTTCCCCCCAAGCAAAACAGCTATGCTGAGAGCCCAAATTAATAGGTTTCGACAGAAGGACAACGAATCTCTTTACGATGCATGGGAAAGATACAAATACATGATGATGATGTGTCTGCATCACGGTCTTGAAGATTGGTTAGTCATCCACACAATTTACAATGGTCTCTTGTACAATACAAGATTGACAATAGATGCCGCCGCTGGTGGTACACTTATGGATAAACCATATGAAGAAGCCTATCAACTGATCAAAATCATGGCTCAAAACCACTACCAATGGGGAGGAGAAAGAAATGCAGTAGAAAAATCCCAAACAAAAGGTGGAATGTACGAGGTTAGTATCCTTGATCATGTCAATGCTAAGGTAGATGACCTTGCCCAAAAGATTGATAACTTGACCATAACGCCTGCAGGCACTGTGGCTGCCGTAGCTCAAAATTGCGAATTATGCGGAACACCTGGACATGCTGCCACTGAATGTCAAGTTTTGGCAGGAGTTTCCAGTGACCAAGTGAATTACGCTCAAGGGAACCCTTATGCAAATACCTACAATCCGGGCTGGAAGAATCATCCAAACTTCTCCTACAAAAACAACAATGCATTGTATGCACCTGGTCAAGCACCTGCTACACCACCAGGCTACCAAAAGGCTACCGTAACTGCCCCTAATGTTTCTAGGAAGTCTAACCTTGAATTAATGATGGAAAACTTTATAGCTACCCAGGCTCAAACAAACAAAGACTTTCTGAATCAAAACATACACACTAGTAAGCAAATCAAGCAATTAGCAAACAAAGTAGACGCTTTAGCCACCCACAACAAAATGCTTGAAACACAAATTTCACAAGTGGAATAACAACAAGCACCTACTGCTGCTCCTGCTGGAACATTTCCTGGACAGCCACAACCTAATCTGAAAGGACATGCAAATGCCGTTATATTGAGAAGTGGTAAAGAACTAGACAGACCCATTAATCCGAGACTTCAGAATCCAGCCATGTACCAAAGGCCTAATAGCACAACAACTGAGAAGGAAAATGAACCTAAGGAGAAGGAAGATAATGAACAAGAGGCCATAAACAAAGAAAAACCTCATGTGCCTCCACCACCCTATAAACCACCTATTCCGTATCCTCAAAGATTTGCAAATTCCAAAACTGCAGGGCAATTTAAGAAATTTGTTGAACTTCTAAAACAATTGAACATTACGATACCTTTTACAGAAGCTATCACTCAGATGCCCTCATATGCTAAGTTCCTTAAAGAAATCCTATCCAATAAGAAAAAGATTGAGGATAACGAAACAGTTACACTTACTGCTGAGTGTAGTGCAATAATTCAAAATAATATGCCTCCTAATCTGAAAGACCCAGGTAGTTTCTCCATACCTTGTGTAATTGGAAAGTTGGTCATAGACAAAGCTCTATGCGACTTAGGAGCCAGTATTAGTGTAATGCCCTTATCCATATGCAAGAAACTTGATATGGGAGAATTAAGACCAACTAAGATGTTTGTTCAATTAGCTGACCACTCTATTAAATACCCAGTTGGTATACTAGAAAATGTTCCAGTTCATATAGGACAATTCTATATCCCTACTGATTTCATAATCATGGATATTAAAGAAGACTCCACTACTCCTATCATACTAGGAAGACCATTCTTAGCTATCGCTGAAGCCATTATAGACGTGAAGAGGGGTAGGCTAACTTTTGAAGTTGGTGAAGAGAAGGTTGAGTTTATTTTGACACAATTCCTACAAGCTCCAGTTATAGACGACACATGTTATCTACTAGATGTCATAGATGAGTGTGCAAGAGAAATAGAGATGGAACCAACCACATACTAAGATATTCTAAAAATTCCAATACCTCCGATTTTTGAAGATGATAACTGGCGTGAAACTTATCAAGATGATAGCCTAAGCGAATGTTTAGCACTTACACCAGATCATCTGCCTTGCCCGAAGAAACCAGCCCTAGAACTGAAAACACTACCCAATAATTTAATGTATGGATTCTTGGACGCAGAACTCGAACGACCTGTGATAGTCAATGCAGACTTAGGACAGACCGAAACTAAGAAACTTTTAGATGTCTTAAGAAAATACCCAACTGTGTTAGGCTATAACATCGCTGACCTTAAAGGAATAAGTCTTTCTAGTAGTAGGCATCGCATTATGCTAGAGGAAGACTGTAAGACCTCTAGAGAACACCAGAGAAGGATCAATCCAATCTTAAGTACTGTAGTCAAGGATGAAGTGAAAAAGCTTTTAGAAGCAGGAATTATATACCCGATATTAGACAGTAAATGGGTTAGCCCAGTACATGTCGTACCAAAGAAGGGAGGTGTTACAGTTGTTAAGAACTCCAAAGGCGAATCTATAACACAAAGAGTTGTAACTGGAAGTAGAATGTGTATCGATTATAGAAAATTAAACAAAGCTACTCGTAAAGATCATTTCCCATTACCATTCATTGACCAAATGTTGGAACGATTGGCAAAACATTCTTACTTCTGCTATTTAGACGGTTATTCAGGATTCTTCCAAATCCCTATTCATCCTGATGACCAAGAAAAGACAACCTTCACATGTCCCTATGGTACATTTGCTTATCGACGAATGCCGTTTGGACTATGTAACGCTCCTGCCACCTTCCAAAGATGCATGATGTCAATCTTTACTGATTTTATAGATGACATTATGGAAGTGTTTATGGACGATTTTTCTATTTGTGGGCAGAGTTTTGAAGAATTTCTATCGAACCTAGAAATGGTACTTGAAAGATGCGTAAAAGTTAATCTCGTATTAAACTGGGAGAAATGCCATTTCATGGTAAATCAAGGAATCGTACTTGGACACGTTGTATCCGACAGAGGGATTGAAGTTGATAAAGCTAAGATAGAGATTATAGAAAATCTTCAACCTCCGAAAACCGTACGAGAAATACGAAGTTTCTTGGGACACGCCGGTTTCTACCGACGATTCATAAAAGATTTGTCGAAAATTACCAAACCTCTTACTGGTCTATTAATGAAAGACGCTGAATTTATCTTTGATATGAAATATCTAAAAGCGTTTGAACAGTTAAAAATGGCTCTCATCACCGCACCTATCATGCAACCACCAGATTGGAGACTACCATTTGAAATCATGTGTGATGCGAGTGATTATGCCGTAGGTGCAGTTTTAGGACAAAGGGGGGATAGAAAACTCCGTGCTATTTACTATGCAAGTAGAACCTTAGACCCTGCTCAAATGAACTACGCCGCCACAGAAAAAGAACTTCTAGCCGTGGTTTTTGCCCTTGACAAATTCCGTTCTTACCTAGTGGGAGCGAATATCATCATTTATACAGACCATGCGGCTATTAGGTATTTATTAAACAAAAAGGATGCAAAACCTAGACTGCTAAGGTGGATCCTGCTTTTACAAGAATTTGATTTAGAGATCAAAGATAAGAAAGGAACTGAAAATGTAGTAGCAGACCACTTATCCCGATTAGATGGCATCAAACCAGAGCCAGTCCCTATTAATGACGATTTCCCATATGAACGACTCATAGCCCAACTTGAAAATGATATGTCTAAACTACATTTAAATGAACCAAAAATAGAATAAGCCGTGGAAGAAATTAACTCACACACGATACTGCCATGGTATGCTGACATAGTCAACTACTTAGCAGCTGGAGTACTTCCACCAGACTTATCTTATCAACAAAAGAAAAAATTCTTTCATGATCTAAAACATTATTATTGGGATGAACCTCTCATCTTTAAGAGAGCAGCTGACGGTATTTTTCGTCGTTGCGTCCTTGAAACTGAAATAGAAGACATCATCTCTCAATGTCACTCTGCTCCTTATGGAGGACATGCAAGTACTTCAAAGACATGTGCTAAGATTCTGCAATCCGGCCTATTCTGGCCTAACCTTTGGAAGGATGTCCACAATGCAATACTAAACTGCGACCGGTGCCAACGCACTGGTAACATATCAAGACGCGATGAGATGCCCCAAAAAGGCATATTGGAAGTAGAAGTCTTTGATGTATGGGGGATTGATTTCATGGGACCTTGCCCATCATCCTTTGGAAATAAATATATACTTGTAGCTGTCGACTATGTTTCAAAATGGATTGAGGCTATAACTTCTCCTACAAATGACACACGAGTAGTCATAAAGCTTTTTAAAAACACAATCTTTCCCAGATTTGGTGTGTCGAGACTTGTCATAATTGACGGTGGCTCCCATTTCATATCAAAAATATTTGACAAACTTCTATCGAAGTATGGAGTAAGACACCGCGTAGCAACCCCATGTCATCCACAAACTAGTGGACAGGTTGAGGTCTCGAATAGAGAGATAAAACAAATCTTAGAGAAGACCGTCGCCACTTCTAGGAAAGATTGGTCATCTAAAGTTAATGAAGCTTTATGGGCATATAGGACGGCCTATAAAACACCAATCGGAACTACTCCTTTCAAACTAGTTTATGGTAAATCCTGCCACTTACTAGTGGAATTAGAACACAAAGCCTATTGGGCTATTAAAACCCTAAACTTAAGGTACGAAACCGCAGGTGAAAAGCAAATCCTAGATCTGCACGAACTAGAAGAACTAAGGCTAGACGCTTATGAAAACGCCAAAATATACAAGGAACGAACTAAGAAATGGCGTGATAAGCGTCTATCTAGAAAAGAATTCAGTGTGGGAGACGTTGTGCTCCTATTTAACTCAAGACTTAAACTTTTTCCTGGGAAACTGAGATCAAGATGGTCCAGCCCTTTTGAAATAACCAAAGTGTTACAAAGCGGAGCGATAGAAATTAAGGGTAGGAATAGCGAACCATTCATAGTAAACGGGCAACGTTTAAAGCATTACCATAGTTGTTAGTTTCTTGGATTGGCTAGAATTTTGGTAAAACAAAGTATGTTCAATGTTTGATGTCAAGGTGGTGATGTCACAACATTGAGTCTTAACATTAGATCTACAGAATTAATGACAACAGGTTTTGTGATGTTGTTAGGGTTTGCGTGTTAGCTAGAATTGTGGAGAGCAGGTAGTTTAATTCTACAAGTAGTGAATTTCATCCCTGGCTTGGTAGCCCCCAGACGTAGGTAGTTAGACCGAACTGGGTGAACAATTTTGTGTGTTATTCTGCTGTTTATTTTATCCTTTGTGCAGAGTGTGTTGTTGTGACATCGCACTTAACATCACACATCTGATACCAGAATTTCAATTGGTATCAGAGCAGGCATCCTGTCTGTCTCTGGGTGAGATCTAGGGAAGTTACTTTCTGGTGTAAACATGGACAAAGAAGTTGGAGGATTTGTCAACAGACCCCCTATTTTGGATGGATCCAATTATGAGTATTGGAAGCCAAGGATGATTACTTTCTTGAAATCCTTGGACAGCAGGGCATGGAAGGCCATAGTTAAAGAGTGGAAAGCACCTGTTGTATGTGAAAAAGATGATGTTGGAAAAGATAAAGAAGGCACCTCAAAGCTGAAGCCTGAAGAAGAATGGACCAAGGAAGAAGATGAGCTTGCCTGTGGTAACTCTAAAGCCCTGAATGCTATCTTCAATGGAGTTGACAAGAACATATTTAGGCTGATCAACTCATGTGAAGCTGCTAAGGTTGCATGGGATATTTTGAAGGCTACTCATGAAGGAACATCTAGAGTTAAGATGTCAAGACTTTAACTTTTGACATCAAAGTTTGAAAGTCTGAAGATGAAGGAAGATGAGACTATCTATGACTTCCATATGAGTGTTCTTGAACTGGCAAATGCATCTAGTGCTCTTGGTGAAAAGATGTCAAAAGAAAAGCTTGTAAGGAAGATCCTTAGGTCCCTTCCTAAGAAGTACAAGATGAAGGTAACTGCCATTGAAGAATCACATGACATCTGCCAAATGAGGGTGGATGGGCTCATTGGATCTCTTCAAACTTTTGAGCTTGGTTTGAATGAGGAAGAACCACAAAAGAAGCCCAAAAGTATAGCTTTGGTCTCCACTCCTGCAGAAGTCAAAGATGATGATTCTCAGGAAGATCTATCTCAAGCCATTACTATGTTGGGAAGGCAGTTCAACAAAGTGTTCAAGAGGATGAACAATAACTACAAGCCTAATGTCAAGAACATCTCTTTTGACATCAGCAAGTCAAAAGAGAAAGATGAAGAAAAGACTGCTCAAGAGAAAGGTGTTCAGTGCCTTGAATGTGAAGGTTATGGACATGTCAAGAAAGAATGTCCCACATTCTTGAAGAAGCAGAAGAAGGGCATGACAGTTTCCTGGTCTGAATCTGATAGTGAAAGTGAAGGTGAGTCAGCAAAGCATGTTAGAGCCTTAACAGGAACTGTTGTTTCTGATGATGATAGTGATGGAGAAATAACTTATGAGGAGTTAGCATCTACTTATCAAGAGCTGTGTTTAAAATGTGCTGAGATTTGTCAAGAAAACAAGTGTCACAAGCAACAGATTGCTCAGCCTGAGAATGTAAAAGCTGATCTGGAAAATGAAGTTGTACTAGTTAAATCTCAACTTAATCAGATGACAAATTTTGTTAGGATGATGAACAGTGGTACAACCACTCTTGATAAGATTCTTCAGTCAGAGAAAGTTGCTGGAGATAAATCAGGTATAGGATATGTGGTTGAGAAAAAGAGTTCTACAGAAGCAAGCACTTCTGGAACAAAGAAGGAGGTGTCCCAACCAATGTCTCAGCATCAAACAAAGAGACATGATTCTACACCTAAGAAGGTTACTCATCCACAGCCTCAGAATGTTGAGAAGAAGAATGCTCATCAACAGAAGAAGGTGCAGTCTCAGGGAGCTAGTCAGTATATGCCACCTCAATATCACAAGAGCATGAAGGCTGCTAGGTTCAATCAGAACATGTTTCATCAACATCAGGGGAACATGTATGAATATGGATATGAATACAACAATGTTGTGCCTTATTATTATGGGAGAAGGAAGCCACATCACCATAGAAGACAGCCCAAAAGACAGCATCCTTACCAGAGAAGACAATCAAACTATGGAAGAAGAAGACAACATCAACACTATGGATGGCAGCCACAACAATATCATCATCATAATGGTAGAAGATATAACCAACTCAGAGATGACAGAGTTAGATGCTTCTATTGTGGAAGGTTTAGACATATGCAGTACTCTTGTTTTAAACTACATGGTTATCCACAATATGCTCCTCAAAGAAAACTAAAGGAGGTCAGGCCCAAAGTTGTTAAACAATGGGTTCCTAAGGAGAACGTGAAATGTCTTTTGGCTCACACATCAGATGGACATTTTGCTATGGATGCATGGTACTTTGACAATGGATGTTCAAAGCACATGACTGGATCCAAGAAGCATTTGGTAGAGTTCAATCCTTGCCATGCAAATGATGTTATTTTTGGCAATGGTGAAAAAGGAGTAGTAGAAGGAGTTGGAAGAGTGAAGAATCATGATGGTCTTATTCTTGATAATGTGCTCCTTGTTCAAGGGTTAAGTGCTAATTTAATTAGCATAAGTCAACTTTGTGATGAAGGTTACAAGGTCAGCTACACCAAAAATGAATGTGTGGTAGCTGATGAGCAGAATGAGGTAGTGATGAAGGGAGAAAGATCCAAAGATAATTGCTATCAGTGGATACCTCAAGTGGACAGCTTATCTAGTGATGGTGACATCAAGTGTGAAAGTATGGTGAAAAGTCAATCTGGGTTAGTGACTTATGGTGCTGTTACTCCTAAGTTGGATGATGTGTTAAAAGCCAACTTGAGTAGTCAGTTATGTGAGCAAGATCAAGGAGTCAACAATGCTGATGGAAGGATCAAAAGCTGTGACCTTAAGAAGTGTTGGGAGCTGAATACTTGCAAGGCCAAGAAAGATGACAACTTGACTAATGACTCCTATAGTTCAGAAGAAAAATTTCACAAGTTCACAATCCTTAGGTTGGAAGATGCAGATGTTAGAGCTGATGTTAAAACATCTCAAGTCAAGAAAGGTACTTCTAACCTTAAAATAAAGAAGAATGATGATAAACTAATTGCAAAAGTGGTTTCTGGGGTTGCTAAACGACTGAAATCAAGGAAGAGGAAAGCTATTGAGTCACCTCTAAAGATGAGAACTGATAAGCAGAAGATCTATGTGGATGGTACTACAAAATCCAGGAGTAAAGTGTTCATCTCTTCCAGAAATAGGAAGATCAGAGATAAGTCTGATGATAATGTCCAGGATATCTCTCAAATGAAGGAAGTCGTTATTGTTAGAACTTCTGAGAAAATTCAAAAGGCCATACTAGATAACATTCCTGTGCTTTTCATAAAATGGTGGAAGTATGTTCTGGAAAAAGAATTTGGTATAGATACTTTGGATATGGTTGAGTTTGCTAGGATATGGTTCAGAGAGGGTGTGGAAACTTATGGTATTCCGGTGTGTATGAATAAGTTGCTCTGACTGTGTTTTACTGGGAGCTTCTTGAAGGACTTCTTTGTGCAATGAGTCCTTTGAATGGTGATGAGAAGCTGATGTCCCAAAAGATGTTATAACATCATGTTTGCTGGTGGTTATATCTGGAAGATGATTAAGATTGGACATGTGGAGTTGGATGCTCTAGCATTTTTGGTCAGAAGAGGTGGAGATTAAGGTCATGTGTTTAGTAGTTTGTTCTGGAAAAGTATGACTACTGTCTTTGAAGACTTCACTAGTTTCAACAACTACTGGTGGATGTAAGGATAGAGGAATTGTGATCTCTTGAAGAGACTGGATCTCAGTAAAGCTGAGAATTTATAGAGTTTGTGACACAATGTTGAGTTTGGATTATTTTGCTGATAGTAAATCCAGTAGTGGAGCATATGTAATACCCTGGTGTCAAGAGTGTCAAGAGTATCCTTGGTGAAGGATGTCTTTGTTCTAGATCTGAAGCTTAGTGATTACATTATATCTAAGGAGCATCTACATAGTCATACGGGAGAATGATGAAGTAGAAGGTTTGCCTTGGATGGTGAAGATGAATTATATGACAGGCTTTGGAGAAAGGGATAGTGGTACCAAAATGCATGTACTCAGAAAAAGTGCTCAAATGTTCATCTCCATCTAGAGAATTTGTTAATCATGACATGAGGAGTACTTGTCTATGGATTTTGCAGCAAAGGTGCATTTATCAAGCTTGTGGAGATTGGTTGCCTCTTATGAGGATATAATGTCAGATAGCATGTTATGACATTAGGCTGTTGATTGGTGTTTTGGTATGGCCTTGAATGGTTCTAGTCATATGAAGCAAATTGTTTGAATCTTGTGCGCACATGCTTTTGAGGAGATGTCTGAAGACAAGATTGAATCATGGCCTTGAATAGATTGTACACTTGTCTTGGTGTGTGTTATTCTAAGTGTGAGGAGTTGACTTAGAGTTCAGTGGAAGGAATTGTGTGTGTGCTTCAGATCTTGTGGATGATTGTGTGAAGCCTTCGTAACTGGATGAATGAAGAATATGTCTGGATTTTCAAAATATGGATATTGCTGACAGAAGAAGTATGGTTTTGTACAGGGTGTCATAGGAGATTTAACTTGTTGAGGTTTGTCCGATTGTGGCTAAAAAGGGGGAGAAATAGTCAAGAGTCAGTCAAGATGCAAGAGGTGCTGCAATGACAAGGAGTGCTGATGTTGTAATACAGAAGTGCAGAAATTAAGGGGGAGTAATTACTGAATTGCTGAACAACTGGTTATGCTGGTTCATGATTAAGGGGGAGCAACATTTGTGATTGTCGCAGTTGCTGTTGAAGTTGGTGCTGCAGCAGAGTTTTGTGTGAAGTGAAGTCTTCTTGTATTGAAGTTGCTGCTGCTTGAAGGTTCAAAATTATTGAAGTTTTTTCCGCTGCTGAAGTCTTTGAAGGTGCAGAATTGTTTTAGCCAAAATTAGCCAAAGGGGGAGATTGTTAGTTTCTTGGATTGGCTAGAATTTTGGTAAAACAAAGTATGTTCAATGTTTGATGTCAAGGTGGTGATGTCACAACATTGAGTCTTAACATTAGATCTGCAGAATTAATGACAACAGGTTTTGTGATGTTGTTAGGGTTTGCGTGTTAGCTAGAATTGTGGAGAGCAGGTAGTCTCATTGGATGCGAATATCTTGGGTTAGATATTCTTCGCTGCATAGGAGATCTGGTGCAGATTTGTAGGAGATTTATAAGGTTGAAGATTTGAAAAGATTTTAGGAGAAAATCTATTTTGAAGATTCAGTTTTAAATAACAAATCAAGTCAGATATTGAAGGAGTCCAAGCCCAATTCAGGTTGCTATATAAAGCGCACAAGACCAAAGGAAAATGTACAGATTGAAGAAAAAAAGCATAGGCCGAGTGTCTTGAATATTTGTACGAATTGTGAGTGAACCATTCTAGTGTGAATTGGTGATCTGTCCTCTCTAAAGCTGTGAAGCAAAGAGAGTTGTGTAACTTGATCAAAGCTGTGAAGCAGAATCAAGGTTTCTCAAAGAGGGTGTTCTTTGAGAGGTTTTAGGGATTGAGTAGTGTTCTCATATCTAAGTGGTTTCTTAGGTAGAAAGTCACTAGTAGGAATTAAGATTAGGAGATTGTCAACTGGGTTGTTGAGTATGTAATTTAATTCTACAAGTAGTGAATTTCATCCCTGGCTTGGTAGCCCCTAGACGTAGGTAGTTAGACCGAACTGGGTGAACAATTTTGTGTGTTATTCTGCTGTTTATTTTGTCCATTGTGCAAAGTGTGTTGTTGTGACATCGCACTTAACATCACACGTATGATACCAGAATTTCAATAGTATTGAAAATAGGGACTATTTAAATAGTCTTAGACTTTTAGAGTTGCCCGCTGACCCCCCTAAATAAACTATCTATTTGTTTTCGTCAGGCTTACAACGTTAAAAACAACGCTTAGTGGGAGGCAACCCATGATGATTGTCTTTTCTTTCTTTCTAAATTTTTTATTTCTTTACATTTTCTAAATTCTACTTTATTTTCAAATTTCTAGTTTCATTTATATTTTCTTAAATTTTTTGGAAATTGCTGTGCTAATCATATAATTGCAAAATACAGGATTACAAAGTCTTTCTACATTTTCTGTTCTCCTCTTTTGATTTCATTCTTGCTTAATCACTTAAAAAAAATGGAGAACAAAAATAATATGTTTGTAGAATTCAGAGATGCAGCTCAGTGGCATCGCTATGAGGCTCTGTCTCTTCGACCCTTCGCCTTGACAAAATTTTCCCACGGACCCACCATAACCTCCTTAGGTTTAGGTGAGAGTATTGATTTCCTGTTTAACCAACTAGGATAGGAGGGTTTTTCTAAGAAGAAACACAGAACTTATCATAGACTGACTTTAGAATTCCTAAGTTCATTGAGTTACAACCCTTACTGTGGAAAAGGCATTACTAGAGGCCAAATTACTTTTAGGTTGTTTGGATACCACTGCCAGTTTACCATTAAGGAACTGTCGGATCTTTTAGGTTTCCCTGAAGGACCCACCGTTTTCTCCGTGGTACAAGAGGATTTGATGTTGGTAGGTGAGCTTAATGCTTTTTGGGGTAGGATTTCAGGAAAACATGATTATGACATGAACCCTATGCTGTCAACTGAGATTCATAACCCAGCCATCCGATACTTCCACATGATCCTAGCCTACACCCTATTTGGAAAGCCTGAGAATGACAATACCGTTTCTAAGGATGAACTCTTCATTATCTTTTGTGCATTCAGTCTCGAGAGGTTAACGGGCTTACCTTCATGTTTAATAACTTTTGCAAAATTATCTGAAATGAAAACATCCCGATTCTAATAGGTGGTCTAGTGACTAAAATAGCCGATGCTATGGGATTCAAGACACATCTCTCTGAAATTAACCCTTTTGGAAACTTTAGGCCTATGAATATTACCTTCTGTTTCAATAGAGCCATGATTATAAACTGTGGTCCACATCATTTCCAGCTCCTAATAAATAATGTAGTTGTACCACATTTTACTTTACCCAATCATGAGCGCACGAGTGTGCATAACGAACATAACTGGCTATACGACCTGGACGAACCACAGCCTGAACCCGAAGAAACATTTCCCGAGCCTGATATTGACCATAAGACACCTCCTAATTATTATGACTTTGACTTTATGGAATACCAAAATGAAGATGACACTGCCACTCCTAAGGTTGATGCTAATACTTATGCTGCAAATCTGACTACCATCCTTTAAAATTTGGATGATTATCACAAAGAGATCACCGCCGTAAAGGGTGAACTCAAGACCATGCGAAAAGATATTGTCGGCCTTATGGATCTCACGGTAGCACAATTTGATCACCTAAATCAAGCCGTGGCATCTTTGAAGAAACGTCTTGGCTAGATTTTGAAGCACTGCTTTTTCCTACTTTACTGCTTTATTTTGAAACAATTTACTTTGCTTTCATTCTGCCTTTTTATGTTCAAGAACAAAATAATTTACCTTCAATTTTAATTTCTACTGCATGAATACACTGCTAGTCTTTGCTAGCATTTTTCCGGGTTTAATAAATTATTCAAGTTTTCAATCATTATTAATGATCTTGATGGTATTTAATTGTTTCTGTCATTTTACTTTGCTCTTAATTTATTCTGTCATTTATCCATTTTTAATTTCTACATTATAGTGTTACCTATCTACTGCTAAAAATCCTTATGCGGAAAAGAAAAAAATAAAATGCTTGCTGATAAATGTCGCTCCCGAAAGATTCGCATCTAACGGTACAAACGCGAGAGTGGCGCGGAAAAACACAGAGTCGCCAGCAATGTGTATTTATCCCAAGAGAGGGAAAGGAAACACTGCATAAACCTGAAGGAAAGGAAAGAGCATGGTCTTGCGACCAAAAGAAACGGGTAAGGGAGTCGGTTATGCGAAGGGAAGGTGTTAGCACCCCACGCGTCCATCGTACTCGATGGGATCCACGCTTGTTGTCTCGATCAAAGGGTGTCATCGGCTGGAGCTCCACTGCTACTGGAAAGAAAGGAAAGGGAACGGAAGAGAGAGGAGAAACGGGGAAGAAAAGAAAAGAAATGACTTGATTAGGACATTATCGTTGTCCCAGGCCTACGTACTCCCTCTGTACAATGGGAAAGTCAGAGTCAACGTAGTTCGAACGGGAACTGGGGGGGGGGGGGGGAAGGTTGCTCGCCAAGACATTGCCGTCTTGTGCCTATGTATCCTCGATCAGATGAGAAAGAGGAAATCAGAGCAGTCGTAGTTCGACCTACGGGTCGAAAGGGTCTCGATCGCATCGGGGGCGAGAGAAAAGGCTCGGCTAACAGGTTGGTCTCGATCGCAAGGGTGCGAGAGAAAAGGGGAGTTAGTTGTTAGTGTGCTCGCCAAGGATAGGGATCCTCGTGCCTACGTATCCTCAATCGGACGTGAAAGAGGAAATCAGAGCGTCCGTAGTTCGTGGGACTACGGGAAAAAGGGAACGGTCTCAATCGCATGGGTGCGAGAGAAAAGAAGACACTCGGAAGGTCCAAGGGGAATCTCTGTCCTACGAGTTATCATGCAAAATGGCCCTAAGGTCAGGATTAAGAGGGAATTCTACCTAATGTTATCATGCTTGGATTGAGAGCCTAATGTCTATCCTACTCCGAGCTTAATCAGAAATTAAGTCAGACTAGGAGCCTTAAGGGAGCATGTGAATATAGAGTAATCAACAAGTAAACACCAGACAACTCAATCACAAAGAGAAAATCAAATAAGAGACAAGTAAGTATTTAATCATGAATTAATCAAAATATGCATCAAAAAAATCAAGATCAAGAATATCCAAGATAAAATAAAGTGCAAATTAATCTACAATTAAAAAACAAGATTAAAAGTTAGTCACCAATTAGCCTAAAATTAACATCTAAACCTAGTGTTAACTCAAATTAATTTCTAATAAAAACTTCTAATCTAATTAATAAAAAATAAAATCTAATTAAAAAGGATTAATCAAAACCAAATTAAAAGTTAATTTCCAATTAAAAATCTAACTTCTAATTATCCTAAATTAATTAACTAAACAATTAATAAAAACAAAATCAAAAAAGAACAATTAACAAAAACGGGTGCAGCAAGAAAAAGGCAGGTGCATGGGCTTTAGAAACCAGGCCCAAGAACTTTGTCTAGGAAGCTTAATGAGTAAACAGGGTGTGAGGATAGTAATGCGCATGGGCTTTAATCTCAAGCCCAAAGAATCTCACTTATGCAGCCAAAAAAGGGGGGTGCGTGTGTGTCTGGGAGGTGAAAATAGATGCCCAAGTGAGTGGGCCTTGAAGCATAGCAGGCCCAAGGATTCATCAAGATGAAGCTAGAGGAGGTGCGGTTAGCATTGCTGGGAGTGAGAAAAAAAGAAATCAAACGGGCCAATAAAGCCCGATCCATGCTTGGCAATGCTTTGACCTAACAACATTCAATCATCCTTATCCTCACCCTCAGATTCTTATTTCGCCGCCAACGCCATGCTCCTCTTCAACTTACGTCGGAGCTCCTTCCGCTGTTTCCCTTCACCGCAGCACCCCGGCCATCACAAATCTTCCGTCATCTCACCCTGCATCATCCACCGTCCTCCAACCTCAACCTCTCCTCCATCTCGCTTCACCATCTCCATCGCGAAATCAACACCGGCGCACCTCCGATCGTCATCTTCTTTCAAACCGTCGGGGATCTCTCTCCACTTCGTTCACTGTACCTTCATTCTCAACACTCTCCTTCCCTTCTACTCATCTTAACACGACGTCCATGACGCTCCCTCGCCTGCACAACGCCGTCGTGGCTCTCCTCTTTCCCAAATCGTTCTGTTCCTCATCAAACAAACCAAAAGAAACTAAACGACCACGCCACAAACCCTTTATTTCAACGTCTCAGAACCGCCGTCTCCCTCGCTGTAACTCTTACAAAAACGAGTTCTCTGCTAATATGCTGATAAAAGCATAATACGGAAACAAAGGCAAGGATACACACCAACATTCACAGCACATATAACATCACCAAAACGCAAGGAATTCGACAACACAACAATGTCCAACAAACAAATTCGACAACAACAATAAAGAGGAAGAGGATCAGAGTACCTATCGGAGTCACTCCGATGGCGCTTCAAACATGACGACGATGGAGTGAATTCATCAAATCCGATTCAGGTATGAATTTCGTCTTGGTGGTATCGATCTTTTCCTTCTACTCCTTCCCCGTTATTCTTCTGATATTCACCTTTGTTGAATTCTTGATTTCCGCAGATTCAGAATGTTGTTGGATCGTGTTGATTTCAAATTATGGTTGATTTTGTTGATGTTGAATCTGAGATGGAGACTTGATGATGATGATGCGATGTTGCAGGTTGTTATGAGAGATTGATGATCATGAGGTTTGAAGATCTCTTGCAATTTCTCAATCTTCTTCTTCTTTAAGTCTCTGAAATCACATCTTTGATGCGTGCTGAAATTTGCAGTGGTACAGTTGTGATTACTTTACAAATTGATGATTGATGAGGAGTTTGAGTTTTTAGAAACAAATGATTGCTGGTATTTTTGCAGAACTAATGAAGGTTTATTCATGAGGTTTTAGCAGAGGAAGAATGGAGATCGTGCCTTCAATTCAGTAGCGAGCAAAAATGAAAAGAAGCTACTAGTTTCTGCAGAAAGAAAGAAAAAATGGAAAGGATGCCCTCAGATATTGTTTGCTGCTGGCTTTATACAAGAATTGGGAGAGGGTAGAATAGGTATCACAAGGAAATTCTGTTAGGACTTGTAGCAATTGTCAATTCTGTTAGGGAAAAAACTATGAAATTCGTTGTGTAGAAAGTCACGAGCTGTGAAAAATCGTCACACGGTTTGCACTTGCTTTGTTTTGTATCTTTTTTCCAAAAATGAAATTATGTTATTTATATTTTATCAGTGAATTCTGTCACAACCTTTTCATTGCTGCTACCTTGAAATGCCTTTGTTTAACTTTGCACGTGCCTTGTAATTCTCTTGGATTGCAGTTGTGAATTGATGGTGTGAAGCTGCTTGTGATGGTTATAACATGATTTTGAAGGTGGGCCAGGCGTGTGGAATCCATAGCAGGCTTTACATTTTGGTCTTACGAAATCAGCCTCTTGATAGCTTATGTGGGGCGGTGGATAAGGTTGTGATCTTCTTGTAAATCTCATGGCATAATGGATTGTGTTATTTGAAAATGAAAATTAATGTTGGATATTTTTGACATGAAAATGGTTTTTAGGAAATGGATTTAGCTTTGGAATTGGAATTCAATTTGGATAAGGAATGGTTTAGAATTGGATAATGTTTGAAATTTGGATATGAATGATGTAAGTTGGAGATGAACCAAAAAAATGGATTTAAAAAAAGAATGGTTATTTATGATAAAAAAGGATAATAAAAAATAGGTAAAAATGGATATGGATAAAAATGGACAAAGGAATTGATTTAGAAAAAGAAATGGTTTAAGGAATGGAAATGAATTGATTTTTATGAAATGAACCAGCTACCACCAACCCGTACACGACCACGAACCAACTTGCACTATTTTCCACAAAGCATCTGATTAAATAACCACAGCTACCACTGAGTAACTTGCAACAGAAACAACAACCATCTGAGTCAAACATCCTCTGAATCTTTGACCAAGTGAATCCTCACATGAACTCTTGCTTGACAACCTGATGAAGTCTAAAACTCAACCTTGAAAACAAACCCTAATTCACCTTGATGTACACTGATCATTCTTGAAGAAGATGACTTGAACTGAGAAGAAATTAAACCCTGATTCGCACCAATGAACCTCTGACCCAAAGCCTCTGATGAATCCTCTGAATAAGAATATTACAAGGACCAGACTTCAAACTCTTGCAAATAGAAAACCCTTATTTAAAGAAATGCTGTAATCCCATGTCTTCGAAGACCAATGCATTGATATGATTATGAGTATGACCTAATGATGCAAATGAAAAGGAAACATAAGCCAGTTAAGGTTAGAAAAAAAGATAGGGCAAATTTTGGGGTGCCACAATAAACTGCTAAAGATCCCAGTTTTTGCAGCTGTCACGACCGTGACAGGTGTGTGACGATCGTCACACGGGTTAAGAGTACGTTCTCTGTTAAAACAGAGACGCTGCCTCTTCTTCTTCTTCTTCTTCTTCTTTTCTTCCCATTCGTTTTCCCACCGTCCCATTAACCCTCATGTTTCAAATTCCATTATTCCATTATTCCATTGACCAAAATTGAAAACTTCCACAAATATTCATCTTCCCACATTCTATTTAAACATCACAGTAAACCATTTCCACATACACCCACTTTCTCCGAACACATATACCACTTGTTTCTTTGTGGATGCACAATGGCTAGATAACAAAGGCAAGCTCCAGACCTTACAACCGTAAATTTCAGAGCAGGAGAAGCCGGTGAACGTCAGAGGACCAACTACATCAGTTTCCACCAACGATCCGTGCAACCCACTCGATATGTCGACATTGCATGTCTCGAAGAATTGGGGATGCTTGAGGGAGTTAAATGGATGCTCTAGAATGCTGGCCTATGGCAGCTCTGCACTCAAAGCCAACCTACCTACGAAGCCCTAACGCTCGAGTTTCTGAGTTCGTTCACATACGTAACACCTTCTGGAGGAACGAACCAACTCACCGGTGTAGCCACGTTCCGCATGTTTGGTTCTGAGTATTCTATTGGCCAAAATCAATTTCCGAGATGCTTGGTTTCCACCATGGCGAGAATGTTCATTGCCGGGTGCCACAGGAAACATTTTTCCAAGCAGCGTTTGATCTTTGGAATAGATTGACCGGGACTACGGTCGATAGCTGGGACAACCTCAACGCAACATACATTCACAACCCGGCTATCAGATATTTTCACCGCATTTTAGGAAACACTATATTTGCAAGGGACAACAACCACAAGGTGAACTCAAAAGTACTCTTTTTCCTCCATTGTGTGTTCAACCCTGAGCCTATCAACGCCGCTCCTTTTCTGTTAGTGCACATCCAAGCAAACTGTGCAAGAGGTTCCAAACCCTTCTATTTTGGAGGGATTGTCACTTCTATTGCTCTAAGTTTAAACTTAGGGGACGAGCTTAATAAATTACCTTCCATGCCTCCGGTGTTGCTCGACATCGACTACTGCCGCAACTCACACCTTATAAAACTAAGAGATGAAAAATACCATCCAATGGTCTGCACAAGAACAATTAGAAGTATCATTATGCCTTGCAGGAACCGCATTGGCCCTCAAAATATGACGAATTGGATCTTTGATTTGAATGCTCCCGAGCAAAATGAGGCTGCACATGATGATCAAAATCATGCCCCTGTTGATGAGATGGAACAATAGATGGACCAAAACGCCCCAGAAAACCAACCACCGCCTGCCCATGATGCTCCTTCGACCTCTCGACGTCGCAGTCGACCCGACCAAGACCCCGTTACAAATGAAGAAATCTTAAGAGCAATCTGGCAACAAAACTAGCTGGCTGCCCCGAGAGAAGCACAGCAACAGGAGCAATACAATGAAATGATGACTCTCATGCGTCAAATCCAGCAGGGGCAAGTCAGCCAAGGTCAGAGGCTTGACGGCGTCATCGATGAGATGGGTGCCTTGACATTGCGAGTGCAGGACTTACATGATTACATCCATCACGTCGGCATTCCAGATCATGTGGCACAGCATGGACGAGGGCGCTCTAGAGGCAGAGGACGTGGGGCTCCTTGATTTTTTGTTTATTTTACTAGTTTTTCTTGTTGTTGCCCTTTATATTGCAACATTGAGGACAATGTCCGATATAGTGTGGGAGAGCTAGTCTATTTTCCCTTTATTTCCCTTTTTATTTTCCCTTTTTCATATTTCCCTTTTGTCAAAGTTTATATATATGAGAATTTTCGTTTAATATTTGATTCCCCCGCTTTACTCTGCTATATAAAATTTTTTTACGATCAATGCACAACGTGACATACCAAGATATAGGCTATGTTAGGAAGTTGGGAAAGTTCTAACAAGATCGATACCGTCTTGACACCTTAGACCTCCTGAGTATGCAATATAAGTTTCAATACTTATTATTCCGATACCTCGAGTTCACTCCTAAAGTAACCCCCAATAGTTTATATTAGTAGTCAGCACCGTCTTAATCACAAACCACGTGGGGAGCCGATGAATATAGGTGTTTGATGCCCAATCGTGAAAAGAAGAATCTTTCTTATTTTTGTCTGCTGAGAAAAATAGAAGATGCGCCAAATCTTACGATTGCGAAAACTTACAAGAAAAGAAAGAAATTCGTTGTTGATTGGTTCAGAGGTACCTGATTCTGGACTTGGTAGGGCGAACTATGGTTCGATCCCCCGCAATCTACGAATAGGATGTATAAAGGGTTACCACACTCGTGTATCAGGCCCCGTGCAAAAAGGGATCAAAGTCACTAACCGGCTACTCCACTACGTGCGTGAAAAAAAAGGCAAAGGGCTTAATGTGATTGCGTTAGAATGAAACCGGGTGAAATAGACACGAAAGCTTTGGGTTGAACTATAATAGAATAATTAGAACTGGATTGTACAAAAGATAGGTCTATGATCATGCTTGTGCTATGTGTCATTAATGTATCTTTAATGTTCTATACAAGTACCTGTCTTACTAACGAGAAACCCTCTAACATTTTCAAAACCATAGGTGTACCACGTATGTGCATTTGATAAAGTTTGTCCGATTTTAACTGATTGATTGCTTGAGGACAAGCAAAGATTCAAGTGTAGGGGAGTTTGATAACACGAAAACATATCGTATTTTTACTTTGATTTATGCTCAAATCTTATCCCATTTCCGTCTAATTTCCGATTATTCCGAGGATATTTAAGTGTTTTCGCAGGTATTTCAGTTTCCAAGCCAAGAATGAGAAAAGAGCAGAAAAAGTAGCAGAATAAGGAAAGAACAGAGAAAAATAGCAGAAAAAGCAGAGAAATCAGATTTTGTGAGTGGTACGACCGGTACACATAGTGCCACGACCGTCATGAATTCAATAGCTGCCACGAACGTCACGCATAGTGCCACGACCGTCATGAATTCAATATCTGTCACGAGCGTCACGCAGCCCCCCACGATTGTCATAGGTTCAAAAACAGAAACGTGACGTTGGAAACAGACGTGGTCACGAAGAGAGAAATTTTACACTTTCACACGTTCGACATTTTCTCCTATTTTCCCTCAGACTCAAACTCAGTGGCAGTTCCAACTAGTTCTCCTATATTCCCTCATACTGGAGGTCTATATATAGTGCATTTTGGCAAGGACGCAACACACAACTTTTTACCCGAGAATTCCATATTTCTGCATTTTTGTTTCCAGAATTTTTACCTTCCCGTTTTTGCTTTCCTTTACCTTTATTTTGTCCATTCATTACCGAACAGTGATAGTTTCTCACATCGAGGGGCTATCACACCTTAGTTTAGTTTTAAGTTTGCCTTCATTATTCATTCGTTTTCGTAAATTCAAGCAAAAGCCTGCCGACTTGTGGAGGAATTGCTAGAACCGCATTCACCAGGTTTTTTATCGTAATTCAATAATAGTATTATTTGTTTTTTTTTCATATTTGTGTTAATGTTTAATTGTTCATGCGTATTTATGTTTGCTTTAATTAATATGTCGAGCTAAACTCATTTTATCGGTATGTAATTCAGTAACCGGAACGGATTCAATAATTCTAAGCTAAAATCATAAAACAACTTATTTTCTGGCTTCGATTTCTTAATTTAAAATCAACTTTTATTACGAGAGTAAAAAGGTTGCAAAGGTTAAGGTCAAGACCACGAGAGTGTGAGATTTTACCCGGATAGCTGAAATCAGGCATTGGTTTTAAAAACAGCGAGAGCGCTTTAAAGTTAATTAGGACTTATTAGTTTTCAAAAATTATTTTTAAACTCAAATGGGCTAGCGAGAGCAGACATTATGATTTAAAGGTATAGTCCGAAGCAATAACCACGAGAGTGTGAGGTGAGGGCTTTTAAACTTGTATTTTCTATAGAATTATATTGTGACTAATTTTTATATGCTTATGTTTCATTGAATCCACGATGGTATACTAAGTTACGTACCGATATCCTAATCTTAACTAATTTATTTCTAATGTTTAGTTTCCCTTTTTATTTCCCTTATTGAATCTAGAACCAAAACATCTTCGCCTTAGCTAAACACAGTAACAAAATCGTAGCACTAGGTTGATTATCAGGTCTCTGTGGGATCGATATCTTTATTACTACGTGATAGGCTGTGCACTTGCAGTTAGTAACTGTTAGACTCAGAAATTCGCGATCAATTTCATAGAGGATCGCACAGTTTGGAATTCATCTGATGAAAAGTCAACTGTGCCCAAAAGTCAAAGTTTGACTTATTGATTTTTTGATCAATTATGGTCCCCTAACCCTAAAATGATGTTAATGTGTGGTTGGAATCATCATTCATCAAGAAAAACCAAGAAAAGTGAGATAACTTGTAAAAGAGGTAACCATAAAAAAATTAGAAATTTTCTAAGTTATGAAACAAAGTGGCTAGGGTACCAACTTCCAAGGATCATAACTTGAGATCTAAGCAACCATTTGGGTTGATCCAAAGATGGATTTGTAGCTCTCATGGCATAGTTTAAAAGTGTCAACTACACCTCATTCCAATTCATCATGGATTTTGAGTTATGGTTGGATCAAAATGGTTGAAAACATGAAATGTCACTTTTTCCAACACTTAGTGAAATTTTCACTAAGTCAGAATCTGTTTCACTTTTTGCAAAATGTAAGGGCATTTTTCACTTGGATCCAAAAAGTGCCAAGACAAACTATGATCACACTTGTGTTGTATCATATAAAGGCTTTCCAAAATGGCCAAGAACCCCATGAAACTCCACTTAAGCCATGAGATATGACAATGGCAATGTGCCTTGCTGCAAACTGTCATGGCAAGGCAGATTTGTACATTTTGCTCGATTTGAGCAAATTTTGCAAAAGACAAACAAGTTTATCCATCTGAACACCTCAGGGGGAGACCAAGGAGGGACAAACACTGATCCATAAGCCTCCCAAGTCTTTGGAACTAAAAATAGCATGCCAAACCTAAAAAACCCTAAAGAGGGGACAAGACTCCAATTTTGTTTTAGAGCATTCAATGGATGCACCAAGGTGGCATGAACTGAGCTATTTCCAATTGAATGAGTCAAGGATGATCTCTGAACTAGGGAACCAGCAACCTGTGCTCTAACCTCTAGTCAATGGCTAGAGGAGACTTGGATTCCAATTGATCAACATTTGCCAAACCTCTGCTGCAGTTACCATTCCCTATTCCTTGCAAAACAAACTTGCTCTACTATAAATAGAGCTCATTTGTGCTCAGTTTAAGTACACCAAAGCCATCAAATAGATGCTTTCCTCAAAATCACCTTCTCACTTCCAAATTTGCCTTCCAAAGCAAGTCACTATCGGGTTTTGAGTTTGAGAGCTATTCCAACCAAACCAATCACACACACACACACCTCATAAACATCATATAGAAGTGATCCAAACACTTAAGCAACAACTGTAACACTGATTTCTCAGAATCACCAGCCAGTTGCTCATGGTTTTAACCAAGTTACAGGTGAGGTGCCATGAAGTGATCCAACCATTTCCAATCAAGTCCAAGCATTCAAACACACTCCATATGGTGTAGGGAAGCCGTTTAGATCATCACAACTCATCTGTAACAACTCCAACTCAAAAATCACTTTGCTCTTGCTGTCACGACCTTCAAGTAAGCCTAAACTTGGTCATCTCTTAATCTATGCATATTTCCTCGCACAATACTTTTGCCAAATATTCATAATCATGCATAGAATGTTTCCCCTCAATTGATTGCTTTGTTTGAATCGTGTATCAAAATTCTCAGCCTTCATGCAAATTTTAGGGTTCTTGAGGTTTTGTCTTAATTTCTTATTCCATGCTTAAAATAAATGAAATTAAATACCATAGACATGATAATGAGGTGAAAACGAGCAGATTGATATGTGGATTAAGTGAGATTGGATAGAAAATGCAAATCAGGCCAAACTCAGAACACGCGCGTGTTCTTGCTATGTTCTTGGCGCCTTTTTCACCAATTCAAATATTTGAATTTTGTGATTTTAGTTAATTGATTCAAAAATTAATTTCTCTCTGAGTTTTAATGATTTTGAGTTGATTCTTTTTTTAATAATTCACAAAAATGTGAAAATATTTTGTTTTGCCAAAAATTCCCAAAAATATTATTTATTTCATATACTTGATATTTTTGCAAAGAATTAGTGTTTTATTTGTTTTTCACATTTAAAATATTTTTTCCTCCTTGATTTTTCAAATTTGATTAGTTTCCAATCATTTTGTGGATATAAACATAATTTTTCAAACATTAATCCAAGATCACAACTTGTTTTTCACACATGCTTGATAATTTTGATCATTTTTATTAAATTTTATTTAATTAAAATACATTTTGAAATTAATTTAGGGTTTTGATTTTAATCACCCTAAACAAATCATTTTCAAACTCTTTGGGCCTCTAATAGAGTGTAAGACCCAACCCCCCTTTTAACCAAAACAATTTTGGGCCTCAGATATTGTATAAGTCCCTCTGCGTTAAAAGAAAAATCTCGGCGTGATCGCCAGTTCAAAAATAAAATCCCCTGGGCCTACCCTCGTGTTATAAGCCCCATTTCTTTTCTTTAAGTTTCTTTGGGCCTCTAATAGAGTGTAAGACCCAACCCTTTTTTTTAAAACCAATAGGACTTGGGCCTCAATGTATTGTATAAGTCCCGATACCGTCAAAACGCACAGCGTGATCGTCGCCTTTTCAAAATAACCCTGGGCTTCTCCTTGAGCTGTAAGTCCCATCTCTTGTACAAAAATAAATCTTTGGGCCTCTATTAGAGTGTAAGACCCATCCCCTTTGTAAATACACCACTTTTTGGCCCTAAGTCTTTGTATAAGTCCCACTGTATTTTCAAAAACAACGGCGCGACCGTCACCTTTTTAACAAAAACAACTGGGCTTCTTCTCGAGCTGTAAGCCCCAACCATCTTTTCAAAGCACTTTCTCCTTTGATTTAGAATTAAAATATATGTTGTCATCAAAACTTTCTTTGAATTCTTTGTTGAACAACTAACCAAACAGCATGGAAGCTCTACAACGGGTAAGTGTTTATCCGCTTTCATTTACCGCTTTCATATATATAACTATATTATGGGGCTGCTTCACTGTAAGTCTTCTTTCACATCCTTTTATACTTGTAACATATCCACTGTGTAATAGTAGTATAGTTATTTAGAGTTTTCCCCGACAACTACGTCTAGCACTAGGTAAAGCCTGTTGGCCACTCTTAAATACAAACAAAATTAAATCCCCCGTAGGATTCCAGATATAGTCTTCCCTCCTCTTGGGGTTAAACAATATGGAACAAAGAGAAATGTAGTATTCTCGGTGAACCTTTTCTCAGACTGTCACCCTTAGAAATTGTCAAAGAAACTCTAACTCCCCAGAGATGATCTTTTCTCCGTGAATGGCATCTCTTGAGTTTCTTCCAAATTCTTGAACTTTCCTGGAATGATCTCTTCTCGGTGAATTGCATTTCTTGAATTTCTCTTGGTTTGGGGACCCACAGGCTTCCTAAAAGCATCCCCGCCTCCTCTTGGGCATTGTACAAGGACCCTTCGGCTTCTTATAAGTTCTCATGCCTTCTCTTGGACTTAATACAAGGACCCTGACGACCTCTTAAAGGTATAAGACAAAACTTAGTTATCCTTTGATAGAGCAGTCTTTCCCGCGTCAAAACTCCAGCCATTGTAGGGTTGATACTCATCTCTTAATGCCCGCGCCTCCTCTTGGGCAATGTACAAAAGATAAAACTCTAGACTTGGACAGTCTAAAACTCTTGAGTCTCAAAGATATTCTCAAGTTCCCTACAAACATAGAAAAAACACCGATCACTCTGGATCAATCTCCAACAGAAACCCGATCTCTCTCATTAGAGTTCCCCACACTTGGACTCGCTTCAGGATCTCAATAATCCTCAACAGTAAGATAGCCTCCTCTTGGGCTTTGTACAAATGATTCCCCCTAGCCGAGCTAACCTTTTCAGACTCTCTTGTTGAGTCAACCCCTTTTAGCCTCCGTCTTGGGCTTCGTACAAGACATATAAATCACTCTCTTGTTGAGTATAAAAGACTCTCTTGTTGAGTCAATCTCTTTTTAGCCTCAATCTTGGGCTTCGTACGAGACAGCAAAACCCTCTCTTGTTGAGTATGAAAGACTCTCTTGTTGAGTCAATCTCCTTTTAGCCTCAATCTCGGGCTTTGTACGAGATAGAAAAACACTCTCTTGTTGAGTATAAAAGACTCTCTTGTTGAGTCAATCAACCTTTAGACTCTCTAGTTGAGTCAATCACCTATTCAAGACTCTCTTGTTGAGTCAACTCTTTTAGCCTCCGTCTTGGGCTTTGTACAAGACACATACAAGCACTCTCTTGTTGAGTCAAACCCTTTCAGCCTCCATCTTGGGTTTTATACAAGATACATTCTCCCCAACGGAGTCAAAATCCCTTTTAGCCTCAATCTCGGGCTTTGTATAAGACAGAAAGAACATTTTCCCCGAAAAAGTCAACTTCTAGCCTCCTCTTAGGCTTTGTATAAAGAAACACCCAATTGAGTCAATCAACCTTTTAGCATCAAATTTGTGCCTTGCTCACAACATACAAACATCAACAACTCTTCTTTAGAGATGACAAATTCTCTCTCAGTTAAACCTTTAGCTTCACATCTTGGGCTTTGAACAAGATACAAGCCACCTTTAGCTTCATGTCTTGGGCTTTGAATAAGACACCAAATCAACCTTTTTCCTCCCATAGAATAGGAGGAACTACGATCGCTTTGATTTCCCTGTTTCCTTAAACGGGAATATGTAGGCATAAGATTGCAAAATCTTAGCGAGCATACTAATCAAAAACCCCAAATCCTGTATCTTCACACATCAATCGAAAAGCATCAGACCTAACATCTTACCAAAAAACCTCACAAATAGTCCAAATCCTGTTTTTAAGCAAATAACCATAAAAGACGAACCCCCTATTTTGATAGCATCTGTAAACCAACAGTTTTGACTGTTTAACCTCAGTGTGCAAGCAGGGTTAATTGGAGACATCTATTTCCCTTCCTTAATCAGCTTCACAGGATAAAAAATGAATCGAATTGTAGTACCAAAGCGATAGTGATTTGAAACCACAAAAATCGCGCTACACTTCCCACAATTCAATTATATATATATGAAAGTGAGTAAATGAAAGTTGTTAAAATTTACAGGCGAGCAAGCTTCCATGCTGTATGGTTAGTTGTTCAAAGAAATTAAAGAAAGCTTTGATAATATCATGTATATTGAATCTAAATCAAAAGGGAAATTATTTTGAAAAGATTGTTGGGGCTTATACTCAAGGAGAGGTCCAAGGTTTAACAGTGATCGCACAGTTGTTTTAAATACCGTATTGGGACTTATACAATGTCTGAGGCCCAAAGTTTATTTATTTACAAAGGGGTTGGGTCTTACACTCTCTCAAGAGGCCCAAAGAGGTTTTGAAAAAGAAAAGTGGGACTTACAACACGAGGGTAGGCCCAAAATTGCTTTTGCTCTGAAATGGCGATCGTGCCGAGATTCTTTTAACGCCGAGAGACTTATACAATATCTGAGGCCCAAAAAGGTTTTGGTTAAAAGGGGACTGGGACCCTACACTCTATTAGAGGCCCAAAGAGTTTGAAGATGAATAAAAATGGGTCTTATAGCTCAAGGAGAAGCCCAGTTGATTTTGTTACAAAGGCGACGATCACGCCGAACTTTTGAAAATATACAGAGGGACTTATACAATATGTGAGGCCCAAAAATTGTTTATTTACAAAGGGATGGGACTTACATTCTATTAGAGGCCCATGAGTGTTTGAAAAAGATTGATGAGGGTGAAATCAATTAAAACCCTAATTTTGTTTAAAATGGAATTAATTTTGTTTAAAAATTAATAAAAATTATTGAAAACATGTGAAAAAATGAGTGGTGATCTTGGATCAATGTTTCAAAAATCATGTTTTTATCCACACAATGACTAAAAATCATTTAAGTTTGGAAAATCAAGAAGGAAAAAATATTTAAATGTTAAAAAAACAAATAAAAATTAATTCTTTGCAAAAATATCAAGTATATGAAATAAATAATATTTTTGGGAAATTTTTGTAAAATAAAATATTTTAACATTTTTGTGAATTATTAAAAAAAAAGAATTAACTCAAAATCATTAAAATTAAGAGAGAAATTAATTTTTGAATCAATTAAATAAAATCACAAAATTCAAATATTTGAATATTTGAAAAAGAGCACCAAAAACATGTTGTTCTTGCCCGCGTGCCCTGTTTTGCCCAGATTTGCGTTTTCTCATCAATCTCACTGAATACTTGATGGAATCATACAATCCACATATCAATCTGCTCGTTTTCAACTCACGATCATGTCTATGGTCTTTAATTTCATTTATTTTAAGCATGGAATGAGAAATCAAAACAAAACCTCAAGAACCCTAATTTCTGCATGAAGGCTGAGAAATTTGATACACGATTCATACAAAGTAATCAATAGAGGGGAAACATTCTATGCATGATTATGAACATTTGGCAAAAGTTTTGTGCTAGGAAATATGCATAAATTATGATATGACCAAGTTTAGGCTTACTTGAAGGTCGTGGCAGCAAGAGCAATTTGATTTTTGAGTTAGAGGTGTTACAGATGAGTTGTGATGATTTGAACAGCTTCCCTACACCATATGGAGTGTGTTTGAAAGCTTGGATTGATTTGAAATGAACTGGAACAGATTATGGCACCTCAACTGCAACTTTGTTGAAAACTTGAGCAAATGGATGATGATTTCATGAATTTGGTGTTCCAGTTGTTGGTTTAGTGTTTGATCAGCTCACATATGATGTTTATGAGGTGTGTGTGTGTGTGATTGGTTTGGTTGGAAACACATTCTAATTCAAAACCCGATAGTAGCTTGCATTAGAAGGCATATTTGGAAGTGAGAGTGTGATTTTGAGAAAGGCAAGTGTTATAGGCCTTTGGTATACTCAAACTGATCAGAAATGAGGTATATTTATAGTGTGTCAAGTTTGTTTTAGCATCAATAGGGAATGGAAACTGCATCAGGCCTTTGGCCAATGTGGATCAAATGGAATCTCAAGTATCCTCTAGCCATTGACTTGAGATTAGAGCACAGGCCTATGGTTCTTTGATTCAGAGCTTATCCTTGACTCATTCAGTTGGAATAGGCTCAGTTCATGCCAACTTGGTGCATCCATTGAATGCTTGGAAACAAAATTGGAGTCTTGGCCTCTCATAGGCTTTTTTGGTTTGGCATGCTACTTGTAGATTTTGGGGCTTTGGAGGTTGATAGATCAGTGCTTGTCCCTTGTTTGTTCCCACTTGAGGTGTGCAAATGGATAACCATGCTTGTTGTTGCACAATTAGATCAAATCGAGCCCTTATGCACAAATCTGCCTTGCTAAGACAGTTTGCAGCAAGGCATGTTGCATCTGTCATAACTCCTAGCTCATGTGGAGTTTGTTGGAGTTCTTGGACATTTTGGAAAGCTGACATATCCTATTTAAACATGATGTCTAATTTTGGTTTTGATTCAACCTGAATTAAAATGAAAAATGCCTCTACATTTGGAAAAAAATAAGGCAGATTCTGACTTAGTGAAAATTTCACTAAGTGTTGGAAAAATGTCATTTTCATGTTTTTTGTGATTTTGATCACTCCATTACTGAAAATCCATGAGGAATTGGAATGAGATGTAGTTGGAACTTTTGAAGTATGCCATGAGAGCTACAAATCTAGATTTGGACCATCCAAAATGGTTGCTTGGATCTCAAGTTTTGGTCCTTGGAAGTTGGTACCCTAGCCACTTTGTTCCATAACTTAGAAAAATTCTAAGTTTTTTATGGTTACCCCTTTTACAAGTTAACTCACTTTCTTTGATTTTTCTTGATGAATGATGATTCCCATCACATATTAACATTGTTTTAAGGTCAAAGAACCATAATTGTGAAAAATCCCAAAAAGTCAAACTTGATTTTGTGCACAGTTGACTTTTTATCGGATGAAATCCACATTGTGCGATCCTTTGTGAAATCAAGTCCTTGACCTAAATCAAACCTAAGGGATGTATTCCATAGGTGTTATAGGGTGTATTGAATCATGTCCCAAGGTTTGGGAGCATGTCTTGGTAAAAAGTCAAAGGTACAATTGACTTTTCCCTCGAAACCCTAATTGTGGTCCAGATGAAATTGAAACTTGTGGATCAAGCTTCTGGGATCAATCCATTGTTGCAAATGGATCAATGTAGTGTATTGGAGACCCTCAAATCATGTCTTGAGGTCTTGGTTCATGTTTTGTCCCAAAAGTCAACTTAGGGGTGAATTAGGTCAAGAAACCCTAATTCCTGATTTTTGGTGAATGCACAAACATCTCTGAGGATATTGATGAGGCATGATGGCACATCCATATTGTGATGATGATTTGCACAATGATGGGAAATCTTGGTGGTCAAAATTTGGGGTATGACAGATGCCCCTATTTAATCTTCTTGGACCCGAAGGTATGAATGGCGAAGGTATTCGGGCATTCAGGGTGCAAGAGGATTAAATATCGGAATACCCGAAATTTTGATGGTGGTTATGAATGTAAGTTTGCTCATCCATCTTCTTTTGATAAGCAATGATACTTATAAAAGGTAAAACATCCCCTCGATCCTGGTTTTCAGCCAAGGCACTGGTCTCAGTTTCTGAAATAAACTTCCCCTCAATCCTGGTCTTCAGCCAAGGAACTGGTCTCAGTTTCTAATATAAACTTCCCCTCGATCTTAGTCTTCAGCCAAGGAACTGGTCTCAGTTTCTGATATAAACTTCCCCTCGATCATGGTCTTCAGCCAAGGAACTGGTCTCAATTTCTTTAGTCAATAAACTTTCTTGACAAGGGACGCTATTTGTAGCGGCTTTCATCAAACTTCTCGCCGGATTTTCCTGGGGAGATGCCTTTTAATGGGAAAAAGTTTTGATGTCAGACTTACTGGGGAAACCCATTCGTCTGAGCTGTAAAGTTGTACAAACTTCTCTGTTGGAGATGCCATTTGTTGACTCTACTAGGGAAAACGAGCCTCTTAAGAGACTGCTTTCTGTTTGGGGATATTACATCATATTTTTCTTCGAGATCTTTTCGGAGAAATGCCATGTGACGTAATCCAATTTGGAGGTGCTGATGACCTTTTCGTCAGCGAATTTTCCGGAGAAAAACTGCTGTATGTCTGAATCTTTGATTAAGAGGCTTTCTCTGGGGATTTTCCTTAATCTGCGAAAGCAAGGATATTATCTTCAATGGTGAAGAGTGACATATGTTGAATGTCTTCTTGTTTCTCAGAGGTTCAAGTTATCAAAGTGGTCGAGAACCGGCTCCAATCCAGAAATAAACTGGGGAGAGATTTGTTCAGACAAAACATTTCCTGGCTAGGAAAGAACTGATAACTCGATTAATAAGAGGACTTTTATCACTTGGGGATAAGACTGACCAGAGTGATAGTTATGCAATATGAATATGTATGAATCAATAATGCATGATGTATGTATGTATATGCTGACAAAACTGATGCGACATACAGACGAATAGATGAACAAGACTGGATACTCGGCCACTGCAGGGGACGAAGAAGTATTATTTGTTCAAGATAGCAATTCTACCTTGCTTAGGAGAGATAGTCCCTGTGGGGAAAATTGTTTGTCAGGCTTAGGAGATAAGAACTCTGCCTGGGCCGTCAGATGAAACATGGTCTCTAACACAACTGATCCTTCATTCAGGCGTACTGGTTTAGAAGGAGTACTTTGATTCTGCACCTTGAAGCTTAATCGCTTTTGGAGTAGCGATCGATGTTCTTTCGATGTTCAACAGTCAAAAGAATTGCCATCTTTATTTAAAAGCAGAAAAAGTTTGACAAGTAAATTCATTTTTGTTTTATTTCAAGAATCATTGATCATTTTAAAATGTCCTTTTATAAAGCTAAAACAAATAAGAATTATAAACAAAAGCATTAAGGCTCAAATTTTATTGATAGGATGGAAATCAGCCAAACGCGTGATTCCATGTAGTATTTACAAAGTTAGAAAATGGTAATTTAAGGGAAAAGGGCTACATTGAAACATAACGACCACTATCCTTCTACCAACTTTGAATTCTGGACATCCTGAGCTTCCGTCGAATATGACCTTGACTGGAGTTTTCCTGATGGATGGCACGCCTGCTGCTGGGGGATTTGCCTCTTTGTTGGACGTAGTTACTTGCCATGAATCCCTAATTTTTTCCTGGATTGTACTTTGAGATTTCCAATCCACCGGGATGATTTTGATTATGTCTCTAATTTTTGCCTAGACCACCATTTCGGGTTTTCAATCCACCGAGACGTTTTTTTTTTTAATTTAGGCGAAGTATTTCTTGACTACGTCAACATTTGTGGGGTAGGAAAATTCCTCTCCATCCATGGTTGCAAGTCTCAAGGCGCCGCCTGAGAAAGCTTTCTTGACCACATAGGGGCCATCATAATTCGGAGTCCACTTGCCCTAGGAATCAGTGAGGAATGATTGTATCTTTTTTAGCATGAGGTCTTCTTTCCTGAAGACACGAGGTCGGACATTTTTGTCAAATGCTTTCTTCGTCCTTTGCTGATACAACTGACTGTGGCATAGAGCCGTTATTCACTTTTCTTCAATCAGATTCAGTTCGTCGTGTCGACTTTGACACCATTCGACCTCTGTTAGCTTAGCTTCCATCAATACCTAGATTGATGGGATCTCTACTTCTATGGGGAGCACTGCCTCCATGCCATATACTAGAGAGAAAGGGGTTGCCCCTGTTGAAGTGTGGACAGATGTACGATAACCGTGAAGGGTAAAGGGTAGCATCTCATGCCAGTCTTTGTAGGTTACAACCATCTTTTGAACGATCTTCTTGATGTTCTTGTTAGCCGCTTCTACCGCTCCGTTCATCTTAGGTCGGTAGGGATATGAGTTATGGTGTCCGATCTTAAACTTAACGCACAACTCTTTCATCATCTTATTGATCAAGTTGGATCCATTATCGGTAATGATCTGGCTAGGAACACCATAACGATAGATGAGATTGTTTTTGATAAATCAGACCACCACTTGTCGGGTTACATTAGCGTACGACGCTGCTTCGACCCACTTGGTGAAATAATCAATGGCTACCAGGATGAACCAATGTCCGTTTGAAGCTTTGGGTTCGATCATGCCAATCATGTCGATCCCCCATATGGAAAAAGGCCATGGGGAAGAAAGAACTTTGAGATGTGTTGGCGGTACATGGATTTTGTCTGAGTATATCTGACACTTGTGACATCTCCTCATCTACTTGTAGCAATCAGATTCCATTGTCAACCAATAGTACCCTGCTCTTAAAATTTTTCTTGCCATTGTGTGTCTGTTGGCATGAGTGCCAAAGGATCCCTCGTGAATTTTTTTTATCAGCATGTTTACTTCAGGTCTGTCTATGCATCGGAGCAAGACCATGTCAAAGTTTCTCTTATAGAGTGTATCACCGCTCTGGCAGAAATTTCCTGCCAATCTCCTGAGGGTCTTTCTGTCTTTTCTGGATGCCCCCGGTGGGTACTCTTGTTTCTGAAGGAAGCACTTGATATCGTGATACCAAGGTTTGTTGTCTATGACTGCTTTAATCGCGAAGATGTAAGCGGACCGTTCAAGGCGCATTATGTCGATCTTAGGTATTTCGTTCCATCGACCTACACTAATCATGGAAGAGAGAGTGGCTAATGCATCATCCATGTGATTCTCTTCACGAGGGATGTGATGAAACTCGATTATGTTAAAGAATGGCAACAACCTTCTCGCGTAAACTTTGTAAGGAATTAGTCCTGATTGGTATGTGTTCTAATCTCCTTTGATTTGATTGATAACCAGAGCTGAGTCTCCATACACATCCAAGTTCTTAATTCTTAAGTCAATTGCTTCTTCGAGACCCATGATACAAGCTTCGTATTCGGCCTCGTTGTTTGTACATTTGAATGCCAGTCGGGCAGTGAAAGGAATATGGGTACCCTGAGGTGTTATGATGATTGCCCCAATACCATTTCCATAATGATTGACAGCTCCGTAAAAAATTAGTCCCCATTGGGAACCTGGTTCTGGCCCTTCACTCGGTAGCAGTTCATCGCAATATTTCATTTTTAAGTACATGACATCTTCGTCTGGGAAGTCAAATCCGACCGATTACTGATCGTCAATCGGTTGATGAGCCAAATGATCAGCTAAAATACACCCTTTGACGACTTTCTGAGCATGGTACTCTATGTCATATTCTGATAACAACATCAGCCAACGGGCTATCCTTCCCGTGAGAGCAGGTTTTTCAAAGACATACTTGATTGGATCCATTTTGGAGATTAACCAAGTAGTGTGACGAATCATATATTAGCGAAGACGTTTGGCTGCCCAAGCCAGAGCACAATAAGTTTTCTCAAGCATAGTGTACCAAGTGTCGCAGTCGGTGAATTTCTTGGTCAAATAGTAGATGGCAGACTCTTTCCTTTTTGTTTCATCCTGTTGGCCAAGTACACAACCCATGGAGTCTTTCAAGACTGTTAAGTAAATGATTAGCGGTCTCCCCTCTACAGGAGGTGATAGAATCGGTGGGTTCAACAGGTATTCCTTGATACTATCGAAGTCAATTTGGTAGTCTTACGTCTAAACGCAGTCCTGATTCTTTTTGAGTAATTTGAAAATTGGCGCGCATGTCGCGGTCATGAGGAATATAAATTTGGAAATATAGTTTAGACGTCCCAGGAATCCGCTAACTTGTTTTTTTAGTTTTTGGAGAAGGCATTTCTTGAATGGCCTTGACTTTGTTAGGATCAACCTCAATTCCTTTCTGGCTGACGATGAAACCTAAGAGTTTCCCTGATCGGACACCAAATGTGCACTTATTGGGATTCAAGTGGAGTTTGTACTTTCTCAAACACTCGAATAGTTGTAACAGGTGGGTCATATGCTCCTCTTCTGTTTTAGATTTGGCAATCATATCATCGACATACACTTTTATTTCTGTGTATCATGTCATTAAACAGAGTAGTCATGGCCCTTTGATAGGTTGCCCTGGCGTTCTTCAAACCGAACGACATTACCTTGTAACAAAAAGTGCCCCATGGGGTGATGAACGAAGTTTTCTCCATATCTTTCGGCGCCATTTTGATCTGATTATAGCCCGAGAATCCATCCATGAAGGAGAATACTTTGAACTTTGCTGTACTATCTACCAGCATGTGAATGTGTGGTAAGGGAAAGTCATCCTTTGGACTGGCTTTGTTTAGATCCCTGTAATCTACACACATTCTAACTGTCCCGTCCTTTTTCGGAACTGGTACTACGTTGGCTAACCATTGAGGATATTCTGATGTAGCGAGGAAACCTGCGTCAATCTGTTTTTGTACTTCCTCTTTGATTTTGATGGCCATGTCTGGGTGAGTCCGTCTTAGTCTTTGTTTTACCGGCGGACATTATGATCTCAATGGTAGATGGTGTTCCATGATGCTGGTATCCAACCCTGGCATATCCTGATAGGACCAAGCAAATACATCGGGAAACTCTTTGAGAAGCTTTGTTAAACTTTCTTTGACAGTCGGACTGAGCAGTGCCCCAATCTTGACTTCTTTTCTCTCTTCCTCTGAATCCAAATTGACCGTTTCTAACGACTCCTTGTGAGGTTCAATGGACCTTTCCTCTTGTTTCAGTAATCGAGAGATCTCTTCTAAATTTTCTTCGTCATTTTCTTCTTCAGCCTCAAATACCGGGAATTCAAATTTGGGAGAAGGCATTGGATCATATGTTTCAATGGGGTTTAAAACAAGCAATCTGCATGCCGTGATGATTTGTTTTAGAAGAGATAGAGAGAATGCAAGAGTGTGTGCAGTGTATTTTTTACTGCTTGTTTTTATTATTCGAGTTGTTTTTTAGGATTACCATTTTCTGAAAAAAGCGAAAAGAGAAAACAACATTAAATGCGGAAATTACAGAATGATGTTATTTTACTTATGATTTTGTCGATTCTTGAAACTACAGCCCTATAAAACAAAACTCAGTCACTTTGGGCGAAGCGAAGAGAGACATTTACAGAAAGTGAGCCCTATCAAAACATCCGTTTCACCTGGGCAGGGTGAAAGGTTAAAATAAAGACAAAAATTACTTCGACTTATGAACAACTTTCGGAACGTTGACAGAAACCCATTGGCGGCGAACTCCTCAGTGAATCACAAAGTTTGATACTTTCCTTCTTGGCTTGTCTTCAAAAGTAACACTGATTTCTGGTGGAGCAGGATCAATGGAATTTGTTTCCCAGGCAAAGTTGTCATAGGAGGATTCTTCAATTCTATTTTGCACAATGTTTGTACTCTCAGGTATATCTCCCCATCCAGTTGGCTGGATGTCTTCAAGCCTGATACGAGAGCTTTTAGGAGCGGTATACTTGACCAGGAAGTCGAATTTGCCACTTGGTTGTCCTAAGGTGTCCCACACCTCTTTGGAATTGGTGGTGTCATCCCTTTCGATGACGTTGACCTCAGGAAAAGAGTAGTTGATGAACTGCTGTCCTACAATCTTTGCAAATTCATCGTCGTACTGGATATTTTCTGAATGCCCTGAGTAATGATCCCATTATTCTGTGGGGACGCATGTATTCTTTTCAATGATGCTCAGCTGATATGCATCGTTTGGCTGACTCTTTTGCCCTGAGTCTCCTGGGTACAGCTTCTAGATAGGCAGGCCATCCATTGGACCATAATAGTCGTGGTCAAAGTTGTCTTTCATCAGAGTGTCCTCCTCTAATGAGTTTGGTGGAGCACGACATCCTTCTGGGTCACAATCTCCGTATATCATCTTGACATCTGACCTCAGTATATATCTCGAATTCTGTGCGGGATAGTAAAATTGCGTAGGCACCTCTTCCTGAGACATATAACCGTCCTTGTTAAGGTAGGACTTCCACTCTTAATCTGTATCGGAGGAGTCATCCTCGTTGATGGTATATACTTCTTGAGACACTGGGTGAAGGAAGCCTCCAATATGGAAGAAGTTCTGCATGGGATGAAGACTTTCATTGTTAGTATCAGTCTGGGTACAGGTTGAAGAAAAACCAAGAACCTTTTTCGCTCTGTTATCAGTAGGAATAATAAGAAGTCCCCATCCCTTTGTATTGTTACTTTTGATTACTTCGAGAGCATCTTTGTACGAGGAAATCGACGTTCCTATTTCTGACTGGTTGTCGTTGCTCACCGAAAGTGCTTGGAACTGGGTTCCTACAACCTCTTCTGGTTCTATACAAGTGGACGATCATAGGTTACTCACGATCAAGGCTTGCTCTTCGCATACTGTGACGAGTTGGCCGTTCTTAACAAACTTCAGCTTCTGGTGAAGCATCGAAGTGACTACTCCAGCCTCGTGTATCCAAGGTCTTCCTAACAAACAGCTGTATGCTGCCCAGATGTCTATGACCTGGAAAGTGACTAGGAAAGTGTGAGGACCGATAGTTATGGGAAGGTCGACTTCACCGATAACTATTTTTCGGGACCCGTCAAATGCTTTGACGATGACCTCACTGCCTCTCATCGGAGATCCTTTAAATGATATTCCCATTAGAGTGGACTTCGGCATAACATTTAGAGCTGATCTGGTGTCTACCAGTATGCTGGCTAAACCATCGTCCTGGCAGTTGACTGTAATATTGAGTGCCATGTTATGATTTTGGCCCTCTTCCGGAAGTTCCTCATCACTAAATCCTAAGTTCTTGTAGGAAGTGATGTTGCAGATGATGTTGTCAAATTGTATTATTGTTACATCTTGTTCCACAAAGGCTTGTTCTAAGACTTTCTGTAGAGCTTCCGTGTGAGCTTCGGAACTGAGAAAAGAGATAACACAAAGATTTTTGAAGGAGTTTGCAACAGTTTATCTACAACATTGTACTCACTCTTTTGGATGAGCATCAGCATCTCATCGTTGTTCTTTGAAAGGTCGGGATCACAGGATTAACCGATTGCTTGATCAGGAACTTCTGTTCAGGGTTCCTTTTCTCTGGTGGATTCTCCAACTCCTCGGTTGAAGATCCGACCGCTCCGTGTTACTCAACTGATGTCTGCAATATTCACGACGGAGGGTAATGGAATTTCCTTTCCATTCTCAATTGTTGTCGCACCGTATTTATAAGGGATAGCCTTATCGGATATGTACGGTACTGGTCCCGACAGATAGATAACTACAGGAGCCTTTTGATTTTTCTGACCATCGTAGCCGGTCTCAATTGGTTCGAGGTTGAGAACCCTTCCACCATCAAGAGGAATTCTTGATTCATGGAGTAAAGGGATTATGGCACACACATCTTTGGCCACTTCTCATTTAGGGATCAAGACAACTTCTTTGCCTCGATTAGAATGATAATCTGACATTAAACCAGAGCTTGACCATGGTTGAATCTCCTTGTGGTCCAACAGACTTTGAAGGGCTTCCAGCACGAGGTATCATCCTTGATTATCCTCTGAGCAGACTCTGCAGCGCTCATAGTTGTGTGGTGGCACCCGGCCACGTATGCTTTGTATGTAGTGTAACCTCACTAGATCTGTTTCCATTGGTAGAACATCTTGACTCTGATGCCTAGTAGGGTTCCCATCAATCATACTGACTTGTTGCGTGTCTTCATCTAGATAGATAGGAAGCCACCAGTGGTTTAACAAATGTTGCAGTGTTCTTTGAACGAGTGCACATCCTTGGTCACTCTCACGACACACCTTACAGTTCTGATAGTTATGCGAAGTCAAAAAACTGAGCTGGACTTGCTTAGCGTGTGACTCCACAAGCTGGTATTCATCAAGCGAATATCAAAGATTTGAATCATATTCACTTGATACTGACTTCTATCACGGTAATCCTGAATCCATCCAAGATCCATCAGATGCTGGAGGGCCTCTGGTATAAAAGAGCATCCCTGATTGTTTATCGAGCAAATCAGACAGGAATCGTAATCATGTCGTGGCAGATTATGATGTTGGCGTGACATTCACTATACATATGTCGTGGTTTTGAATGATGTTGGAATTCTTATAAGTCATGTTGACTTCACGAATTCGATGATCTTGGATCCATCAGAGGTCCATCTGTTTCTGTAGAGCTGATTGCACCACAGAATATCCTTGATCATTTTTAGAGCAGATATCATACTTGGGATAATGATGAAGCAGTACATGACCATATCCACTTTGTCTACAATGCATATTGACCAGGTTGGTTCCCAATAAGAGTACATCGTGAATTTGATAGTTGTGGTTAGACTCTTCTTCTATCAAATGTACCGCAGCTTGCTCGAGTTGAGGCAACGGGTTCGTCTGAATGTTTGGATTTGTATCCTTGAAGGATAGGACCCCGTTCCTAATAAGCTTTTGTACGTCGAATTTGAAACTGAGACAGTTTTCTATGTTATGCCATGGTCTTCCTTGATGGTACGGGCAAGTCTGATCCGCTTTGAACCAAAAAGGCAGATTCTCCGGTATCGCAAGAGGAGCCTTGGTTTGGATGTGACCTTTGGCCAGTAGTAGCGGAAACAGTTCTACGTACAACATTGGTATAGGGTCGACCCTGGTGGTTGCGTTGTACTGTTGTTGTTGTATTGAGGACGAGCTTGCTGAAGAGGCTGTTGTGTCCTTTGCTGATATTGTTGTTGATTCGGTTGGCTCTATGCAACCTGAGGTTGATACGTTGGAACAGGCGCAGGGTTGAAGCAGGAGTTACAGCTACTACTGGTTGGTACCGTCGCCTTTGCTTTCCATGAGAGATATTGCCAATATCTTGCTTTTTTTTCTTAAGGAGAGCACTACCGTATCTTTTGGTACTACTTGATGATCCAGCATCTTTAACTAAACGTCCTTCTTAGACTGCTTCCTCAAGATGAACTCCCATGTCCACCATCTCGGTGAAGTCATTGGGCGCACTGGCGACCATTCGGTCGTAGTAAAATGAGCTCAAGGTTTTCAAGAAGATCTTTGTCATCTCTTTTTCCTCAAGAGGTGGACAAATCTGGGCGGAAATTTCACGCCATCTCTGAGCATATTCCTTGAAGGTTCCCTTGTCCTTCTGCAACATGGCTCTGAGTTGATCTCTATCCGGTGCCATGTCCAGGTTATACTTATATTGTTAAACAAAGGCAACGCCAAGATCTCTGAAAGTTACGATCTTAGTGCGGTTTAGACCCATGTACCATTTGAGTGGGGCACTAGTTAAACTATCTTGGAAATAGTGGATCAGTAGCTGTTGGTTTTCTGTCTGAGTTGACATCCTCCGAGCGTACATCACCAAATGGATTTGAGGGCAAGAGTTACCCTTGTACTTTTCAAATTCGAGCATTTCCAGGAACTGTTCCTGGAATTCCCTCATTCTGTCGTCCATACTTTCGTTTCCACCAGAGGGTATCTGTGGAATCTGCCCTTTCGGGACAGTGTGTACCACGGGTGGTGATATAGTCATTACGGTTGTGACTCTTGGTGCTTATTTCTCTTGAAGTTTGCAACCTTCAAGAGTTACTGTCATGCCCCTTGCATCTTCGTTTTCCCGAAGTTTGTAACCTTCAGGCCCAGCGGTTCCTGCTGCAGTTTCTGGATCTTCCGTGATTGGCGGAATATATCCTTCCGGGATATAGTTAATAGGCATGCCCCAGGGACAATCTTTAGGCATGTTATACCGAGGATCATACTTTTCCACTATGGGCATAGATGTGATCTCTGAGATCACAGTCCTTTGTTGTTGCATCTGGGCTACTGCCAGAGCTTGCATGTCATTGTGAAGTTTCCTCAGATCTTTTTTCAGAGCGCCGAGTTCTTCTCTCAACTCTTTGTTCTCTTCCTCGAGATTATCCATTTTCTTTTGTTGACTGGCCCGAGTATTGTACGAATGAGACAGTTTTACTATAGAATCGAGACACAAACGTGAGATTCGTAGGTAAGAAGAATGCGTTATGCGAGAATGAAGAATGATATACAATGATTATATTAATTTTTTTTTTGTTTAATAAAAAGAAACTTCAACAATTGGATTGCAAATATCAGACAAGGGGGAAAACCATTTTATTGAATTCAAAGATTACGAAAATGGAAATACAATAATCACAAAGTGCTGCAAAAGGAAATGTCTAAACTTATGGATCCTGAGTCCTCTCTGAGGAGGGCTTAGGTGCTGGTTCTGGTATTTTGCTTTTCATTGACCGGGGCTCTTGATCTGTTGTCAGGTTGTCATTCCTCTGCCAAGTGAAAGGAGCGAGCAAATTCCTTTGGTCTTCTTGATTCTATACAGCATGTTGCTCTAAAATCTCGATCAGAGCATTGTTTTCTTTCAACAGTTGCTGTATTTTGTTACACTCCACATTGAGAATACGATACTTGTTCCTCCAAGATTTTTCTCATGTTAAACTTTGTTGAGAGTAACCTGAAGTTTTTCCGTATCAGACATAAAATAAAGGACAGATTCCTGTAACAGAAGAACTTCTTGACAAAGATAAGGCATCCTCAACTTGAGAGCTCTAGTTTGTACCCAGTGGAGATAAGGTTCCACCGAGACACATTCTGGTTTTCCTAGAGACTCTGTTCCTTTCCTGTGAACATGTTTCCAGGCATGCACTATTTCTGTCTTTAGTGCCCTGTCAATTTCTCCTTCCTTGAAGAAAAGACCTCCTAGATGAGCATTACGCGGGATATGCCTCATCGGGTATCCAAATTGACGACGAAATGAAACGGCATGATAATTGATTCCTCCTTTAGTTCCTATGAGCGGTACATTAGGGAAGTTTCCACAACAGTTAATGATTCTTATCCCGTCATAGACTCGATTGTACCAATCGATGTCAGAGTTGGTAAGAGACATGATTCTCTGCGACCAACGTAAAGTACTCTTATGATCCCAAAAAGCAGCAGACTTGGGTAAATGGGAAGTAAACCAATTGTATAGCATGGGTACACAACATGTGATCATTCCTTCGCTGTACAAATTCCTTAAGTGTACAGAATGATAAGCATTTGCGAGTAAGGTCGGTACGGGGTTTCCAACTAGAAAAATCTTAATGGCATTGATATCAATAAAGTCATCAATGTTAGGAAACAGAAATAACCCATAGGTGAGTAAGACAAATATGCTCTTGAAAGCAGTCACGTTCTCTATACTAGCAAAGTACAGAGCCTTCTTTATCAAAAACTTGGCTGGCAAACCCTGGATTCCACCCTTAGTGGTCATGTGAGTCCTGACTTCTGACTCGTCCAAATAGATACCTCTTGCAATCGTTTGATCTTTTGGAATTTCTTCCAGTCCAGAAATGGGAGCTTGGTCAGTAATGTGTAGATCAGTCAGGTGAGAGTACTCCTCCAGCGTTGGTGCTAACTGGTAATCCGGGAATGTAAAACAGTGATAGACCGGATCGTAAAACTGAATGAGCGTAGCCAGGATTCCCTCAATTACATGGATCCTTAACAAAGACAGCAATCCTCCGTACTTAGCTCTGAAAGCATCAGGGTTGGTGATCATCCTCTCCAACCCTCTCATATCCTCTAGTTTTGGAACCTCAAAGGTGTACTTGTGAGTCTTCCTTCTACCGAAATCCATAACGCAATCTTTCTCTCTGACATTTGCAATCGTTGTCTTAGTTTAATTTGAAAAAGAGAGACTAGGAGAGAAAATTTTTCTTTGTTTAAAGTTTTTTAATGAAATGAATGCTTGAATGCAGCACACAAAAACATAGAAAAAACATGGGGTCAAAGGTTCGGTGTCATGAAGTCATGGCTCTACCCATCCCCAAAGGTTATACTGGTGATTTTTTGTACCTGTCCTCAAAATCATTGACCCCTATTGGGATAACAACAGCAGACTGGTTCACCCGAGCGAGCTGCAGTATCTTAGAGTAATCTTAAATGAGGGTAGTATAGCGTGACACTTATTTCCGATAGCTTCATAAAATTCCACAATCGAACAATCTTCTTTTAACAACCGACGTCGTATAGGCATTGAATCCACAAAGGGTCTCTCCACTGATTCGATGGTCGACCGGGGTCTCTTATTTGGGAGTTACTCCCTGTAAGATTACCCGTCTAGTGCCATCACTTATCTTAGGTGTCACTCAAACTTTCTAGATGCGACATCACCCGCAGTCCCATTAGCAGAAAAATAAACATGGATATTAATTAGGAAAAGCAATATATATATTTGTTCCTAAAACTAACATCCTATACCTCTTAAGAGCTATAACCCTAGTCCTATATAGACAATGACATCCCCAGCAGAGTCACCATTTTACTGTAGCGGACGATTTTTGTCGGTGACGCGACCACCTTATAGCTGAAGTTTGGGTTTTCCTCCTCGAGGAGAAAGGGGTGCTACTTTCTGATTTCTTATTTATCCCATGAAGCTGGAAGGGAAAGGGAAGCTATCTAAAACTAACCTTGCACGCGATTGTTTAATGGAACAAATGCTTAAAAGAGATTGGGGGGTCCGGGGTCAGGTTATACAATGGGGAGTTGTCAATTATCCATCCTATATGTGGTTATCCACAGGATATTAGCTTTAGGTTCTGCTTTGTAATTGATGGTGTTTATCTGTTAATGGGTTGGGAAAGTTTCTTGGGAAGTATGAGTGAGTGAGTTTTGTTTTTTTTTGGAAAATGATGATGATGGCTAAGGTATGAAACCTAAAGTCTTTGACTGATGTATGAAGGTACTGGACCTAGAGTTTTGATTAGTATGCTTGCTAAGATTTCGCAATCTTATGCCTACGTATTCCCGTTTAAATGAAACAGGGAAATCAGAGCAATCGTAGTTCCTCCTATTCTAAGGGACGAAAAAGATGTTTTGGTGTCTTGTTCGAAGCCCAAGATTGAAGCTAAAAGGTTTTGACTGAGAAAGAATTTGTCATCTCTAAAGAGGGATTGTTGATTTTTGTGTACCTTGATCAAAGCCCAAGGTTGAAGCTAAGAGGTTGATTGACTCCATTGGGGAGATCCTTATCCAAAGTCTGGATAAGACTGACTCAACAAGAGAGTGTATATATATGTGTGTCTTGTACAAAGCCCAAGATTGAGGCAAAAAGAGACTGACTCTTTGGGGGTATCATTATACAAAGCCTAAAAGGAAGCTGGGAGTTTAACTTTTCTGGGGAAAATGTTCTGTCTGTCTTGTACAAAGCCCAAGATTGAGGCTAAAAGGGATTTGAATCTTGCTAGAGAGTATTATCTGTCTTGTACAAAGCCCAAGATTGTGGCTGAAATGGGTTTGACTCTGCTTGGGAAAGATGTTGGTCCCAAGCTTAAGAGAAGGTTATGAAGATTTATGTCTTGTACAAAGCCCAAGATTGAGGCTAAAAGGAGACTTTACTGACTCAGCTGAGGATATTTTAGGTATCTCGTACAAAGCCTAAGATAGAGGCTAAATAGGTTGACTCAACAAGAGAGTCTGAAAAGGTGATTGACTCAACGAGGTAGTCTGAAAAGGTGAGTGACTCAAAAATAGAGTCTGAGAGGTAATTGACTCAACAAGAGAGTCTGAAAATGTAATTGACTCAACAAGAGAGTCTGAAAATGTAATTGACTCAACAAGAGAGTATGAAAAGGTAATTGACTCAACAAGAGAGTCTAAAAATGTAATTGACTCAACAAGAGAGTCTGAAAAGGTTAACTCTGCTGGGGAGAATCATTTGTATAAAGCCCAAGAGGAGGCTAACTTTGCTGAGGAAAGATCATTATACAAAGCCTAAGAGGAGGCTAACTTTTGCCAGGGATATTTGAGATCCCGAGGCAGGTCCAAATGGGGGAATCAACTCTTGCAGGGGATTGCAGAAGAGTTGAGGTATCAGATACCTTGAGGTTCTGATTTGGAATAGTGTTATACTGATGATAAACTGATCCTGGTTGGGGAATTTTTTAGGATAGAGACTGGATTTTAACTCAGTTGGGGATTTATCTAGAATGACCGGGGTTTCTTCTTATGTTGGTAGGGAACTTTAGAATGTCTTTGAGACTCAAGGGGATTTAGACTGTCCAAGTCTACTGGTGTGGAAGAGTTTTATCTTTTGTATGATGCCCAAGAGGAGGCACGGGTATTGAGGGATGAGAATCAACCCTCAAATCCGATATTTGACACTGGAAAGACTGCTCTAGCAAAGGATGACTAAGTTATGTCTTATACCTTTAGGAGGTCGTCAGGGTCCTTGCATTAAGCCTAAGAGAAGGCATGAGAACTTCTAAGAAGCCTGAGGGTCCTTGTACAAAGCCCAAGTGGAGGCGGGGATGCTTTTAGGAAGCCCGTGGGTCTCAAACTAAGAAAAGTTCAAGAAATACTATTCACCGAGAATAGATTATTTAGTGAAAGTTCTGAGGTTTGAAGAAACTCAAGAGATGCTATTCACCGAGAATAGATCAACTCTGGGGATTAGAATTTCTTTGACAATTTCTAGGGGTGACAGTCTGAGAAAAGGTTCACGAGGAATACTGCCTTTCTCTTTGTTCCATATTGTTTAAGCCCAAGAGAAGGAAAGACTGTATCTGGAAACCCTATGGGGATCTAGTTTTGATTGTATTTAAGAGTGACCAACAGGGCGTTACCTAGTTCTAGACCTAGTTGCCGGGGAAAACTCTAACTATACTAGTATATATACAGATGATATATGACAAGTATTTTAAAAGGATATGAAAGAAGACTAACCGTGCGCAGCTTCCCACAATTCAATTAAATATATATATATATATATATATATATATATGAAAGCGAGTAAATGAAAGCTGTTAAAACTTACAGGCGAGCAAGGTTCCATGCTTTATGGTTAGTTGTTCAAAGAAATTAAAGAAAGTTTTGATAATATCATGTATATTGAATCTAAATCAAAAGGGAAATTGTTTTGAAAAGATTGCTGGGGCTTATACTCAAGGAGAGGCCCAAGGTTTAACAGTGATCACTTTGTTGTTTTGAATACTGTATCGGGACTTATACAATGTCTGAGACCCAAAGTTTATTTATTTACAAAGGGGTTGGGTCTTACACTCTCTCAAGAGGCCCAAAAAGGTTTTCAAAAAGAAAAGTGAGACTTACAACACGAGGGTAGGCCCGAAATTGCTTTTGCTCTGAAATGGCAATCGCGCCGAGATTCTTTTAACGCCGAGGGACTTATACAATAAATGAGGCCCAAAAAGGTTTTGGTTAAAAGGGGATTGGGTCTTACACTCTATTAGAGGCCTAAAGAGTTTGAAAATGAATAAAAATGGGTCTTATAGCTCAAGGAGAAGCCCAATTGATTTTGTTACAAAGGCGATGATCGCGCCGAACTTTTGAAAATATACAGAGGGACTTATATAATGTGTGAGGCCCAAAAATTGTTTATTTACAAAGGGATGTGACTTATACTGTATTAGAGGCCCATGAGTGTTTGAAAAAGATTGATGAGGGTGAAATCAATTAAAACCCTAATTTTGTTTAAAATGGAATTAATTTTGTTTAAAAATTAATAAAAATTATTGAAAACATGTGAAAAATGAGTGGTGATCTTGGATCAATGTTTCAAAAATCATGTTTTTATCCACACAATGACTAAAAATCATTTAAGTTTGGAAAATCAAGAAGGAAAAAATATTTAGATGTTAAAAAACAAATAAAAATTAATTCTTTACAAAAATATCAAGTATATAAAATAAATAATATTTTTGGGAAATTTTGTAAAATAAAATATTTTAACATTTTTTTGAATTATTAAAAAAAAGAATTAACTCAAAATCATTAAAATTCAGAGAGAAATTAATTTTTGAATCAATTAAATAAAATCACAAAATTCAAATATTTGAATATTTAAAAAAGGGCGCCAAGAACATCTTGTTCTTGCCCGCGTGCCCTGTTTTGCCCAGATTTGCGTTTTCTCATCAATCTCACTGAATACTTGATGGAATCATACAATCCACATATCAATCTGCTCGTTTTCAACTCACGATCATGTATACGGTCTTTAATTTCATTTATTTTAAGCATTGAATGAGAAATCAAAACAAAACCTCAAGAACCTTAATTTCTGCATGAAGGCTGAGAAATTTGATACACGATTCATACAAAGTAATCAATAGAGGGGAAACATTCTATGCATGATTATGAACATTTGGCAAAAGTTTTGTGTGAGGAAATATGTATAAATTATGATATGACCAAGTTTAGGCTTACTTGAAGGTTGTGGCAGCAAGAGCAATTTGATTTTTGAGTTAGAGGTGTTACAGATGAGTTGCGATGATCTGAACAGCTTCCCTACACCATATGGAGTGTGTTTGAAAGCTTGGATTGATTTGAAATGAACTGGAATAGATTATGGCACCTTAACTGCAACTTTGTTGAAAACTTGAGAAAATGGATGATGATTTCATGAATTTGGTGTTCCAGTTGTTGGTTTAGTGTTTGATCAGCTCACATATGATGTTTATGAGGTGTGTGTGTGATTGGTTTGGTTGGAAACACATTCTAATTCAAAACCCGATAGTAGCTTGCATTAGAAGGCATTTTTGGAAGTGAGAGTGTGATTTTGAGAAAGGCAAGTGTTATAGGCCTTTGGTATACTCAAACTGATCAGAAATGAGGTCTATTTATAGTGTGTCAAGTTTGTTTTGGCATCAATAGGGAATGGCAACTGCAGCAGACCTTTGGCCAATGTGGATCAAATGGAATCTCAAGTCTCCTTTAGCCATTGACTTGAGATTAGAGCACAGGCCTATGGTTCTTTGATTCAGAGCTTATGCTTGACTCATTCAGTTGGAATAGGCTCAGTTCATACCACCTTGGTGCATCCATTGAATGCTTGGAAACAAAATTGGAGTCTTGGCCTCTTTTAGGCTTTTTAGGTTTGGCCTGCTACTTGTAGATTTTGGGACTTTGGAGGCTGATAGATCAGTGCGTGTCCCTTGTTTGTTCCCCCTTGAGGTGTGCAGATGGATAACCATGCTTGTTGTTGCACAATTTGATCAAATCGAGCCCTTATGCACAAATCTACCTTACCAAGATAGTTTGCAGCAAGGCATGTTGCAACTGTCATAACTCCTAGCTCAGGTGGAGTTTGATAGAGTTCTTGGACATTTTGGAAAGCTGACATATTCTATTTCAACATGATGTCCAACTTTGGTTTTGAGTCAACCTGAATTTCAATGAAAAATGCCTCTACATTTGGAAAAAAATAAGGCATTTTCTGACTTAGTGAAAATTTCACTAAGTGTTGAAAAAATGTCATTTTCATGTTTTTTGTGATTTTGATCACTCCATTACTGAAAATCCATGAGGAATTGGAATGAAATGTAGTTGACACTTTTGAAGTATGCCATGAGAGCTACAAATCTAGCTTTGGACCATCCAAAATGGTTGCTTGGATCTCAAGTTATGGTCCTTGGAAGTTGGTACCCTAGCCACTTTGTTCCATAACTTAGAAAAATTCTATGTTTTTTATGGTTACCCCTTTTACAAGTTAACTCACTTTCTTTGATTTTTCTTGATGAATGATGATTCCCATCACATATTAACATTGTTTTAAGGTCAAAGAACCATAATTGTGAAAAATCCCAAAAAGTCAAACTTGATTTTGTGCACAGTTGACTTTTAATCTGATGAAATCCACACTGTGCGATCCTTTATGAAATCAAGTCCTTGACCTAAATCAAACCTAAGGGATGTATTCCATAGGTGTTATAGGGTGTATTGAATCATGTACCAAGGTTTGGGAGCATGTCTTGGTCACAAGTCAAAGGTACAGTTGACTTTTCCCTCGAAACCCTAATTGTGGTCCAGATAAAATTGAAACTTGTGGATCAAGCTTCTGGGATCAATCCACTGTTGCAAATGGATCAATGTAGTGTATTGGAGACCCTCAAATCATCTCTTGAGGTCTTGGTTCATATTTTGTCCCAAAAGTCAACTTAGGGGTGAATTAGGTCAAGAAACCCTAATTCTTGATTTTAGGTGAATGCACAAACATCTCTGAGGATATTGATGAGGCATGATGGCACATCCATATTGTCATGATGATTTACATATTGATGGTAAATCTTTGTGGTCAAAATTTGGGGTATGACCCTTGTTAGTCAAGAATGCTTAACTGAACTTTGTATTGAAATGGGTGTCTTTCAAGTAGGATGATACAGTTATTATGACTATAACCGTTAGATAATCACAGGTTGTGATTTAGGGAGTGATATAGGATTCTCTTATCAATTAGATGTTACTTCTAATGATAAAGTCTCCATTGGGTAGTGATAGGTAAACCAGAGGTTGTTTACTATAAACCAGCGGTTGTTTATATAAAACTATACTATTGATAGTTCATTCTTTTTCCTGGCTTGGTATGCCCCCAGATGTAGGTGATTTGCACCGAATTGGGTTATCATATTCTGTGTTGTTTATCATTCTGCAATTTACAGTTCAATTTTGATTAACATGTTGTAACAAATGTCGAAACATCTGTTTTGCTGTTGTTGCTGATATATCAGTTTGTTTGTTCTGCTCTTGTTTTAAAGATGTGCAGAGAACAATGTCTTGACATGTGTTAGGACATCTGCTATTTGCTATGCCAGAATTCAATTAGTATCACAGTAGGAGTCCTATCTGTTTCTGGATGATATCTTGGGAGATACTCTCTAGCGCTTTAAACAAGGAGGAGTTTGGAGATCAGATCATTCACTCGGACATACTCAAGGGTATTAATGGGTGGGATGGATGTTTTGGATCAAAGGTAACAACTACTATTGGTTATTCATGTTTTTTTGAGGAGTTTCTATAGAAACTGCATAAGGAGTGGCTAATTCTACTGTATGGTGTCTAGTAAGATGTTCTGACGTCTTATTAGGGCATGTTGAAGATGTTCCTTGGTGGTTCCGCTGCATACATTTTTGATGGAAAAACTCTAGTATTTATGGGATTCTGGAGTTGTGATAGAAGAAAGATGGTGGAAGATCTTGATTGTTGGCTTCTTTTCTTGAAGATATCAGCCTCTGTGAAAGCTCTAATTATTCCAAAGTTGGGAGCAATGGAATGGAGAGAGTTGTTGGTTGATTTCTGTCATGTTGACTTGATACTTGGGAGTTTGGTTCCAACTTGTATCTCGAAGTCAATTTGAAGAGAAGGTGAGTTGAGATTATGTTTATCAAATTCATGATCTATGAATTTGGTAAATTTTCTTTTCGACAAAGTTGCCAAAGATACTTGAGTTTTCACTCAAGTCCACTCATAAAGGCATCTCTAGTCGTGGTTGAAGAGCTATGTCAGAAGGATAATCTGTTCTCATGTTGAAGATGGATTGCTAAAGATCTCTGATGCTGATAGATGTTATTCAACTTGGAGATAATGGGAGGTGATTTATTTTCACTATTTATGATTTACAAGGATTCTATTAGCAAAAGAAAGTCATAAGCACGCTGAGTCAAGGGTGGCAGACTTGATGTCTCAACATGTTGTTTGACTGGAAAGATGTTGACACAGTTGTGTTGATATCTGGTAGATCATATATCCTACATGATGTATGGTTTTGAGGACAAGGATTTAAGATATATTGCTATTTATGGAATTCACAAATATTTAATTGATTATCCCAGTATTTTGGAGTACAAGATCACTGGTGACAAGTTGGTACATTAGGAAGTACAACATATCATGTTGCATCTGCTAAAGGATCTGTTCTTTGGAGAATGGGCACAGTCAAGATAAGGAACTGGTGTTCTAACAGATGTTGAAACATCTTGACAGTGGAGTATGTGCAAAATCCTGTTGATTCAAGGAGTGAATCTCTGGAGCAAAGGAATTGTAGCTGATGATCTTGGTATCATACACGTGTCTGTGGTAGGACCAATCTTTATTACAAGGCATGTATTCAAACTAGGAAGTTTCGTGGCAGGAAACTTGACTAGAATGTAGTGCTGTTGGAAGTGAAGATGAAGACAATTCTCTTGGTTCATTTTATTTCTGACCTAGGAGAATTGGAGTGCAACATGTGTGTTCCAATTTTTTCTAGAAGCATCTGATCTTTATCTAGAAAATTTCCTGGCAAGAAACTTGTCTAGAATATGGTGCTGGTGATAACACTGTTTGGGTCAGTTTATTTCTGATCTAGGTGCGTAGGAGCATGTGATCTTGCTCATCTTGGAGGTCAAGGATAAGTGTCAGTTATCTCTGACTTTCTGAAGAAGTCTCTTCTTAAAGAAAGTGGGATTCCTTTTGTAATGATCTTGTGTGATAGATCTCTTATGAAGAATGAAGCTTTGGCATGTTTAGTTTTTCTGAAGATGAGGTGGTTGTTGTAGTACAATAAAGCAGGATTGAGGTTGTCTACTCTAACTTGATATCATTGATCAAGTCTATGAGTACATGGAACTCTTATATTGTTATAGGGAGGAGGTTCTGCTAAGTGGCAGAATGAAGAACTGAATTCTTCAGCTGGATGTCTAATCAGATGTTGTAACATCAAGCAGAAACTTCAGGGTCTTAGTTGATGTTGTGGCGCATCATCGTAAGATAAGTTGATCTTATTAGAAATAAATGGAATTAATGCTTCAAAAAGGTCTATCTCATGCAGTTTGCGGGAGCTACAAGAAGGAGTAGATGTTACATGCCTGAGTCTTGGTGTATCTAAGATGGCTTGCTATGGAGTAGGTGGATTATGTAACTTGAAGATTAGGTTTCATTGGTGGATCAGAAGATTTTTTGGAACTCTGAAGAAAGCTGAGACTAATCAAACAATGGCATTTGGTTGATCTCTATCGTGCATTGAAGCAGGGTGCTTGGAAAAATTACTCTTGTGCAGAAGGGTTGTTTGTTGAAATTCAAAGGAGGTTTTAGTTCTGTTCATATCTTGGAGCTTGTGGTAGAAGCTCTAAGTTGCTTATGGAAGATTACCTTATTTTGGGAGTTGAATAAGAGTTTATTTCTCTCTTTGGTTGTCTGGAAGTTCTTATTGATCACGTTGGATGAGATGTGTTCTCTGAAGATCTTCAGTTGAATTACTTTGCAGATAGTAAGTCCAGTGGTAATTGTATCAAGAACCATAGTGTATGGTGTCTGTGATATGATCAGGATGTCCTAACTGATATTAGAATATCATTATGGTTTCTGAACTTGGAGTTCAGATTGTGGAAGCTGATATTTACCAGTTGAATCAGAAGTGTTCTATCTTATCATATGGGAGAATGATAAATTGAAGACTGTCTTGGATCATGGGGTGTCTATCTGGAAGACTGACTCTTGCTGTGGTCAGAATGCTTGTGGAGAGGTGGTTTCTTTTGCTACAAGTCATGCTAGAGAGAAGTGGATCTGTTTGGTGCTTGTGAAGAAAGTAAGATGAGGTTTGCTGGGGCATGTGTTTAATGTCTTTCAAGTGGGAAGAATATCTGGGGGAGCTAACAAACTAAGGGGCTCGGTATGCCTCTTTGAGGAAGCATTCCAGATTCAATTGGATTGTATCTCAAGGAACAAGGATATTGATGGCTGTAAAATTCAAGGTGGATTTGTACAGGGTATGGATGGTTTCTGGATGAGAGGGATCAATGGTGATTTTGGTATCAATCCAAGAGTTTGTTGGTACTGCTACAAGGATGTGATCCTGGTAGTTTCTCACTATATGATCATGAAGCTGTCATGGGATATTATGTGGTGATTTTGGGGTGTTTCTTGTTGAAGGAGCATCATTTGTGAAAGATAGGGGGAGAACTTATGTCTGTTAAATGTACTAGTGTGGTACATGGATTGCTTGAGGATCAACCATTAGGTGAATGTGTTCAGCAGGTGTGTTGAACAGAGGGTACGCTCTTGAAGACATGAAGATCAGTCTTATGTTTTCCATTCACTTAAAGTGTTCTTCTTGCAAAGGAGCACTGGTTATCTACGACAGGGGGAGTTGGACTTCTGTTTTGGATATATTGCTGCAGTAGTGCAGTTTTTTATCAAGATTGTTTGTGGTTTCAAGCAGTTTGTGACAAGTTATCTCTAGTGAGGGAGTAATGTCATACAAGATGTTGTGACATTGTGTCACTGGTATAGTTTTGGGTGGACTTAACTGGATGATGTTGATTCAGTCATTGTGTGTCAATGGATTGGATTAGAGTTGTTCAATCTTTTGGGGAGTCCTTGTTTCTATCTGGGAGATGTTTGAATAAATGTCTTAACATGTTGGTCAATATTATTTTCTTCTAGTTGTTGGGATTATTTTTAGGGCTCATTGAAAGGGACTGTGACTATGCTTCAGATGGACTAAACATAGTCTGAAAAGGTGTCAGAACATTGGTTAGGACGTATGGATGTTTCCTGATTGTTTGTCTTGGACGGTGGAGAGAATGTGTCATAGGGAACGCGTGTTAAACATGTATCTCTGTGAATGCGCATTCTTTGGACGGTTTATCCTAAAGTTGAAACTGTAACGCCCCAATTTATTTTAATCATTATTCGTAATTATATTCAGGTGTTGATATGTATAATTGTGTGACTATGTGTATTTGGTGATGTTTTGGGTACCCCTAGTGGAGGGTAGTGATCTTAGAATTATAGGGATTAAGGTGTTAGGGGTGTGTGACCAACAGTGTAGAACGTGGTGGTGGGAGGAGTATACTAATTATGTAAATTAGTTATCATTTATTTAATTAAATAATATGAGGAGATTAATATTTAAATAAATATTTAGTTTTATTATTGTTGTTATTATTTTAATGTTTGAGTTAAATAATAATAATAATAATAATAATAATAATAATAATAATAATAATAATAATAATGATAATAATAATATAACAATAATATTATATGAGTAGAGAAATAAAGAGGACAAAGTGGACTATTCCAGAGGGTTAGTATGGGTAAGGAAGGAAAACCATATTAGGGGTCTAAGGGTTATAGTAGAAAAAGAAGAAATTAGAAGAGGAGAGGACCATTTGGAACGATCGTATTCTGGAGAAAAGAGGAAAGGAAGAGGGAAGCAGAGCTAGGGGCTTAGAGGGCATCTGAGAAATCTTCATCTAAGGTAAGGGTGGGGTTCTTTAATCTCCAAGGGTTGCATAATATTTGTATGAGGGCAGATAAACCTTTAGGATCGTCCCTTGTTATGGTTGTGTTGATTTGGGAATTGGGGTTTTGTATGTCGGAGGTTTTGATAAGACGAAAAATACATAAATTGATCGGTTAAATTGTGGTCTTGTATTTCTAATTGTATGGATGGTAATCTGTGATTATATGTGCATTTTGAGGTTTTTTGGGGGTAAAATCGGGGAAAGGTTGGGGTGGAATGGTGCTGAAATTGCAATTGCAGAATTGCATAACCGCGTAGTTTGCAATGCGAACAAAAGTTCGCTGGGTGAATGTTTTCCTCAGATTCGCTAAGCGAATAATGCAGCAAAGGAAGGAAAAAGGAGAGGAATTCTGGGATGTGTGGTGGGGAAGTTCGCCCCAGGTTCGCTGGGCGAATTCCTGGCAAACTCTAGTTCGCTGGGCGAATGAGAAGCGAACGGGGAGAGGAAAAAGTGAGTCCCTAGTTTTTGTATGGGAGAGGTTGTTCGCTGGTAAGTTTGCTAGGTGAACTTCTAGCGAACGAGAGTTTGCTGAGCGAACTCACAGAGAGCATGACAGTGCTGTTTGCTGCTGTTACAGACAGATTTTTATCAAACTTCAAAAATTCATAACTTTTAATCTCTTTGTTCGTTTCAGTCACCGTTCGAATCGTTGGAAAGCTGGTTTCAAATACTGTTTGATAAAATTAATTTAAATGCCATAATTACAAATATTCGATGAAGTAGTCGGGTCTTCGTGTATTTGTTGTGTGTTGTATGTTGAAACGATGAATTTGGTTGTATGTATGCACGTTGTGGCTGTGGATTTCTGTCGCTGTATGTGTTGGCAGGTATATGTTGCGTATTGGGTAATTGTAGTATGATGTATTGACGTATTGATAGTCATATGCATTTAGTTGTCGTTGTATGCATGTCATGTTGCATAAGTTGTGCGATAAGTCGTGTGCCCACGTGGGGTGTGAGCGTCTTATCAGGATTCTTTGAAATAGAATCGTGTTGTTGTTGTTGAGGTGATCGTGTGCCCATGTATGGTGTGAGCGATCACGGATGTCGTGTGCCCATGTGGGGTGTGAGCGACTGATATAGAAATTCTGATGGGAATTATGATAATGAGAAAGGGATCGATTTGGTACCACATGCATTGAGTCAGCCGTGGGTCTCATTGCATTGTATTGTGTTGTGTTGTAGTGCGTGTGATTGTCTGGTTATATGGAAAATTGTATCCGTGCTGATGTTGTGGTGATAGGGTGAGCCATATATGGATTATGTTCTTTCATACTTATCTTATGCATTTCTTATGTTGATTTGAGAATCTCACCCCTTCTGTTTGAATGTTGCCTCTACGTGGGTAACGTGTAGATAATCCGCTGTAGGAGATCAGATGTGAGTGGAAGATGAAGTCTTTTGTTTCTACATTTAGTGTTGGTATCTGCTCTGATATGTAACACTGAGGTTTTGGAACGCTTTTTTGCCCTTTATTTTATGTCGAATATTGTTTGGATATCTTGTTAGTTGATATCTGTAACGCTCCAGTTTTTGTTAGAGTTATTTAATCGAGTCAATTTAATTATTTTTGTTTTTATATTATTTTATTTTTGACTTTTATTTGGCAATATATTATTTTTCATCGTTATTATTTAAATTCTGGTATCAGACGTGTGATGTTAAGGTGCGATGTCACAACAACACACTCTGCACAATGGACAACAATAACAGTAAAATAACACTAAGAATTGTTGACCCAGTTCGATTATAACCAACCTACTCTGGGGGCTACCAAGCCAGGGATGGAATTCACTACTTGTAGATATAATTTACAGACTCAACAACCCATTGACAATCTCCTAATCTTATACTCTACTAATGACTTCCTACCTAAGAACCCACTTAGGTATGAGAACACCACTCAATCCCTTACAAACTCTCAAAGAAACCACTTTGAGTAACCTTGATCTTACTTCACAGCTTTGATCAAGCAACCACTCTCTATTGCTTCACAGCTTCTAGAGAAGACAGAATACGACACAGCAATTCACCCTTGAATTTTGGTTACACAACTCGTACAAAATACTCAAGACACTCAGCCTCTGCTCTTGTTTTTCTCTCTGTATTTCTGTACCTTTTCCTTTGATCTTGTATGCTTTATATAGCTCCTTGAATTGGTCTTGGACTTGCTACAATATCTCCCAGATTTGTTATTTAAAACTGAATATTTAAAACAGATTTTCTCCTAAAATCTTTTTAAATCTTCAACCTTTTAAATCTCCTACAAATCTGCACCAGATCTCCTATGCAGCAGCAAATATCTATCCCAAGATATTCGTATCCAATGAGACAGCTTGCTCTCCATAATTCTAGCTAATACGCATTCCTAACAAACATCACAACCTGCTGTTGTTAATTCTGCAGATCTGATGTTACAACATCGCCATGTGACATCAGACATCCAACTTCAGCAATTAATTCCTTAACACAACCCAGTGTTAAGACTTCAATGTTGCAACATCGGCACCTTGACATCAACATTGAATATACTTTGTTTTACCAAAATTCCAGCCAATCCAGGAACTAACAATCTCCCCCCTTTGGCTTATTTTGGCTAAAACAATCTCTGCACTCTGCAAACAAACTCTGCACTCTGCACCTTCAGAGACTTTAGCAGCGGAAAAACTTCAATCAATAAATCACTTTGAAACTCTCATCAGCAATAGTTTGACAATTTTCATAGTCTTCATCACTTGATCTGCTGCAACACCATCTTCATTATTGACAACAGCCAATTGGTGCTCCCCCTCAAAAATATGAACCAGCATCACAGCTGTTCAGTAGCTCACAATGTGCAGCACTTCTCCTCCTTGATGTCTGCTTGGCTGTACTCTTCAAATGCTATGATATCTTCACTAGCTCAGTCAAAACTCCCCCTTAATATCTGCATCAGTACTTTTCAACTAAACACCTTTTACTTTTAGCAGCATCAATTTATATCCCCCTTAATATCACATTAGCAGCATTTGGCAGTAACATTCTTTGATACTCTATTGACTCTCTTGACTCTCTTGACTCTCTTTGCGGGTTGCCTTCAGCTCTGCTAGCAAATCAGCCTTGGAAGTTTTCTTCTTGATACCTGCATTTGATGTTGACACAATATCTGCAACATGGCTTCCCATAAACAATTTCTGATGCAAGGATAACGGAGACTTCCTCTTGCATGCTTTATCTGCACAAGTCAATATTCCTGGTTGTTGACTCAGAATGACTCCACTAATGAGAGAAGGAAATGCTATGGGCATTTTAATAGCATTTGTTGTTGCATGTTTTACAGTCTGATCAAATATGTATGTGCCATAGTCAAACTTTTTCTGTATACCAACAGCATAGATAAGTCTTCCTAATCCCACAACTAGGGGGTTTTATGATTCGTGGGCACCCAGTTTGCAGCTCCAATCCTGTGTAGTATAGCATACTTCACACTCAGTTTGCTAGTTGGTAGCTTTTCTTTTAATGGCCATACTCTAACCTGTCCGGTAGTAATTACCTTGAATACTTCATTATATGTATCCTCCAGTTCTGGATACTCTGCATCCTCTCTTCCTAAGTAGCTGTTGAAAATCTTAGGAGAGAACTCAACACATTTTCCTCTGATAAAAACCTTCATATAATCTGGACTGCTCTGGTCAGAGATATTTATAGGAAGATTTACTATGAATTCCTTTACCAGACCATCATAGCACCTTGAAAATCCACACACAATTTTCATTAACCCAGCAGATTTAATTCCTTCCATCACTTCTTTAATCTCCATAGCTTCTTTGCCAATGTCTCTCTCAAGAGCAATTCTCCTTTGGCTAATGAACTTCCACATATAGGCATTGCTTGCACGGTGGAAGAAGATGTTATCCACAGGCACATCTGAGACTTTGTCAGCAATCCTTTTTGCGATAGATTTTCTGACATGAGTGATGTTCTGAACATCATCCTCATCATCATGCTCAGACTCAGATTGTTCCATAATCTTCCTCTTTCTTGGAGTCACTTCGACCTTGCTCCAAGCTTTAGTTGGCCCAACAACAGTCTTTTTCTTCTTATCATCTGAAGCCTTCTTTGGATAAGATTCACCCTGCTTTTCCTTCCTTGTTCTTAGTCTCTTAGCCAGACCAAGCACAGCTCTTCCAATGACTTCATCATCGGATAAGTCATCAACATCAATCACATCAGTACTCTTTTCTCCTCCAGGAGTAGTCTCATCATCCCTAATAGGTGATGTTCTGACATCCCCTTCAACATGAGTATCTTCTGCTTCAGTATCACCTTCAACTTCCTTCTCAGCATCTTCGATTACGGAGATCGCCAATCTGTGAAGATTTGTATCAGTAGATTGCATGTCACTCTTTTCTCTTGTACCCTGATCAACAGCCATTTGTCTCAGGGGTCTAGATATACCCTTAATAGGAAGTCCTTTCTCAAAAAATTTGTCCACGATCTGCCCCATGCACTTATCAACATCTACCCTTTCCTCAGTAATTTGTGGATGCGAGTTAGTAGTTCTAGGTTTGTCACCAAATACCACGCTAGTAACAACTTTCATTATTTCAGGATTCTTAAAAATAGTAGCAGGTCTCTTGGGAGTTAGTTTAGTGGGTCTCGTAGTACCTGATTCAGGAAGAATGGTTGAGAGGGGCTCAATGTCCATAGGATCGAATGCTGAACCTTCGTCAGTGGAAACCTTAGCTCTTCCTTTTATGGAACTCTGACACTCAGATTTCTTGGATGGAGACTCCATGACTCTTTTCAGTGAGGGTTGATTCTTGAAGATGAAGAAGTTAATTCATTGCAAGAACATGGCTTTGAAGAAGCGTGATGTTACAACACCGGGAAAGGGGGGTCTGAGGCAAGAAGCTTGATTTGGAGTGTCAATGACTTTTTTCCCTCCATAAATACTTTCCTTTTAAACAATTCACATCAGGACTTACTGACTCTGAGTGACCTTTCAGCCTCCTGATGTCATAGTCTGATGTTATAACATCAACTTGAACATCATTAGTTGAATTTCCTTCAAGAGAAATCCACTGATAGTAGTTATCCTTGGTTCTGGCACCCTTCATAACAACCTGATTATGCTCATCAGAAACCACACAGTCATCCTTAGTGTAGTTTACCTTGTAACCTTCATCACACAACTGGCTTATGCTGATCAAATTTGCATTTAATCCACTGACCCACAGAACATTGTCAAGTTCAGGTCTACCATCACCTTGCACCTTCCCAACTCCTGCAACAACACCTATTTCTCCATTGCCAAATAAAACCTCATGAGAGGGACAATGACTGACTTCAGCAAACATGGATCTACATCCAGACATGTGTTTGGAACACCCACTGTCAAAATACCATATTCCTTCTTTAAACTCTCTATCAGCCATGTGAGCCAATGAGCACTTCACCATCTCCTTAGGTACCCATTGTTTAACAACTTTGGGCCTGTACTCTCTCCATCTGTTTTGAGGTTGAGGATATCCATGCAGCTTGTAGCAAGAGTACTGCATATGTCCAAACCTTCCACAATAATAGCATCTCACCCTTTCATCTCTGAATCTTCTGTCATGATGAGATTGCTTAGGCTGCCAGCCATAATGTGGTCTCCTCCTCCCATAACTGGCCTGCCTTCTATTATGTTGGAATCTTCTCCCATAAGAAGGCTGAGAATGTTGTTTCCTGAATTATCTCCCATGATGGTGTGGCGTTCTTCTTCCATAGAAATGAGGAATAACATTGGTGTATCCATATCCATAACCATATATGTTGTCCTAATGTTGAGACACCTGATGAGACATGTGCTGTTTGAACTGAGCAGCTTGCATGCTCTTGTGGTATTGTGGGGGCATATACTGACTAGCTCCTTGTGGCTGCTTTCTCTTCTGATAAGGACCAGTCTTCTTCTCAATCTTCTTAGGTTGTGAAACATCAGCTTTATTAGGGGTAGGATCCTGCTTCTTTGGCTGATGTTGAGGTGACACTTCCTTCTTTGAACCTGAAGTACTTTCTTCTGAAGTTCCCTTATCCTCAGCCACATAACCTATCCCAGCTTTATCTTCAGCAACTTTTTCTGACTGAAGGATCTTGTCAAGTGTGTCTGTACCACAGCTCAGCATCCTAACAGACTTGGTCATTTGATCAAGGTGAGCTCTAACTAGCACCACTTCATTTTCCAGATCAGTCTTTTCATTCTCTAGCTGAGCAATCTGTTGCTTGTGGCACTTGTTTTCTTGACAAATCTCATCACTTTTTAAACACAGCTCTTGATAGGTAGATGCTAACTCCTCATAGGATACTTGTCCATCACTCGAATCATCATCAGAAACAACAGCTCCTGTTAAAGCTCTCACATGCTTCGCTGACTCACTTTCACTTTCACTATCTGAGTCAGACCAGGAAACTGTCATGCCCTTCTTCTGCTTTTTCAAGAAGCTGGGACATTCTTTCTTGACATGTCCACACCCTTCACACTCAAAGCACTGAACTCCTTTATCTTGGGTAGTTTTCTCTTCATCCTTCTTGCTGGTGTCAGAGGTCATGTTCTTGACATCAGGTCTGGAGTTATTGTTCATTCTCTTGAATACTTTGGTGAACTGTCTTCCCAACATAACTATGGCCTGAGATAGATCCTCCTGGGATTCAGAACTCTTCCCTTTCTCTTCTTCACCATTTGACACCAGGGCTATACTCTTTGGCTTCTTTTGTTGTTCTTCCTCATTCAACCCATGCTCAAAAGTTTGAAGAGATCTAATGAGCTCATCAACTCTCATTTTGCTGATGTCTTGTGATTCTTCAATGGCAGTAACCTTCATCTTATACTTCTTAGGTAGGGACCTAATGATCTTCCTCACAAGCTTTTCATCTGACATCTTCTCACCAAGAGCACTGGATGCATTAGCAAGCTCCAGAACATTCATGTGGAAGTCATGAATAGTCTCATCGTCCTTCATCTTCAGGCTTTCAAATTTTGATGTTAAAATCTGAAGTCTCGACATCTTAACTCTAGATGTTCCTTCATGTGTAGCCTGCAAGATATCCCACGCTTCCTTAGGAACTTCATAGGTATTGATTAACCTAAAGATATTCTTATCCACTCCATTGAAGATTGCATTCAGAGCTTTGGAATTTCCAAGGGCAAGCTCATCTTCCTCCTTGGTCCACTCTTCTTCAGGCTTTGGCTTAGAGGTGCCTTCTTTATCTTTGCCAGCATCATCCTTCTCACACATGACAGGAGCTTTCCATTCTTTAATAACAGCCTTCCAAGCCCTACTGTCCAAGGATTTTAAGAAAGTGGTCATCCTTGGCTTCCAACAGTCATAATTGGATCCATCCAAAATAGGGGGTCTGTTGGCGAATCTTCCAACTTCTTTGTCCATCTTTACACCAGAAAGTAACTTCCCTAGATCTCACCCAGAGACAGACAGGATGCCTGCTCTGATACCAATTGAAATTCTGGTATCAGACGTGTGATGTTAAGGTGCGATGTCACAACAACACACTCTGCACAATGGACAGCAATAACAGTAAAATAACACCAAGAATTGTTGACCCAGTTCGGTTACAACCAACCTACTATGGGGGCTACCAAGCCAGGGATGGAATTCACTACTTGTAGATATAATTTACAGACTCAACAACCCGTTGACAATCTCCTAAACTTATACTCTACTAATGACTTCCTACCTAAGAACCCACTTAGGTATGAGAACACCACTCAATCCCTTACAAACTCTCAAAGAAACCACTTTGAGTAACCTTGATCTTACTTCACAACTTTGATCAAGCAACCACTCTCTATTGCTTCACAGCTTCTAGAGAGGACAAAATACGACACATCAATTCACCCTAGAATTCTGGTTACACAACTCGTACAAAATACTCAAGACACTCAGCCTCTGCTCTTGTTTTTCTCTCTGTATTTCTGTACCTTTTCCTTTGATCTTGTATGCTTTATATAGCTCCTTGAATTGGTCTTGGACTTGCTACAATATCTCCCAGATTTGTTATTTAAAACTGAATATTTAAAACAGATTTTCTCCTAAAATCTTTTTAAATCTTCAACCTTTTAAATCTCCTACAAATCTGCACCAGATCTCCTATGCAGCAGCAAATATCTATCCCAAGATATTCGCATCCAATGAGACAGCTTGCTCTCCACAATTCCAGCTAATACGCAACCCTAACAAACATCATAGCCTGTTGTTGTTAATTCTGCAGATCTGATGTTACAACATCGCCATGTGACATCAGACATCCAACTTCAGCAATTAATTCCTTAACACAACCCAGTGTTAAGACTCCAATGTTGCAAAATCAGCACCTTGACATCAACATTGAATATACTTTGTTTTTCCAAAATTCCAGCCAATCCAGGAACTAACAATTATGTTTTATCGCGTTTTGGGAGCGTTTGCGAGACATTTCAGTGTAGGGGTATTTTGGTCATTTTACTTATTTTTTTTAAGTTAGAAACTTAAAGAGAAAAAAAAGAGAGAAAATAGTAAGGAAGAAAAAGAGAAAGAAGGAAAAGAGAAAGGAAAGAAGAAAAAAGAGGAAAACTTGGGGTTTAAGGAATCGAATCAACCGACATTTTAAAACACGATTAATCGGGTAAGGGTACGAAACTCGATTATTCTATGCTTGTGTATGATTATGTATGCATGTATTTGTTTGTTGTTGGGTTGAAATTGAATAGAGAACTAAAACCATTAATATGTTGAGATTGTTAGAATTTGATATAATTTGTGTCAGAAATCATGTTGTAAGGTTCCTTATTGTTGATACATGTTAGATATATGTTGTTGTGCATTCAATTGGTAATTTACTGATGTTTAGATGAGATTTGGGAGTGAATTTGAGTGAATTTCGCAGCAGAAATTCTGCAGGAAAAATTATGGGTTTCGCTGACCATACGCGTAACAGGCAAGGCAATATGCATATTGGTTAGGGCAATACGCGTATGGCAAGGGGAAAATGTGGGCATTACGCGTATGGAACCCATTTTGCACGGCCCTCTGCTGAAATGCTTAATGGTACGCGTACTTGGCAAGGCAACGTAAATAGGAAGGCAATACGCGTACGAGGTTTTTAGTGGAATTTTTGGGGAGAAATTAGTCTCTGCCCATACGCGTAGCACTTAGGGCATTACGCCTATGGATGGGCGAGCGAACTGAGCAATACGCATATGGCCCAAGGCAATACGCGTAGGACTAGAGAGGGTGCAGAGTTGTTCCCGATTTCGCGTCCAATGCCGTAACTTTTGATCCGTAACTCGGATCGAGGCGTTCTTGGTACCGTTGGGAAGGTTATGGAATGTTCTTTCTTATTAAAATGGTTTTGATATTGGTGGCCGATTTAATTGTGTCAGGAATTTGGAAATGTGTCATTTTTCCGACTTTTACCGTCTTAATTGTGTGTATTTGATGTGTTATCATGCAATATGCTTTTGATATATGATGTATGACTTGTGCACTGTGGTATGATGTAAATGCATGTGATGAAATGTTGTGATGATGGTTTGTGGCCTAAGGGCAAGTAAATGCATTATGACTGTGGTTGATTGTATATGCATGATTATGGATGTTGGAATGGTTCACATGGATGTGTATATGTATGCATTTGATTGTCATGAGTCATTGTATGCCAAGCATCATGATATGGTTCCAGAGGGAATCCGCTATAACATCGTGTGCCTTATACAAAGAGGTGTGAGCAATGAATATAGACGATCGTGTGCCTTATACAAAGAGGTGTGAGCGATCGGGTCGTGTGCCTTATACAAAGAGGTGTGAGTGATCCATAAATGTTGTGTGCCTTATACAAAGAGGTGTGAGCGACGGGGAACATCGTTTGCCCGACGTGGAGTTACACTAAGTAACAAGTGATGATTCCAATAATTCCTGAGTGAATTAATGATGAGAATGATGGATGGAACGGTACCGCATTGCATTTGCATAGAGTCGTTGTGTCGGTCTCTTTGCATTTGCATAAATCATGAATGGATTTATTTTGTGTGGAATTGTGAATGGAATTGGTGAGTTGATATATATATATATATATATATATATATACATATATATATATATATATGTTGGTGATAAATGTATTGTTCATGAGTGATATGCCTTTGTGACGGATATATTAGATATGATTTATGTTGTTTTGTATTTGAATTATGGTGTAAGTTGTGGTGAGAGTGCTTTACATGTGTATTTTGTGTTATTATATAATTGTAGGCAATTATATTATAATTATGATTCTCTCCCTTCTGCTGTTTTGAATGCTCTATGAGGCATTGCAGATTAGATGTTGGAGGTCTTTTTGTGAAGCTTAGGTCTTCATTCTTTTGTCGGTCGGCTCTGATATGTAGCACCGGGTAGTCGGGGAGATCGTTATGTGTTTATTTGTATATGTATACACTACGCCAAACAAGACTTTAGACAGCGTTTTTTTTGGCCTTAGACAACGCTTAAAAGCGTTGCCTAAGCCAGCGCTGGCGTAGGTAAAGATAGCGCTTCTTATTTACGAAAAAGTGCTCTCTAAAGTATACATTAGATGGCGCTTTTTCAATAAAAAGCGCTGTCTAAAGGCGCTGTCTAAAAGCGCTGTCTAATGTATGCCTATAATTTTAGTTATGAATTTTTCTATGCCTTTAGAGGGCGCTTTTCAGGAAAAGCGCTTTCTGTTGTGAACAATAGACACCGCTTTTTCTAGAAAGCGCTGTCTTTTCTCTACGTATAATTTTAATGATTTTTTAAAAAAATCCCATTTTAACCATTTTTTTATGCAGAAACCTGTATAATTCAAGCCATTTCAATAAACCTGTATATTTCACATTTCCATTAACAATTTATAGTATGGTTCATTAACCATTTCCACTAATCCCATAAATCACATAAACTACATAAACCATTTCCATTATAATTCAAGTCATTTACATTAACCATTCACAAAACTATACAATTACATACCAAAATCACATAAATAACATAAACCATTCACAAAACTGTACAATCCCATAAAAATTTGATCACCTGTCAATATAGTTAGAGCTCTACCATGTTCTACCTCTCCATTGAATGCTTTTCTCCACCCACGATAGTGATGATTAGAATTTAAGAATCTACGATGACCGAGAAATACATTTTTCTGACCAAACTCCAATCGCGTCCAATCTGTTTTATCTTCACAAATAGGACACGCATGTTGACCTTTTATGCTGTACCCTGATAGATTTCCGTATGCTGGAAAATCATTAATTGTGCCAAACAACATCGCCCTCAAGTTGAAACTTTCTTTCCTATACCCATCATAAACCTCCACACCGTTCTCCCACAAAAACTTTAAATCTTCGATTAAGGGTGCCAAGTATACGTCTATGTCATTCCCTGGTTGTCTAGGCCCAGAAATTAACATAGATAACATCATGTACTTACGCTTCATACATAGCCATGGAGGTAGGTTATAAATCATTATGATCACATGCCAAGTGCTATGTGAGATACTCTGAAGACCGTGTGGCTTCATTCCATCAGTAGATAATGCCAAGCGAAGGTTTGTTGCTTCTTTTCCAAATTCAGGATAATCATCATCAATTTTCATCTACTGTGGTGAATCTGCCGGATGTCGCAACTTTCCATCAATAATTCTTTCATCTGCATGCCAAGTCAAGTGTCTTGAATCGGTCTCACTACGAAACATGCGTCTAAATATCGGAATTATAGGAAAATACCATAAGACTTTTGCTGGAGACAACTTTTCCTTATATCGAGAGACACCACATTTAGGACACTCATTTAACGATGCATACTTATTTCGAAACAACACGCAATCATTTGGACAGGCATGTATCTTATCATAGCTTATGCCAATAGAGCACAACATCTTTTTGGCCTCATATGTTCGATTGGGAAGAACATTATCCTCTGGAAGCATATCTTTCATAAGGGCCAATAACTCTGTGAAACTTTTATCCGACCATCCATTACCCGCCTTTAAGTTGTACAACTTTAATACCGCAAACAATCTTGTGAGTTTGGTGCAACCATTATATAACAGTTTCTCTGCATCGCTTACCAACCTCTCAAACATTTTGGGACAATCCTTAAGATCTTCTTCAAGTGCTTCGGCAATCTCTTCGACTCGATCAGAATCGTATGTATTTGTGCCATTGTTGTTTGAAGCATAGGTCGTATTATCCCCCGGTTCAACATTCTCGTTAATGTTCTCACCATGCAAATTCCAACATGTATAACTTCTATCAATTCCACTCCTCATTAAATGCGATGCCAACTAAACCGCATCAACCCGACTCCCAAAACAACAACCCAAGCAAGGACATCTCATTCGACTGGGGTCTTTGGCGTGTGCAATAGCAAACTTAACGAATTTTGATACCCCATTCTCGTACTCTTTCGACAATCGACTTGAAGACATCCATTTCTTATCCATAGTTAGACTAATTAAACTAAACAAAAACAAAAATAAAAAATATTTACCTGCAGGGATGTAAACAACTTTTAGACCCACACAGTGTCCAGATAGGTTAGAATTACCAAGATCCCCTGTACACGTATCATAAAATGAAATATCATAATTGACCAATTATGAGTCATATCTTGATAAGTGGCAACATGTAATCACAAACAAGCAACATACTTAACAACAAGCATACTTAAACAAGTAATCATCATATCACAAAGATAATCATCAAGCAATTATTGAGCAAGATAAACATCTCATGCAAAGACAAATATCATACTTTCTTTGACCATGCAATACAATAACTATCATAACTCCACTTTCATGGCTCTATATATCATAACTCCATCAATACAATAACTATCAATATTACAATAACTATCATACTTTCTTTAATCTAAAATATAGAAACAACAACTAATGAAAATAGAAACAACATGTTCAATATTAGTCATTCTAAACATGTTCAAAAATAAAAGTCTCAAAACTTTATAACTATGGTCATTACCCATATCAACACTACACACAAAATAAGTCAGAAGTATGCAACTGAATAATACACAAAATGGAAGTATGACGCAGGAACTCCGAACCACCTCAACAACACCTGTACTACGACGACAAAATGGTAGCTAGTGACCAGAATGAAAACAGAACAAAAATCGTACGATGAAAACAAGAATGACAACAAGAATGAAAACAAGAATGAAAAGCGTACCTCTTCTTCGTTTCGTCTTCTTCTTCACGAAAGAAATGGCGAATGAACAACGACGGCAATGGCGAACAACGACGGCAATGACGAACAACGACGGCAATGGAACGACGACAATGGCGAACAACGACGACAATGGAACGACGGCAATGACGAATAGCGACGACAATGGTTTCAGTAGAGAATAACGATATCGAGGGTTTCAGTAGAGAAGAACGGTCGAGAGAATAAAATGAAAATAAATGTCTGAAAATGATTAGAAAGTGTTTTATATTTTAATTCATAAATGACTTTAGATGGCGCTTTTAAAAAGCGCTTTCTTAAGTTTTACTTATAACAGCGCTTTTCTCAGAAAGCGCTTTCTAAGGTGGGGAGACTTTAAAACCTATAGCAGCGCTTTTGCAAAAGCGCTGTCTAAAGTGATGCCTATAGCAGCGCTTTACAAAAAGCGCTTTCTAAGGTGACTTCCATTTTGGTCATTTAACAGCGCTTTTAAAAAGCGCTTTCTAAGGTTAACCTTTAGACAGCGCTTTTATAAAAGCGATGTCTAAAGTAATTCCTATAGCAGCGCTTTACAAAAAGCGCTTTCTAAGGTGGCTTCTATTTTGGGAATTTAACAGCGCTTTTAAAAAGCGCTTTCTAAAGGCTGTCTTTTACAGCGCTTTTTTTAAGCAAAATTTTTTAAAGACTTATAGCAGCGCTTTGTCCAAAAAGCACTGTCTTTTTGGCGCTGTCTTTATCCAATTTTGGCGTAGTGATATACGTTCTTTGGATTGTACATGTATGACTCTGTATATGATAGACAAACTTTTATGTTATATATATATTTGAGATTCAGTTGCAGATTTTCTGCTTTTATTCTGTATCTGAATTGTGGGTGTTAGGAACTGAGTTCCTCTGTTATGTGCTACCTGATTGTTGCATATCTATATGAGTAGGTTGTTGTATTTTGTTTCAATTGATGTGACGCCTCCGCCTATGCCATGAATATTTTAATTATACTCTGATTATCTGTTATCGCTTTAATTAATTGGGGGTATAGATTGGGGGTGTTACAATATCAGTTATGATTACTTTATAGCATGATCATACTTTGAATGTTTAATTAATTGCTGATACTCCGCTACTAGTAATAAAGTTGATGTTTAGATTTGATGAGAGTTTTATAACTATGATTGTTAATAATAATTTTTAAAAGAATATGTGTTGCATATCTGATAGCATGAGCATGTTTATGTTGAATTGTGGCATCCTAAATAGATACGTGTGGAAATTAATCTGCTTTCTACCCAAATTTATTTCTCCATTGAATTGTTCAGCGGTAACTTCTTTGAATTGTTAATTCCTAAAGAAACAACTTGGGTATTTAAAGGGGATCACTGGTTCTGGATTCTCAGGTTGTGTTTCTTGTTTTGGGCTGTGTCTTCATGGCTTTTGTCTGGGTTTGGATAAGCACAATGTGGGTCTGGAACTGTGTTGGCAATTTTTGTCAATTTTTGGCTAAAAAGGGGGAGAAAGGTTATCTGAGGTTTGGCTTTGTTCCTACAGTTGTTTTGCAAGGATGTTAGATGAAAGGATGTTGGAGAAGATGTCCTAACATCTTATCCGAGCCTCTGGTTTTGAAAGCTTCCTCTTTTGTGCCTTGTGATCTGAGTTAAGAACACGCTTGTGTCTTGTGTTCTGAGTTACCCGGAGTAGTAGTCTGCTTCCCTGAGTCCTTGACGGGATAAGTCAGATTGGTGGTTGGTTGCTCCGGTATAAGTATTGGTCCTGGGTTTGAGGGGGAGTGGTGTGCGTCTTCTTCCTCATGTACACTAGGACAACGAGTAATGAGTACATGAGAAGAGTGTAAGCTTCCGGCTGAAATGACTTTGGGAATTTCTACTATACTTCTCTGGTTTTGGAGCATCCTGGGTTTATTGTGCAAAAGGAGTTTTAGCCAAAATTTGTCAAAAGGGGGAGATTGAAGGCTCTAAAGATTTGAGCAAATTTTGGTAAAATAGGATGTTGTACAAGATGTTCCAACAAGAATAATTCTGCTCAAAAGATCAAGTCCTAGGGCAGAAAAGAGAGAGAGAGAGAATGACATAGACTTAGGAATCCTATTTTGTAAACTTTTGTAAAGTAGGGTTTAGGGTTTTAAGAGTCATTGGCTTCTTTGTGTTATAAGTCTCCCTCTGTATCGATTTGATACATTATGGAAGACATAGATGCTTGTACAAATTCAGAAACTCATAGGTAATGAATCGTGTATTGTTCTTGGATGAAGCTTTTAAGCAAATCCGAGTTAGCTTGTTAGTCAAGAATGCTTGACTGAACTTTGTATTGAAAGGGGTGTCTTTCAAGTAGGATGTTATAGTTATTGTGACTATAACTGTTAGATAATCAAAGGTTGTGATTTAGGAAGTGAGATGGATTTCTCTTATCAATTAAATGTGACTTCTAATGATAAAGTCTCCATTGGATAGTGATAGGTAAACCAGAGGTTTTTTACTGTAAACTAGCGGTTGTTTACATAAAACTATACTACTGATAGTTGATTCTTCTTCCTAGCTTGGTATGCCCCCAGATGTAGGTGATTTGCACCGAACTGGGTTATCATATTCTGTGTTGTTTATCATTCTGCAATTTACAGTTCAATTTTGATTAACATGTTGTAACAGATTTTGAAACATATGTCTTGTTGTTGTTGCTGATATTCTGAATATTAGTTTGTTTGTTCTTCCCTTTTTTTATAGATATGGAGAGAACAATGTCTTGACATATGTTAGGACATCTGCTATCTGCTATGCCAGAATTCCACTTATGTTAAACTTGATCGAAGGTATGAGTTTGCTTTCAACTTATATCCTCTAAGGTTCCCTCGACTGCCAACAACTGATTTCGGTGTGGCTTTTAGCCCTCCGTTTCTTGACTGGTTTGTCTGTGGGGAATTTGTTAAAATCCTTCAACAAGAGTCTCAAAAGCGGGCGAAACGGGTGGTTCCGACTAAGCACACTTTGGACAGTTTCAAAGGGCATCTTCATATTGGCATAGAGGATGTTTAAATACTCTCTCCCATACTTGAAGGTATGGAATAGAAAAATTTCTTTTAGTTTACTTCTTTCTCTAATAGTTTTCTTGACACTTCTTCTTTTTGTTACAAATTTCATTTTTCTTTTACTTATATTTTCTAGCCGTAGAACGCAAACAACCAACCAAAGCTCCAGCAAATAAAGTTGCTAGTCTAGCCAAAGATAAAGGTGATGACAAAAACACTATCAAGGCAGCTGCAACAAAGGTATGCTTTGTGTTCCTCTTCTTTTCAGTTAATATATTATCCTCACATGTTAACATCTACACAATCTTCCAGACTAGTCGAAAGCCACCTCCCACTAAAAAAAACATAAGGTTAAAAAACCCCAAGTTCAAACAATCGAATCGGACGACGACCACTCACCAGATATTTCCAGGATTCCCCAAAAAGAAAAAAATTAAAAGTTTCTTATGCCACTTCCCAATCAAAATACCCTATCACAAAAAACAACCCATTTACCACACTCAAAATAATCCATACTAGCTCTATCCTTGCCACAAAAAACCACTCCTGTACAAGACAAGGGTAATAACTCCAACCATGGTGTCGAAGATCTTAAGGTAACGAGACTTCCCTTCGAACTTCCAACTAAAACCCATTTTCTCTTCACTTTAATTCATCATAATTCATTATCTTCTGCAGGATGGCACAGGTGGTACAACACAATCGAGTGTTCAACACACAATCCCTACGAGCACCAATGCCCATTCGATCCAGCTGTTAGCTCCTAATTTCGACTCCTGACGCTGTGATGAGAGTTTCTCTCCTAAGGAAGAGAATATCTGAAGTTTATGAAGCTTCGACAGAAACATGGTTATAAGGAGGTTCTGTCGAAAGCTATGTTCTTGCTAAGAAGAGAAGACTCAAAAGACTTAGAAATATTTCTAAAAGTTTGGAGGAACTTTCAACCGAAGACTAGGAAGTGACGTTCGACGCGAAGGTTTGAAATTCAAATAAAGGAGGGAATTGTTATTTTGAAAGGAATACGCGTGGAATGCATCTAAGGGGCGAAGGCATGCTGAATGCCATTTGTCTTCGTTAGAAACGGTGATCGTTAGTTGCGGTTATTTCGACTGTATATAAATAGGGAGTCGTAGTGTTAGATTTCCGTGTGTGTATTCAAAATTTGTAAAAGTTACTCAAAAAATACTCAAAGTACCGTGTGAGAGAAAATAGGTAGCATTGAGAAAATGTAAGTTTGGAAAAACACCAGTTTCATTTTTTATATTTCAATGAAGTTTTAAGTTATTTATTTGCAATTCATTCTACATTTCTGCAATTTCATTCCTGTACTTTTATTACGTTTTCGTTATATCTTTTAAGAACCAAACTTTATCATTTATGTCCAAACCACATCAATTTATGAAAAACAATGATGAACATAACAAATAAAAGGTTTGATTTCTATACAAATTGTCGAAACTTTTAAAGCACCTTGTCCTAGGATTTGTATGGTCGATCCTGCAAGTAAACTAATTTTCACAAATTAGGAGATCAGCGGTTGTTTGCTAATTTTCAAGGCAAACAAATTGGCACGCCCAGTGGGACATTGTGCTATTGACAATTTAAAACCTTTATTTTTACATTATTCTTACAAAAGCCTTCTTCACTTCGTTGCATGAGACTAAGAAGTGGTAAGATAGCCATAAATAACGAAGAAAGACCTAGAAAAAGACGAGTAAGGAGAATGGCGAATCCAAATCCGCCAAACAATCAGAATTCCACAAATGATGGAGTGCCACCCCCTATTCCTTCGACTGGGGGCAATACGGCCTCAATACCAGTATCCGAGGATATACCAACAATCGCGGGTTCGACACCAGCGCATTCAATCCCCTAGAGTGCGCCTAGTTTCTCTAACATAGGACCCCAAGTTTCTCAAATGACCCCTCCCCCTTCAGGGAATATGTACAGGCCTTTTATATCCGGTTTTTCCATGCCTCCACTAAATCAGGAACAGCCGTATGGAATGCCAACATCAGTGATGACAAGTTTACATAATGCGTCATCAGCATTTACAGATCCAATGGTTAACATAACGTCGCTTTTACAAGGATCCGGTTCCAGTATAAACCATATGGGTAGGATTAGCCAACCTTTAGGAACGGGATATCAAACATATATGCCAAACATTACTAATAATTCTGCAGCAGTAATCAGGCAACAAATCGACGAAAGCATCCATGATACTATTCAAATGTTAGCCCAACAGATGAGGGTTATATTTAACCCCTTGATTCAAAACACTACATAAACAAACCAATAATTGGCAGCGCAAGTGACGCGTATCGCTGATTTCTTTGGTGTTCCCCAACCTCCCTAAAGGGAACATGTAATTCAGAATCTAGGAGTAACCGTCGAGGAAGACCCTGCCATAAATCAAAGACAACCAGACATCCCTCAGGCGAACGTGTTGAACCAAGGAGGAGTAGTCGAACAACCAGGAGTTGAAATTCCTATCCAACAAGAACCAAGGGTATTATTAGTTAATAGAAACCAAAATGCTGATAATATTATACAACAAATGCGACATAATGATATGCCTATAGAAAATAATTTGGCAGCCTTGGTCGAAAGGATTATGGTACGAAATGGCATTAATGTGGGCCTCCAGAGGCCCAGTTATACTTCCCCTTTATCTGAATATATTTTGCAGCAAGATTTACCCCCAAGATTTACACATGGCATGATATTTGATAGAAGCAAGCGAAATAGAAAATAATGAAAATTTGAAGATAAAATATTTTCCAAGTTCGCTAACAAAAAACGCTTTTACTTGGTTTACTACTCTGCCTGCAAATTCGATACATACCTGGACCCAATTAGAGAGATTGTTCCATGAACAATTCTACATGGGACAAACAAAGATAAGTTTGAAGGAATTGGCTAGCGTCAAGAGAAAGTTCTCAGAGCAAATTGATGACGAACTGAATAGGTTTATGTTGCTCAAGGCAAGGTGTTTTACACAAGTGCCTGAACATGAGTTAGTCGAAATGGCTGCAGTAGGCCTCGATTACTCAATTAGAAAGAAATTAGATACCCAGTACTTAAGAGACATGGCCCAATTGGCTGATAGGGTTTGGCAGGTCGAACGACTAAAAGCCAAAAAAGCTAGGGCTAATACGAATAAAAAAGAAAGAATATCCTATGTCGGAGTTTGTGAAGACAACGAAGAAGATGAATCATTGAATTTTGACGAACATGAGGTCGATTTGGCAGAATTAAAATAGGGTCTGCCATATGCTTGCAAAGTTTTGGCTCCGTCGAATGGGAAAAACCCATTCGAATCGGAAAAGAACGACAAGTTCCCCAAAAGAACTTATACGTTCGACGTCACAAAGTGTGACGAAATATTTGATTTATTAGTCAAGGATGGCCAAATGATAGTGCCAACTGGTACTAAAGTGCCTCCTTTAGAACAGTAGAAAAAGAGAGGTTTTTGCAAATTCCATAATTTTTTGGGTCATAAATCGCCTCAATGTTTCCTTTTCAGGGATCTAGTGCAAAATGCAATCAGAGATGGAAGACTCAAATTCGGCGACAAGTCGAAGCCCCGGATGAAGGTGGATTCAAACCCTTTGCAAGTGGTAGAAACCCACTACGCTGAGCCATCTATGGTGAACATGGTTGAAGTTGTTGAAGGCTTCGACAATAATATGAATATGATCGAGGCTGCTGACGGCTTCGACAGTAATGTGAATATGGTGGAGATTACTGAGGATCCTGCCGATAAAAGTGACATGATCGAAGTTACTAATGACTTTGCAAACCAAGCTGTGACGGTTAAGGTTACTGAAGACCTTGATGGAAAGATTATGGAGAATTACTTTGGTGAGGCCACTGACGGCGTCAACCACGAAGTTACTGAGGGCTTCGCCAAAATCAACAACGAAGCTACTGAGGATTTCACCAAGATTAACAACAAAACTACTGATGGTTTCGTCCAAATCAATAACAAGACCACTGATGGTTTCGTCCAGGTTAACAAAGGGACTACTGAGGGTTCCTACAAACAAGATGTTGTTGGCCTCCTCTGGAGAACCATGGAGGATCCAAAGGAGAAGGCTGTGGGATTCGTCACCTAACAGGTTACCAAGGGTCTGCCTCCGAAGGTACCTACAAAGGAAACCACTGAGGGTTTCAACCGTATCAAGAAGGATCACGAGGTCAATGAAGGCCTCAGTTTGAAGTTGAACAAATTGAGCATTGACACAGAGACAACTGCCAATGTGAACATGGTGGAGGTATCTCAGAATGTTTCCATGCAAGTCGATGAAGGGCGTCGATGTGAGGAGTCCCACAAATTAGCATACCCCAAAGAAGAGGAAAACTTGGCAGATTTCATCCATAGATGCCAGAGAAAGATGTCTGAAGTAATGCTCTGTCCTTGTTGTAGTGTCGTCTTCGACAAAAAGGTAGCACAGAACCTAGAAGGAGTGGAAAAAGAAAAAAGAAGGGGTAATTGGAAGCCTTCTCAACCAGCAGTAGGAGGAAGATTCGACCCTAGGAGAGGAGACCAAAATAGGCAGAAGTTAGGAGGAAGGTACCCAAACACGTTCAAGCCTACGAATAAGGCTCCAAATGACAAATGGGTCAATCCAATCCGACAAGCCCAAGGAAGGGAAGTGGAAAGATCTCGAAGTACAAAGGGGATCTTCCTTATCATATAGGAGAGAATTCCAAAAGTCTAAGAAGATGACTTACCCATCTAAAAACTACATGGGCAAGAACCGTATGATGAAATCACAATGGAGGAGGTATTAGTGTCGAAAGAAAGCAGAGAATGAGGTTGCAGGAATGGTTAAACCAGAAACCAGCAGTAATTTTCAAACCTCGAACCAGAAAGTGGAATTGAAGTATTGAAAGCAATTTGTTGCTCCAGAACAAGCGTCTTCGAAGGAGGACGTAACTAGAGATGATGAAATGACTGATGATTTCAACTCAGGGTCGGAAGCATCTTTCGACGTGATGTGCAACGTTGTGTCAGTACTCCCTAGGGAGTATGACCAGATAATGGAAGTCGAAGATGTGGAAGAGGCTGTGGAAGTCGAAACGGCAGACACAGGCCTGTTTGTTATTATATCATGAACAATGAATGCGTGGAAGAACAAAATGCATTTTTTGAAGGTCAGATGATTCGATGAGAAGTCACTTAAAACCCCTGTTCATTAAAGGAAAGGTGGGCAACATAGGGGTGAACAAGATTCTGGTTGATGGAGGCGCAACAATTAATTTGATGCCGCATTACATGCTCAAGAAGACTGGAAAGGATGATTCTGACACCAAACCTCATAACATGGTGTTGTCGAATTACGAAGGTAAAGTGGGAACCACCATGGGTGTAATACAAGTGGATCTAATAGTCGGAACCATCACAAGGCCGACAATGTTTATGGTAATTGTCTCAAAGGCAAATTACAACCTGCTATTAGGCAGGGAATGGATACACGACATAGGTGTCGTCCCTTCGGCCATGCATCAAAAAACAACGATATGGAGTGCCGACGGGATTATCGAGAATATAGAGGCTGACCAGAGTTACTTTTTGGCTGAAGTAAACCAGATTGACAGGCAAAGCTTTGATAGAAATCTGGCTCATATTGCTCCTTGTAGTCCTGCAACGTTCGACATGACGCCAACCGACAACACCTTATGCTCACTATACCTTCATCTCACCCACGGGTTTCAGTGGGATAGAGAGGTAGTTGACGAAGAAAATTATATTTTTGGAACCTCACACATCCAGCCAACTGGCTGGGGCAGCGAATTTAGTGACAATGAGTGAGTCACTAGTTCTGAAGAAGATTGCGACCTATATAGCCGAGAATAAACTCAAAGCGGTCTTAGAGGCCGAAGTAAAGTACATGGCTATCAAAGCCAATGAGATCGAAGCAGATTAACAAGGTCCTGGAAAGGACTTTGATCCGGATCCACCTGACAAAGATCTGGGAGAATTGTAAAACCAGAGGCTCGACGCGATTTATGACGATGAGCCTTTAGGCTTAGAGAAGGATCCATTAGCAGCAGACATCAAGATGATGGTACAGGATCCACTCGAAGAAATTGACTTAGGGTCGGGGGCAGAAAAAAGACCAACTTACATCAGTGCAAAAGTTAATCCCCAACTCAAGGTCGAAATAGTCCAGTTGCTGAAGGAGTTTAAGGATTATTTCGCATGGGACTATGATGAAATGCCCGGTCTGGATAGGAATCTGGTCGAACTAAAGCTACCAATAAAGCCTGGGAGAAAACCTGTTAAGCAAACTCCAAGGCGATTCGCACCAAAGATCCTTTCAAAGATTAAAGAAGAAGTCGAAAGGCTCCTCAAATGCAAGTTCATTCGCCCGACCACGTATGTCAAATGGATTGATAATATAGTTCCAGTGATAAAGAAAAATGGAAAACTAAGGGTATGCATAGATTTTTGAGATTTGAATTTTGCCACCCCAAATAATGCATATCATATGCCAGTGGCGGAAATGATTGTCAATTCTGCCGCAGGCCATGAGTACCTTAGTATGCTTAATGGGTACTCTGGTTACAATCAAATTTTTATTGCTGAGGAAGATGTTCCTAAAATAGCATTTAGTTGCCCTAGAGCCTTAGGCACCTATGAATGGGTGGTGATGCCTTTTGGCTTAAAGAATGCTGGGGCAACATACCAGCGAACAATGAATTTGATTTTTCACAATTTCATTGAGACTTTCATGCAGATTTATATTGACGATATCGTTGTTAAGTCTGTTTCAGGAAAAAGTCACATAGACCATCTTTGTTTTGTGTGCAGGCGGGAGACTTCCTAGGCTTTGTGGTTCACAACAAAGGGATCGAAATCAATCAAAACAAGGCCAAGGCAATAATGGAAGCGAAAGCGCCATCTACGAAGAAGGAATTACAATCTCTACTTGGCAAGATCAACTTTCTCAGAAGGTTCATCTCCAACCTTAGTGGCAAGACACAAGCCTTTTCCCCTCTACTTCGACTGCAAAAAGAAGACTTTGAATGGGGGCAAGCGCAACAGGATGCCTTCGACAAGATTAAGGAGTACTTGACGCATCCTCCAATTTTGATGTCACCTTGTAGAAGTAGGAGTATGAGGATATACATATCTGCGTCGGACAAGACATTAGGGAGCATGTTGACTCAAGAGGATGAGAATGGTGTCGAAAGAGCCATTTATTACCTCAATAGGGTCTTGAATGATGCGGAGACTTGATATAGTGTAGTCAAAAAATTGTGTTTATGTTTATACTTTTCATGTATGAAATTGAAGCACTATATAAAACCAGTGGATGTTTTCATTTCTTCTCATTTCGATGTTATAAAATATATGTTATCCAAACCAATTTTGCACAGTGGAATTGGAAAGTGGGTGTTAGCATTAACTGAGTATTCTTTGACATATTTACCTCTAAAAGATGTCAAAGGCCAAGTAGTGGCTGATTTCATAGTCGACCACGCTATAAATGAAAAGTCTTTGGACTACATCGAACTAGAACCATGGAAGTTATACTTCGACGGCTCTAGTCATAAAAATGGAACTGGTGTAGGAGTTTTAATTATTTCTCCTAACAAAATTCCAACAAAATTCAAGTATAAAGCCGAAGGCTTATGTTCAAATAACGAGGCCGAATATGAGGCTTTAATAGACGGACTAGAAATTTTATTGGAATTGGGGGCAACTCGAGTCAAAATAATAGGCGACTCAGAGTTAGTCATATAGCAAATAACAAAGGAGTACAAATGTGTCAAAGAAAATTTGATCATGTACTTTGTAATAGCCAATCGACTCTTGAAAAGATTCGATATGGTAACGATTCGACATATCCCTTGAATAGAAAACCAGGAGGCAAATGAATTGGCGCAAATTTCTTCTGGCTACAAAATATCAAAGGAAAGTCTGGAAAAAGCCATTAAAGTCAGAGGTAGAGTCATGTCAACAAGATTATCACCATCAGACTTGGAAGCTACAAAGTTAGGGTACGCTGATAAGGAAAATTTTGAAATTTTGGTTGTGGATAGTTTGACGGACGAAGATTGGAGAAAGCCAATAGTGGAGTATTTACAAAATCCAACAGCATCCACAGAGTGTAAAACCAGGTATTGTGCTTTGAGCTATGTTCTTTTGGGTAATGAGTTGTTTAAAAAGATCCCTGAAGGGGTCTTGCTTAAGTGCCTTGTGAATATGAAGTGTATTTAGCCCTTTCGACTGTCCATAGTGGGGCATGTGGGGCACATCAGATAGGCCACAAGAAGAAATGGCTCTTGTTTCGATAAGGCATGTACTGGCCTACCATGTTAAAAGACCGTATCGAATTTGCTAAAGGATGTCAAGAATGCCAAGTGCATGCAGGTATATAACATGTTCCTGCAAGCGATTTACACTCCATAGTCAAACCATGGCCCTTTAGGGGTCGAGCTTTGGATTTGATTGGTGAGATTCGACCAGCATCGTCTAAGAACCAATGGTACATTTTGGTAGGTATTGATTACTTTACAAAGTGGATCGAGGCTATACCTTTACCAAACGTTGACGAAGAGGATGTGATTGAATTCATTAAGAAACACATCATCTATAGATTCAGAACCCCAGAGACTATCACAACGGATCAAAGATCTGTTTTTACTAGTCGAAAGATGCGGGAGTTCGCTAAAGAAATGGGTTTCAAGTTGTTAACCTCTACATCATATTATGCTCAGGCTAATGGTCAAGTGGAAGAAGTGAATAAGGTAGTGATTGGGTTAATTAAGAAGCATGTGGGAAAGAAGCTAAGAAATTGGCATAAGACATTAGACCAGGTTCTCTGGGCATGTTGAACCTCTCCCAAAGACGCCTTTTCATTTGACTTTTGGCCACGATGCAGTTCTACCTGTGGAAATCTACTTACAATCAACAAGGATCCAAAGGCATCATGAGATCCCTTCTGAATCTTATTGGAATATGATGTTAGATTAGTTGGTAGATTTAGATGAAGAAAGACTTAATGCCTTGGAGTTGTTAAAAAGATAAAAGAAAAGGGTAGAAAAGTCTTATAATAAAAAGGTGAGAGTCAAGACTTTTTCTTCTGGAGAATTGGTTTGGAAAGTAATTTTGCCTATGGATCGAAAGGTTAGGTCTTTAGGAAAATGGTCCCCTAAATGGGAGGGTCCTTTTTAGATCATACAAGTTTCTTCAAATGGTGCCTATGAGATTGAAGAGGTAGACGAAGGTAAAAGAGTCTTGAAAGTAAATGGTAAGTATTTGAAAAAATATAAACCTGTACTTCAAGAGTTAAAAATTGCTTATGAGTAATTGCAGAGAATTGGTCGAAGCCAACTTGGTATAAAACTGCCAGAATGGCTCAATTCATTACATAAAAGCCTCGAGGGGCTGAGAAATATTGTGCTAAAAACAAATATATTGGAATGGCAAATTAAAAAGGAAGGTTTCTCTTCATCTTGAGATACTTCGACTTTTGGAGCTCAAGGCGTCTCCCACATGAGTATTTGTCAAGCTTTAGCGCTGCAACCTCTCCTTCTATCTGTCGAGCTTTGTCGAGAAATTCCAAGGCAAGTTTTAATTCTCTGACTACTTCAGATTCGTCAGAGGCTTGTAGTTCAGAGTTGCGTTGCTCAGCCTTGGAAATCTTGGCTTGGAGTTCTTCGATTTGTTTTTTCCAATTGGCAATATCCGCTTTATTGCTCTCAATATCCTTAGTGTGTCTTTATCTGTTCCAATTCTCCCACCCTAGCTTCCAACTCAGCAGTAACCGTCCATGCAGCAGCCTCACTCTCAGATGTGGTCTCATGTGCATTATTGATCTGAGGCAGTTGTTTTAGATCGACAGTAACTTGATCAACCATAGTACCAAGTTCCAAAATGATGGTGGCAACTTCAGGGGAAACAGTTTAGAGATCAACTTGCTTGAGAAGAGCCTTTAATTGAAGAGAGGCAGTAGCATCAGATTCTAGAAGTCTGAAGAGGTTACCTTTGAATACTTTCTCTTTGATCTTTAGAAGGGCCTCAGTTGGAGGCTTGCTCGAAGATTTACCTCCAGAAGCCGTCGAAGCACTCACGCTGCTAACAGAGGAACTCCCTCGTTTGCTGAGAACGATTTTTAGGTATTCACAAGGGTTAGTGGCCTTAAGGCGATTAACCTCTTCTTCAGAGTAAGCAAAACCTGTCTCTGTCGAAGGTTTAGCACTTTCAGCAGTTACAACAACCTTAGGAGCAGTAGTGTGTTATCTTTGGGTTTGTTTTTTGGCAGATTCGCTTCTAGCCTTCTCTTCGGCGTCCTTATCATCTTCACCGTCATCTTCTTGGTCAGTTTCATCATCATCATCATTATCATTACCTTCATCATCATCATCATTTCCGCCAGTTTCAGGTTGGAACATTGAATGTTCTTCTTCTTCTTCTTCCATTTCATCCTCTTGGACAACAGCATCTGGATCAACATTATTTGGGTCTTTGTTGTCGGTGAGTTCGGCCTCTGGGGAGCCACTGTCAAAAGATTTCTCACCCAGAGTATTTCCTTCATCCATAGTCGTTGTCTATTTATTTACTTCTTCAGGAATACCTTGGTCATGGTCCTCCTGCTCAGAATCACTGGTCTGAGATTGTTGTTCAGACGAAGTTGGAACTTCTTTCACAATAGGTTTGTTGAAAGGGGCAGGGAGAGTAGTTGGAGGAGTAGAGTTGGTTGGTTGGGTCGAAGCACCTGTACCATCCTAAAATAACAAACAAATAAGGTTAGGATTGAAACAAAAGAAGGCCAGTAAAATAAACAGTTTAAGGATAAAATTAAAATTACCTTTAGTTCTTCGACTCCAGGACTAGAGTTATCGCTTTCAAGATGAGTTGAGCCTGCCTTCGATGTGCCTTGAGGAGAAGACTCCATGTTCTTTCGAGCAGAAGATACTTCAGATACCTTCGCTGCCTTTACCTTAGGTTGACTCAAAGTCTCAGTGATCCTAAGTTGCTTCTTCCTCTTCTTGGTTGGTTAATCATCAGGCGGAGATTGATCTTCATCGTCCGATTCGAGCACAATTTGGGCAGTAGCCCTTTTGTATTTTTTCTTTTGAGGAGTTGGAGGTGGTCTTCGAGAGCTCTGAAGAAAACTGAAATTAGAAAGCATAACAATACACAACACAAGAAAAGTTAGAGAGTAAAAGTTACTTTTGTCGATGGTTCAATCTCTTCTTTGACTGGTCTTTTTACTGCAGGCTTCTTTGGTTTGACAACTGCAGATAAACAAAATAGTCACAAGTCAGTAAGAACAGTCAAGTAAGGGAAATATAAAATTCGACAATTTTTATTCCACACCTTCATAAATTTTGGATTCGATGCGAACATCTTCGATACCGATATGAAGCAGTCCTTTGAAACTATCTAGGATGTACTTAGTCGGAACCACCTACTGAGCCTTTGGTTTCGATTGCTGATGAAGGATCTTTATAGAATCCCCACAGATGAACCAGTCTGGAAATGGAGGGGCAAGTGCCACTCCAAATTCAGCTGATGGCAGTCGAGGGAATTTGGGACAAAACATATTGAAGGCCATTTCGTAGCGTTTCTCAGGAGGAACGTACGAAGCTATCTTTAAGTTCTCCATTTTCTTTAAAAAAATTTCCTTCAGAGTAACAGCAGCCTCGCGGACGGTTCAACTAAGATCATCTAGGTGATAAATAGTTTCAAAGAATTTTTGGAATGACTAGATTTCCTTGATATGTGTAGAATTACCTTTCTTGGGTTTCTCCTGCACAGAGAGAAAAGCTTCGTCAATCAGCTGTGTGAAGGAAGCAACATAAAAAAACTTCTCAGTGTAGTACTTCGACCACCACTGGTAAAATTATGAAGTGTATAGGTAATTGGGCTCAAAATCGACTGGAGAGAGGAATACTTTGTATGCATAGTGAGTCATTTGTACTGCGGCCATCTCTTCAGTATAGCTGGTGTGATGGAGAAGGAGATGTCCTTTCTTCTCGTACAAGCATTTTGGAAGGGTTTGAACCACACTAAACTGGCGAGCAACCAAATTAGGTTGATAGGCAATCAAAGAGACTTGACCTCTTCCCAGATTAAGTCGAAGGGTCAAAAGTCGAGGAATCAGAAAAGCCTTCCAGAATAGCTTTGATTCTTCTTCTTGGTTTTTATCAGAGGTAGGGAAAGGCCTAGTAAACCACTCAGTGCCGTATTTCCTTTTAGCAAAAGGGGCCATGTTTGAGGTAAACTCATGGCGCTTGGAGAACATCTTGATGAAGCTAAGAAATGTTTTCTTGAGCAATTGACCCTCTTCGGTAGGGGTTAGATATACTAAGCGGGTCCCTTCGACTCACCGCTCTTTGATTTCTTTGGCTTCCTCTTCGACAGATCCTTTCTTTGGAAGACTGGCTTCAAAAGAAGCATTCAGCCAAAGTTGAAGGAGCCAGAAGGGCCCTGATAGTAGTAGCTTTCCCCTGCAGCTAGCCCTTTGAGTTGAGCGACACCTTCACTTAAGGACTCATAGAGGTTCCCTAGAATCATCTCACTTAGACAAACATCTCGACCAGAGTGAAATTGGGTGGCAAGTGTGAGAAATTTTCTGGCTACTTGTAAGGATTTTGAGCAAACACGCAATGTGACAGCCAGACAGTAAAAAAAGCTATATGTTCTCGATCAGTAACATCAGTGGTTTTGGGGTCATAATAGTGCTTGATAAAGTTTGTATACGTAGGATTGGCAGATGCAAAACCTATCTGGTCCTCAGAATCCAATTCTGGGTTATAAGGCTTCCCAGTTGGTTTCATCCCAGTGATAGCGGCTACATCATATAACGCCGGGGTCATCATCCCACAAGGGAGATGAAAGGTATAATGGGTGCTGTCCTAAAAGTAGAGGGATGAAACAAGCATTGTCGAACAGTATGCGGGTCCTATTTTCAACAACATGATAAGATCATAGATTCCTAAGTCTTTCCAAGCTTGGGCCTTAACCTTTTCTATTTTGGTTAGCCAGTTCAAATAAAGATCAGAATCTTTGAACAACGGAGTTGCCCTAAAGATCATAGATCCATCGTTCATGTACCGTAAGTCTATGTTGTTGAGGGCTACAACATCAGGAGTATTGGTTTCCACCTTAGACTTGTTAGCTTGCCCTATGGGTTTTGTCTTATGGTTGGAGGGGAAGTAATCACTAATCTTCTTAAAATCAGTATCTAGAGCAGATAAAGGGCAAGATAATGCATGTGGCTTACCAGAAACAAGAATAGGAATCAATACCTGAGATTCGTAGATACACCTCTTCTCCTTCTCAAGCGATTCTGGGATGCATTGCAGGTTCTTCACTATCTTGGGTCCAACAAACGTAGCAAAGGGAGGAAGCTGAGAGTAAGTCTTTGGCTCCTTTGGTTTTTGGATTTTCTTGGAGTCTTTGATGTTGGAGGTTGAAGATGCCATGGTTGAAGAACAAGAGACTTGGGTTTCATTTTCTGAGAAGTTGAAAAGAAAGCGAAAAGTTTGGAAGCGTAAAAAGAAAAATGGTTTAGGGAGAAAATATTTAAAAGCTACGAAAGATCAACAGACCTCAAATCAGCATTAAATGACTAATGCTATAGTGGGACACGTGTCTTGCTAAAGGTGATAGATGGGACAGTGGCAGTTACTGCCTATACCCCACTATCTCCTAGGTTTTATGAGGTATGATGATGGCTAGTGATTTGGTGCGTTTTGAGGAGATACTTTTCAGAGTGTGTCATGATGACCATGACGTAATATAGTGGTTCAGGAGAAACTGAACCGTTGAAATGTGGTAGTTCTAATTGTATCAATATCCTTGTAAGTGGAAATAAGGCGTCGAATGTTACTATAAAAAATTGACCTTTTTCTTCAGTAATGTCGAAAAAAACATTTTTGGGGGGAAATTTGTTGTCTCCTATTTTCGACGCCTAACACTGGGATGAGAGTCTCTCTCCCATGGAAGAGAATATATGAAGTTTATGAAACTTCAACAGAAACATGGTTATAAGGAGGTTTAGTCGAAAGCTATCTTCTTGCTAAGAAGAGAAGACTCAAAAGACAGAAATATTTCTAAAATTTTGGAGGAACTTTCGACCAAAGACTAGGAAGTGACGTTCGACGCGAAGGTTTGAAATTCAAATAAAGGAGGGAATTGCCATTTGTCTTCGTTAGAAACGGTGACCGTTAGTGGCGGTTATTTCGACTGTATATAAATAGGGAGTCGTAGTGTTAGATTTCTGTGTGTGTATTCAAAATTTGTACAAGTTACTCAAAAAATACTCAAAGTACCGTGTGAGAGAAAAGAGTTAGCATTGAGAAAATGTACGTTTGGAAAAACACCAGTTTCATTCTTTATATTTCAATGAAGTTTTAAGTTATTTAATTGTAATTCATTCTACATTTCTGCAATTTCATTCCTGCACTTTTATTACTTTTTCGTTATTTCTTTTAAGAACCAAACTTTATCATTTCTATCCAAACCACATCAATTTATGAAAAATAATGATGAACATAACGAATAAAATGTTTGATTTCTATACAAATTGTCAAAACTTTTAAAGCACATTGTCCTAGGATTTGTATGGTCGATCCTGCAAGTAAACTAATTTCACAAATTAGGAGATCAGCGGTTGTTTGCTAATTTTCAAGGCAAAAACTAGCCTACTTCCAACGCGGAACCAAATAAAGTTCCGACAGTCGAGGCAAATGATCCAATCGAAGAACAACAAGAAACTTTTCTGTAGCGTGCGATTTTTGTCGGTGATGCGACCACCTTACCGCATTGGTTGGAATTGGGTGTTACTTTCTGATTTCTTATTTATCCTATGAAGCTGGAAAGGAAAGGGAAGATATCTAAAACTAACATTGCATGAAAATGTTTTCTTTAACAAATGCTAAGAGATTGGGGGGTCCGAGGTCAGGTTATACAAAGGGAAGTTGTCAATTACCCATCGTATATATGGTTATCTATAGATTGTTTGGCATATTCTTCTATCATCTACTTACTGGTGTTTATCTGTCACAAATTTGGAAAGTTTTTCCTTTGGGAGTGTTGAGAGAGTAATTTTTGTTGTTTTTGGTAAGGTACTGGACCTAAAGTTTTTAATTTGCGTGCTCACTAAGATTTCGCAATCTTATACCTACGTATTCCCGTAATTATAATAGGGAAATCAGAGCAATCATAGTTCCTCATATTCTATGGGAGGAAAGATGTTTGGTGTCTTGTTTAAAGCCCAAGATTGAAGCTATATGAGTATTTGTGTCTTGTTCAAAGCCCAATATTGAAGTTAAAAGGTTTGATTGAGAGAGAATTTGTCATCTTTTAAGGGAGATATCTCATCTGTTTATCACAGTTGTTGGGTAACTGATTATAAAGGAAAATTACTTTAAATGGAATGTATGGAATCCAGCAATGCCATAATTTCCTTTATAAGGGATTTGTCCTGAAGGGGGCAACTTTAACTCAGTGTAGAGCAATGCCATTTTTCCTTAGGAGTATTTCATGCTAAGAGAGGGACATTGGCTTGGATGTAAATAATCCAGAGGCTTGCCACTTACAACTGTTAGATGAAAGAGGAAGTTTACCAGGATAAAAGAGTGACTACAACTTGGATTTGTGAATCAACAAGTGTTCCACTTACAGCAGTTATCTGGAATTAGGGTTTTTTATTGTCTGTTTTGATGTGTGATTGTACAAAAAAATGTCTTCCTACAGAGAGAACTTTTGATTTCCTCTGAGGGGATGTTGATTTTTGTGTGCCTTGATCAAAGCCCAAAGATGAAGCAAAAAGGTTGACTCTACTAGGGAGTTTTATTTCTGTCTTGTACAAGGCCGAAGATTGAGGCTAAAAAGAATTGACTTTTTCGGGGGAAGTTTTGTCTGTCTTGTACAAAGCCCAAGATTGAGGCTAAAGAAATGACTAACTCTGCTGGAGAATATTTTGTCTGTCTTGTACAAAGCCCAAGATTGAGGCTAAAGGAATTGACGTCACTGGGGAAGTTTTATATGTGTCATGTACAAAGCCCAAGATTGAGGCTAAAAGTTATTGACTCAGCTGGAAAATATTTTATCTGTCTTGTACAAAGCCCAAGATTGAGGATAAAACTGCTGAGGGAAAATCATTATACAAACCCTAAGACGAGGCTGGCTGGGAAATTTCTTGTATGAAGCCTAAGAGGAGGCTAGCTTCCGCTGAGGATTTATTGAGATCCAGAGACAGGTCCAAATTGAGGAATCAACTCTTGTTGAGGGTTGAAGAGAAGTTGAAATATCAGATGCCTTGAGGTTCTGATTAAGGGTTTATTGGTGGTAATTTGACCCTAGCTGGAGAATTTAGAATTGAAGCTTTAAAGATTTAGTTTTAAAAGCCCATGGAGGTTTTAACTCTGCTGGTGATTGAGGAAATGATCAGGGCTTTTCCTGCACGTTTAGGAAACTTGAGGGTTTCTTTGAGATCCAAGAGGAGATGAGACTTTCCAAGTCTACTGGTATGGAAAGGTTTATCTTTGTATGATGCCCAAGAGGAGGCTGATGTTTTAAGGGATGAGAATCAACCCTAAATTGGTCTGATGTTTTGAGATTCTGACTCTCTGGAGGATTGAACTAGCAAAAGATGACTAAGTTATGTCCTATACCTGTAGGAGGTCTTTGGGTCCTTGTACTAAGCCCATGAGAAGGATGAGAACTTCTAAGAAGCCTGAGGGTCCTTATACAAAGCCCAAGAGGAGGCTGGGGATGCTTTTAGGAAGCCTGTGGGTCCAAACCTGAGAAAAGTTCAAGAAAGGTTTCACCGGGAATAATCCTTTCTTTAGTGAACAGTTCCAGGATTTGAAGAAATTCAAAAGAGGTTTCACCGGGAATTAATCCTCTCTGGGGAAATGAATTTCTTGTACAAATTTCTAGTAGTGACAGTCTTGAGAAAAGTTTCACCGGGAATAATGCCTTTCTCTGTTCCATTTTGTATAAGCCCAAGAGGAGGCAAGACTGTATCTGGAATTTCCTATGGGGAACTAGTTTTGACTGTGTTGAAAGAGTAACCGCTGGTTTGATCTAAACCTAGACCTAATTGCTGGGGAACTCTAAGCAGGTATATATAAGCACACACACACACACACACACACATATATATATATATATACAGATGAAATATATAAGCAAGTATGTAATAGAAAATGGTAGAACTTACAGTTGTGGAAGCTTCCAGTATTATAAACACAGCTGTATGGTTAGTTATTCAAGAAATTGAAGAAAGTTTTGATAACAACTATGAATTTGAATCTAAATCAAAAGGAAAGTTTGTTGTAAAAGGAAGTTTGGGGCTTATACTCAAGGAGATGCCCAAACGAATTCTTTTGAAAAGGTGATGATCGCACCGTAGTTTGGAAAACCACAAAGGGACTTATACAATGACTGAGGCCCAAATTTATTGTATTTACAAAAGAGGTGGGTCTTACACTCTACTAGAGGCCCAAAGTAATTTTTATACAAGAGACGGGGCTTACAGCTCAAAGAGATGCCCAGATGAAAAACAGTGATCGCACCGTTATTTTTAAAATTGTATCGAGACTTATACAATAACTGAGGCCCAAAAATGGTTTATTTACAAATGAATGTTTCTTACACTCTATCAAGATGCCCAAAGGTTTAAAGAAAGGAAGAAAAATGGGACTTATAACTCAAGGAGAGGCCCCGATGAAAATTGTTTTGAAAACGGCGGTCGCGCCGAGATTCTTAAAATCGTATCGGGACTTATACAATGATTGAGGCCCAAAAAGGTTTGTGTGTGACAAGGGATGGGTCTTACACTCTATTAGAGGCCCAAAAGTGTTTTGAAAAATATTTGTAAGGGTGAAAAATAATCAAAACCCTAACTTGATTTTAAAAATGTATTTTAATTGAATAAAAATTCAATTAAAATGATCAAAGTTATCAAACATGTGTGTAAAATAAGTTGTGATCTTGGATTAATGTTTGAAAAATCATGTTTCAGTCATAGAATGATTTGAAAATCATTTGAATAAAAGAAATCAAGAGAAAGAAATATTTTTAAATGCCAAAAAAAACAATTCTTTACAAAAATACCAAATATATAAAATAAATAATATTTTTGTGAGATATTTGTAGAATAAAATATTTTATCATTTTTGTGAATTTTCAAAAAAATAACCAATAAAAAATATTTAAAATTGAGAGAGAAATTAATTTTGGAATTAATTAATAAAAACCATAAAAAAATGAAAAATAACAAAATATGAGAGAAATAGCAAAATGGTCTGGGTGGGTCTTGAACCCATGACCTTCAACCAAACACACGCGCGCTGCTACCACTGGGGTGGTGATACATCCGTGTATCAAAACCACCCCATAAATACATAAGGGTGACCTGAATTTCAGGTCAGGCCAATGCAAAAACTAAGTTTTGGTGGATTTGCATGAAGGCCATAACTTCCTCAATTCTTCATGGAATTAGATGAAATTTAGATGGATCCTGCCTAGAATTTCATGAGGAATCCAATGGTGCTTTTATAATTTTCTAAAGATGCTTCTATTTTAAAACCCGATAGTGGTTTCAAAATAGGCCAAAATTTACAAGTTTTATGCTATCTTATCATACAAGCAATAATAACATGATAAATTGGTTCAAACACAACACATTGGATATATATGACATGTTTATGGTCAATGGACATCAAAGCAATGCATATTTTAAGAGGTCAAGTTGTGATGCACTTACCTCTTGAAGCTCCTTGTGCTAACTGTTAAGATTCTTGTGCCAGAAGTAATCCAATGCTTTAGACACTCTTGATTGATCCCTTAGAAGCTTTTAGGATGATCAAAACCAGTTGTGAACCTCAGGAATAAGAGTTGGCTCTTTCTTGCAAAAGTGGCAAAAATGACCAAAATGGTAACTCACTCAAACGGTGTTACAGTTGAGGGAAACTTGTTAGGACAATTTAAGGATCATATTTGGAGTGTATTTGAAATTTTTCTTTTGGTTTTGAAAGTGGCTGAATCAAGGTATGGCTTGTAAAATGTAGAAAAAGTCAAAATTTGAGGTTTTGGAGGTTGACTTTCTAATTTTGAGGTTGTGCAATGTGGATGAAGGTTTGAACACCTCCAATGGATGATTTATGATGTGTTAGGATGGTTATTTGAGTGGTTTTTGCTCTGGTTTCAAGAATTCCCAAATTGCTTCAATGTGACTTGAAATTGAAGTAAGAGAGGGAGAGTGAGAAAACAAGGCTTTAGTATTATTTTGGTGTCGTTTGAAACATTAGAAATGACCTCTATTTATAGGAGGGGAGTTTTGTTTTTGAATGAATAATGTTGGATGAGGGATCACTCTATTATCCAATGGATATGCCCATGTATCACTTTCTTAAATGCCAAGGTACAAGTCTACACTTGGCCATTGACTGAGCTGATCTTTGTAGCTCTAGGTCTTCTGAGTTTTGCAACAAACTTGACTAAATTAGACTGACAAGGCTTGCTCCACATCAATGCCAAATGACAAACTTGGAGTTTTTGGAATTGAAACTTGAATGATCACATGCCAAAGGATAGGATCCTTGACTCAACGACCCAAGCTTGAAAATAGCAAGTGAGTCATCAAGATTCGCTCTGATCTTAGAAGAGGACAAAGCTTGCAAGATGATAAAAGTTGAAATGGAAATCGTGTGGCACAAGAAATGCACCAAATCTGCCTTGAAAACCAGTTTGAGCAAGGCATGTTGTGAGATCTGTAACTCCTTGATCAAGTTGAATCAATGGGAGCTCTTGTATTCTTTGGAAAGCTCTCATGACATACTTTAACTTTGATCTTCACAAATGGACCTGGTTCAGCTTGGATCATGATGAAAAATGACCTCAAAGTTGGAAAAATATGAAACAGATTCCGACTTCTTGAAAATTTCACTAAGTGTTGGAAAAAGTGGTCATTTTAACTTTTTGTGATTTTGATTAATCCATAACTCGAAATCCATGAGGATTTCGAATTTGATGTAATTTACACTTTTGAAGTATGCCATGTGAACTTTCATTTGAGCTTTGGATGGAAGAAAAAAGGCCTTAGGGTTTGGGAGTTATGGCCTTGCAAAGTTGCTACCAAACCACTTTTGTTTCATAACTTAGAAAATTTTAAGTTTTCTATGGTTGCCCCTTTTGCAAGAAACCTCACTTTTCTTGATTTTTCTTGATGAATGATGATGAAAACCATACATTAACATTGTTTTTGACTTAGGGGAGCCATATTTGTGAAAATTTCCCAAAAGTCAAACTTGATTTTGGGCACAGTTGACTTTTTGTCACATGAATTTCAAACTGTGTGATCCTTTATACAATCAAGTTCTTGACCTAATTCAAACCTAATGGATGGATTCCATAGGTGTTTTAGGGTGTCTTGAATCATGTCCCAAGGTTTGGGAACATGTCTTGGTCAAAAGTCAAAGATATAGTTGACTTTTTTCTTCAAAACTCTAATTAAGGTCCAGATGAAATTGAAACTTGTGAATCAAGCTTCTTGAATCAATCCATTGTTGTAAGTGGATCAATGTGGTGTATTTGAGGCCCTCAAATCATTTCTTGAGGGTTTGGTTCATGTCTTGCCTCAAAAGTCAACTTAGGGGTGAATTAGGTCAAGAAACCCTAATTCCTGATTTTTGATGAATGCTCCCCTGAGGCTATTTTGACTTGATGATTGGATCCATGAGGTCCCTTTAAGCTTCTTAGACCATGTTTTGAGGTATTAGCTCATGCCCAGATGAACATTTTTCATCTAGAGGCCTTGGTCGACCAAAACCCTAGTTTGGTGATGTCATACCCCAAATTTTGACCACTAAGATTTCCCATCATTGTGCAAATCATCATCACAATATAGAGGTACCATCATACCTCATTAGTCTCCCCAAAGATGGGTGAGCATTAACTACAATCAATAATTAGGGTTTCAAGCCCTCTTAGAGTTCTTAGACAAAGGATCAATCAAGAATTGACATGATCTTCAACTTGTTTAACCTCTCAAACATCCACAAAGGATCAAGAGGACTCCCACATCAAGGATTAAGCACAAGGCTGCAACCTTCTAGGTGGATTAAGCCTTAAGATCGATAGTGTCACCAAATTAGGGTTTTGGTCAAAATGATGGGAAATCTTGTGGTCAAAATTTGGGGTACCTCCATATTGTGGTGATGATTTACACAATGATGGGAAATCTTGTGGTCAAAATTTGGGGTATGACAGATGCCCCTATTTAATCTTCTTGGACCCGAAGGTGTGAATGACGAAGATATTCTGACATTCAGGGTGCAAGAGGATTAAATATCATAATAACCAAAATTTTTACTAGGTTATGAATAGCAATTCGCTCATCCATCTTCTTTTGCTAAGCAATGTTACTTAGAAAAGGGTAAAACTTCCCCTCGATCCTGGTCTTCAGCAGTGGAACTGGTCTTAGTTTCTTTTGAAACAAACTTCCCCTCGATCCTAGTTTTCAGCCATGGAACTGGTCTTAGTTTCGTTTGAAACAAAATTCCCCTCGATCCTGGTTTTCTTCCATGGAACTGGTCTCAGTTTCTTTTAAAATAAACTTCCCCTCGATCCTGTTTTCAGCCATGGAACTGGTCTTAGTTTCTTTTGAAACAAACTTCCCCTCAATCCTGGTTTTCTGCCATGGAACTGGTCTCAGTTTCTTTTGAAATAAAGTTCCCCTCGATCCTGGTCTTCAGTCACGGAACTGGACTCAGTTTCTTCTTGAAATAAACTTCCCCTCGATCCTGGTCTTCAGCCACAGAACTGATCTCAGTTTCTTCTTGTCGATTGTCTTTCTCGACAAGGAACGCTATTTGTAGTGGTCTTCATCAAACTTCTCGATGAGTTTTACTGGGGAGACGCCATTTGATGGAAAAGGTTTGAGGTCAGAATTGCTGGGGAAACCCATTTGTCTGAGCTGTAGAGGTGTGCAAACTTCTCTGTTGGAGATGCCATTTGTTGACTCTACTGGGGAAAACGAGTCTCTTGAAAGACCATTTTTTTTGCTTGGGGATATTACATCATACTTTTCTTCGAGACCTTTTCGGAGACATGCCATGTGATGCAATCCAATTTTGAGGTGCTGATGACTTTATTAACATCGACTTTCTTGGGAGAAAAACCGATGTATTGCCGAGAGTCTTTGGTTAAGAGGCTTTCTCTGGGGATTTTCCTTAATCCGGGAAAGCTAAAATATCATCTTTAATGGTGAAGAGTGATGTTCCAAAGGTGTTTGACAAATGTCTTCTTGCCATTCAGAGGTTCAAGTTATCAAAGTGGTCGAGGACATGCTCTAATCCAGTAATAAACTTGGGAGAAATTGCTCAGACGATATATTTCCGAATGATAAAAGTCGGATATTTGTAAAATAAAATATTTTATCATTTTTGTGAATTTTAAAAAAAAGAACCAATAAAAAATATTTAAAATTGAGAGAGAAATTAATTTTGAAATTAATTAAAAGAAACCATAAAAAAATGAAAAATAGAAAAATATGAGAGAAATAGCAAAATGGTCTGGGTGGGTCTTGAACCCATGACCTCCAACCAAACACACGCGCGCTGCTACCACTGGGGTGGTGATACATCTGTGTATCAAAACCACCCCATAAATACATAAGGGTGACCTGAATTTCAGATCAGGCCAAGGTAAAAACCAAGTTTTGGTGGATTTGCATGAAGGCCATAACTTCCTCAATTCTTCATGGAATTGGATGAAATTTAGATGGATCCTGCCTAGAATTTCATGAGGAATCCAATGGTGCTTTTAGAATTTTCTAAAGATGCTTCTATTTTAAAACCTGATAATGGTTTCAAAATAGGCCAAGATTTGCAAGTTTTATGCTATCTTATCATACAAGCAACAATAACATGATAAATTGGTTCAATCCATAACTCAAATTGACATTTTGTGATTTTGATCAATCCATAACTCAAAATCCATGAGGATTTGGAATTTGATGTAATTTACACTTTTGAAGTATGCCATGTGAACTTTCAATTGAGCTTTGGATGGAAAAAAAGGCCTTAGGGTTTGGGAGTTATGGCCTTGCAAAGTTGGTACCAAACCACTTTTGTTCCATAACTTAGAAAATTTTAAGTTTTCTATGGTTGCCCATTTTGAGAGAAACCTCACTTTTCTTGGTTTTTCTTGATGAATGATGATGAAAACCATACATTAACATTGTTTTTGACTTAGGGGAGCCATATTTGTGAAAAATTCGAAAAATTCAAACTTGATTTGGGGCACAGTTGACTTTTTGTCAGATTAATTTCAAACTGTGTGATTCTTTGTACAATCAAGTTCTTTACCTAATTCAAACCTAATGGATGGATTCTATAGGTGTTTTAGGGTGTCTTGAATCATGTCTCAAGGTTTAGGAACATGTCTTGGTCAAAAGTCAAAGATATAGTTGACTTTTTTCTTCAAAACGCTAATTGTTGTCCAGATGAAAATGAAACTTGTGAATCAAGCTTCTTGAATCAATCCATTGTTGCAATTGGATCAATATGGTGTATTTGAGGCCCTCAAATCATGTTTTGAGGTTTTGGTTCATGTCTTGCCTCAAAAGTCAACTTGGGGGTGAATTAGGTCAAGAAACCCTAATTCCTGATTTTTGATGAATGCTCCCCTGAGGCTATTTTGACTTGATGATTGGATCCATGAGGTCCCTTTAAGCTTCTTAGACCATGTTTTGAGGTATTAGCTCATGCCCAGATGAACATTTTTCATCTGGAGGCCTTGGTCGACCAAAACCCTAGTTTGGTGATGTCATACCTCAAATTTTGACCACTAAGATTTCCCATCATTGTGCAAATCATCATCACAATATAGAGGTACCATCATACCTCATTAGTCTCCCCAAAGATGGGTGAGCATTAACTACAATCAATAATTAGGGTTTCAAGCCCTCTTAGAGTTCTTAGACAAAGGATCAATCAAGAATTGACATGATCTTCAACTTGTCTAACCTCTCAAACATCCACAAAGGATCAAGAGGACTCCCACATCAAGGATTAAGCACAAGGCTGCAACCTTCTAGGTGGATTAAGCCTTAAGATCGATAGTGTCACCAAATTAGGGTTTTGGTCAAAATGATGGGAAATCTTGTGGTCAAAATTTGGGGTACCTCCATATTGTGGTGATGATTTACACAATGATGGGAAATGTTGTGGTCAAAATTTGGGGTATGACAGATGCCCCTATTTAATCTTCTTGGACCCGAAGGTGTGAATGACGAAGATATTCTGACATTCAGGGTGCAAGAGGATTAAATATCAGAATACCCGAAATTTTTACTAGGTTATGAATAGCAATTCGCTCATCCATCTTCTTTTGCTAAGCAATGTTACTTAGAAAAGGGTAAAACTTCCCCTCGATCCTGGTCTTCAGCAGTGGAACTGGTCTTAGTTTCTTTTGAAACAAACTTCCCCTCGATCCTAGTTTTCAGCCATGGAACTGGTCTTAGTTTCTTTTGAAACAAAATTCCCCTCGATCCTGGTTTTCTTCCATGGAACTGGTCTCAGTTTCTTTTAAAATAAACTTCCCCTCGATCCTGTTTTCAGCCATGGAACTGGTCTTAGTTTCTTTTGAAACAAACTTCCCCTCAATCCTGGTTTTCTGCCATGGAACTGGTCTCAGTTTCTTTTGAAATAAAGTTCCCCTCGATCCTGGTCTTCAGTCACGGAACTGGTCTCAGTTTCTTCTTGAAATAAACTTCCCCTCGATCCTGGTCTTCAGCCACAGAACTGGTCTCAGTTTCTTCTTGTCGATTGTCTTTCTCGACAAGGAACGCTATTTGTAGTGGTCTTCATCAAACTTCTCGATGAGTTTTACTGGGGAGACGCCATTTGATGGAAAAGGTTTGAGGTCAGAATTGCTGGGGAAACCCATTTGTCTGAGCTGTAGAGGTGTGCAAACTTCTCTGTTGGAGATGCCATTTGTTGACTCTACTGGGGAAAACGAGTCTCTTGAAAGACCATTTTTTTTGCTTGGGGATATTACATCATACTTTTCTTCGAGACCTTTTCGGAGACATGCCATGTGATGCAATCCAATTTTGAGGTGCTGATGACTTTATTAACATCGACTTTCTTGGGAGAAAAATCAATGTATTGCCGAGAGTCTTTGGTTAAGAGGCTTTCTCTGGGGATTTTCCTTAATCCGGGAAAGCTAAAATATCATCTTTAATGGTGAAGAGTGATGTTCCAAAGGTGTTTGACAAATGTCTTCTTGCCATTCAGAGGTTCAAGTTATCAAAGTGGTCGAGGACATGCTCTAATCCAGTAATAAACTTGGGAGAAATTGCTCAGACGATATATTTCCGAATGATAAAAGTCGGATATTTGTAAAATAAAATATTTTATCATTTTTGTGAATTTTAAAAAAAAGAACCAATAAAAAATATTTAAAATTGAGAGAGAAATTAATTTTGAAATTAATTAAAAGAAACCATAAAAAAATGAAAAATAGAAAAATATGAGAGAAATAGCAAAATGGTCTGGGTGGGTCTTGAACCCATGACCTCCAACCAAACACACGCGCGCTGCTACCACTGGGGTGGTGATACATCTGTGTATCAAAACCACCCCATAAATACATAAGGGTGACCTGAATTTCAGATCAGGCCAAGGTAAAAACCAAGTTTTGGTGGATTTGCATGAAGGCCATAACTTCCTCAATTCTTCATGGAATTGGATGAAATTTAGATGGATCCTGCCTAGAATTTCATGAGGAATCCAATGGTGCTTTTAGAATTTTCTAAAGATGCTTCTATTTTAAAACCTGATAATGGTTTCAAAATAGGCCAAGATTTGCAAGTTTTATGCTATCTTATCATACAAGCAACAATAACATGATAAATTGGTTCAATGCATAACTCAAATTGACATTTTGTGATTTTGATCAATCCATAACTCAAAATCCATGAGGATTTGGAATTTGATGTAATTTACACTTTTGAAGTATGCCATGTGAACTTTCAATTGAGCTTTGGATGGAAAAAAAGGCCTTAGGGTTTGGGAGTTATGGCCTTGCAAAGTTGGTACCAAACCACTTTTGTTCCATAACTTAGAAAATTTTAAGTTTTCTATGGTTGCCCATTTTGAGAGAAACCTCACTTTTCTTGGTTTTTCTTGATCAATGATGATGAAAACCATACATTAACATTGTTTTTGACTTAGGGGAGCCATATTTGTGAAAAATTCGAAAAATTCAAACTTGATTTTGGGCACAGTTGACTTTTTGTCAGATTAATTTCAAACTGTGTGATTCTTTGTACAATCAAGTTCTTTACCTAATTCAAACCTAATGGATGGATTCTATAGGTGTTTTAGGGTGTCTTGAATCATGTCCCAAGGTTTAGGAACATGTCTTGGTCAAAAGTCAAAGATATAGTTGACTTTTTTCTTCAAAACGCTAATTGTTGTCCAGATGAAAATGAAACTTGTGAATCAAGCTTCTTGAATCAATCCATTGTTGCAATTGGATCAATATGGTGTATTTGAGGCCCTCAAATCATGTTTTGAGGTTTTGGTTCATGTCTTGCCTCAAAAGTCAACTTGGGGGTGAATTAGGTCAAGAAACCCTAATTCCTAATTTTTGATGAATGCTCCCCCTGAGGCTATTTTGACTTGATGATTGGATCCATGAGGTCCCTTTAAGCTTCTTGGACCATGTTTTGAGGTATTGTCTCATGCCCAGATGAAATCTTTTCATCTGGAGGCCTTGGTCGACCAAAACCCTAGTTTGGTGATGTCATACCCCAAATTTTGACCACTAAGATTTCCCATCATTGTGCAAATCATCATCACAATATGGAGGTACCATCATACCTCATCAGTCTCCCCAAAGATGGGTGAGCATTCACTACAATCAATAATTAGGGTTTCAAGCCCTCTTAGAGTTCTTAGACAAAGGATAAATCAAGAATTGACATGATCTTCAACTTGTCTAACCTCTCAAACATCGACAAAGGATCAAGAGGACTGCCACATCAAGGATTAAGCACAAGGCTGCAACCATCTAGGTGGATTAAGCCTTAAGATCGATAGTGTCACAAAATTAGGGTTTTGGTCGACTAGGGCCTCCAGATGGAAATTTTCCTCTGGGAATGAGCCAATGCTTCAAAGCATAACCTAAGATGCTCCATGGGACATTATAAACTCAATCATCAAGTCAATTTACCCTCAGGGGATGCATTCATCAAAAATCAGGAATTAAGGTTTCTTGACCTAATTCACCCCCAAGTTGACTTTTGGGACAAATCATGAGCTAAGACCTCAAGAGATGGTTTGAGGGTCTCTAACATACTAAATTGATCCATTTGCAATAATGGATTAATCCAAGAAGCTTGAGCAACAAGTTTCAATTTCATCTGAACCACAGTTAGGGTTTCACGGGAAAAATCAACTGTAGCTTTGACTTTTGACCAGGACATGCTCCCAAACCCTAGGACATGATTCAATACACCCTATAGCACCTATGAAATCAATCCATCAAGTTTGATTTAGTTCAAGGACTTGATTTCATAGAGAATTGCACAGTTTGAAATTCATTTGATAAAAAGTCAACTGTGCACAAAAGTCAACTTTGACTTTTTGAGATTTTTCACAATTATGGTTCTTTGACCCTAAAATGATGTTAATGTGTGATTTGAATCAACATTCATTAAGAAAAATCAAGAAAAGTGGGATTACTTGTAAAAGGGGTAACCATAAAAAACTTAGAAATTTTCTGAGTTATGGAATAAAGTGGCTAGGGTACCAACTTTGGAGGATCATAACTCCTAAACCACAAGGCTATTTTTCCCCATTCGAAGCTGGATTTGTAGCCCTCATAGCCCTCTACAAAAGCTTTAACTACACCTCATTCCAATTCATCATGGATTTTGAGTTATGGAATGATCAAAATGGCTGAAAACATGAAATGCCACTTTTTCCAACACTTAGTGAACTTTTCACTAAGTCAGAATCTGCCTTCACTTTTTTCCAAATGTAGGGGCATTTTTCACTTGGATCCAAAAAGTATCAAAACCAATTATGATCAAACAGTTGTTGTATCATATAAGGGCTTTTCAAAATGGCCAAGAACTCCATCAAATTCCACTTGAGCCATGAGATATGACAATACCAATATGCCTTGCTGCAAACTGTCATGGCAAGGCAGATTTTGGAGTTTTACTCGATTTGCCTAAATTTTGAAAAGGGCAAGCAACTCTATCCATCTGAACACCTCAAGGGGGGACCAAGGAGGAACCAACTCTGATCCCAAGCCTCCCAAGTCTTTGGAACCAAAAATAGCATGCCAAACCTAGAAATCCCTAAAAGAGGGACAAGACTCCAATTTTGGATTGGATCATTTAATGCATACACCAAGGTGGCATGGACTGAGCCATTCCCAACTGAATTCAGTCAATACTTATCCAAGACCAAGGAAACCAGCAGCCTGTGCCCTAACCTCTACCCATTCTAGAGGAGACTTGGATTCTTATTGCTCAACATTGGCCAAACCTCTGCTGTAGTTGCCATTCTCTATTGCAGCCAAAATAAACTTGCTCTACTATTAATAGAGCTCAATTATGCTCAGTTTAAGTACACCAAAGCAGTACAACACTTTCTTTCCTCAAAATCTCTTTCTCTAGGGAAAAATACCTTCTTTATCAAGGTAACTCTGAGTTTTTGAGTTAGAGAGCAATTCCACCATAGCTCATGATCCAAACACATCCAATATGTCATATCTAACCTGTCCAAACTCTCACAAGTGACCTGTAACACCAAAATCACAAAGTCACCTTTCAAAACCTCAAAGTAGGCCTTTTGTGCATTTTTCAAGCCATGTCTTGATTCAGTCACTTTCCAAACCAGATAAAACCTCAAACACACTCCAAATATCATCCTTGAACTATCCCAAATGGTTCCACACATCTGGAACACCATTTGAGAGAGTTGCTATTTTGGCCACTTTTACCCCTTTTGCAAGAAAGAGCTCAAACTTGCTCCTGAGGTTTCCAGCTGATTCCAACCATCCTAAAAGCTTCTAAGAGATCATTTGAGGGTGTCTAAAGCATCAAATCATTTCTGGAACAAGTGGCTTGGCAGATTGCACAAAAGCTCCAAAAAGAGGTAAGCATCACAACTTGGATTCTTTGAATCATGCTTTCTTTTGATGTTCACTGATCATGCATCTCTTATACATGTTATATGTGTTGTGTTTGCACCAATTTATCATGTAATTCATGCTTTTACCAAGAGATGGCATAGAAAATGCAAATCGTGGCCTATTTAAAAACCACTATCGGCTTTTTCAATAGGAGCATAATCTGAAAAAAAACACCACCACCATTGGATTCCTTGTGAAATTCTAGGAAGGATAGACCTAAATTTTGTCTCAATCCATGGAGAAATGAGAAAGTTATGGCCTTCACGTTTTCAACTAAAATCTTGCCTTGCCTTGCCTTGGCCCAGGCCAAAACCAAGGCAAGCCTTGTATATTTGTGGTTGTGTTTCAATCAACGGATGTATCACCACCCCAGTGGTAAGGCGCGTGCCCTATACACAAGAGGTCTGAGGTTCGAATCCCCCTCGCCCCAGATCCTCTTTTTGCAATTTTTCCACTTTTTTATTGTTTTTCTTATTATTTTTAATGATTTGAAAAATTAACAACTCCCTCAATTTTATTTATTTTTGATTGGTTCTTTTTGCAAAAAATCACAAAAATGTTAAAATATTTTATTCCACAAAAAAATTAAGTTTATATTATTTATTTAATATAATTAGTATAAGACCCTGTACAAATTCAAAACAACAGTGCAATCACTGATAAAACCTTGGGCCTCTCCTTGAGCTGTAAGCCCCAACAATCTTTTCCGAGCACTTTCTCCTTTGATTTTAAATATAATATTGTTATCAAAGCTTTCTTTGTTGAACAACTAACCAAACAGCATGGAAGCTCTACAACCGAGTAAGTGTTTACCCGCTTTCTTTATCCGCTTTCATATATATATATATATATAACTGTATTGTGGGGCTGCTCACTGTAATTCTTCTTTCACAAACTTTTATATACCTGTCAAATATCCATTGTGTAATACTAGTATAGTTATTTAGAGTTTTCCCCGGCAACTACGTCTAGCACTAGGTAAATCCCTGTTGGTCACTCTTAAATACAAACAAAACTAGATCCCCATAGGATTACCAGACACAGTCTTCCCTCCTCTTGGGGTTAAACAATATGGAGACGTGAAAGGCAGATTCTCTGTGAACCCTTTCTCAGACTGTCACCCTTAGAAATTGTCAAAGAAACTCTAACTCCCAAGAGATGATCTTTTCTCAGTGAATGGCATCTCTTGAGTTTCTTCCAAATTCTCGAACTTTCCTGGCTTTATCTATTCTCGGTGAATGGCATGTCTTGAACTTCTCGGGGTTTGGGGACCCACAGGCTTCTTAAAAGCATCCCCGCCTCCTCTTGGGCGTTTTACAAGGACCCTTCGGCTTCTTAAAAGCTCTCATGCCTCCTTTTGGGCTTAGTACAAGGACCCAGAGACCTCTACAGGTATAGGAACAGAACCTAGTCATCAATTTGCTAGAGCTGTCTTTCTGAGTCAAGTATCAGACCTGTTAATGGGTTGACCTTCATCCCTTAACATACCAGCCTTCTCTTGGGCATTATACAAAGATTATTTACTACCTGAGAATCGATTTCTTAAAACACCCGTAAACTTGGACAGTCTCAATACCCTTTCGATTTCCCATTTCCTTAAAGAACAGGAAATATCCCTGATCCTCTAATCAGTCCTAAGGTACAACATTACCCATATAAGAACTGATTTTCTCTTTTATCCAACATACTAGACCTGCCACTAAACTGAAACAGTCACCAGCACAATAGCCTCCTCTTGGGCTTTGTACAATGATTCTCCCCAAGGGAGCTAACCTTTTCAGACTCTCTTGTCGGGTCATTTCCCTTTTAAGCCTCCATCTCGGGCTTCGTACGAGATACCAAAACACTCTCTTGTTGAGTATAAAAGACTCTCTTGCTGAGTCAATCATCTTTTAGTCTCCGTCTAGGGCTTCATACAAGACACATACCAAAACACTCTCTTGTTGAGTATAAAAGACTCTCTTGCTGAGTCAATCACCTTTTAGCCTCCGTCTTGGGCTTCGTATAAGACACATACCAAAATACTCTCTTATTGAGTATAAAAGACTCTCTTGTTGAGTCAATCACCTTTTAGCCTCCGTCTTGGGCTTCGTACAAGACACATATTAAAACACTCTGTTGTTGAGTATAAAGGACTCTCTTGTTGAGTCACACCTTTTAGCCTCCATCTCGGACTTCGTACGAGATACTAAATCACTCTCTTGTTGAGTATAAAAGACTCTCTTATTGAGTCAATCTCCCAATAGCCTCCATCTCAGGCTTCTTACGAGATACTAAATCACTCTATAAAAGACTCTCTTGTTGAGTCAATCCCTTTTAGCCTCCGTCTTGGGCTTCGTACAAGACACATGCAAAAAGGCTCTCTTGTTGAGTCAATCCCTTTTAGCCTCTCTCTCGGGCTTCATACGAGACACATAAAAGCACCCTCTTGTTGGGTCAATAGCCTTCTCTTAGGCTTTGTATAAAGAAAACCCCGGGTGAGTCTGTAACGACCCAGTTTTCGTGTGCGTTTTATTTAATCGAGTCGTTTGATTATTATATTATTATTTTATTTTATTTTCGACTTTTATCTGAAAATATGTTATTTTTCAATGTTGTGATATTTTATCGGGTTTTGGGATCGTTTGTGAGATATTTGAGTGTGGGGGTATTTTGGTCATTTTAGGATATTTTTTATTAAGTAAGAAAAATAGAAAATAGTAGAGACAAAAAGAGAAAGAAAGAAAAGGAAAAGAAAGAAAAAGGAGAGAAAAGAGAAGAAGAAGAGAAATAGTGGAAAACTTGGAAAAATCAAGAGAAATCAACTTCTAGTATCGATTTAATCGGGTAAGGGTGCGAAATTCAATTATTGTATACTTGTATATGATTATGTATGTATATTTGTGATGTTTGTTGGATTGAAATGGAAATATTTTAGTAAACCCATTTTTGGTAAAATTGAGTAGAAATTGATTAAATGTGTAGAAATTTATGTGTTAAGTGTTCATTCTTGTTGGTATATGATAGATCCTTGTTGCAATGCATTGTATTGGCAATTTTCTGGTGTGTAAGTGAGATTTGGGGGAATTTTGGGTTGAACCCGTATGAACAATTATACAGAAGAATTTTTCTGAGATTTCCAGGTCATACGCGTATGGGGCATGTTCATACGCGTATGAACCTTGGCAATACGCGTATGGTGGGCGAGCCATAGGGCCAATACGCGTATGGGTCTCTTGTTTTCTCGGCCATCTGCCCATTTGCGTATGATACGCGTAGCTTTTTAGGTCATTACGCGTACGGGCTTGGACATTACGCGTACGGTCATTTACACGTGAACTTTGGGAAAATGAGATCTCTGCTCATACGCGTATGGTTCATGGTGATACGCGTATGGACAGGACTTTTGCAAAATGTGACTTTCCAAAATATCGTTTTTCGTTTTCGTTCGTAACCTTTGAACCGTTTATCCGATTTTTACATTCTTGGTATCGTTGCGTAGCTATTGAGCTGTACTTTCTTGTTATGATGATTTTGAAATTGTTAGCCGATTAAATTATGTCAAAAAGTCGGGAATAGTGTCGGTTGTCGACTTTTGTCGTTATACTTGTACGTAATCGATGTGTATTGTGCAAGGTGCTGTTGTATGATGTAAACGTATGTGTTTAGATGATGTTGTGACGAGTTGTGGCCGTATGGCAATTAAATGCATTGTTTTGGGCATAAGTGCAAAGTTTGATTTTATGGATGAAATGAATGTATTTATGTGTGCATATTGAATGTCATGGGTCATTGTATGCCAAGCATCATGATATGCATTGTGAAACGTCCTGAGTGACGGTTTGGATTCCAGAGGGAATTCGCTATAACTTCGTGTGCCCATGTGGGGTGTGAGCGATGATTATAGACGATCGTGTGCCCATGTGGGGTGTGAGCGATCGGGTCGTGTGTCCGTGTAGGGTGTGAGCGATCCATAAACACCGTGTGCCCGTGTGGGGTGTGAGCGGTGGGGAACATCGTAGGCCCGACGGGGAGTTACAGTGATGTAACGAGGGATGGTTCTAGCAGAGTTCCTGAGTGAACTAGTGATGAGAAACAATGGAAGTCGGTACCGCATGTGCATATGCATAGAGTCGTGCGTCGGTCTCTTGCATTTGCATAAATCATTTATGGTCGGTTATGTGTGGATTTGTGGATAAATTGATATGTGGATATGTGTTGGTGATGGAAATTTATGTGTTGTGGCTTGTAATGCCTTGTGTTTTGAATTATAGTGTGAGTTGTGGTGAGAACCGTATATATATGTATTTTTGTGTTATATATATAATTGTATGCAATTATATTATGGTTGTTTTTCTCACCCTTCTGCTATTTTATAATGCTCTACGAGGCATTGCAGATTAGAGTTGCTGGAGGTATTTTTGTGAAGCTTTGTGTCTTCATTCTTTTGTCGGTCGGCTCTGATATGTGACACCGGGTAGTTAGGGAGGCCGTTTGTGATAATTGTATATTATGTATATGTATATCTTTTGGCTTGTGTATGTACAACTTGATGTATGACCAACTTTTCATGATATATATATGTATGTTATTCAGTTTTAGATTTTCCGCTTTTATTCTAAATTCTGAAATGTGGGTGTAAGGAACTGAGTTCCTCTTTTGATTGCTACCCCACTGTTGCATATCTTTATGAGCAGGTGTTGTATGAATTGTTTTCAAATTGATGTGACCCTCCCGGTCTATGCCATGATAATTTAAATATACTCTGACGAAATTTTGAATTTTCTTTTACTGCTTTTTATTAATTGGGGGTATAGATTGGGGGTGTTACAGAGTCAATCAACCTTTTAGCATCAAAGTTGTGCCTTTTTAATAGCATACAAACATCAACAACTCCTTTTTAGAGATGACAAATTCTCTCTAAAGTCAAAACCCTTTAGCTTCATATCTTGGGCTTCGAACAAGATACAAATAGACCCTTCAGCTTCACATCTTGGGCTTTGAACAAGATACAAACCACCTTTAGCTTCATGTCTTGGGCTTTGAACAAGACACCAAACGGGAATACGTAGGCATAAGATTGTAAAAATCTTAGCGAGCATACTAATAAAAAACCCAAAATCCCATACCTTCACACATCAATCGAAAAGCATTAGTCCTAACATCCTACCAATAGCATAATCCCGTCATATTGCGTTCTTAGCAAAATAAGCAGAGAGAGGCCCACAATCTAAACCGCGTCTGTAAACCAACAGTTTTGACTGTTTAACCTCAGTATGCAAGCAGGGTTAATTGGAGACATCTATTTCCCTTCCTTCATCGGCTTCAATAGGATAAAAAATGAATCGACCTGTAGTACCCTAGAGCGACAGTGCTTAAGAACCACGTCCAAAAGCGTTCGCTACAGAAAAATGGCGCCCACTGTTGGGCATAGCAGGGCATTTTTTCCCTCTTATCTCTCTGGTTGAAACTCTAAATTCATGTCACAGAAATGACGACTCTGCTGGGGAGTCATTGTCTGTATAGGATCATAAGACTAGAGGTCTAAGATGATTAAGACAAATATATATATATATATATACTGCTTTTCCTAAATGATATCTGTGTTTATTTTTCAGCTAATGGGAATGTGTGTGATGCCGCATGTGGAAAGATTGAGTATACACCTAAGATAGGTGATGGCAATGCAGGTAATCTTACTAGGAGTGAATTCCAGTTAAGAGCCCCCGATCGACCATCAAACTCAGTGGAGACTCCCTTTGCAGATACATTGCCTATACGACTTCGGTTGTTGAAAGTAGTGTGGTCGACTAGGTTATCTAAGAAGCTAAGGTATTTAGCATACTTAAGCCATTTTGTTGTGCGGAAGCTATCGGAAATAGTTGTCATGCGATACTACCCTCATTTGAGATCACTCTAGGATACATCAGCTCGCTGGCAATCCGCTTGCTGTTTTTATCCCAAAGGGATTAATGATTTTGCAGACAGGTACAAAAAAAACCAGTATAAACCTTTGGGAGGGGGGGGGGGGGGTAGAGCCTTAACTTCATGACACCGACCCTTTGACCCCATGTTTTTTCAATGTTTTTGTGTGCTGCATTCATACATTCATTTAAAAAACATTAAAACAAAGGAAATCTTCTCTTCTAGTCTCTCTTTTTCAAATTAAACTGAGACAATGATTGCAAATATCAGAGAAAGGAGATTGCGCTAATGGATTTCGGTAGAAGGAAAACTCATAAGTACACCTTCAAGGTTCCAAAGTTAGAGGATTTGAGATGTTTGGTGAGAATGATCACCAACCACGAGGCTTTGAGAGCCAAGTATGGAGGATTGCTGTCCTTGTTAAGGGTCCATGTAATCGAAGGAATCCTGTCCACACTAATCCCGTTCTATGATCTAGTCTATCACTGTTTCACATTCACAGATTATCAGCTTGCACCAACGCTGGAGGAGTATTCTCACTTGACTGATTTACATATCACTGATCAGGCTCCTTTTTCTGGACTGGAAGAAATTCCAAAGGATCAAACCATTGCAAGGGAAATTTATTTGGACGAGTCAGAAGTTAGGACTCACATGACCACTAAGGGTGGCATCCAGGGTTTGCCAGCCCAGTTCTTAACAAAGAAGGCTCTATACTTTGCTAGTATAGGGAATGTGGCCGCTTTCGAGAGTATCTTTGTTTTGCTCACCTACTGGTTATTTTTGTTTCCCAACATTGATAACTTCATAGATATCAACGCCATTAAGATTTTCCTGATTGGAAACCCCGTACCGACCTTACTCGCAGATGCGTATCATTCGATACAATTAAGGAATTTATACAGCGGAGGAATGATCACATGCTGTGTACCCTTGCTTTACAAATGGTTCACTTCCCATTTGCCCAAGTCTGCTGCATTTTGGGATCAAAAGAATACTTTACGTTGGTCGCAGAGAGTCATGTCTCTTACCAACTCGGACATCGATTGGTACAATCGAATCTACGACGAGATCAAAATCATTGACCACTGTGGAAATTTCCCAAATGTACCCCTTATAAGAACTAAGGGAGGAATCAACTATCATCCAGTGTTAGTTCGTCGTCAATTTGGATACCCGGTGAGGCATGTCCTGCGCAGTGCTCACTTGGAAGGTCTTTTCTTTAAAGAAGGAGAAAATGACAGGGCACTAAAGACGGAAATAGTGCACGCTTGGAAACACGTTCATAGGAAAGGACGAGAGTCTCTAGGAAAACCAGACTGTGTCTTGGTGGAGCCTTATCTCCACTGGGTATAAACTAGAGCTCTCAAGCTGAGGATGCCTTACCCTCATCAGGAAGTTCTTCATTTAAGGGACTCTACCCTTTATTCCATGTCTGAGACGGAAAAACTTCAAGGTACTCTCAGCAAAGTTCAACAGGAGAAGAGGTCATAGAGGAACAAGTACCGTATTCTCAATGTGGAATGTAAGAAAATACAGCAGCTATTAAAAGAAAAGGATGCTCTGATTGAGATTTTAGAGCAATATGCTATAGAGAATCAGGATGACCAAAGGAGTTTGCTCACGCCTTTCACTTGGCAAAGGAATGACAACCCGACAACGGCCCAAGAGCCCCGGTCAAAGAAGAGGAAAGCACCAAAACCAGCACTTGAGCTCTCCTCAGAGAGGACTCAGGATCCATTATTTAGGTTTCCTTTTCCAGTACTTTGTAATCTACTATATTTCCATTTCCGCAATTCTTTGAATTCAATAAAACGGGGTTTCCTCACTGTTTGATATTTGCGATCTAATTGTCGAAGTTTACTTTGAATAAACAAAAATAATTAATAATCACTGCATTCATCATTCTTGCATAACGCATTCTTCTTACCTATGAATCTCACGTTTGCGTCTCGATTCTAGAGTCAAGCTGTCTCTTTCGTACAATACTCGGGCCAATCGTCAGAAAAAGATGGATGATCTCGAGGAAGAGAACAGAGAGTTGAGAGAAGAGATTGATACTCTGAAAGAGGATCTGAGAAAGCTTCATAACTACATGCAAGCTCTAGTAGAAGCTCAGATGTAACAACAAAGGACTGTGATCTCAGAGATCACATCGACGCCCATAGTGGAGAAGTCCGATCCTAGGTACAAAATGCCGAAAGATCGTCCCTGGGGCATGCCTATTAATTATATCCCGGAAGGATATGTTCCGCCGATCAATGAGGATCAGGGAACCGCAGCAGGAGCCACTGGGCCTGAAGGTTACAAACTTTGGGAAAGCGAAGATGCTAGTGGCATGACAACAACTCCTGAAGGTTACAAACTTTAGGAGGCACCGAGAGTCTCGGCCATAATGACTATACCACCGCCCGTGGTACACACTATCCCGGAAGGACAGATTCCACCGATACCTTATGGAGGAAATGACAGCATGTTCGACAGAATGAATGAATTCCAGGAACAGTTCCTGGAAATGCAGAAAGAACTGCGTAAGCCTTTCGCGATCAGGTTTTATTTGGAAAAGACGCCGCAGACCTCTGCTTGGTCCCCAATGTGAAAGTCTCACACAAGTTCCAAGTTCCCGGCTTTGAAAAGTACAAGGGTAACTCTTGCCCTCAGAGCCATTTGGTGATGTACGCTCAGCGAATGTCTGCTCAGACAAAGAATCAGGATCTGCTCATTCACTACTTTCAGGATAGTTTAACCGGTGCCGCATTAAAATGGTACATGGGGTTAAACTGCGCCACGATCGGCACATTCAGAGATCTTGGCGCTGCCTTCGTTCAACAATATAAATACAATTTGGACATGGCACCAGACAGAGATCAACTCAGATCGACGTCACAAAAGGACAAGGAAACCTTTAAGGAGTACACTCAGAGATGGCGTGAAATCGCCGTCCAGATTTGTCCACCTCTTGAGGAAAAAGAGATGACAAAGATCTTCTTAAAGACCTTAAGCTCATTTTACTACGACAGAATGGTTGCCAGTGCGCCCAGTGACTTCACCGAGATGGTGGGCATGGGAGTTCGTCTTGAGGAAGCCGTCCGAGAAGGACGTTTAGTTAAAGACGCTGGATCATCAAGTAGTAGAAAACGATACGGTAGTGCTCTCCCTGAGCAAAAAGAGTAAGATATTGGGAATATCTCTCTCGGAAAGCAAAGGCGACGTTATCAACCAGTAGCAGCTGTAACTCCTGCTATCAACCTCGCGCCTGTTCCTACGTATCAACCTCAGGTTGCACAGAGCCAACTTAATCAACAACAACTTCAACAAAGGACACAACAGCCTCTTCAGCAGGCTCGTCCTCCATATAACAACAGCCGTACAACGCGAACACCAGGGTTTGACCCTATACCTATGTTGTACGCAGAGCTATTTCCATTACTATTGGTCAAGGGGCACGTTCAAACTAAGTCTCCTCTTACAATACCGGAAAATCCACCTTTCTAGTTCAAAGCGGATCAAACTTGTCCTTACCATCAAGGAGGACTAGGGTATAACATAGAAAACTGTCTCAGTTTTAAATCCGACGTACAAAAGCTTGTTAGGAGCGGGGTCTTATCTTTCAAAGATACGAATCCTAATGTTCTCACGAACCCGCTGCCTCAATACGAGAAAGCTGTAGTCAATTTGATAGAGGGAGAATCTAAAAACATCTATCAAATTTAGGATGTACTCTTGTTAAGGGCCAACTTGGTCAAGATGCATTGTAGACAGAGTGGATATGGCCATGTGCCACCTCATAATTATCACCAGTGTGATATCTTCTCTAAGAACAATCAGGGATGTTCTGTGGTGCAATCAGCTCTACAGGAACAATTGGATCTCGGATGGATCCAAGAGCATCGAGTTCGTGGAGTCAACATGACCTATACGAATTCCAACATCATTCAGAATCACGACACCCGTGCAATGAATGTCCACTTGGTGGCGATCCACTCAAGGCAAAGCCAGTATCATAATCTGCCGCAGCACGATTATAATTCCTGTCTGACTTGCTCGGTAAACAAACAGGGATGCTCTTTTGGACAAGAGACCCTCCAGCGTCAGATGGATCTTGGGTGATTCCAGGACTATCATGATAAAAATCTTTATCAGATCAACTTGGTTCAAATACTTGATATTCGTCTGATGAATACCAGCTTGGTGGAGTTACACGCCAGGCAGGTCCAGCTCGGTTTTCTCACTTCGCATAATTATCAGAATTGTAAAGGATGTTGTGAGAGTAACCAAGGGTGCACTCTCGTTCAGAGAACTTTACAACACTTATTAAACCACTGGTGGCTTCCAATCTATCTGGATGAAGACACGCAACAAATCAGTGTGCTTAATGGAAACCCTACGCGACGTCAAAATCAAGATGTCTGGTCTATGGAAACAAACCTGGTAAGGTTGCACTGCATTCAAAGCGGGCGTGGCCAGGTGCCACCACACAACTATGAACGTTGTAGAGTCTGCTCGAAGAATAACCAAGGATGATACCTCGTGCGAGCAGCTCTCCAAGGTCAGTTGGATCGCAAAGAGATTCACCCAAACCTAGCTTCAGGGTCCGTCGAATGGATGCCGGACTACTTCGCTAATTAGATCAGAGACGTGGTTGTAATCTCTGACCCTGAGAGAAACAAGGATGTTTGTACCATCATCCCTCTACTGGACAAATCAAAAGTTCTTAGCCAGGAACTGATTGAAGTTACTTACGACAGTCAGAAAAATTAGAAGGCTCCTGTAGTTATCTATCTACCGGGACCATTACCGTATGAATCAGCTAAGGCGATCCCTTACAAATACGGTGCAATGATAATTGAAAATGGAAAGGAAATTCCATTACCCTCCGTCGTGAATATTGCAGACATCAGTCGAGTAACCCGGAGCGGTTGAATCTTCAACCGAGGAGTTGGAGAACCTAACAAGAAAAGGAACTTCCGATAGAAGCTCCCAATCCACCAGTCGATCAATCCAGTAATCCCAACCTTTCGAAAAACAACGATGAGATGCTGAAGCTCATCCAAAGGAGTGAATACAACATTGTTGATCAACTGTTACAAACTCCTTCAAAGATCTCAGTGTTATCACTTTTACTCAGTTCTGAAGCCCACAGAGAGGCTCTACAAAAAGTATTAGAGCATGCCTTTGTGGAACAGGATGTGTCAATACGATACTTCGATAGCATCATCTCTATCATCACTTCCTGCAATAACTTAGGATTCAGTGATGAGGACTTGCCAGAGGGGGGAAAAAGTCACAACATGGCGCTCAATATAACAGTTAACTGCCAGGACAATGCTTTAGCCAGCGTACTGGTAGACACAGGATCGGCCATCAACATTATGCCGAAGTCCACTCTAATGCGACTATCATTCAAAGGATCCCGGATGAGGGGCAGTGAGGTTATCGTCAAATCCTTTGACGGATCGCGGAAAGCAGTTATTGGCGAAGTCGACCTTCCCATAACTATTGGTCCTCACACTTTCCTAATCACTTTCCAGGTCATGGACGTCCGGGCAGCGTACAGCTATTTTTTAGGAAGACCTTGGGTACACCAGGCTGGGGCAGTCACTTCGACGCTGCACAAAAAACTAAAGTCTGTCAAGAACGATCAACTCGTCACGGTCTGTGGAGAGCAAGCCTTGATCGTGAGTAACTTGTCATCGTCTACTTTTGTAGAACCCGAGGAGGTTGTTGGAACTCAGTTCCAAGCACTTTCGGTGAGCAATGAGAATCAACCAGAGAAAGGAACCTCAATTTCCTCATACAAAGATGCTCTCGAAGTGATCAAAAGTAACAATACAAAAGGATGGGGACATCTTGTTATTCCTACCGATAACAAAACAAAGAAGGGTCTTGGTTTTTCTGCAACCTGCACCCAGACAGCTGCTAATGATGAAAGTCTTCATCCCATTCAGACTTTCTTCCACAGTGGAGGTTTCCTTCATCCCATTCAGTCCATACTATCAACGAGGATGATTCCTCCGATATGGATGAGGAATGGAAGTCCTATCTTAACAAGGACGATTATATGTCTTAGGAAGAGGTGCCTACGCCATTTTACTATCCCGCACAGAGTCCGAGTTTTATACCCCGATCGGACGTCGAAATGATATATGGGGATTGTGATCCGGAAGGATGCCGTGCTCCGGCAAACTCATTACAGGAGGACACTCTGATGAAAGACAACTTTGACCACAACTATTATGGCCTGCCTATCTGGCAGCCGTACCTAGGAGACTTGGGGCAAGAAAATCAGCCGAACAATGAAAATCGGCTGAGCATCATTGAACAGAATACCTGCGTCCCCACCATGTCATGGGATCATTACTCAGGGCATTTTGAAAATATCCAGTACGACGATGAATTGGCAAAGCTTGCCAGACTAGAATTCATCAACTATTCTTTTCCTGAGATTAACGTCATCGAGAGAGATGACTCCTCCAGTTCCACGGAAGTGTGGGACACCTTGGGAAAACCGAGTGGTAAATACGACTATATGGTCAAGTACACCGCTCCTGAGAGCTCTCGTATCAGGCTCGAAGACATCCAGCCAACTGGATGGGGAGATTTGCCCGAGAACACAAATACTCTTCAAAATGCAACAGAGGAATCCTCCTACGACAACTCTGCCTGGGAGACAGATTCCAATGATCCTGCTCCACTAGAAATCAGCGTTATTTCTGAAGACAAATCAAGGAAAGTACCAGACTTTGTGATTCACCGAGGAGTTCGCCGCCAATGGGTTGTTGTCGATGTTTCAAAGATTGTTCATAAGTCAAAGTAATTGCCATCTTTAACCTTTCACCCTGCCCAGGTGAAACAGATGTTTTGATAGGGCTCGCTTTCTGTAAATTTCCCTCTTCACTTCGCCCAAAGCGATAGAGTTTTGTTTTATAGGGCTGTAGTTTCAAGAATCGACTTGTTCATTAATAAAATAACGTCATTCTGTAATTTCCGCATTAATTGTTGTTTTCTCTTTTTGCTTTTCTTAGAAAATGGTAATCCTAAAAAACAAATAATAATAAACAAGCTGTTTTTCAAAAAAAAATACACTGCACACACTTGTATTTTCTCTATCTCTTCTAAAAACAATCATCATGTCATGCAGATTGCTTGTTTTAAACCCCGTTGAAACATACGATCCGATGCCTTCTCCCGACTTTGAATTCCCGGTATTTGGGGCTGAAAAAGAAGTTGACAACGAAATTCCAGAAGAGATCTCCCGATTACTCAAACAAGAGGATAGGTCCATTGAACCTCAGAAAGAGCCGTTAGAAACAGTAAACTTGGGCTCAGAGGAAGAGAGAAAAGAAGTCAGGATTGGGGCACTGCTCATTCCAACTGCCAAAGAGAGTTTGACAAAGCTTCTCAAAGAATTTCCCGATGTATTTTCTTGGTCATATCAGGACATTCCAGAGTTGGATACCAGCATCGTGGAACATCACTTACCGTTGAAATCGGAATGTCCGCCAGTAAAACAGAGAATGAGACGGACTCACCCGGACAAGGCCATCAAAATCAAAGAGGAGGTATAGAAACAGATTGACGCGGGTTTCCTCGCTACGTCTGAATATCCTCAATGGTTAGCCAACATCGTACCAGTTCTAAAACAGGACGGCAAGGTCCAAATGTGTGTAGATTACAGGGATCTAAACAAGGCTAGTCCAAAGGACGACTTTCCTTTACCACACATTGACATGCTAGTAGATAGTACAGCAAAGTTCAAGGTTTTCTCCTTCATGGATGGATTCTCGGGCTATAATCAGATCAAAATGGCGTCGAAAGACATGGAGAAAACTTCGTTCATTACCCCATGGGGTACCTTTTGTTACAAGGTAATGCCGTTCGGTTTGAAGAACGCCGGGGCAACCTATCAAAGGGCCATGACTACTCTGTTTCATGACATGATACACCAGGAAATCGAGGTATATGTCGATGACATGATTGCCAAATCTAAAACAGAGGAGGAGCATGTGACCCACCTGTCAAAATTATTCGAGCGGTTGAGAAAGTACAAACTCCGCTTGAATCCAAACAAGTGCACCTTCGGTGTCCGTTCAGGGAAACTCTTAGTGTTCATCGTCAGCCAGAAAGGAATTGAGGTTGATCCCGACAAGGTCAAGGCCACTCAAGAAATGCCTTCTCTGAAAACTGAAAAACAAGTCAGAGGATTCTTGGGACGTTTGAACTACATCTCCAGATTCATATTCCTTATGACCGCGACCTGTGCATCGATTTTCAAATTACTCAAAAAGAACCAGGACTGCGTTTGGACAGAAGATTTCCAAATTGCCTTCGACAGTATTAAGGAATACTTGTTGAACCCACCGATTCTATCACCTCCAGTGGAAGGAAGACCACTGATCATCTACCTAACAGTCTTGGAAGACTCGATGGGTTGTGTACTTGGCCAACAAGACGAAACCAAACGGAAAGAGTCTGCCATCTACTATTTGGGCAAGAATTTCACCGACTACGAGACTCGGTACACTATGCTTGAGAAAACTTGTTGTGCTTTGACTTGGGCAGCCAAACGTCTTCGCCAGTACATGATTCGTCACACTACTTGGTTGGTATCCGAAAAGGATCCAATCAAGTATGTATTTGAAAAGCCTGCTCTCACGGGAAGGATTGCCCATTGGCAGATGTTGTTATTAGAATATGACATAGAGTACCATGCTCAAAAAGCCGTTAAGGGAAGTATTTTAGCCGATCATTTGGCTCATCAACCGATTGACAATCAAGAATCAATCGGGTTTGACTTCCCTGACGAAGATGTCATGTATTTGAAAATGAAAGATTGCGACGAACCGCTACCCAGTGAAGGTCCAGAACCAGGTTCCCAATGGGGACTAATCTTTGACGGAGCTGTCAACCATTATGGAAACGAAATTGGGACAATCATTGTTACCCCTCAGGGTACCCACATTCCTTTCACCGCCAGACTTACGTTCAAATGTACAAACAACGAGGCCAAATACGAAGCTTGTATCATGGGTCTCGAGGAAGCGATTAATTTAAGGATCAAAAACTTGGACGTATATGGCGACTCATCCCTGGTTATCAATCAAATCAAAGGAGATTGGAACACGTACCAATCAGGATTGATTCCTTACAAAGATTATGCAAGAAAGTTGTTACCTTTCTTCAACAGAATGGATTTTCATCACATACCTCGTGATGAGAATCACATGGCTGATGCCTTAGCCACTCTCTCTTCCATGATTAATGTAGGTCAATGGAGCGACCTACCTAAGATCGACATAATGCACCTTGAACGGCCCGCTTACATCTTCACGATTGAAGCAGTCCTAGATGACAAACCTTGGTATTACGCTATCAAATGCTTCCTTCAGAAACAAGAGTACCCACCTGGGGCACTAAGGAAGGACAGAAAGACCCTCAAAAGACTGGCTGACAGTTTCTTTCTGAGCGGTGATCTTGCTTCGATGCGTAGACAGACCAGAAGCAGACATGCTGATAAAGGAAATTCACGAAGGATCCTTTGGCACTCATGCCAACGGACACACAATGGCGAGAAAAATTCTAAGAGCAGGGTACTACTGGTTGACCATGGAATTCGACTGCTACAAGTACATGAGGAGGTGTCACAAGTGTCAGATATACTCCAACAAAATCCATGTACCGCCAACACATCTCAAAGTTCTTTATTCCCCATGCCCTTTTTCTATATGGGGAATCGACATGATCGGTGTGATTGAGCCTAAGGCTTTGTATGGACATCGGTTCATTCTAGTCGCCATTGACTACTTCACCAAGTGGGTCGAAGCAGCGTTATACGCCAATGTAACCCGACAAGTGGTGGTCCGATTTATCAAAAACAATATCATTTGCCGTTATGGTGTTCCAAGCCAGATCATTACTGATAATGGATCTAACTTGAACAATAAGATGATGAAGGAGTTGTGCGCAGAGTTCAAGATCGAACACCATAACTGATCTCCCTACCGACCCAAGATGAACGGAGCTGTAGAAACGGCTAACAAGAACATCAAGAAAATTGTTCAAAAAATGGTCGTAACCTACAAAGATTGGCACGAGATATTACCCTTTGCTCTTCACGGTTATCGCACATCTGTCCGCACTTCAACAGGGGCACCCCTTTTCTCTCTAATGTATGGCATGGAAGCAGTGCTCCCCATAGAAGTAGAGATCCCATCAATCCGGGTATTGATGGAAGCTAAGCCAACAGAAGCTGAATGGTATCAAAATCGACACGACGAACTCAACCTGATCGAAGAGAAACGAATAACGGTTCTATGCCATGGTCAGTTGTATCAGTAAAGAATGAAGTAGGCGTTCGACAAAAAGGTTCAACCTTGCATCTTTAGGAAAGGAGACCTTGTGCTCAAAAAGATACAATCATTTCTCACTGATTCCCGGGGAAAATGGACTCCGAATTATAACGGCCCCTATGTGGTCAAGAAAGCTTTCTCAGGCGGCGCCTTGAGACTTGCAACCATGGATGGAGAGGAACTTGCATACCCCACGAATGTTGATGTAGTCAAGAAATACTTTGCCTAAACTAAAAAAAATGTCTCGGTGGATTGAAAACTTGAAAGGGCGGTCCAGGCAAAAATTAGAGACATGATCAAAAATTATCCCGATGGATTGGAAACCTCAAAGTACAATCCAGGCAAAAGTTAGGGACAATGGCAAGTAACTACATCTGATCAGTTCAACTCCTCAGCAGTAATGCCATCAATCAGGAAAACTCCAGTCAAGGTCATCTTCGACAGAAGCTCAGGATACCCAGAATTCAAAGTTGGTAGAAGGATATTGGTCGTTATGTTTCAATGTAGCCCTTTTTCCCTTAAATTACCATTTATCAAACTTTGTAAATACCCCATGGAATCACGCCTTTGGCTGATTTCCATCCTATTAATTAAATTTGAACCCTTGTGCTTTTGTTTACGATTCTTATTTGTTTTAGCTTTACAGAACGACATTTTTAATATGATTAACGATTCTTGAAATGAAACAAAAATGAATTTACTTGTTAAACTTTTTCTGCTTTTAAAATAAAGATGGCAATTTCTTTTGACTGTTGAACATCGAAAGAACGTCGTTCGCTTCTCCAGAAGTAATCGAGCTTCAAAGTACAGAATCAAAGTACTCCTTCTAAGCCAGTGCGCCTGAATGAAGGATCAGTTATGTCAGATACGAGTACTCCGTCTGACATCCCCAACATAGTTCTTACATCCTAAGCCCGACCAACGGTTGTTCCCCGTAGGGACTATTTCTCCTAAGCAAGGCATAATTGCTATCTTGAACCAGTGATACTTCTTCATCCCCCGCTGTGGCCGAGTATCCAGTCGTGTTCATCTACTAGTCTGTATGTCGCGTCAGTTTTGTCAACATAAACATACATACATCATGCATTCTTGATTTACATTCATATTCATATTGCATCACTATCACTTTAGTCGGTCTTATCCCCTAGTGATAAAAGTCCTCTCAATCGAGTTGTCAGTTCTTTCCTTATTAGGAAGTGAACCATCTAAACGGCCTCTCCTCCAGTTTATTTCTAGATTGAAGTTGGTCCCTTGACCACTTTGATAACTTGAACCTCTGAAAGACCAGAGAACTTTCGACAAACATCACTCTTCGCCAGTGAAGATGATATCTCTGCTTTCCCAGATTAAGGAAAATCTCTAGAGAAAGTCTCTTAATCAGAGATTCGACAATACAATAGTTTTTCTCCGAAAAAAACCGCTGACGAAAAGGTCATCAGCACCTCAAAATTGGATCACATCATATGGCATTTCTCCGGGAAGATCCCGAGAAATGTATGATGTAATACCCCAAGCGGAAACAGTCTCTCAAGAGACTCATTTTCCCCGATAAAGTCGACAAATGACATCTCCAACAGAGAAGTTTGCACCCCTCTACAACTCAAACGAATGGGTTCCCCAGCAAGTCTGACCTCAAATCTTTTTACATCAAATGGCATCTCCCCAGGAAAATTTGGCGAGAAGTTTAAGGAAAATCGCTACGCATAGCGTCACTTGTCAAAAACATTTATTGACAAAAGAAACTGAGACCAGTTCCTTGGTAGGAAACCAGGATCGAGGGGAAGCTTACATCAGAAACGTAGACCAGTTCCTTGGTAGGAAACCAGGATCGAGGGGAAGTTTATATCAGAAACTTAGACCAGTTCCTTGGTTGAAGACCAGGATCGAGGGGAAGTTTACCTTTATAAGCATCATTGCTTTGTAAAAGAAGATGGATGTGCAAACTTCCATTCATAACCACCATCAAAATTTCGGGTATTCTGATATTTAATCCTCTTGCACCCCGAATGTCCGAATACCTTCGCCATTCACACCTTCGGGTCCAAGAAGATTAAATAGGGGCATCTGTCATACCCCAAATTTTTACCACTAAGATTTCCCATCATTGTGCAAATCATCATCACAATATGGAGGAACCATCATACCTCATCAGTCTACCCAAAGATGGGTGAGCATTCACTACAAACAATAATTAGGGTTTCAAGCCCTCTTAGAGTTCTTAGACAAAGGATCAATCAAGAATTGACATGATCTTCAACTTGTCTAACCTCTCAAACATCCACAAAGGATCAAGAAGACTCCCACATCAAGGATTAAGCACAAGGCTGCAACCTTCCAGGTGGATTAAGCCTTAAGATCGACAGTGTCTCCAAATTAGGGTTTTGGTCGACCAGGGCCTCCAGATGGAAATTTTCCTCTGGGAATGTGCCAATGCTTCAAAGCATAACCTAAGATGCTCCATGGGACATCATAAACCCAATCATCAAGTCAATTTAGCCTCAGGGGATGCATTTATCAAAAATCAGGAATTAGGGTTTCTTGACCTAATTCACCCCCAAGTTGACTTTTGGGACAAATCATGAGCCAAGACCTCAAGAGATGGTTTGAGGGTCTCTAACATACTAAATTGATCCATTTGCAACAATGGATTAATCCAAGAAGCTTGAGCAAGAAGTTTCAATTTCATTTGAACCACAGTTAGGGTTTCGCGGGAAAAGTCAACTGTAGCTTTGACTTTTGACCAGGACATGCTCCCAAACCCTAGGACATGATTCAATACACCCTATAGCACCTATGAAATCAATCCATCAAGTTTGATTTAGTTCAAGGACTTGATTTCATAGAGAATTGCACAGTTTGGAATTCATTTGATAAAAAGTCAACTGTGCACAAAAGTCAACTTTGACTTTTTGAGATTTTTCACAATTATGGTTCTTTGACCCTAAAATGATGTTAATGTGTGATTTGAATCAAAATTCATCAAGAAAAATCAAGAAAAGTGGGATAACTTGTAAAAGGGGTAACCATAAAAAACTTAGAAATTTTCTAAGTTATGGAATAAAGTGGCTAGGGTACCAACTTTGGAGGATCATAACTCCTAAACCACAAGGCCATTTTTCCCCATTCAAAGCTGGATTTGTAGCCCTCATGGCCCTCTACAAAAGCTTCAATTACACCTTATTCCAATTCATCATGGATTTTGAGTTATGGAATGATCAAAATGGCTGAAAACATGAAATGCCACTTTTTCCAACACTTAGTGAAATTTTCACTAAGTTAGAATCTGCCTTCACTTTTTTCCAAATGTAGGGGCATTTTTCACTTGGATCCAAAAAGTATCAAAACCAATTATGATCAAACAGTTGTTGTATCATATAAGGTCTTTCTAAAATGGCCAAGAACTCCATCAAATTCCACTTGAGCCATGAGATATGACAATACCAATATGCCTTGCTGCAAACTGTCATGGCAAGGCAGATTTTAGAGTTTTGCTCGATTTGCCCAAATTTTTCAAAGGGCAAGAAACTATATCCATCTGAACACCTCAAGGGGGGACCAAGGAGGAACCAACTCTGATCCCAAGCCTCCCAAGTCTTTGAAACCAAAAATAGCATGCCAAACCAAGAAATCCCTAAAAGAGGGACAAGACTGCAATTTTGGATTGGAGCATTCAATGCATACACCAAGGTGGCATGGACTGAGCCATTCCCAACTGAATTTAGTCAAGACTTATCCAAGACCAAGGGAACCAGCAGCCTGTGCCCTAACCTCTAGTCAATGGCTAGAGGAGACTTGGATTCTCATTGCTCAACATTGGCCAAACCTCTGCTGCAGTTGCCATTCACTATTGTAGCCAAAACAAACTTGCTCTACTATTAATAGAGCTCAATTGTGCTCAGTTTAAGTATACCAAAGCACAACAACACTTGCTTTCCTCAAAATCTCTTTCTCTAGGTAAAAATACCTTCTTTAGCAAGGTAACTCCGAGTTTTTGAGTTAGAGAGCAATTCCACCACAGCTCATGATCCAAACACATCCAATATGTCATATCTAAGCTGTCCAAACTCTCACAAGTGACCTGTAACACCAAAATCACAAAGTCACCTTTCAAAACCTCAAAATAGGCCTTTTGTGCATTTTTCAAGCCATGTCTTGATTCAGTCACTTTCCAAACTAGATAAAACCTCAAACACACTCCAAATATCATCCTTGAACTATTCCAAATGGTTCCACACATCTGGAACACCATTTGAGAGAGTTGCTATTTTGGCCACTTTTGCCCCTTTTGCAAGATAGAGCTCAAACTTGCTCCTGAGGTTTCCAGCTGATTCCAACCATCCTAAAACCTTATAAGAGATCATTTGAGGGTGTCTAAAGCATCAAATCATTTCTGGAACAAGTGGCTTGGTAGATTGCACAAAAGCTCCAAAAAGAGGTAAGCATCACAACTTGGATTCTTTGAATCATGCTTTGTTTTGATGTTCATTGATCATGCATCTCTTATACATGTTATATGTGTTGTGTTTGCACCAATTTATCATGTAATTCATGCTTGTACCAAGAGATGGCATAGAAAATGCAAATCATGGCCTATTTCAAAACCACTATCAGGGTTTTTCAATAGGAGAATTATCTGGAAAAAAACACCACCACCATTGGATTCCTTTTGAAATTCTAGGCAGGATAGACCTAAATTTTGTCCCAATCCATGGAGAAATGAGAAAGTTATGGCCTTCACGTTTTCAACCAAAATCTTGCCTTGCCTTGCCTTGGGCCAGGCCAAAAGCAAGGCAAGCCTTGTATATTTGTGGTTGTGTTTCAATCAACGGATGTATCACCACCCCAGTGGTAAGGCGCGCGCCCTATACATAAGAGGTCTGGGGTTCGAATCCCCCTCGCCCCAGATCCTCTTTTTGCTATTTTTCCACCTTTTTATTGTCTTTCTTATTATTTTTAATGATTTGAAAATTTAGTAACTCCCTCAATTTTAATTATTTTTTATTGGTTCTTTTTGCAAAAAATTACAAAAATGTTGAAATATTTTATTCCACAAAAAAATTAAGTTTATATTATTTATTTAATATAATTAGTATTTTGTGAATAATTTCCTTTTTAATTGTTTTTTAAACATTTAAAAGTGAATATCTACTTTGAAAATCAAAACCAAATGCGTTTTAATTCATCTTGTGATTAAAACCTCATTTTTTAAACCTTAAACAAAAATCACAAGTGGTTTATTCAAACTTATTTGGTATTTTTATCATTTTTATTTGATTTTCTTTAAATATTTACTTTTAAAAGAAAACAAATTTAGGGTTTCCTTGATTTTCACTCAAACAAACACTCATGGGCCTCTAGTTGAGTGTAAGACCCAACCCTTTGTAGAAACCAAAACTTTTTGGGCCTCAGTGTATTGTATAAGTCCCGATCCCATCAAAAAGTTCGGCGCGATTGTTGCCCTTTTTTAACAGAAACCTTGGGCCTCTCCTTGAGCTGTAAGCCCCATCACTTGTACAAAAATCAACCTTTGGGCCTCTAATAGAGTGTAAGACCCAATCCCATTTTAACCTAAACCTTTTGGGCCTCAGACATTGTATAAGTCCCTCTGCGTTAAAAGAAAATCTCGGCGCGATCTCCATTTCACAATAAAACCTTGGGCCTCTCCTTGAGCTGTAAGCCCCCACCACTTGTATAAAAATAAACCTTTGGGCCTCTTGAGAGAGTGTAAGACCCATCCTTTTGTACAGAAAACCTTTTGGGCCTCAGTCACTTGTATAAGACCCTGTACAAATTCAAAACAACAGTGTAATCACTGATAAAACCTTGGGCCTCTCCTTGAGCTGTAAGCCCCAACAATCTTTTCCAAGCACTTTCTCTTTTGATTTTGAATATAATATTGTTATCAAAGATTTCTTTGTTGAACAACTAACCAAACAGCATGGAAGCTCTACAACCGAGTAAGTGTTTACCCGCTTTCTTTATCCGCTTTCATATATATATATATATATATATATATATATATATATATATATATATATAACTGTATTGTGGGGTTGCTCACTGTAAGTCTTCTTTCACAAACTTTTATATACCTGTCAAATATCCACTCTGTAATACTAGTATAGTTATTTAAAGTTTTCCCTGGCAACTACGTCTAGCACTAGGTAAAGCCCTGTTGGTCACTCTTAAATATAAACAAAACTAGATCCCCATAGGATTACCAGACACAGTCTTCCCTCCTCTTGGGGTTAAACAATATGGAGACGTGAAAGGCAGATTCTCTGTGAACCCTTTCTTAGACTGTCACCCTTAGAAATTGTCAAAGAAACTCTAACTCCCCAGAGATGATCTTTTCTCTGTGAATGGCATCTCTTGAGTTTCTTCCAAATTCTCAAACTTTCTTGGCTTGATATATTCTCGGTGAATGGCATGTCTTGAACTTCTCGGGGGTTGGGAACCCACACGCTTCTTAAAAGTATCCCGCCTCCTCTTGGGCATTGTACAAGGACCATTCGGCTTCTTAAAAGCTCTCATGCCTCCTCTTGGGCTTAGTACAAGGACCCAGAGACCTCTACAGGTATAGGAATAGAACCTAGTCATCAATTTGCTAGAGCTGTCTTTCTGTGTCAAGTATCAAACCTGTTAATGGGTTGACCTTCATCCCTTAACATACCAGCCTTCTCTTGGGCATTATACAAAGATTATTCACTACCTGAGAATCGATTTCTCAAAACACCCGTAGACTTGGACAATCTCAATACCCTTTGGATTTCCCATTTCCTTAAAGAACAGGAAATATCCCTGATCCTTTGATCAATCCCAAGGTACAACATTACCCATATAAGAACTGATTTTCTCTTTTATCCAATGTACTGGACCTGTCACTAAACTAAAATGGTCACCAGCACAATAGCCTCCTCTTGGGCTTTGTACAATGATTCTCCCCAAGGGAGCTAACCTTTTCAGATTCTCTTGTTGGGTCACTTCCCTTTTAAGCCTTCATCTCGGGCTTCGTACGAGATACCAAAACACTCTCTTGTTGAGTATAAAAGACTCTCTTGTTGAGTCAATCACCTTTTAGCCTCCGTCTTGGGCTTCGTACAAGACACATACCAAAACACTCTCTTGTTGAGTATAAAAGACTCTCTTGTTGAGTCAATCACCCTTTAGCCTTCGTCTTGGGCTTCGTACAAGACACATACCAAAACACTCTCTTGTTGAGTATAAAAGACTCTCTTGTTGAGTCAATCACCTTTTAGCCTCCGTCTTGGGCTTCGTACAAGACACATATTAAAACAGTCTCTTGTTGAGTATAAAGGACTCTCTTGTTTAGTCACACCTTTTAGCCTCCATCTCGGGCTTCGTACGAGATACTAAATCACTCTCTTGTTGAGTATAAAAGATTCTCGTGTTGAGTCAATCTCCCAATAGCCTCCATCTCGGGCTTCGTACGAGATACTAAATTACTCTCTTGTTGAGTCAATCCCTTTTAGCCTCCGTCTTGGGATTCGTACAAGACACATGCAAAAAGGCTCTCTTGTTGAGTCAATCCCTTTTAGCCTCTCTCTCGGGCTTCGTACGAGACACATAAAAGCACCCTCTTGTTGGGTCAATAGCCTCCTCTTAGGATTTGTATAAAGAAAACCCCGGGTGAGTCAATCAACCTTATAGTATCAAAGTTGTGCCTTGTTCATAGCATACAAACATTAACAACTCCCCTTTAGAGATGGCAAATTCTCTCTAAAGTCAAAACCCTTTAGCTTCATATCTTGGGCTTCGAATAAGATACAAATAGACCCTTCAGCTTCACATCTTGGGCTTTGAACAAGATACAAACCACCTTTAGCTTCACGTCTTGGGCTTTGAACAAGACACCAAAAGCAACCTTTTTCCTCCCATAGAATAGGAGGAACTACGATCGCCTTGATTTTCCTGTTTTTTCAAACGGGAATACGTAGGCATAAGATTGTAAAAATCTTAGCGAGCATACTAATAAAAAACCCAAAATCCCATACCTTCACACATCAATCGAAAAGCATCAGTCCTAACATCTTACCAATAGCATAATCTCGTCATACTGTGTTCTTAGCAAAATAAGCAGAGAGAGGCCCATAATCTAAACCGCATCTATAAACAAACAGTTTTAACTGTTTAACCTCAGTATGCAAGCAGGGTTAATTGGAGACATATATTTCCCTTCCTTCATCAGCTTCAATAGGATAAAAATTTGAATTGACCTATAGTACCCCAGAGCGACAGTGCTTAATAACCACGTCCAAAATCGCTCGCTACAGGTGACACTAGCGATCTTGAGGCTTGATCAGCTTGGAATGTTGCAACCTTGTGCTTGATTCTTGATGTGGGAGTCCTCTTAATCCTTCATGAATGTTTGATGTGGGAGGCGTTGGTTAACCAATTGAAGATCATGTCCTTTCTTGATTGATCTTTTATCTAAGTGTCCTGAGAGGGCTCGAAATCCTAATTCTTGATAATAGTGAATGCTCAAAAATCCTTGAGGAGATTGATGAGGGATAATGGTACCTTTATATTGTGGTGATTGTTATTTCTTTGATTATGTGGTTGGCATTTATTTTGCTAAAACTATTCTAGCAGCAAGATGTTGAAACAAGATGTTCCAATTTACTGCATTCAACATGTCGGATATAGATGTCCCATCCCTGATCATAGGACATCGCGTCTGTTATTGGTTTAAAAGGAAGATTTTGTTTGTTGTTATTTGTTACTAAATATTTTGTGAATATTTATTTATCCTATGTGGCGTCCAACGTAATTGAGTTGAGATTTTGTGTTGGTTTTCGGATTTTCACTTCTTTCTAAATATGGAGACATATTAGGAAATATTAGATTGAAGACCTATTTTCTTGGAGTTTATTTTGCAGAATTATGTGCAGTCTCTCAGCTGCGTTTTAAAGCCCAACCCAGTCCAGAATTAATGCTATATATTGACTGGTGTAAACCTAGTTTAGGTGTGGAACTTACGTGTGTTTTGTTAGGGTTTTTGATTGTTAATTGTAAGCCTAACTGGTATCATTCTGATAACAGTATAAGGACTGGTTTTTTGTTGTAAGTTCTATTAGTTACTCATAAGCTTTTAAGCATTGAGTTTCTTGAGTGTCAGTTCTCATAAGCTTTGAGGTATTGAGAATTGTGTGTTTTGAAAGTGTGTCTTTCGTTTTTTTACTTGTGTTGAAAGGAACCAGTCACGGTTTGTGATTGAAGAGGGATTTGAGGAGGGCCTCATACCTAGGTGATTCTTAGGTAGAAGTCATAGGAAGGGTAGTGATTAAGTGAGCAGATTGTAACCGGGTGTGTTTGTTGTGTGATCTGTGAATTGATACTATTGTATATTGATTTCGTCCCTGGCTTGGTAGCCCCCAAAGTAGGATTGTTGATCCAAAATGGGTAAATATATCACTGTGTTCTTTACTTTCTACACTGTTAATTTTATTGTTATCTTGTTCATTGTGTTGGATATCCATGTCTCAACATCTGTGTAGGACATCTGATATCTGTGCCAGAATTTCAATTGGCATCAAGAGCTTGCACCCTAGTTTGTTTCTGGGTGAGATTCGGGGAAGGTACTTTCTGGTGCAATGGACAAGGATGGAGGATTTTTGAACAAACCACCTCTGCTTGATGGCTCCAACTATGACTATTGGAAACTAAGGATGATAGCATTCATCAAATCCATGGATGATCAAGCATGGAAAGCTGTTATCAAAGGATGGGAACCCCCAAAGGTTAGAGATGGAGAAGGTAATCCTACTGATGTGGTGACGGAAGAGGAAGACTAGGATGATGCAGACTACAAAGGGTCTTTGGGAAATTCCAAAGCCATGAATGCCTTGTCTAATGGTGTTAACCAAAATATTTTTAGGTTGATTGAAAATTGCACCATTGCAAAAGAGGCTTGGCAGGTGTTGAAGGTTGCTCATGAAGGAACTTCAAAGGTGAAGATGTCAAAACTTCAGCTTCTCACTACCAAGTTTGAGAATTTGAAGATGAAGGAAGATGAGAGCATTCATGATTTTCACATGAACATTATTGAGATAGCTAATGCTTCAAGTGCCTTAGGTGAAAAGATGTCTGATAGCAAACTGGTCAGAAAAATCCTCAGATCTCTACCTAAGAAATTTGACATGAAAGTGACTGCTATAGAGGAAGCTCAGGACATAGATAAGATAAAAGTGGATGAACTTGTGGAATCACTTCAAACATTTGAATTGGGGATCAGTGAAAAGTCTAAAAAGAAGAAGAGTATAGCCTTTGTATCAAATGTTGGTGATTCAGAAGATGAAGGTAACCTGGCCAGAGATGAAGGGGTGTCTAAAGATCTGGTATTGCTTGGAAAACAATTTAACAAAGTGTTGAAAAAGATGAACTGGAAGTCAAGAGCTAATGTTCAGAACAAGTCACTCGACATCAGTAAAAACCAGGATGTAGGCAGAAGGTCTAGAACTGAAGGAGACTCCAATCAAGGGAAGAGAGTTTAATGTTTTGAATGTGAGGGATTTGGGCACATAAAAACTGAGTGTCCCACGTATCTCAAAAGGCAGAAGAAAGGCTTATCTGTGTCTTGGTCAGAAGGAGAGTCTGAGAGTGATCTTGAAGAAGAATCATCAAAATTGGTGACAGCCTTGACTGGAATCTGGAAATCTGATGGAGAAACAACTTATGAGTCTGATGAAGGAACAAGTTGTGATTCTGACAAAGAATCTTACATTGGAGAACTTACTAAACAGGAAGTTATCACTGGGTTCTTAGAGTTGTGTATCAAGAATGTAGAGAGGTGCCATATAATATTAGAACAGAAGGTTCTGATAGCTCAACTAGAAGCTGAGAAGGAAGAACATCTATCGATCATTGCTGATCTTAAAGAGGAGGTTGTACTGCAAAAGTCAAAACTTGACAATATGACCAAATCTATAAGAATGCTGAACAATGGTTCCACGGTGTTGGATGAGATTCTTCAGACTGGGAGAAATACTGGGAATTTACAAGGTCTTGGTTTTAACAATCAAGCGGAGAACTACAAGCAGTCTGTAGTAAAGTTTGTTCCTCAGAAAATAAATCAAGAGGAGAAGATGTCAAATCACATGTTTCAACATCAGCTGAAACATCAAAAAATAGTATGTAGTTCAAAGTATAAACTGTGGAGATGTCATTATTGTGGAAAGTTTGGTCACTTAAAGTCCTTTTGCAACAATTTGCATGGTTATCCCAAAACTGTTCATCAACAAAATAAAGAACAGAATTAGGTTAAAGTAAAGAAAAGATGGACTCCTAGAAATATGGTGGCTGGTTTCATAGCGTATACCTCTCTCAGAGCTTCTGCAAGGGAAGATTGGTATTTTGACAGTGGTTGTTCAAGACACATGACTGGGGTGAAGAAATTTTTGTCAAATATCAAGCCTCACTCTACCAATTATGTCACTTTTGGGGATGGATCAAAAGGTGAAATAAAAGGTGTTGGAAAGCTGGACTACACAGGACAACCAAATCTGGATCGTGTTCTATATGTCAAAGGGATGACTGCAAATTTGATTAGTATAAGCCAACTGTGTGATCTAGGGCTCAAAGTAAATTTCACAAAATCTGAATGCCTAGTAACCAATGAAGAAAATGAAGTTGTTATGAAGGGAACTAGGTCTAAGGATAACTGCTATCTGTGGAATCCTCAAGAATTAGAAAGTTTATCTACCTGTTTGATGTCAAAGGAAGATGAAACCAAACTGTGGCATCAGAAATTGGGTCACTTACATCTGAAAGGGGTGAAGAAAGTTCTGTCAAGTGAGGCTGTTAGAGGTATCCCCAAGCTGAAGATTGATGAGGATAGAATATGTGGGGAATGTCAAGTTGGGAAGCAAACAAGGATGTCACACAAAAAGCTCCAACATCTTACCATAATTTCTAGAGTTCTGGAGCTGCTTCACATGGACTTAATGGGACCTATGCAGGTTGAAAGTCTTGGAGGGAAGAAGTATGCCTATGTTGTCGTTGATGATTACTCCAGATTCACCTGGATAAGCTTTATCAGAGAAAAGTCTGAAGTATTTGCAGCTTTTAAAGAACTGTGTCAAAGGATTCAACGAGAAAAGGATTGTGGTGTTGTTCGAATCAGAAGTGACCATGGGAAGGAATTTGAAAATAGCAGGTTTGAAGAGTTTTGTTCATCTAAAGGAATCACTCATGAATTCTCATCACCAATCACTCCTTAGCAAAATGGTGTGGTGGAGCGCAAGAATAGGACTATTCAAGAGTGTGCAAGGGTCATGATTCATGTCAAAAAGCTTCCATATCATTTTTGGGCTGAAGCCATGAATAATGCTTGCTATATACACAATAGGGTGACTATCAAATCAGGTACTTCTATTACTCTTTATGAGCTATGGAAAGGAAGAAAGCCAAATGTGAAATATTTCCATGTTTTTGGGAGTAAGTGTTATATCTTGGCGGATCGTGAGCAGAGGCGAAAGATGGATCCTAAGAGTGAGGAAGGGATATTTTTGGGATACTCTACAAATAGCAAAGCATATAGGGTATTTAATTCCAGAACTAAGGTGATGATGGAATCCATAAATGTGGTGGTTGATGACTCTGGCAGAACGAAAATGTCCCAGATGATGTTGGAACATCCTTTCCCATGAACAATGAAGTCTCATAAGACACTGAGTCCGTAGAAGATAATGTTCAAGAGACTAGTACTAAACCTGAGAATGAAGAGGTAGAGGATGCTAACAGGGGACCCTCTATAAGGATTCAGAAAGATCACCCTAAGGAGTTGATTATTGGAAATCTGAATAAAGGTGTAAGAACCAGATCGAGGGAGGCTGTGTCAAATGCGTGTTTTGTTTCAAAGATTGAACCAAAAAATGTTAAAGAGGCCTTGACAGATGAGTTTTGGATAAGTGCTATACAGGATGAGCTTTGTCAATTCAAGAGAAATGAAGTCTGGGAACTGGTACCACGACCAGTAGGAACAAATGTGATTGGAACAAAGTGGGTATATAAGAATAAGTCTGATGAACAAGGAGTTATTACCAGAAACAAAGCCAGACTTGTTGCTCAAGGATACACACAAATTGAAGGAGTAGATTTTGATGAAACATTTGCTCCTGTGTGTAATACCCCAAAATTTGCTCTCCCCTTTGTCATCATAGCATGGCATTATCATTTATCATATCATATCCACCTCATTAACATTACATGGCATTTAACATAGAAAAATGAAGCATGGCATCCTTCTTACCATCAGGGCATGTGATCAGGTGGGAGATGGACAATCAAGAGATCATTCAAAGCACAAAAAGGTAAATCAAGTTTCCTCTATGCAAGCCAAGAGGTCTCTCGTGTCTCATACTATCTCAATTGATCTTCCAAAACCTCAAGGAAGTGAGATTCAATGGGAGATTGAAGCATTACATCCTACACTATGCAAGAAGTCCAAAAACTGAAGGAAAACCCTCAAAAGAGATAGCTCATTGATCCAAAATCATTCTCAAGTGGCATTTCTCATCATCCTTTAAGAGGATACACAACATACTCTGAGGAATTTGGATTTGGAAGATGTGCAATTTCCTCCTAACCAAAGGGGGTCAAAACTAGGGTTTCCCATTAAATCAGGGGATCTTTGATTTTTGAACAAAACTTGATGTCATGGTATTCCATATGTCCTTAAGTGTATGTGTGTGGAAGATTGCATCTCACTTGGTTTTAGAAGAGGTTCAATTGGAAGAAAGATCAAAAATCAGGGAATTTGGGGCCAAGTCAAATAATCAGAGGAAAAAGTCAACTCTTGACTTTTTAAAGCCAAATTCATGAAATTCATGTTATATGTGACCAATGTACAAAATTTGATCAAGAAACTCCAAAGGAATCATGAAAAAATCAAGATTTGGAAAGTTGCCATTTTTGGATGAAGTAGGGTTACTAAAAATAGCAAGTTTTGGCCATTTTGCATCATAATTGGAACCAAGGCCATTCAAAATTAAAGCATCAAATGAAAATTCCACTCTGCCTCAATGAAAGATCTTGCTTTAAGCTTCAAATCCATGGGTATAACATCTCCATTAGACAAAAATTAAGGGAGATATGATTAATCAAAGTTGGAGGAAAGTAGGCCAAAAACCATGTCTTGACCAAGCTTGGCCAGGTTTGCGCGCAGTCATTTTCTCAAACAGTTGGTGAGCAAGATGTGTAGATCAATTACTCATGGTTAAAGGTTTCAAATGAAAAATCTTGCAACATCAAAGTTGTTCCCCTATGTGAGATCTTCAAGATTGATGTTCATGGATTTTTCATTTGATCAAAGGATAAGGAGTTATGATGGCTCAAAGATTGGTCAATGCAACTGAAAATCCATGCCAAGCATGCCTTGCCAACCAACCTCATTGCTCGCCCATGCATCAGTTTGTTTTACATCTGTTTATGGTCATTTTTAGGCATGTTCCAAGCATCATTTCCATTCAATTTTCACACCAAACGTGTAGCATTACATCTCCTGTTTCCAATGACTCCAAAAACACATCAAATCATCCATGGATTTGAGAGAATTCCATCATCAAATCACCATGATTGCATTGGTTTCAAGCTGTCATAAAACCAGAAAATAAACATGGTTGTGGTTGATTGTTTCAGAATTCACATGTACACTCTTTATTCCTTTCCTCATTTAAGCCAACATCCCCTTACAAACTTGAGCAGCACGTGCTATCCATGTTGTTTCCATACACTAAAGAGGAAGAACAAAACTTGTGAAACAAGTTTCTCAAGCTGCCACACCAGAACAACTCATCATCACCATTCCTTGCAATTGCTCCTCACCATAACTCCATGAACCTTCATCACCATAACCCAGCCATGACCAACTCGTCCCCTAACTAACTTGGCTCAGTTAGTTAGGGTGGACTCAATTAACCCAACTTGGACTCATTTAACTCACTCACCAAACCGTGGTTAACTCAAATTATAAAACAAAATCACACTTCACAATTCATTTTCAGTTCCCATTTTTCACATTCACTCCAAAAACTTCTTTTTTTTCTCTCTCAGTTTCTCTCCATTTTTCTCTCTCTCTGTACACGAACCTCATCATCCTCCATCTTACTTCATCATCATCATCATCAATGGCATTGGATTGAAGAAGTTTTCACACAGTCCTCAAGATTTCAAGTATTGCTCAGCCTTGAATCTCTCTCTGTTATCAATATCTCAAGGCTCAACTGCATTTATTTTGCACGAATCAAGCTCAAAGATCAAGAGTGGATCTCTGGTTTTCTTTTGTTTCAAAGTTCTGCAAATTTCAGGTTCCAATTACTCCAACTTGATTGCATAAGTTCTTGTTGTTTTAGCTTGCTTTATGATGTTTAGAGCTTATTAGAAGCTATGCGTGAGTCCTGGCTAGTTGATAGGCTCTTTAGGAGTTTAGATGAGATTTTAGGGCAAAATGTTTTGGTTCGGTTTGTGTTATACATGCGTGATCTATGAAAGTTGATTGCACATTCATGATGTATGCGAGCTCAGCTTCATTTTGGTATATGGTTTGTGTAATTTTGGGAAACTCAAAGTTGTAGACGGTGGTGATTGACCGGAGAAGGTGACCGGAGGTCCCTCTCCGGCCGGTGGTCTTTGGTTAGGGTTTTGATTGCAGTTTAAAACATGACCGTAGATTTGCTTGCATCGTGTGGCTTAAAACGTGCCAACACATTAAAATCAGCATGCTCCTCACGTGCCTTTTTTCTGAATTCATTTAAACTTTATGTGGTGCAGTGCATGTAATGTAATGTGTTCCCTCACGTGCATACGTTGATCTTGTGTACTTTGACAGTGTGTTGACTTGACTTTATCCAATGGTTTGGATTGTGTTGACTAATGTTGACTGAAGGTGCATTTTAATTATTGTGTCATGCGCGTAAATGGACCCAAATCAGAATACTATCCACACCCCCAATTTTGAGGCCCATGTGATTTGAACATGCTGATTTGCTATATTCATACCCCCCTCTCATATTGCATTTTATTTTTATTTTCATTTTTCATACGCGTTTGATTTTTAATTTTTAAAAATACCAAAACATATTGGAAAATTCTACAAAAATTCATGTGTATTCTTAAAACATTTAGGAAATTTTTCATGATTTTATTTTCTGATTTTATGACCTTTTTGCCCCTGTTCTATAATTTTCTTTGAATTTCCATTTAGATGCATTCTAAGCATGATACTTGAATTTGTTTAATTTTGTTCTTGCTCATTACAAACTGTTTTGGCATGGTTCTTTTTGCATTGATTCACTAAATCATTGAAGCATGTTAGATGATTTCTGTTTGATTTTTTAGGTCACTTTATGACATGTCTTGAGGCCTATATTTGTACCACTTTGCATGACATTTCAACTTGACCTAATTGCTTTGTTTGAAGTCATTTTGCTTTGAATTTTGATATGCTATTTTGGTATGTGATTCATCTCTGATTAGTGAACTCCAATACCATGTTTTCATAATTTTCATGAGGCCATTTGATTTTTGTTTGATACATTTCATTTAAAGCATTATAACATGTCATATCATTGTAATCTTTGGTGCATGTTTTCTTTTGTGTATACTTGCATGATCATTTGCATATTTGGTGAACCATTCACTTGGCATTATAGGTCATTGATACATATTATAGGTCATCTTCACATGTTCATTTCAACTTGAACTTTGTGCATCCTAACATGTATTGTTTGCACCTTCTTTTTGAGTTTTCATCTCACTTCTTCTTCTATTACTTCTTGAATGTCTTGATGGTTGATTCATAAATACTTTTGAGATGTTTATAAACCATTTTCCATTTAGTTTCAATTCTGGTTGTTGATTTACATGTTCCATTTATGCATGTCCTCTTCATTTCTTTCCATCTTTCATCTATCCTTTCTTCTTGTAACATGTTTAAATGCTAATGGGTGATGATTGTTGCTTATTCACTTGCACTTGTATGATGATATTCACTTGTTGTCCATATGATGCCCATTCTGGTTGTGGTTCTAGGATTTGTTTTCTCATTTAATTCTTTTGAGTTTTATGATGCATTACATGTTCTTTTACTTCTTATACTTCTTATACATGTTTACTAACCATGTAGGGGCTTCGGTAAGTTTCAATTGAGTGTGGATAAGGAATCCACATTCAACTTCTATCCTTTCTCTTTTACAATTCCATTTTGTGTTTTGCTAAGCACTTATGTGCTTTCTTTTAATAACTCATTACTTTCCCTTTTTGAATTACAATTCATCTTCTACTTTGGAAGTGAATTGTTTAATTCTTTCTTTCTTTAGACTTTAGGTTGAAACCTCACAAACCTTTAGGATCACTCCCTTTAAATCTTCAATTAGGATTGAGTCTTAGTCCATATAGGTTTTACCTTTATCCTCTCTTGAGTCTCTTTTCTCATCTCAAAGAAAATTCAAAACATATAATAAAGGTAGGCATTTATTGCATTTAGGCCTTTCATATAAAGAAAAGATTATAAGGGGTCTTCTCTTGTAATCTTAGAATGTGTAGCATATAGCCCATCTTGGGTCAATGTGTTAAACATTTGATCTTGTATGAGGGACTTAAATGCAATACTTGTTGAAGGTGCAAATAATAAAAAACACTTCTTCATTTCATAATCAACAAAAACACTTAATAAACACAAATATGCTAGTGTGTTTGAACCTTGATAATTGGAACTAAGTGTGAGGGTCTTCTTCACTCTTAGTGTGCTTTCTTACCCATTCCATCTTGGAATGTGAGAATGTACACATTCCAATGACTAAGATTCAGATACACTATCATATGCAAACAAATGAAAAAACTCTTAAAAGACAAAAACAAACAATAACGTCTTTCCTTCGGGAATTCTTTTCTCACCTCATTCACTCTTAGCGTATGAACGTGCTTCTACTCGTTCTCTGGCAAGATGGTAACGCACTCGGACCAGCGAGCCTGCAACACCTGAGCTAGAACGTCAGCCGTTCCTTAAAAAAAACACAAACGATCCATCCCTAGTGAGGGGAACTACGTCGCTCTGATTCTCATGTTCCCGATGAGATACGTAGGCAGTGGGGTAGGGCCCATGCGAGCACTTCTTTTATTTTCCCTACATTTGTTTCTCTTTCTCTTTTCATTCCTTTTCTAGTTCCTCTTCCAGTATTCTTTTCTATCACCCTTTGATCGAGACAAGCAAGCGTGGATCCCATCGGGTACGATGGACGCGAGGGGGTGCTAATACCTTCCTCTCGCGTAACCGACTCCCGAACCCATTTCTCTTGGTCGCAAGACCATGCTTTTCCTTTCTCTCAGGTTTACGCGGTGTTTCCTTTCCCTCTCTTGGGATAAATACACATTGCTGGCGACTCTGTTTCGGTGCCACTTTCGCGTTTGTACTTGGATGAAAATCCCGGGAGCGACAGCTGGCGACTCTGCTGGGGATACGCACCCAGAATCTCTGGTTTCCTTAGCGAGTCAATCCTAGCGCTTGTCTGCTTTTCTTTCATTGGGTGTTTACTGTTGTGCTGTATTTACTGTTTCATTGTATGGTTATTTACTGTTTTACTGTACATTACTGTATTTACCGCATTTTAACATTACATATCATATATTATATTGTGTTGCACTGTTTTGTCTGTTTGGCGGGATGGGTGTTCTGAGAGATAAGCTCACTACACAGGCTTGAGTACACACATAGGTATTAGAGTGGATAGTCATGACGCTTGCGTGGTGGTGACCACGTATTGTTGTTCATGAGACCCACAACCAGACGAGGTTCTATCAGGAGCTTTCTGCTACTGCATGTTATGCAGGCCAGTGGTTATTCTCTTGAGGAACTGTCGACTCTGGTGACCATTCCCGAGGACTCAGTTGCGGCACTCCTCCCGAGTTGTGACAGTGGCAGACCACATTCCGTGGCAAACCCATTGCACATTCTCGATCCGAGGACCCAATGCTGGGAACTTGCTATAGGACATCCCTTTTTGAAAGAGAATCAGCGGAGGCACTCCTCGATTGGCGATAGTACTGTACCCTGAGGGATGAATGTACTATTGCTTCTCGACCTCAGTGCCAGAAGCTGAGGACCTTTTTGTTTTGGAGAATCAGTTGAGGCCTCCTCGATTGATGATGATGCCAAACCAGAAATGGTGAACGTATCATCATTTCTCGACCTGAGAGCCCGGGATACTGAACATCCTAGTACCCACATGTGAGAAGGGCGGGTTGTTTACAGGTTTGCAGGTAACCATGACCTCCTACATACCCGGTTTTCTATCATCATTGCACAAAAAGGAAGTTTCATCCTATTGTATTCAGATGGTTCTTATCTATGGTTCTATATTAGTCTCAGAGCTACACTGACACCGTTCACAGTTCAGCATAGACACCTGATTACCTGATCACATTGCCCTTTGCATTGCATTATCATATTTTAACATATATGTTTATTCATTTCCAGGTGCATATATTACCCTTGATTCCAGTCATCAGGTCCCTGCAAAGATGAACACTAAAGAGAGGAAGAATATCATCAGCTATAAGTTCCTTACGCCTACTTTGGGCCCTATTGTTATGCTGAAGGGAATGGCGAGCCCTGCAGCACGAGAAGCTTTTGAAGAGAAGTATGGGTGGATTTTATCTATGGTCCGTAATGTCAGTGATTATGAAGCCAGAGGTCTCCATACGTTGATGCAGTTCTATGATCCGCCTCTGAGATGTTTTGTATTTCCAGACTATGTGTTGGTTCCTACCCTGGAGGAGTATTCCAGCATGTTGGGGATTGCTATCAAGGAGGAGCCCCCTTTCTTTGGATCAGTGGGGGATCTTGACTTTGGGAAGTTGGCTGGTGCTCTATATTTGAGCAAATCAGAGCTAAGTGACAATGTCTCCAACAAAGGAAAGGTTCGTGGTTACAAGCTGGAATATCTGATTAAGAAGGCCCAGGAAGCAGCTAAAGGCGAGAATTGGTTTGTTTTTAATGCTTTGCTAGCCCTTTGTATATACGGCATAGTGTTGTTTCCCAACGAGCCGGATTTCATTGATACGGACGCTATACGAATGTTCATGATGAAGAACCCGGTGCCAACGCTACTGGGAGATCTTCACTATTCATTGTACAACCGAAACGAAAAGAAAAGAGGAGGGATAATTCGTTGTTGTGCACCCTTGTTCTATAAGTGGTTTGCGGGCCGTTTACCACAATCAGGGGCTTTTGTGGATTCTAAAGATTCTCTAGAGTGGAAACAGCGTTTAATGGGATTGGTGGCCAAGGACATCGTATGGGTAGATCATGGGCTGATTGGCAAGAATATTATCCACAGCTGTGGTAAGTTCCCTAACGTTCCACTGATAGGAAGACTGGGTGGGATTAACTACAATCCTTCTTTGGCCAGTCGACAATTTGGGTATGCCCTGACAGGTCCGCCTATTAAGAGAGATGTGGAGGAGTCCCTCTATTTTCATACATCAGAAGGATGGGAAGCAGCACAGAAAGCTTCTGAAAGCTGGGGTAGCATACTGAAAAAGGGGAAAGTTACTCTAGGAAAGCCTAACAACCGGGTTTATCCAGCGTATGAAGAGTGGGTGAAGAAAAGAGTTGAAGATTTTCTCTTGCCTTTTGGTAAGGCACCCCTTTTGTATCCGGAGAATGAGAAAGCAAGAAGCACTGCTACGGTGGAAGAAGTTGACAAGTTGCAAGCCTTGGTGAAAAATCTCCAAGGAGAGAATTCCGAGTTGAGTAGCCGTCTTCAGAATGCTCTACATGCCAACAAAGAGCTGGAGCGGAAAGCCCAAGATGCTGAACAAATCCTAACTGCAAAAGAAAAAGACTTTGCTGGAAGAGCCCAACATTTCCGGAAGATTAGTAAAGGTGCTGATGATGCTACTCAAGCCCACAAGCAAACCAAACAGGCGTTAGCACAGACCAAAGAAAAGTTAACAAAGTTTCAGCACGCTTGGGACGAAGTTAGGATAGAGAAAGCTGAATTACAGGAACAGTTGCAGATTAAGGACGAAGAGCTTGAAAAGGCGCATGAGCAGAGGAGAAAGTATCGGGAAAGCCTCGGTAAGAGTCAAGAACAGCTAGAAGAAGCTAGAGGTGAGCTGAGGAATACCAAGAAAGAGCTTGAAGAAGTCATGATAGAAAGGGAGATACTCAAGACGCAAGCCGGCATAAAGAGACACAAAGGAGTGTGTGATGACGAGGCTCTGATGCTGCACATGGGTTCTTTAACTGAAGCTCTTGAGAAAAGGGATGTCTTGATCAAAGAAATGATTGAAAAGCCGAATCACCAGCGTACCCGTATACTTTTTGAGGAGATCAAATACTCAAGTGATAAGCTGAAGGGTGTGGAATTGTCTGACTGATGTTCTTTTCCTTATATTTTGTTATTAATGGTTACCATCAGGCTTGTTGATGGATCCATTTTTCCTTGTATTGCATTTGCGGATGAGCCTTTCTTAAATGTACTTGAATACTTTGTTGAATGAGTATGAGCAGTTTTGTTCAGAATTTTTCCTTATCAGATAGCTGCACACAAGCACATGACCACAATACGTCTCTTTATATCACGATTTCTGGTCTTCAGATTTCTGTGGTTTGGATTGGAATCAGGGTATAAAGCACCTCGGAAATGACAAACATAGCATTGCATGGCATTGCATATCATTTTGCATTTTTGTTACTTGCTTTTCAGGTACTCGTTGCGGGGTCTCTAACCTTTATTTGGTTTCAGGCAGTATAGCTGAGAATCATATTCACCGATATTCGACGCGAAGAAATCAAGTAAGAATCATGGATCAAATGCAGAAGGATTTGGCTGGGGTGAGGGCCCAATTGGGGCATTTTATGGGGGACATTCAGGTGCTGTCCCGAGGTCAGGAACTACTGAGGGAGGAAGTCAACCAGATGAAGATTCAAATGGGCCTGGTCATGGAAATCTTGAATAAGGTGTTAAAAAAGGAAAATGATCATGTGCCTGCTTCCACAACAGAGGTCTCTACTCCTCCCATCTCTTTGGGATATGCTTTAGATCATGAATTGCTTCGTGAATCTCCTCTGAAAGCTAAAGGTTCAGAGCTCTCTCATCAGCAGTCGCTTCCTAATTTTCAAGAGGATCCTAAGTCAGAGGGGCCTAAGAGGAAGTTCGATCCCATTCCGATTTCGTACGCGCAATTGCTTTCTTACTTGCTCGAGCTCAAGCTGGTTGAGTGTGTTAGTTTGGGACCGTTGCCCACGAAAATTCCTCTGGGACCTAATGCTAAGGCTAGATGTGAGTTCCATTCTGGGGCACCTGGTCACAATGTTGAGAATTGTACCAGGTTCAAGCATAAAGTCCAGGAGCTAATTGATTCAGGGGCAATCAAGTTCGCATCAGTTGGTGCTGGTAAACCAAGTGATGTCACTCCCATTGTTGCAAGGGAACTGAGGACTCTCTCCTTTTCCAAAGGGTCTACCTCGCGTCAGGGATCTCTTCCACAACCCTGTGTTGCAGAAGACCTATGTCAGCAACCCTTATTTGTGCCTCAGCCGAATGCAGAAAGGAAAGTGCAGGGCCAGGCTGGGCGCCCGAACCAGCAGCAGCAAGATTATCAGCAACGGAGGCTACTCAGACCAAGGAAGCCCAAGAGGACATTTGATCCTATTCCTATTCCGTACAGTCAGTTGTTGGCTCGTTTGCTCAAAAGTTCGCAAATCCAGCTGAGAAAGGCCATGCCTGTGCCATACCCCATTCCTCCGGACTATGACATGAGTGTTAGCTGTGAGTTCCATTCAGGAACGTTTGGGCACACACTTGATAACTGTAATGTGTTCCAGCACAAGGTGCAGGATTTGATTGACTCAAAGGTTATCACCCCAGATGGTACCCCACAAGGTGAAGCTTCTGTACCATGGTGAGTGCTCAAAGTTACAAGAACATCACCAGAAGTGGTCAGTCTAGACGGAGCCAAGCCTCCTCAACAACGACAATCTTTATTTTCCTTGCTGCATTTTCATATGTAGTCTTTATTTGTTCGTTCAGACATTGTTCGCATGTTAAAATTTGTTCGTATTTGGTATGAGGATTTTAATGCAATGAATATGTTTTCTTGAAGAATTTCATTTGTGTTTACTCATTTAATGCTAATGTGTACTGCAATACTATTTTTCTTGCTCAAACTCTATGAGGGAGAATGATGGTCTGAAAACGCAAAAATCTCTAACGGTGTGCTTTGGAATAAGAACCCTGTTGAGGATGTACAGGCATTGTTTCAACTCCTCAAACACTGGAGATATAAGGGAGATAGACCCTCGTTAACCCCTTTGAGCCTTGAAGTAGGAGTTTCTTTTCGTACGAAAAAACCCTCACATTTAACCCAGGGGCAGGGTAGGTGTCAGTTAATTTGACCAAGCATTCAAATTTCAAAAGGAGTGTGCATCTGAGGATCCATTACCTTCTATTCCACCGTCAAAAGGGCAAGAGATGTGAAACCACAATGGTTATCCATCAACAATCAAAGAGTGAGGCAGTCACGACCTTTCCAATCAAGTCAAGACAAGCCAGTGTCACACGATTTGTTCAAGAAAAAAGGAAAAAGAATAAAAAAAATGAAAAAATGAAAAAAGCCCGCTAAGTTGAAACTTGAAAACAAGCAACTTAGGCAAAAGTTAGGGCATCCCGCTGGACTCCGAAATCCAAGATTCAAAAGAATCAGTCCAGGCAAAAATTAGGGATCAAAAAGCAAAAGAATGTGAAACCAAAAGGGTTACAAAAGAAAATCCTCGAGCAAGAACAAAGTCGTGTGACTACACACAAAAGACTAAAGGGGTGACTGTTACTCCATAGCCTCATTAGGTGTCAAACCATCAGATGCATGGGTTCCTTAAAGATCACGAAATCTTTTGAGAGGCGAACGCTTGTGCAAATTAGCTGAACGTAGGACTGGAGAACATCACGAAGAGGGGGTGGGCACCAATAAACTTTGAGCCATAAATCCTTTTTTTTCTCAAAACCGTGAACCAGGCCCCGTTACAACCCTCAAAAGTCCTAATTGAAACAGGGTTATTTCAAAGGCATACTACCAAGAGATAGCGTTCCTGACTCCTATCAGTTGTGCTAAAAGATCTTTGTTGGTGTTGCATGTGCATTGCATTATTTCTTTCAAAAATTAATGTCGTATCCTAACCCGTGATTCGCTCACAAAAGGGTTTGCTACATCTTTTTAGTAAAACTTCGAGATTAACATGTTGTGTTGCATTAGAATTTTCATTCTCAGAATAAAACATTTTCTGCTTGCATACATTTGTTTGACATCAAAAGAAGTTTACATATGGAAATTCAGTCCAGAAGCTTAATCTTGTCGAGTTGAGGATCCTGAAACTCCCGAAGGGCAGCCATATCCAATGGTACTTCCTCAAGGAAACTTTGTTGGGCAGGGGCTTTCCCAAAAAGTTGTGCTAAGACGTAGTCGATCTGGGGCAATCACGTCGAACCATCTCTTTAAGGTGTAGCTCATCTGAGCCAATCACGTCGAGAAATCTCTTCAAGGTTCATACTGGGGCAGGCCATCCCAAAAGCACGAGAAGTTAGTCCATCCAGACAACTAATCAGCCCATCCAGGTTTTAGAATACCGAGGCAGAATATCCCACGGTGGTATGAGATTCTTCATGGATCTTCTCAAGGCGAATTCTTCTATAGACCATACAGTCTGAGGCAGTTACGTCGAGATCCGATGAATCTCTACAAGAGTTTGAAGACACGGAAGCATTGAGCTTGCCAAGTCTTCTGTAAAATCCTCTTGAGGTGATTTCTTCCAAGTAATCCATGCAGTCTGAGGCAGTTACGTCGAGATCCGATGAATCTCTACAAGAGTTTGAAGACACTGAAGCATTGAGCTTGCCAAGTCTTCTGTAAAATCCTCTTGAGGTGATTTCTTCTAAGTAATCCATGCGGTCTGGGGCAGTTACGGCGAGATCCAACGAATCTCTACGAGAGTTTGAAGACATTGAAGCATTTTGGATGTCAAGTCTTCTGTAAAATCCTCTTGGGACAATTTCTTCCGGTGGACCATGTTGGTTTGGGACAAGTGAAGAAAAACAGTTGGTCACGCATATGCAGTCAATCAGCCAAAATGAGTGAAACTAAGGGGCATTCCAACCCAAGGCATTTTTGGTCCCCGTCTTCAGTAGGCTTCATTAATAATGTTCTCCAGCAAGAGATTGCATGCAAACCTTTCTCCCCAACAAGTGGCGGTTCAGAGTTAGATTTTCTCAGTTGCAGAAGTCATATCTCGCACGGGGTATACGTGCATATCCTTTGCTTGTAGGTAGCAGCCTCATACTAGGCTCAAAGGCAAAATTGAAGCCTTTGCGAGATCACGGAATCATGTCTTCTAGACGAGTAATCACTTACTTCCATGCAGAAGACTAGGGCAATCATGTTCGAGAAAGGTGGTCACCCTTTTGTCACAATGTTCACTGATTAAGTCCATCATTCGGTCGACGGTCGGTCATAACGGGTCGATATCAGTGAATTAAGTTCAACTGGGTACCGTTGCATCTTATTAAGTCGATTCTCTTATTCAGTCCTTCCAACAGCTACAAGCTTTTCTGTGTCGATAACGGTCACAGGTTCCCCAAAAGGGTGGTCTCGTCGACACCGAAACTGATGGTCATTATCCCCAGCGAAGTCACAAGAGTTGGAAGAGGCTAGATCTTCTGTGAAATCCTCTTAGGACATCCGCTTCGGGGACAAATTGTTGGTTTTCTTAAGCATGGGGCATGTTGTTTCCCCAGCATGAAGTGTTGATCACCCCCCAGTAGAGTTTGATGGTCATTATCCCCAGCGAAGTCGCAGGAGTTTGAAGAAGCTAAATCTTCCGTAAGATCCTCTTATGACATCCTCTTCGGGGACAAATTGTTTGGTTCCCCAGCATGAAGTGTTGATCATCCCCAGTAGAGTTTGAGGACAGTTGGTCTTCTGTAAAATCCTCTCAAAAGGCATTCCCCAGCACGAGACGTTTTAAAGCAGTTTCCTCCAGCAGAGTTTGTTATAAACCCGTCATCCCTAACGGAATTGTCTAAAGGGAAGCTCGCCTAACATGGGGCATTGTGGTACTTATCCTAAGCTTGACAGTCATATTCTGCGGCAGACTACTGTGGATTTGCTTTGAGTTTCCCCAAAGGACTCTTTCCTAGCAAGTTGCAGGGGAATGTTCTAACCAGGATTTGCATATCCCTGGCAGAGTAGCCCTGATATCCAGCAAGATCGTATCTCTGGTCATGGTATCCCCACAAAGGTCAGCATCGAATCTTGTCAGCAATACTCCCCAGCTGAGTTGTCGTTCTCCCCGCAGAGGTTTATAAGATCGGCAGAATCTATTCCTCAACAAGGATGGCACAGTCTTTCCCCAGCCGGGTCAAAAGGTGGATAACCCCTACAAAGGGTCTTGGATTGGATAGATCCCCAAGCAGAGTTTTTTTTATGACTTTTCTTCCTTAGCAAGACGCCATGCAAAGAAATTCTCATCCCCAGCGGAGTCGCTGTGACCAGAATTCATTCCCCCAGCAGATGAAGTGATTACTGGCAGATCTATTATTCTTCAAGTCCAATTTATTTTTGGCAAACTTGACAATTCGGAGCAGACGGATTGTTCATTCATTATCCAGCAGAGATATTATCCTCTCAGGAACCTCTAAAGTCAAGTCATTGATCATTGTTCCTCAGCAGAGTCAGCATAGATGTCTGACACAGATGCAGAGAGTAATGCAATTTTGCATATTCTAAAAGTCCAACAGTGGATTGGCAAAAGTCCGTCTTCGGGTGGCAAAAGTCCAACAGTGGATTGGCAAAAGTCCGTCTTCGGGTGGCAAAAGTCCAACAGTGGATTGGCAAAAGTCCGTCTTCGGGTGGCAAAAGTCCAACAGTGGATTGGCAAAAGTCCGTCTTCGGGTGGCAAAAGTCCAACAGTGGATTGGCAAAAGTCCGTCTTCGGGTGGCAAAAGTCCAACAGTGGATTGGCAAAAGTCCGTCTTCGGGTGGCAAAAGTCCAACAGTGGATTGGCAAAAGTCCATCTTCGGGTGGCAAAGCAGCTAAAAGTCCAACAGTGGATTGGCAAAAGTCCGTCTTCGGGTGGCAAAAGTCCAACAGTGGATTGGCAAAAGTCCGTCTTCGGGTGGCAAAAGTCCAACAGTGGATTGGCGAAAGGTCCATCTAAGGGTGGCAAATTCTTAAAGTCCAACAGTGGATTGGCAAAAGTCCATCTTCGGGTGGCAAAGCAGCTAAAAGTCCAACAGTGGATTGGCAAAAGTCCGTCTTCGGGTGGCAAAAGTCCAACAGTGGATTGGAAAAAGTCCGTCTTCGGGTGGCAAAAGTCCAACAGTGGATTGGCGAAAGGTCCATCTAAGGGTGGCAAATTCTTAAAGTCCAACAGTGGATTGGCAAAAGTCCGTCTTCGGGTGGCACGAAGCTGCAAAGTCCACCAGTAGCGTGGCAGGCCAGTAGTCGTCTGGAGTTGCATAAAAGACATTATTAAAGTCCACCAGTAGCGTGGCAAGCCAGTAGTCGTCTGGCGTCGTTCAAAAGACGTTATCAAAGTCCACCAGTAGTGTGGCAGGCCAGTAGTCGTCTGGAATTGCATAAAAGACATTATTAAAGTCCACCAGCAGCGTGGCAAGCCAGTAGTCGTCTGGCGTCGTTCAAAAGACAGATCTCTCCGACAGTGTTTCATTGAAGATTCAATCCAGCAATGTCGGGGGGTTTCTTCCTCACTATCCAGAGCAAATTTTTGGTTATATTTGGTATTCAATCACTATATACCTTGAAAGTCCGAAAGCAATTGCTTTCAGGCATTCAGGTCTACAGCGCTTGAATAGGGGCAGCTGTAATACCCCAAAATTTGCTCTCCCCTTTGTCATCATAGCATGGCATTATCATTTATCATATCATATCCACCTCATTAACATTACATGGCATTTAACATAGAAAAATGAAGCATGGCATCCTTCTTACCATCAGGGCATGTGATCAGGTGGGAGATGGACAATCAAGAGATCATTCAAAGCACAAAAAGGTAAATCAAGTTTCCTCTATGCAAGCCAAGAGGTCTCTCGTGTCTCATACTATCTCAATTGATCTTCCAAAACCTCAAGGAAGTGAGATTCAATGGGAGATTGAAGCATTACATCCTACACTATGCAAGAAGTCCAAAAACTGAAGGAAAACCCTCAAAAGAGATAGCTCATTGATCCAAAATCATTCTCAAGTGGCATTTCTCATCATCCTTTAAGAGGATACACAACATACTCTGAGGAATTTGGATTTGGAAGATGTGCAATTTCCTCCTAACCAAAGGGGGTCAAAACTAGGGTTTCCCATTAAATCAGGGGATCTTTGATTTTTGAACAAAACTTGATGTCATGGTATTCCATATGTCCTTAAGTGTATGTGTGTGGAAGATTGCATCTCACTTGGTTTTAGAAGAGGTTCAATTGGAAGAAAGATCAAAAATCAGGGAATTTGGGGCCAAGTCAAATAATCAGAGGAAAAAGTCAACTCTTGACTTTTTAAAGCCAAATTCATGAAATTCATGTTATATGTGACCAATGTACAAAATTTGATCAAGAAACTCCAAAGGAATCATGAAAAAATCAAGATTTGGAAAGTTGCCATTTTTGGATGAAGTAGGGTTACTAAAAATAGCAAGTTTTGGCCATTTTGCATCATAATTGGAACCAAGGCCATTCAAAATTAAAGCATCAAATGAAAATTCCACTCTGCCTCAATGAAAGATCTTGCTTTAAGCTTCAAATCCATGGGTATAACATCTCCATTAGACAAAAATTGAGGGAGATATGATTAATCAAAGTTGGAGGAAAGTAGGCCAAAAACCATGTCTTGACCAAGCTTGGCCAGGTTTGCGCGCAGTCATTTTCTCAAACAGTTGGTGAGCAAGATGTGTAGATCAATTACTCATGGTTAAAGGTTTCAAATGAAAAATCTTGCAACATCAAAGTTGTTCCCCTATGTGAGATCTTCAAGATTGATGTTCATGGATTTTTCATTTGATCAAAGGATAAGGAGTTATGATGGATCAAAGATTGGTCAATGCAACTGAAAATCCATGCCAAGCATGCCTTGCCAACCAACCTCATTGCTCGCCCATGCATCAGTTTGTTTTACATCTGTTTATGGTCATTTTTAGGCATGTTCCAAGCATCATTTCCATTCAATTTTCACACCAAACATGTAGCATTACATCTCCTGTTTCCAATGACTCCAAAAACACATCAAATCATCCATGGATTTGAGAGAATTCCATCATCAAATCACCATGATTGCATTGGTTTCAAGCTGTCATAAAACCAGAAAATAAACATGGTTGTGGTTGATTGTTTCAGAATTCACATGTACACTCTTTATTCCTTTCCTCATTTAAGCCAACATCCCCTTACAAACTTGAGCAGCACGTGCTATCCATGTTGTTTCCATACACTAAAGAGGAAGAACAAAACTTGTGAAACAAGTTTCTCAAGCTGCCACACCAGAACAACTCATCATCACCATTCCTTGCAATTGCTCCTCACCATAACTCCATGAACCTTCATCACCATAACCCAGCCATGACCAACTCGTCCCCTAACTAACTTGGCTCAGTTAGTTAGGGTGGACTCAATTAACCCAACTTGGACTCATTTAACTCACTCACCAAACCGTGGTTAACTCAAATTATAAAACAAAATCACACTTCACAATTCATTTTCAGTTCCCATTTTTCACATTCACTCCAAAAACTTCTTTTTTTTCTCTCTCAGTTTCTCTCCATTTTTCTCTCTCTCTGTACACGAACCTCATCATCCTCCATCTTACTTCATCATCATCATCATCAATGGCATTGGATTGAAGAAGTTTTCACACAGTCCTCAAGATTTCAAGTATTGCTCAGCCTTGAATCTCTCTCTGTTATCAATATCTCAAGGCTCAACTGCATTTATTTTGCACGAATCAAGCTCAAAGATCAAGAGTGGATCTCTGGTTTTCTTTTGTTTCAAAGTTCTGCAAATTTCAGGTTCCAATTACTCCAACTTGATTGCATAAGTTCTTGTTGTTTTAGCTTGCTTTATGATGTTTAGAGCTTATTAGAAGCTATGCGTGAGTCCTGGCTAGTTGATAGGCTCTTTAGGAGTTTAGATGAGATTTTAGGGCAAAATGTTTTGGTTCGGTTTGTGTTATACATGCGTGATCTATGAAAGTTGATTGCACATTCATGATGTATGCGAGCTCAGCTTCATTTTGGTATATGGTTTGTGTAATTTTGGGAAACTCAAAGTTGCAGACGGTGGTGATTGACCGGAGAAGGTGACCGGAGGTCCCTCTCCGGCCGGTGGTCTTTGGTTAGGGTTTTGATTGCAGTTTAAAACATGACCGTAGATTTGCTTGCATCGTGTGGCTTAAAACGTGCCAACACATTAAAATCAGCATGCTCCTCACGTGCCTTTTTTCTGAATTCATTTAAACTTTATGTGGTGCAGTGCATGTAATGTAATGTGTTCCCTCACGTGCATACGTTGATCTTGTGTACTTTGACAGTGTGTTGACTTGACTTTATCCAATGGTTTGGATTGTGTTGACTAATGTTGACTGAAGGTGCATTTTAATTATTGTGTCATGCGCGTAAATGGACCCAAATCAGAATACTATCCACACCCCCAATTTTGAGGCCCATGTGATTTGAACATGCTGATTTGCTATATTCATACCCCCCTCTCATATTGCATTTTATTTTTATTTTCATTTTTCATACGCGTTTGATTTTTAATTTTTAAAAATACCAAAACATATTGGAAAATTCTACAAAAATTCATGTGTATTCTTAAAACATTTAGGAAATTTTTCATGATTTTATTTTCTGATTTTATGACCTTTTTGCCCCTGTTCTATAATTTTCTTTGAATTTCCATTTAGATGCATTCTAAGCATGATACTTGAATTTGTTTAATTTTGTTCTTGCTCATTACAAACTGTTTTGGCATGGTTCTTTTTGCATTGATTCACTAATACATTGAAGCATGTTAGATGATTTCTGTTTGATTTTTTAGGTCACTTTATGACATGTCTTGAGGCCTATATTTGTACCACTTTGCATGACATTTCAACTTGACCTAATTGCTTTGTTTGAAGTCATTTTGCTTTGAATTTTGATATGCTATTTTGGTATGTGATTCATCTCTGATTAGTGAACTCCAATACCATGTTTTCATAATTTTCATGAGGCCATTTGATTTTTGTTTGATACATTTCATTTAAAGCATTATAACATGTCATATCATTGTAATCTTTGGTGCATGTTTTCTTTTGTGTATACTTGCATGATCATTTGCATATTTGGTGAACCATTCACTTGGCATTATAGGTCATTGATACATATTATAGGTCATCTTCACATGTTCATTTCAACTTGAACTTTGTGCATCCTAACATGTATTGTTTGCACCTTCTTTTTGAGTTTTCATCTCACTTCTTCTTCTATTACTTCTTGAATGTCTTGATGGTTGATTCATAAATACTTTTGAGATGTTTATAAACCATTTTCCATTTAGTTTCAATTCTGGTTGTTGATTTACATGTTCCATTTATGCATGTCCTCTTCATTTCTTTCCATCTTTCATCTATCCTTTCTTCTTGTAACATGTTTAAATGCTAATGGGTGATGATTGTTGCTTATTCACTTGCACTTGTATGATGATATTCACTTGTTGTCCATATGATGCCCATTCTGGTTGTGGTTCTAGGATTTGTTTTCTCATTTAATTCTTTTGAGTTTTATGATGCATTACATGTTCTTTTACTTCTTATACTTCTTATACATGTTTACTAACCATGTAGGGGCTTCGGTAAGTTTCAATTGAGTGTGGATAAGGAATCCACATTCAACTTCTATCCTTTCTCTTTTACAATTCCATTTTGTGTTTTGCTAAGCACTTATGTGCTTTCTTTTAATAACTCATTACTTTCCCTTTTTGAATTACAATTCATCTTCTACTTTGGAAGTGAATTGTTTAATTCTTTCTTTCTTTAGACTTTAGGTTGAAACCTCACAAACCTTTAGGATCACTCCCTTTAAATCTTCAATTAGGATTGAGTCTTAGTCCATATAGGTTTTACCTTTATCCTCTCTTGAGTCTCTTTTCTCATCTCAAAGAAAATTCAAAACATATAATAAAGGTAGGCATTTATTGCATTTAGGCCTTTCATATAAAGAAAAGATTATAAGGGGTCTTCTCTTGTAATCTTAGAATGTGTAGCATATAGCCCATCTTGGGTCAATGTGTTAAACATTTGATCTTGTATGAGGGACTTAAATGCAATACTTGTTGAAGGTGCAAATAATAAAAAACACTTCTTCATTTCATAATCAACAAAAACACTTAATAAACACAAATATGCTAGTGTGTTTGAACCTTGATAATTGGAACTAAGTGTGAGGGTCTTCTTCACTCTTAGTGTGCTTTCTTACCCATTCCATCTTGGAATGTGAGAATGTACACATTCCAATGACTAAGATTCAGATACACTATCATATGCAAACAAATGAAAAAACTCTTAAAAGACAAAAACAAACAATAACGTCTTTCCTTCGGGAATTCTTTTCTCACCTCATTCACTCTTAGCGTATGAACGTGCTTCTACTCGTTCTCTGGCAAGATGGTAACGCACTCGGACCAGCGAGCCTGCAACACCTGAGCTAGAACGTCAGCCGTTCCTTAAAAAAAACACAAACGATCCATCCCTAGTGAGGGGAACTACGTCGCTCTGATTCTCATGTTCCCGATGAGATACGTAGGCAGTGGGGTAGGGCCCATGCGAGCACTTCTTTTATTTTCCCTACATTTGTTTCTCTTTCTCTTTTCATTCCTTTTCTAGTTCCTCTTCCAGTATTCTTTTCTATCACCCTTTGATCGAGACAAGCAAGCGTGGATCCCATCGGGTACGATGGACGCGAGGGGGTGCTAATACCTTCCTCTCGCGTAACCGACTCCCGAACCCATTTCTCTTGGTCGCAAGACCATGCTTTTCCTTTCTCTCAGGTTTACGCGGTGTTTCCTTTCCCTCTCTTGGGATAAATACACATTGCTGGCGACTCTGTTTCGGTGCCACTTTCGCGTTTGTACTTGGATGAAAATCCCGGGAGCGACACTGTGGCTCGCTTGGAATCCATCAGATTGTTGCTAGGAGTGGCATGTTTTTTGAAATTCAAATTGTTTCAAATGGATGTTAAGAGTGCCTTTCTGAATGGCTATCTTAATGAAGAAGTCTATGTTGAGCAGCCTAAAGGGTTTGTGGTTCCAAATTTTCCTGATCATGTCTTTAAGTTAAAGAAGGCCTTGTATGGCTTAAAACAAGCTCCAAGAGCTTGGTATGAAAGGCTGATTGAGTTCTTAGACAAACATGGATACAGGAAGGGTGGTATTGATAAAACACTCTTTGTCAAGGAGAAAGATGGGAAACTGATGATTGCTCAGATTTATGTAGATGATATTGTGTTTGGTGGGATGTCAGATGAAATGGTCCAACATTTTATCAAACAAATGCAATCTAAATTTGAAATGAGCTTGGTAGGTGAATTGACTTACTTCCTTGGATTGCAAGTCAAGCAGATGGAAGATTCTATTTTTATTTGTCAGAGCAAATATGCTAGGAATATTGTGAAGAAGTTTGGATTGAATAATGCCAAGCACAAGAGAACTCCTGATCCTACACACTTGAAGTTATCCAAAGATGAAAAGGGAGTGAAGGTTGAACAGAGTTTATACAGAAGCATGATTGGTAGTCTGTTGTATCTTACAGCAAGTAGGCCAAACATAACCTTTGCAGTTGGTGTATGAGCAAGATACCAAGCAGAACCCAAGGTCAGTCACATTAATCAAGTTAAGAGAATTCTTAAGTATGTGAGTGATACGTGTGATTATGGGTTGTTATATTCCCATGATTCAAGTTCCATTTTAGTAGGATACTGTGATGCTGATTGGGCTGGAAGTGCTGATGATAGGAAGAGTATCTCTGGAGGTTGTTTCTTTTTGGGAAATAATCTTATTTCATGGTTTAGTAAGAAGCAAAATTTTGTATCTCTTTCTACTGCTGAAGCTGAGTACATAGCAGCTGGAAGTAGTTGTGCTCAACTGGTGTGGATGAAGCAAATGTTATCTGAGTATAATGTCACACAAGATGTCATGACATTATTCTGTGACAACCTGAGTGCTATTAATATTGCTAAGAATCCTATCCAATATAGCAGGACTAAGCACATTGATATCAGGCATCATTTCATCAGAGAACTTGTGGAGGACAAAGTCATAACTCTTGAGCATGTTAGCACAGAAAATCAGCTTGTTGACCTATTTACCAAGGCTCCGGATGCAGTTTAGTTTGAAAACCTGAGGAGAAGACTTGGGGTTTGTATTCATGAAGAACTATAGCAATTAATGTTCTTTTTGGTTGCCAGATTAAAAAGAATAAAGGTAATTCTGGTAGTGCAGCTTGTGCAGGTGTCGCCCCCAGGATTTTCATCCAGGTACAAACGCGAGAGTGGCGCGGAGAAACAGAGTCGCCAGCCGTGTAAATTTATCCCAAGAGAGGGAAAGGGAACACCGCATAAACCTTAGGAAGAGGGAAAGGAATGGTCATCGCAACCATAGCCTGGGTTTGGGAGTCGGTTACGCGAGGGGAAGGTGCTAGCACCCCACGCGTCCATCGTACTCGATGGGATCCACGCTTGTTGTCTATTCTAAGGGTAAGTTATACTATCATCTAGGGATGTACTAAAATGGAGAGGGGAAAACAAAGACAGACTCGGTAGGACGTCGACGTCCTAGGCCTACGTACCCCCCTTGTGCAATGGGGAATTCAGAGTCAACGTAGTTCGGACCAAGTTCTTTTTGTGTTTTTTTTATGAGCGACGTTAAGTTCGCGTCCGGCAGTTAGGGTCGATGCCTGTTTGCGACTCAGACGGAAGGTAACGTGCCCTTTTTGAAAATATCCTTTAAGTTTGGAAATCCCGAAGGACAAAAAGGTTTGAAATTGGTTTGTGTTTTTTAGGACAGAAGTGGTTTAAGTTAATTCCTAAGTTGCATTGCACCAAAGTCTAAGGCACAGGGGCGAATACTTAACGCATTGTCCCAAGACAGGACGCTCGCTAAGCACTCTAGAAAGATGAGAGGAAGCCCCTCATTTCTCATTCCCTACGCTTAAGGCTCGTGCGCAATACACATTATTATTATTAAGTGTTTTAAAGAGATTTGAGATGAGAAGAGAGAAGACACAAGGGTAACTCAAAGGGAGACTATGAATCCTAAAGTGATTATGCATGGGTGACCTATGGTTAGTGAGGTTTGACGACAACCTAAATCCTAAAGGAAAGAGATGAGAGAAGGAGAGAATAGTAAAGGTGAATATGGATGCTTATCCACACCCTTAAAGAACCTACCTTAGTCCTTGCATAAAAGATTAGTACAGAACAGATATAAATAAGAGAAATGAGGTGAATTAAAATCAAGCAAAGGCAAACAACAATGATAATAATCCAAACATGAACTCAAAAATCAAAGAAGCAATCGCAAAGCAAATGGCACAAGTGCCTTTCACACAAGATAATCAGATAAGATCAAAGATGCGCACACAAGAGAATCTCAAGAGAAAGCAAATCAAATAATTAGAAAAGTAACTCCTAAAATTCCCAAATTAAACATTAAGGTTCCTCAACCAGAGGTAAACAACATATCAAAAGTCCCTGCAAAAAATCAAGATATTAGTCATTCAAAAAATTGGGCAAAGTTCAGGTGGGAATTAGGGCTCAGTGTGCCAAAGGGAAGGACCTAAATGCAATATGAAATAGATTTAAAAATTAAAGAAAAATATTTTTATGCAATTTAGGATGTCAATGAACAAATTCAAAAAGAACGGATCAAAAATGCTTTGTAGATGAGGAGAATTAAAATGAAGAAATCTAAGTATGCATTATATGGATAATTCTAAAAGAAAATAGGCTAAATAATTAATTTAAATGACAAAAAGAAAATTAAAATAAAAAATAAAATTTGTGAAAATTTTATAAAATGATAAGAATGATGTATGAATTTTGTGATGATTTTTAGATGCAAGATGGTATTTTTAAAATTAAAATATGAAATATAATAACTAAAATAAAATAAAATGAAATAAAAGAGATGGGGGTGCAGGGAGTAGAAAAAACACGTTGACATGATGGTTGGGCTAGAGGATAGGGGGTGCGAATAGTGAGCCCATGCGTTAAGTCCATCTGAAAATAAAAATAAAAATAAAGCCTGGGGGTGCAGAGAGTGAGAAACTATGTTGAAATGCTGGTTGGGCTTAGGGGTCGGGGGTGCGTATAGCAACCCAGCCCACTAATTCATCAGAAAAAAAACAAAAAAAAGAAGGGACTACCGTGGGATGCCATGTGCCTGGCACATGCGTTTTTAATGCGCTGGCGGGATGATGACCACATGATTGAGTCAATGGTTCACAGTCATCATGATGAGGGGTTGAGTTTGGTAGTCCACGATAATTACCGTGTCATGGCACACACATAATTGTTAAATGAAAATCAGAAAAAAAATAAAAGAACACACACGTGGACTGTTGATGACCGCACGATGCAGGAAACGGACGGCTGGGAGGTTGTCTTCTTCGCCCAGACCCTTGGCCGGACTGAAACAAAAGCCGCCGCTGGAGTTAGGGTTCCGGCCCCCTACTCCGGCATCCTGCAATCAAAACTACACCAAAACGCACGTGCGAATATGCTATTCCAACCAAAAAAATGTCAGGAATCCAAATATACAATCAAAAATTTCAAATGACCAACGTATAATAAAAAACGCATGAAATTATGTTAGGGCATCAAACTTTAAATCAACATAGCAAGCCATACATGCATCCATATTCAAAAATAAATAGATCAGAGTGATCACCATTCATCACACATCAATATTCATATAAAAAATTGGAGTTTTATGAGCATGAAAAAACCTCCCAACCTGAGATGGAGCAACTCCAATCCTTGCCTTTGGCTGCGAATGGTGGTTGGGTTGTGCTCCAGAAATCACCAGGAAGAGACTTGTGGAAGAACTTTTGGCAAAAACCTTGTGGATCGTGAGTTTGAATGAGAAATCCTCTTTTAGGGTTTTCTTGAGAACTCCTCCAACTTCACGTGCATGAGTCCTAACCAATGCATGGATGGGTTTATAAAGACTAGGGTTTGCCTCTTAATATGAATTGGGCTTGGGTAATCCATTGTTTAATGATTTTTGAATAATTTTGGAATTTTGCATTATGTGGAATATACCTCTCTCCTTGCATGGATACTTGAGAATTATTTGATGGATCACCTTCATTTGGATTGCTAATCACACCATATTTAAATTGGGCCTTGCAAACAAATGAATCATGAGTTTTAAATAATTTAGCAATTTTTGAATAATGGAGGATAAATGAAGAAAAAACCATAGAACCACTTGATTAAAAGGCCTATAATGATCCTTGAGGAGTGCCTTTTGATGTTGGAAAATGACATGAAGCAATGGAATTGATTATAGGTCATTAGGCCCAAAGTTGTGAAAATGGCACCATGAGAAACCCTAAACACCACTTTTCCTTCTTTTGATCATAACTGGAGTTTAGCAAATGATATGGAGACCCACTAGTACTTGTTGGAAAGAGGAGAAAAATATATTCAACTTTCATGTTGGAGAAAAATTCATTTGAAGTTTTCTTGATGATGAGAAGTCAAGTTGAATGCAGTGTAGGAGCTTGCCCAAAAAGGAAACTTTTCATTATAGGTCACTTTCCAAATTTAGAAACTTTGCACCAACTCCTGATTCCTGACAAATATGTATGAAAGTTGACCCCTGGAGACCATATGAGGGTGTGAGACCTTAAAATCCCTGCAGAGAACTTCAAAATTTCACAGTTGACTTTCCTCCTTTGACTGTTGACTTTTCCCCAAATTCAACTGATTTTCAATCCATTGGCCAATTGGACTTCTCCTGACCTAACTGATGGACAATCTTCCACTCCTAGATACTTAGGGACCCAAGGAGTACCATAAAATCAAGACTTGCCCAAAAAATCAGAAATAAACTAACTTTATAGCAAACCCTAGTTTTGGTACCCTTAGTCTAGGAGGAAATAGCACAGTCTCCAAATCCAAATTCCTCTGAATATGATGTGTATCCTCTCCAACAAAGATAAGATATGTCATTTGTTGATGGTAAAAACCCCAGGAGCTTGCCCATTGGAGCAATAAACCCAAGAATCTCAAAACCCTAATCTATGCACTGGTTAGGAAAGGATGATCCACCTGAGCTCTCTTAGACAATACCAGGACTCTTGCTTGACCCTCTGAAGCACTGCCTCAGGCACCTTGACCCCATGCTAAGAACCAATGATATTCACACATGATAATGCAAAATGCAATGCAACATAAGCCAGTTAGTAATAAAGTAAGGAGAGCAAATTTTGGGGTGCAACAGCTGCCCCTATTCAATCAACTTGGTCCTGAAGGTATGATAGCAACGGCTCTCAGACATTCCAGGGTACACGGGGATTGAATACCAAAAGAGCCCCGGAAATTTGCTTATGGTAAGAATAACGAGAAAGAGTGTGCTGAAAAATAAGGAATATGACCTCGACCATATCCATAAGGAAAAAATAAATACGACCTCAATCGTACCCAAAAAACGAATACAACCTCAATTATACCCGCAAAGGAAGACTGACCTCAATCACTCTACCCACAAAGAAAAACGAATACGACCTCGATCGCACCCACAAAACGAATACAACCTCAATTATACCTGCAAAGGAAGACTGACCTCAATCACTCTACCCACAAAGAAAATAAGAATACGACCTCGATCGCACCCACAAAACGAATACAACCTCAATTGTACCCTCCAAGAAAGACTGACCTCAATCACTCTACCCACAAAGAAAACATGAATACGACCTCGATCGCATCCACAAAACGAATACAACCTCAATTGTACCCTCAAAGGAAGACTGACCTCAATCACTCTACCCGCAAAGAAAAGACGAATACGACCTCGATCGCATCCACAAAACGAATACAACCTCGATTGTACCCATAAAGGATAACCAACATAAAGTGGACTTCACTGGGGATAACGTGAACCAAGGCTCGTAAAAGAAAAAGGCCAAAATGAGGCAAACAAAAACAAACTTCTAACGGACTCCTGATCCACAGATAAGATGACTCCGTTGGGGAAGGTGAAGTCTAAATAAAAGACTCTGCCGGGGAGCACAAGTATGAGGAACGTATCCCTCCAAAATATCCTGAGTTATGCCATCTCTGCTGAGAAAGAGAATTGGCAAGGAAAGTATCAAACCTGGCTTATGCTTTGGAATGCAAATGTTTGAATTTTACCGTAATGCTCCACACGAAGTGGAAATGCTACGTATTTGAGGATGCAATGCTTATGCTTATGATATACAAAAGAGGCCCCTCCAGCAAGATAAATGCTGGAGAGAAAAGACCAATTCAGCTGCGGCTGACAAAAATAAATTGTCCTCTGAATCCAGGAACTCTGCTGAGAAGGATCACACTGATCGACTCCTTGGATCAACAATTTTTTTGCTGGGGATGAGGTCCCAAAAGAATATCCACACTACCGGGGATTATACCTGTCCTCGACTGAAGGTAACTTCCAAAACCTGAGATTTCCTTTCTGCTGGGGGAGTTGAGAATGGACGCCAATAACGGAACCGGAAGTTTGTTACCGAGGATTGCCAACAACAGACAGGCTTAGGACCTGCTGGGGGATACTACTGAATTGCTGAAGGGGAGGATGCCCTTACCCCCACCTTGCTGGGGATTAGAATATGACATTGTTGGCGAAAGCACACTTCCTGACTGGATGGGGGAAGTGAGCACCATGATTCTGTGGGGAAATAATGTCTTGATCCGGAGAAAATACTTTCCAAGTCTTCTGCTGGGGAAAGTCTGCTCTGCTGAGGAAAGTGTAATCTCAATGCTGGGGAGAGCAACCTGCTGGGGGAGTACAATCCTGTTGCCCTGCAAGTCAAATAACAACAAATAGAATATGCCACAACCTGGCTATCACCGTTAACGCCTAAGTAATTTCTACTGCTTTTCGTTATGCTTCGCAAAGCTCAAAGCTTCATATGCAATGTTTATCAAAAATATCGGACGTTTTTGCAAACAAAACAGTAAAAGTAAAAGTAAAACAAACAATGGAAAGCTCTTTGAGTGAAATGAATATTTTATTGAAGAGTGGCCTGTAAATAGGCATTTACAATAAGAAGCAATTCCTAGAAAGAGGTAATTGCGCAAAAACATAAAGAAAATACACATGTCGGCAATGTGGGAACAGATATCCACCATGATTTGACTCAGCTATGACCCATACGACTTGCTTATCCACAAATGTCTTGACCTTCGAAGAGACTAACTGTACCGATTCCTTTCTTTCAGAATTTCCAGGTATTGAGAGCGTTCGTAGATCGAACGCAGACCGTAGCCTTTCGCTTATAAATCCCTAACTTTTGCCTGGATGGCCCTTTTCGGGTTTTCAATCCACCAGGATACCCATTTTTGCCAAAGTCGCATTTTCAGGTTTTCAACTTTGCGGGTGTACACATTTCTTTTTACATTTTATCCCTAATTTTTGCCTGAACCTTTTTCCTTTTTATGGTTCGCCGGGATGCCCCTTTTTGCCTGGACTTTCTTTTTATGTCCAGCGGGTCTCTTTTATGCGAAGTATTTTTTGACTACGTCTGCGTTCACAGGGGAGGTAAAATCTTCGCCATCCATAGTTGAAAGTAGTAAGGCTCCACCAGAGAAAACCTTTCTGACCACATATGGCCCTTCGTAATTTGGAGTCCATTTGCCCCTGTGATCTGTTTGAGGAGGAAGGATCCTTTTCGAAACTAATTCACCTGTCTGAAAACTCCGAGGACGCACTTTCTGGTCAAAGGCGTGCTTCATCCTGCTCTGATATAACCGACCATGTGCGATGGCTGCCAATCTCTTTTCTTCAATAAGGTTCAACTGATCCAACCTGGAACGCACCCATTCAGCTTCATCAAGCTTCACATCTGCCAGAACTCTCAAAGACGGAATCTCGACCTCTAAGGGTAAGACTGCTTCCATACCATATACCAATGAGAAAGGGGTTTCCCCAGTTGACGTACACACCGAAGTACGGTAACCATGTAGAGCATAAGGTAACATCTCATGCCAGTCTTTATACGTTACCACCATCTTCTGCACAATCTTCTTGATATTCTTATTTGCCGCCTCAACAGCCCCATTCATCTTCGGACGATAGGGAGAAGAATTGTGATGCTCGATCTTAAAACTTTGACATAGTTCCTCCATCATCTTATTATTCAAATTCGAGCCATTATCAGTAATGATTCTCTCCGGGACCCCATAACGACAGATGATGTCCTTCCTTATAAACCGGGCTACCACTTGCTTGGTGACGTTGGCGTACGAGGCTGCCTCCACCCACTTTGTGAAATAGTCAATGGCAACAAAAATGAAATGATGCCCATTGGAAGCAGTAGGCTCAATTTTTCCAATCATATCTATACCCCACATCGCAAACGGCCAAGGAGATGACAACACATTTAGAGGCGTAGGCGGTACGTGCATCTTATCTGCATAGATCTGGCACTGATGGTACTTCCGAGCGTACTTGAAACAATAGACTCCATAGTCATCCAATAATATCCTGCTCTCAACAACTTTCTAGCCATGGTGTGTCCACTGGAATGAGTACCAAAAGAACCCTCGTGACCTTCCTCCATCAATGAGCTTGCTTCGTGTTCATCAACACAACGTAGCAAGACCATATCGAAGTTCCTCTTATATAACACATCATCCTTGTTCAGGAAGAAGTTTCCTGCCAACCTTCTCAGAGTCTTCTTATCCTTGGTGGAGGCACCCTCTGGATATTCCTGGCTCTTCAGAAAAACCTTAATATCATGATACCACGGTTTACCATCAGACACATCTTCAATTGCAAACACAAAAGCCGGTATGTCCATACGCATGATTCTAATCGAAGGCGTTTCATTCCAATGGTTCACCTTATACATGGATGCTAACGTTGCCAATGCATCAGCCATCTGATTCTCAGCTCGGGGCACATGATGAAAATCCACCCTATCAAAGAAAAGTAACAACCTTCTGGCATAGTTGTTATAAGGTACCAAATTTGCCTGACGAGTCTCCCATTCTCCTGTAATCTGATTAACTACCGACGCAGTATCACCATAAACATCGAGGTTCTTAATTCTTAAATCAATTGCTTCTTCTAACCCCATGATGCATGCTTCATACTCCGCCTCGTTGTTGGTAAACACAAATCCTAACCGGGCAGTGAAAGGTATATGAGAACCCTTCGGAGTTGTAATGATTACCCCAATTCCATTACCATATGAGTTAACAGCCCCATCAAAAATCATCTTCCATTGTGATCCAATCTCAGGTCCTTCATCAGGCAGAGGCTCTTCACAATCCTTCATTTTCAGAAACATAACATGCTCGTCTGGAAACTCAAACTTCATAGGCTGATAATCCTCGACTGGCTGATCAGCAAGATATTCTGACAGAACACTTCCCTTAATGGCCTTCTGAGAAACATACTGAATATCGTACTCTGTCAAAACCATCTGCCAACGGGCTATCCTTCCAGAAAGTGCTTGCTTCTCAAACACGTACTTAATCGGATCCATCTTCGAAATCAACAAGGTTGTGTGACTAAACATATACTGCCTTAGGCGCTTGGCTACCCAAGCGAGTGCACAACATGTCTTTTCCAGCATAGAATATCTTGATTCGCAATCGGTGAACTTCTTACTCAGGTAGTAAATGGCGTGCTCTTTCTTACCTGTCTCGTCGTGTTGACTGAGCACACAACCCATCGAATTCTCAAGAATCGTAAGGTACATAATCAACGGTCTCCCATACACTGGTGGTATAAGGACTGGAGGTTCCTGCAGATACGTCTTTATCCTTTCAAACGCCTCTCGACAATTTTCATTCCACCTGACCTCTTGATCCTTTCTCAGCAACTTGAAAATTGGTTCACATGTAGCTGTCAGGTGAGAGATAAACCTGGCAATGTAATTCAACCTCCCCAAGAAACCACGGACCTCTTTCTCTGTTCTTGGCTCTGGCATCTCCTGTATGGCTCTTATCTTTGCAGGATCAACCTCTATACCCCTTTCACTAACGATGAAACCCAGCAATTTACCAGACCTTACGCCGAAAGTGCACTTGTTCGGATTCAATATCAACCTGAACTTCCTCAACCTTTCAAACAACTTCTGGAGGTTTACCAAGTGTTCTTCCTCTGTCTGTGACTTCGCAATCATGTCATCAACATAGACTTCGATCTCCTTGTGAATCATATCATGAAAGAGAGTCACCATCGCCCGCTGATAGGTTGCCCCAGCATTCTTCAACCCAAAGGGCATTACCTTGTAGCAAAATGTTCCCCACGGTGTTATGAAAGTAGTCTTCTCCATGTCCTCTGGGGCCATTTTGATTTGGTTATACCCAGAGAAGCCATCCATGAAGGAAAACACAGAATATTGAGCAGTATTGTCCACTAACACGTCAATGTGGGGGAGCGGGAAATCATCCTTCGGGCTCGCCCTATTCAAATCTTGGTAATCGACACACATCCTGACCTTTCCATCCTTCTTAGGTACAGGTACAATATTAGCAACCCACGGAGGATAATTTGTCACAGCAAGAAATCCGGCGTCCAACTGTTTCTAAACCTCTTCCTTGATCTTGACAGCCATATATGGTTTCGTCCTTCTCAATTTCTGCTTGACTGGAGTACAACTCTCTTTAAGCGGCAGTCTGTGTGAAACAATGTCGGTATCAAGTCCGAGCATGTCTTGGTAAGACCAAGCGAAGATATCCACATACTCTCGAAGTAACTCAACCAATCTTCCCTTAACAGTGTCTTCCAGGGCAGCCCCAACCTTTACCTCTCGTTTAACATCCTCAGTTCCCAGATTAACAGTCTCAACTTCCTCCTGATGAGGTAGAATAACCCTTTCCTCTTGTTTCAATAGCCTGGCTAATTCCTCTGGTAAGTCACAGTCTTCGTCAGTCTCTTCTTCGGCCTGATAGATGGGATTGTCGAAGTCATATCGAGTCATAGCTAAGTCATGGGTGGAATCTGAACAAAGGAACCTGCATGATGGATGTTTTATGTTCATTATGGGTGCAACAAACAAGAAAACACATTGCCATTTTGATGTGGGTTAATGCAAAAAGTAAAAAATAGAAAGGCAGGGATCAAAATATTTGAATGAAAAACGTCCTTTATTGATGATAAAAATAGCAAATAAAACATCCAAGCCCTCCAAATAAATATCACTATGCCTTGGGCAGAGCGTAGGACTCAACATAACAGAAAACAAAAGTAAATTACTCCAGGCGCGTCACTTGGATAACTTTCTCGGAGGACCAGTTGCCGAGACTCTGACCAGGAATGTAGGGGCGGATCCATTCATCCATGTCACAATCACTATCTCCTTCATCCTCAATAACATTGACTCTGTCGAAGAAAACACCGGCACTGGTGAAACGGATTGGACCATAGAACTTGGGAGGCTCTTTAGAACACCTAGGTGGCTTGTATCCCAGTCCATGAGTATCTTGCTTCCTTTGAACATCAATAACACTGCCCCACTTCTGAGAACCACCAGCTTCAACTATAGCACGCGCCTCTTTGAAAGAGGACATTGGAACTTCTGGTCGTATCACGACTTCAGGTTGGGCAACCGCCTCAGGCTGAGTAACTGCCTTTGGGGGTTCCTGGGGAATCTTCACAGCTTCAAAGGCTTGGCACAAAGTTTCCTGTATCTCACCATCTACCTCTACATACTTGAAGGTCGATAGGTGACTCACCATGATGTCTTCTTCACCACAAACAGTCACAACGTGGCCATCCACCATATACTTCAACTTCTGGTGCAGCGTAGAAGTTACTGCCCCAGCACCATGGATCCATGGGCGACCCAACAGACAACTATAGGTAGGCTGAATATCCATTCTGTAAAAGGTGGTATTGAAAACCTCAGGACCCACCTTGATCGGCAGAACTAACTCTCCAAAAATTGACCTCTTGGAGCCATCAAAAGCACGTACCACCAAGTCACTTGGTGTACAAATCAACCCACGAGTATCCAACTTCATCAGAGCCTTCTTCGGTAGCACATTCAAAGACGACCCAGTATCAACTAACACATGCGACATTAAAGAACCACGACATTCCACTGAAATATGCAGAGCGTTGTTATGATTCCTCCCAGCCGGAGTCAGATCTAAATCGGTGAAACCCAAACCATTACCAGCATTCACATGAGCCACAACCCCTTCTAACTGATTGACAGATATCTCCTACGGTACACAAGCCATATTCAGAATCTTCAGCAATGCATTTCGGTGTGCCTCGGAGCACAACAGTAAGGATAGGATGGAAATCTTCGATGGAGTTTGGTGGAGTTGGTCAACAATCTTGTAATCACTTTTTCTGATCAACCTCATAAACTCTTCTACGTCTTCTGAGAAAGTATCCCCACCTGGATTTGTCATAGAATTATTAGCTTCCTGCCTCTGTACAGACTCATCCATCATCTGCTTACCTTTGTCTTGTCTTGAACTGCTAGCTTGATTCTCGAAGGGAATAGAGACTCTACCACTCCTAGTGATAGCCCCTGCTTCAACAAGATTTTCCACCCCTGTATTCACAGCTGATGTCTTTTCCAATTCCAGTTTCTTACCATTAACAAACACCTCGGCCCCATAATTCCATGGGATGGCCTTGGTACTCTCATACGGAACTGGTCCGGGAACAGTGATAGTGACCGGCGCTGGTCTCGCCGGCGCTGATACAGTTATCGTGGCAACATCAATCTCTCTGTCAGTAACAATACTCCGTTTACAGCCCCTGTCAAACTGTAATACCCCTTCGCTGATCATTTTCTGAATACCTGCTTTCAATAAATCACAACCGCCTGGCTGCGACACACACTTTACACAACCTTCACCACAACTGGGAAATACTCCTCCCTTCAACAGTCTTTCCTTCACCATACCCAAGGGAGTTTGGATTTCGTTCACATCTAAAATCAAACTCAAGTCTTCACTAATAGCATTGACCTTCGGCCCTCCGTGATTCGGCATCGGATTCTGATTCACATTCGGGACGTCATTGGAGAAATTGATGGTTTTGGAATCCAGCAGATCTTGAACCTGATGCTTAAAAGCTTTACAGTTTTCAATATAATGTCCGGGTGCCCCAAAGTGAAACTCACAGTGGGCGTTGGCATCATAGCCAGGAGGTGGATTACCAGTAGGTGGAGCCAATGTTCTCTTCTAGATTAATTGTAGTTGTAGCAAGTACTGAAATAATTGAGCGTATGGAAGAGGTGGAGTGTCAAAATGCCTATCCCGCCTAGTCAGAGGCTGAGACCGGCGAGGAGCCTGATTTTGTTGCTGAGTCACTGCTGGCTGCTGAGGTGCTGCTGGGATGGTTACAGAAGCCACCTGCTGATTGTAGTTCTGACGAGGTCCATCTCTACCACGATATGATGACATAGAGTTTGTATCTCCCTCCTTCTTATTATAACCATTGGCATAAGGATTCTTGCTTCCTCCAGATGAGGACCCATCACTGCCTGATATCTTCCCCACCTTGATTCTGCTTTCCACCATTTCCCCCACTAAGATCAAGTCAGCAAACTTTCCAGTCATACATGGTACCAGCTTTTCATAGTAATGACCCTGCAAGGTGGCCATAAACATAGTTATCATTTCACGTTCCAACATGGGAGGCTGAACCCTCGCTGCCAGTTCACGCCACCTCTGAGCGTACTCCTTGAAGCTCTCATTGTTCTTTTGTGACAGATTCTGTAGCTGTGTTCTGTTAGGAGCCATATCAGTGTTATATTGGTAATGTCTGATAAATGCCCCTGCCAGATCTCTCCAACTACGCACATCCTTCCTTTCCAGTTGCATGTACCACTCCAGGGATGCCCTAGATAGGCTATCCTGGAAGCAATGCATCATCAGCTTTTCATTCTTCGCATATGCAACCATCTTGCTTACGTATGCTCTCACATGGGTCCTCGGACAAGTCATACCATTATACTTCTCGAAAGTGGGAGTCTGAAACTTGTGCGGAATAACAACGCCTGGAACCAACCCCAAATCCTCTAGATCCATTCCCACAGAATCCTGATTCACAACACCCCTCAGCTGTTCCTCAATCAAACGGATCCTCTGATCCTGATCAGTCCGGGGACCAGCATCCCCACCTGGCAAAGAAAATGCATCATCCTGAACATCATCATACTGACGACCCTGAACTGCGCCAGTACCAGTACCACCTCCCCCTGCAGTGGGAATCACAACACTTTCTACTCCGCCCGGAGGAATCACAACACCAGAAGCAGGAACACCTCCGCCAGTAAGACCATTCTGACCATCATCAGTAACACTAGTCTGAAGTCCTCCGTGAAGGACACCATCATTATCAACCTTCACAATCAGTGGCTGAACGAGAGTTCTCAACTGTTCTTGTCCCTGAGCAACCCCTTGCATTAATTCCATGAATTGGTTCATGCGAGTCCGCATCTCAATGATCTCATTCTGTAGCTGATCCATGAGTCTCTTCCGATTCTACTTAGTAGGATACCGGTGAATACGCTGATCTGCAATTCTGAGATGAGAACAAGATAAGAATACCGGAGATAAACACCTGTCATGCAAAATGATTATGGAAAATGATTATGAATATGCAAATGCAAATAGAAGTGTTTGAAAATTCACAGGGCGATCCACCCCTTGATTCTGATTTAATAACAAGATATAATGGAACTTCTGCTCATATATTAAGAAAACCAGAGAAAAGCCAAATGTCAACAATCACAAATCCGAGATAACAAGTCTGAATATAAAAACCATAGGTCCCAACCAACAAGCCTGGTGGTGATCCACATACAATGAAAGAGAACAGAAAACTATGGCATATCATCAAAATTCACAAGTGTCAATCCCCCCCATCCATTATGCTTTCTGCACCAGTCTGGAATCTCCTTGAACAGCTTTCTGGTATCGGGATGCTTCGGCCTCTGAATTAGCCCTTGAATGAGAAGGTCTCTCCTATGTATGATCCCATCCAAGTATCGGCAATGTAACTCCCAAGCGTCTTCTCCAGAAACACCATCCATGCTAGGACCCTCGTGTCTAGGTTTCTTCACTTCAGCTTGGACTTTCAGTTCTTCCATGGAGGTTATGGCTTCATTGAGTCGACCCTCGACTACTTGTCTCTTGAATATCCCTGATAAGATCTCGGCGTCTTTCTTCTTAAGCGTCGACCTCAACTGATCAATCTTAGCTATGTAGTCGTCTTCCTTTCTCTTATTCTCAGCCATGGCAGTTTCTTGGTGATCATTGAACCTGTGAATCTTCAACAAGGCCTTGCCTAATTCCTCCTCCTTGGACCTGAGAATGTTACTGACCCCATCCAAAGCTTGTTTCATCCTTTCTCTGGATGCGACCATGTCAGCAAGCTCTTTTTCTGCTTTAGCAAGGAGCTCTGTCTTCAACTTGGCGGTATGAACAGCTTTACCCTGCTCATGCTTCCACTGATAAATTTCTCTCTTTAGCTCACTATTTTCTTCCCGCAACTTTTCCTTTTCAGCCCATAATTTGTTATACTTCTCCAACTCAACGGTGGTAGGAGGCTCGATCACCAAAGGATACAAAGGTGGTTCCATCGAGAATGGAAGAAGCTCCTCTTCTGCTCTCTTCTTAATCCACTCTTTATAGGGAGGGAAAGCCCGATTGTTACTTTTCCCGAATGGAATCTTACCCTTCTTAGTCACCTGTTTCCAAGCATTCACAACTTTCCTTATCAATCCTTGATCCTCAATACCATTGAAGAATAAGGATTCTCGGACATCTCGCTCTTCGGGTGGATTCTTCAAAGGATAGCCAAACTGTCTGATAGCTAGGGAGGGATTATAGTTAATTCCACCTTTCCTCCCTATCAAGGGAGCATTAGGGAATTCTCCGCATTTGCAAATAATCTCCATTCCTAGCAAGTCACGATTAATCCAAATGATGTTATCAGCAGTCAAGCCCATAACCCTCTTAGACCACTTCAGAGAATCTTTCGTATCAACGAAAGCGCCAGATTCAGGGAGACGACTCAAAAACCAAGTAGCTAAGAGTGGTGCACAGCAACTTACAGTTTTCCCACGCCTATTCTCATTCTTATAGTAAACTGAATGGTACACATCACCTAGCAAGGTAGGTATAAGATTCTTCGAAATAAAGATTCTGACGGCATGCATATCCACCAGATCAGGAATATTCAGAAACAAAACAATCCCATAGATACACATAGCTAGGATAGCTTGGAAAGCAATCCAGTTCTTCTCTTTGACATGTATGCAGGCTTGATCAAACAGGAACTTCAATAGGAAACCCTTAACTCCTTATTTTTCTTCAATATTACTGTTCAGGACGGATTCACTAATATGAAGAGCCACAACCATTTCTTTTATACCGGGGTGTTCTTCAGAAAAGAAAACTATATCATGACTGATAGGAATTCCCAAAATAAATGAGAACTCCTCCAACGTTGGTGCCAAGATGTAGTCTGGGAAAGTGAAGCAACGCAGAGACGGATCGTAAAACTGAAGAAGTGTGTGAATGGCATCCTTCTTGTACTTGGAGATGTTATAGACAAATTTCAGAAGTCTTACATACCTTCCACTGAACTCTGTACGAACTCCGGAACCAGCCATATTAATCAGTTTGTGAATCAGTGTCAAAGTCGGTTCTGGGAATGAATAAGCAACAGTCTTCTTTCTCTGAACATCCATACTGAAGCGACCTCAGAAAACCGAAATCAAGGGTAAGATGCAAGCCCTGAAAAATGTCAAACACGTCAAAATGCAAGAAAAATGATATGCTCATGCAAACATGGGGTCAAGGCACACTACTGGATGTGCTGTGCTGTTAGCTAAACGAGAAACCAGAAAACCAGAACTCTGAACCACTGAGGAACCCAAATAATCAGACGTTGATGAGAAATCCAGAAAACCGGGTAGGTTGAAAGTCTCGGTTACCTACAAACCTGCAAACGCCCATCCCCTCTCACATGTGGGTACTAGGATGTTCAGTATCCCGGGCTCTCAGGTCGAGAAATGATGATACGTTCACCATTTCTGGTTTGGCATCATCATCAATCGAGGAGGCCTCAACTGATTCTCCAAAGCAGAAGGTCCTCAGTTTTGGCACTGAGGTCAAGAAAAAATAGTACATTCATCCCTCGGGGTACAGTACTAAAGTCAATCGAGGAGTGCCTCCACTGATTCTCTTCAAAACGTAGGGGCCATCCTATGCGAGTTCCAAAGTGGGCCATCGGGTGCGAATGGGTTTGCCACAGGATGTGGTCTGCCACTGTCACCACTAAAGAGGGATGTTTCCACTAAGGTCCTCAATGATCGGTCACCAGAGTCGATAGCTCTCTAGATCAACACCCCAACATGCGCAAGACACACACGTTAGAATGCATCCCAAGATAGCCTCGTCTGGTTGTGAATTTCGTGAACACACAAACGTACCAAGCGGGCACGTAGGTCCCACTACTTTCCACTCTAGTCCTAGGGTATTCTCAAGCCTTGGTATTGGGCTTAGCTCTCGGTCCCACCCAACCTGCAAAACAAAGACAACCAGCACAGCACAACAGCATGACAGTAATAAAAAAATGAATGCAGAAAATGAGATAAAAATAAAAAATAAAAATAAAATACAACACATAAAGCAAATCAAAACAAAATACCCAAAGAGACAAGAAAGCACTAGGATTGACTTGCTTAGGGATGGACCAGCATAGGTCAACCAGCTCCCCAGCAGAGTCGCCAGCTGTCACTCCCAGGATTTTCATCCAGGTACAAACGCGAGAGTGGCGCGGAAAAACAGAGTCGCCAGCCGTGTAAATTTATCCCAAGAGAGGGAAAGGGAACACCGCATAAACCTTAGGAAGAGGGAAAGGAATGGTCATCGCAACCATAGCCTGGGTTCGGGAGTCGATTACGCGAGGGGAAGGTGCTAGCACCCCACGCGTCCATCGTACTCGATGGGATCCACGCTTGTTGTCTATTCTAAGGGTAAGTTATACTATCATCTAGGGCTGTCCTAAAATGGAGAGGGGAAAACAAAGACAGACTCGGTAAGACATCGACGTCCTAGGCCTACGTACCCCCCTTGTGCAATGGGGAATTCAGAGTCAACGTAGTTCGGACCAAGTTCTTTTTGTGTTTTTTTATGAGTGACGTTAAGTTCGCGTCCGGCAGTTAGGGTCGATGCCTGTTTGCGACTCAGACGGAAGGTAACGTGCCCTTTTTGAAAATATCCTTTAAGTTTGGAAATCCCGAAGGACAAAAAGGTTTGAAATTGGTTTGTGTTTTTTAGGACAGAAGTGGTTTAAGTTAATTCCTAAGTTGCATTGCACCAAAGTCTAAGGCACAGGGGCGAATACTTAACGCATCGTCCCAAGACAGGACGCTCGCTAAGCACTCTAGAAAGATGAGAGGAAGCCCCTCATTTCTCATTCCCTACGCTTAAGGCTCGTGCGCAATACACCTTATTATTATTAAGTGTTTTAAAGAGATTTGAGATGAGAAGAGAGAAGACACAAGGGTAACTCAAAGGGAGACTATGAATCCTAAAGTGATCATGCATGGGTGACCTACGGTTAGTGAGGTTTGACGACAACCTAAATCCCAAAGGAAAGAGATGAGAGAAGGAGAGAATAGTAAAGGTGAATATGGATGTTTATCCACACCCTTAAAGAACCTACCTTAGTCCCAGCATAAAAGATTAGTACAGAACAGATATAAATAAGAGAAATGAGGTGAATGAAAATCAAGCAAAGGTAAACAACAATGATAATAATCCAAACATGAACTCAAAGATCAAAGAAGCAATCCCAAAGCAAATGGCACAAGTGCCTTTCACACAAGATAATCAGATAAGATCAAAGATGCGCACACAAGAGAATCTCAAGAGAAAGCAAATCAAATCATTAGAAAAGTAACTCCTAAAATTCCCAAATTAAACATTAAGGTTCCTCAACCAGAGGCAAACAACATATCAAAAGTCCCTGCAAAAAATCAAGATATTAGTCATTCAAATAATTGGGCAAAGTTCAGGTGGGAATTAGGGCTCAGTGTGCCAAAGGGAAGGACCTAAATGCAATATGAAATAGATTTAAAAATGAAAGAAAAATATTTTTATGCAATTTAGGATGTCAATGAACAAATGCAAAAAGAACGGATAAAAAATGCTTTGTAGATGACGAGAATTAAAATGAAGAAATCTAAGTATGCATTATATGGATAATTCTAAAAGAAAATAGGCTAAATAATTAATTTAAATGACAAAAATAAAATAAAAATAAAAAATAAAATTTGTGAAAATTTTATAAAATGATAAGAATGATGTATGAATTTTGTGATGATTTTTAGATGCAAGATGGTATTTTTAAAATTAAAATATGAAATATAATAACTAAAATAAAATAAAATGAAATAAAAGAGATGGGGGTGCAGGGAGTAGAAAAAACACGTTGACATGATGGTTGGGCCAGAGGATAGGGGGTGCGAATAGTGAGCCCATGCGTTAAGTCCATCTGAAAATAAAAATAAAAAAAAGCCTGGGGGTGCAAAGAGTGAGAAACTATGTTGAAATGCTGGTTGGGCTTAGGGGTCGGGGGTGCATATAGCAACCCAGCCCACTAATTCATCAGAAAAAAAACAAAAAAAAGAAGGGACTACCGTGGGATGCCATGTGCCTGGCACATGCGTTTTTAATGCGCTGGCGGGATGATGACCACATGATTGAGTCAATGGTTCACAGTCATCATGATGAGGGGTTGAGTTTGGTAGTCCACGATAATTACCGTGTCATGGCACACACATAATTGTTAAATGAAAATTAGAAAAAAAATAAAAGAACACACACGTGGACTATTAATGACCGCACGATGCAGGAAACAGACGGCTGGGAGGTTGTCTTCTTTGCCCAGACCCTTGGCCGGACTGAAACAAAAGCCGCCGCCGGAGTTAGGGTTCCGGCCCCTTACTCCGGCCACCTGCAATCAAAACTACACCAAAACGCACGTACGAATATTCTATTCCAACCAGAAAAATGTCAGGAATCCAAATATACAATCAAAAATTTCAAATGACCTACGTATAATAAAAAACGCATGAAATTATGTTAGGGCATCAAACTTTAAATCAACATAGCAAGCCATACATGCATCCATATTCAAAAATAAATAGATCAGAGTGATCACCATTCATCACACATCAATATTCATATAAAAAATTGGAGTTTTAAGAGCATGAAAAAACCTCCCAACCTGAGATGGAGCAACTCCAATCCTTGCCTTTGGCTACGAATGGTGGTTGGGTTGTGCTCCAGAAATCACCAGGAAGAGGCTTGTGGAAGAACTTTTGGCAAAAACCTTGTGGATCGTGAGTTTGAATGAGAAATCATCTATTAGGGTTTTCTTGAGAACTCCTCCAACTTCACGTGCATGAGTCCTAACCAATGGATGGATGAGTTTATAAAGACTAGGGTTTGCCTCTGAATATGAATTGGGCTTGGGTAATCCATTGTTTAATGATTTTTGAATAATTTTGGAATATTGCATTATGTGGAATATACCTCTCTCCTTGCATGGATACTTGAGAATTATTTGATGGATCTCCTTCATTTGGATTGCTAATCACACCATATTTAAATTGGGCCTTGCAAACAAATGATTCATGAGTTTTAAATAATTTAGCAATTTTTGAATAATGGAGGATAAATGAAGAAAAAGCCATAGAACCACTTGATTAAAAGTCCTATAATTATCCTTGAGGAGTGCCCTTTGATGTTGGAAAATGACATGAAGCAATGGAATTGATTATAGGTCATTAGGCCCAAAGTTGTGAAAATGGCACCATGAGAAACCCTAAAAACCACTTTGCCTTCTTTTGATCATAACTGGAGTTTCGCAAATGATATGGAGACCCACTAGTACTTGTTGGAAATAGGAGAAAAAGATCTTCAGCTTTCATGTTGGAGAAAAATTCATTTGAAGGTTTCTTGATGATGAGAAGTCAAGTTGAATGCAGTGCAGGAGCTTGCCCAAAAAGGAAACTTTTCATTATAGGTCACTTTCCAAATTTAGAATCTTTGCACCAACTCCTGATTCCTGACAAATATGTATGAAAGTTGACCCCTGGAGACCATATGAGGGTGTGAGACCTTAAAATCCCTGCAGAGAACTTCAAAATTTCACAGTTGACTTTCCTCCTTTGACTGTTGACTTTTCCCTAAATTCAACTGATTTTCAATCCATTGGCCAATTGGACTTCTCCTGAACTAACTGATGGACAATCTTCCACTCCTAGATACTTAGGGACCCAAGGAGTACCATAAAATCAAGACTTGCCCAAAAAATCAGAAATAAACTGACTTTATAGCAAACCCTAGTTTTGGTACCCTCAGTCTAGGAGGAAATAGCACAGTCTCCAAATTCAAATTCCTCTGAATATGATGTGTATCCTCTCCAACAAAGATAAGATATGTCATTTGTTGATGGTAAAAACCCCAGGAGCTTGCCCATTGGAGAAATAAACCCAAGAATCTCAAAACCCTAATCTATGCACTGGTTAGGAAAGGATGATCCTCCTGAGCTCTCTTAGACAATACCAGGACTTTTGCTTGACCCTCTGAAGCACTTCCTTAGGCACCTTGACCCCATGCTAAGAACCAGTGATATGCACACATGATAATGCAAAATGCAATGCAACATAAGCCAGTTAGTAATAAAGTAAGGAGAGCAAATTTTGGGGTGCAACAGCAGGTGTTTATGAAGGGAAAGGTGCTGAAGTTTGTGCATGACATTTGGTCATGTGATGATGTGTGCATCTGCTTTCTGATGTTGTTTATTCTGGTTTATGATTTGATCATTTCTCAAAATTAATAACTGGTCTACTTACCTTTGTCATATTTATGGCTAAAAAGGGGGAGTAGTGTGCTTGTGGTGTGCTGTTGCTGCAGTTGAGGGGGAGAATGTTTTTTTGTGTTGATTGTGTTTCTGCAGTTGAGGGGGAGTTTTTTTGCTGCTATGCTGTGTTTTTCGCTGTTGTCTCTGATATTGTTGTGTTGCTTGTTTTATCTTTGCAAGATTGTTTGTTGTGTAGTTTTAGCCAAAATAAGCCAAAGGGGGAGATTGTTGTTTCTTTAATTATGTGGTTGGCATTTATTTTGCTAAAACTATTCTAGCAGCAAGATGTTGAAACAAGATGTTCCAATTTACTACATTCAACATGTCGGATAAAGATGTCCCATCCTGGATCATAGGACATCGCGTCTATTATTGGTTTAAAAGGAAGATTTTGTTTGTTGTTATTTGTTACTGAATATTCTGTGAATATTTAGTTATCCTATGTGGCGTCCAACGTAATTGAGTTGAGATTTTGTGTTGGTTTTTGGATTTTCACTTCTTTCTAAATAAGGAGACATATTAGGAAATATTAGATTTAAGACCTATTTTCTTGTAGTTTATTATGCAGAATTATGTGCAGTCTCTCAGCTGCGTTTTGAAGCCCAACCCAGTCCATAATTAATGCTATATATTGACTAGTGTAAACCTAGTTTAGGTGTGGAACTTACGTGTGTTTTGTTAGGGTTTTTTATTGTTAATTGTGAGCCTAACTGGTATCATTCTGATAACAGTATAAGGACTCGTTTTGTGTTGTAAGTTTTGTCAGTTACTCATAAGCTTTTAAGCATTGAGTTTCTTGTGTGTCAGTTCTCATAAGCTTTGAAGTATTGAGAATTGTGTGTTTTGAAAGTGTGTCTTTCATTTTGTTACTTGTGTTGAAAGGAACCAGTCACGGTTTGTGATTGAAGAGGAATTTGAGGAGGGCCTCATACCTAGGTGAGTCTTAGGTAGAACTCATAGGAAGGGTAGTGATTAAGTGAGCAGATTATAACCGGGTGTGGTTGCTGTGTGATCTGTGAATTGATACTATTGTATATTGATTTTGTCCCTGGCTTGGTAGCCCCTAGAGTAGGATTGTTGATCTGAACTGGGTAAACATATCACTGTGCTCTTTACTTTCTGCACTGTTAATTTTATTGTTATCTTGTTCATTGTGTTGGATATCCGTGTCTCAACATCTGTGTAGGACATCTGATATCTGTGCCAGAATTTCAGTGATGATTTGCACAATGATGGAAAATCTTATGGTCAAAATTTGGGGTATGACAGATGCCCCTATTTAATCTTCTTGGACCCGAAGGTGTGAATGACGAAGATATTCTGACATTCAGGGTGTAAGAGGATTAAATATCAGAATACCTGAAATTTTGACTATGGTTATGAATAGCAATTCGCTCATCCATCTTATTTTACTAAGCAATGTTACTTAGAAAAGCGTAAAACTTCCCCTCGATTCTGGTCTTCAGCCGTGGAACTGGTCATTGTTTCTTTTGAAACAAACTTCCCCTCGATCCTGGTTTTCTACCATGGAACTAGTCTCAGTTTCTTTTGAAATAAACTTCCCCTCGATCCTGTTTTCAGCCATGGAACTGGTCTTAGTTTCTTTTGAAACAAACTTCCCCTTGATCCTGGTTTTCTATCATGGAACTGGTCTCAGTTTCTTTTGAAATAAAGTTCCCCTCGATCCTGGTCTTCAGCCACGGAACTGGTTTCAGTTTCTTCTTGAAATAAACTTCCCCTCGATCCTGGTCTTCAGCCACAGAACTGGTCTCAGTTTCTTCTTGTCGATTTTCTTTCTCGACAAGGAACGCTATTTGTAGTGGTCTTCATCAAACTTCTCGCCGAGTTTTATTGGGGAGACGCCATTTGATGGAAAAGGTTTGAGGTCAGAATTGCTGGGGAAACCCATTTGTCTGAGTTGTAGAGGTGTGCAAACTTCTCTGTTTGAGATGCCATTTGTTGACTCTACTGGGGAAAATGAGTCTCTTGAAAGACCGTTTTTTTTGCTTGCGGATATTACATCATACTTTTCTTCGAGACCTTTTCGGAGACATGCCATGTGATGCAATCCAATTTTGAGGTGCTGATGACTTTATTAACATCGACTTTCTTGGGAGAAAAACAGATGTATTACCGAGAGTCTTTGGTTAAGAGGCTTTCTCTGGGGATTTTCCTTAATCTGGGAAAGCGAAAATATCATCTTTAATGGTGAAGAGTGGTGTTCCAAAGGTGTCTGTCAAATATCTTCTTGCCTTTCAGAGGTTCAAGTTATCAAAGTGGTCGAGGACATGCTCCAATCCAGAAATAAACTTGGGAGAAATTGCTCAGACGCTATATTTCTGAATGAGGAAAGAACTGACAACTTTCGGTCGGAGGACTTTTATCACTTGGGAATGAATATGACCATAGTGATATTAATGCAGCAATATGTTTGAATATGAATCAATTATGCATGATGTATGTATGTTTATGCTGACAAAACAGACACGACATACATACTAGTGAATGAACAACGACTGGATACTCAGCCACTGCGGGGGATGAAAAGTACCATCGGTTCAAGATAGCAATCTCGTCCTGCTTAGGAGAGGTAGTCCCTGCTGGGGGAGAAAGAACCATCAATTGATCTTCAGAGGTAAGAACTCTGTCGAGGATATCAGACGGGATATTATATTTGAAATGATTGATCCTTCATTCAGGTGTACTGGCTTAGAAGGAGTACTTTGATTCTGCATTTTGAGGTTTAATTACTTCCAGAGAAGCCATTAATGTTCCTTTTTATGTCCAGTAGTCAAAAGGAATTTCCATCTTTATTTTAAAAAGCAGAAGAAAATTTTACAAGTAAATTCATTTTTGTTTTGTTTCAAGAATCGTTGATCATGTTAAAAAATGTCATTCTGTAAAGCAAAAATAAATGAGAATTGCAAAGAAAAGCACTAAGGCTCAAATTTTATTGATAGAATGGTAATCAGCCAAGCGCATGATCCCATAGAGTATTTACAGAGTTTAGAAAATGGTAATTTAAGGGTAAAAGGGCTACATTGAAACATAACGACCGCTATCCTTCAACTAATTTTGAATTCTGGACATTCTGGGCTTCTGTCGAAGGTGACCTTGACTGAAGTTTTCCTGATGGATGGCATTACTGCTGAGGAGTCAAATTGATTAGACTTAGTTACTTGCCATGAATCCATAACTTTTTCCTGGATTGTCTTTTGAGGTTTCCAATCCATCGGGATGATTTTATGCTTATGTCTCTAATTTTTTCCTGGACCTCCCTTTCGGGTTTTCAATCCACCGAGATGTTTTTTTATTTAGGTGAAGTATTTCTTGACTACATCAACATTCGTGTGGTAGGTAAACTCCTCTCCATCCATGGTTGCGAGTCTCAAGGCGCTGCTTGAGAAGGCTTTCTTGACCACATAGGGGTCATCATAATTCGGAGTCCATTTCCCCGGGAATCAGTGAGGAATGATTGTATCTTCTTGAGCACGAGGTCTCCTTTCTTGAAGGCACGAGGTCGGACCTTTTTGTCGAACGCTTTCTTCATTCTTTGCTGATATAGCTGATCATGGCATAAAGTTTTCATTCTATTTTCTTCGATTAGGTTCAGTTCATCGTGTCGACTTTGACAACATTCAGCCTCTATTAGCTTAGCTTCCATCAATACCCGGATTGATGGGATCTCTACTTCTATGGGGAGAACTGCCTCCATGCCATATACTAGAGAGAAAAGGGTTGTCCCTGTTGAGGTGCGGACAGATGTGCGATAACCGTGGAGAGCAAAAGGTAGCATCTCATGCCAATCTTTGTAGGTTACAACCATCTTATGAATGATCTTCTTGATGTCCTTGTTATCCGCTTCTACCGCTCCGTTCATCTTAGGCCGGTAGGGAGATGAGTTATGGTGTTCGATCTTGAACTCAACACGTAACTCTTTCATCATCTTATTGTTCGAGTTTGATCCATTATCTATAATGATCCGGCAAGGAACAACATAACGGCATATGAGATTGTTCTTGATAAATCAGACCACTACTTGTCGGGTTACATTGGTATATGACACTGCTTCGACCCACTTGGTGAAGTAGTCAATGGCCACCAGGATGAATCGATGTCCGTTTGAAGCCTTGGGTTCTACCATGCCAATCATGTCGATTCCCCATATAAAAAAAGGCCATGGAGAAGAAAGAACTTTGAGATACGTTGGCGGTACATGGATTTTGTCAACGAATATCTGACACTTGTGACACTTCCTCATGTACTTGTAGCAATCGGATTCCATTGTCAACCAAAAATATCCTGCTCTCAGAATTTTTCTTGCCATTGTGTGCCCGTTGGCATGAGTGCCAAATGAGCCTTCGTGGATTTCTTTCATTAGCATGTTTACTTCTTGTCTGTCTACGTATCTGAGCAAAACCATGTCAAAGTTTCTCTTATAGAGTGTATCACCGTTTAGGAAGAAATTGTCAGACAGTCTTCTGAGAGTCTTCCTATCTTTTCTTGATGCCCCACGTGGGTACTCCTGTCTTTGAAGGAAGCACTTAATATCGTGATACCAAAGTTTGTCATCTATGACTGCTTCAATTGTGAAAATGTAGGCGGGCCTTTCAAGGCGCATTATGTTAATCTTAGGTACATCGTTCCATTGACCTACACTAATCATGGAAGAGAGAGTGGCTAGTGCATCAGCCATGTGATTTTCTTCGCGAGGAATATGATGAAACTCGATTCTGTTGAAGAAGGGTAACAACCTTCTTGCGTAGTCTTTGTAAGGAATCAATCCTGATTGATATGTATTCCACTCTCCTTTAAACTGATTGATAACTAGGGCTGAGTCCCCATATACATCCAAGTTCTTAATCCTTAAGTTAATAGCTTCTTCGAGACCCATGATACAAGCTTCGTATTCGTCCTCGTTGTTTATGCATTTGAATGTGAATCTGGAAGTGAAAGGAATATGGATACCCTGAGGCGTTACGATGATTGCCCCAATTCTATTTCCATAAGTGTTGACAGCTCCGTCAAAAATTAATCCCCATTGGGATCCTGGTTCTGGCCATTCACTGGGTAGCGGTTCATCGCAATCTTTCATTTTCAAGTACATGACATCTTCATCTGGGAAGTCAAACTCGACTGATTCCTGATCATCAATCGGTTGATGAGCCAAATGATCAGCAAAAATACTTCATTTGACAACTTTCTGAGTGTGGTACTCAATGTCGTATTCCGATAACAACATCTGCCAACGAGAAAAGCTTCCCGTGAGAGCAGGCTTTTCAAAGACGTACTTGATTGGATCCATTTCGGAGATTAACCAAGTAGTGTGACAAATCATGTACTGGCGAAGACGTTTGGCTGCCCAAGCCAGAACGCAGCAATTTTTCTTGAGCATAGTGTATCGAGTTTCACAGTCAGTAAACTTCTTGCTTAAGTAGTAAATGGTAGACTCTTTTATTTTTGTCTCGTCTTGTTGGCCAAGTACACAACCCATGGAGTCTTCCAAGACTGTTAGGTATATGATTAGTGGTCTTCCCTTAACTGGAGGAGACAGAATTGGTGGATTCAACAGATATTCTTTGATACTGTCAAAAGCCTTTTGGCAGTCTTCTGTCCATACGTAACTCTGATTCTTTCTGAGTAGTTTGAAGATCGGATCTCATGTTGCGTTCATAAGGGATATGAACCTTGAGATGTAATTCATACGTCCCAAAAATCCGCTGACCTATTTTTCAGTCTTTGGTGAAGGTATTTCTTGAATGGCCTTGACCTTGTCAGGATCAACCTCAATTCCTTTCTGGATGACGATGAACCCTAAGAGTTTTCCTGAGCGAACACCGAATGTGCATTTATTGGGATTCAAGCGAAGTTTGTATTTTCTCAGACGCTCGAATAACTTTAATAGGTGTGTCACATGCTCTTCTTCTATTTTGGACTTGGCAATCATATCATCGATATACACTTCAATCTTTTTGTGCATCATGTCGTGAAACAGAGTTGTCATGGCCCTTTGATAGGTTTCCCCCGCGTTCTTCAAACTGAACAGCATTACCTTGTAACAAAAGGTGCCCTATGGGGTGATGAATGAAGTTTTATCCATGTCTTCTTGCGCCATTCTGATTTGATTATAGCCCGAGAATCCATCCATGAAGGAGAAGACTTTGAATTTTGTTGTACTGTCTACCAGCATGTCAATGTGTGGCAGGGGAAGTCATCCTTTGGACTTGCTTTGTTCAGATCCCTGTAGTCAACACACATTCTGACTTTTCCGTCCTTTTTCAGAACTGGCACTATGTTAGCTAGCCATTGAGGATATTCTGAGGTGGCAAGGAAACCTGCGTCGATCTGTTTCTGCACTTCCTCCTTAATTTTGATAGTAATATCTGGATGAGTCCGTCTCAGTCTTTGTTTTACCGGAGGACATTCTGTCTTTAGCGGTAAATGATGTTCCACGATACTAGTATCCAACCCTGGCATGTCCTGATATGACCAAGCAAACACATCTTGAAACTCTTTGAGAAGTTTTATAAAGTTTTCTTTGACAGTTGGACTGAGAAGTGCCCCAATCTTAACTTCTTTCTTTCCTTCCTCTGAACCCAAATCTACCGTTTCCAACGGCTCTTTGTGAGGCTTAATAGACTTTTCCTCTTGTCTGAGTAGTTGGGATATCTCTTTTGGAATTTCTTCGTTCTCTTCTTCTTCAGCTTCAAATGCCGGGAATTCAAATTTGGGAGAAGGCATTGGATCGTATGTTTCAATGGGGTTTAAAACAAGCAATCTGCATGACGTGATGATTCATTTTTAGAAAAGATAGAGAGAATGCAAGAGTGTGTGCAGTGTCTTTTCCGAAAAATGCTTGTTTTTATTTTGGGTTGTTTTAGGATTACCATTTTCTGAAAAAACGAAAAGTGAAAACAGCTGATAATGCGATATTACATTACATATTTACCATGATTTACATTAAATTATTTCGTCAATTTCGTTATTTACGTATTATTTTTGCAAGTGTTCAAGCTTATTTCCAGGTATTTCATCTCAAGTAAGTTGCATGAGAAAAGAAGAGAAAATAGGGAATAAGGAGAAGAAAGAAGACAGATGATAGAAAAATAGGAAAATGCACACAGATGAGTGTGGCGACCGCCACACCCTCTGTGGCGACCGTAAGGAATGCAAGAGCGTGACCCTCGTCACACATCATGTGGCGACCGGCACAGCTTGTCTTACTCAGTAAACTTCAATTACGTGGACCACTCAACATCAGTATCAATTCAACCCACATTCCCGCACACGTTCAGAACAATTGAAGTCTTCCGAAAATCTTTCAACTCAACAAAGACTCTCCAATTTTATCGACTAGAATAACTTCCACTTCCGAATTTTTCTCTCCCACACTTTCTGCTGAGCAGTATAAATGAGAGGCAGTTGGTAACGTGCAGGGGGGACTTACTTTTGCTGCAGGTATTATTTTGTTCAGAGCTTTTGATTTCTTTCATTCTTCCACTTTACTTTTCCAGCATCCAAATAGAAATAGTTTCCTACACCGGGGAGCTATTGCACTTTAGTTAGATTTTCATTTGTTTTCGTTTTCATTGTTCGAGCAAGCAAATCCTACCGACCTGTGGAGGATTATTAAACTTCAAGATTCAATTGTTTTCCAGGTTTTTACTTAATTAATAGAATTGCCTTTAATTTTAAATACCATGCATGAATTAATGTTTTACCGCTTTCGTTTGTGTATGTCTGTACTAGTTAAAATGTCCGGCTAAACCGTTTATATTGGTATGTAATTAAGTCGACCAGAAAGGGATTTGATAAGGCTCGGCTTAACTGTACACAACTTATTTTTGTGGTTTCAATTTATTAAATTAAATGGACTTTTTTTACAAGAGTAAAAAGGTAACGAAGGTTACGATCAATACAATGAGAGTTTGAGGTTTTAACCGGATAGCTAAAATTGGACATTGATTTTAAACACAGCGAGAGCACTTTAAAATCAATTAGGACTTGTTAGTTTTAAAATAGTACTTTTAAATTCAAATGGTTTAGTGAGAGCAAACATTCTGATTTAGGAGTATATTCAGAGTCAATAAACATGAGAGTGTGAGGTAAAGACTTTTAAATTAATAATTTCTACTGAAGAATATTTTGACTTATTTATACGTCGGCGATTTGTTGAATCCCCGATGATTGACGAGTTACGTACCAATATTCCGTTATATTTTATTTGAATCTAAATTCTAGTTTACCATTAGTTTCCCGTTTGCACCTTAACCTATAAAATCATCAGCCTTAGCTAAACATAGTAATAATCCGATAGCATTAGTTTGATTATCAGCCCTTGTGGGTTCGATATCTTTTAAAACAACGCGATTAGACTGTGCGCTTGCAGTTAGTAACCCTGATAGACTCATAAAGTTGCGATCAAGTTTTTGGCGCCGTTGTCGGGGATTGATTTAGTCAATAGTGCGATTCCTTTGTTGCGCCGTATAGACTAAGGCAATAAATTCCCTAATTTTCCGGTTGTATGCTAAGTACTCGCTCAAAAGGCGAAAACCTAACGCAACCGACAGATGAACCTGAGCGTCTTCTCTACAAAAGACGACGAATCAAAGAATACTGTTTAAAGCACGAAATTTCTTTTCCTGAATCAGAATCTGAAACTAGACCAGACATGGCCGAAGGACAACAGAATCGTCCTCTTAAGTTCTTTGCTACCCCATCTCAGCAAGAACCACATAACAACATTGCTGCCCCTGCTATCAACCGAAATGATTTCGAGTTGAAACCCTCATTGTTGTCAGTCGTACAACAACATCAATTTTTTGGAAATCCTACGGACGATCCCAATGAACATCTGACCAAGTTTGTACAGTACGTAGACATAGTAAAGGCAAATGGCGTAACTCCAGACGCGATAAGACTACGTCTTTTTCCTTTCTCATTAAGAGACAGAGCTTGGGCTTGGTTGCAATCCTTGCCATCAAACTCTGTTACTACGTGGGAAGAGTTGAAGAACGTCTTCTTAGCACGATATTTTCCACCAAGCAAAACAGCTATGCTGAGAGCCCAAATTAATGGATATCGACAAAAAGATATTGAGTCTCTTTTTGATGCATGGGAAAGATATAAAGACATGATGAGGATGTGCCCGCATCACGGTCTCGAAGATTGGTTAGTCATCCACACATTTTACAATGGTCTCTTGTACAATACAAGAATGACGATAGATGCCGCCGCTGGTGGTACACTTATGGACAAACCATTTGACGAAGCCTATCAACTCATCGAAAGCATGGCTCAAAACCATTACCAATGGGGAAGTGAAAGAACGCTAGTGGAAAAGTCCCAAACAAAAGGTGGAATGTACGAAGTTAGTAGCCTTGATCATGTCTATACTAAGGTAGATGCCATTGCTCAAAAGATAGATAGCTTGACCATAACACCTGCAGACACCGTGGCTGCTGTAGCTCCAAACTGCGAATTATGCAGAGCACCTGGACATGCTCCCCCTGAATGTCAAATTTTGGCAGGAGTCTCCACTGATTAAGTGAATTATGCTCAAGGAAACCCTTATGAAAATACCTACAACCCTGGCTGGAAAAACCATCCCAACTTTTCGTACAAGAACAACAACGCTTTGTATGCACCTAACCAAGCGCCTTCTGTACCGCCAGGATATCAAAAACCTGCTGCTAACGTTCCTAACGTTCCTAGGAAGTTAAACCTTGAAATCATGATGGAGAACTTCATTGATGCACAAGCTCACCAAAACAAGGAGTTCCTTAACCAAAATGTTCACACTAGTGAGCAAATTAAACAATTAGCCAACAAGGTTGATGCTTTAGCCACTCACAACAAAATGTTAGAAACACAAATCTCACAAGTGGGTCAACAACAAGCAGTTATCGCTGCCCCAGCTGGTAATTTTCCAAGATAAACTCAACCTAATCCGAAGGGACATGCAAATGCTTTAACACTTCGGAGTGGAACAAAACTAGATGGACCAACTGACCCAAGGATAAAAAATCCAGCCATGTATCAAAAGCCTAGTAATGAGTCTAAAAAGGAAGATGAACCAAAGGAAAACGAAAAAGAAGATGATGGAAAAGAGGCCGAAGAGAAAGAAGAACCATATATGCCTCTGCCACCTTATAAACCACTGATCCCGTATCCTCAAAGATTTGCTAAATCTAAAAACATAGGGCAATTTAAGAAATTTGTTGAACTTCTGAAACAATTGAATGTTACAATACCTTTTACAGAAGCAATCACGCAAATGCCCTCCTATGCTAAGTTCCTTAAAGAAATTCTATCTAATAAGAAAAAGCTCGAGGATACTGAAACTGTTACAACTAGCTGATCGTTTAGTGAAATTTCCTTTAGGTATGCTAGAAAACGTTCCAATACGTATAGGGCAATTCTATATTCCTACAGACTTCATAATTATGGACATTAAGGAAGATTCTAATATCCCCATCATTTTAGGAAGACCATTCCTAGCCACAGCCGGAGCCATCATAGATGTGAAAAAAGGAAAATTAACTTTTGAGGTTGGCGAAGAAAAGGCAGAATTTATCCTCTCACAATTCTTCAAAGCACCTGCTATAGATGATTCGTGCTGTTTCTTAGATGTTATCGATGAATGCGTTAAAGAAATGGAGAAACAAAAAAATACGTATTCTGAAGTGCTGGAAATTCCAATGCCACAAATTTTTGAAGATGATAATTGGCGTGGGGAATACCAAGATAATAATCTAAGTGAATGTCTCACACTAACTCCTGACCCTATGCCTTTCCCAAAGAAACCAGCTGTAGAACTTAAAACACTACCCAAAGATCTAAGGTATGAATTCCTAGATGCAGAACTCGAACGACTAGTTATAGTCAATGCAGATTTAAGACAAATCGAAACTGAAAAATTATTACATGTCCTGAGAAAATACCCAACTGCCTTAGGCTATAACATCTCAGATTCGAAAGGAATAAGTCCCTCTATCTGTATGCATCGCATCATGCTTGAGGAAGACTGTAAAATGTAACACCCCAATTCCCATCGCGAATAAATAATACATAAATAAATCAGAGTAACTAAAAATTTATTTTTCCGACAGAAACAAGGATGCCACATTTTAAAGTAAGAAAATACAATCCCTGCTCAATTATTTGATACATAACACATAATAGAGAAAATCATTAACGGGAAACTTTTTCCATCTAAAGGGAAAGGTCAATTATGGAATAAAGCGGAAAGATCCATAACCGACTTGTTTTACAAAATAAATCATTTTAGAACATCAACTATATATACAAAGGTGCTACAAAATACATTCAACAAATGTATACATATATATATATATATATAATCGTTCCCCGACTCCCGTGCTACGTATCAGAGCAGACACCAAGACCGACAACAGAACTGAGGGCTAGTCTTCACAAAAAGACCTCCAACAACTCTAATCTGCAATGCCTCATAGAGCATTATAAAACAGTAGAAGGGTGAGAAATAACAACTAAAATCAAGATTTTATAATAATATGCAAATACATAACAATTCACATGCATAGCTATTCTCACCACAAACACCACATACTAATACATATAACATACCACATATACGTAACATATATCTATTAATCCAACAATATAACATATATCAAGTATCCAATATACTCACATATTTGCACATAAGGCATACCAAGTCATAACATTTAGAAACACATCACACATCACATAGCACATGTCTACGTATAAACATATTATCCACAACCAATGCATTTATCACATATGCACATCAAATTACCAATGCTATCACAATCTCAACACATAACAAATCGATGCACAATTTCAACACATAATCAATCAAATCATGATTTTCCACACATAATGCATCCATTCCCAATTCTCACACATAATCAATCATGATTTATGCAAATGCACAGAGACCGACACAACGACTCTATGCAAATGCCATGCGGTACTGACTTCCAACATTTCTCATCACTAGTTCACTCAGGAACTCTGCTGGAACCATCGCTCGTTACTTAGTGTAACTCCCCGTCGGGCATACGATGTTCCCCGTCGCTCACACCCAACACGGGCACTCGACGTTTATGGATGGTTCACACCCCACACGGGCACACGACCCGATCGCTCAAACCCCACATGGGCACACAATCGTCTATAATCATCGCTTTCGATCCTCTTATTTTTAAGGCGATTCATTCCTCTTATTTTTAAGGCGCACAATGTTATAGCAGATTCCCTCTGGAATCAATCCGTCACTCAGGACGTCACAAGAATGCATATCTTGATGCTTGGCATACAATGACTCATGACATTCAAAATGCACACACATACACATCCACAATCATGCATATATCATCAAATACCACACATTGCATCTTCCTGCCCTTAGGCCAAAAATCATCATCACAACATGTATCACATGCATTTTCATTTCACAACAGCACATAAGTCATACAATATCCATATCAACAACACATTGCATGATACACATCAATTACACACAATAACAACGACAAAAGTCGACAAAACAACACCATTCAAATATCATACATCCATCACCAATGCGTATAAATCATGCACAACATTTCATCACATATTCAAGCCATATAACATCACACAAGCTATACGTTACATATCAAAAGCATATAGCATGATAACACATCATTCGCACACCAATACGACGGTAAAAATCCGAAAAACCAACACTTTTTCAAAACCAAAACTTAAATAAATCATCTAATGACCTCCCAACCATTTTTAATAGAAATAATATTTTATTAGCTTTCCAACGCTTCAAACGGGGGTCAAAACGGACTTACGGTTCAAAAGTTATGAAGAAAACAAAATCGGACATTTTGGAAAACCTGTGATCATGCTTCGACGCATGAGGCTGGGGGTCAGCGCATGATCCTGGAAATTTCTCCCGGGGTAGCGCATAAACCTGGGGGTTAGCACATAATTCTAGAGGTTAGCGCATGAATGCGCATATTTTGCTAAAAACTCAGTTTTCGATCGTTAAATGCCTTCCGGACCTCCGATTTCGATTCCGTAAAAAGCTGCAATCTCAGAATTCAACGTACTACAATATTTTCACCATTAAAAAGCCCTCCAAAACATTTTCCATTTTTGAAATATTTTGAAACATAGTTTTATCAATTTACCCCAACTCCAAACTCGCTCAAAACCACTCAAAAACACAAAAACAACCATTCCCGATTAATTCCTATCCTTACCCGATTAAATATCAACCTATACCAATGTTACCAGACATATCCAACACTTTTACTCGATCACAACATCAATTTGCACAAAAACATCGATATATATCAAAAACTCAAAAGTTACAGATTCAACTCGATTCAATCAAACGATCACGCTAAATCATGACCCAACATCACACGACTCTACTACGTGATTTATTCTGACTTTCGTCCGTAAAAACATCGATTTCTACTCGTTTATCTCATTTCGACCTAAAATGAAAACTATAAGAAAATATCCAAAACAATCCAAGAAAACATACACATATACATACACAAGCAAGATATAATTGAAACTTCTCACCCTTACCCAATTATTCGCGCTTGAAACGGAGTTATGTCGATTTTTCCACTTTTCCTCTTCTCCCTTTTCTTTCCTCTCTTTTCTCTTCTCTTCTCTTTCTCTTCTTTCTTTTTCTTTTCCTTACTATCTTTTCTCTCTTTTCTTTCTATTTATATAAAAACATAAAACTTACCCAAGCAAAAGACCAAAATACCCCTCAGCTCAAATATCTCCTAAACGCTCTCAAAATGCGATAAAACATAAACAACGATGAAAAATAATATATTGTCAAATAAAAGTCAAGAATAAAATAATATAAAAAGGAAACTAATTAAATCGACTCGATTAAATAAATAAGACAAAACGGGGCGTTACATAAAACCTCTAGAGAACATCAAAGGAGAATCAATCCCATTCTGAGTGATGTCGTTAAGAGAGAAGTGCAGAGGTTGTTAGAAGCAGGAATCATATACCCAATATTCGATAGTGAATGGGTTAGCCCAGTTTCACGTTGTACCCAAGAAAGGAGGTGTCACAGTTATCAATAATGAAAAAGGCGAATCCGTAGCACAACGTACTCAAACCGGATGGAGAATGTGTATCGACTATAGGAAACTAAACAAAGCCACTCGTAAAGATCATTTCCCTTTACCCTTCATAGATCAAATGCTTAAACGTGTGGCTAAACACTCCCATTTTTGCTATTTAGACGGATATTCAGGATTTTTCCAAATTCTTATCCATCCTGATGACCAAGAAAAGACGACTTTCACATGTCCCTATGGTAATTTTTCCTACCGGCGGATGCCGTTCGGATTATGTAACGTACCTGCAACATTCCAGAGATGCATGATATCCATCTTCTCTGATTTCTTAGATGGTATAATGGAAGTCTTTATGGATGATTTCTCTGTCTGTGGGGAAAGTTTTGAAGGATGTCTATCGAACCTCGAAATGGTGCTTGAACGATGCGTAAGTGTCAACCTAGTGCTCAATTAGGAAAAATGCCATTTCATGGTCCGACAAGGAATTGTACTTGGACATATAGTATCCAATAAGGGGATTTAAGTCGATAAAGCAAAAATCGAAGTTATAGAAAATCTCCAACCGCAAAAAACCTTTAGAGAAATAAGAAGCTTTCTAGGACACGCCGGTTTTTATCGACGTTTCATTAAAGATTTCTCTAAAATAACCAAGCCTCTAACTGAGCTACTGATGAAAGACGCTGAATTCGTCTTTGATGACAAATGCTTAGACGCATTTCGAACACTTAAGCAAGCATTAATATCAGCGCCCATTATGCAACCCCCAGATTGGAATGAGCCATTTGAGATTATGTGTGACGCGAGTGATTACGCTGTAGGTGCAGTCTTAGGACAAAGAAAGGATAAAAAGCTTCATGCAATTTATTACGCTAGTAGAACCTTAGATCCTGTGCAAATGAACTACGCTACCACAGAAAAGGAACTTTTGGCTGTCGTGTTCGCTTTGGATAAATTTCGTTTCTACCTAGTAGGAGCAAAAATAATTATCTATACTGATCACACCGCAATTAGGTACCTATTAAGTAAAAAAGACGCCAAACTAAGACTTCTGAGGTGGATTTTACTCCTACAAGAATTTGATTTGGAAATCAAAGACAAGAAAGGCACTGAAAATGTAGTAGCTGATCACCTGTCAAGAATGGAAGGCATCCAACCTGACCAAGTACCTATTAATGACGATTTCCCTTATGAAAGACTCTTAGCCCAGTTGGAGAGTAATACAATTGAACAATCTCTGATTTATAATGATACAGAAACCAATGAAGTTGTAGAAACTGTTTACACTAAGACCACGCTGTCGTGGTATACTGATTTTGTTAACTATCTAGTAGTCGGAGTAGTACCACCTGATCTAACCTACCAACAAAGAAGAAATTCTTCCATGACCTTAAACACTACTATTGGGACGAACCACTATTCTTCAAGAGGGGCGCCGATGGTATTTTCTGTCGTTGTGTACCCGAAGATGAAGTAGAAGATATAATTTCTCACTGTCATTCCGCTCCCTATGGTGGGCATGCGAGCACTTCGAAGACTTGTGCTAAGATCTTACAAGTTGGCCTCTTTTGGCCTACTCTATGGAAATATGTCCATATCGCGATTATAAATTGCGACCGGTGCCAACGCACTGGAAATATTTCTAGACGCGATGAAATGCCTCAAAAGGGAATTTTAGAAGTAGAAGTCTTTGACGTGCGGGGAATAGACTTCATGGGACCGTTTCCGTCTTCTTTTGGTAACAAATATATACTCGTTGCTGTTGACTATGTCTCAAAATGGATCGAGGCTGTAACCGCTCCAACAAACGACGCACGAGTAGTGAATAAGCTCTTTAAGAATATAATTTTTCCTAGATTTGGTGTTCCGAGACTGGTAATCAGTGATGGAGGTTCCCACTTTATCTCAAAAATCTTTGAGAAACTTCTATCGAAATATGGAGTCAAACACCGTGTAGCGACACCCTATCACCCCCAACCTAGTGGACAAGTAGAAGTCTCGAATAGAGAAATTAAGCAGATCTTAGAAAATACCGTTGTCACTTCTAGGAAAGATTAGTCTTCAAAATTACACGAAGCTTTATGGGCTTATAGGACAGCTTACAAAACTCCCATAGGAACCACACCATTTAAGCTAGTTTATGGTAAATCATGTCACCTGCCAGTAGAAATAGAACACAAGGCTTATTGGGCTATCAAAACCATTAATTTAAATTATACCGCTGCGGGCAAAAAGAGAATTTTAGATCTACATGAACTAGAGGAACTTAGATTAGACGCTTACGAAAATGCCCGAATCAATAAAGAAAGAACAAAAAGATGGCATGACAAGCGTATAGCAAGGAAAGAATTTAACATAGGAGACGTTGTACTTCTGTTCAATTCAAGACTTAGACTCTTTCCAGGAAAACTTCGTTCTAGGTGGTCCGGTCCCTTTGAGGTTACTAAAGTTATGTTAAGCGGTGCAATAGAAATAAAGGGTAGATCTAGTGAACCGTTTATCGTAAATAGGCAACATTTAAAAAACTATCATTGCGTAGACAATAGAGACTATTCGACTGGTCTAGAACTTGTAGAAATGCCTGTAAATTCTTTAAGCTGATGTTTCTGATAAACTGTGTCGAGCTCCCGACATTAAATGAAGCGCTGCGTGGGAGGAAACCCACGACCTTTCTTTCATTCATTTTACTTCATTTTTTTTATTTTATTTTTATCTTTTGTTTTAAATTTGCTTCACTAACAAATGCAATATTTTTAATTAATTTAAAATCAGTGCTAATTGTCCTACTCTCTACTTCCAGGACTCTATTCTACCTTCTTCCTTCTCCTCTGACTTATTTTTCCTACTAATATTAGAGATGGATAATGAAGATACCTTGGTTGTGCCCTTTGAAAATGCGGCCCAATGGCACCGCTATGAGACCCTTTCCCATAGACCGATGGCTTTGACCAAATTCGCTCATGGGCCTACCATGACTGCTCTAGGTATTGGGGACAACATTGACTATATGTTTAACCAGATTGGTTGGGAAGGATTTGATAGGAAGAAACATTCAACCTACCATAGGTTAACCTTAGAATTCCTGAGCTCACTGACTTATAACCCTAATCATGGGATGGGATTTAACAAAAGTAGGATAACCTTCAGGCTGTTTGGGTGCACTTTCCGCTTTAACCACCGTGAGATCGCGGAGCTATTAGGTTTTCCTAATGGCCTTGATGTTTTCACCATGGTACAAAAGGATTTGTTTATGGAAAATGAGCTTAAATTTTTCTGGAGTAGTATTTCTGGGCGATCACACCATGATCCACACCCTATGAACTCCACTGATATTCATAACCCGACCATCAGATATTTCCACATGATCTTAGCTTTCACCCTATTTGGAAAATCTGAAAACGATACCCTTGTGTCTAGAGACGAGCTCTTTATCCTGTTTTGTGTATTTTAGTCTCGACCCGTCAATGGGGCTACCTTTATGTTTGACAACCTCTTTAGGATTTCTCAAGCCAATCATGGTCCAATTCTAATCGGTGGCCTCGTTACTATTATTGCTGAAGCCTTAGAGTTTAAGGCACGTCTCTCTCGAATAAACCCTTTAGGAGGTTATCGCCCCATCAACATCACCTTTTGCTTTAATAGGGGATTGATCAGAAACCTTGGACCACACCATTTCCCGCTATTGATTAATAATGAGTTTGTACCCCATTTTACCTTACCTAACCATGAGTGTACAAGTGTGCACAACCGCCATAACTGGCTGTATGATTTAGACGGACCACAATTTGAGAAAGAACTTAATGACCATACCTCCGATATTGAAATAGATCCTGAAACACCTCCACATTACCATGATTTTCCAGACCACCCAATCAATGATGCCAATGCCATTCCTCCTGCCAACATTCATGCCACGTTGGAAGCCTTTCGTACCGAACTGAATGGCATGTGAGACGAGCTCCGTACTATTCATCTTGATGTCATCGGTTTAATGGACGCCACCGTCGAGCAGCTCAATCATCTGAACCAAGCAGTGGAGTCTCTGAGACTCAATATTGGCTAATTTTATTTTTTGATATTTACCGCATTTTCCTTTAATTTTAACTTCATTTTTTCATTGTTATTTTTGGGTTTTAAAATTAAACTTACTGGAACTTCATGTGTTTGCATCTGCTACTGCTATTCTATGGATATTGCACTACTTTGTTGCTGTTAGTGGATATTCATTTCACTATTATCTGTTTTTCCATTAGCTGTGTTTGCAGAACCACTCTTTAATTTTATGTTTCGTTGTTTGCTGTGTTTGTAGCATTAAATGAAATTTCCATTTTGCAGTATATTTATATTAATAATTCAATCTTAATACTCATTTAATTCTGTGGTGCAAATATGCTAAATGTGTAAAGTGTTATACATTACTGGATGTTATAATTTTAATTTTAATTTTCTGAGGTTCTGGAGTATGGCGATCGTAACACACCTGTGACGCCCGTCACAGGCATTTTAAGTGTGGCGATCGTGAGACCATCTGTGACGGCCGTCACAGAGTAAAACGCGTTCTCTATTTTATCCAAAACAAAACTGCTCTTCTCCCATTTTATTCTCTTCTTCTCACCGTCCCACTCACCCTTCACCTCCATAACTCCATACCAATTACAAATTCGTTCAAAATTCCCATTTATTTTTCGCTAATCCCTCCATTTACCACATTCCCTTCTATTTAAATATAGAAACCCATTCCAAACTCAAAAATTCCTCCCTCTGTACCGTAAACACAAACACATCCTCCAATCCTCTTGCATGCACCATGGCCCAAGAACCAAACCTTTCAACAATCATTTTCCGTGATGGAGAAGCTGGTGAACATCAAAGAGAGAAATACCTCAAATTCTACAGACGCTCAATCCAACCAACGAGGTATCTCGACATATCCTGTCTACAAGAGCTTGGATTAGTGGATGGTGTTCAATGGATGCTCACTAATTCAGTGCTGACTCACCTTTGCACCCAAAACCTTCCGACATATGAAGCCTTAACCTTAGAACTTTTAAGTTCTTTCTCCTACAACATGCCCTCAGATGATGCGCAATATCTCACCGGCTCCGCTTCGTTCAGAATGTTCAACACTGAATATTCTTTGACCCAAGACGAGCTAGGCAACATGCTAAATTTTCCACGAGGAGACAGTGTTCAGAATCGTATCCCTCGCGAATCAAACTGGCCGAACCTAGCATTTGAGGTATGGAGAAGTTTAACCGGTGAAATCACTACAAGATGGGAAGGACTTAATGCCACATTCATCCATAATCCAGCCATACGATATTATCAACGTGTCTTAGGCCACACCATTTTCGGGAGAGTCAACAACCATAAGGTAAATTCCAAGGAGCTTTTCTTCATGCATTGTGTTTTCACGCCTGTACCGATCAATGGCATCTCGTTTCTGCTAGCACACATTCATTCTAGTTTTGCGAGAGGTGCTACTCCTTTCTTTTTTGGAGGAGTAGTTACTTCTATAACACTTGCTTTGAATTTGGGAGATAGGCTAACGGACCTACCATCTGTACCAGCCGTATATCTGGATATAGAGTATTGCCGCAACGCACATTTGATTAAAGCCAGAGATGATAAGAAGTACAACCTTATGGTGAGGAACAGGGTAGTTAGAAGTATTGTTTTGCCTTGCCCTGCTCGTATAGCTCCACAAATGATGGCAAATTGGATCTTTGATTTAGATGCCCCTGAGCCTAATGCGGCTGCACCCGAAGGTCATCCTGATGATGAATATGATGAGATGAAGCAGGGTGCACCTGAAGAGGACCAACAACAACCCGCTGCACTATTTGCAAGCTCATCCTCCCGACGCCGTCGACGAAGTGACCTCGCTCCTGCTACTAATGATGGCATTCTCGCGGCTATTATGCAAAGGAATGAATTGGATTCCCAGAGAGACCAGCGGTACCAGACACAGCACACTAAAATGATGAGTCTCCTGCGACAAATCCAACAAGATCAGCGCGACCAAGGCGAAAGGATGGAGCAAAGGATGTCAAGCGTCATCGATGAGATGGGCGCCTTGACTATACGTGTGGATGGCTTGCAGGACTACATTTATCATGTGGGTATGCCACACCAGTTTGGACGAGACGGACGTGGACGAGCACGAGCACGAGCACGAGGAAGATCACGTGGACCCCAGTAGTTTACTTTTCTATGTTAGTTATTCCTTTCTCTTTTACATTATCTCGAAACATTGAGGAAAATGTTCGATCTAGTGTGGAAGAGGAAGCATTAGTTTTTAGTTTTTTTTCTAGTTTTTGTTGTTATTTCCCTTCATCAACGTTAATGTAACAACAAGTTATTATATGCATATGTTTTCCGTATTATTTAATTCCCCCACTTTATTTAGCCTTAACAACAAAATTTTTGTGGGATTCGATACATAACTTGACACGCCCTTAGAGTATATAGGTTGTTTTACACGTAGGCTATGTTAGAAACCTGAGAAAGATTTAATAAAATTGACATCGTCTTGACACCCTAGACCCCTCGAATATGCGTGATCAGTTTGAGTACCTTTTATACCGAGACCTTAAGCTTTAGTTCTAAACTAGCCCCAAGTATTTTATATTAGCAGTCAGCACCGTCTAAGTACATGCTACGTGGAGAGCCGATGCAAATAAGTGATTGATGCCTAAAGATGCCAAAAATTGAAAAATTTCAAGCCTTTGACTGTGGAAAATAAAAAGAAAATGCACCAAATCTAAAGGATGCAAGATATACGAAAGGCAAGAGAAACCTGTTGTTAGTTGGTTCAGATGTACCTGGTACTGAACTCGGTAGGGCGAACTACGGTTCGATCCCCCACAACTTGCAATCGGTATATATACAAAGGGTTACCACACTTGTGTACCAGACCCCGTGTTTAAAGGATCAAAATCACTAACAGGCTACTCTACTACATACGTGCAAAGGCAAAGGGCTTAATGTGATTGCGTCCGAATGAAAACGGGTGAAATAGAAACGAGAAGCATTAGGTTAAGCTATAGTAGAATAATTCGGACTGGTTTGTATAGGGGGTTTATGATCATGTTTCATGTTTTGTATCATTAATGTATCTTTGGTGTTTGATTCGAGTATCTGTCATTTTAACAAAATGCCGCACAACCACGTACGATTTGGAGATGTGTCAGGTATTTATTGGATCAATGTTTTTGAACTGATTATTTGCTTGAGGACAAGCAAAGGTTCAAGTGTAGGGGAGTTTGATAATGCGATATTACATTACATATTTGCCTTGATTTACATTAAATTATTTCGTCAATTTCGTTATTACGTATTATTTTTGCAAGTGTTCAAGCTTATTTCCAGGTATTTCATCTCAAGTAACTTGCATGAGAAAAGAAGAGAAAATAGGAAAAATCAGAAGAAAGAAGACAAATGACAGGAAAATAGGAAAATGCACACAGATGAGTGTGGCGACCGCCACACCCTCTGTGGCGACCGTAATGAATGCAGGAGCGTAACCCTCGTCACACATCATGTGGCGACCGACACGGCTTGTCTTACTCAGTAAACTTCAATTACGTGGAACACTCAACATCAGTATCAATTCAACCCACGTTCCCGCACACGTTCATAGCAGTTGAAGTCTTCTGTAAATCTTTCAACTCAACAAAGACTCTCCAATTTTATCGACTAGAATAACTTCCACTTCCAAATTTTTCTCTCCCACACCTTCTGCTGAGCACTATAAATGAGAGGCAGTTGGTAACGTGTAGGGGGGACTTACTTTTGCTGCAGAGATTATTTTGTTTAGAGCTTTCGATTTCTTTCATACTTCCACTTTACTTTTCCAGCACCCAAATAACAATAGTTTCCTACACCGGGGAGCTATTGCACTTTAGTTAGATTTTCATTTGTTTTCGTTTTCATTGTTCGAGCAAGCAAATCCTACCGACCTGTGGAGGATTGTTAAACTTCAAAATTCAATTGTTTTCTAGGTTTTTACTTAATTAATAGAATTTCCTTTAATTTTAAATACCATGCATGAATTAATGTTTTACTGCTTTTGTTTGTGTATATCTGTACTAGTTAAAATGTCTGGCTAAACCGTTTATATTGGTATGTTATCAAGTCGACCAGAAAGGGATTTGATAAGTCTCGGCTTAACTGTACACAACTTATTTTTCTGGTTTCAATTTCTTAAATTAAATGGGTTTTTGTTACGAGAGTAAAAAGGTAACGAAGGTTACGATCAATACAACGAGAGTTTGAGGTTTTAACCGGATAGCTGAAATTGGACATTGATTTTAAACACAGCGAGAGCACTTTAAAATCAATTAGGACTTGTTAGTTTTCAAAAAGTACTTTTAAATTCAAATGGTTTAGCGAGAGCAAACATTCTGATTTAGGAGTATAGTCAGAGTCAATAAACACGAGAGTGTGAGGTAAAGACTTTTAAATTAATATTTTCTACTGAAGAATATTTTGACTTATTTATACGCCAACGATTTGTTGAATCCCCGATGATTGATGAAATTTCGTTATATTCTATTTGAATCTTAATTCTAGTTTACCATTAGTTTCCCGTTTGCACCTTAACCTATAAAATCATCAGCCTTAGCTAAACATAGTAACAATCTGATAGCATTAGTTTGATTATCAGTCCTTGTGGGTTCTATATCTTTTAAGACTACACAATTAGACTGTGCGCTTACAGTTAGTAACCCCGATAGACTCATAAAGTCGCGATCAACAACAATAAATGCGGGAATTCAAAATGACATTATTTATTTATGATTTTTCAATTCTTGAAATATAGTCCTATAAAACAAAATGTTGTCGCTTTGTGCGAAGCGGAGAGGGACATTTACAGAAAGGGTGACCCTATAAAAACATCTGTTTCACCTGGGCAATGTGAAAGGTTAAAACAAAGATGGTAATTACTTAGACTTATGGACGACTTTCGGGACATCGACAGTAACCCATTGGCGAGGAACTCCTCTGTGAATCACAAAGTCTGGTATCTTCTTTCTTGGTTTGTCCTCAGAAATAACGCTGATTTCTAGCGGAGTAGGATCATTAGAGTCTTCCTCTCATGCAGAGTTGTCATAAGCAAACTCTTTTGTCGTATCTTCTCTAGTGTTTTCACGCTCAAGAGGATCTCCCTATCTAGTTGGCTGGATGTCCTCGTATCTGATGCGAGAGCTTTCAGGAGTGGTGTACTTGACTAAAAAGTTGTACTTGCCACTCGGCTATCCTAAAGTGTCCCATACTTCTGTGGGAGTGGGCGAGTCATCTTCCTCAATGACGTTGACCTCAAGAAAAACATAGTTGATGAACTCTTGTCCTGCAATCTTTTCAGATTTATCATCATGGTGCTGATTATTTTTGGAATGCCTTGAGTAATGATCCCATGACTTGGTGGGGACGTGGGTATTCTTTTCAATATTACTCAGCTGATAGGCATCATTCGGCTGACTCTTTTTCCCCAAGCCTTCTGTGTACAGCTTCCAGATAGGCAACTCATCCAAGGGATCATAATAATCTTGGTCGAAGTTGTCTTTCATTAGATCATCTTCTAATGAGTTAGGTGGAGCACGACATCCCTCAGGATCACAATCTCCAAAGATAATCCGAACGTCTGATTTTGGTATATATCTCGGGCTCTACTTTGGAAAAATGAATGGCATGTGCGCTTCTTCTTGAGACATATAACCGTAATTGTTGAGATAATACTTCCACTCCTCATCCATATCGAAGGAGCTACTCTCATTGATGGTGTTTACTCCTTGAGACACTAGGTGGAGGAAGCCTCCACTGTGGAAGAAATCTTGAATGGGATGAAGACTTTCATCCTTCTTTGTAGTCTGGGCACAGGTTGAAGAGAAACCAAGACCTTTCTTTGTCTTGTTATTAGTAGGAATTACAATCTGTCCCCATCCTTTTGTGTCCTTACTCTTGACCATCCTTTTGGACTGGCTTTGTTCAGATCCCTGTAGTCTACATACATTCTGACCTTTCCGTCCTTTTTTGGAACTGGTACTATGTTGGCTAACCATTGAGGATATTCTGATGTAGCGAGGAAACCCGCGTCAATCTGTTTCTGTACTCCCTCTTTGATTTTGATGGCCATGTGTGGATGAGTCCGTCTTAGTCTTTGTTTCACCGGCGGACATTCTGGTCTCAAGGGTAGATGATGTTCCACGATGCTGGTATTCAATCCTGGCATATCCTGATAGGACCAAGCGAATACATCGGGAAACCCTTTGAGAAGCTTTATCAAGTCTTCTTTGACAGTTGGACTGAGCAGTGCCCCAATCTTGACTTCTTTTCTCTCTTCTTCTGAACCCAAGTTGACTGTTTCCAATGGCTCCTTGTAAGGTTCAATGGACCTTTCCTCTAGTCTGAGTAATCGGGAGATCTCTTCTGGATTTTCTTCGTCATCTTCTTCTTCAGCCTCAAATACCGGGAATTCAAAGTTGGGAGAAGGCATTGGATCGTATGTTTCAATGGGGTTTGAAATAAGCAATCTGCACGACATGATGACTTGTGTTTAGAAGAGACAGAGAGAATGCAAGAGTGTGTACAGTGTATGTTTTTTTACTGCTTGTTTTTATTATTTGTTGTTTTTTAGGATTACCATTTTTTGAAAAAGTGAAAAGAGAAAACAGCAATTGATGCGGAAATTACAGAACGACGTTATTTTATTTATGATTTAGTCGATTCTTGAAACTACAACCCTATAAAATAAAACTATGTCGCTTTGGGAAAAGAGAAGAGGGATATTTACAGAAAGTGAGCCCTATCACAACATCCGTTTCACCTGGGCAAGGTGAAAGGTTAAGATAAAGACGACAATTACTTCGACTTATGAACAACTTTTGGGACATCGACAACAACTCATTGGCGGCGAACTCCTCGGTGAATCACAAAGTCTGGCACCTTCTTTCTTGACTTGTCTTCAGAAATGACGCTGATTTTCGGTGGAGTAGGATCGTTGGAATCTGTCTCCCAGACAAAGTTGTCGTAGGAGGATTCTTCAGCTGCATTTTGTACAGTATTTGTACTCTCAAGTGTATCTCCCCATCTAGTTGGCTGGATATCTTCGAGCCTGATATGAGAGCTTTCAGGAACGGTGTACTTGATCTTGAAGTCGTATTTACCACTCGGTTGTCCTAAGGTATCCCACACTTCTTTGGAACTGGAGGAGTCATCCCTTTCGATGATGTTGACCTCAGGAAAAGCATAGTTAAGGAACTCTTGTCCTGCAATCTTTGCAAATTCATCGTTGTACTGGATATTGTCTGAATGCCCTGAGTAATGATCCCATGCTTCTGTGGGGACGCAGGTATTCTTTTTTATGATGCTTAGCTGATAATCATTACTCGGCTGATTCTCTTGCCCCAAGTCTCCTGGGTATGACTGGAACATTGGCAGGCCATCCGTCAGGCCATAGTAGTCCTGAGACATATAACCATCCTCGTTAAGATAAGACTTTCGCAGGCCATAGTCAGGAGACATATAACCATAGTAGTCCTGAGACATATAACCATCCTCGTCAGGCCATAGTCAGGCCATCCGCAGGTATTCTTTTTCATCAGAGTGTCCTCCTCTAATGAGTTAGGTGGAGCACGACATCCTTCCGGATCACAATCTCCGTAGATCATTTTGACGTCTGACCTTGGTATTAATCTCGGACTCTGTGTGGGATAGCAATATGGCGTAGGCATTTCGTCCTGAGACATATAACCATCCTCGTTAAGATAAGACTTCCATTCTTCCTCTGATACAGAGGAATCATCTTCGTTGATAGTATGTACTTCTTGAGACACTGGGTGAAGAAAACCTCCACTGTGGAAGAAGTCCTGAATAGGATGAAAACTTTCATCGTTAGCAGCAGTCTGGGTATAGGTTGAGGAAAATCCAAGACCTTTATTCACTTTGTTATTAGTAGGAATGACAAGCTGTCCCCATCCTTTCGCATTGTTGCCTTTGATTACTTCGAGGGCATCTTTGTACGAGGAAATCGAGGTTCCTCTTTCTGATTGGTTGTCATTGCTCATTGAAAGTGCTTGGAACTGGGTTCTGATAACCTCCTCTGGTTCTACACAAGTGGATGATGATAAGTTACTCACGAGCAAGGCTTGCTCTCCGCAGACCATGACGAGTTGGTTGTTTTTGACAAACTTCAGCTTTTGGTGAAGTGTCGAAGTGACTGCCCCAGCCACGTGTATCCAAGGTCTTCCTAATAAGAAACTGTATGTTGCCTGGATGTCCATGACCTGGAAAGTGACTTGGAAGGTGTGAGGATCGATAGTTATGGGAAGGTCGACTTCGTCGATAACTATTTTTCAGGATCCATCAAATGCCTTGACAGTGACCTCACTGGCTCTCATCGGAGATCCTCGGTATGATAATCACATCAATGTAGACTTTGGCATCACATTTAGAGCTGATCCGGTGTCTACCAGTACGCTAGCTAATGCATCGCCTGGAAGTTGACTGTAATATTGAGTGCCATGTTGTGACGGTGGCCCTCTTCTAGCAGTTCCTCATCACTAAATCCCAAGTTATTGCAAGAAGTGATGTTGGAGACGATGCTATCGAACTGTCTTATCGTCACATCTTGTTCTACGAAAGCTTTCTCTAAGACTTTCTGCAGAGTTTCCCTGTGAGCTTCGGAACTGAGCAAGAGAGATAGCACAAAGATTCTCGATGGAGTTTGCAACAGTTGATCTACAATGTTGTACTCACTCTTCTGGATGAGTCCCAGCATCTCATCATTGTTCTTTGAAAGGTTGGGACCATTGGACTGACCGACTGGTTGTTCAGGAACTTCTATTTGAGGTTCCTGCTCCTTGGTGGGTTCTCCAACTCCTCTGTTGAAGATCCGACCGCTCCGTGTTACTCGACTGATGTCTGCGATATTCACGACGGAGGGTAATGGAGTTTCCTTTCCATTCTCAATTGTTATGGCACCGTATTTGTAAGGGATAGCCTTAGTTGATTCATACGGTAGTGGTCCCGGCAGATAGATAACTACAGGAGCCTTCTGATTTTTCTGACCAATGTAAGTAATTTCAATCAGTTCTTGGTTAAGAACCTTTGATTCGTCAAGTAGAGGGATGATGGCACAAACATCTTTGGTCCTCTTATGATCAGAGATTACAACAACATCCTTGATTTGATCAGCGATATAGTCTGTCGTCAAGTTGATTGATCCAGAACTTGGACACGGTCAAATCTCTTTGTGATCCAACTAACTTTGGAGGGCTGCTCGCACGAGGTAACATCCTTGATTATCTTCTGAGCAAACTCTACAGTGTTCATAGTTGTGTGGTGGCACATGGCCACGTCCGCTTTGTATGCAGTGTAACCTCACTAGGTCTGTCTCCATTGATCAGACATCCTGACTTTGATGCCTAGCAGGGTTCCTGTTAGTCATGCTGACTTGTTGTGTGTCTTCATTCATATAGATCGGAAGCCACCAGTGGTTTAACAAGTGTTGAAGGGTTCTTTGAAACGAGATCACATCCTTGATTACTCTCACGGCACACTGCACAGTTCTGATATTGTTTATCAATTGATCTCGTTGGATTGGATTAAACATCAAGCAAGTAATACTTTGTTGATTGCATTTTAAATTGTGTTAATCAAACTGAATTTTTCTCATCCATAATTCATTCCCAATATTATCGTGCATATCTGATCCTTTTAGTAGAAGGTTCGTTGTAGACGTGTGATTCAGTAGTTGCTTCCGTTAAACATTTTTAAAACCAAATTTTTGGTAACCATTTGCGTGTAAAACTCAAGGGATCTATTCAACCCCCTTCTAGATCCATAGCCATCGTCTAACACACTTGTGCTATGTATTGTCTCAAGTTGATTGTCTCTTGCTTAACCCTCATGTGGGAGCCCCTTTTATAGTCTTACATTAAGATATGTCATTAAGAGAAGTCTCTTGGCCTTCTGATGTTACATGGCCATCATTGTTGTAACTCCCCTTCATGAATATAGGCTTTGAAGCTCTGGTAAAGTCCGCATTGATGCGCTGCCATCGTTACAACTGTTGGTGTGCCCGTTGAGTTCATGACCGATGTCGGTGCCGGGTTGATGAGGTATAGTACTCGGCCTCGTAGAAGTTTGGCTGATGAGAGTCGGGCTCCCTGACCGACCCGGGTTGTAAATGACTCTTGCATAGCTATTGGTGCTACTCGACCCTTCTTGCTTTCGTAGCCGAACTCACGTCTAGCATTGGCCGACCATACAACTCGGCTCCAAATATATTTGGCATGTACAGTATGCATTTCGTGTCTAAGGTAAAAGACGTTTTTTGTAGTATTGGCAGTGGAGGTATTCATGAAGTAAGAAAATGATGTCCTATTTTCTTTATTGACAATTATTCTAATAGCCTTAAAGTGTAAATATGATCCTTTTACCAAGGATGGGATTCCATCCAACATTTTTAAACATTTTGCTTAACTAATATTGTCTTCTGGGAGTCTTTGTTGGCTTGGCCCAAATCCATTGAGTATACGATTAAGAAATTGTTGAATTTTCTGAGAATGACTATGAACTTCAACACTGGTGGAAAGAAATTCACAACGAGGGTCACGATGACTTGAAAGATATGTCATGGTGGCCATAAATGATGACTATAATTGAGCTCATTTAATCATGCACTATTATAATATGGGTGGCTTATACTTTACATGTAACAATGAACTTTTAAACTCCAGCAATTACATTTGAACAATGTTCACAGTACACATCTATATGTTCTTCTAAAACAAAGTAGTGACTAGAGACTTGAGTAATTACACACTTGATAAGTTTTGTTTGTTCAAGAACAAAGTCAACATAACATTTAGTTCTTTGAGAATTTGTGTTGCAAGTGTCTCAACAAACATTTAGTCCTATCTTTAAAATATTTGAAAAATTTTATTTGGAATTCCACATGTACCCATCTTTATATTTTTAAAATATTTAAATTCTACATATTTTTACTTGTCATATAATTTTATTATTTATTTTTTACTATTATAATTAAGTTTTTTGAAATTGAAGCATTTTACATCTTTACCATTGTGTAGCGATTAACTTTTCCTAAGATATTTTGCTACATAATTCTCTTTTATCAGATAATTTGCAACCAAGTATTTCGATAATGCTATATGTACATCACATTACTAAAATAAAAGTCATCTAATATTATAATCTTCATAGGATAACTTTGTTATAAATGTTCTGATAATTTCATTTTGTTCATCGAATAAATTACCTATATGCTATCTGGTACACATGTTTATAAAAAAATGATTTTTTTATGTTTCATAATTATGGAGATCGTTTTACATATATGTAATAAAAAAATAAGATATGAATTGATACTACAAAAGCATTTTCCACTCTAGAGATTTTGATACATGAGAATAAATGATAAAGTGAATTAAATAGGTTGGAATCATGTATAAAGTAATTGTTATAATTACTTGTTCAAATACCAAAACAGAAAAAAGAGGAAGAAGTAATGATCGTGAAGGCTGATCAAATCCTGTGATGGGCCACCAAGAACGTCTGTGATGCTAGGTGTGAGAAGAGGAGGGGGTGTACCTGCAAGACACTCTGCCGCTCAAGTAAGAAAAGGTCAGAGAAAAGGGCAAGTACAAAGTATGTTCTTAGGATAAAAAGTTGGTACCTGACCCTCTCCAATGAGAGAGTTTATATAATGCCCCCATCGCGTGGCCAACGGTCCCTATTTTCGGGGCGAAATAACTGTTTCCCGAAGAATAGGTAACTGCCAAAAACTAGTCGTTACGTCGGACAGGGTGCCCAAAACTAGTTGTTATGTCATGCAAAGGCATAGTTTCGGGCACCCGCCCATGACTGTCCCTGGATAATGAAGTCGTGCATGACGGGTAAGAATACCGGGGAGGGGCAAATGGCCCTGGGGGTCCATCCGTCCATATGTGCCCGGTTGGGGGACAGGAAGGTAAATTCTGCCCCTTCTTGACTAGACTTAGGCAATTGGGCCGTTTTGGGAGCAGAAGTGGATTGGGCCATGTCTAGCCATTGGTCCAGTCCGGAACAGGAGCCCCCAAGTCGTTGCTTCTGAGCATGGGAGTGATGACTTAAGGATAGCCCGTAGCTCCGAGGAATTGTGACGGAGTTGTCGTTTGGTGACAGCATGGAGTTGTCTCGTGGTGCGCGAGAGTTCCATTGCTCGTGAGATTTACAACGTTCTTTGGTTTGCCCGTCGTTCGGGGAGACCAACGGGTAGAAGAAACTAAAGCGATTGGGCGCCACGTGTGCTTCGAGCCCTGTGCTGTATTAAATAGGCAATGATGGCTTGTCTAGGGCCATTATGACCTATCTGAGCGTGCTCGTGCACGTGCTCTCAACTGTATATAAAGAGAGAGGGTCTGATCATTTGCACTTTCGTTTCTCTCTCCTCTTCTTCGTCTTCCTCAAAGAACTTAGCTCACCGCCGCCGTCGACCGTCGTTTCAGCCACCGTGAAAAGCTTCGAGCACTTATTCTCAACCTCTTTGACCACGTAAGCCATCTAATTCCTTGCTTTCTTTCAGCTTTTTCATCCTTGTTTAGAATGCATACGGTTATGTTAGTTTTAGGCGAGATAGTGGTGCCTTTCTGGTGTTTGTTGGTGGTAGCTGGTGGTTACGCCATCTTCTACTGCTGATGTGGCCGATGGAGCCCTTTAGAGAGCTAAGAGTAAGGCCATTTCCGGCGCTATTGCGACGATGGCGCATGTGTAACCAAGGTGGCTACCCAGTTTTTCGGTGTTCTAATGAAGTTTCCGATGGATGTATGAAGTTTCCGGTAGATCTTCAAACGGAAACTGGGTAGTGGTTCGGGGAAGTTCCTCATTGTATGAGGGTTTTGCACTGAGCATCTCCTCGTGGGAGACTATTGTGTTTTTGTTTATTTTAGGGCTTAGGCCGGGGACGCCGTCCTCGGTCCTTTGCGCGCCCTTTCACTTGACTAGCGGTGGAAGGGTGGATTTGATTTTGTGGTCGAATTCACTTTTGTCCTCTACTTTTCAGGTGATCGAGATGGCGACAGCGCCCGAAAGAGAGATTTTAATAGACTCGTCCGAGGAGAGCTCCTCGGAGAATAGCGACACAGAAGTTTCAACTACCCTCAACGAAGTCGGGGAGGGGCTTGAGCAAGATTCCGCGGAGGAATGGTCGGTGGAAGATGCTGCCGAGCATGAATCTACCTTCGCGTCTTTCACAGGAGATGTTTTCACGGACGTGGGACCGGAGGGGGAGTGGAAGGTGCACTTCCCCTCCCAAGATGAGCGAATTTGCACTGATTACGAGGAGAAAATCTCTATGTATGAGTACGCCTTTAAGGAGCTAGGGTTGAGGTTGTCCTTCACAGACTTCCTGCAATCCATCTTTGTACACCTGGATTTGGCCCCATCACAATTGCATCCTAACTCGTTGGCGTTCATCCGCGCCTTCGAGCTGACGTGTGAGTGCCTGAAGATATGAGTCACTTTGCCTTTGTTCTTCAGTACCTTCCACCTTAAGAGGCAGGTCACGAGGAGAAGATACGACTGGATGTCACTGAAGCAACCTCGGAAGTTGTTTAAGCCTTTCTCGGAGTCCATCCGGACATTCAAGGAGAGGTTCTATGTTATTGAGCCCGTGTCGGAGCGAGCCCAAGATAGCACGTATGTTTGGGCAGTGTCCACGGACGACAATGGTAACGTCATCCGTGACGAGGAAGGGAAAGTGATCAGGGATAGGGAGTTCAAATTTCCCTTCCATTGGAGTGGAAGTCATTTTGCTCGGGAGCCTGCTGGCTATGTCGCTCAGCCGAGCATGTTGGACAATCATGACTTGGTCGGTTATGAGACGTTGGTGAACTACGTTAATTCTTTTAGGCTAGCCGACTGCTAGACGAAGAAGGGTGATCATATTTTCGAGGAGGATGGTAGTCAACGGGTAGAATACTGTTATATTAATACGAAGGCGGTTTTGGAGTGCTAGACTCCTGCAAACGCTTTTAAACTGCTCGGTAGTTTTAGCTTTTTGACTTGCCCGAACTGCATTTTCTTCGTCGTCTAATATGTTTGTTGTGTTTTCGCAGGTGAGATGCCTTTTGCCCATGAGAGAATGGTGAATAATGCTCTAGCGAGGAACAAGCCTGGGGCAGCCGCTTCAAAGTCTCGGTTTGCACAACGTGCTCTTCGCCTGCTCCTGCCCAGGGATCCCCTTTTCCTCTGACCGCGAGGTTTAAGCGGACCAGAGCCAATGAAATGGTGGACCTCAGCCGGGCACCAGAGAAAGGGAAGTTCAAGCTTCCTCCTTGTGTCCTTGACAGGAAATTCTTTGAAGGGACGTCCCTGGTGGTGCCACGGGCAGAGTATCTCCAACTGGAAGGTATGAATCGCCCGAGCAAGAGGGCGCTGCTGGCGTATGATGCCTCTGCGTTGGTCAGGGTCCTGGAGATGGCGACGATCTATGCCGAGGGAGATTCCTCCTCCGAGTCTGTACTCAAGAATTCCCGAACGACCATAGGGTCTTTGGAAGAGACGGAGAGGAAGGTCAGGGAAGAGGCCATGGCTGCCAATGATGCGAGGAAGAAATCAGACAAGGAGGTTGTCAGGCTGAGGGGGGAGAACGCTACGCTGGAGGCAGAGAAGAAGGTTGCCGAGGAGCTTATTAGACAGCTGAGGGCAACGAATGCCCCGGCTGAAGATGAGCCCGAGGACGTGAAGGCGTTGAAGGCGAAGCCCGAGCTTGTCACCCGTATGCTAAGGGCAAAGGAAGACGTTATTGCCATTGGAGAATAATCGATAAAAAATGCTGTGGCCCAACTCCAGCTAGTCAATCCAGGGGTTTAGATCTCCACGGAGGGTACCAACTTCTTGGGCCATGTCAAGGATGGCAGGATAGTAAATCCATACTTCTTCGATATTGGCGACGAGCATGCCCAGATTTTGAACGAGGAGAACCAGAAGCCTAAGCCCAACACCGAGCAGCCTGAGCAGATGTAGGAATGAGATTAGATTATTTGTTTTGTTGTAATGTATCTGGCCTGCGTACCGTGTTTTGATGTAATTTTATTTTGTTTGGGGGCATGGCCCCCTTGTTTTGTAATACGCACAGCTTGTGGCCCTCGTGGTCACTTAAATTTAATGTATGTATCTGGTCGGTGTGGCCGGTTTTGTATGTTTTGCGCATGGCTTTTACTGCTTATTTTGCTAAGTGTTGTACTGTTGCTCGATATGCTTTTGTGCCCGTAACAGGGATCACTTTGATTTGTTTTAAGCTTTGGGGAATTGCTCGAAGTAGATGTGTTCAAAAGTGAGGGGGACTGGCCGAACGACCGGGGAATTTTCGGGCGAGAAAGTGGATCTCAGATCGCGTTTGAGGCCTGAGTTCGCGGCGTGAACCTCCCATCGCGAGCTGGGTGTTCTACCTATCGTGGTACTTTGACGACAGCGGTGCTCGGTTGAGTGACCGTTGTCAGGCAGGGACCTGGCTCGTTCTTGAGCGGGGTCCTGCCTTAACTGACATGCAACGCTTGTACCTAGGTGTACATCATGGTCGGGACGGGACGTTCATTGTATTGACGATGCAAACCGACAGTTATGGCATTTGCTATAGTATTATTTTAGCTTTTCTGCGTTCCATGATCGAGCAAGTTCTTCCCCGTCGAGATGTTCTAGGTAGTAGGCCCCATTCTCCGTTTTTGCTCGGACGCGATAGGGTCCTTCCCAGTTAGCAGCGAGTTTGAATTCGCGAGAGTCTTTATGGTTTCTTCTCAGGACAAGGATGTCCACTTCAAACTCTCGTCGTATGACTTTGGAGTTGTGCCAGATGGAAATTTTTTATTTTAATGAGGCTTCGCGGAGGGCTGCCCCTGATCGGACTTCCTCGATGAGGTCGAGTTCCTCCCTTAGTGCCTCGTCGTTCATTTCCTCGTCCAGGGGTGATTCGGTCCGCCTGGAGGGTACGTGAACTTCAATGGGAATTACGGCTTCGGTCCCATAGGCCAGGCAGAAAGGGGTTTCCTCGGTTGAATAGTGTGGATTCGTGCGGTATGCCTACAGGACGCTATGCAGCTCCTCGTCCCAAGCTTTCTTCGTTTCGTCCAGCCTTCGCTTGAGGCCTCGAAGGATGACTCGGTTTTCCGCTTCGGCTTACCCGTTAGTCTGGGGATGTTCGACAGATGCAAAGTGTTGTTTCGTGCCCAGCTGGGCGACGAAATCCTGGAACTTCCTGTCCGTGAACTGTGTCCCGTTGTCCGTGACTATTGCCTGGGGAATGCCAAAACGTGCGAGGATATTTCATTTGTAGAAACGCAGTATGTTAAGGGCTGTTATTTTAGCCAGGGCTTCTGCTTCTATCCATTTCGTGAAGTAATCAACACCTACTATTAAGTATTTGTTCTGGTTTGATCCTACTACGAATGGCCCCAGGATGTCTAGGCCCCACCAGGAAAATGGCCAGGGGGAGGACATAGCCTTAAGCTCGTTAGGAGGAGCTAGGTGCATGTCCCTGTATCGTTGGCATTTATCGCACTTCTTCACGTGTTCTTTAGCATCTTGTTGCATGGTTGGCCAGTAGTACCCTGCTCGAAGGGCTTTCTGGGTGAGGGATCTTCCACCGAGATGTTGGGCGTTGATTCCTTCATGGTTTTCGCGCAGGACGTGGGCAACCATCTCCTCCTCGATGCACTTGAGTAGTGGGATGGAGAACCCTCGCCTGTAGAGTTTGTCTTCGACTAGGACGTAGGAGCAGACCCTGCGCCTGACTGTGCTGGCTTCTTTGGGATTGGACGGAAGTTCGTCCCTAGCGAGGTAGTTATATACGGGGGTTATCCAGCAGTTGTTGTCGCCGATTACCTGTACGTCGAGGGTCGGGGATGCTTTCTCGATACTAGTTCGAGGAAGTACCTCCTGGATGACGGACTTGTTTCTGCCCTTTTTCTTCGTGCTTGCTAGTTTGGACTACGTCTGCTCTGACGTTATGTTCGCGGAGAACATACTTCGCCTCCACTGCAGCGAACTTCGTCATCTTTTCTTTGACCAAGGCTAAGTATTTGGACAGGCTTTCGTTCTTGGCCTACTATTCTCCTCGAACCTGGAGGGCCACGAGTTGTGAGTCCGTGCAGATGATGATCTCCTCTACCCCAAGATCTTCGGCTAGGAGTAAGCCGACGAGGAAGGCTTCGTACTTATCCTGGTTGTTGGATGTGGGGAAGGATAAGGTGAGTGATACCTCTACAATGATTCCTTCGTCGTTCTCCAATATGATGCCCGCCTGGTGTAGCGAGCGATTTTGGACGCGGTTCTTAAGCGCTGGTCGCTCTCTGCGGTTGAGCTTAAACTACAGGTCGATTCATTTTTTATCCTATTAAAGCTGATGAAGGAATGGAAATAGATGTCTCCAATTAACCCTGCTTTGCATATTGAGTTTAAACAGCGGTCTGTTAGGTTACGGATGCTATCAATGTGGGGGGCCTTTGTACTGGTTATTTGTATTTTCTCCAATACTGGTTTCTCTCTTTTTATCTAGGCAGAAGGTTTCTGGTGGGGAACAAGGATTAGGATGTTAGGACTGATGTTTTTGAATTATTGCTTTTGTTTGATGGAGATATGGGATTTTGGGTTTTTGTTTAGTGTGCTCACTAAGATTTTTCTTTCAATCTTATGCCTACGTATTCCCGTTTACCGAAACAGGGAAATCAGAGCGTTCGTAGTTCCTCCTATTCTAGGGGAGGAAATGGTTGTTTTGGTGTCTTGTTCAAAGCCCAAGACGTGAAGCGAAAGGTGTTTTGTATCTTGTTTAAAGCCCAAGATGTGAAGCTGAAAAGTCTATTTGTATCTTGTTCAAAGCCCGAGATGTGAAGCTAAAGGTTTGACTTTAGAGAGAATTTGTCATCTCTAAAGAGGGGGTTGTATGTCACAACTGTTTTATAAAGGAGAATTACTTTAACCGGGATTTGTGAATCCGGCAATGCCATAATTTCCTTTATAGGGGGTTTCCAACCTGAAGGAGAAGACTTTAACTCAGTGTAGAGCAATGCTATCTTTCCTTAGGAATTTCTCATGCTAAAAGAGGGACAGTTGCATGGATGTAGATGATCCAGAGGCTTGCCGCTTACAGCGATTAGATGAAAGGGAAGGAGTTGTTGATGTTTGTATACTGTGAACGAGGCACAACTTTGGTGTTAAAAGGTTGATTGGATCAACCAGTGGTTTTCTTATACAAAGCCTAAGAAGAGGCTAAAAGGTGTCTCGTACAAAGCCCGAGAGAGAAGCTAAAAGGTTTTGACTCAACGAGGGAATCTTTTGGTATCTCGTATAAAGCCCGAGATGGAGGCTAAAAGGTTTTGACTCAACGAGGGAATCTTTTGGTATCTCGTATAAAGCCCGAGATGGAGGCTAAACGTTGTTTGACTCTGCTGGGGAGGATCATTGTACAAAGCCCAAGAGAGAGGCTAAAGTAACTGTTTCAGTTAAGTGACAGGTCCAGTATTCAGATTTTGAAGAGAAAATCAGTTCTTATATGAGCAACATTGTACTCAAGGATTTGATTTGAGGATTCGGGTTATTCCTGTTCTTTAAGGAAGCGGGAAACCCGAAGGGTACTGAGACTGTCCGAGTCTATGGGTTTCCTTCCTATTTAACGAAGGGGTCACTTGAGAATGTCTTTGAGACTCAAGGAAGTTAGACTGTCCAAGTCTAGAGTTTTATCTTTTGTACTATGCTTTGAGAAACTGTAGTAGACTCTATGAAAGGACTGTTCGATGAAGATGACTAGGTTCTGTTCCTATACCTCTAGGAGGTCATCGGGACAATTTATACGAAGCCCAAGAGGAGGCTGGAAACTTTTAAGAAGCCGACGGGTCCTTGTACTAAGCCCAAGAGGAGGCTATCATTCCCGGAGGAAGAGATCATTATACGAAGCCTAAGAGGAGGCTGTGAATACTTCTAAGAAGCCGTAGGGTCCTTGTACTAAGCCCAAGAGGAGGCGGGGTTGCTTTTAGGAAGCCTGTGGGTCCTTGTACGATGCCTAAGAGGAGGCCGATGCTTTTAAGAAGCACGTGGGTCCCCAAACCTCGAGAAATTCAAGGCAATGCTATTCACCGAGAATAGATCAAAGTCAGGAAAGTTCGAGAATTTGGAAGAAACTCAAAGAAGCCATTCACGGAGAATACATTCATCTCTGGGAGTAGAGTTTCTTGACAATTCCTAATGAGGACAGCCGAAGAGAAGACTGTATCTGGTGATCCTATTGGGGATCTAGTTGTCTATTTCTACGAATAAATGAAACGGCCTCACCTAGTTCTAGACGTAGTTGCCGGGGAAAGTCGAAATATCTATACTATTATTACACAGTTGATATGATTTTATGAGAGAAGACTTACAGTGAAACAGCCCCACAATACAGTCATATGTATATGAAAGCGGTAAATGAAAGCAATAACCACTTACTCGGTTATAGAGCTTCCTTGCTGTTTGGTTAGTTGTTCAACAAAGAAATATTGAAAACAACAGTATATTCAAAGTCAAAGGAGCAAGTGCTTTGAAAAAGATTTGGGGCTTACAGCTCAAGGAGAGGCCCAGGGTTTTATCAGTGAGCGCACTGTTTGAATTTGTACATAGGGACTTATACAAGTGACTGAGGCCCAAAAAGGTTTTCTGTACAATGGGATGGGTCTTACACTCTCTCAAGAGGCCCAAAGGGTTTAAAGAAAAAGAGTGGGGCTTATAACACGAGGGTAGGCCCAGATGATTTTTCCGTTTGAAATGGCGATCGCGCCGAGGTTTTCTTTTAACGCGGAGGGACTTATACAATAAGTGAGGCCCAAAATGTTTTGGTTAAAAGGGGATTGAGTCTTACACTCTAATAGAGGCCCAAAGTGTTTTGAATGGGTCTTATAGCTCAAGGAGAGGCCCGTGGTTATTTTTAAAAGGCGACGATCGTGCCGTTTATTTGAAAATGTACAGAGGGACTTATACAACGAATGAGGCCCAAAATGTTTTCTGTACAAATTGGTTGGGTCTTACACTCTAATAGAGGCCCAAAGTGATTTGAAATTGATTTATGAGGGTTGAATTAATCCAAAAACCCTAATTTGTTTTCAAAAATGTATTTAATTGAATAAAAATTCAATTAAAATGATCAAAATTGTTTAACGTATGAAAAACAAATTGTGATCTTGGATTAATGCTTCAAAAATTAAGTATTGACCTACAAAATAATTAGAAAGCATTAAAAGTTGCAAAATCAATGTAGAAAAAATATTTAAAATGTCAAAAACAATTAAAATATTAATTCTTTGCAAAAATATCAATTATATGAAATAAATAATATTTTTGGAATTTTTTGGGAAAATAAAATATTTTAACATATTTTTGAATTATTAAAAAAAGAATCAACTCAAAATCATTAAAACTCAGAGAGAAATTAATTTTTGAATCAATTAAATAAAATCAAAAAATTCAAATATTCAAACATTCAAAAAATGGCGCCAAGAACACCTAACAACACGCGCATGTTCTGGGTTCGCCCAGATTTGCATTTTCTATCCAATCTCCCTGAATACTTGATTATAACATGCAATCCACATTATCATTATGCTCGTCTCAACCTCACGATCATTTCTACGTCCATTAATTTCATTTAAATTAAACATATAACAAGAAATCATGAAAAATCCTCAAGAACTCTAATTTCTGCATGAAGGCTAGGATTTTTGATACACGATTCAAACAATGCAATTAATTGAGGGAAAACATTCCATGCATGATTATGAACATATGGTCAAATTATTGTGCAGCAAAAATTGCATGGATCATAGAGTTAGAAGAGCTCATGCTTACCACTTGCAACTGGTGATCGTGATTTGTGTTGGAGGTGTTACAGCTAGGTTCCAATGATGTGGATAGCTTCCCTAGGTACCAAGTGATGTGTCTGAGTGCTTGGAATGGATTGAAATGGTTTGGAGTTGAAGATGGTACCTCAACTGCAAAACTGTCAAGAACTTGAGCAATTGGCTGGTGATTTTGTGAAATCTGTGTTCCAGATGTTATGTGAGTGTTTGGATCACTTCTATATGATGTATGTGAGGTGTGTGAGTGATTGGTTTGATTGGAAAAGCTCTCAAACTCAAAACCCGATAGCTACCTTGCTAAGAAAGGCATTTTTGCCAAGAGAAAGAGATTTTGAGGAAAGCATCTGTTAGATGGCTTTGGTGTACTCAAAATGATCACAATTGAGCTCTATTTATAGTAGAGCAAGTTTGTTTTGCAAGGAATAGTGAATGGCAACTGGTAAGTAGGTTTGGCCAATGTTGTCCAATGGAAATCCAAGTCTCCTCTAGCCATTGACTAGAGGTTAGGGCACAGAGCTTTGGTTCCCTTGGTCTTGGATAAGTCTTGACTGATTTCAGATGAGAATGGCTCAGTCCATGCCACCTTGATGCTTCCATTGAATGCTTCAATCCAAATTTGGGGTCTTGTCCCTATTTTGGCCATTCTAGGTTCAACATGCTATTTCTTGTTCCATGGACTTTGGAGGCTTGGCTCAGTGATTGCCCCCTTTAGATTCAATCCTAAGATGTGTCCAAGGCGATAGGAGCATTTGAATTTGGCTGATTTTGGAAAATCGAGCAAAATTCCAAATTCTGCCTTGCCTTGGCAGATTTCAGCAAGGCAACTTTCCAATGTCATATCTCATGACTCAAATGGAATTTGGCAATGTTCTTGGCCATTTTGGAAAGCCCTTACATGATACAACAACTGTTTGAACATGTTTGGTTTTGATCCCTTTTGAATCCAAGTGAAAAATCCCCCTACATTTGGCAAAAAGTGAAGGCAGATTCTGACTTAGTGAAAATTTCACTAAGTGTTGGAAAAGGTGACATTTTCACTTTTCAGCCATTTTGATCACTCCATAACTCAAAATCCTTAATGAATTGGACTTAGGTCTAGTTGAAGTTTTTTTAGAGGGTAATGAGGGCTACAAATATATCTTTGGATGGGAAAAAATGGCCTTGTGGTTTAGGAGTTATGATCCTCCAAAGTTGGTACCCTTGTCACTCTATTTTTTTAACTTAGAAAATTTTCTAAGTTTTTATGGTTACCCCTTTTACAAGTTATCCAACTTTTCTTGATTTTTCTTGATGAATGATGATTCAAATCATACATTAACATCATTTTAGGGTAAAAAATCCATTTTGGTGAAAAATCTCAAAAAGTCAAAGTTGAGTTTTGTGCACAGTTGACTTTTTATCAAATGAATTCCAAACTGTGCAATTCTTCAGGAAATCATGTCCTTGACCTAAATCAAACTTGATGGATATGTTCCATGGGTGTCATAGGGTATATTGAGGCATGCCCTAGGGTTTGGGAGCATGTCCTGGTCAAAAGTCAAAGTTACAGTTGACTTTTCCCTTAAAACCCTAATTGTGGTGCAGATGAAATTGCGACTTGTTCCTCAAGCTTCTTAGATCAATCCATTGTCCCAAATGGATCAATATAGTTCATTAGAGACCCTCAAATCCTCTCTTGATGTCTTGGTTCATGATTTATCCCAAAAGTCAACTTAGGGGTGAATTAGGTCAAGAAACCCTAATTCCTGATTTTTAATGTATGCATCCCCTGAGGCAAAATTGACTTGATGAATGGGTCCATGAGGTTCCATGGAGTACATTAGGTTGTGTTTTGGATCTTTGGCTTGTGTCCAGATGAAATTTTTCATCTGGAGGCCCTGGTCGACCAAAACCCTAATTTGGTGATACTGGCGATCTTGAGACTTGATCCACCTAGAAGGGAGCAACCTTGTGCTTAATCCTTGAAGTGGGAGTCCTTTTGATCCATTGTGGATGTTTGAGAGGTTAGACAAGTTGAAGATCATGTCATTCCTTGATTGATCCTTTGTCTAAGCACTCAGAGAGGGCTTGAAACCCTAATTTTGATTGTAGTGGATGCTCACCCATCTTTGGGGAGACTGATGAAGTATGATGGTTCCTCCATATTGTGATGATGATTTGCACAATGATGGGAAATCTTAGTGGTCAAAATTTGGGGTATGACAGATGCCCCTATTTAATCTTCTTGGACACGAAGGTGTGAATGACGAAGGTATTTGGGCATTCGGGGTGCAAGAGGATTAAATATCGGAATACCCAAAATTTTGATGGCTATGAATGGCAGCTTGCGCATTCATCTTCTTTTGCTAAACAATGATGCTTAGAAAAAGTAAACTTCCCCTCGATCCTGGTTTCCTACCAAGGAACTGGTCTTAGTTTCTAATTTAAACTTCCCCTCGATCCTGGTTTCCTACCAAGGAACTGGTCTTAGTTTCTGATTTAAACTTCCCCTCGATCCTGGTTTCCTACCAAGGAACTGGTCTTAGTTTCTGAAGTAAACTTCCCCTGGATCCTGGTTTCCTACCAAGGAACTGGTCTTAGTTTCTTTTGTCAATAAACTTTTTGACAAGGGACGCTATTCGTAGCGGTTTTCCTCAAACTTCTCGCAGAATTTTCCTGGGGAGATGCCATTTGACAGAAAAAGTTTTGACGTCAGACTTGCTGGGGAACCCAGTCGTCTGAGTTGTGTACAAACTTCTCTGCTGGAGATGCCATTTATCGACTCGATCCGGGGAAAGCGAGTCTCGTGAGAGACTGCCTTCATTTGGGATTACATCATACTTTTCTCGGTATCTTCCCGGAGAAATGCCATATGATGGGGTCTAATTTTGAGGTGCCGATGACCTTTTCATCAGCGGTCTTTTCGGAGCGAAACTGGCATGTTGCCGAATCTCCGATTAGGAGGCTTTCTCTGTGGATTTTCCTTAATCCGGGAAAGCAAGGATATCATCTTTAATGGCGAAGAGTGATGTTAACTGAAGGTTCCTCTGGTATTTCAGAGGTTCAAGTTATCAAAGTGGTCGAGGAGCCAACTTCATTCCAGAAATAAACTGGAGGAGAGAGATTGTTCAGACGCGGCACTTCCTGACGAGGAAAAAACTTGACAACTCGATTGAGAGAACTTTTATCACTAGGGGACAAGACCGACTAGAGTGATAGTGATGCAATATGAAAGTGAATGCAAATCAATAATGCATGATGTGTGTATGTTTATGCTGACAAAACTGACGCGACACACAAACTAAAAGATGAACATGACTGGATACTCAGCCATCGCGGGGCGAAGAAGTACCGTTGGTTCAGAATAGCAATTCCACCTTGCTTAGGAGAGATAGTCCCTGTTGGGAGCACCATTGATCGGGCTTAGGAGATAAGAACTCGGCCGAGGTGTGTCAGACGAAACAAGGTCTCTGACACAGTTGATCCCTTCATTCAGGCGTATTGGGCCTAGAAGGAGTACTTTGATTCTGCACTTTGAAGTTCGCTTACTTCTGGAGAAGCGGTTGAGGTTCTTTTGATGTTCAACAGTCAAAAGAAATTGCCATCTTTATTTTAAAGCAGAAAAAGTTTTAATAAGTAAATTCATTTTTGTTTTATTTCAAGAATCGTTAATCATGTTAACAACGTCGTTCTGTAAAGCTAAAACAAATAAGAATTACAAACAAAAGCACATGGGCTCAAATTTTATTGATAAGATGGAGATCAGCCAAACGCGTGATTCCAAAGAGTATATACAAAGTTTGAAAATGGTAATTTACAGGGAAAAGGACTACGTTGAAACAGAACGACCAGTATCCTTCTACCAACTTTGAATTCGGGGCATCCTGAGCTTCTGTCGAAGATGACCTTGACTGGAGTTTTTTGATGAATGGCATTACTGCTGCTGAAGGACTTGCCTCTGTTGAACATAGTTACTTGCCATTATCCCTAATTTTTGCCTAGATTGTACTATTAGATTTCCAATCCATCGGGATGATTTTTTTCATGTCTCTAACTTTTGCCTGGACCGCCCTTTCGGGTTTCCAATCCACCAAGACGTTTTTTTTTTTAGTTTAGGCGAAGTATTTCTTGACTACATCAACATTCGTGGGGTAGGCAAATTCCTCTCCGTCCATGGTTGCAAGTCTCAAGGCGCCGCCTGAGAAAGCTTTCGTGACCACATAGGGGCCATCATAATTCAGAGTCCACTTGCCTCGCAATCAGTGAGAAATGATTGTATATTCTTGAGCACGAGGTCTCCTTTTCTGAAGACACGAGGTCGAACCTTTTTGTCAAACGCCCTCTTCATTTTCTGTTGATACAATTGACCGTGGCATAGTGCCGTGATTCGCTTCTCCTCGATCAGATTCAGCTCGTCGTGTCAGTTTTGACACCATTCAACTTCGGTGAGCTTAGCTTCCATCAATACTCGGATTGACGGGATCTCTACTTCTATGGGGAGCACTGCTTCCATGCCATACACTAGAGAGAAAGGGGTTGCCCCTGTTGAAGTGCGGACAAATGTGCGATAACTGTGAAGAGCAAAGGGTAGCATGTCGTGCCAATCTTTTTAGGTTACAACCATCTTTTGAACGATCTTCTTGATGTTCTTATTGGCCGCTTCTACCGCCCCGTTCATCTTGGGTCGGTAGGGAGATGAGTTATGATGTTCAATCTTGAACTCTGCACACAACTCCTTCATCATCTTGTTGTTCAAGTTAGATCCATTATCAGTAATGATCTCGCTTGGACCACCATAACGGCAGATGATATTGTTTTTGATAAATCGGATCACCACTTGTCGGGTTACATTAGCGAACGACGCTGCTTCGACCCACTTGGTGAAATAGTCAATGGCTACTAGGATGAACCGATGTCCGTTTGAAGCCTTGGGCTCAATCAAGCCAATCATGTCGATTCCCCATATGGAAAAAGGCCATGGGGATGAGAGAACTTTGAGATTTGATGGCGGTACATGAATTTTATCGGAGTATATCTGACATTTGTGACACCTCCTCATGTACTTGTAGCAGTCAGATTCCATGGTCAACCAGTAGTACCCTGCTCTTAGAATTTTTCTCGCCATTGTGTGTCCGTTGGCATGAGTGCCAAAGGATCCTTCATGAATTTCTTTCATTAGTATTTCTGCTTCTGGTCTGTCGACGAATCGGAGCAAGACCATGTTAAAATTTCTCTTATAGAGAGTGTCACCACTCAGGAAGAAGTTTCCAGCCAATCTTCTGAGGGTTTTTCTATCTTTCCTGGATGCCCCAGGTGGGTATTCTTGTTTCTGAAGGAAGCATTTGATATCATGATACCAAGGTTTGTCGTCTATGACTGCTTCGATCGTGAAGATGTAAGCGGGCCGTTCAAGGCGCATTATGTTGATCTTAGGTATGTCATTCCATTGACCTACACTAATCATGGAAGAGATAGTGGCTAAAGCGCCAGCCATGTGATTCTCATCACGAGGGATGTGATGAAACTCAACTTTGTTGAAGAAGGGTAGCAACCTTCTTGTATAGTCTTTGTAAGGAATCAATCCTGATTGGTATGTGTTCCAATCTCCTTTTATCTGATTGATAACCAAGGCTGAGTCGCCGTATACGTCCAAGTTTTTTATCCTTAAATCAATTGCTTCTTCGAGACCCATGATACAAGCTTTGTATTCGGCCTCGTTGTTCGTACATTTGAACGTAAGTCTGGCAGTGAAAGGAATGTGGGTACCCTGAGGGGTAACAATGATTGCCCCAATTCCGTTTCCATAATGATTAACTGCTCCGTCAAAGATAAGTCCCCACTGGGAACCTGGTTCTGACCCTTCATTGGGTAACGGTTCATCGCAATCTTTCATTTTTAGATACATGACATCTTCGTCTGGGAAGTCAAACCCGATTGATTCTTGATCGTCAATCGGTTGATGAGCCAGATGATCGGCTAAAATACTTCCCTTAACGACTTTTTGAGCGTGGTACTCTATGTCATATTCTGATAACAGCATCTGCCAACGGGAAATTCTTCCCGTAAGAGCAGGTTTTTCGAAGACGTACTTGATTGGATCCATTTCGGAGATTAACCAAGTAGTATGACGAATCATGTACTGTCGTAGACGTTTGGCTGCCCAAGCCAAAGCACAGTAAGTTTTCTCGAGCATCGTATACCGAGTTTCACAGTCGGTGAATTTCTTGCTCAAATAGTAAATGGCAGACTCTTTCCGTTTAGTTTTGTCTTGTTGGCCAAGTACATATCCCATTGAGTCCTCTAGGACTGTGAGGTAGATGATCAGTGGTCTTCCTTCCACTGGAGGTGATAGAATCGGTGGATTCAACAGGTATTCCTTAATACTGTCTAAGGCGGTTTGGCAATCTTTTGACCAAACGCAATCCTGGTTCTTTTTAAGTAACTCGAAGATCGGCGCGCATGTCGCGGTCATGAGGAATATGAATCTGGAGATGTAGTTCAAACGTCCCAGGAATCCCCTGACTTGTTTTTCAGTTTTCGAAGAAGGCATTTCTTGAATGGCCTTGACCTTGCCAGGATCAACCTCAATTCCTTTCTGGCTGACGATGAACCCTAGTAGTTTCCCTGAACGGACACCGAAGGTGCACTTGTTGGGATTCAAGCAGAGTTTGAATTTTCTTAAACGTTTGAACAATTTTGACAGATGTTCAACGTGGTCACTCTCTGTTTTTGATTTTGCAATCATATCATCGACATATACCTCGATTTCCTTGTGTATCATGTCATGAAACAGAGTAGTCATGGCCCTTTGATAGGTTGCCCCGGCGTTCTTCAAATAGAACGGCATTACCTTGTAACAAAAGGTGCCCCATGGGGTAATGAACGAAGTTTTCTCCATGTCTTTCGGCTCCATTTTGATCTGGTTATAGCCTGAGAATCCATCCATGAAGGAGAATACATTGAACTTTACTGTACTGTCTACCAGTATGTCAATGTGTGGTAAAGGAAAGTCGTCCTTTGGAATTGCCTTCTTCAGATCTCTGTAATCAACACACATTCTGACCTTTCCGTCCTTTTTAGGAACGGGTACGATGTTGGCTAACCATTGAGGATATTCAGATGTGGCGAGGAAACCCGTGTCAATCTGTTTCTATACCTCCTCTTTGATTTTGATGGCCGTGTCCGGATGAGTGCGTCTCAACCTTTGCTTTACTGGCGGACATTCCAACCTTAACAGTAAGTGATGTTCCACGATGCTGGTATCCAACCCTGGCATATCCTGATATGACCAAGCGAATACATCGGGAAATTCTTTGAGAAGCTTTATCAAACCCTCTCTGGCAGTTGGACTGAGCAGTGCCCCAATCCTGACTTCTTTTCTCTCTTGCTCTGAACCCAAGTTTACCGTTTCCAACGGTTCTTTGTGAGGTTCAATGGACCTTTCCTCTTGTCTGAGTAGTCGGGAGATCTCTTCTGGAATTTTGTTGTCAACTTCTTCTGCAACCCCAAATACCGGGAACTCAAAGTCGGGAGAAGGCATCAGATTGTATGTTTCAACTGGGTTTAAAATAAGCAATCTGCATGATGTGATGATTCGTGTTTAGAAGAGATAAAGAAGAATGCAAGAGTGTGTGCAGTGTATTTATTTTACTGCTTGTTTTTATTTTTAATTGTTTTTTAGGATTACCATTTTCTGAAAAAGTAAAAAGAGAAAACAACAATTAATGCGGAAATTACAGAACGACGTTATTTTATTAATGAACAAGTCGAATCTTGAAACTACAGCCCTATAAAACAAAACTCTGTCACTTTGGGCGAAGCGAAGAGGGATATTTATAGAAAGTGAGCCCTATCAAAACATCCGTTTCACCTGGGCAGGGTGAAAGGTTAAAGATGGCAATTACTTTGACTGATGAACGACCTTCGGAACATCGACAGCAACCCATTGGCGGCGAACTCCTCGGTGAATCACAAAGTCTGGTACCTTCCTTGATTTGTCTTCAGAAATGACGCTGATTTCTGGTGGAGCAGGATCATTGGAATCTGTCTCCCAGGCAGAATTGTCGTAGGAGGATTCCTCAGTCGTATTTTGCATAGTATTTGTGCTCTCAGCTGTATCTCCCCATCCAGTAGGCTGGATATCTTCAAGCCTGATACGAGAGCTTTCGGGAGCGGTGTACTTGACTATATAGTCGTATTTTCCACTCGGTTGTCCCAAGGTGTCCCACACTTCTCTGGAACTGGAGGAGTCATCTCTCTCGATGACGTTGACCTCGGGAAAAGCATAGTTGATGAATTCAAGTCCTGCAAACGTTACAAATTCATCTTCATGTTGAGTAGTTTCTGAATGACCTGAGTGTTGATCCCATGACATGGTGGGGACACAGGTATTCTGTTCAATGACGGTCAGCTGATTTTCATTGTTCGGCTGACTTTCTTGCCCCAAGTTTCCTGGGTAAGGTTGCCACATTGGCAGACCATCCATTGGGCCATAGTAATTGTGGTCAAAGTTGTCTTTCATCAGAGTGTCTTCCTCTAATGAATTTGGCAGAGCACGACATCCTTCTAGATCACAATCTCCGTATATCATTTTGACATCTGACCTTGGTATAAATCTCGGACTCTCTATAGGAAAGCAAAAAGGCGTAGGAACCTCTTCCTGAGACATATAACCGTCCTCGTTCAGATAGGACTTCCATTCTTCATCTGTGTCAGAGGGGTCTTCCTCATTGATAGCATGTACTGCTTGAGACACTGGGTGAAGGAAACCCCCACTGTGGAAGAAGTTTTGAAGGGGATGAAGACTTTCATTGTTGGCAGCTGTCTGGGTACAGGTTGTAGAAAAACCAAGACCCTTCTTTGTTTTATTGTCAATAGGAATGACAAGCTGTCCCCATCCAGTTGTATCGGTACTCTCGACCGCTTCGATAGCATCTTTGTATGAGGAAATCGAGGTTCCTCCTTGGGATTGATTGTCCTTGCTCACCGACAATGCTTGGAACTGAGTTCCAATAACCTCCTCGGGTTCTATACCAGTAGATGATGACAAGTTACTCACAAGCAAGGCCTGCTCTCCACAGACTGTGGCAAGTTGACCGTTCTTGACGAACTTTAGCTTTTGGTGGAGGGTCAAAGTGACCGCTCCAGCCTGATGTATCCAAGGTCTTCCTAATAAACAACTGTACGTTTCCCAGATATCCATGACCTGGAAAGTGACTTGGAAAGTGTGAGGACCGATAGTTATGGGAAGATCAACTTCGCCGTTAACTGTTTTTCTGGATCCGTCGAATGCTTTGACGACAACCTCGCTAACTCTCATCGGAGGGCCTTTGAATGATAATTGCATGAAAGTGGACTTCAGCATAACATTCAGGGCTGACCCTGTGTGTACCAGTACGCTGGCTAAAGCATCGTCCTGGCAGTTAACTGTAATGTTGAGCGCCATGTTATGACGCCGACCCTCTTCGGGTAATTCCTCATCACTAAATCCCAAATTGTTGCAGGAAGTGATGTTAGAGACAATACCATCGAACTGTCTGATTATTAAATCCTGTTCCACAAAGGCTTGCTCCAAGAATTTCTGTAGAGCCTCCCTATGCGCTTCTGAACTGAGCAACAGTGATAACACAGAGATCTTTGAAGGAGTTTGTAACAGCTGATCAACAATATTATATTCACTCCTTTGGATGAGCTTCAGCATCTCATCATTATTTTTCGAAAGGTCGGGATTACTGGATTGACTGACTGGTGGATCCGGAACTTCTGTCTGAAGTACCTTTTCTTTGTTAGGTTCTCCAACTCCTCGGTTGAAGATTCTACCACTCCGTGTCACACGACTGATGTCTGCAATATTCACAACGGAGGGCAATGGAATTTCCCTTCCATTTTCAGTTGTTGTTGCACCGTATTTGTAAGGGATTGCCTTAGCTGATTCATACGGTAGTGGTCCTGGTAGATAGATGACTATGGGAACCTTCTGATTTTTCTGACCATTATAAGTAATCTCGATCCGTTCCCGGTTGGAAACCTTAGACTTGTCAAGTAGAGGGATGATGGTAAAAACATCCCTGGTCCTGTGATGACCAGAGATTGGGACAACATCCTCGACTTGATCGGCAAGGTAGTTCGGCGTCCAGTTGATGGGTCCAGAACCCGGATATGGACGAATTTCTCCACGATCCGCCTGACCCTGAAGAGCTGCTCTCACAAGGTAACACCCTTGGTTACTTTCCGAACAGACGCTACAACTGTCATAGTTGTGTGGTTGCACCTGACCACGCCCACTTTGAATACAATGTAACCTCACTAGGTTAGCTTCCACAGATTGGACATCCTGACTCTGACGCCGAGTAGGATTCCTGTTACTGATACTAATCTGCTGGGTATCTTCATCCATATAGATTGGCATCCAACAGTGATTTAACAAGTGCTGAAGTGCATCTTGGACAAGGGTACAACCTCGATCGTTTTCACAGCCCGCTTTAAAGCTTTGATAGTCATGTGATATTAAGAATCCGAGTCGGACCTGCTCAGCATGTAACTCTACCAGGTTGGTATTCATCACGCGAATGTCAAAGATTTGAACCATGTTGATTTGATAGGAGTTCCTATCATGGTAGTCTTGGATCCATCCAAGATCCATCTGACGCTGGAGGGCCTCTTGTATGAAAGAGCATCCCTGTTTGTTTACCGAGCAAGTCAGACAGGAACTGTAATTGTGTCGCAGCAGATTATGATACTGGCTTTGCCGTGAGTGCATCGCCACCAAGTTGGCATCCATTGCACGGATGTCATGGTTCTGAATGACGTTGGAATTTGTGTAAACCATGTTAACTCCACGAACTCGGTGCTCCTGGATCCATCCGAGATCCATTTGTTCCTGTAGAGCTGCTTGCACTACAGAACATCCTTGATTATTTTTAGAGTAGATATCACACTGATGATAGTTATGAGGTGGCACATGGCCATATCCACTCTGTCTACAATGCATCTTGACCAGATTGGTCTTTAACAAGAGTACATCATGAATTTGATAGACATTGTTAGTCTCTCCTTCTATCAAATTGACTGCAGCCTTCTCGTGTTGAGGCAGCGGGTTCGTGAGAACATTAGGATTCGTATCCTTGAAGGATAAGTCCCCGCTCCTAATAAGCTTTTGTACGTCGGACTTGAAATTGAGACAAGTCTCTATGTTATGCCCTGAACCTCCTTGATGATAAGGGCATGGCTGATCCACCTTAAACCAAAAAGGCAGATTTCCTGGTACTGTAAGAGGGGACTTAGTCTGAATGTGCCCCTTGGCTAGCAGTAATGGAAACAGCTCTGCGTACGTCACGGGTATAGGATCAAATCCTGGTGGCCGCGTTGTACGGTTGTTGTTATTTGGAGGACGAGCCTACTGAAGAGGCTGTTGTGTCCTTTGCTGATCAGGTTGGCTCTGTGCAACCTGAGGTTGATACATAGGGATAGGCGTAGAGTTGATAGCAGGAGTCACAGCTGCCACCGGCTGATAACGTCGCCTTTGCTTTCCGAGAGAGATATTCCCAATATCTTGCTCTTTTTTCTTAGGGAGAGCACTACCGTATTTTTTAGTATCGCTCGTCAATCCAGTGTCTTTTACCAAACGTCCCTCTTGGACGGCTTCCTCAAGACGTACGCCCATGCCGACCATCTCGGTGAAATCACTGGGTGCACTGGCAACCATTCGGTTATAGTAAAATGAGCTTAAGGTCTTTAAGAAGATCTTTCTCATCTCTTTTTCCTCAAGAGGTGGACAAATTTGAGCGGCAATTTCACGCCACCTTTGAGCATACTCCTTAAAGGTTTCCTTGTCCTTTTGCGACATTGATCTGAGTTGATCTCTGTCCGGTGCCATGTCTAAATTGTATTTGTATTGTTGGACGAAGGCAGTACCAAGATCTCTGAATGTACTGATCGTAGTACGGTTTAAACCCATGTACCATTTTAATGCGGCACCGGTTAAACTATCCTGAAAGTAGTGAATCAGTAGGTCCCGATTCTCCGTTTGAGCTGACATTCGCCGAGCGTACATCACCAGATGGCTCTGAGGGCAAGAGTTACCCTTGTATTTTTCAAAGTCGGGCACTTGAAATTTGTGCGGGACTTTCACATTGGGGACCAAGCAGAGGTCTGCGGCGTCCTTTCCAAATAGATCCTGACCGCGAATGGCTTGCAGTTCTTTCTGCATTTCCAAGAACTGTTCCTGGAATTCCTCCATTCTGTCAAACATAGTTTCCTTCTTACCAGAAGGTGTTTGTGGAATCTGTCCTTCCGGGACAGTGTGCACCACAAGGGGTGGGACCGTGACTATGGCAGTGAGTCTTGGCGTTTCCCAAAGTTTGTAACCTTCAGGAGTCTTCAGTATGCCCCTGGCATCTTTGCTTTCCCGAAGTTTGTAACCTTCAGGCCTAGCGGCTTCTGTTGTGATTCCCTGATCTTCAGTGATCGGCGGAACATATCCTTCCGGGATATAGTTAATAGGAATGCCCCAAGGACGATCTTTCGGTATCTGATACCTAGGATCATACTTTTCCACTATGGGCGTTGAGGTGATCTCTGAGATCACAGTTCTTTGTAGCTGAGCTTCTGCCATGGCTTGCATGTCGTTACGAAGCTTTCTCAGATCTTCTCTCAGAGCGTTGATCTCTTCTTTCAACTCTCTGTTTTCTTCCTCAAGATCATCCATCTTTTTCTGACGATTGGCCCGAGTATTGTACGAATGAGACAGTTTGACTCTAGAACCGAGACACAAACATGAGATTCGTAGGTAAGAAGAATACGCGATGTGAGAATGATGAATGCAATGATTATATTAATTGTTTTTCTTGGTTTAATCAAAATAAACTTCGACAATTAGATTGCAAATATCAAATGGTGGGGAAACCCCTTTTTATTGAATTCAAACGATTACAGAAATGAAAATACAGTAGATTACAAGGTGCAAAAACAGAAACCTAAGCTAATGGGTCCCGAGTCCTCTCTGAAGAGAAATCGGGTGCTGATTTTGGTATCTTCCTTTTCTTTGACCGGGGCTCTTAGGCCGTTGTCGGGTTGTCATTCCTTTGCTAAGTGAAAGGAGAGAGCAAATTCCTTTGGTCATCTTGATTATCCACAGCATGTTGCTCCAAAATCTCAATCAGAGCGTCTTTCTCTTTCAGTAATTACTGTATTTTGATGCACTCTACGTCGAGGGTGCGATACTTGTTCTTCCATGACCTTCTCTCCCGTTGAACTTTGTTGAGAGTAACCTGAAGCTTTTCAGTTTCCGTCATGAAGTACATGACAGATTCCCTCGGCGGAAGAATTTCGTAACGAGGATAAGGCATCTTCAGCTTGAGAGCTCTAGTTTGTACCCAGTGGAGATAAGGCTCCACCGAGACACAATTTGGTTTTCCTAGAGACTCTCATCCTTTCTTATGAATGTTTTTCCAAGCGTGCACTATTTCCATCTTTAATGCTCTGTCGTTTTCTCCTTCTTTGAAGAAAAGACCTTCCAGATGAACACCCAGTGGGATGTGTCTCATCGGGTATCCAAACTGACGGCGAACCAATACCGGATGGTAGTTGATTCCTCCTTTAGTTCCTATGAGGGGTACGTTGGGGAAGTTTCCACAACGGTCAATGATTCTGATTCCCTCATAAATCCTATTACACCAATCTATATCAGAGTTGGTAAGAGACATGATCTTCTGCGACCAACGTAAGGCACTCTTACAATCCCAAAAAGCAGCAGACTTGGGCAAGTGAGAGATAAACCATTTGTAAAGCATAGGTACACAGCATGTGATCTCCCCTCCGCTATACAAATTCCCCAAGTGTACAGAATGATACGCGTCTGCGAGCAAAGTCGGCACAGGGTTTCCAATAAGAAAAACCTTAATGGAGTTAATATCGACGAAGTTATTGATGTTGGGAAACAAAAATAACCGGTAGGTGAGCAAGACAAAGATGCTTTCAAAAGCAGTCACGTTTCCTATACTGGAGAAATACAGGGCCTTCTTTGTCAAGAACTGGGCTGGCAAACCTTGGATGCCACCCTTAGTGGTTTGGTGAGTCCTGACCTCAGACTCGTCTAAATGAATTGCTCTTGCAATGGTCTGATTCTTTGGAATTTCTTCCAGTCCAGAAAATGGAGCTCGATCAGTAATGTGTAGATCGATCAGATAAGAATACTCCTCCAGCGTTGGTACGAGCTGATAATCCGGGAATGTGAAACAGTGATAAACCAGATCGTAGAACTGAATGACCGCATCCATGATTCCCTCAATCACATGGACTCTTAATAGTGGTAGTAACCCTCCGTTATTGGCTCTGAAAGCCTCAGGGTTAGTGATCATCCTTGCTAACCTTCTCAAATCCTCTAGCTTTGGAATCTTGAAGGTATAACTATGAGTTCTCCTTCTACCGAAATCCATTAGTGCAATCCTTTTCTCTGATATTTGCAACCACAGTCTTAGTTTAATTTGAAAAACAGAGAGACTAGAAGAGAAGTTTTTTGAATGTTTTAATGTTTTTTAGATGAATGCATGAATGCAGCACACAAAAACATAGAAAAAACATGGGGTCAAAGGGTCGTTGTCATGAAGTCAAGGCTCTACCCATCCCCAAAGGTTTATACTAGGGTGATTTTTGTACCTGTACTCATTATCATCAGCTCCTCCCAGGAAAGCAAAACAACAAGTGGATCGCCAGCGAGTTGTAGAGCAATCTTAGAGTAAGTGCCATTCACCGAGAATAGATCACCAGCCTCAAATGAGGGTAGTATCGCGTAACAACTATTTCCGATAGTTCCCGCACTACTAAAGGGTTTGGCTCCTCAGCTTCTCAGACTTAACAACCGGCCCATTGTCTAGGTGAGAGAATGGGTTGTGTTGGTCTGCCTCCACTGAGGTTGATGGTCGACCCCGTCGCCATCACTTATCTTAAGTGTATACTCAATCTTTCCACATACGGCATCACCCGCATTCCCATTAGCAGAAAAATAAACACGTATAGCAATTAGAAAAAGCAGTATATATATTTGTCCTAAACATCCTAGACCTTTAAAGCTATGAATCCTAAGTTCCTGACAGAAAATGGGTTCCCCGGTGGAAGCCCCAATCTATGGTTTTCACATAAGTGAAGAGAAGGAAGACCGTGCCTAGATCTAACTTTGATAGGCCCCACGGTGGGCGCCATTTTTCTGTAGCGAGCGATTTTGGACACGGTTCTTAAGCGCTGGTCGCTCTCTGCGGTTGAGCTTAAACTACAGGTCGATTCATTTTTTATCCTATAAAAGCTGATGAAGGAAGGGAAATAGATGTCTCCAATTAACCTTGCTTTGCATACTGAGTTTAAACATTGGTCTGTTAGGTTACGGATGCTATCAATGTGGGGGGGCCTTTGTACTGGTTATTTGTATTTTCGCCAATACTGGTTTCTCTCTTTTTATCTAGGCAGAAGGTTTCTGGCGGGGAACAAGGATTAGGATGTTAGGACTGATGTTTTTGAATTACTGCTTTTGATTGATGGAGATATGGGATTTTGGGTTTTTGTTTAGTGTTCTCGCTAAGATTTTTCTTTCAATCTTATGCCTACGTATTCCTGTTTACCGAAACAGGGAAATCAGAGTGTTCGTAGTTCCTCCTATTCTATGGGAGGAAATGGTTGTTTTGGTGTCTTGTTCAAAGCCCAAGACGTGAAGCAAAAGGTGTTTTGTATCTTGTTCAAAGCCCAAGATGTGAAGCTAAAAAGTCTATTTGTATCTTGTTTAAAGCCCAAGGTGTGAAGCTAAAGGTTTGACTTTAGAGAGAATTTGTCATCTCTAAAGAGGGGGTTGTATGTCACAACTGTTTTATAAAGGAGAATTACTTTAACCAGGATTTGTGAATCCGGCAATGCCATAATTTCCTTTATAGGGGGTTTCCAACCTGAAGGAGAAGACTTTAACTCAGTGTAGAGCAATGCTATCTTTCCTTAGGAATTTCTCATGCTAAAAGAGGGACAGTGGCATGGATGTAGATGATCTAGAGGCTTGCCGCTTACAGCGATTAGATGCAAGGGAAGGAGTTGTTAATGTTTGTATACTATGAACGAGGCACAACTTTGGTGCTAAAAGGTTAATTGGATCAACCAGTGGTTTTCTTATACAAAGCCTAAGAGGAGGCTAAAAGGTGTCTCGTACAAAGCCCGAGAGAGAGGCTAAAAGGTTTTGACTCAACGAGGGAATCTTTTGGTATCTCGTATGAAGCCCGAGATGGAGGCTAAAAGGTTTTGACTCAACGAGGGAATCTTTTGGTATCTCGTATAAAGCCCGAGATGGAGGCTAAACGTTGTTTGACTCCGCTGGGGAGGATCATTGTACAAAGCCCAAGAGAGAGGCTAAAGTAACTGTTTCAGTTAAGTGACAGGTCCAGTATTCAGATTTTGAAGAGAAAATCAGTTCTTATATGAGCAACACTGTACTCAAGGTTTTGATTTGAGGATTCGGGTTATTCCTGTTCTTTAAGGAAGCGGGAAATCCGAAGGGTATTGAGACTGTTCGAGTCTATGGGTTTCCTTCCTATTTAACGAAGGGGTCACTTGAGAATGTCTTTGAGACTCAAGGAAGTTAGACTGTCCAAGTCTAGAGTTTTAACTTTTGTACTATGCTTTGAGAAACAGTAGTAGACTCTATGAAAGGACTGTTCGATGAAGATGACTAGGTTCTGTTCCTATACCTCTAGGAGGTCGTCGGGACAATTTGTACGAAGGCCAAAAGGAGGCTGGAAACTTTTAAGAAGCCGACGGGTTCTTGTACTAAGCCCAAGAGGAGGCTATCATTCCCGGAGGAAGACATCATTATACGAAGCCTAAGAGGAGGCTGTGAATACTTCTAAGAAGCCGTAGGGTCCTTGTACTAAGCCCAAGAGGAGGCGGGGTTGCTTTTAGGAAGCCTGTGGGTCCTTGTACGATGCCCAAGAGGAGGCCGATGCTTTTAAGAAGCCCGTGGGTCCGCAAACCTTGAGAAATTCAAGGCAATGCTATTCACCGAGAATAGTTCAAAGTCAGGAAAGTTCGAGAATTTGGAAGAAACTCAAAGATGCCATTCACGGAGAATACATTCATCTCTGGGAGTAGAGTTTCTTGACAATTCCTAATGAGGACAGCCGAAGAGAAGACTGTATCTAGTGATCCTATTGGGGATCTAGTTGTCTATTTCTACGAATAAATGAAACGGCGTCACCTAGTTCTAGACGTAGTTGCCGGGGAAACTCGAAATATCTATACTATTATTACACAGTTGATATGATTTTATGAGAGAAGACTTACACTGAAACAGCCCCACAATACAGTCATATGTATATGAAAGCGGTAAATGAAAGCAATAACCACTTACTCGGTTGTAGAGCTTCCTTGCTGTTTGGTTAGTTGTTCAACAAAGAAAGATTGAAAACAACAGTATATTCAAAATCAAAGGAGAAAGTGCTTTGAAAAAGATTAGGGGCTTACAGCTCAAGGAGAGGCCCAGGGTTTTATCAGTGAGCGCACTGTTTGAATTTGTACATAGGGACTTATACAAGTGACTAAGGCCCAAAAAGGTTTTCTGTACAATGGGATGGGTCTTACACTCTCTCAAGAGGCCCAAAGGGTTTAAAGAAAAAGAGTGGGGCTTATAACACGAGGGTAGGCCCAGATGATTTTTCCGTTTGAAATGGCGATCGCGCCGAGGTTTTCTTTTAACGCGGAGGGACTTATACAATAAGTGAGGCCCAAAATGTTTTGGTTAAAAGGGGATTGGTTCTTACACTCTAATAGAGGCCCAAAGTGTTTTGAATGGGTCTTATAGCTCAAGTAGAGGCCCGTGGTTATTTTTAAAAGGCGACGATCGTGCCGTTTATTTGAAAATGTACAGAGGGACTTATACAACGAATGAGGTCCAAAATGTTTTCTGTACAAGTGGGTTGGGTCTTACACTGTAATAGAGGCCCAAAGTGATTTGAAATTGATTTATGAGGGTTGAATTAATCCAAAAACCCTAATTTGTTTTCAAAAATGTATTTAATTGAATAAAAATTCAATTAAAATGATCAAAATTGTTTAACATATGAAAAACAAATTGTGATCTTGGATTAATGCTTCAAAAATTAAGTATTGACCTACAAAATAATTAGAAAGCATTAAAAGTTGCAAAATCAATGTAGAAAAAATATTTAAAATGTCGAAAACAATTAAACTATTAATTCTTTGCAAAAATATCAATTATATGAAATAAATAATATTTTTGGGATTTTTTGGGAAAATAAAATATTTTAACATTTTTGTGAATTATTAAAAAAAGAATCAACTCAAAATCATTAAAACTCAGAGAGAAATTAATTTTTGAATCAATTAAATAAAATCACAAAATTCAAATATTCAAACATTCAAAAAATGGCGCCAAGAACACCCAAGAACACGCGCGTGTTCTGGGTTTGCCCAAATTTGCATTTTCTGGGTTTGCCCAGATTTGCATTTTCTATCCAATCTCCCTGAATACTTGATTATAACTTGCAATCCACATATCATTATGCTCGTCTCAACCTCACGATCATGTCTATGTCCATTAATTTCATTTAAATTAAACATATAACAAGAAATCATGAAAAATCCTCAAGAACCCTAATTTCTGCATGAAGGCTAGGATTTTTGATACACGATTCAAACAATGCAATTAATTGAGGGAAAACATTCCATGCATGATTATGAACATATGACCAAATTATTGTGCAGCAAAAATTGCATGGATCATAGAGTTAGAAGAGCTCATGCTTACCACTTGCAGCTGGTGATCGTGATTTGTGTTGGAGGTGTTACAGCTAGGTTCCAATGATGTGGATAGCTTCCCTAGGTACCAAGTGATGTGTCTGAGTGCTTGGAATGGATTGAAATGGTTTGGAGTTGAAGATGGTACCTCAACTGCAAAACTGTCAAGAACTTGAGCAATTGGCTGGTGATTTTGCGAAATCTGTGTTCCAAATGTTATGTGAGTGTTTGGATCACTTCTATATGATGTATGTGAGGTGTGTGAGTGATTGGTTTGATTGGAAAATCTCTCAAACTCAAAACCCGATAGCTACCTTGCTAAGAAAGGCATTTTTGCCAAGAGAAAGAGATTTTAAGGAAAGCATCTGTTAGATGGCTTTGGTGTACTCAAACTGATCACAATTGAGCTCTATTTATAGTACAGCAAGTTTGTTTTTCAAGGAATAGTGAATGGCAACTGGTAAGTAGGTTTGGCTAATGTTGTCCAATGGAAATCCAAGTCTCCTCTAGCCATTGACTAGAGGTTAGGGCACAGAGCTTTGGTTCCCTTGGTCTTGGATAAGTCTTGACTAATTTCAGATGAGAATGGCTCAGTCCATGACACCTTGATGCTTCCATTGAATGCTTCAATCCAAATTTGGGGTCTTGTCCCTATTTTGGCCATTCTATGTTCAACATGCTATTTCTTGTTCCATGGACTTTGGAGGCTTGGCTCAGTGATTGTCCCCTTTAGATTCAATCCTTAGATGTGTCCAAGTGGATAGGAGCATTTGAATTTGGCTGATTTTGGCAAATCGAGCAAAATTGCAAATTCTGTCTTGCCTTGGCAGATTTCAGCAAGGCAACTTTCCAATGTCATATCTCATGACTCAAATGGAATTTGGCAATGTTCTTGGCCATTTTGGAAAGCCCTTACATGATACAACAACTGTTTGAACATGTTTGATTTTGATCCCTTTTGAATCCAAGTGAAAAATCCCCCAACATTTGGCAAAAAGTGAAGGCAGATTCTGACTTAGTGAAAATTTCACTAAGTGTTGGAAAAAGTGACATTTTCACTTTTCAGCCATTTTGATCACTCCATAACTCAAAATCCTTAATGAATTGGACTTAGGTCTAGTTGAAGTTTTTGTAAAGGGTAATTAGGGCTACAAATCCATCTTTGGATGGGAAAAAATGGCCTTGTGGTTTAGGAGTTATGATCCTCCAAAGTTGGTACCCTTGTCACTCTATTTTTTTAACTTAGAAAATTTTCTAAGTTTTTATGGTTACCCCTTTTACAAGTTATCCAACTTTTCTTGATTTTTCTTGATGAATGATGATTCAAATCATACATTAACATCATTTTAGGGTAAAAAATCCATTTTGGTGAAAAATCTCAAAAAGTCAAAGTTGACTTTTGTGCACAGTTGACTTTTTATCAGATGAATTCCAAACTGTGCAATTCTTCAGGAAATCATGTCCTTGACCTAAATCAAACTTGATGGACATGTTCCATGGGTGTCATAGGGTATATTGAGGCATGCCCTAGGGTTTGGGAGCATGTTCTGGTCAAAAGTCAAAGTTACAGCTGACTTTTCCCTTAAAACCCTAATTGTGGTGCAGATGAAATTGAGACTTGTTGCCCAAGCTTCTTAGATCAATCCATTGTCCCAAATGGATCAATATAGTTCATTAGAGACCCTTAAATCCTATCTTGAGGTCTTGGTTCATGATTTGTCCCAAAAGTCAACTTAGGGGTGAATTAGGTCAAGAAACCCTAATTCCTGATTTTTAATGTATGCATCCCCTGAGGCAAAATTGACTTGATGAATGGGTCCATGAGGTTACATGGAGTACATTAGGTTGTGTTTTGGATCTTTGGATTGTGTCCAGATGAAATTTTTCATCTGGAGGCCCTGGTCGACCAAAACCCTAATTTGGTGATACTGGCGATCTTGAGACTTGATCCACCTAGAAGGGAGCAACCTTGTGCTTAATCCTTGAAGTGGGAGTCCTTTTGATCCATTGTGGATGTTAGAGAGGTTAGACAAGTTGAATATCATGTCATTCCTTGATTGATCCTTTGTCTAAGCACTCAGAGAGGGCTTGAAACCCTAATTTTGATTGTAGTGGATGCTCACCCATCTTTGGGGAGACTGATGAAGTATGATGGTTCCTCCATATTGTGATGATGATTTGCACAATGATGGGAAATCTTAGTGGTCAAAATTTGGGGTATGACACCTGACTCCCTGCCGAGCTGGATACTCCGTCTACGATAATGGTCCACTTGCGTGCCCCACAGGTGGGGGAATCTGCGAACGTCATTTCGGCGACAAAGTCAGCCAAAGCCTGGGCTTTGAGGGCTTTTCTGCTTTTATACTGAATGTCAAATTCGGACAGCTCTAGCGACCATTTGAGCATTCTGCCGGCCATGTCTGGTCATCCCAGCAATTGCTTTATGGGTTGGTCTGTCTGTACCACAACCGTGTGGGCCAGGAAGTAGTGTCTCAGTCTTTTAGCGGCGTTAATGAGGGCCAGCGCCACCTTCTCTATCTGCTGGTATCTCAGCTCTAGCCACTGCAATGCTTTGCTGGTGAAGTATATGAGCTTTTACCCGTCCGGTGTTTCGTGGATAAGAGCGGCGCTCACGGCCTTAGTTGCTACGACGAGATATAGGTATAGAGTTTCGATGTTGTCTGGCCGAGAGAGGACTGGTGGCTCAGATAGTGCCCGTTTCAGATGGAGGAGAGCCTGGTCACATTCCTCTGTCCATTTGAACGATGCCTCCTTGCGGAGGAGTTTGAAGAATGGCAGGTGTCATACCTCAAATTTTGACCACAAATATTTCCCATCATTGTGCAAGTCATCATCACAATATGGATGTACCTTCATGCCTTATCAATCTCCTCAAAGATGGTTGAGCATTCACCACAATCAAGAATTAGGGTTTTAAGCCCTCTCAGAGCACTTAGACAAAGGATCAATAAAAAAATAACATGATCTTCAACTTTTCTAACCTCTCAAACACCTATAAAGGATCAAGAGGACTCCCACATCAAGAATCAAGCACAAAGTTGCAACATTCCAAGTGGATCAAGCCTCAAGATCGCCAGTGTCACCAAATTAGGGTTTTGGTCGACCAAGGCCTCCAGATGGAAATTTTCCTCTGGGCATGAGCCATTGCTTCAAAGCATAACCCAAAATACTCCAAGGGACCCTATTAACCCAATCATCAAGTCAATTTGACCTCAGGGGATTCATTTACAAAAAATATCAGGAGTTAGGGTTTCTTGACCTAATTCACCCCTAAGTTGACTTTTGGGACAAAGCATGAGCCAAGACCTCAAGACATGATTTGATGGCCCTAAATATACTACATTGATCCATTTGCAACAATGGATTGACCCAAGAAGCTTGGCTCACAAGTTTCAATTTCATCAGGACCACAATTAGGGTTTCAAGGAAAAAGTCAATTGTACCTTTGACTTTTGACCAAGACATGCTCCCAAACCTAGGGGCATGATTCAATACACTCTATAACACCTATGGAATCCATCCATTAGGTTTGGTCTAGGTCAAGGACTTGATTTTACAAAGGATCGCACAGTTTGAATTTCATCTGATAAAAAGTCAACTGCGCACAAAATCAAGTTTGACTTTTTGGAATTTTTCACAAATATGGTTCCCCTAAGTCAAAAATAATGTTAATGTATGGTATTGATCATCATTCATTAAGAAAAATCAATAAAATTAAGGTTTCTTGCAAAAGGGGCAACCTTGAGAAACCAAAAATTTTCTAAGTTATGGAATAAAAGTGGTTTTGGTACCAACTTCCAAGGACCATAACTTGAGATCCAAGCAACCATTTTAGGTGATCCAAAGCTAGATTTGTAGGTCTTGCTACACTCTACAAAAGCTTCAACTACCTCAGACTCCAATTCCTCATGGATTTTGAGTTATGGGGTGACCAAAATGACAAAAACATGAAAATGACAATTTTTCCAACACTTAGTGAAAATCTGCCTAAGTTACCAGCCTTGAACATCAATGTTCATGAGGTTTTTTCAGTTGGATCCTAATAGTTTCAAAATAAACTATGATCACACATGTTTTTTATCATATGAGGGCTTTCTAAAAAGCACAAGAGCCTTTCATAACTCAACTTGAGCAGGGAGATATGAATCCCTCAAAATCACCATTTCCATTTGTCCTAGGCAAGGCAAAATTTGGTGTTTTGCTCGATTTGAAAAATTGAGCAACTCCAAGCCTGGTCATACATTTGGACACATCTGAGGATAAAACAAAAGGGACAATATCTGATCCACAAGCCTCCAAAGTCCAAGAATCTACACTTAGCCATAACAAACCTAAAAAGGCTAAAAAGGTGCCAAGATTCCAATTTTGTTTCCAAGCATTCAATAGATGCACCAAGGTGGCATGGACTGATACATTCCTAACTGAATGGGTCAAGAATAAGCTCTGAGTCAAAGGACCACATGCCTATGCCCTAACCTCAAGTCAATGGCTAGAGGAGACTTGAGATTCCTTTTGCTCAACATTGGCCAAAGGCCTGCTGCAGCTGCCATTCACTATTGATGCCAAAACAAACTTGACACACTATAAATAGAGCTCAATTGCGATCAGTTTGAGTACACCAAAGCGCTACAACACTTGCTTTCCTCAAGTTCTCTTTCTCTAGGCCAAAATGCCTTCTTTTGCAAGTTATCTTTGATTTTTTGAGTTAGAGAACAATTCCACCACAGCTCATAATCCAAACACATCCAGTATGTTATATCTAAGCTGTCCAAACACTCACTTGTGACCTGAAACGCCAAAATCAAAAAGTCCACCTCCAAAACCTCAAAAATTAACTTTTCTGCATTTTTCAAGCCATGCCTTGATTCAGTCACTTCCAAAACCAAACAAAGCCTCAAACACACTCCAAATATCATCCTCAAACTGTCTCAAATGGTTCCCCTCATCTGGAACAACATTTGAGAGAGTTGCCATATTGGTCACTTTTGCCCCTTTTGCAAGAAAGTGCCAAAACTTGCTCCTAAGGATTCCAGCTGGTTCTAATCATCCTATAAGCTTCTAAAGGATCAATTGAGAGTGTCCAAAGCATTAAATTACTTCTGGCACAAGGAAGTTGGCAGATAGCACAAAAAGCTCCAAGAGGTAACTGCATCACAACTTGAACTCTTTGAATTATGCATTCCTTTGAGGTCCACTGATCATAAACATCTCATACATGTTGTATATGTTGTGTTTGAACCAATTTGTCATGTAATTCTTGCCTGTACCCTGAGATAACATAGAACATGCAAATCTAGGCCTATTTTGAAACCACTATCGGGTTTTAAAGTAGGGACACTTCCTGAAAATTCCAAGACCACCATTGGATTCCTCATGAAATTCTACGTCAGATGCACCAAAATTTTGTTCCAATCCATGGAGAAATGAGAAAGTTAGAGGCTTCACGTAAATTGCCAAAACTTGCATTGCCTTGCCTTGGCCAGGCTTGAAAACTTGGCACCCCTTATGTATTTATGGGGTGGTTTTGATACGCGGATGTATCACCACCCCAGTGGTAGCGCGCATGTGTGTTTGTGTATGAGGTCGTGGGTTCAAACCCCACCCAGACCTTTTTTGCTAGCTCTCTTATTTTTTGCTATCTTTCAATATTTTCCTGTTTTTATTAATTAATTCAAAAATTAATTTCTCTCTCAGTTTTAATTATTTTTTATTGATTCTTTTTATGAAAATTCACAAAAATGTTAAAATATCTTATTCCAGGAAAATTTCACAAAAAATATTATTTATTTCACATATTTGTTATTTTTGTAAAGAATTATATTTTTATTTGTTTTTAAACATTAAGAATATTTCTTTCTCTTGGTTTTGCAAAATTCAACTGATTTTTAAATCATCCCATGAATAAAACATGATTTTCCAAATATAAATCCAAGATGACAACCTTTTTTCACATGTTTGATTATTTTAATTGAATTTTTATTCAATTAAAATACATTTAAAAATAAAAAATTAGGGTTTTGATCATTATCACCCTAACAAATCTTTTCAAACACTCATGGGCCTCTATTAGAGTGTAAGACCCAATCCCTTTTTAACCAAAACCTTTTTGGGCCTCAGTCATTGTATAAGTCCCACTGCGATTTTAAAATCTCGGTGCGGTCGTCGCCTTTTAAAACGAAAACCATTTGGGCCTACCCTTGTGTTGTAAGTCCCATTTATTTTCTTTTCTCAAACTTTTGGGCCTCTCCTTGAGTTGTAAGACCCATCCCTTTGTACAGAAAACCTCTTTGGGTCTCATTCGTTGTTTAAGTCCCGATACAATTTTCAGATCAACCGTATGATTACTGTTTTTCATCTGGGCCTCTCCTTGAGTATATGCCCCAATCTTTTCAAAAATAACCTTCCCTTTTGATTTAGGTTCAAACTTATAGTTGTTATAAAAAATTTCTTTAATTTCTTGAATAACTAACCCTACAACTGTTACAATGGAAGCTTGCTCGCTTGTAAGTTTTTATCAGCTTTCTTTTACATGCTTTCATATATATATGTATATAACTGAATAGTTGGAAGCTTGCTCACCTGTAAGTCCTTATTTCATATCCTTTTAAATACTTGTCATATATCAACTGTATATATATACTTGTATATCTGCTTAGAGTTTTCTCCGGCAACTAAGTCTAGAATTAGGTAAAACCAGTTGGTCACTCTTAAATACAGTCAAAACTAGTTCCCCATAGGAATTTCCAGATACAGTCTTGCCTTCTCTTGGGCTTAAACAATATGGAACAAAGAGAAAGGCATTATTCCCGGTAAAACTTTTCTCAGACTGTCACTATTAAAAATTGTCAAAGAATTTCATTTCCCTAGAGAGGATTAATTCCCGGTGAAACCTCTCTTGAATTTCTTCAAACCCTAGAACTGTTCACTAAAGAAAAGATTATTCCCGGTGAAACGTTTCTTGAACTTTTCTTAAGTTTGGACCCACAGGCTTCCTAAAAGCATCCTCGCCTCCTCTTGGGCTTTGTACAAGGACCCTTCGGCTTCGTAGAAGTTCTCATGCCTTCTCTTGGGCTTAGTACAAGGACCTTGAAGACCTCTTAAAGGTATAGGACAGAACTTAGTCATCCTTTGCTAGAGCAGTCTTTCCAGAGTCAAAACCTCAGACCAATTTAGGGTTCATTCTCATCCCTCAAAACACCAGCCTCCTCTTGGGCATCATACAAGGAAAAAATCTTCCATACTAGTAGACTTGGACAGTCTAATCCCTTCTGGGATCTCAAAGACATTCTCAAGTTCCCTATAAACATAGGAAAAACCCTGGTCATTCAACCAACCTCCAATAGAGTTGAAACCTCTATAGGTTTTCAAAACTCAATCTTTAAACTCTCAACTTAAGTTTCCCCTAGCCAGGGTCAGCTTATTATTAGTATAACATTATCCCAAATCAGAACCTCAGGGCATCTGATATCTCAAACCCTCAGCAAGAGTTGATTCCCCATTTGGACTTGCCTCTGGATCTCAATAATCCTAAGCAGAAGCTAACCTCCTCTTAGGCTTTGTATAATGATCCCTCCTTTCCTCAGCATAGTCAGCCTCCTCTTGGTCTTTGTACAATGATTTTCCCCAGCTGAGCTAACCTTTTCAGACTCTCTTGTTAAGTCAATCACCCTTTTCATCACTCTCTTGTTGAGTTAACTTTTTCAGCCTCAATCTTGGGCTTTGTATAAGACAGATAATACTCTCCAGCAGAGCCAAACTTCTTCCAGCCTCAATCTTGGGCTTTATACAAGACACCTAAAAATCCTCAGTTGAGTCAGTCTCATTTTAGCCTCAATCTTGGGCTTTGTACAAGACAGATAAAGATTTATTTTCCGCAGAGTCAATCTTCTTTTCAGCCTCAATCTTGGGCTTTGTACAAGACACATACAAACCCTCCCCAGCGGAGTCAAAATCCCTTTTACCCTCAATCTTGGGCTTTGTACCAGACAGAAAGCATATTTTCCCCAGAAAATTCAAACTTTTAGTCTCCTCTTAGGCTTTGTATAATGATATCCCCAAAAGAGTCAGTCTCTTTTAATCTCAATCTTGGACTTTGTACAAGACATATATAAACACTCTCTTGTTGAGTCAGTCTTTTCCAACCTCCTCTTAGGCTTTGTATAAGGACTTCCCCAGTGGAGTCAATCAATCTTTTAGCTTCAACCTTGGGCTTTGATCAAGGCACATAAAAATCAACATCCCCTCATAGGAAATCAAAATCTCTCTGTAGGAAGACATTTCTCTGTGTTATCACATATCAAAACAGATATTCAAAACAAAACCCTAAATCCCAGATAACTGCTATAAGTGGCACACTTGTCGATTCAAATATCCAAGTTGTACTACATCTCTTATCCTGATAAAACTTCCTCTTTCATCTAATTGCTGTAAGTGGCAAGCCTCTGGATTATTTACATCCACACCACTGTCCTTCTCTTAGCATGAAAGATTCCTAAGGAAAAATTGAATTGCTCAACACTGAGTTAAAGTTTTCTCCTTCAGGACAAATCCCCTATAAAGGAAATTATGACATTGTTGGATTAGCATATCCCAGTTAAAGTAATCCTCCTTTATAAACAGTCACCCAATAGTTGTGATAAACAGACGAGATGTCTCCCCTTTAGAGATGACAAGTTCTCTCTCAGTCAAACCTTTTAGCTTCAATCTTGGGCTTTGAACAAGACACCAAAACATCATCTTTTTCCTCCCATAGAATAGGAGTAACTACGATTGCTCTTATTTCCCTGTTTGTCTTTAACAGGAATGCGTAGGCATAAGATTATGAAATCTTAGAGCGCATACCAATCAAAAACTTTAGGTCCAGTACCTTCACACATACCAATAAAAAACTTTAGGTCCAATACCTCACCAAAATCATCAAAAACTCTCTCTCATATCTCCCAAAAAAGAAACTTTCCCCACCCCCAACAGATAAACACCATCAAGTATAAAGCATAACCTAAAACTAACAACCTGTGGATAACCACATATAGGATAAGTAATTGACAACTCCCTATTGTATAACCTGACCCCGAACTCCCCGAATCTCTTTAAGCGTTTGTTCAGTTAAAAATTCGCGTGCAAGGTTAGTTTTAGATAGCTTTCCTTTCCCTTCCAGCTTCACAGGATAAATAAGAAATAAAAAAGTAGCACCCCACTCCTCCTCGTTGAGGTGAGGAGAAAACCATTGTGCGATAAGGTGGTCGCGTCACCGACAAAAATCGCACGCTACAGAAAAATGGGGACTCTGCTGGGGACGTCTTTGATCTGTCTCAGACTAAGATTAGAATTCTTAAGAGGTCTAGGATGTTAGTTTTAGGAATTATAATATATATATATATATATATATATATATATATATGTATATATATATATATACTGCTTTTCCTACTTGATATCCGTGTTTATTTTTCTGCTAATGGGAATGCGAGTGATGTCGCATGTGGAAAGTTTGAGTGATACCTAAGATAGGTGATGGCATAGAAGGGCGGTCTTACAGGGAGTGAATCCCGAATAAGCTGTCCCGGTAGACCATCAAATCAGTGGAGATACCCTTTTCGGATTCAATGCTTAACGACTCAGTTGTGAAGGCAGATTATCCCAATGTGGTATCCGTGAAACTGAGGATTTAGTAGACAGTAACCATGTGGCTATTTTATAGTGCGGTAGCTATCGAAAATAGTTGACACACGATACTACACTCAATTGAGATTACCCTAGGATGCTATAGCTCACTCGGGTGAACCAGCTTGCTGTTGTTATCCCTAGGTGGGTCAATGATTTTGGGAACAGGTACAAAAATTCACCATAGTACAACCTTTGGGGATGGGTAGAGCCATGACTCCATGCTCGTGACGCTGAACCTTTGAACCCATGTTTTTTCTATGTTTTGTGTACTGCATTCATACATTCATTTAAAAATACTTTTAAACAAATAAAAAATCTTCTTTTCTCTTCTCTTTTTTTTTCAAATTAAACTAAAACAATGATTGCAAATATCAGAGAGAAATATTGCGTTATGGATTTCGGTAGAAAGAAGACGCACAAGTACGGAGGACTGCTATCTCTGTTAAGGGTCCATGTAGTTGAACGAATCCTGTCTACGCTAATTCAGTTCTACGATCTGGTTTATCATTGTTTCACATTCCCAGATTATCAACTAGCACTAACACTAGAGGATTACTCTCACCTGACTGATTTACCCATCACTGACCAAGCTCCCTTTTCTGGACTGGAAGAAATTCCAAAGGATCAAACTATTGCAAGAGTAATCTATTTGGACGAGTCAGAAGTCAGGACTCACATGACCACTAAGGAAGGAATTCAAGGTTTACCAGCCAAGTTTTTAGTAGAAAAAGCCCTATACTTTTCTAGTGTAGGAAACGTTACTGATTTCGAGGATATCCTTGTTCTACTCACATACGGGTTATTCCTCTTTCCCAACATCGATAACTTCGTCGATACCAATGCCATTAAGATATTTTTGATTGGAAACCCCGTACCGACCTTGCTCGCAGATGCTTATCATTTTGTACACTTAAGGAATTTGTACAGCGGAGGAATGATCACATGTTGTGTACCCCTGCTTTACAAATGGTTCACTTCCCATTTACCCAAGTCTGCTGCTTTTTGGGATCATAAGAGTACTCTACGTTGGTCACAGAGAATCATGCCTCTTACCAACTCTGACATAGATTAGTACAATCGAATCTACGACGGGATAAAGATATTGACAAATGTGGAAATTTCCCTAATGTACCCCTCATAGGAACTAAAAGAGGAATCAACTATCATCCAATTTTAGTTCGTCGTCAACTCGGATACCCGATGAGGCATATCCCGCGTAATGTTCATCTGGAAGGTCTTTTCTTAAAGGAAGGAGAAAATGACAGGGCACTAAAGACAGAAATAGTGCATGCCTGGAAACATGTTCACAGGAAAGGAAGAGAGTCTCTACGAAAACCAGACTGTGTCTCTGTGGAACCTTATCTCCACTGGGTACAAACTAGGGCCCTCAAACTGAGGATGCCTTACCCTCATCAAGAAGTTCTTCCGCTAAAGGAATATGTCCTTTATTTTATGTCTGATGCGGAAAAACTCCAGGTCACTCTCAACAAAGTTCGACGGGAAAATAAATCTTGGAAGAACAAGTACCGTATTCTCAATGTGGAGTGTACCAAAATTTAGCAACTGTTAAAAGAAAAGGACGCTCTGATTAGGATATTAAAGCAACATGTTGTAGAAAATCAAGAAGACTGAAGAAACTTGCTTGCTCCTTTCAATTGGCAAAGGACTGACAACCTGACAACGGCTGAAGAGCCCCGGTCAAAGAAAAGGAAAATAACATAACCAGCATCTGAGTTCTCCTCAGAGAGGACTCAGGATCCATAAGCTTAGACATTTCCTTTTACAACACTCTATAAAATATTGTATTTCCCTTTCTGCAATCTTTTAAGATTCAATAAAAGGGGTCTCCCCAATGTATGATATTTGCAATATATTTGTTGAAGTTTCTTTTTTATTAAAATAAAAAACAAAAAAAATATGTATTGCATTCATCATTCTCACATAAAGCATTTTTCTTATCTTCAAGTGTGTCACGATTCTAGAGTCAAACTGTCTCATTCGTACAATACTCGGGCCAATCAACAAAAGAAAATGGACGATCTCGAGGAAGAGAACAAAGAGATGAGAGAAGAAATCAACGCTCTGAAGGAAGATTTGAGAAAACTTCACAGTGACATGCAATCTCTAGCAACAGCTCAGAGACAACAACAATGGACTGTGATTTCAGAGATCACGTCTATGCCCATAGTGGAGACATATGATCCTCAGTATAACATGCCTAAAGATCGCCCCTGGGGCATGCCTATCAACTTTAACCCTGAAGGATATACTCTGCCGATCACAAAAGACCCGAAAACTGCAGCAGGAACCGCTGGGCCTGAAGGTTACAAACTTCGGGAAGGAGAAGATGCAAGAGTCATGACAGCAACTCCTGAAGGTTACAAACTTCGGGATAGGGAAGCACCAAGGGTCATCTTCGTAATGACTACATCATAACCAGTGATACACACTGTCCAGGAAGGACAGATTCCACAAGTAATTTCTGGTGGAAACGAAAGTATGTACGACAGAATGAATGAGTTCTAGGAATAATTCCTGGAGATGCAAAAGGAACTACATGCCATTCGCGGTCAGGATTTACTCGAAAAGGATGCCGCAGATCTTTGTTTGGTCCCCAATGTGAAAATCCCGCACAAATTCAAGGTGCCTGACTTTGAGAAATATAAGGGCAACTCTTTCCCTCAAAGTCATTTGGTGATGTACGCTTGAAAGATGTCAACTCAGACAGGGAATCAACAGCTACTGATCCATTACTTTCAAGACAGTTTGACCGGTGCTGCACTCAAATGTTACATGGGTTTAAACCGCACTAAGATTGTCACTTTTATAGATCTTGGCGATGCCTTCGTTCAGCAGTATAAGTATAACCTGGACATGGCACCGGACAGAGATTAACTCAGAGCAATGTCACAGAAGGACAAGAAAACCTTTAAGGAATATGCTCAGAGATGGCGTGAAATTGCCGCCTAGATTTGTCCCCCTCTTGAGGAAAAAGAGATGACAATGATCTGTTTGAAAACCTTAAGCTCATTCTACTACGACCGAATGGTCGCCAGTGCACCCAACGACTTCACTGAAATGGTGAACATGGGAGTACGTGTAACACCCCATTTCTACCCGATAATTATAAATAAAATCAGAGTTATAAAATTTTCAACATAAAACGGGATATCACATTTTCAACTTTAAAATAAATCACATAATAGTTAATCATGAAAGATACATAACAATTCAAGGGAACCTAAACCAACAAACAGTCTCCAAAAATGTTCATCTTATCAAATGCAACACAGCGGATTCATAATCATAGTAATAACATCTTTATCCAACATAAAACAACTTTAAATTAAACAACAAAGTATTTTTCGGCAATTTCACTAAAAATTCAGCATGTAAACAAATAAACAAACGACATGCGTCATCCCCCCGAGTGCTACGTATCAGAGCGACAACCATCGACTCGAACTAAGGTAACCGGCTACTCCTCTTGATTACCTGCACGTTGCCAACATAGGGACAACATTCAAACAGAAGGGGTGAGATATCAAATTTTATAAACGGGGTATGATAAATAATACATAGGTAGGAATCATACAAATATCACCAATTCACATCAACAACAACACAACAATCAACGACAACTTGAAAAATGCAACTTAATGCGACTCGACTATGTTATGCATTTGGTACCATTTGGAGTAAAACTCCCAAATTAAAACTGCCAGTTTATCGAGGCATCAAGGCATAAGCCTTCAACTTTCAACTTTCAACTTGTGCCAATCCAGGCCAACGTGGTGTGAGCAACGGCTCCGACATAAAATGCAATGTATGCTTTATGACATGCACAACTCATCAACATAGACAACTCAACAACATCCACAACATAATCAACTTAAAACAACATAACAACTTATACAACGTTGGTTATCAAGCCTACAACTTAAAACTTGTCTGTATACCGGAACGAAACAATACAACTCAGTTGTACCTGCAATTCAACTTTTCCGACATAATTTCAACAAAACAAATCCACTAAAATCATCTACTAAACTACCCGACATACCACGTTAATTTTTTTGTTAAATCCCGAGCAACTAATTTTTCCGTCTAAATCGACTAAACCGACTAAAACTGTACTGTTTTCACTTCTGCGATTAATACGACTTATGGAAAAATTATGTTTTCTGTTACTACTGCCATCAAAATAAATTCCAAGCTTCTGTCGTGAATTTTTATTAATCCAGTTTCTGTCAAAAATTATGTTCAGTTTCTGTCAAAAAATATTTTACTGCTACTCGTTTCATGTTTCTGTCAACAACTTGATAACCCATCCTACTCTGCTATTCATACTAATAAGGATTTTCCTACTAACCTTTAATTAATAATCTGTCATTAATTCATCTAAATAACTATATACATTACCCAGAACACATTTATTTTTCTTAAGACTAATGTTTATATAAAACAAAATACCAACTCCCCTTAAATCATGGGTGGCCTGCGCCACCCTTGCTATAGAAAAAGAGTGGCTTGCGCCACATACCCTTAGGTGGCTTACGCCACATTCATAGTGGTGGCTGGTGCCATGTGATATTTCCTTTACTTTGGGCGGCCTGCGCCACCCCTATGTGTGTGGTGGGTGGCCTGCGCCACCCCTAAAATGCAGTTTCGTCCCAATTCATTTTTTTTCTTTCCAGGATTACTTAAATCGACAGCAACACATAGATTATTCAGCAATGAAATTTCCACACAACCGATTAAATCAGTATTTCACAGAATCAGTATAATTCACCATCAACACAGCATCAATATCAACCAAATCATCAACAACCACACAAAACTACCCGATCCCAATTCCTAAGTATCAATCATCATAACCCCGTTATAAAAGTCGAACCCCACCCTTACCTTGGACTGAAGGCAGCTCGACAATCGATCAGATTCCGGGAATTTGACACCGGTAGCGGTTTCTCTCGTTCTCAACTTCTCACGATCTTCCTCTTCTTCTCTAACTGATACAACCTAACTTCTTCTTTTCCTATTATTTGTTTTTATCATATAATATTATTATTCGACTAACATTACTAATGGGCCTAACAACATACACCCCTCTATTACTAATTTCGACACAAGTCCAAGCCCACGAAACCAACACACTCCAACAACGATAATATTACTACTAATATTATTCCACGACTTTCCGACTTAATATTCCGACTTAATTTACCACAACACAAAATCGACCGAATAATCACAAACAAATAATTAAATATTCACTTAAATAAATAATTAAATATTTGGGTGTTACAGTACGCCTTGAAGAAGCAGTCCGAGAAGGAAGTTTGGTCAAAGATGCAGGACCATCAAGTAGTACCAAAAGATACGATAGTGCTTTCCCTAAGAAAAAAGAGAAAGATATTGGTAATATCTCTCTCGGAAAGCAAAGGCAAAGGTATCAACCAGTAGCAGCAGTAACTCCTGCTATCAACCCTGTGCCTGCTTCAACGTATCAACCTCAGGTTGCTCAGAGCCAACTGAATCAACAACAGTATCAGTAAAGGACACAACAACCTCTTCAGCAGGCTCGTCCACAGTACAACAATAACCGTACAATGCGACCACCAGGGTTTGACCCTGTACCGATGTTGTACATAGAACTATTTCCACTACAACTTGTAGCGAGCGATTTTGGATGTGGTTGCGAAGCACTACCGCTCTTTGGTATCTACAGCTCGATTTATTTTTTATCCTATTAAAGCTGATGAAGGAAGGGAAATAGATGTCTCCAATTAACCCTGCTTGCAAACTGAGTTTGAACAGATGACTGTTGGTTTACAAATGCTACAAAGATTGTGGGTCTCTTTTAGGTTTATTTTGTTAAAAATAGTGTCCGGTCGATTGGTGGGAGGTTAAGATTGATGCTTTTTGATTGATATGTGGAGGTATGGGATTTTGGGTTAGTGTGCTCGCTAAGATTTTTCTTTCAATCTTATGCCTACGTATTCCCGTTTTTTCCGAAACAGGGAAATCAGAGCGATCGTAGTTCCTCCTATTCTATGGGAGGAAATGGTGTTTTGGTGTCTTGTTCAAAGCCCAAGACGTGAAGCGTAAAGGTGATTTATATCTTGTTCAAAGCCCAAGATGTGAAGCTAAAGGTAGTTTGTATCTTGTTCAAAGCCCAAGATGTGAAGCTAAAGTTTCGTCTTTGGAGAGAATTTGACATCTCTAAAGAAGGTCTGTTTGTCACAACTGTTGGGTGACTGACTATAAGGGAGGATTACTTTAACCGGGATATGTGAATCCTAGCAATGCCATAATTTCCCTTATAGGGGGTTTTAACCTGGAGGAGAAGACTTTAACTCAGTGTAGAGCAATGCCATCTTTCCTTAGGAATTTCTCATGCTAAAAGAGGGACAGTGGCATGGATGTAGATGATCCAGAGGCTTGCCGCTTACAGCAATTAGATGAAGGGGAAGGAGTTGTTGATGTTTGTGTACTGTGATCGAGGCACAACTTTGATGCTGAAAGGTTGATTGGATCAACTAGTGGTTTTCTTATACAAAGCCTAAGAGGAGGCTAATGGTTTTCTTATACAAAGCCTAAGAGGAGGATAGTGGCCCAACAAGAGGGTATTTTTGATCTGTCTCGTACGAAGCCTAAGATAGAGGCTAAAAGGGGAGTGACTCGACAAGAGATTCCTCTATGGTATCTCGTACAAAGCCCGAGATAGAGGCCAAGGGTTTTATACTCAACAAGAGAGTGATTTGTGTCTTGTACAAAGCCCAAGACGGAGGCTAAAAGGTGTTTGACTCCGTTGGGGAGAATCATTGTATAAAGCCCAAGAGAGAGGCTATGGTGCTGTTTCAGTTGAGTGACAGGTCCAGTCTATTGGCTCAAAGAGAAAATCAGTTCTTATATGAGTAATGTTTGTACTCATGGATTTGTTCTAAGGATCGGGGTTATTTCCTGTTCTTTAAGGAAATGGGAAATCCAATGGGTATTGAGATAGTCCGAGTCTACGGGGTTCCTTCCTATTCTTGAAGGGTGCTTGAGAATGTCTTTGAGACTCAAGGAATTTAGACTGTCCAAGTCTAGAGTTTAATCTTTTGTACTATGCTTTGAGAAACAGTAGTAGACTCTTGGAAAGATTGTTCTATTAAGATGACTGATTTCTGTTCCTATACCTTTAGGAGGTCGTCGGGACAATTTGTACGAAGCCCAAGAGGAGGCTGGAAACTTTTAAGAAGCCGGGGGACAATTTGTACTAAGCCGAAGAGGAGGCTATCATTCCCGAAGGAAGAAATCATTTACACGAAGCCTAAGAGGAGGCTGTGAATACTTCTAAGAAGCTGACGGGTCCTTGTACAATGCCCAAGAGGAGGCGGGGATACTTTTAGGAAGCATGTGGGTCCCTAAACCCCGAGAAGTTCAAGATAGGCTATTCGCAAAGAATAGATCAAGCCAGGAAAGTTCGAGAATTTGGAAGAAACTCAAGAGATGCCATTCACAGAGAAGAGATCATCTCTGGGGAGTAGAGTTTCTTGACAATTCCTAAGGGTGCTTTTAAGAAGCCTGTGGGTCCCCAAACCCCGAGAAATTCAAGACAGGCTATTCATAAAGAATAGATCAAGCCAGGAAAGTTCGAGAATTTGGAAGAAACTCAAGAAATGCAATTCACGGAGAAGAGATCATCTCTGGGGAATAGAGTTTATTGACAACTTCTACGAGTGACGGTCTGAGAAAGGGTTAAAAAAGAATCTGCCTTTCACATCTCCATATTGTTTAACCCCAAGAGGAGGGAAGACTGTGTCTGGTAATCCTATGGGGATCTAGTTTTTGACTATTTAAGAGTGATCAACGGGCTTAATGCTAGACGTAGTTGCCGGGGAAACTCTAAATATCTATACTATTATTACACAGTTGATATGAGTTTATGAAAGAAGACTTACAGCGAAACAACCCCACAATACAGTTATATGTATATGAAAGCGGTAAATGAAAGCATATAAACACTTACTCTGTTGTAGAGCTTCCATGTTGTTTGGTTAGTTGTTCAACAAAGAAAGATTAAAAACAACAGTATATTTCAAAATCAAAGGAGAAAGTGCTTTGAAAAAGAAATATTTGGGGCTTATAGCTCAAGGAGAGGCCCAGGGTTTTATCAGTGAGCGCACTGTTGAATTTGTACAGAGGGACTTATACAAGTGACTGAGGCCCAAAAATTGTTTTCTGTACAAAGGGATGGGTCTTACACTCTCTCAAGAGGCCCAAAAGGTTTAAAGAAAAAGAGTGGGGCTTATAACACGAGGGTAGGCCCAGATGATTTTCGTTTGAACTGGAGATCGCGCCGAGATTTTCTTTTAACGCGAATGGGCTTATACAATATCTGAGGCCCAAAGTTGTTTTGGTTAAAAGAGGATTGGGTCTTACACTCTATTAGAGGCCCAAAAGTTTTGAATGGGTCTTATAGCTCGAGGAGAGGCCCAATTGATTTTTAAAAGGCGACGATCGCGCCGTTCACTTGTACAGAGGGACTTATACAATAAGTGAGGCCCAAAATGGTTTGTACAAGGGGGTTTGGGTCTTACACTCTATTAAGAGGCCCAAAAAGTTTTATAGAAAAGAAATGGGTCTTACTACTCGAGGGTAGGCCCAAGGTTTGTTTTTCAACGGATGATGATCGCGTCGAACTTTTTGAAATACAACGGGACTTATACCATAAGTGGGGCCCAAAATAGGTTGTATTTACAAAGGGTTAGGTATTACACTCTATTAGAGGCCCAAAGTGTTTTGAAAATGATTTATGAGGGTTGAATTAATCAAAAATCCTAATTTGTTTTCAAAATGTGTTTTAATTGAATAAAATATTCAATTAAAATGATCAAAATTGTTTAACATGTGGAAAACAAATTGTGATCTTGGATTAATGCTTCATAAATCAAGTTTTGCCCTCTAGGTCGTAACAGCAAGAGCAAATTGATTTCTGAGTTGGAGGTGTTACAGATGAATTGTGATGATCTGAACAGCTTCCCTACACCTAATGGAGTGTGTTTGAATGCTTGGACTTGATGGAAATTGGCTGGATCACTTCATGGCATCTCAACTGCAACTTGGTTAAAACCTTGAGCAACTGACTGGTGATTCTGAGAAATTAGTGTTCCAGATATTGTTTAAGTGTTTGATCAGCTCACATATGATGTATATGAGGTGTGTGTGTGATTGGTTTAAGTGGAATTGCTCTCTAATGAAAAACCCGATAATGACTTGCTAAGAAAGGCATTTTTTATAGTGAGAAGTGGATTTTGAGAAAGGCAAGTGTTGTAGGCCTTTGGTGTACTTAAACTGATCATAATTGAGCTCTATTTATAGTAGAGCAAGTTTGTTTTGCAAGGAATAGTGAATGGCAACGACTGAGTAAGGTTAGCCAATGTTGACAAATGAAAATCCAAGTCTCCTCTAGCCATTGACTAGAGGTTAGAGCACAGGCTGCTGGTCCCTTTGGTCTTGGATAAGTCTTGACTGAATTCAGTTGCTAATAGCTCAGTCCATGCCACCTTGGTGCTTCCATTGAATGCTCCAATCCAAAATTGGAGTCTTGTCCCTATTTTAGGTATTTCTAGGATTGGCATGCTATTTCTTGTTCCAAGGACTTTGGAGGCTTGGCTCAGTGATTGTCCCCTTTAGATTCAATCCTCATATGTGTCTAAAGTGATGATAAGGCATAGAATTGGCTGATTTTGGCAAATCGAGTAAAAGTGCAAAACTCTGCCTTGCCTTGGCAGATTTCAGCAAGGCAACTTGCCAATGTCATATCTCATGGCCCAAATTGAATTTGGTGATGTTCTTGGCCATTTTGGAAAGCCCTTATATGATAAATCAACTGTTTGATCATATTTGGTTTTGAACCCTTTGGGATCCAAGTGAAAAATCCCCCTACATTTGGAAAAAATTAAGGCAGATTCTGACTTAGTGAAATTTTCACTAAGTGTTGGAACAAAGTGACTTTTCTTGATTTTGATCACTCCATAACTCAAAATCCATGAGGAATTTGAACATAGGTCAGTATGAAGCTTTTGTAGAGGGCAATGAGATCTACAAATCAAGCTTTGGATGGGGAAAAATGGCTTTGAGGTTTAGTAGTTATGATCCTCCAAAGTTGGTACCTTTGTAACTTTATTTCATAACTTAGAAAATTTTCTAAGTTTTTATGGTTACCCCTTTTACAAGTTATCCCACTTTCTTTGATTTTAATTGATGAATGATGATTCAAATCATACATTAACATCATTTTAGGGTTAAAATCCATTTTAGTGAAAAATCTCAAAAAGTCAAAGTTGACTTTTGTGCACAGTTGACTTTTTATCCGATGAATTCCAAACTGTGCAATCCTTTAGGAAATTATGTCCTTGACCTAAATCAAACTTGATGGACATGTTCCATGGGTGTTATAGGGTATATTGAATCATGTCTCAGGGATTGGGAGCATGTCCTGGTCAAAAGTCAAAGTTACAGTTGACTTTTCTCTCAAAACCCTAACTGTGGTTCAGATGAAATTGAAACTTGTTGCTCAAGCTTCTTGGATCAATCCATTATTCCAAATTGATCAATACGGTATATTAGAGACCCTCAAATCATGTCTTGAGGTCTTGGTTCATGATTAGTCCCAAAAGTCAACTTAGGGGTGAATTAGGTCAAGAATCCCTAATTCCTGATTTTTGATGTATGCATCCCTTGAGGTCAAATTGACTTGATGATTGGGTCCATGAGATTCCATGGAGTATATTAGGATATGCTTTGAAGCATTGGCTCATGCCCAGAGGAAAATTTACAACTGGAGGCCCTAGCCGACCAAAACCCTAATTTGGTGACACTGGCGATCTTGAAGCTTGATCCACATAGAAGGGAGCAACCTTGTGCTTAATCCTTATTGTGATGATGATTTGCACAATGATGGGAAATCTTAGTGGTCAAAATTTGGGGTATGACAGATGCCCCTATTTAATCTTCTTGGACACGAAGGTGTGAATGACGAAAGTATTCGGGCATTCGGGGTGCAAGAGGATTAAATATCAGAATACCCAAAATTTTGATGGTGGTTATGAATGGCAGATCGCATTCATCTTCTTTTGCAAAGCAATGATGCTTAGAAAAGGTAAACTTCCCCTCGATCCTGGTCTTCATCCAAGGAACTGGTCTCAGTTTTCTTTTGAGATGAACTTCCCCTCGATCCTGGTTTCCTACCAAGGAACTGGTCTTAGTTTCTGATTTAAACTTCCCCTCGTCCCTGGTTTCCTACCAAGGAACTGGTCTTAGTTTCTGAATTAAACTTCCCCTCGATTCTGGTTTTCTACTGTCATACCCCAAATTTTGACCACTAAGATTTCCCATCATACCTCATCATTCTCCCCCAAAGATGGGTGAGCATCCACTACAATCAAAATTAGGGTTTCAAGCCCTCTCTGAGTGCTTAGACAAAGGATCAATCAAGGAATGACATGATCTTCAACTTGTCTAACCTCTCAAACATCCAAAATGGATCAAGAGGACTCCCACTTCAAGGATTAAGCACAAGGTTGCTCCCTTCTAGGTGGATCAAGCCTCAGGATCGCCGGTGTCACCAAATTAGGGTTTGGTCGACTAGGGCCTCCAGATGGAAATTTTCCTCTGGGCGTGAGCCAATGCTTCAAAGCATATCTTAATAAGCTCCATGGAACATCATAAACCCCATCATCAAGTCAATTTAGCCTCAGGGGATGCATTTACCAGAATTCCGAAATTAGGGTTTCTTGACCTAATTCACCCCTAAGTTGACTTTTGGGACAAATCATGAGCCAAGACCTCAAGACATGATTTAAGGGTCTCCAACATACCGCATTGATCCATTTGCAACAATGGATTGACCCAAGAAGCTTGAGCAACAAGTTTCAATTTCATCTGAATCACTGTTAGGGTTTCGTGGGAAAAGTCAACTGTACCTTTGACTTTTGACCCAGACATGCTCCCAAGCCGTAGGACATGATTCAATACGCCTTATAACACCTATGGAACATGTCCATCCAGTTTGATTTAGGTCAAGGACATGATTTCCTGAAGAATCGCACAGTTTGGAATTCATCTACTAAAAAGTCAACTGTGCACAAAAGTCAAACTTTGACTTTTTGAGATTTTTCATAAAAATGGTTTTTTAACCCTAAAATGATGTTAATGTGTGATTGGAATCATCATTCATCAAGAAAAATCAAAGAAAGTGGGATAACTTGTAAAAGGGGTAACCATAAAAACTTAGAAAATTTTCTAAGTTATGAAATAAAGTGGCAAGGGTACCAACTTTAGAGGATCATAACTCCTAAACCACAAAGCCATTTTTCCCCATCCAAAGCTTGATTTGTAGCCCTCATAGCCCTCTACAAAAGTGTCAACTACACCTCATCCCAATTCATCATGGATTTTGAGTTATGGTTGGATCAAAATGGCTAAAAACTTAAAATTGACATTTTTCAGCACTTACCCAAAATCTGCCTTGTAATTTCAGCACAATGTCCAAACTTCAAGGCTGTTTTTCTCCATGATCCAAGTTGAACCAGGTCTAGGGCCAAACATCAAAGTTGAAGTACGTCATCTAAGCTTTCTGGAAAGTCCTAGAACGTTCATGTAGCATACTCGAGCAGGGAGTTATGGATTTTACAAAAAGGCTTGCTGCAGCTGAATTTTTCAGGGGTAGATTTGCACATTTTTTGTGCCACACGAATTTTCAAGCCTTGTCATCATTTTGGACACATCTAAGGATCAAATCCAAGTGGGATGATCTGATCCATGAGCCTCCCAAGTCCAAGGAATCAAAAATAGCATGCTAAAACCTAGAAATCCCTAAAAGAGGGACAAAACTCCAATTTTGGTTTGGAGCATTTTATGAATGCTTGGAGGTGGCATGAACTGAGCTTCCTCTAACTGAATTCAGTTAATATTCCTCCAACAACTAGGGAACCAGCAGCCTGTGCTCTAACCTCCAGTCAATGGCTAGAGAAGACATGGATTCTCATTGGCCAACATTGGCCAAACCTCTGCTGCAGCCACCATTCACTATTGCTTGCAAAACAAACTTGCTCTACTATAAATAGAGCTCATTTGTGCTCAGTTTGAGTACACCAAAGCCATCAAACAGATGCTTTCCTCAAATTCTCTCTTTCACTCCAAAATGCTTTCTTTGGTAAGGAAATTCTGAGTTTTTGAGTTAGAGAGCATTTCCATCATAGCTCATGATCCTAACACCTCATAAACATCATATGTAGGTGATCCAAACTCTCACAAGTGACCTATAACACCAACATCACAAAGTCACCTCTCAAAACCTCAAAATGACACTTTTTTTGCATTTTTCAAGCCATGTTTTGATTCAGTCACTTTCCAAACCAGATAAAACCTCAAACTTGCTCCAAAGGTTTCCAGCTGATTTCAACCATCCTAAAAGCTTCTAAGAGGTCATTTGAGGGTGTCCAAAGCATCAAATCATTTATGGAACAAAGCACTTGGTAGGTTGCAAAAAATCTCCAAAAAAGAGGTAAAATTCACAACTTGAATTCTTTGAATCATGCTTTCCTTTGTTGTCCAAATACATGCATCATATTGAACAATTCTTGAAGCAAAAATGTAGTCCTTAATGTATATGTTGTTATCCTCCCACTGTTTGCATTTTAACATGATTTTATGTGGAATTTTGGTTGTTTCAAAATCATGTCCAGTTCTTGTTTTTTTTATCGGTGTTCTGTACATTAAGTTTTAGTGTGCATGAGTAAAACCATTGGATTCCTTGCAAAAAATCGGTCAAGATAAGTTTTTACGGATTTCAATTCCGATGAAAATTGAGTTACTCGCGTTGGAAATTTGACGCGAAACGATGTCGAATTAACGATAGTAGTTCTGGTTTTTTGCTTTGTGTGTTCTGTACATTGAGTTTCTGTGTGCGTGAGTAATACCATTGGATTCCTTGCGAAAAATCAGTCAAGATAGGTTTTTACGGATTTCAATTCCGATAAAAATCGAGAGAGTTACACGTGTTGGAAATTTTATGCGAAACGACACCGAAAACAACGTACAGTTCTGCTTTTTTAATTTCTGCGTTTTGTACGTTGAGTTTCAGTGTGCATGAGCGATACCATTGGATTCCTCGCGAAAAATCAGTCAGGATAGGCTCTTTCGAATCTTAATTCCGTTAAAAATCGAGAGACTTACGCGTGTTGGAAATTCGACACGGAACGATATTTCGAATTACGTGCAGTTCTGGTTTTTCGATTTGCGTGTTTCGTACGTCGAGTTTCAATGTGCATGTGTGGTACCATCGGATTCCTTGCGAAAAATCGGTCAAGATAGGTACTTCCGGATTTTGATTCCGATAAAAATTGAGAGAGTTATGAGTGTTTGAAATTTGATAAAAAAACGTGTTGAAAATTAAAGTTTCGGTACTAGTTTTTACCCCATAAGAAATGTCAGAGATGATATTGTGACATCTTTCCTCTTTTTCTTATTTTTATTTTCAAAACTCAACCAATTCTTTTACATAGCAAAAAATCATCATTTTCCAATTCATACCCCATAATATTTTAATCCACAAAAAATCACAAAAAAAGTATTATTTTTAGATTATTTTTAATATATTTAAAAATAGTGTTTTAAATGCTTTTAAAATGATTTCTTTTTTCTTGATTTTTAAAACCAAAATGATTTTAAATATTTATGTGGATAAAATATTTTTTGATAAACCTTAATCATTATTTAATGATTTTATTTGATATTTTTAATCATTTTTTACTTAATTTTTCTTGAAAAAATGCCTTAAAAAATGAAATTGGGGTTTTCTTTGATTTTCACCCTAACAAATATTTTTCAAACATTTTGGGCCTTTATTAGAGTGTAAGACCCAATCCCCTTTTAATCAAAACAATTTTGGGCCTCACTTATTGTATAAGTCCCTCTGCGTTAAAAGAAAACCTCGGCGCGATCGCTGTTTTCAAACAGAAAATCAACTGGGCTTCTCTTTGAGCTGTAAGTCCCATTTCTTTTTATTTTTTAAACACTTGGGCCTCTAATAGAGTGTAAGACCCAACCCTTTTTTAACGAAACAATTTTGGGCATTAGTTATTGTATAAGTCCTGATACGTTAAAAATCTCGGTGCAATCGCCATTTTCAAACTGAAAATATTTTGGGCCTCTCCCTGAGTTGTAAGCCCCATCTTTTGTACAAAAATACACTTTGGGCCTCTAATAGAGTGTAAGATCCAACCCCTCTTTTTCATATTTTCTCATTTTTCATATTATTTTTTAATGATTTGGAAAATTAATAACTCCCTCAATTTTGATTATTTTTTATTGGTTCTTTTTCTGAAAAATTACAAAAATAGTAAAATATTTTATTCTACAAAAAAATCAAATTTATATTATTTATTTAATATAGTTGGTATTTTTGTGAATAAATTCATTTTTAATTCTTTTTAAACATTTTAAAAATGAATATTCATCTTGAAAATCAAAACTAAATAAGTTTTAAATCATCTTGTGATTAAAACCTCATTTTTCAAACCTCAACCAAAAATCACAAGTGGTTTATTTAAACTTATTTTATTTTTTTGTCAATTTTTATTAATTTTCTTTGAAAAATTACTTTTAAAAAGTGAAAATTAGGGTTTCTTTGATTTTTAATCATACTCAAATGTTTCAAGACTCTTTGGGCCTCTAATAGAGTGTAAGACCCAATCCCTTTGTAAATACCAAAATTTTGGGCCTCAGTCACTTGTATAAGTCCCACGGTGTTTCCAAAAACTCGGCGCGATCGTCGCCCTTTTCAAAATTAACCATTGGGCCTACCCTCGAGTAGTAAGACCCATTTCTTTTCTTAAAACTCACTTGGGCCTCTAATAGAGTTTAAGACTCATCCCTTTGTACATAAAACCTTTCTTAGGCCTCAGTCACTTGTAAAAGTCCCTCTGTACAAATTCAATAGTGCGATCACTGGTAAAACTTTTTGGGCCTCTCCTTGAGCTGTAAGCCCCAACCATTTTTATTTCAAAGCGCTTTATCCTTTAATTTTGAATATACTGTTGTTTTCAATCTTTCTTTGTTGAACAACTAACCAAACAACATGGAAGCTCTACAACCGAGTAAGTGTTTACCCGCTTTCATTTACGGCTTTCATATGTATATAACTGTATTGTGGGGCTGTTTCACTGTAAGTCTCCTTTCACAAACTCCTATATATATAACTGTATTGTGGGGCTGTTTCGCTATAAGTCTTCTTTCATAAACTCATATCGATTGTGTAATAATAGTATAGATATTAGAGTTTCCCTGGCAATTACGTCTGGAACTAGGCAAACTCTGTCTCTTCCCACCCGACGTTCTCCCGGATATTGCACCAGACCTTTTATAACAATTCTCTTAGATAACTAGGTCTAGGAAATTTCCCCCTTGAACAGTTCAATATACAAAAGGCCATCGTTTCTCTGTGAAACCCCTTTTGGAACTATTCACCCGCCTCCTCTTAGGCGTCGTATAAGGACCCACAGGCTTCCTAAAAGCACCCCCGCCTCCTCTTGGGCATTGTACAAGGACCCGTCGGCTTCTTAGAAGTATTCACATCCTCCTCTTAGGCTTCGTATAAATGATTTCTTCCTCCGGGAATGATAGCCTCCTCTTGGGCTTCGTACAAATTGTCCCTCGGCTTCTTAAAAGGTTCCAGCCTCCTCTTGGGCTTCGTACAAATTGTCCTGACGACCTCCTAGAGGTATAGGAACAGAAATTAGTCATCTTAATATAACAGTCTTTCAAAGAGTCTAGATCTTTCTACCGTGAACGTACTACAACTGTTTCTTTAAGCATAGTACAAAAGATAAAACTCTAGACTTGGACAGTCTAATTTCCTTGAGTCTCGGAGACATTCTCAATTAAGGAAACACCCGTAGACTCGGACAGTCTCAAATACCCTTTGGATTTCCCATTTCCTTAAAGAACAGGAAATAACCCTGATCTCTGATCAATCTCAAAACACAACCTTACCTTTAATCAGTCTCTTTATAAGAACTGATTTTCTCTTAACCAACGTATTGGACCTGTCACTCAACTGAAACAGAACCTTTAGCCTCCATCTCGGGCTTTGTACGAGATACAAAGACTCTCTTGTTGAGTCAAACCTTGTAGCCTCCATCTCGGGCTTCGTACGAGATACAAAGACTCTCTTATTGAGTCAATCACCTTTCAGCCTCCATCTCGGGCTTCGTACGAGATACAAAAACACTCTCTTGTTGAGTATAAAAGACTCTCTTATTGAGTCAAAACCTTTTAGCCTCCATCTCGGGCTTCGTACGAGATACAAAATAACTCTCTTGTTGAGAATAAAAGACTCTCTCGTTGAGTCAAACCATTAGCCTCTATCTCGGGCTTCGTACGAGATACAAAAACTCTCTCTTGTTGGGTATAAAAGACTCTCTTGTTGAGTCAAACACTTTCAGCCTCCATCCCGGGCTTCGTACGAGATACAAAAAACACTCTCTTGTTGAGTATAAAAGGCTCTCTTGTTGAGTCAATCACCTTTTAGCCTCCATCTCGGGCTTCGTACGAGATACATAAACACTCTCTTGTTGAGTATAAAAGATTCTCCTGTTGAGTCAACCCTTTTAGCCTCTCTCTCGGGCTTCGTACGAGACACATAAAAACTCCCTCTTGTTGGGCCAATAGCCTCCTCTTAGGCTTTATATAAGGAAACCCCGGTTGAGTCAATCAACCTTTTAGCATAAAAGTTGTGCCTCGTTCACAATATATAAACATCAACAACTCCTTCTCCTTCATCTAATCGCTGTAAGCGGCAAGCCTCTGGATTATTTACATCCATGCCACTGTCCCTCTTTTAGCATGAGAAATTCCTAAGGAAAGATGGCATTGCTCTACACTGAGTTAAAGTCTTCTCCTTCAGGTTGGAACTCCCCTATAAACGAAATTATGGCATTGCGGATTCACATATCCCGGTTAAAGTAATTCTCCTTTATAAACAGTTGTGACAAAACCCCCCTCTTTAGAGATGACAAATTCTCTATAAAGACAACACCTTTTAGCTTCACATCTTGGGCTTCGAACAAGATACAAATAGACCCTTCAGCTTCACATCTTGGGCTTTGAACAAGATACAAACGACCTTCAGCTTCACATCTTGGGCTTTGAACAAGATATAAATCCCCTTTCGCTTCACGTCTTGGGCTTTGAACAAGACACCAAAACACCCATTTCCTCCCATAGAATAGGAGGAACTACGAACGCTCTGATTTCCTTGTTTTGGTAAACGGGATTACGTAGGCATAAGATTGAAAGAAAAATATTAGCGAGCACACTAAATCAAAAATCCTAAAGTCCCCTATCTCCACCCAATCTGACAAATTCCCCATGAATAGTCCTAGTTTTCCACCTTAATAAAGTAAGAAGAAAGAAAGGCCCCATTACCATATAGCATCCGTAACCTAACAGACCGCTGTTTAAACTCAGTATGCAAGCAGGGTTAATTGGAGACATCTATTTCCCTTCCTTAGTCAGCTCACAATAGGATAAAAAATGAATCGACCAGTAGTAAACCCCAAAGAGCGACAACGCTTAAGAACCGCGTCCAAAATCGCTCGCTACAAAAAAGTGGCGCCCACCGTGGGGCCGTTCACGTTCTTTCTTACAACTTTAATCCTTTGACCAATCATTCTCATGCCGGTGGCCACCACAGAAAAGTGGCACCCACCATGGGGCCTCCCATTCTTTCTTAACGTTTAAGGTGAAAACCTTGGACAAATCTTTTTCATGGCGGTGGCCACAACAGAAAAGTGGCGCTCACCATGGGGCATTCTCGTTCTTTCTTATAGCTTTAATCCTTGGACCAGTCATTTTCATGGCGGTGGCCGCTACAGAAAAGTGGCGCCCACCGTGGGCAGTTCACGTTCTTTCTTACAATTACCTTAGACAAGTCATGGTGACTTCACTGGGAATTTCACTGGGAATGAGACTTTTTGTTGACTTCACTAGGATCTTAGGTCAAAAACCTTTAAATTGGGAAGGAACCACAGAATCGTGACTCCGCCGGGGGGCCATTTTCTGTCAGGAACATAGGATTCATAGCCTTTAAAAGTCTAGGACATTAGGACAAATATATATACTGCTTTTCCTAATTGATATCTGTGTTTATTTTTCTGCTAATGCGAATGCGTGTGATGCCGCATGTGGAAAGATTGAGTATACACTTAAGATAGGTGATGGCGATGAGGTCGACCATCAACCTCAGTGGAGGCTTCCCAATGCAACCCATTCCCTCTCACAGGCAATGGGTCGATTGTGGTGTCTAAGAAGCTGAGGAGCAAATTAGTGGTGCGGAAACTATCGAAAATGGTTGTCACGCGATACCACCCTCTTCTGAAGGTTCTTCGAAAAAACATCACCTAGCACGGTTCCCGGCCCGCTGGTATTTTCACGACAAGAACTGATGATTTTGAGAGACAGGTACAAAAACACTAGTATAAACCTTTGGGATGGGTAGAGCCTTGACTTCATGACAACGACCCTTTGACCCCATGTTTTTTCTATGTTTTTGTGTGCTGCATTCATGCATTCATTTTAAAAAAATATTAAAAATTTAAAAAAATCTTCTCTTCTAGTCTCTCCTTTTCAAATTAAACTAAGACAATGATTGCAAATGTCAGAGAAAAAGATTGCGCTCATGGATTTCGGTAGAAGGAGAACTCACCAGTACACCTTCAAGGTTCCAAAACTTGAGGATTTGAGAAGGTTAGCGGGGATGATCACTAACCCTGAGGCTTTCAGAGCCAAGTACGGAGGTCTGCTACCTCTGTTAAGAATCCATGTGATTGAAGGAATCATGGATGCACTCATTCAGTTTTACGATCCGGTCTATCACTGTTTCACATTCCTGGATTACCAGTTAGCACCAACGCTGGAGGAGTACTCTCACCTGACTGATCTACACATTACTGATCAAGCTCCATTTTCTGGACTGGAAGAAATTCCAAAGGGTCAGACCATTGCAAGAGCAATTTATTTGGACGAGTCAGAAGTCAGGACTCACATGACCACTAAGGGTGGCATCCAAGGTTTGCCAGCCCAGTTCTTAACAAAGAAAGCTCTGTACTTTGCTAGTATAGGGAACATGACTGCTTTCGAAAGCATATTTGTTTTACTCACCTACGGGTTATTTCTGTTTCCCAACGTTGATAACTTCGTCGATATCAACGCCGTTAAGGTTTTTCTCATTGGAAACCCTGTGCCGACCTTGCTCGCAGACGCGTATCATTCTGTACACTTAGGGAATTTGTACAGCGGAGGAGAGATCACGTGTTGTGTACCTCTGCTATACAAATGGTTTATCTCCCATTTGCCTAAGTCTGCTGCTTTTTGGGATCATAAGAGTGCCTTACGTTGGTCGCAGAAAATCATGTCCCTCACCAACTCTGACATAGATTAGTGTAATAGAATTTATGACAGGATCAGGATAATTGATCGTTGTGGAAACTTCCCCAACGTACCCCTTATAGGAACTAAGGGAGGAACCAACTACCATCCGATAGTAGTTCGTCGTCAATTTGGATACCCGATGAGGCATGTCCCACAGAAATCTCATCTGGAAGGTCTTTTCTTCAAGGAAGGAGAAAATGACAGAGCACTAAAGATGGAAATAGTGCACGCTTGGAAACATGTTCATAAGAAAGGACGGGAGTCTCTAGGAAAATCGGACTGTGTCTCGGTGGAGCCTTATCTCCACTGGGTACAAACTAGAGCACTTAAGCTAAAGATGCCTTATCCTCGTCACGGAGTTCTTCCGCCAAGGGAATCTGTCATGTACTTCATGATGGAAACTGAAAAGTTTCAGGTTACTCTCAACAAAGTTCAACAGGAGAGAAGGTCTTGGAAGAACAAGTACCGCATTCTCAACGTGGAGCGTACCAAAATACAACAACTGCTACAAGATAAGGATGCTCTGATCGAGATTTTAGAGCAACATGTTGTGGATAATCAGGATGACCAAAGGAATTTGCTCGCTCCTTTCACTTGGCAAAGGAATGACAACCCGACAACGGCCTAAGAGCCCCGGTCAAAGAAAAGGAAAGTACCAGAATCAGCACCCGAGTTCTCCTCAGAGAGGACTCGAGACCCATTAGCTTAGGTTTCTGTTTCCGCGCCTTATAATTTACTGTATTTCCATTTCCGCAATCCTTTGAATTCAATAAAAAGGGGTTTCCCCACTGTTTGATATTTGCAATCTAATTGTCGAAGTTTATTTTGATTAAACCAAAAAATAATTAATATAATCATTGCATTCACCATTATCACGCAACGTATTCTTCTTACCTACGAATCTCACATTTGTGTCTCGGTTCTAGAGCCAAACTGTCTCATTCGTCCAATACTCGAGCCAATCGTCAGAAAAGGATGGATGATCTCGAGGAAGAGAACAGAGAGTTGAAAGAAGAGATCGACGCTTTAAGAGAGGATATGAGAAAGCTTTGTAACGACATGCAAACCATGGCAGAAGCTCAGTTACAAAGAACCGTGATCTCAGAGATCACCTCAATGCCCATAGTGGAGAAGAATGATCCTAGGTATCTGATGCCGAAAGATCGTCCCTGGGGCATGCCTGTCAAATATATCCCGGGAGGATATGTTCCGCCGATCACTGAAGATCAGCGAATCATAGCAGGAGCCGCTGGGCCTGAAGGTTACAAACTTCAGGAAAGCGAAGATTCCAGGGGCATACCAACAACTCCTGAAGGTTACAAACTTCGGGAGGCAGCAAGATTTGCTGCCGTAGTAACGGTACCACCCCCTGTGGTGCACACTGTCCTGGAAGGACAGATTCAGCAGATGCCTTCTGGTGGAAACGAAAGCATGTTCGAAAGAATGAACGAGTTCCAGGAACAGTTCTTGGGATTGCAAAAGGAATTGCAAGCTATTCGCAGTAAGAATGTATTTGGAAAACACGCCACATACCACTGCTTGGTCCCCAATGTGAAAGTTCCGCACAAGTTCTAAGTGCCTGACTTTGAAAAATACCAGGGTAACTCTTGCCCTCATAGTCACTTGGTGATGTACGCTCGGCGAATGTCAGCTTAGACAGAGAATCAGGACCTGCTTATTCACTATTTTCAGGATAGTTTAACCGGTGTCGTACTCAAATGGTACATGGGTTTAAACCGCGCCACGATCGGCACATTTAGAGATCTTGGCACTGCCTTCGTCCAGCAATACAAGTACAATTTGGACATGGCACCCGACAGAGATCAACTCAGATCAATGTCGCAAAAAGACAAGGAAACCTTTAAGGAATACGCTCAGAGATGGCGTGAAATTACCACTCAAATTTGTCCACCTCTTGAGGAAAAAGAGATGACAAAGATCTTCTTAAAGACCTTGAGCTCATTTTACTACGACAGAATGGTTGCCAGTGCGTCCAGCGACTTCACCGAGATGGTGGGCATGGGGTTCGTCTTGAGGAAGCCGTTCGGGAAGGACATTTAGTAAAAGATGTTGGACCATCGAGTAGTACAAAATGATATGGTAGTGCTCTCCCTAAGAAAAAAGAGCAGGATATTGGGAATATCTCTCTCGGAAAGCAAAGCCGACGATATCAACCAGTAGCAGCTGTAACTCCTGCTATCAACCCTGCGCCTGTTTCTACGTATCAACCTCAGGTTACGCAGAACCAACCTAATCAACAGCAGTTTCAGCAAAGGACACAACAACCTCTTCAGCAGGCTCGTCCTCAGTACAACAACAACCGTACAACGCGGCCACCAGGATTTGATCCTATACCCGTATCGTACGCGGAACTATTTTCGTTGTTACTGGTCAAAGGGCATGTCCAGACTAAGTCTCCTCTTACAGTACCAGAAAATCTGCCTTTTTGGTTCAAAGCGGATCAGACTTGCCCTTACCATCAAGGAGGACCAGGGCATAACATCGAAAACTGTGTTAATTTCAAATCCGACGTGCAAAAGCTTGTTAGGAGCGGGGTCTTATCTTTCAAAGATACGAATCCAAATGTTCTCACGAACCCGTTGCCTCAACATGAGAAAGCTGCAGTCAATTTGATAGAGGGAGAGTCTAACAACGTTTATCAAATTCACGATGTACTCTTGTTGAAAACCAATTTGGTCAAGATGCATTGTAGACAAAGTGGATATGGCCATGTGCCACCTCATAATTATCACCAGTGTGATATCTGCTCTAAAGATAATCAGGGATGTTCTGTGGTGCAATCCGCTCTACAGGAACAGTTGGATCTTGGATGGATCCAACAACACCGAGTTCGTGGAGTTAACATGGTTTATACGAATTCCAACATTGTTCAGAATCACAACATTATAGCAATGAATGTCAACATGGTGGCAATGCACTCAAGGCAAAGCCAGTATCATAATCTGCCGTGGCACGATTGCAGTTCCTATTTGACTTGCTCGGTAAATAAATAGGGATGCTCTTTCATACAAGAGGCCCTCCAGCGTCAGATGGATCTTGGATGGATCCAGGACTACCATGATAGGAATCCCTATCAGATCAACATGATTCAAATCTTCGATATTCGTCTGATGAATACCAGCCTGGTGGAGTTACACGCAGAACAAGTCCGGCTCAGATTCCTGGTATCACATGATTATCAGAACTGCAAAGCGGGTTACGAAAACGATCAAGGTTGTGCCCTTGTCCAGGAAACACTTCAGCACTTGTTGAACCATTGGTGGCTTCCTATCTATATGGATGAAGACACCCAGCAAATTAGTATCACTAACGGGAATCCTACTAGATATCAAAGTCAGGATGTCCGATCGATGGAAACTGACCTAGTAAGGCTACACCGTATTCAGAGCGGACGCGGCTAGGTGCCACTACACAACTATGAGCGGTGTGGAGTTTGTTCAGTGAACAATCAAGGGTGCTACCTCGTGCGAGCAACCCTTCAAAGTCAGTTGGACCGCAAAGAGATTCAACCATGGTCAAGTTCTGGATCAGTCAACTACTTCGCTGATCAAATCGAGGACGATTATACGTCTCAGGGAGAAACACAGACTCCCTTTTGCTTTCCTACACAGAGTCTGAGATTTATACCCAGGTCAGACGTCGAAATGATATATGGAGATTGTGATCCGGAAGGATGTCGTGCTCCACCAAACTCATTAGAGGAAGACACTCTGATGAAAGACAACTTTGACCAGGACTACTATGGCCCGATGGATGGCCTGCCAATGTGGCAGCCTTACCCAGGAGACTTGGGGCAAGAAAGTCAGCCGAACAATGAAAATCAGCTGAGTATCATTGAACAGAATACCTATGTCCCCACCATGTTATGGGATCAACACTGGGTCATCCTGAAACTACTCAACATGACGATGAATTCGCAATGTTTGCAGGACTAGAATTCATTAACTACACTTTTCCTGAGGTCAACGTCATCGAGAGAGATGACCCCTCCAGTTCCGAAGAAGTGTGGGACACCTTGGGACAACCGAGTGGAAAATACGACTATATGGTCAAGTACACCGCTCCCGAAAGCTCTCGTATCAGGCTTGAAGATCTCCAGCCAACTGGATGGGGAGATACAGCTGAGAGTACAAATACTCTGCAAAATGCCACAGAGGAATTCTCCTTCGACAACTCTGCTTGGGAGACAGATTCCAATGATCCTGCTCCACCAGAAATCAGTGTTATTTCTGAAGACAAATCAAGGAAGGTGCCAGAATTTGTGATTCACCGAGGAGTTCGCCGCCAATGGGTTACTGTCGATGTTTCGAAGATTGTTCATAAGTCAAAGTAATTGTCATCTTTGTTTTAAGCTTTCACCCTGCCCAGGTGAAACAGATGTTTTGATAAGGCTCACTTTCTGTATATTTTCCCTCTTCGCTTCGCCCAAAGTGACAGAGTTTTGTTTTATAGGGCTGTAATTTCAAGAATCGACTGATCATAAATAAAATAACGTCGTTCTGTAATTTCTGCATTAATTGCTATTTTCTCTTTTTGCTTTTCTTAGAAAATGGTAATCCTAAAAAAACAACTCAATAATAAAAATAACCAGTAAAAGAAAAATACACTGCACACACTCTTGCATTATATCTATCTCTTCTAAACATAAATCATCACGTCATGCAGATTGCTTGTTTTAAACCCCGTTGAAACATACGATTCGGTACCTTCTCCCGATTTTGAGTTCCCGGTATTTGGGGCTGAAGAAGAAGTTGACGACGAAATTCCAGAAGAGATCTTCCGATTACTCAGACAAGAGGAAAGGTCCATTGAACCTCACAAAGAGCCGTGGGAAACGGTAAACTTGGTTTCAGAAAAAGAGAGAAAAGAAGTCAAGACTGGGGCACTACTCGGTCCAACTGTCAAAGAAAGTTTGATAAAGCTTCTCAAAGAATTTCTCGATGTATTCGCTTGGTCCTATCAGGATATGCCTGGGTTGGATACCAGCATCGTGGAACATCGTTTACCGTTAAGGTCAGAATGTCCGCCAGTAAAACAAAGGTTGAGACGGACTCACCTGGACATGGCTTTCAAAATCAAAGAAGAAGTACAGAAACAGATTGACGCGGGTTTCCTCGCTACATCTGAATATCGTCAATGGTTAGCCAACATTGTATCTGTTCCGAAAAAGGATGGAAAGGTCAGAATGTGTGTAGATTACAGAGATCTAAACAAGGCTAGTCCAAAGGACAATTTTCCTTTACCACACATTGACATGTTGGTAGACAGTACAGCAAAGTTCAAAATTTTCTCCTTCATGGATGGATTCTCGGGCTATAATCAAATCAAAATGGTGCCGAAAGACATGGAGAAAACTTCATTTATCACCCCGTGGGGTACCTTTTGCTACAAGGTAATGCCGTTCGGTTTGAAGAATGTCGGGGCAACCTATCAAAGGGCCATGACTACTCGGTTTCATGACATGATACACAAAGAAATCGAAGTGTATGTCGATGATATGATTGCCAAATCTAAAACAGAAGAGGAACATGTGACCCACCTGTCAAAACTGTTCGAGCGGTTGAGAAAGTACAAACTCCGCTTGAACCCCAATAAATGCACGTTCGGTGTCCGTTCAGGGAAACTCTTAGGGTTCATCGTCAGCCAGAAAGGAATTGAGGTTGATCCTGACAAGGTCAAGGCCATTCAAGAAATGCCTTCTCCAAAGACCGAAAAACAAGTCAGAGGATTCTTGGGACATTTGAACTACATCTCCGGATTTATATTCCTCATAACCGCGACATGCGCGCCGATCTTCAAACTGCTCAAGAAGATACAATCATTTCTCACTGATTCGCGAGGCAAGTTGACTCCGAATTATGACGGCCCCTATATGGTTAAGAAAGCTTTCTCAGGCGGCGCCTTGAGACTTGCAACCATGGATGGAGAGGAATTTGCCTACCCCACGAATGTTGACGTAGTCAAGAAATACTTCGCCTAAAAAAAATATGTCTCGGTGGATTGAAAACCCGAAAGGGCGGTCCAGGCAAAAATTAGAGACCTGATAAAAAATCATCCCGGTGGATTGGAAATCTCCAAGTACAATCCAGGCAAAAGTTAGGGATAATGGCAAGTAACTACGTTCAACAAAGGGGCAAATCCCTCGGCAGCAGTTACATCATCCGTCAGGAATACTCCAGTCAAGGTCATCTTCGACTGAAGCTCAAGATGTCCCGAATTCAAAGTTGGTAGAAGGATAGTGGTCGTTATGTTTCAACGTAGCCCTTTTCCCTGTAAATTACCATTTCCTAACTTTGTTAATACTCTTTGGAATCACGCGTTTGGCTGATTTCCATCCTATCAATAAAATTTGAGCCCTTGTGCTTTTGTTTGTAATTATTACTTGTTTTAGCGTTATAGAACGGCATTTTAACATGGTCAACGATTCTTGAAATAAGACAAAAATGAATTTGCTTGATAAATTTTTTTCTGCTTTTTTAAAATAGAGATGGCAATTTATTTTGACTGTTAAACATCGAAAGAACATCAATCACGTCTCTAAAGGTGTCGAACCTCAAAGTACAGAATCAAAGTACTCCTTCTAGACCATTACGCCTGAATGAAGGATCAACTGTGCCAGAGACCATGTTTCGTCTGACATCCTCGGCCGAGTTCTCATTTCCTAAGCCCGACCAGCGTCGCTCCCAACAGGGACCGTTTCTCCTAAGCAAGGCAGAATTGCTATCTTGAACCAGCGATATTTCTACATGCCCCACTGTGGCCGAGTATCCAGTCGTGTTCATCCTTTAGTCTGTATGTCGCATCTGTTTTGTCAGCATAAACATACATACATCATGCATTTTATTTGCATTCGCATTCATATTGCATCTCTATCACTCTAGTCGGTCGTGTCCCCTAGAGATAAAAGTCCTCTCAATCGAGTTGTCAGACCTTTCCTCGTTAGGAAGTGAATCATCTAAGTAATCTTTCTCCCGTTTATCTCTTGATTAGAGACGGTCCTTGACCACTTTGATAACTTGAACCTCTGAGAAACCAGAGAACTCTCGACAAATGTCACTCTTCGCCATTGAAGATGATATCCTTGCTTTCCCGGATTAAGGAAAATCCCCAGAGAAAGCCTCTTAATCAAGAGATTCGGCGGTATGGCAGTTTTTCTCCGAAAAAACCACTGATGAAAAGGTCATCGGCACCTCAAGATTGGATCCCATCATATGGCATTTCTCCGGGAAGATCCTGAGAAAAGTATGATGTAAGACCCCAAATAGAAGCAGTCTCTCAGGAAACTCGCTTTTCTCCAGTAGAATCGACAAATGGCGTCTCCAAAACAGAGAAGTTTGTGTACCTCTACAATTCAGACGAATGGGTTCCCCAGCAAGTCTGACATCAAAACCTTTTCCACTCAAATGGCATCTCCCTAGGAAAATTTGGCGAGAAGTTTGAAGGAAAACCGCTACAAACAGCGTTCCTTGTCAAGAAAGTTTATTGACAAAAGAAACTGAGACCAGTTCCTTGGTAGGAAACCAGGATCAAGGGGAAGTTTACTTCAGAAACTAAGATCAGTTCCTTGGTAGGAAACCAGGATCGAGGGGAAGTTTAAATCAGAAACTAAGACCAGTTCCTTGGTAGGAAACCAGGATCGAGGTGAAGTTTACTTCAGAAACCGAGACCCGTTCCTTGGTAAGAAACCAGGATCGAGGGGAAGTTTAAATCAGAAACTAAGACCAGTTCCTTGGTAGGAAACAGGATCGAGGGGAAGTTTACTTCAGAAACTGAGACCAGTTCCTTGGTAGGAAACCAGGATCGAGGGGAAGTTGATAAAAGAAACTAAGACCAGTTCCTTGGTAGGAAACCAGGATCGAGGGGAGGTTTATTTCAAAAGAAAAATGAGACCAGCTCCTTGGCTGAAGACCAGGATCGAGGGAAAGTTTACCTTTTCTAAGCATCATCGCTTAGCTAAAGAAGATGAATGCGTAAGCTACCATTCATAACCACCATCAAAATTTCGGGTATTCCGATATTTAATCCTCTTACACCCCGAATGCCCGAATACTTTCGTCATTCACACCTTCGGGTCCAAGAAGATTAAATAGGGGCATCTATCATACCTCAAATTTTAACCACTAAGATTTCCCATCATTGTGCTACTCATCATCACAATTTGGATGAACCATCATACCTCATCAGTCTCCCCAAAGATGGGTGAGCATCCACTACAATCAAAATTAGGGTTTCAAGCCCTCTCTGAGTGCTTAGACAAAGGATCAATCAAGAAATGACATGATCTTCAACTTGTCTAACCTCTCAAACATCCAAAATGGATCAAGAGGACTCCTACTTCAAGGATTAAGCACAAGGCTGCTCCCTTCTAGGTGGATCAAGCCTCAGGATCGCCGGTGTCACCAAATTAGGGTTTGGTCGACTAGGGCCTCCAGATGGAAATTTTCCTCTGCGCATGAGCCAATGCTTCAAATCATATCTTAATAAGCTCCATGGAACATCATAAACCCCATCATTAAGTCAATTTAGCCTCAGGGGATGCATTTACCAGAAATCCGGAATTAGGGTTTCTTGACCTAATTCGCCCCTAGATTGACTTTTGGGACAAATCATGAGCCAAGACCTCAAGACATGATTTGAGGGTCTCCAACAAACCACATTGATCCATTTGCAACAACGGATTGACCCAAGAAGCTTGAGCAACACATTTCAATTTCATCTGAACCACAGTTAGGGTTTCGCGGGAAAAGTCAACTGTACCTTTGACTTTTGACCCAGACATGCTCCCAAGCCGTAGGACATGATTCAATACGCCCTATGACACCTATGGAACATGTCCATCAAGTTTTATTTAGGTCAAGGACACGATTTCCTGAAGAATCACACAGTTTGGAATTCATCTGCTAAAAAGTTAACTGTGCACAAAAGTCAAACTTTGACTTTTTGAGATTTTTCATAAAAATGGTTATTTAACCCTAAAATGATGTTAATGTATGATTGGAATCATCATTCATCAAGAAAAATCAAAGAAAGTGGGATAACTTGTAAAACGGGTAACCATAAAAACTTAGAAAATTTTCTAAGTTATGAAATAAAGTGGCAAGGGTACCAACTTTGGAGGATCATAACTCCTAAACCATAAAGCCATTTTTCCCCATCCAAAGCTTGATTTGTAGCCCTCATGGCCCTCTACAAAAGTGTCAACTACACCTCATCCCAATTCATCATAGATTTTGAGTTATGGTTGGATCAAAATGGCTAAAAACTTAAAATTGACATTTTTCAGCACTTAGCCAAAATCTGCCTTGTAATTTCAGTATAATGTCCCAACTTCAAGGCTATTTTTCTCCATCATCCAAGTTGAACCAGGTCTAGGGCCAAACATCAAAGTTGAAGTACGCCATCTAAGCTTTTCGGAAATTCCTAGAACTTCCATGTAGCATACTCGAGCAGGGAGTTATGGATTTTACAAAAAGGCATGCCGCAGCTGAATTTTTCAGGGGCAGATTTGCACATTTTTTGTACCACACGAATTTTCAAGCCTTGTCATCATTTTGGACACATCTAAGAATCAAATACAAGTGGGATGATCTGATCCATGAGCCTCCCAAGTCCAAGGAACCAAAAATAGCATGCCAAAACCAAGAAATCCCAAAAAGAGGGACAAAACTCCAATTTTGGTTTGGAGCATTTTATGAATGCTTAGAGGTGGCATGAACTGAGCTTCCTCTAACTGAATTCAGTCAAGATTCCTCCAACAACTAGGGAACCAGCAGCCTGTGCTATAACCTCCAATCAATGGCTAGAGAAGACATGGATTCTCATTGGCCAACATTGGCCAAACCTCTGCTGCAGCCACCATTCACTATTGCTTGCAAAACAAACTTGCTCTACTATAAATAGAGCTCATTTGTGCTCAGTTTGAGTACACCAAAGCCATCAAACAGATGCTTTCCTCAAATTCTCTCTTTCACTCCAAAATGCCTTCTTTAGTAAGGAAATTCTGAGTTTTTGAGTTAGAGAGCATTTCCATCACAGCTCATGATCCTAACACCTCATAAACATCATATGTAGGTGATCCAAACTCTCACAAGTGACCTATAACACCAACATCACAAAGTCACCTCTCAAAACCTCAAAATGGCACTTTTTTGCATTTTTCAAGCCATGTCTTGATTCAGCACTTTCCAAACCAGATAAAACCTCAAACACACTCCAAATATCATCCTTGAACTGTCCCAAATGGTGCCACACATCTGGAACACCATTTGAGAGAGTTGGCATTTTGGCCACTTTTGACCATTTTGCGAGAAAGTGCTCAAACTTGCTCCAAAGGTTTTCAGCTGATTCCAACCATCCTAAAAGCTTCTAAGAGGTCATTTGAGGGTGTCCAAAGCATCAAATCATTTCTGGAACAAAGCACTTGGTAGGTTGCACAAAATCTCCAAAAAAGAGGTAAAATTCACAACTTGAATTCTTTGAATCATGCTTTCCTTTGTTGTCCACATACATGCATCATATTGAACAATTCTTGAAGCAAAAATGTAGTCCTTAATGTGTATGTTGTGATCCTCCCACTGTTTGCATTTTAACATGTTTTTATGTGGAATTTTGGTTGTTTCAAAATCATGTCCAGTTCTGGTTTTTTTGATCGGTGTGTTCTGCACATTAAGTTTTAGTGTGCATGAGTAACACCATTGGATTCCTTACCAAAAATCTGTCAAGATAGGTTTTTACGGATTTCAATTCCGATGAAAATTGAGAGAGTTACGCGCGTTGGATATTTGACGCGAAACGACGTCGAATTAACGATAGCAGTTCTGGTTTTTTGCTTTGTGTATTCTATACATTGAGTTTCCATGTGCGTGAGTAATACCATTGGATTCCTTGTGAAAAATCGGTCAAGATAGGTTTTTACGGATTTCAATTCCGATAAAAATCGAGAGAGTTACGCGTGTTGGAAATTTGAAGCGAAACGGTACCAAAAACAACGTGCAGTTCTGGTTTTTTAATTTCTACCATTTTGTACGTTGAGTTTCAGCATGCATGTGCAATACCATTGGATTCCTCGCGAAAAATTGGTCAAGATAGACTCTTTCGGATCTTAATTCGGTTAAAAATCGAGAGAGTTACACGCGTCTGAAGTTTGGCGCGAAACGATATTTTCAACTAATGTGCAGTTCTGGTTTTTTAATTGCTGCTTTTTGTACGTTGAGTTTCAGCGTGCATGTATAATACCATTGGATTCCTCGTGAAAAATCAGTCAAGTTAGGCTCTTTCGAATCTTAATTTCGTTAAAAATCGAGAGAGTTACGCGTGTTGGAAATTCGACGCGGAACGATATTTAAAATTAAGTGCAGTTTTGGTTTTTCGATTTGCGTGTTTCGTACGTCGAGTTTCAGTGTGTATGTGTGGTACCATCGGATTCCTTGCGAAAAATCGGTCAAGATAGGTAGTTCCGGATTTTGATTTCGATAAAAATTGAGAGAGTTATGAGTGTTTAAAATTTGATAAAAAACGTGTTGAAAATTAAAGTTTCGATACTAGTTTTTACCCCATAAGAAATGTCGGAGATGATATTGTGACATCTTTCCTCTTTTTCTTATTTTTATTTTCAAAACTCAACCAATTCTTTTACATAGCAAAAAATCATCATTTTCCAATTCATACCCCATAATATTTTAATACACAAAAAATACAAAAAATGTATTATTTTTAGATTATTTTTAATATATTTAAAAATAGTGTTTTAAATTGTTTTAAATGCTTTTAAAATGATTTCTTTTTTCTTGATTTTTAAAACCAAAATGATTTTAAATATTTATGTGGATAAAATATTTTTTGATAAACCTTAATCATTATTTAATGATTTTATTTGATATTTTTATCATTTTTTACTTAATTTTTCTTGAAAAAATGCCTTAAAAAATGAAATTAGGGTTTTCTTTGATTTTCACCCTAACAAATATTTTTCAAATATTTTAGGCCTCTATTAGAGTGTAAGACCCAATCCCCTTTTAATCAAAACAATTTTGGACCTCACTTATTGTTTAAGTCCCTCTGCGTTAAAAGAAAACCTCGGCGCGATCACCGTTTTCAAACAGAAAATCAACTAGGTTTCTCTTTGAGCTGTAAGTCCCATTTCTTTTCATTTTTTAAACACTTGGATCTCTAATAGAGTGTAAGACCCAACCCTTTTTTAACGAAACAATTTTGGGCCTCAGTTATTGTATAAGTCCCGATACGTTAAAAATCTCGGCGGCAATCGCCATTTTCAAACTGAAAATATTTTGGGCCTCTCCCTGAGTTGTAAGCCCCGTCTTTTGTACAAAAATACACTTTGGGCCTCTAATAGAGTGTAAGACCCAACCCCTCTTTTTCATATTTTCTCATTTTTCATATTATTTTTTAATGATTTGGAAAATTAATAACTCCCTCAATTTTGATTATTTTTTATTGGTTCTTTTTTTGAAAAATCACAAAAATAGTAAAATATTTTATTCTACAAAAAAATCAAATTTATATTATTTATTTAATATAGTTGGTATTTTTGTGAATAAATTCATTTTTAATTGTTTTTAAACATTTTAAAAGTGAATATTCATCTTGAAAATCAAAATTAAATAAGTTTTAAATCATCTTGTGATTAAAACCTCATTTTTCAAACCTCAACCAAAAATAACAAGTGGTTTATTTAAACTTATTTGATATTTTTGTCATTTTTTATTAATTTTCTTTGAAAAATTACTTTTAAAAAGTGAAAATTAGGGTTTCTTTGATTTTTAATCATACTCAAATGTTTCAAGACTCTTTGGGCCTCTAATAGAGTGTAAGACCCAATCCCTTTGTAAATACCAAAATTTTGGGCCTCAGTCACTTGTATAAGTCCCACGGTGTTTCCAAAAACTCGGCGTGATCGTCGCCCTTTTCAAAATTAACCATTGGGCCTACCCTCGAGTAGTAAGACCCATTTCTTTTTTTAAAACTCACTTGGGCCTCTAATAGAGTGTAAGACCCATCCCTTTGTACAGAAAACCTTTCTTAGGCCTCAGTCACTTGTATAGGTCCCTCTGTACAAATTCAACAGTGCGATCACTGGTAAAACTTTTTGGGCCTCTCCTTGAGCTGTAAGCCCCAACCATTTTTATTTCAAAGCGCTTTCTCCTTTGATTTTGAATATACTGTTGTTTTCAATCTTTCTTTGTTGAACAACTAACCAAACAGCATGGAAGCTCTACAACCGAGTAAGTGTTTACCCGCTTTCATTTACCGCTTTCATATGTATATAACTGTATTGTGGGGTTGTTTCACTGTAAGTCTCCTTTCACAAACTCCTATATATATAACTGTATTGTGGGGCTGTTTCACTGTAAGTCTTCTTTCATAAACTCATATCGACTGTGTAATAATAATATAGATATTAGAGTTTCCCCGACAATTACGTCTAGAACTAGGCAAACTATGTCTCTTCCCACCCGACGTTCTCCCGGATATTGCACCAGACCTTTTATAACAATTCTCTTAGATAACTAGGTCTAGGAAATTTCCCCCTTGAACAGTTCAATATACAAAAGGCCATCGTTTCTCTGTGAAACCCCTTTTGGAACTGTTCACCCGCCTCCTCTTAGGCATCGTATAAGGACCCACGGGCTTCCTAAAAGCACCCTCGCCTCCTCTTGGGTGTTGTACAAGGACCCGTTGGCTTCTTAGAAGTATTCACAGCCTCCTCTTATACTTCGTATAAATGATTTCTTCCTCCCAGAATGATAGCCTCCTCTTGGGCTTCGTACAAATTGTCCCTCGGCTTCTTTAAAGTTTCCAGCCTCCTCTTGGGCTTCGTACAAATTGTCCCGACGACCTCCTAGAGGTATAGGAACAGAAATTAGTCATCTTAATAGAACAATCTTTCAAAGAGTCTAGATCTTTCTACCGTGAACGTACTACTACTGTTTCTTTAAGCATAGTACAAAAGATAAAACTCTAGACTTAGACAGTCTAATTTCCTTGAGTCTCGGAGACATTCTCAAGTAAGGAAACACCCGTAGACTCGGACAGTCTCAAATACCCTTTGGATTTCCCATTTCCTTAAAGAACAGGAAATAACCCTGATCCTCTGATCAATCTCAAAGCACAGCCTTACCTTTAATCAGTCTCTTTATAAGAAATGATTTTCTCTTAACCAACATACTGGACCTGTCACTCAACTGAAACAGAACCTTTAGCCTCCATCTCGGGCTTCGTACGAGATACAAATACTCTCTTGTTGAGTCAAACCTTATAGCCTCCATCTCGGGCTTCGTACGAGATACAAAGACTCTCTTGTTGAGTAAAACCTTGTAGCCTCCATCTCGGGCTTCGTACGAGATACAAAGACTCTCTTATTGAGTCAATCACCTTTCAGCCTCCATCTCGGGCTTCGTACGAGATACAAAAACACTCTCTTGTTAAGTATAAAAGACTCTCTTGTTGAGTCAAAACCTTTTAGCCTCCATCTCGGGCTTCGTACGAGATACAAAATCACTCTCTTGTTGAGTATAAAAGACTCTCTCGTTGAGTCAAACCTTTAGCCTCCATCTCGGGCTTCGTACGAGATACAAAAACACTCTCTTGTTGAGTATAAAAGACTCTCTTGTTGAGTCAAACCCTTTCAGCCTCCATCTCGGGCTTCGTACGAGATACAAAAAACATTCTCTTGTTGAGTATAAAAGACTCTCTTGTTGAGTCAATCACCTTTTAGCCTCCATCTCGGGCTTCGTACGAGATACAGAAACACTCTCTTGTTGAGTATAAAAGATTCTCCTATTGAGTCAACCTTTTTAGCCTCTCTCTCGGGCTTCGTACGAGACACATAAAAACTCCCTCTTGTTGGGCCAATAGCCTCCTCTTAGGCTATGTATAAGGAAACCCCGGTTGAGTCAATCAACCTTTTAGCATCAAAGTTGTGCCTCATTCACAGTATACAAACATCAACAACTCCTTCCCCTTCATCTAATCACTGTAAGCAGCAAGCCTCTGGATTATTTACATCCATGCCACTGTCCCTCTTTTAGCATGAGAAATTCCTAAGGAAAGATGGAATTGCTCTACACTGAGTTAAAGTCTTCTCCTTCAGGTTGGAACTCCCCTATAAAGGAAATTATGGCATTGCCAGATTCACATATCCCGGTTAAAGTAATTCTCCTTTATAAACAGTTGTGACAAAAACCCCCTCTTTAGAGATGACAATTTCTCTCTAAAGACAACACCTTTTAGCTTCACATCTTGGGCTTCGAACAAGATACAAATAGACCCTTCAGCTTCACATCTTGGGCTTTGAACAAGATACAAACCACCTTTAGCTTCACATCTTGGGCTTTGAACAAGATATAAATCCCCTTTCTCTTTACGTCTTAGGCTTTGAACAAGACACAAAAACACCCATTTCCTCCCATAGAATAGGAGGAACTACGAACACTCTGATTTCCCTGTTTTGGTAAAAGGGAATACGTAGGCATAAGATTGAAAGAAAAATCTTAGCGAGCACACTAAATCAAAAAACCTAAAGTCCCCTATCTCCACCCAATCTGACAAATTCCCCATGAATAGTCCCAGTTTTCCACCTTAATAAAGTAAGAAGAAAGAAAGGCCCCATTACCATATAGCATCTGTAACCTAACAGACCGCTGTTTAAACTCAGTATGCAAGCAGGGTTAATTGGAGACATCTATTTCCCTTCCTTAGTCAGCTCACAATAGGATAAAAAATGAATCGACCTATAGTAAACCCTAAAGAGCGACAGCGCTTAAGAACCGCGTCCTAAATCGCTCGCTACACCTACCAAGGAACTGGTCTAAGTTTATTTTGTCAATAAACTTTATTGACAAGGGACGCTATGTGTAGTGGTTTTCCTCAAACTTCTCGCCGAATTTTCCTGGGGAGATGCCATTTGATGGGAAAAAGAATGATGTCAGACTTGCTGGGGAACCCAGTCGTCTGAGTTGTAGAGGTGTACAAACTTCTTTGTTGGAGATGCCATTTGTTGACTCTACTGGGGAAAACGAGTCCCTTGAGAGACTACTTTCACGCTTGAGGATATTACATCATACTTTTCTCGGGATCATCCCAGAGAAATGCCATATGATGGGATCCACTTTTGTGGTACCGATGACCTTTTCATCAGTAATTCTTTCGGAGAAACTACTGTACCACCGAATCTCTGATTAGGAGGCTTTCTCTCGGGATTTTCCTTAATCCGGGAAAGCGAAGATATCATCTTCAATGGCGAAGAGTGACATTTGCTAAAGGTTCTCTGGTCTTTCAGAGGTTCAAGTTATCAAAGTGGTCGAGGGCCAATTCTGATCCAGAACTAAACTGGAAGAGAGATATTGTTCAGACACGACGTTTCCTGACGAGGAAAAAACGGACAACCTGATTGAGAAAATTGTTATCACTAGGGGATAAGACCGACTAGAGTGATAGTGATGCAATATGAATGCGAATGCAAATTAATAATGCATGATGTATGTATGTATATGCTGACAAAACCGACGCGACATACAAACTAATGGATGAACACGACTGGATACTCGGCCATCGCGGGGCGAAGAAGTACCGTTGGTCCAAAAGTAGCAATTCTACCTTGCTTAGGAGAAGTAGTCCTCGCGGGGAATTATGTTGGTCGGGCTTAGGAGATGAGAACTCGGACGAGGCGTGTCAGATGAAACAAGGTTTCTGACACAGTTGATCCCTTCATTCAGGCGTACTGGGTTAGAAGGAGTACTTTGATTCTGCACTTTGAAGTTCGCTTACTTCTGGAGAAGCAATTGATGTTCTTTTGATGTTCAACAGTTAAAAGAAATTGCCATCTTTATTTTAAAGCAGAAAAAGTTTTACAAGTAAATTCATTTTTTGTTTTATTTCAAGAATCATTAATCATATTAAAATGTCGTTCTGTAAAGCTAAAACAAATGAGAATTACAAACAAGAGCACAAGGGCTCAAATTTTATTGATAAGATTGAGATCAGCCAAATGCGTGATTCCAAAGAGTATTTACAAAGTTAGAAAATGGTAATTTACAGGGAAAAGGGCTACGTTGAAACATAACGACCGCTATCCTTCTACCAACTTTGAATTCGGGACATCCTGAGCTTTTGTCGAAGACGACCTTGACTTGAGTTTTCCTCCGATGGATGGTGTAACTGCTGTTGAGGGACTTGCCTCTTTGTCGAACATAGTTACTTGCCATTATCCCTAACTTTTGCCTGGATTGTACTGTGATGTTTCCAATCCACCGGGATCATTTTTTTTATTTTGTCTCTTTCTTTTGCCTGGACCGCCCTTTCGGGTTTTCAATCCACCGAGATGTTTTTTTTTAGGCGAAGTCTTTCTTGACTACATCAACATTTGTGGGGTAGGCAAATTCCTCTCCGTCCATGGTTGCAAGTCTCAAGGCGCCGTCTGAGAAAGCTTTCTTGACCACATAGGGGCCGTCATAGTTCAGAGTCCATTTGCCCCGAGAATCAGTGAGAAATGATTGTATCTTCTTGAGCACAAGGTCTCCTTTCCTGAAGACGCGAGGTCAGACCTTTTTGTCAAACGCCTTCTTCATTCTCTGTTGATACAACTAACCGTGGCATAGAGTCGTGATTCGCTTTTCTTCAATCAAATTGAGTTCATCGTGTCGACTTTGACACCATTCAGCTTCGGTAAGCCTGGCTTCCATCAATACCCAGATTGATGGGATCTCTACTTCGATGGGGAGCACTGCTTCCATGCCATATACTAGAGAGAAAGGGGTTGCCCCTGTTGAAGTACAGACAGATGTTCGATAACCGTGAAGAGCAAAGGGTAGCATTTTGTACCAGTCTTTGTAGGTTACGACCATCTTTTGAATAATCCTCTTGATGTTCTTGTTAGCCGCTTCTACCGCTCCGTTCATATTGGGTCGGTAGGGAGATGAGTTATGGTGTTCAATCTTGAATTCTGCGCACAACTCTTTCATCATCTTATTGTTCAAGTTAGATCCATGATTAGTAATGATCTGGCTTGGAACACCATAACGGCAGATGATATTGTTTTTGAGAAATCGGACCAACACTTGTCGGGTTACATTAGTGTATGACGCTGCTTCAACCCACTTGGTGAAGTAATCAATGGCGACCAGAATGAACCAATGTCTGTTTGAAGCATTAGGCTCAATCATGCCAATCATGTCGATTCCCCATATGGAAAAAGGCCACAGGGAAGAGAGAACTTTGAGATGCGTTGGCGGTACATGAATTTTGTCGGAGTATATCTGACACTTGTGACACCTCCTCATGTACTTGTAGCAGTCGGATTCCATTGTCAACCAATAGTACCCTGCTCTCAGAATTTTTCTCGCCATTGTGTGTCCATTGGCATGAGTGCCAAAGGATCCTTCGTGAATTTCTTTTATCAACATGTCTACTTCTGGTCTGTCTACACATCGGAGCAAGACCATGTCAAAATTTCTCTTATAGAGAGTATCACCGCTCAGGAAGAAGCTGCTTGCTAGTCTTCTGAGGGTTTTTCTGTCCTTCCTTAGTGCCCCAGGTGGGTACTCTTATTTTTGAAGGAAGCATTTGATATCGTGATACCAAGGTTTATCGTCTATGACTGCTTCAATCGTGAAGATGTAAGCGGGCCATTCTAGGCGCATTACGTCAATCTTAGGTATGTCATTCCATTAACCTACACTAATCATGGAAGAGAGAGTGGCTAATGCATCAGCCATGTGATTCTCATCACGAGGGATGTGATGAAACTCGATTCTGTTGAAGAAAGGTAACAACCTTCTTGCATAGTCTTTGTAAGGAATCAATCCTGATTGGTATGTGTTCCAATCTCTTTTTATCTGATTGATAACCAGGGCTGATTCGTCGTATACGTCCAAGTTTTTTATCCTTAAATCAATCGCTTCTTCAAGACTCATAATACAAGCTTCGTATTCGGCCTCGTTGTTTGTACATTTGAACGTAAGTCGAGCGGTGAAAGGAATGTGGGTACCCTGAGGGGTAACAATTATTGCCCCAATTCCATTTCCATAATGATTAATTGCTCCGTCAAAGATTAGTCCCCACTGGGGACCTGGTTCTGGCCCTTCACTGGGTAGCGGTTCGTTGCAGTCTTTCATTTTTAAATACATGACATCTTCGTCTGGGAAGTCGAACCCGATTGATTCTTGATCGTCAATCGGTTGATGAGCCAAATGATCGGCTAAAATACTTCCCTTAACGGCTTTTTGAGCATGGTACTCTATGTCATATTCTGATAGCAACATCTGCCAACGGGCAATCCTTCTAGTGAGAGCAGGTTTTTCAAATACATACTTGATTGGATCCATTTCGGAGATCAACCAAGTAGTGTGACGAATCATGTACTGACGAAGACATTTGGATGTCCAAACCAAAGCACAGCAAGTTTTCTCAAGCAACGTGTACCGAGTTTCACAGTCGGTGAACTTCTTGCTTAGATAGTAAATGGAAGACTCTTTCCTTTTGGTTTTGTCTTGTTGGCCAAGTACACACCCCATTGAGTCTTCCAAGACTGTGAGGTAGATTATCACTGGTCTTCCTTCCACTGGAGGTGATAGAATCGGAGGATTCAACAGGTATTTCTTAATACTGTCGAAGGCGGTTTGGCAATCTTCTGTCCAAATGCAGTCCTGGTTCTTTTTGAGTAATTTGAAAATCGGCGCACATGTCGCGGTCATGAAGAATATGAATCTGGAGATGTAGTTCAAACGTCCCAGGAATCCTCTGACTTGTTTTTCAGTTTTCGGAGAAGGCATTTCTTGAATGGCCTTGACCTTGTCAGGATCAACCTCAATTCCTTTCTGGCTGACGATGAACCCTAAGAGTTTCCCTGAACGGACACCGAAGGTGCACTTGTTGGGATTCAAACGGAGTTTGTATTTTCTCAGATGCTCGAAAAGTTTTGACAGGCGGGTCACATGCTCCTCCTCTGTCTTAGATTTTGCAATCATATCATTGACATATACCTCGATTTCCTTATGTATCATGTCATGAAACAGAGTAGTCATGGCCCTTAAATAGGTTGCCCCGATGTTCTTCAAACCGAACAGCATTACCTTATAACAAAAGGTACCCCATGGGGTAATGAACGAAGTTTTCTCCATGTCTTTCGGCGCTATTTTGATCTGGTTATAGCCCGAGAATCCATCCATGAAGGAGAAAACTTTGAACTTTGATGTACTGTCAACCAGCATGTCAATGTGTGGTAAAGGAAAGTCGTCCTTTGGACTAGCCTTATTCAGATCTCTGTAATCAACACACATTCTGACTTTTCCGTACTTTTTCGGAACAGGTACGATATTGGCTAACCATTGACGATATTCTGACGTAGCGAGGAAACCCGCGTCAATCTGTTTCTGTACCTCCTCTTTGATTTTGATGGCCATGTCCGGGTGAGTGCGTCTCAATCTCTACTTTACTGGCAGACATTCTGATCTTAATGGTAAGTGATGTTCCACGATGCTGGTATCCAACCCTGGCATATCCTGATAGGACCAAGCGAATACATCGGGAAATTCTTTGAGAAGCTTTATCAAACTCTCTTTGGAAGTTGGACTGAGCAGTGCCCCAATCCTGATTTCTTTTCTCTCTTTTTCTGAACCCAAGTTTACCGTTTCCAATGGCTCTTTGTGAGGTTCAATGGACCTTTCCTCTTGTCTGAGTAGTCGGGAGATCTCTTCTGGAATTTCGTTGTCAACTTCTTCTTCAGCCCCAAATACCTGGAACTCAAAGTTGGGAGAAGGCATTGGATCATATGTTTCAACGGGGTTTAAAACAAGCAATCTGCATGACGTGATGATTCGTGTTTAGATAGAGAGAATGCAAAAGTGTGTGCAGTGTATTTTTTTATTACTGCTTGTTTTTATTTGAATTGTTTTTTAGGATTACCATTTTCTGAGAAAAAGTAAAAAAGAGAAAACAGCAATTAATGCAGAAATTACAGAACGGCGTTATTTTATTAATGAACAAGTCGATCCTTGAAACTACAGCCCTATAAAACAAAACTCTGTCGCTTTGGGCGAAGCGAAGAGGGAAAATTTACAGAAAGTGAGCCCTATCGAAACATCTGTTTCACCTGGGCAGGGTGAAAGGTTAAAGATGGCAATTACTTTGACTTATGAACAATCTTCAGAGCATCAACTGTGATCCATTAGCGGTGAACTCCTCGGTGAATCACAAAGTCTGGCACCTTCCTTGATTTGTCTTTAGAAATGACGCTGATTTCTGGTGGAGCAGGATCATTGGAATCTGTCTCCTAGGCAGAGTTGTCGTAGGAGGATTCCTCAGTTGGATTTTGCATAGCATTTGTGCTCTCAGCTGTATCTCCCCATCCAGTTGGCTGAATATCTTCGAGCCTGATACGAGAGCTTTCGGGAGCGGTGTACTTGACCATATAGTCGTATTTTCCACTTGTTGTCCCAAGGTGTCCCACACTTCTTTGGAACTAGAGGAGTCATCCCTCTCGATGACGTTGACCTCGGGAAAAGCATAGTTGATGAATTTAAGTCCTGCAAACATTGCAAATTCATAGTCATGTCGAGTAGTTTCTGAATGACCTGAGTGTTGATCCTATGACATGGTGGGGACACAGGTATTCTGTTCAATGATGCTCAGCAAATTTTCATTGTTCGGCTGACTTTCTGGCCCTAAGTCTCCTGGGTAAGGCTGCCACATTGGCAGACCATCTATCGGACCATAGTAATTATGGTCAACATTGTCTTTCATCAGAGTGTCCTCCTCTAATGAATTTTGCGGAGCACGACATCCCTCCGGATCACAACCTCCGTATATAATTTCGACATCTGACCGTGGTATAAATCTCGGACCTTGTGCGGGATAGCAAAATGGCATGGGTACCTCTTCCTGAGACATATAACCGTCCTTATTAAGATAGGACTTCCATTCCTCATCTGTGTCGGAGGGGTCCTCCTCATTGATAGCATGGACTATTTGAGACACTGGGTGAAGGAAACCTCCACTATGGAAGAACTCCTGAATGGGATGAAGACTTTCATCGTTAGCAGCTGTCCGGGTACAGGTTGTAGAAAAACCAAGACCCTTCTTTGTTGTATTGCTAGTAGGAATGACAAGTTGTCCCCATCCTGTTGTATCGGTACTCTCGACTACTTTAATAGCATCTTTGTATGAGGAAATTGAAGTTCCTCCTCCGGATTGTTCGCCCTTGTGTAGCGAAAGTGCTTGGAACTGGGTTCTGATTATCCCTTCTGGTTCCACATAAGTGGATGACGATAAATTGCTGACGAGCAAGGCCTGTTCCCCACAGACTGTGATGAGTTGGCCGTTCTGGACAAACTTTAGCTTTTGGTGGAGGGTTGAAGTGACCGCTCCAGCCTGATATATCCAAGGTCTTCCTAATAAACAACTGTACATTGCCCAGATGTCCATGACCTGGAAAGTGACTAGGAAAGTGTGAGGACCGATAGTTATGGGAATGTCAACTTCGCCGATAACCATTTTTCTGGATCCGTCGAACGCTTTGACGACGACCTCGCTGGTTCTCATCGGAGGGCCTTTGAATGATAATTGCATCAAAGTGGACTTCGACATAACATTCAGGGCTGACCCTGTGTCTACCAGTACGCTGGCTAAAGCATCGTCCTGTCAGTTAACTGTGATATTGAGCGCCATGTTATGACGGCGACCCTCTTCAGGTAATTCCTCATCACTAAATCCCAAGTTATTGCCAGAAGTGATGTTAGAGACAATGCTATCGAACTGTCTGATGGTTACATCCTATTCCACAAAGGCTTGCCCCAAGACTTTCTGTAGAGCCTCCATGTGCGCTTCTGAACTGAGTAACAGTGATAATACCGAGATCTTTGAGGGAGTCTGTAACAGTTGATCGACAATGTTGTATTCACTCCTTTGGATGAGCTTCAGCATCTCATCATTGTTTTTCAAAAGGTCGGGATTACTGGACTGACCGACTAATGGATCGGGAGCTTCTGTCTGAAGTTCCTTTTCTTTGTTAAACTCTCCAACTCCTCTGTTGAAGATTCTACCACTCCGTGTTACACGACTGATGTCTGTAATATTTACGACGGAGGGTAATGGAATTTCCTTTCCATTTTCAATTATCGTTGCACCGTATTTGTAAGGGATTGCCTTAGTTGATTCATACGGTAGTGGTCCCGGCAAATAGATGACTATGGGAACCTTCTGGTTTTTCTGACCATCATAGGTAATCTCGATCTGTTCCCGGTTGGAAGTTCTTGATTCGTCAAGTAGAGGGATAATGGAAAAAACATTCCTGGTCCTCTGATGATCAGAGATGACTACAACGTCCTCGATTTGATTGGCAAGGTAGTTCGGCGCCCCATTGATGGGTCCGGAACCTGGATATGGGCGAATCTCTCCACGATCCACCTGCCCCTGGAGAGCTGCTCGCACAAGGTAGCACCCTTGGTTACTTTCCTAACAGACTCCACAACGTTCATAATTGTGTGGTGGCAACTGGCCATGCCCACTTTGAATACAATGTAACCTCACTAGGTTAGCTTCCACGAGTCGGACATCCCGACTTTGACGTCGAGTGGGGTTTATGTTATTGATACTAATTTTCTGAGTATCTTCATCCATGTAGATTGGCATCCACCAATGATTTAACAAGTGCTAAAGTGCTTCCTGGACAAGGGCACATCCCTGATTATTTTCGTAACCCGCTTTACAGCTGTGATAATTATGTGATATCAGGAATCCGAGTCGGACCTGCTCAGCATGCAACTCTACCAAGTTGGTATTCATCAAGCAAATATCGAAAATTTGAATCATGTTGTTCTGATAGGGATTCCTATCGTGGTAGTCTTGGATCCATCCAAGATCCATCTGACGCTGGAGGGCCTCCTGTATGAAAGAGCATCCCTGTTTGTTTACCGAGCAAGTCAGACAAGAACTGTAATCATGCCACGGTAGATTATGATACTGGCTTTGCCTTGAATGCGTTGCCACCAGGTTGACATTCATCGCACGGATGTCGTGGTTCCGAATGACATTAGAATTCGTATAGACCATGTTAACTCCACTAACTCAGTGCTCTTGGATCCATCCGAGATCCATATGTTCCTGTAGAGCTGATTGCACCACAGAACATCCTTGATTACTTTTAGAGAAGATATTACATTGGTGATAATTATGAGGTGGCACATGGCCATACCCACTCTGTCTACAATGTATCTTGACCAGATTGGTCCTCAACAAGAGTACATCGTGAATTTGATAGACATTGTTAAATTCTTTCTCAATCAGGTTGACTGCAGCTTTCTCATGTTGAGGCAGCGGGTTCGTGAGAACATTGGGATTCGTATCTTTGAAGGATAAGAGCCCGCTCCTAACAAGCTTTTGCACGTCGGATTTGAAATTGAGACAATTCTATATGTTATGCCCTGATCCTCCTTGATGATAAGGGCATATCTGATCCACCTTAAACCAAAAAGGCGGATTTTCCGGTACTGTAAGAGGAGACATAGTCTGGATGTGCCCCTTAGCCAGTAGTAACGGAAATAGTTCTGAGTACAACATGGGTATAGGATCAAACCCTGGTGACCGCGTTGTACGGTTGTTATTGTATGGAGGAAGAGCCTGCTGAAGAGGCTATTGTGTCCTTTGCTGATTAGGTTGGCTTTGCGCAACCTGAGGTTGATACGTAGGAATAGGCGCAAGGCTGATAGCAGGAGTTACATCTACTACCGGTTGATAACATCGCCTTTGCTTTTTGATAGAGATATTCCCAATATCTTTCTCTTTTTTCTTAGGGAGAGCACTACCGTATCGTTTTGTACTACTTGATGATCCAGCGCCTTTTATTAGACGTCCTTCTCAGACGGCTTCCTCAAGACGAACTCCCATACCGACCATCTCGGTGAAGTCACTGGGCGCACTAGCAACCATTTTGTCATAGTAAAATGAGCTTAAGGTCTTTAAGAAGATCTTTGTCATCTCTTTTTCCTGAAGAGGTGGACAAATCTGAGCGGCAATTTCACGTCATCTCTGAGCGTACTCCTTAAAGGTTTCCTTGTCCTTTTGTGACATTGATCTGAGTTGATCTCTGTCCGGTACCATGTCCAAATTGTATTTGTATTATTGGACGAAGGCAGTACCAAGATCTCTGAATGTACTAATCGTAGTACGGTTTAAACCCATGTACCATTTGAGTGCGGCACCGGTTAAACTATTCTGAAAGTAGTGAATCAGTAGGTCCTGATTCTCCGTCTGAGCTGACATTCACCGAGCGTACATCACCAAGTGACTTTGAGGGCAAGAGTTACCCTTGTATTTTTCAAAGTCGTGCACTTGAAATTTGTGCGGAACTTTCACATTGGGGACCAGACAGAGTTCTGCGGCGTCCTTTCCAAATAGATCCTGACCGCGGATGGCTTGCAGTTCTTTCTGCATTTCCAGGAACTGTTCCTGGAATTCATCCATTCTATCGAACATAGTTTCCTTCTTACCAGAAGGTATCAGTGGAATTTGTCCTTCCGGGACATTATGCACCACAGGGGGTGGTACCATGTCTACGGCAGTTAATCTTGGCGTTTCCCGAAGTTTATAACCTTCAGGAGTCTTCAATATGCCCCTGGCATCTTCGCTTTCCCAAAGTTTGTAACCTTCAGGACCAGCGGCTTCTGTTATGATTCCCTGATCTTCAGTGATTGGCAGAACATATCCTTCCGGGATATAGTTAACAGGCATGTCCCAAGGACGATCTTTCGGTATTTGATACCTAGGATCATATTTCTTCACTATGGGCGTTGAGGTGATCTATGAGATCACAGCCCTTTGTAGCTGAGCTTCTGCCATGGCTTGCATGTCGTTACGAAGCTTTCTCATACCCTTTCTCTTCTTTCAGCTCTCTGTTTTCTTCCTCAAGATCATCCATCTTTTTCTGACGATTGGCCCGAGTATTATACGAATGAAACAGTTTGACTCTAGAACCGAGACACAAACGTGAGATTCATAGGTAAGAAGAATATGCGATGTGAGAATGATGAATGCAATGATTATATTAATTGTTTTTTGGTTTAATCAAAATAAACTTCGACAATTAGATTGCAAATATCAAACAGTGGGGAAACCTCTTTTTATTGAATTCAAAGGATTACAGAAATGGAAATACAGTAGATTACAAGGTGCAGAAACAGAAACCTAAGCTAATGTGTCCCGAGTCCTCTCTGAAGAGAAATCGGGTGCTGACTCTGGTACTTTCCTTTTCTTTGACCGGGGCTCTTGGGCCGTTGTCGGGTTGTCATTCCTTTGCCAGGTGAAAGGAGTGAGCAAATTCCTTTGGTCATCTTGATTCTCTACAGCATGTTTCTCCAAAATTTCAATCAGAGCGTCCTTTTCTTTCAGTAGTTGCTGTATTTTGATGCACTCCACGTTGAGGGTGCGGTACTTGTTCTTCCAAGACCTCTTCTCCCGTTGAACTTTGTTGAGAGTAACCTGAAGCTTTTTAGTCTCAGTCATGAAGTACATGACAGACTCCCTTAGTGGAAGAACTCCATGACGAGGATAAGGCATCTTTAGCTTGAGAGCTCAAGTTTGTACCCAGTGGAGATAAGGCTCCACCGAGACACAGTCGGGTTTTCCTAGAGACTCTCATCCTTTCTTATGCACATGTTTCCAAGCGTGCACTATTTCCGTGTTTAGTGCTCTGTCACTTTCTCCTTCCTTGAAAAAAAGACCTTCCAGATGAACACTCTGTGGGACGTGCCTCATTGGGTATCCAAATTGACGACGAACAAGAACTGGATGGTAATTGATTCCTCCCTTAGTTCCTATAAGGGGTACGTTGGGGAAGTTTCCACAACGGTCAATGATCTTGATTCCGTCATAAATCCGATTACACCAATCTATGTCAGAGTTGGTGAGGGACATGATTTTCTGCGACCAGCGTAAGGCACTCTTATGATCCCAAAAAGTAGCAGACTTGGGAGATAAACCATTTATAAAGCAGAGGTACGCAGCATGTGATCTCCCCTCCGCTGTACAAATTTTCCAAGTGTACAGAATGATACACATCTGCAAGCAAAGTTAGCACAAGGTTTCCAATGAGAAAAACCTTAATGGAGTTGATATCGACGAAGTTATTAATGTTGGGCAACAAAAATAACCCGTAGGTGAGTAAAACAAATATGCTTTCAAAAGCAGTCACATTCCCGATACTGGCGAAGTACAGGGCTTTCTTTGTCAAGAACTGGGCTGGCAAACCTTGTATGCCACCCTTAGTGGTCATGTGAGTCCTGTCCTCAGACTCGTCCAAATGAATTTCTCTTGCAATGGTCTGATTCTTTGAAATTTCTTCCACTCCAGAAAATGGAGCTTGATCGGTAATGTGTAGATCAATCAGATGAGAATATTCCTCCAGCGTTGGTGCTAGCTGGTAATCCGGGAATGTGAAACAATGATAGACCGAATCGTAGAACTGAATGAGCGCATCCATGATTCCCTCAATCACATGGACTCTTAGCAGAGATAGCAAACCTCTATATTTGGCTCTGAAAGCCTCTTGGTTTGTGATCATCCTCTCCAAACCTCTTAAACCCTCTAGTTTTGGAATCCTGAAGGTGTACTTATGAGTTCTCCTTCTACCGAAATCCATTAGCGTAATCCTTTTCTCTGATATTTGCAATCACAGTCTTAGTTTATTTTGAAAAAAAACAGAGAGACTAGAAGAGAAATTTTTTGAATGTTTTAATGTTTTTTTTAAATGAATGCAGCACACAAAAACATAGAAAAAACATGGGGTCAAAGGGTCGTTGTCATGGAGTCAAGGCTCTACCCATCCCCAAAGGTTTAAACTAGGGTGATTTTTGTACCTGTACTCAAAATTATCAGCTCCTCCTAGGATAACAAACAGCAAGCGGATCACCAGTGAGCTGTATGAAATCTTAGAGTAAATGCTATTCACCGAGAATAGATCATCAGCCTCAAATGAGGGTAGTATCACGTGACAACTATTCCCGATAGCTTCCGCACTACAAAAGGGTTGGCTCCTCAGCTTCTCAGACATCACAATAGTCCCATTGCCTATGAGAGGCAATGGGTTACATTGGGAAGCCTCCACTGAGGTTGATGGTCGACCTCGTCGCCATCACTTATCTTAAGTGTATACTCAATCTTTCCACATGCGGCATCACACGCATTCCCATTAGCAGAAAAATAAACACAAATATCAATTAAGAAAAGCAGTATATATATTTGTCCTAATGTCCTAGACCCTTTTTTTAAAAGCTACGAATCTTATGTTCTTGACAGAAAATGGCTCCCCGGCAGAGACGCCATTCTGTGGTTCCTTCCCCATTTAAAGGGTTTTTTTTTTACCTAAGATCCTAGTGAAGTCAACAAAGAGTTCTATCCCAGAAAGAAAGAAAAACCGGCCCCACGGTGGGCGCCACTTTTTTTTAAGGTTTCCACCTAATAGATGGGAAGAGAACAAGATCTCATCGTCCCCAGTGAAGTTGCCATTTTTCGGTAGCGGGCGATTTTGGATGTGGTTGCGAAGCACTACCGCTCTTTGGTATCTACAGCTCGATTCATTTTTTATCCTATTAAAGCTGTTGAAGGAAGGGAAATAGATGTCTCCAATTAACCCTGCTTGCAAACTGAGTTTGAACAGATGACTGTTGGTTTACAGATGCTACAAAGATTGTGGGTCTCTTTTAGGTTTATTTTGTTAAAAATAGTGTCTGACTATAAGGGAGGATTACTTTAATCGGGATATGTGAATCCTAGAAATGCCATAATTTCCCTTATAGGGGGGTTTTAACCTGGAGGAGAAGACTTTAACTCAATGTAGAGCAATGCCATCTTTCCTTAGGAATTTCTCATGCTAAAAGAGGGACAGTGGCATGGATGTAGATGATCCAGAGGGTTGCCGCTTACAGCGATTAGATGAAGGGGAAGGAGTTGTTGATGTTTGTGTACTGTGAACGAGGCACAGCTTTGATGCTGAAAGGTTGATTGGATCAACCAGTGGTTTTCTTATACAAAGCCTAAGATGAGGCTAATGGCTTTCTTATACAAAGCCTAAGAGGAGGCTAGTGGCCCAACAAGAGGGTATTTTTGATCTGTCTCGTACGAAGCTCGAGATAGAGACTAAAAGAGGAGTGACTCGACAAGAGAGTCCTCTATGGTATCTCGTACGAAGCCCGAGATGGAAGCCAAGGGTTTTATACTCAACAAGAGAGTGATTTGTGTCTTTTACAAAGCCCAAGACGGAGGTTAAAAGTTGTTTGACTCCGCTTGGGAGAATCATTGTATAAAACCCAAGAGAGAGGCTATGGTGCTGTTTCAGTTGAGTGACAGGTCCAGTATATTGGTTCAAAGAGAAAATCAGTTCTTATATGAGTAATGTTTGTACTCATGGATTTGTTCTAAGGATCAGGGTTATTTCCTGTTCTTTAAGGAAATGGGA